>OX463238.1:116327398-117772892 GCA_949820135.1 Sylvilagus floridanus | reverse complement strand
AAACCCCACTCTGAGCTCACCTGCTGGTTGGCTGCCCACACTGCCCCTCCCTGCTCTTCCCAGCAGGTCCCCCTGCTGGTGGGGAAATACAATTGTGTGTGCCAGGCTCCCTCCTGCCCTGGTACCCCTGCCTGTCTCCTCTCACATGCACACAGCATAAAACACATGTACTCACACCACACACACACACACACACACACACACACTGAGTACACACATAAGCCACACGTACATGCACACTCCATACAGATTCAACATGTGCACCCAATACATATAAACTTAACACACACCATACATACAATAGACACACTTGCACAGGAAATGTATGCACGTCACACACACGACAGACATACATTCAACACACCCAACACGCATGTACACTCACGCTGTGCACCTTAAGCACTGCATACACGTGCACACACACACTTTTCCTACTTCTGTAAAGGTCAAGCTATTCTGGGGACCATTTCCCAGACATTCCAGGGAAGTTCATTTCACCATCATGATTCCATGGTAGTGCCTATTTCACCAGGGTGAGCACTGGATCAGGACAGTGGTAACACGCCATGGCTTCATGGTTTCTGGGTGTCTTTTTCTGTAGATTTTGTGCATTCTGAAAGCAGAATCCATGTGGTCCATTTCCCTAGCCTCCTGCATCATTCACTGAGATACTGCATGAGGTTCTGGAGCCAGCTTGCGTCTGGTTGGAAGGAGGAGAGATGTGTGTGCTGCATCGGTGGTCTAGGAAGCCAGAGGCCCCCCCACCAGGAGAAGATTGCCGGGGGGGGGCACTCAGGGAGGGAGGGCAGTTGGAGGCCAGCTTGCAGGGGGCCCTTTCTGAGGATTTCCATGGCAACCAAGTGAAGGCAGGTGGAGGCAGAACCAAGCATCCTGACGTGGGGGTGGGGTAGGGAGCAGCAGCCACACCCATCCACTGGACAGCGGACCCCAGCAGTGAGCCTGAGTGTGAGAGGAAGGGTCCAGCAGGGTGGTGCTGGTGGAGGAGGGGGAGGGGTAAGGCTGTGCAGTCACACTCAGAACCTGGCGTGGGGCAGGCTGCTGCCTTCGGATCATTTCCTGCCCCTGGCGAGTTCCTGGTCAGCCCCTGCTGTGGGCTGGCTGGCCCTGGGTTTGTTCCTTGTTGTTTACCACCTCCAGGTATTTGTAGACAGATCTTATCTGCTTCCCTCTGAGTCACCTCTTGGCCCAACTCTGTTTGTTTCACTGTTTTAAACTCTGACCTCTCGCCACTCTCTGAAGCATATTTGCTTTGTATTTTCAGATGTTATTCCATTTTGACTATTTTAAGAGACGCAATAAACTAAATATGACTTGGCAAGTGTGGTCTTGCGATAGGAAAAAATAAATTAAATTATATTTATGTGTTTGTGTGTGTGGCTAGTGAGCTGTGATCCAGGGGCCTCTGTCCCCTGAGAGCATTGCTTGCACTGATTGCCAGTCTTCCCTAGGCATTGATCTCCAGCCTGGATTCTCCCAGTTTCCCCGGGAATTCAGCCATACTAATTTTTTTTTTTGTTTAAAGAGGAGCAGGTTTTAAGCCCAGCAGTTAAGAACCCATTAGGACACCTGTATTCCACGTTGGAGAGCCTGGGTTCTGAGCCCAGCCCTGGATCCCGACTCTAGGTTCCTGAGAGGCAGCAGCAATGGTTCAAATAGCTGGGTCCCTGCCACCCTTGTGGGGGATTTGCACCAAGTTCTTGGCTCCAGGCTTTGGCCCTGTCCACTGCCGGCATTTGGAAAGTGAGCCAGTGGGCGGCTGTGCTGTCTTCTTTCTCTCGAGTAATTAAGTAGACCAAAAAAAAAAAAAAAAGGAAAGAAAAGTGTGTCTTCAGTTACCAAGGGTTGGGGTGGGGATTCATGCAAAGGGATGTGAGTGAACTTTCTGGAGTAATAGAGAAATTCTGTGTTTTCATTGAGCTGTTTCTACCTCAACTTGGCAAAATCATCAAACTTTGTTCATTTAAAATGGGTACATCTTATTGCTTGTAAATCAACCTTAGTGAAGCTGATTTTTAAAGTCATACCCCCTCCCAAAAAAAAAAAAAAGTTAAGTCCATAAACATCTCTCAAAAATGGGCCTGTGTGGGGGTGAGCATCATGGCACAGCAACTAGGAAGGCAGCAGACGATGGCCCAGGTATTTGGGTCCCCACCAGCCTTACTTGACCCAGATGAAGCCAGGATCCTGCTTGGCCTGGGCTTTGCAGACATTTCGGAATAGACCAACAAATGGAAGATATCTCTCTCCCTCCCCCTCTCCCTCTCCCCTTCCCCTTCTCTCTCCCTCCCCCTCTCCCTCTCCCCTTCCCCTTCTCTCTCCTCTCCCTCTCCTCCCTCTCTCTCTCTCTCTCTCCCTCTCCTCTCTCTCTCTCTCTCTGACTCTGCCTTTCAAACAAATAAAATAGATCTTTGAAAAGAAAAGAGAATGAGCCTATGGTTTATGCACTAATGCAAATCCAGCCCATGTGCTTGCTCCCCGGGGACATTTGTAAGACATGGCTCTAGCGGGAGGCATCAGCACAGAGAGAACACACAGATCTCAGTGTCTTGACAGAGGCAGCAGTGAGGTCCCTTCCGCAGGTCCCATGAGCACCACCTTTTCATCAGGCTGACCCTGGTTTCCAGCAAGGACGTAGAAAGTAGGTTGTGTGAGGTTTTAAGAGGAGATCCAACGGACTGTCTCCAGCCACTTGCATTCTCTGAACTTCACGTACAGTCAGTATTCAGTATGCTACAGTTCCATGTCATGCTGAAAAGGGGATCTATCAAGGTATCAAATTTCCATGGGAATAAATGTGTTTTATAATACTTAATTTGCGTGTCAGTTCTCAAAATAGTCTGATGAAAATATCAGGGACATTTATAGAATTACAATTCAGTATTCCATTAGTTACTCGCTTGTATGTGATATTTTTAAGAAGCATTTACCATCACGTGATCTTTTACATTAGCTAAGGCCTTTGGTGTTGGTCTGCTTTGATCCTCAGGCCACTCTGCAGTGGGAACAGGCCCTGACAGGTTGTAGTACCTGCTGCTGATGAGCTGGGGAGTGGCAACAAAAGCCTGGCCTCAGGCCTCCACTGGCTTGGCGCCTCTTGCTGGATTTGGTACCCCGGGAATTGGCTTCCCAGGGTCATAGCGTTCCTCCACTATGCCTTCCCAGTAACAGCCCTTCCACAAAGCCCTGGTCCAAACCCAGGGGCCAGCCGGGGCCCTTCACCTACCAGTCCCCCTGCTTCTAACAGCAGAAAGAGAGGTGGAGACCAGACCCTTCCGTCAGGTCTCTGTGTTACTTTGACGCACTAATGATGAACTGAAGCAAGAGACAGAAATCCCTAATAACTCCCTGCGCTGTTCTTTTGGCTGAAATACAGTGGCATGTTGGGGTGCCACTCAGCATGGAAGACGTTTCTTGGAATCTCCAAGTTAAGTGCAGTAGAAGGTTTTGCAGTTAGTACAAAGGAGAACAAAGATCAGAAGGAGCCACCGTACCAAAAATACTCAGGCAGAAAGAAAATTAAGAAGTCCAGGGCGGTCCCTCCCCTTTGTAGGTGAAGAGTTGAGTTACGAGAGAAGTTTGGTCAAACTGGGGTACCTGTGTCACTTCTGAGAGATCGTCGCTCCTTGTCATCCCAGTATCACCCTGACCTCACGTCACAGCCAGCTCCTGAGAGGAGAGCCCCAGGGAACGCAGGCCTGCTACATACACAGCGCCTGCTCTTCCTGGGCCCGTCATTGGCCACTCACGCCTCAGGTGCATTTTAGACTCTGCCCAAAGGTTGACGTCCACCTGGGACTGGTCCCACCCAGGAGCTCTCTGGCTGCCCTTGTTCCTTCCCAGAATGGCCCTGGGGGCTCCACACACAAGGGAGAGTTTGCTCTTTTCCTGGCCCCCACCCACCCAGTGCATGTGTTCTGAAGCTCGAGCAGGGGGTCTGTGCCTTTCCCTCATGCTGCCCCCCTAAACCCTGCTGAAAGACCGATCATCAGATAGGCCTTGCATTTCTGACCAAATAAATGATGAAACTCAACAGCATACAAGGAGTTTTCAAAAAGTTCATGGAAAAGGCATATTCTAGAAAAGATTGTATGGATTTTGAAGCTTTGCATCAAAATCTCTTAATTTCATTTTTCCATGAAATTTTTGGAAGGACTCTCACTTGTCTTCAAACTAAGACGGAGCACTATGTGCCCCTACTATAAAATAATCAGCCCGTGCCCTGAGTGGCCAGACCACGTGCTACACCCTGAAGGGAGAAGAGAGGCCAGGGAGGTCAGGACATCCAGGTTTATGCTTTTAGAATTATAGAAAAATGTTAGATAAATTTTTTTATAACACTTTTATTTAAAGAATATAAATTTCCAAAATACAGCTTATAGATTACAATGGCTTCCCCCCCATAACTTCCCTCCCACCCGCAACCCTCCCCTTTCCCACTCCCTCTCCCCTTGCTTCACATCAAGATTCATTTTCAATTCTCTTTATATACAGAAGATCAGTTTACTATATGTTAAGTAAAGATTTCAACAGTTTGCCCTCACATAGCAACACAAAGTGAAAAATACTGTTGGAGTACTAGTTATAGTATTAATTCACAATGTATAGCACATTAAGGACAGAGATCCTACATGATATATTTTTTAATTGATTAATTTTCTATGCAATTCCAATTTAACACCAAGATTTTTTTTTGATTTTTAATTATCTATATACAGAAGATTGATTCAGTATATACTATGTAAAGATTTCATCAGTTTGCACCCAAACAGAAACACAAAGTGTAAAATACTGTTTCAGTGCTAGTTATAGCATTACTTCACATTGGACAACACATTAAGGACAGATCCCACATGAGACGTAAGTACACAGTGACTCCTGAAGTTGATTTAACAATTTGACACTCTTGTTTATGGCGTCAGTAATCTCCCTAGGCTCTAGTCATGAGCTGCCGAGGCTATGGAAGTCTTTAGGGTTCGCCGACTTCAATCTTATTCCGACAGGGTCATAGTCCAATTGGAGGTTCTCTCCTCCCTTCAGAGAAAGGTACCTCCTTCTTTGATGGCCCCATGCATTTCACTGGGATTTCACTCACAGAGATCTTTCATTTAGGTCTTCTTTTTTTCCCAGAGTGTCTTGGCTTTCCATGCCTAGAATATTCTCATGGAATCTTGAGCCATATCTGAATGCCTTAATGGCTGATTCTGAGGCCAGAGTGCTATTTAAGACATCTGCCATTCTATGAGTCTGCTGTGTATCTCGCTTCCCATGTTGGATCATTCTCTGCCTTTTTGATTCTATCAGTTAGTATTAGCAGACACTAGTCTTGTTTGTGTCATCCCTTTGACTCTTAGACCTATCAGTGTGATCAACTGTGAACTGAAATTGATCACTTGGACTAGTGAGATGGCCTTGGTACATGCCACCTTGATGGGATTGTATTGGAATTCCCTGGCACATTTCTAACTCCATCATTTGGGGCAAGACTGATTGAGCATGTCCCAAATTGTACATCTCCTCCCTCTCTTATTCCTACTCTTACATTTCACAGGGATCACTTTTCTGTTAAAATTTAAACACCTAAGAACAATTGTTTGTTAATTACAGAGTTCAACCAATAGTACTAGAATAAAAAAATACTAAAATGGATAAAGTATTACATCGTACAACAACAGTCAGCACAAGAGCTGATCAAGTTACTGTTTCTCATAGTGTCCATTTCACTTCAACAGGTTTCACCTTTGGTGCTCAATTAGTTGGACGAGTGGCAACAAATTCTTTCAATTTCTGTTTGCAATGAAAGGTCTTTATTTTACCTTCATTCACAAATGAGAGCTTTGCAGGATATAATATTCTGGGCTGGCAGTTTTTCTCTCTAAGTACCTGGGCTATGTCTCGCCATTCCCTTCTAGCTTGTAGGGTTTCTGATGAGAAGTCTGCCGTGAGTCTAATTGGAGATACTCTGAGAGTAATCTGACGTTTCTCTATTGCACATTTTAGGATCTTTTCTTTCTGTTTCACTGTGGTGAGTTTAATTACAATGTGTCGAATTGAGTATCTCTTTTGGTCATGTTTATTGGGGGTTCTATGAGCTTCCTGTACTAGGATGTCTCTGTCCTTCTCCAAAACTGGGAAATTTTCTGCTAGTATCTCACTAAAAAGGCCTTCTAATCCTTTCTCCCTCTCCATGCCTTCAGGAACTCCTAGAACTCGAATGTTGGGTTTTTTAATAGTATCCTGTAGATTCCCAACAATATGTTTTAGATTTCTAATTTCCTCTTCTTTTCTTTGGTTTGACTGTATAGTTTCCTGCACTCTGTCTTCTAAGTCTGATATTCTCTCTTCTGCCTCACCCATTCTGTTTGTAAGGCTCTCTAATGTGTTTTTCATTTGATCTATTGAATTCTTCACTTCATTATGATTTCTCATCACTATCACAGTTTCATGTTCTACTAGTTGTTTCATTTCAGCTTGATTCCTCCTTAATATTTCATTTTCACGAGAGAGATTTTCTACCTTGTCCATTAAGGATTTCTGTAGTTCAAGAATTTGTTTTTGAGTACTTCTTAGTGTTCTTATCAATTTTTTGAGATCTGCTTCTTGCATTTCTTCTATCTCATCATCTTCGTAATCTTGAATTGGGGTGTCTTTTTCATTTGGGGGTGTTATAGTGTCCTCCTTGTTCTTGTTACCTCGGTTTTTGCGTTTGTTGTTTGGCATATTGGTTTCTTCACTGTGGTGTTTTTTCTTGTTATACTATGACTCTAGATAAGTGGACTGTCTGCTTTTGATGGAGCCTTAGAGGCTTGAGATGGGTGTGGCCTGAGAGCTCTGTTTGGTTCCTCAGGTTTGAGGGTGTGTCAAAGGAGACACTCCCAGGTTAGGCATGGTAAATCTCTCTCTGTTACTTTTTTTTTTTTTTTTTTGGTTCAGAAGGGAAGTAATTCCACACAGCTGAATGGAATTGGGGGTGGTTAGCAGGCGAATGATATAGCCACAGGAGCCAGAGATCGGAAGCTCTTTCCCAAGGACCAGAGAGGGAATCTTGGCGGCCCTTAGTGTGGGCTCAGATTCTCCTGTAGGCTCCCACTGGGCTGCCAAGGCTACTGAACTGTAGCATCTCTGGAGAGTACTCACATGAATTCGTGATTTCCGTGAGTTCTCTCCCCCACCGTCTCTTTTTTCACAGTCTCAGTTCATTAGCACCACACATTCATTAGGTTCTAATCTCCTGTTATTTCACCCCCACGCCCAGAGTCAGGTTTTTCTGCTAGGCTCAGGGCCAGTGCCGACCCGAGGTCGCCCTGCTTATGACGTATTCCAAAATGGCGCCTGCTCTTTGTCTTGCTCACCTTTGAGATGTGAGTGGAGAGAGATAAACTCGTGTCCATATGGGTCACTTTTTTTTTTTTTTCCCCTCTCTCTCTCTCTCTCTTCTAGTTAGCCTGGTGAACTTTTCCCCACAGGGTTTCAAGCCTTGTTCGCTCTAGTCTCCTCTTTCCACTTCCCTTCTGGTATCTTGGGCTATTGAGGTTTGGCTCACCTCGCGTTCCAGCGCTGGTGTGTTGAATCTGCTGCTGGTGTCCCAAATTGCGGGCTCCCACGCTCTCCACGCAGGTCCAGTATGAATCACCAGTTCCGGAAGGGTTTCCTCTGCTGTTTCTTCCCCTACTTTTCCTTGAATCTGCAGTTTCTCCACTTTTATTAAACTGTCTCTCCCCAGACTATTGGTGTGCTCCCTTCCTATTCTGCCATCTTGCCGCTCTCCACTGCATATTCTTCCAATGTTAGATAAATTTCTAAGAAAGTTTTAAAATACAAGGTGGTAAATATAAACCTTGTGGGAAGTTACTCAACCTTCAGTCAGTCCAGAGGCCCCCTTGGGCAATAATAAATTGCAAAGATCAAAGGGAGGTTGAGATTCTGGAGTGCTGGTCTCGTGCTTTGGAGAGCATGCCTGATTGTAAGAATAAGAGAAAACTTGAAATGATTGTTTCCATCCACTTATATGTAGAATAAAATACTCAGATCATCTAGTAACTCTGAAATGTAATTCGTCACAATTCATACTTGAATTCAAAAGTTAATGTTACATTTTGAAAATCTTGAACCAAAACATGGCTGTGAATAACAGCTTCCTGCTTATACAGACCCTGGGAGGCAGCAAGTGATGCTTCAAGTAATGGATCCCTGACATCCACATGGAAGATTTGAGTTGAGTCTCTGGCTCCCTGGCTTCAGCCTGGCCCAGCCGTGGCCATTGCGGGCATTTGGGGAGTGAACCAGCAGATGGGAGCTGTTTCTCTCTCAAATATTTTTTTTTCCCAAAACAAACAAACCTGACCTATATAAAGCATTTCGCCATTTTCTTTTCGTTTTTTTTTTTTTTTAATTATTTATTTGAAAGGCAGAATTTTACAGAGAGAGATTTTCCATCTGCTGGTTCACTCCCCAGATGGCCACAATGTCCAGGGCTGGGCCAGAGTGAAGCCAACAGCTTCTTCTGGGTCTCCCACATGGAGCCTAAACACTTGGGCATCTTCCACTTCTTTCTCCGGCCATTAGCAGGGAGCTGGATCCGAAGTGGAGCAGCTGGGACCCTAATCGGTGCTGGCAGCATTTGGCCATTTTCTATTAAAACAAGATCCCTGCCATGGCTAGAGAGAACCTCCTGGGGTCCTACGGCTAAAGCCTGCCATTGTCAGCCAAGGGCAATGGTGTGCAGACACCCCCTCTTGTCTCCAGCTCCACTGTGAGCAGTCCTGTGCTGAGTGGCAACCTTCAAAAGGCAGGAGGATGTGTGGGGGAGGGTGGCAGCCGAGACAGAGTGAGGATGGGCAGCTCCAGAGAGGGCAGGGGGCACTGGAGAAAGCACAGAGCAGAAAGGTGGCACTGCCCTTCCCCATGAGAGCCTGGGTCAGGAGGAGCTGTCCCCCATGCCCAGAGGGACATGGAGAGGAATGGGATAAGCAGGCCTTGCCGTTAGGCCACATCCCATTCGTGCAGTCACACGGCTCTGCCCTCTTCACCAAACCTAAGCTTAAACATACTCGTTTGCCGGTTTCTTTGGATCCTCAGCTGCCTTCTGAAGGCTCCCGAGTCACTAAAACTCACATTGAGAGGGTTTGTACGCTTTTCTCCAGATTCTCTGACTTTTGCTATAGGGGCCTCAGCTGTGATCCTGGTGAGGCCTGCGATGTGCATTGGCCACAAAGCACCAGGTCAGCCAAGGAGCCAGTGGAGCTGGGGCAGCCTGGGCCAGCCCTTGGGCTTCCCAGCAGTGTGCAGACCCCACTGGGCAGGCCTGACCTGCCAGTGGGGAGGAAAGGCAGGTGGGAGCCTCAACTCCACCCAGAAGACACAGCGCAAGGACAGCTGTATTCGTGAGGAAGGGTGCATACCACAGTTGAGACAGCATTGTCCCTGATCTGATTGGTTTGCAGGATTTTCTCCAACCTGCCAGGCTCTGTGGGACATGGACTCTGTGCTGTTCTTCTCTGGCCGCCGGCAGGTGCGTAGTTACAGGTGTCTCCTGAACTCAGGGCTATGCCAGCTGTGGCTGGCCCAAAAGAGCCGGACCTGCTTGCTCTTCTGTGCCTCTTTGCTTCCAGTCCATTCCCCTGTCTCTCATGAGAATCACTTGGAGGGATTTCTCTGACCCCAGCCACCCCAGCCACACTTCCTGTCCTTAAATCAGAGTGTCCGGGACCGGGACCCAGGTTCCTGGTGTTTTGTAATGTTCTCCAGGTGACATCCGTAGTGCTCAAGTTTGAGAACCCATGTTAGAATCCTTCTTCCACCTAGGCAGCCCTGTTGGCTGAGCCGGAGGGCCCTAAAATGCCCAGTGCCGGGCCTCAGCCCAGCCCAGTGTTCTGGAGCCTACATCGCTGTCTGAGCAGCTTTCAGAGTGGTTCTGACTCGTTTGCTCTTTTGGAGTAAGATCTCTGAACCTCACAGACTGCTGTAGGGTTGTTGGGCACAGCCCTGTCCAGAGGTTCTCCTAGAACCCCCAACTTGCCGTTACACATGACTCTGCACTAGCGTTTTCCTAAGACGTACAGACTTCTTGTCACTGACCAGTTTTTTTTAAAAGTAAACATTTCTATAAATGCGTAAGTAGTATAAACATATAAAGGGGTTATGCATTTTCTCAGTTTATCATTTTTTTTAATGAGAGCTAAAACAGTCAAAGGCAGTTCATAACCAAACACCGTAGAATAGTTAATGTGGAAAAGACCCGGAGCCGTCAGCCTGCAGACCGCTAAAGAGAGGAAGAACGCACCGTGTTCACATTTTGACATATTTCTTGCAGTTGTTGAAAACTATGAGGCATGAAATCCAGATTTATGACTTTTTAAAAAGTTATTTGTGGATTCCCAAGACGATTATGTTCCCATCACTTATGTAGCCTTTAAAAATCAAATGACGCTTTAAAAAAACCCCAAGTTTGGCACACACAGAGCTCCAGTGTTGGCCGATGGAGCAGCATTCGGTGAAAGACAGGGGAAAATAATGTCCTTGCCTCACTGATGGTCTGTGCCGGAGAAGAGGAGACTCATTCGTAGGGAGGACTGCAGAACCCTTCTCACTGGACAGGCCTCTCCCTGCACCCCCTAGACAACATCAGGCACTTTTTCTTACTGGGAGCTTCCTTATCTGTGTAATGTTACGCATACATCTCCAGGTAAACACACCCCCCTGGCCCTGGCTGCCAGTCAAGGTTACCTTAATGCATCCCTCCTCTGCCCTCCCCCCATCCCATTTCCCTCTCCCATCCCCCACTCCCACCCCCTGACAAGTTCCTTGGGATTTCTGTCTCCTAAAAAAATTCTAAAATGCCATGATATTAAAACTCAGACTGAGTACATAAACCATACTCCCATGCTTGACAACACATGTTTTTGCCCAAGACCTTCCTGCCAAAAACCATGGGGCTTGGTTGGTTTGTTTTTTTTTCTTTTTCTTTTTTTTTTTATCGCCTGCGCCACTTTACTGGTCTTCTGAGTCTCCTAGCTGTGACATGCTCTCATCTCCCCATTGTCAGCCTGCTAAATGTTCCGTGCTTCCAGTTCTCCTAAGTAAATGCAGATGTGTGGGGCTGAGCCGCCACTGGGCTGTTCCCGGTCTGCGAGAGCTGAGCTGGGGACAGAAGCCTCCCCAACTCACGCTAAGAGCTCAAACCTCAGGGAACAGCCACAGAGACGGGGGTTGGTTGTTTGAGATCCAGAACCTCCATTCTCCCTCCTGTCTAATCACTTTGGGCATCGTGTGAGTTCATCAGATATGCAGGTACGCTCCCAGATCTGCCAAGGCACCAGAAATTTCCATGCACGTGGGCTCTGCATCTTGATTTGCCTCTTCCCTCTTCACGGCAGAGAGCCCAGTTCCGTGAAGGCTTCACACTAGCCCAGGGGTGAGGCGCATCAGGCCTGTGGGTATATAAAGCTCTTGAAATCTTTGGGTCCGCACCTGCAAGGCAGGCACAGGCAGGACTCAAAATTCAGCAAAGCTATAGCAGGCTGATATTCTAAGCTGATGATGTGTATAGCCTGCGGATGACGTTGCAAATATCTAAACGGCCTTAGCAGAAGGCCCCACCCCTGCTCTCACAGTGATTCATAGTACGCCAGGCACTCCCGTATACAACAGTGTCAGGCATGTGTTTAATGCCAAAAACGGCGAGACAAAAGAGAAACTGCACTGCAGCACCTGGCCTCAGAGATGGGGACGTAACCAGGTGGTATAGCGCGAGATTGCGTAGCTGGGAGGTGGAAGAACCAGGACATCAGACTCAGCGTTCATAAATTCAAATCCCAAATTAGCAAGGAGATCAAGCTTGAAGTCGCTCTGTCAAAATTTAGTGAACACAGACCTATTTGAAAGAGCAGGTTTGTCCTGGAAGAGAAGAGCTGGATACCCTAAGATAGCTACTATCAAGAAACCGATGGCTGTGAGGCTATCAAACCTTCCAACTTGGAGGGTGCTAATCACTCCAGGCTAAGCAGGTCATGTATTTAAGTCACTGCGTGGTACAGGTAGGGGTAGATCTGGTCTGAACACCTGTCCCACCTCACTCCCATTTGGCACTTGGACAAATTATTCTGACCTTGAGTTTTATCAGCTGTAAAATGTGTTTAATGAGAATCTTGGCCTCACAGCATTTTTGTAGCAATTAACATTGGATATTTCGTAGAAAGTAGCTGCAGTAGCTTAGCAAATAATGCAGCACCTGCGAAAGCTCACTAACTATTAACGGTTATTATGCAGTGCACAACTGTTAACTTCCATGCTACATTCTGCTGTCTTCCTGGGCCTGGTACGTGGGGCACTGGCATGCAGTCACACAAATGGGGTCCTAGGAGTCACACTCCTGGGACCTTAGGTGTAGAGATCGGGAGGTAGGAGAGGAGGACATCTGGACCAAGGAGCTGCTGGCATTTACTTGGCTCCTTGCTAGGACCAGGCATTGTGCGTAACATATGTTTTCACTCTTACTCTGAGCATGTTTGTTGGGTAGATGTAATGTTTTCTTTCACTTGTAGAAGCCGAGACTTAAGAGAATTAAGGACTCAGCAGGGGCACGCAGCTCCTAAGTGGCAGAGCTGAGATCTCAACATGCCCCCTACTGGAGCTCATGCTGGCACTTGTCCCCCTATGTCATTCAGCCTCCTGGGACAGAAGAACATAGAGGTGGTGGACCTGAGTCGTTACAGAATTTAGCAATTGACTAGGAGAAGTCAAAGTGGTTTCTGACATTTTAAAGCTTAGGTGACTGAGACAATAAGAGAAACACGCGCCAAACTGAGAAGGAGGTTGGTTTATACAGGATCCATTGATATCGGCATCCTTGATACAGAACTGAATAACCAAGCAGGCACTTCTGTATTAGTAGTCTAGATAAAGCCTCCAAGTACCTATGCCCCACCACACGTATACACACACATACATACACATTCATACACACATACGTACATACATATACACATACACACATGCACATGCTTACACATACACACACATGCACATGCTTACACACTTACACATACACATACATATGCATACACATATATACACATGCACACACATACACAGTGGCTGAACCACAGCATCTAAAATCATGGTTGTCGTTCATTCAGCCGAGTACTAAGCACCTGCTGTGGTCTAGAATGCACCTGGTCTGACTGTGACTGAGGGGCATGTTCCTTGGCGCTGAAGGGAAGTGACCCTTTTATAAGAACTTTCTTCTGAGGACACACTCTCAGTGACCCTAGGACCTCCCACCAGGCCCACCTCCTGGTTAAGTTTCTATCCTCTCCATCCCAATAACAGAAGACTTGGGTTTAAACACCTGAATAAATTTGGGGACCAAATCCTGTTCAAACCATAGCAGTGCATTAAGTTTTGGACTCGTTGAGTTGGGAGCACCTGTAAGTCATCGAGGAGGAGAGTCAGTCCTCCACCTTGCTGCACAGACCCAAGCTCAAAAGGAAGAAGAGGAATGTGTAGGCTCCAACTGTGGCCACAGAGGGCACTCCCTGGGTGGAGAGCTTAAGTGAAGAAGAGGAGGGAGGGCTGTCAGGAGCTCTCAGGGTCAGGTGGCCACGTGGTAAAGCCAGGCCAGACGAAAGGGAGGGGGGTCCGGAGAAGAAAGCCAGGGGCCAGGGCTTGTTGCTCCAGACACCAAGGGCAAGAAAATTTTGGGGGGCAGTACAGCCACTGTTGAAGCACTGGCATCTCCCACAGATGCTGTTCTGACACCTCCCAGGCCGTCTTCATGGTCTGCACTGTCGTGGGCACCCTTGTGCTGCCCTAGGCTTCAGAGCAGCTGCAGAGGTAGATTCTGCCGGCCGAGCGTCTGCGTTCTCTCCACTGCCATCCTCCTGGCTGCCCAGGGCTGGGAGGCTCCCCAAGGTTGCAGGAAGGTTCTGGGTCCCTGTGTCCAGATGCCTGGTGGATTTGCTCACACTGTGGCCTTGGGCCCCCAACTTCTGCAGGCCTGGGTGTGCATATCAGGAAAATGGCAGAGTTGCACTAGGATAAGCCCATTGAGTGCTCAAAGTAATTCAGTCTCAGCAGGAGCCATCTGAAAGTCCACACATGGAGCTTGCTCTGAGTCTGCTCCCGAAACCGAGCTGTATGTGCCCCAAGTGACGTGACGTGGCTACGTAGTGGTACTTAAAATGTGCTCCTAGAAAAGCAAATGGGGGTTATCAGAGAGTGGAATACCGAAACGTCAGCGCTCACAGGACATTTCCCGGGCTTTGCTGTCTTGCTGGGAGCAGTTCAGGGAGGGTTTGGGGGACCCCAGCCACAGTGACATTAAACAGAGACCCTTGCCGTCACAGTCAGGAATCTTCGTGTGATGTTTGCCTTCTCTGGCCCCATCCTTGGTCTCTGGTTAGAAAGCCCAGACCCACTCCTCTGTCCCTGCCTCTGCGTGCACCGGACCCAGGGCAGCTCTGTGTCAGTGCCACAGTCTCCCTCTTGCTCTCCGTGATGACACAACTGCCCAGGGGCTGGGAAAGAACTGTGTCTGCTTTCTCCCCAGCTCCCTGCTTCAGGCTGTCTCCCTCCGTACACGGACCTCACACTGTCTTTCTGCTCAGAAAGCGCGGGCCGCTGAGCCCGCCTCCAGCAGAGGCAGGGTCTGGCGGTCTGTGCCACCCTGCTTTCCCATCTGTGAGGCCAGAGGTGGCCAGAGCTGTCTCCCTGGGCTCCCAGGAGTATCTTAGGCATCTCTAAGAACACTCCCCCAGAGTTTGAAACTGCAAGTACAGATGGAGCAGACAAGGATTCCAGCCTTGGGGGCTCCCTGTTCAGATGAGTCCCACCCCCAGCGCCCCAGCTGCCCTCTCTTCCCTGTCTACTCACGCACAACACCTGTGACGCCCAGCGTGTGGATTTTCCTGCACCGAGCTCCCCTGCTCGTCGCCACAGACACCGGCGGGGTGTCCGGCCTGGAGTGCGTGGCAGATCCCACAGCTGCGGAGATGGCCCCCCAGCACCCACACCAGTCACATGCCCCACTGACCAGCTGCAAGGCCGGGGTTCCACCACTCTCCCCTCCCCACCCCTCGAACTGGACAACTTGCTAGAGCAGCTCAGCACTTTTGTTGCATTGGCCAGGTTACTCCAAAGGGTGTCCTGGAGGGATGCAAACGCACACTAGAACAGGTGCATGGGGCACCCGAGCCCCTGTGTCACCCGCCTCCCCTCTGCCACCCAGAAGCTCTCTGGCAGCCAAGGCTGGGGTCTATGCCAAGGTTCCTTATGTGGACAGGATGGTGACATTATAGGCCTGCGGTGAACCAGGGCGGGACTGGACGCTCCAACCCTCCCAGTCACCAGCCCTGGCTCCAGGAGTCAGTGCATTAGCATGAACTTAGGTATGGCTGCAGACAGCAAGGGATGATCCCCTCATGCTTGTCACTTGAGGATTCCAAAAGTTTAGGAGCACAGTACTGCGAAAGGGTCCAGCCCGTGTGAATGTTTGTTGTTATCCCACAGCCTCGCTCTGCCCAACTGGGCAACCAGCTGCTCCCTGCCACCCATCAGTGTCTAAAGCCAGGCCTCTCCCTGGGTCTGCCCAGGCAGCTCTCCTCCACTCTGCTCCCCTCCCCCAGCCAGAGCACTCTCCCGAGGCTCACCTTGTCTTCCTCCGCTCCCCAGCTGCCAGTGGTTCCTCTCGTCTGCCCCAGCTGTCACTTCCCCATCTCCATTCCCCCTGCAACCCTGCGAGTCCACATCCTCGTCCACCCATGCTCTTCCTGCACCACGGCCGGGCCTCTTCAGTGCCCTTCTCTTCCTCTGCAATCTGCAGTCTTGTCCCCCCGGGACCTCGCCTTCCCAGCAATCACCTGCCCGTGTCCACATCATCTGTCTCCCAGCACCCTGCTCTGTCTCCTCTCTGCATTTTCCATTCCTCGCTTGTGCAAGTCGGCATCGGGCCTGCTGCCTGGTGGAGCTTTCAGGGTCAGGAGGATATGGACATCCTAAGCAGAGTGGTGAAACGGTCCTGGAGTGGTGACAGCTGGGTAAAGACTCCAGCCAGCCATGAGGATGTGAAAGCAGAACATCCCAGCCTGGGGGAGAGGGATGGGTGGCAGTGCCAAGACCCTGGGGCAGAACTGCGCTTCATGTGTTCAAGAGCCTGTGAGGAGGCCCGGGGTGGGAATGGAGTGAGCAAGGAGGAACAGATAAGACAGCAGGGCTGAGCCAGCATCGACACGTTGCCCATCAGGGGGTTCGGCTTTTACTGAATGAAGTGAGGTGCCAGCATTTTGAGCAGAGAAGTGATATGATCTGACTTAAGGCTTAACGTGCTTGCTCTGTTGAGAAGAGTCTAAGGGGGAGAGGTTCAGAGGGAGGTGAGGAGTGTTATCTGGTGTGGACTCATACACAGCGTGGGAATCAGTGTTGCTCTGCATACACTGGGCAGATTTCCCAATGGGTGACATGGACGATGGGCCACGTCAAGGCTGACTGGACAGCTAGAAGGATGCATTGCCCAGGACCAAGCTGGAGAAGGTTGCAGGTGGAGTAGGTTGGGGGCGGGGACATCAGGGCTGGGTTGGAGAGGCAAGTAAGACACCCAAGAGCAAGGTTGGGAAAGCAGCAAGGGGCTGGCGCTGTGGCACAGTGCGTTAAGCCACAGCTCCTGATGCCAGCATCCCACGTCAGAGTGCCAGCTTGAGCCCCAGCTGCTCCGCTTCCCATCCGGCTCCCTGCTGATGCACCTGGGAAGGCAGAGGAGGATGGCCCAAGTACCTGGGGTCCTGCCACCCACGTGGGAGACCTGGATGGAATTCCTGGCTCCTGGCTTTGGTCTGATTGCAGCCATTTAGGGAGTGAATCCACAGAGAAAAGATCCCTCCTCCCTCTCCCTCTCAAATAAAGAAATCTTTGAAAGCAAGAAGTTGGCCTGAGAGTTGGACAGGAGGTGTGTGCTGGAGATAAGACTGGGGCATTGTCACCTGCAGAGCTCTTTAAGGCCCTGCACCTGGATGGGGCCGTCAGGAAATGAGTGTGGAAAGAAACGAGTGCTGGGGCAGAGTCAGGAAGAAGAGGGAGAAACAGCCAAGAAGCAGGAAAACTGGGGCAGCAGAAGGAAGGCCTCGAGGAGGCAGGGCCGGACAGGCCCCGTGAGGTGGACACTCAGTGTGCCTGTTGGCTTCCACAGTGTGAGCTTGTTGGTGGCCTTTGCGAGACTCTCAGGCCATGTTGGGAGCAAAGGTCACATCAAGAGGACTTAGGGGGAGGGGACTGGGAGGCATAGGGCACTGCTTCAGCAGTTCTACTACAAAGAGATGCAAAGAAATGGTCACTATCTGGCAAAGGAGGCAGAGAAGAGAGGAGCTTGGGAGGAATGGGAGAAGTAATAGCATTTTTGTTATTTGCTGGTGCAAGGTGTGTGAGCAAACTTTGCTCAGGAGAGAGGGAAGACGTGACAGTGCCGTCCTCCAGTGGGTGAGAACCCCAGCCTTGCATGCCAGGCTGGCTCACCTGTGTGAGTCCCTCTCCAGGAGCAGTGGGGAGGCCAGGCTGTGCACAGGTGTCTGAGAAATGCCTCTCTTTATGGCCTTGCCCTCCTCAGTGTGGCAGGAAGCAGTGCCATGGCTGGGCATGAGAAAGGGGGTGCAGTGTTGGAATGTGGAGACCAGATAGGTTCAAGCAGCCAGCAAAGAGCGAGGAAGGGAGAGCAGTTGGGAGTGGCACTAAGGGCATTAAGGCAACCAGCAGTGACCTCAGGTGAAGCCATCCACAGTCCCTGTGTAGACCATAGGTGCTGAGAAGGCTGGCAGGTGGATATGACCAGGCTGAGATTTGACTGAGTAGAATGCAGACAGGAGCATGAGAGAGCCAGGGAGGGTGATGGGCTTGAAGCTGGGTTGGAGGGAGAGGCATGATATCCACAGGGCAGAGGTGCCAGGGCTGTGGGAAGGAGAGTGGTGGGAGATGGTAGCTGGAGAGTGCCATGCGTGGGTTCTGCAGCTCCGAGAGAGAGAGAGAGAGAGAGAGAGAGAGAGAGAGAGAGAGAGAAGCAGGGGTGGACTCAGGCCCACGTGGGGGGAAGGCCAGGTCTCTGGGCCTAGAGCCCAAGGAGTGAGCACAGAGGCTGCTCAAAGGGACATCTGCCTGTCTCCTCTCAGCACTCAGGAAAGGAGCCTGATGGAAAGAGTTGAACCCATCGGGGACCTGGTCTGAGTGCAGGGCTCCAGGAGGCCAAGGGGAGAGGTTAGTGGTATACTCTGTCTTTGTCTCTGGTATTTTTGAGTTTCCAGGACTGTAGACAACCTTTGTTTTTCTCTCCAGTGCTGATACCAACTTAATTTTGACTTTAATCTACTCGATCCATTCAACACTGGCAATTCTAAACTGAGCATAGATTTAGGAAACATCTCAGCGTCCCGCACAACTTCCCCTTGTCCCAGTTCTCCTCTTTTGAAAGATCAGCCCTGGGACCTGCCCCAGAGTTGGTTCTTGGAGAGCTAAGGGGTTTCACCACGGCCTGGTTCCCTCAAGACCACTTGCAGTGAGGAGCTGCTCAGATGCACAATTGAAAGTGCTGCTGGTGGTGGAGGGAGCCTCCAGGGATCTTGATGTTGTAGTGGCCCCACCTCCTGCCCTCACTCGTACCTCCCCAGGAGGGGGTGGACCCGGGTACCCAAGTGCAGCATTTGCATTGGGAAGAGTTGGGCCCCCAGCACATCCCTGTTTCCAGTCTGCCTTTGTGTCGCCTGCTCCCAGCTCACCCCACCTGGAGGTGGGTGCCTCCCCCAGTGGCGGCCATGACTGGCGTGGTCTTTCTTTTTTTTATAATTTTTCTTTTTTTTTTTGACAGGCAGAGTGGACAGTGAGAGAGAGAGACAGAGAGAAAGGTCTTCCTTTGCCGTTGGTTCACCCTCCAATGGCTGCCGCGGTCGGCGCGCTGCGGCCAGCGCACCACGCTCATCCGATGGCAGGAGCCAGGTGTCAGGTGCTTTTCCTGGTCTCCCATGGGGTGCAGGGCCCAAGTACTTGGGCCATCCTCCACTGCACTCCCGGGCCACAGCAGAGGGCTGGCCTGGAAGAGGGGCAACCGGGACAGAATCCGGCGCCCCGACTGGGACGAGAACCCGGTGTGCCGGCGCCGCAAGGCAGAGGATTAGCCTGTTGAGCCACGGCGCTGGCCACGACTGGCGTGGTCTTTCTAAGTCATCAGGGGAGCATTAGCGGGCTCGCGTCACCACAAGTCCAAGGTCTAAGTCTGCAGTCAGCTTTAGAAATGATACGGGCGATTTTGGTCTCCATCTGACACCTGGACCTGGTTTTTGTTTGGTGTTGAACCTTGGGAAGAGGAGAAATCTTACCAGAAATGGGCACACCAACAGCTGAGCCTCCCAGAACGTTCTGTGCCTGGCTCTTCTAATATCTCCAGTGCCGTCCTACCCCGTGGCACGTGAGGCCCAGACCCAGTCCTGGATTCCTGGTGCCACTGCCTTCTCCCTGAGCCCTGGAACCGGCTCTGCAGCCACCCCACACCCTGCCCTACCTCACTTCCTGCTTAAACTCTAGCAGTCTTTCCCTTTGGGGCTTCCTGTTTCCTGTCTCAGCCCCTCCATCCTGTGCTGTGCATTGTCTGGATTTACAGCGTGCATGACCTAACCTCCGGCTCACGCGTCTGCAAGCCCATTAAACCGCTCAGCTCATGCTGTGCACTCACGGTTCGCCCGGTGCCTGCCGGTTCAGCCCCATCACTCCACGTACTCTGGACTTCAGTGCTTCCGGAAGTTAGCTCTTGTTATTGTAATCACCTGCCAGTGCCCACCCCCTGACTTGCTCCGCCCCCGTGGGGCTGGACTGTTTGTTCAAGCATGCCAGCACCCTCGGACACTGTCACCTGAAGTGCCCTCTCCCCAAATCAGTGAATGCTGTCACCACGAAGTCTCCCCTGACTGCCTGCCATGCCTCCTTGGGCTCTCATTTTCCTGTCCCATGAAGTGAAATGTCCTTACATTTTACCCCCAACATTTATTTGTTTGAAAGGCAGAGTGACAGAGAGGAGGGAGAGATCTTCCATCCACTGGGTTCACCCCAGAAATGGCATGGGTGGCAGGGTCCCAAGCACTTAGGCCATCCACTGGCTTCCCAAGCACATTAGTGGAGAGCTCGGTTGGAAGTAGAGCAGCCATCCTTGGCTTAACCCTCTGTGCCACAATACCTGTCCCAAAACATCTTGTTATCCTGTGACTTGCAAAAAGTCCCAGAGGAGCAAAGACCGTGGCCTCCCAATTTTGTGTCCCTCAGCACTTAGCCCAACACCACATGAGTGAAGAAGTGCATTAATGACGGCCCCAGGAAAAGCAGGAAGTCTTTCTCCTGCAGGCAGAGGCTCGGGAGCTGATTCTGGGGCTCGGCTACGCACTGTGTCGGGCAGGGAAGAGCAGCAGTGAGAAGGGGAGTTTGCATCTTGGCAAAGGAAGGGCTTGCCACGGCCTCTGTGGCATCAGATAAGGAACCTGTGCCCCTGAGCCTCAGTTTCCCTGTAGGTAAAATGAGAGCCGGGGTCGAGGTGGTCTCCAAGACCCTTCCAAACTCCAGCATTCTCTTTGCTCTCCCACGACAGCCCCATCAACCAAAGATGACTCTCTGCCTGGCTCCTCCCTGGGCAGTACCTGCTGCTGGACCCCAGGAGGCGCCCAGAGGGGAAGCGCCCACCTCTTCTGGTGGGGGTGTTGTTCAGTAGTTTCCCCTTGTTATTAACTAAAGAGAGGGGGAGGCGCACAGACATTTGGTCTACAGCCAGACGCTGGGTAAGAGGCCCATGTCCCACTCTGGAGTGCCTGAGTTCAAGTCCCAGCTCAGCTCCAGGTTGCAGCTTGCTGCTAACGCAGTCCTGAAAGGCAGCAGATAGATCAAGTAGTTTGGTGTCGCCACCCTCATGGGAAACCTGGAGTGAGTTCTTAGCCTCCAGCCTCTGCCCTGGCCTAGCCCTGAGCATTGTGGGCATTTGGGGAATCAACCAGTGGATGCATTTTCTCCGTGTGTGTGTGTATGTGTGTATGTGGGTGGGTGTGTGGTGTGTTTACAGGAGGATCATGGGTGGGGAGGAGAGAGTGGGACCCAGTTTCAGAGAGAGTAAATGGGAGTATTTATGGAAGCAGACGTCACTTAGCTGTCTACAGGCAGGCAGCCCTCAGGTCCAAGATGCCTGGATGGCAACACCGTTGGGGACTTTCTGTCCCTCTCAGAGAAAGAAAGCAGGGATGCAGGCTGTGCCCTGCCCTCCTTGCACGGGTGCGATTGCCATCGTGCAGAGAAGCAGGTCTCAGGGCAGGTGAGGGTGACGTTATCTCACTGGCTGGGCCCAACGTGGACACGGGTTCATCTCTGCATTGCTGGTGAGGAGCAGAACTGCAGGAAGGGCCAGGACCTTGGTTGGGGCCTGGCATTGACTCAGGGCCTGTTCCTAGCAGGTACTGGAGCAGGGTCTGGGCCATTCTCACCAGTGTGCATGTCTTCAAGTACAGACTGCCCTGTTGTGGGGCTGCCTTTTTTTTTAATATTTATTTATTTATCTGAACTACAGAGTTACAGAGAGAGGGAGAGACAGAAAGAGAGGTCTTCCATCTGCTAGTTCACTCCCAAAATGTCCACAACAGGCAGGGCTGGGCCAGGCTGAAGCCAGGAGGCAGGAGCTCCTTCTGGGTCTCCCACATGGGTGCCATCTTTCCACTTGGGCCATCTTCTGCTGCTTTCCCAGGCCATTAGCAGGCAACTGTATCAGAAGTGGAACAGCCAGGACTCAAACTGGCAGCAGGATGCCAGCGCTGCAGGTAGGTGCTCAACCTTTGCCAGAGCGCCAGCACCAAGTGGGGCTACCTTGAGAGGGGATGTGCACCTGCTGTCCCACCTGGGCTCGCAGGACTGGAACTGGCTTTACAGGTGAGCCGTACCTCAAGGAAAGGCAGGCTCCCTGGAGTCTGGAGGAAAAGACCCAGCAACCCCCTGAATTTCCTTCCTGGTGGAGGACAAATAACTGGGATTCCTTGAAGCTAGAAGCCTGGGGAGCCCTGTCCTATATTTCTCTGTGAATGTGAGTGTGCCTGCACCCAGGGCTTCAGCTACAGCCTGTTAAATCAGTGGTTTTGCTGAAGACACACATGCAAGCACAGGCAGCTTTTTTTTTTAAGGCAAAGCTGTCTTAACCAGCAGACCACATGATGCGACAAAGGGTCACACAAAGAGCTCAGGGCAGAGAAAGACTTCTGCCTTCCCCCCACTCCCTCCTCTGTGACACTGAAGTACACATGTGTCCTGTAGATTCTGGCGCCTGAGTTAAATAAAATGAGCACCTCTTAAGTCTTCATTTTGTGTCTGTTGAGTTAAGATTTTAGCTTCTTTTAAAAAATTCATCTTGTAACCATTTCTAGCTGGGCACTCCCAGGTCAGAGAGGATGGCCCTGCTGGAGGGGAGAGCTTCAGCGTGACTATACCCAGCCCTCAGCTCCCTGGTGGGCCCCTGCTCATGCCCTCCGCTCCCACGCCACCCTGCCCCACCCACTGTGGCTCTGTGATGCCCATGTATCCTGTCCTCACTCCTTTTCTGGGGTGCCCATGAATGTGTGTAAAAGTTTGAAATGAAATTAGAGTTGAGGGCAAATTGCCATGCATTGCTGTCATCAAGGGGGGGGGGGGGTGAGGCAGCAGTGAAAAGAATCAGCTACCCACCAGTCTCAGCACTTGTGCACTTGGATGGACCATGCCGGCCCTGTGGGGCCAGGGAGAGCCACTGTCGTGCATACAGCCCTCTGTTAGATGCTCTCTTGGCCACTATTCTTCCAGAGAGGAAAGTTGATCCACCAGGGTCAAAATTCTCAAGGCATGGTCACAGCCCTGAGTAGCCAAGCACTTTCATATGGTCTGTCCCTTCAGAGGCACTGAGAGGTCTCCGGGGTTGTGGCTGTCCGTGTTCTTGGATGATTTTGTTGGCCCTCGAGTCCCTGTGATGTCAGTTCGGGGGCCCAGGTGAGTAGCAAGGGCTCCTGTCTTTGGGAAGCACAGGGAAGCCTTCCATCCTACAGTCCTTCCCTTCCTGGTATGGGCTCATGCAGGCTCAGGGATGAAGAGAGTCGTGCCTGTTAATGATGAGCATGTGTTTGTCCTGGGATATGTTGGGGAGAGTGTGTGCAGGTCTCAAATTAATTCTTGACTGTAAGTAACCTAGGCTTTGATCAAGCTTCCTGGAAATTATTTTGAGTTTGGAAAGTCAGTGCGCACACACATTCACAATTTTTTTTGAATGAAGAATATGATCTTTGTAATATTTTGGATCTTCTTCTATAAAGATGAATAATTAGGTATTTTATTTTGTTAATTTTTAAAAAAGTATTTGTTTATTTGAAAGGCAGAGTGACAGAGAGAGAAAGGAAGAGCAGACAGATCTTCTGTCACTGGTTCATTCCTCAAATGACTGCAATGACCAGAGCTGAGCCAGGCAGAAGCCAGGAGTCAGAACTCTGTCTGGCTCTCCCACATGGGTGGCAGAGATCCAGGGACTTGACCGTCCTGTGCTGCTTCCCCAGGGACATTAGCAGGAAGCTGGATGGGGAGCAGAGCCACTGGGACTTGAACCAGCATTGGTGCTGGCGTCACAGGCAGCAACTCACCCACTGTATGACAAGGTTGACCTCATTTGTTGATTTGTGTGTCATGTGGGCTAAGCCAAGTGAGGGTCCCTCCTCAATCATCATTACTCACCCTGCACCTTTATTTATGGCAGGCTAAGAGCAGGAGAGAGAGAAGAAAGAATGTAGAATCACAGAAGTCATGTACTGAAGTCACATTCTAAATATCTGAAAGGTTTATCTCCCTTTTTACTGGATTGAAAATGGGTTTGATTTAATATTTTCCACAGAAATCTTTTATTTAAGGTAAACAAACTTCATGCACTTCAAAAATACAACTTTAGGAACATAGTGATTCTTCCCACCATACCCGCTCTCCCACCCTTCTTCCTTATTAACTTAAACACAGATTAATTCCATACTAAGTAAATAGTTCAACAAATAGTATGGAAAAAAAACAACTTCCTTGACATTTTTTTAATTTCTCCTATGACCCACTATTCATTCAGGAGCATGTTGTTCAGTCTCCATGTGTTTGCATATGTTTTAGAAATTCTTGAGTTATTGATTGGCAGCTTCATTACATTGTGGTCAGAGAAGATGCACAGTATGATTTCAATTTGTTTGAATTTGCTGAGACTTGGTTTATGGCCTAGCCTGTGGTCTGTTCTAGAGAAAGTTCCTTGCATTGGTGACAAGAATGTTTATTATGCAACTGTAGGATGACAAGTTCTGTAATTATGTTAGGCCACTTTGGTCTATAGTGTTGATAAATTGTTTCTTTGCTGATTTTCCATCTCGTTGATCTTTCCTTTGCTGAAAGTCCCCCAATAGTATTGTAAGGGAGTCTATATCTCCCTTTAGATCCATTAGCATTTCTTTTAAATAGCCAGGTACCCTGTCATGGGGTGCATGTACATTTATTATAGTCACATATTCCTGTTGAATTGATCCCTTAATCATTATATAGTACCCTTCTTTGTCTCTTTCAACAGTTTTTGTGTTAAAGTCTATTTGTCTAGCATTAGGATGGCTACACCAACCCTTTTTTGGTTTCTGTTAGCATGGAATATCTTTTCCCATCCTTTCACTTTCAGTCTGCACGCATCTTTATTGGTGAGATGTGCTTCTTGTAGGCAGCAAATAGATATGTTTTGTTTTTTAACCCATTCAATCAGTTGTGTCTTTTGGAAATTTGAGGCCATTTACATTCCAGGTGACTGTTGATGAGTAATGACCTGGCCCTGCCATTTTCCCATAAATATTCCTATTGTTTACTTTGGATTCCCTTTGTACTTTTACTGGGAGATTTTCTGCCTTCATCCTCTTTCATTGTGATGACCATGTTTCTGTGTGTAGCATAGCCTTAAGCATCTTTTTTTAAGGCTGGACAAGTGGTGACAAATTCAATTTCTATTTGTTATGGAAGTTCTTTATTTCACGTTCATTCATAAATGAGAGCTTTGCAGGGTACAGTATTCTAGGTTGACAGTTTTCTTTTTTCTCTTAAGGCTTGGAATATATCTCACAATTCTCTTCTAACCTGTCGGGTTTCTGATGAAAAGTCATCTGTGAGTCTAATTGGAGATCCTCTAAAAGTAATCTAGCATTTCTCTTGTGCACATTTTAGAATCTTTTCTTTATAGTTTACTGTGGAGAGTTTGACTACAATGTATCCTGAGGATCTTTTCTGGTCTTGTCTGTTAGGAGTTCTATGTGCTTCCTATCCCTGTGCTTGGACATCCCTTTCTTTCTCCAAAGTAGGGACTTTTTCTATAATTATTTCACTAAAAAGACCTTCTAATCCATTCTCTCTTTCTACGCCTTTAGGAATTCCTAAGTCCTGTATGTTGGGTTGTTTGATAGTATCCCATTCATCTCCAACACTGTTTTTTTAGTTTTCTAATTTCTTATTTTTCTCTCTCTCTTCTTTTTTTTTTTTTTGTCTGACTGTAAAATTTCCATAGATTTTTCTTCTAATTAGGATATTCTTTCTTCTGCCTCAGAGTCTGTGGTTAAGGCTTTCCATTACATTTTTTATTTGATCTATTGAATTCTTCATTACCAATATTTCATTTTGATTTCTCTTTAAAATCTCAATTTCATGGGGAAAAATGTTCATTCTTGTTGTGTTTGGATTTCTTTAATTTGTGGATTTGCTTCTGATTGCTTCTAAGTAATCCTATGATCAATTTTTTGAATTCTGTTTCTGGCATTTCTTCAATCTCTTCATTTTCACATTCTGGCATTGAAGTATTGTTGTGTTCCTTTGAAGGCATCATGTTGTGTTCCTTATTCTTGTTTCTTGAATTGCTGCATTTATTTGTAGGCATTTGTGGAGACACTTGTTGGCTTTTTTTCCTCCTGTGATTGCTTTTATTTTTGGACTATGCCTCTATGGATGAGTAAAGTGTCTGCTCTTTCAGTGAATATCCTGAGGTGTGCACTTGGTGTGGCCAGGGAGTTCAGTGCTCCAGAGTAAGGGGGATGTCCAAGGTGACACCCAAATTGGGTGTGATAAATCTCTTTTTTTTTTTTAGTGGAGAGGGGAGGCAGGTTTAATCTGCTTTGTTGGTGTAGTCTTGGGTTCATTTCTCTTCTCCAAAGAGGCCAATGCCTGGTCGCTAGCCTCAGTGAGTATAACATTCATTTGCACTCTCACAAGAAACACACAAAGAATCCATGCAGTCCTCGGTGTGAGCATGGATCCCACAGCAATGACCCTCACCAGGGGATCAGGGAGTCCCAAGTGTGGAGCCACCCCGAGTGACTGCCCAAAGTCTCAGCCACACCCTGCACGTTCCCACACAGCCTCGGTATTTTCACAATCCCAGCACACAAGGCTTCCACAGTCATGGGCACCCGTCCCTGCCAATTCTCCCAGCCAGACTCAGGCATCTCCTCTCAGCTCTTTGCTGGGTACCCAGACACAAACTGGCACAGCTGTTGCATATGTCAAAAACGGTACCTGCCCCCTCTCAGCTAGTTAGAGGATGCCAGTCCCTGGTCGTCGGGGAGAGAGAACCGTGCCTATATTTTTTCCCTCTAGGTTGGCAGGTATGCTGTCCTTGACAGGATTCCAAGTTGGACTCACTTCAGGCTCTTCCTGCAGCTTTATCACCAGTGTCTTGGGCTGCTGCAGTCTGGTCTCACCTCACTCTCCAAAGCTGGTTCTGAGGCTCTCGGCTGCTGGCGTCCTCTGTTGTGTGTGTCTGCACCCTCCATGTAGATCCACAGTGCTCCTCTGATTTGTATGGAGTTTCCTCTGCAGTTTTCCCTAACTTCTTCCCTGAGATTGCACTCTGTCCACACTTTTTTTTTTTTTAATATCTTCCCCTAGACTAGAACAGTGAAGCTCCCTGCCTATTCCACCATCTTGGTATCTCTCTCTTGATTTATCCACTTAGAAAAAGTAGGACTTAAACATGTATATGTGTCTGTGTATGTGTGTGTGTGTGTGTTTACACCACACTTGCATGTGCATTTTACAGAATTTAGAAAAATGTACAGCAAACCCTTAACTGTGGTTAACTCTGGGAACTGGCTGGGGCCTGGGCTTCTGGAAACAAATCAATAAAAAATTGCTGTAAGAATTCTCTCCTGGGGCCAGCGCCGTGGCATAGTGGATAAAGCCGCCGCCTGCAGTGCTGGCATCCCATATGGGCGCCGGTTCAAGTCCCAGCTGCTCCACTTCCCATCCAGCTCTCTGCTGTGGCCTGGGAAAGCAGTAAAAGATGGCCCAAACCCTTGGGACCTTGCACCCGCATGGGAGACCCAGAAGAAGCTCCTGGCTCCTGGCTTCAGATCGGAGCAGCTCCGGCCGTTGCGGCTAATTGGGGAGTGAACCAGAAGATGGAAGACCTCTTTCTCTCTCTCTCTCTCTCTCTCTCTCTCTCTCTCTCTCTCTGCCTCTGCATCTCCTTCTCTCTCTGTGTAATTCTGACTTTCAAATAAATAAATAAATCTTTAAAAAAAAAAAAGAATTCTCTCCTGACATTAAAAGGACAAGCTCTAGCACTGTAGGTATAGGGACTTGGAATGGTTTTCCAG
Source organism: Sylvilagus floridanus (assembly GCA_949820135.1). Lineage (NCBI taxonomy): Eukaryota > Metazoa > Chordata > Mammalia > Lagomorpha > Leporidae > Sylvilagus > Sylvilagus floridanus. The sequence continues at coordinate 117,745,218 of OX463238.1, read as the reverse complement.
AGTCAGGGCACCCGGTCTGGGCCTGTCTGTGGCCTCAGATGGCTTTAGTAAGGCCACATACCACGTGGAGATTCAACCTTGCCCAGCAAGGAAAAGGGGAGATTTGCTCATTCGTAAGATTATAATAAGGAGGAAACCTCCCAGTATCCCACAGCAGCCTACCCTTGGGTCACGTGGGTCAGGACTGTGTTGTTTGCAAGGGAAGTGGCATCACCCTGATGAGCGTGGCCCAATCGTGAGTCTCCCCATGGACTGGGAAGGGCCTTTGTGAGAACACACGGCTGTACAGGGGCTGGCACCCCCAGGAAAAAGTCGGTGTTCTGACACTAGAGAAGAGGAGGCAGGAGGGGCTGGAGTAACGCGGCAGTGTCCAAGGCAGGAAATCGCACTGTTTATTTTACATGCTCATGTATCGTTTCCATTATCAATCACTTTTATAATCGGTGCTTTTAAATGTGCAGCTGTGTCCTGCCTTAGCAGGAAGGATCATCTTTCTTGACCTCTTCATCCACGAAGCACTGGTCCAGAGGTTCACCAAGGGAGTGTTTTGTTGCAACTTGCCTTGCCATTTAGTCAAAGCAAAGCTTCAGTTCAGTGCCTTTATCTGCAAGATGGAATTAACAACTTTTCCTCTGTCCAGTAATAGGCACAGGTCCAGTTGCTGGCACTGGAGTTGGGCAAAGCTGTCTGGTGCTAAATCGGAGCCGGGGTGAGAGAAGGGAGCGCTCTGGCCCTGGTTGAATGCCCTAGGTGGATTCCATTGGTGCTGGAGCAGTGTTCCCACGGGTCCACCCTGCGGTTGAAAACCCAGAGCAGGGGACAAGTCACTGTTGGAGATTCTGTGAGCAGTGCAGGCGGGGAGCTCATCGGCCGCCCAGCCATGCTGGGGCGCGGGGCCTGTCTGTTACCCCCACTTCCCTACCTCCCACCTCCACGTCCACTCCTTCAAGGACCCCTGTTGCCCTTTCCCCACAGACCACCCACCCCCTGCCGCCAAAACCACTTATTTCTCTGAGCATTGAGCTCAGACATTACAGGAGAATTTAAAATACTCAAAGTCCTCAACCCCTCTCTAAGGAAGGGCATTTACACCAAAAGAGGAGCCTTTATGGATCGATTCTTAGTAAAATGCATATTCAAAATGACCGAGCCTTCCTGTTTTCCCTTTGATGGACAGGGCTCCATCAGTGTTAGCCGGAGCACAGTTTCACACCTGCTCCCATCACAGCTCTCATTCCCAGTGTCGGCAGCTCCAGACTTCCCTCCCATCCTGCTGTGTTTCTGGCAGGACTGTGGGACTTCTCCCTCTCCCCATCCGGAGTACCAGGCCAGATGCACTGTGTTTCTTAGATCCCATCATGGCCACTTGCTGTCAGGAGCTCCAGAGCTGCTGAGATTGTCGACTCCAGGCAGGTGCCGCTGGCCTGGGTGGAACGCTGGCATCTGCCTTCATTCACCCTGGTGACTGACACAGGATCTGCAGGATGCAGACGCACTGCCCTCGCTGTATTCCACAACTGATCACTTCTCAGTGCCTGGGTTGAGACTTTGGGATGACGGGAAAGTCTGCACATATTTTTACCTGTTCGTTTGTACTATGACCACTTTGGAAAATGTCAGTTTTACACCAATATTGTCACCACCTTCTCACTGCTGCTCACCCAGGCTAAGCAAAGACTGGGATGGTTCCATATCTCACCCTGTCCCTCTGTTCCCCACAGGTCTGCCGTCGTGAGCGCCATATGGCCCAGGGGCAGTACCGGGGGACCCTCTTTGCCGATCAACCACTGATGTTCATCTCACCGGCCAGCAGCCCTCCCAGGGCCAAGCTGTGCGAACTGGTGCACCTGTGTGGCGGTCAGATCAGCCCAGCACCCAGCCGGGCCAGCATCTTCATTGGGCCTCACAGCGGGAAGAAGAAAGAAACAGTCACGTACCTGTCGGAAAAATGGGTCTTAGGTAGGAACATGGGTGCAGAGACGGACGGGGCTGTGGTGGGGACCCGCGTAGGAGGTGGCCGGGGGAGCTCTAGCGGATGGCCATGGCTGTCGAGTGTTCACATCAGGGCCTCTATTCTGGGGTCTTAGCCACATGGCCAGGGGTCCACAGCAGGAGGCAGGGCATCCAAGCCCCTCCATGGGTCCTGGGACCTTTGGGTGTCCTGGACGTGTCCTGGACGTCCTGTTGTGTCCTGGCAGCCGTAGGGCAGCTGCCAAGGAAGAGGGGAGTCTTATCAGACCCGAGGCCTTTCCCACCTCGCAGTCCACTCACAGCTGCTCAGGGCAGTGCAGGCCCAGCCATTCGACACTCGGGGCCACCTGGTTCACACCTGGGGGTCCCTGCCCCATCCTTCTCTCGGGCAGATCTCATGGTAACTCCAATCCTACACTCTGGTAGCGATGAAGGCTTAGAGGGCTCGTGGCTGTAAGGCCCAGGCTGTGCCCAGCGCTACCAGAGAGGCTGGGGAACGGGGAGTTTGGGACAAGGCCTGACTTGGGAGGCTGCTGTTGTCTGTTGTGCCCCCACTGGGAGATGTGTTGGGGCTACTAGGAGGAGTGGGTAGTGGTGCCAGGACAGCCAGGATGCGGGTGTGTGGGCTAGGCAGACAGCAGCCTTTGTGCCAGAGTTCGCCAACCCGTGCAGAGCCCACTCTGGGGACAGACCTCGCTTCTTATTGCACGGAGTGTAGTAATTGGTTCATCTGCTCCAGGTGCCTAACAAGATGGCACAGGCTGCGCTGTAAACAACAGGGGTCGTTTCCTCGGTTCTGGAGCCCGGAGTCCACGGTCAGGGTGACGTCCTCCCGTGGCCTCTCATGGTTTGCAGACACTGCCCTCTTGCTGTGCCCTCTCATGGTCTCACCACGGTGCGTGGGTGTCCCTGCTGTCTCATCGTGGGTCCTAATCTCTTCTTAAAAGCTGCATTTATTTGTTTATGAAGGGCAGAGTGACAAAGAAATGGGTGGGTGGGGGTGGGGAGACAGACAGACACCTTCCATTCACTGGCTCACTCCCCAGATGGCCACAGTGACCTGGCCCAGGCCAAAGCCAGGAGCCTGGGTCTCCCACATGGGTACAGGGGTCCAAGTACTTGGGCCATCTTCTGCTGCCTTCCCAGGCACATTTAGCAGGGCACTGGATCAGAAGTGGAGCAGCTGGGACTGAAACCAGCACTCACATGGGATGCCAGCATAACCCACTGTGCCACAACACCAGGCCCTAACCTCCTGTTCTGGCAGGGGCCCCAGAAGATAGATCAGGGCCACCCTGAGAACCTCGCTCCCCCTTAATTGCCCCTTGCAAGGCTCTGTCTCCAAAGAGAATCTCCCTCTGAGGTGCGGGGGTCAGGGCATGAGCGGCCACATGTTGGGGGACACAGTGCAGCCCAGACAACTGATTCCAGGGTCAGCACACTGGGCCCTGGTCCTCACCTGGCTTCCTCAGATGGTTCTCTGTGTGTCCCCCCTCACCCCTGCAGCCCCACATCCTGCTTCCCTCTCCCCCTCTGTGCTCCCCCCGTCTCTAAATCCCACACTTCTGGTTTTCCTCACCCTCGCTGGGCATTATCTTTTAGCAGATAAGTAGATACCGTGACTGTCCAAGCTGCATTCACACAGAACCACGTACACTGTATGAAAATCTTTTCAATGATTGATGGTCATCCTTTGATATTTTTAAAGTACAGAGATCAGAAGTAATTTTTTTACTGTGTGGTACAGAGTAATTTATCTTTTGCCTGGCAACTTACTTCAAAAAAATAAAAAAACACCAAACAAACTGATTTTTGCTCCAGTGCAGAAGCCAAAAGGCTGTTTGCTCCTTCTTACATGCCAAGAATACAACCTTGAAAACATCTCGTGTTCTGAAACATTGGTTCTTGTTTTGTTCTTTAAAAAAAATCCTGTTTCCAGATGACACCGCCTGCAGACCAGAGTCGTGCTGCAGGAACGGACCGTGCGTGGATTGGCGTCAGCAGCTGCTGTCCACTCTGCTGCTCCCCAGGTCTGGGACCGTGCGCTGTGCCCAGGTTGGGTGGCTGCTGGCGGCCTCCCCTCGCTCCCACATTCCCGTCACACACTGAGCAGCCGCCTACCCAGTCCCTTGGTGGTCTTACCACGCGCAGGCCTCCCTTCCACGAGGCCTTCAGAGTTCTGAGTTTCTGGTCTGGGCTTGTGACCCTGCTTTGCATCTTTCCTCCGCTGTGCTTCGTGTCCTGCTCTGGTCCTCAGGGACAGTGCGCCTGTGTGTGCCCTGGGCAGCCTGAGTGTATCTTGCACTACAGCCCTCACCAAGTAAGACCCCAACTCCTGGGCAGTACCCCTGAACACAGTGGATATCCCAGCCTGGTCTTGGATGTAAGACCATAGCTTTTTCAAATATTTACAAGTTTATATTTTGCTTTTTTCTGAATTGAGTTGTGATGCAGTGGCTCCAACTGTATACAAAAAAGGATGTTATCTATACACACATGCATAGGCCTACCGAACATGGAGCTAGTATGCTGTGTTCCCTGTGCCCCCACCCCTGCCGCTTGCCTGTCCTCTGACCCGAAGCAAATCCCCCATTCTCTCTGGACCCCAGTTCCTTCATCTACAAACAGAGTAAGAACCTCCACCCAGTTCACCCCACATGGTAGTCAGTGGAGACAGCACACAGGTGTCTACAGTGGACCCTGCCAAGGGTCCCCAAGTGACCGTGTCCGTGGGTGTAGACATGAGGACCTTTTCCCTTCTAGTAATCCTTGAAAACAAAGACTTCTCTGAAAAAAATTTGTTTTTATTTTAGTTGCTAGACAAAGAGATGGAGAGAGGAAGGGAGGGAAGGGGGGGGGGGGTGGAGAGAAGACATGCTCTTGCGCTCTGGGCCCCAGTCTGCTGGTTTACTCCCCAAGCGCCTGTTAGGGTTGTGACTGGGTGGATCCAGCGCTCTCCTGTCTGTGGGAGTCGGAGCACCCAGGTACTCTGGGGTGGGGCATGGGCATCTTAGCACCAGGCCAAACACGCACCTGTCTGGAGAATATTTTCTTTTTGAAATGTTGTGAGACTTGGGAACTTCTCAAGCTGTTTCAAAGTAGCCATTTAAAAGAAAAGCAGTCATTCTGCGGTGAATATGAAAGGCAGTACTGAAAACGTGCAAATGAAATGTGTTCCGAGAGGAGAGGCGTACCGGCTGCTGCATCGCGTGGCTCCTCTGAGTAGTTTGGATGAAAACCATTAATCGGAAGCCATCATGAAAGCTGCTTGCGATGACCACTTCACATTCGTAACTTACCTGCCAAAATGAAAACGCCACTGTTGCAGTTCCTTTTCAATTTGGTTTGGTTTTTTTCATGGCTTCGATTTGGTCTTTGTTTTGGGGGACATAATAAAGTCACAAGAGGAGGACCAGAAGGAGATTTTTTTTAAAAAAAACCATTAGAAGGCCGGCGCCGTGGCTCAACAGGCTAATCCTCCACCTTGCGACGCCGGCACACCGGGTTCTAGTCCCGGTCCGGGCACCGGATTCTGTCCCAGTTGCCCCTCTTCCAGGCCAGCCCTCTGCTGTGGCCCGGGAGTGCAGTGGAGAATGGCCCAGGTGCTTGGGCCCTGCACCCCATGGGAGACCAGGAAAAGCACCTGGCTCCTGGCTCCTGCCATCGGACGATCGCGGTGCGCGGGCTGCAGCGCGCCGTCCGTGGCGCCCATTGGAGGGTGAACCAACGGCAAAGGAAGACCTTTCTCTCTGTCTCTCTCTCTCACTGTCCACTCTACCTGTCAAAAAAAAAAAAAAAAAAAAACCATTAGAGATTTCTTTTCATTTTGGCCGGAGGCAAAGGTGGGCACCTGGAAAACTGCATCTCCCCCAGGGCCACCGACAGCCACCCTGGGTCCCGCTCCTTAGTCTGCATCTCTGTATCTCAAACTGAACCATCTCAAAGACATAAAAAAAAAAAAATGGTTTTTTGCCTATTGTTCTACTTATCCCTCAGCCTGTGGGAGTGGGTGCATGAAGCCCCCAGCAGGGCTCAGCATCCAGAACATAAGCCCCCTCCCCCCACCCCCAGCCCTTCCTCACAGCTCCAGGGAGGCTGGCGTAGACGCTGCATAGACGCTGGCATAGACGCTGCCGGCCTCCAGCCGGCGGGGATTGTGTTCCCTGCTCGTTCCCCAGAGTCTGCCTTCCCTGAAACAGCACTGTGCTGGGGCCAAGACGCTTGATGAATCATTCAGCCAGGAGAAGTAGGGAATCTGGGGAGAGAATACAGTCGTGGGCACTCGACTGAGCATGACAATAAACAGGAAAGCAAACCCAGATTCCCGGCACCGGGAAGTACAGCGCTGCCCTCACCTGTAATACCGCCGCCAGTACTCAGGCTTGCCGCGTTTGAAAGCTTCTGGAGTGCTGGAACCCCACCAGCACGGCTGTGAAATGCAAATGGCACTTCACAGGTGAGCGGGCGGGGCCTGGGATGGAGCTCTGCACCGAGTGGTCAGGGCCTGACTTGGGTGCTGCGGTCGCTTCTGCTCACTTCCTTTGTGCCCCTGGGAGTTAACAATCACCCAGGCCTGGCCTGGCCCTTGCCATGAGACGTATTTCCAGTCCATTTGATTGTGTGGGCTGCATTCGTGGGATAGGATGTTCATTCATGCTCTTGCCGGAACACAGTGTAACATTCTCAGCAGCTTTGCAAAACAAAGCAGTTTAGCCTCGACTGGATTTCCTCACTTCTCAGAAAGAGCACGTGGTGTGGTTGACTGTCTCCCCCTTTTTGGGGAGAAAGGTCCCTGATTGTGAGCGGGCCCTCCTTGTGCTAGCCTGGCCATTGCTCGCTGCCCCTGGGGCTGACCATGACAACGTGGCGCTTTGTGGAGCTTCCTACTTACATGAGCACGCGAGGTCTGCTGGAGAGCACCAGGCACAGATAAGGAAGCAGCCCCAGGGAGCAGAGGCCGCCTGCTGAGAGAGCAGAGAGCGCCAGGTGTGCCCCTCTGCCTGTGCCCGCTCCCCAGGACCACCTGCCTTAACCTCGCCACGGAGCCCGGGCCCAGAGCTCAGCAGGCACACAGGTGATTGCCGCCTCCCCAGCAGTCCCACCGCATGAAGCCTGACCTGTGCTTTGTTCTCCCAAGGTGGAAACGAAGGAGAACTGCAGCTACTGCAGCTGGTGGAATTCTGTCATTTCAACCTCTAGTGTGTTTAGGCTTTCTTCTTGAAAAGCATGTATGTCATTAGCAGGTTTTGTTTGTTTTAATTAACTACTGGTTGGTAAAGCCATAATTTAGCACTAGCTTTGGAAAGAGTGTGTTCAGCAAATGAATTTCCCGCGCTCTCGCTCTAATTGTGTTCATTGGCCAAGCAATGGTCCTAGATGGCTATCTCTGAAATTTCCTTACCTGTCGGATCCCCCCACCCCCACAATACATCCAGCTCAGCTCGCTGGATGTGAGTTTCATTAGATACACGGAGGGTGACCAGAATTTATAAGGAATGCAAGGCAGGCAAACTTGGGTCCCTGTCTGTCCCCTTCCCAGCCAAAAGCATATTCTTTGACCCTCGCCCTAAAACAACAGAAGCTTAGAACACAGTAGACAGCTATATAGATTCAACTCAGAATACAGAATACTGTAAACACGGCCGCCTTTTATATCTGTGCTAGAAACATGGTCGTGGGTTCGGGGAGCCAGCCTGGCCTCTGTGTGCTAGTGCTGAATGCTCTGGCTGGGACTGGGAGCCCCTCAGGACGCCTTTGCTGCTCACGGCACAAAGCTGCTGCAGATGCTGTGTGGAGGGGGGATGCTCAGGTGCCCACAGCTGCCCGGCAGCTCCAAGGGGCTCGGAGGTCAGTGGGCTTACAGGGAATTTCATGGCCGCCTCCTAACAGAACGTTGCCTGTTGGTCTGGGCCGTCTTTGCTTGTTGACCTGGTTCTTGAATGCCTGGAGAATGACTGGTAGAGAGACCGTCTTTGGAGTATGTTGCACCTCAGTTCCTTTCTGGGGATGTTGCATATTAGGCAGTTAATGCTGAACCTTGGAGCTATAGGACTCACATTGCAGGCTGAGCGGTGTCTCCCTCAAATGTGTGGGGGGAAGCACTAAAGCCCAGTCCTGGTACTGTAACTATTTGGAGACAGGGCCCTTGAAGAGCTGATTAAGATGCCAGAGATCAGGAGGGTTGGCCCCTGAACCAGTCGGACCGGTGTCCTTGTACGGAGAGAAAGAGACACCGAGGATGTGTGTGCACCAAGCAGAGACCACCTGCAAGCCAAGGAGGGGCTCCCAGGCCGACCCCATCCTGCAGATACCAGGATCTAGGACCCTGAGCCTCCAGGACCGTGACAAAGTCAAGTCTCCTTGTTGAAGCCACCCAGCCATGGCGCTTTGTGTTGGCAGCCCTCGCAAATGAATACAACCCCGACGAAGTCTGGGACCACTTACAGACACCCATGTTTATGCAGGAGGAAACTCAGTGGTCTCATTTCTTGGTCAGAGCCACACAGTGGTTTACAGGAAGACCCCAAATTCCAGCCCACTCTTGCAGTCTTCCTCTCTAAGAAGGAGATCTGACACCAGGCTCGGTACCCAGAACTGCCTCTCGTTTGTGAGACTCCCTGGTGATCCTCAGCCCATGCACTGTGGAAGCCGATGCTCCACAAGCTGGCCTGAGACTGGGCCATCCCGCCATGAAGGAAAACAACGAAAAACTCTTCCCATCCTGCAGGAAGAGGAAAAAGTAGCTGGGTGAAACTATCTCACTCTGTGTCTAAGTCAGTTTTCCTTAAACTCTGATGCTTGAAGACAAGTGAGTATACAGCAGAAAAGCCACCTTGAAGAAAGAGGAAAGAAAGAGTAAAGATAATTCCAAACATTAATAAAACTGAAGCAAGGGAGTAGAAGCTCAGCACAAGCTGGGTACCTGGGAGGAAAAAGCTTATAAGCAGTAAGAATGCTAGCAATATTGGGGAAATAAGGTGAAAGATCCAGCGAAAATACAAACAATGGAATTAGAACTATAGCTACAGATACAGGAAGGACATTTAAAATTATGAGGGAGGGACTGGTGTTTGACAGCCGCATTCTGTATCAGTGCGTGGTTCAAATCCTGGCTCCTCCACTTTTGATCTAGCCTCATGCTATGGCACATCCCGAGAGGCAGTAGGTAAGAGCCCAAGTACTTAGTCCTTGCTCCCACGTAGTGGACCTGGATAGAGTTTCAGGATCCTGGCTTCAGCTGACCTGTTCCTTTTGTAACAGCCCTCTCCAGAAGATGACCTGTGCCCCTCCCAGTAGACCCCACCTCCTCCCAACATGTGAACCTGCCCCCAACCCCCAACACCCAAACCGTAGCTGCTGTGATAATACAATTCTACTCATGTTCCCTGAATTTCCAGCAAAAGTTGATGTGCGAAGAATCAGGCACAAATGCAACTCGAATTCCTAGTTCATCCTTAGGAAAGCATCAGCTATGTTAATGTCTCCCATCAAATATCAGAGCAGAAAAAATATGCATATCAGGTTATTCATTCACTTAATAAGGATTTCTGGAGCACCTGTCAGATTTCAGGCCTGCAGGTGTAGCCATTGACAAGAGAGAGACAGTCCTTGGCTGTGGGACTTACATTCTAAGGAAAAAACAGGCAACAAACAAAATTTTAAAAATGTTCTGTTAGAAGATGCCACAGACAGGATGCGAGTGTCTGGAGTGGCAGTGGGATGAGCTCCTCACCTAGGAGCTGAGTTTGAGCTGAGAACCAGGTGAAGAGAAGGAGGGGCTCGTGTGGCCCTGGCCGTTCAGTACAAGGGAGCCGGCAGGTCAAGGTTGAGAGGTCAGCAGAAGCAGGAAGTCGAGGGCAGCTGGTACGAAGGGCGAGAGGCTGGAGGGGCAGAGCATGAAGCTGGAGAAGCAGCCAGCTGTCAGCTGGACCACCGAGCCACTCGGGCCTGGGCGGGCAATGTGCAGTGAGCGTAATGCAAGCATTGAGGGGTTTTAAGCAGGGGCCAGGGCCTCTGGGGCAGGTTTGTTAGCAGTAGCGGGGTGGGGGTGGGCAGTGTTGGTGGTGGACTAGGGTAGCAACCATGGAGGACTGCGGTACTGTCGGATTTTAAGTATAGGATTCAGAGCTGGTTGCACTTACTGTCAGTAAGAGAGGAATGGAAGGTGAGACCTGCACATGAGTCCCTAGCATCCAGGAGAGGGTATGTGAGGTGTGTAAAACCCACATGCACTTGGTCAGAAGCACGGATGGACTGAGGTTCGTTCAGTCTGCAGAAGGGGGACCCCCGAGCAGAGGGCAGGAGGGGCTGCTCCACTGCCTCCGGATGGACTGAGGTTTGTTCAGTCTGCAGAAGGGGGACCCCCGAGCAGAGGGCAGGAGGGGCTGCTCCACTGCCTCCGGATGGACTGAGGTTTGTTCAGTCTGCAGAAGGGGGACCCCCGAGCAGAGGGCAGGAGGGGCTGCTCCACTGCCTCCGGATGGACTGAGGTTTGTTCAGTCTGCAGAAGGGGGACCCCCGAGCAGAGGGCAGGAGGGGCTGCTCCACTGCCTCCGGATGGACTGAGGTTTGTTCAGTCTGCAGAAGGGGGACCCCCGAGCAGAGGGCAGGAGGGGCTGCTCCACTGCCTCCGGATGGACTGAGGTTTGTTCAGTCTGCAGAAGGGGGACCCCCGAGCAGAGGGCAGGAGGGGCTGCTCCACTGCCTCCGGATGGACTGAGGTTTGTTCAGTCTGCAGAAGGGGGACCCCCGAGCAGAGGGCAGGAGGGGCTGCTCCACTGCCTCCGGATGGACTGAGGTTTGTTCAGTCTGCAGAAGGGGGACCCCCGAGCAGAGGGCAGGAGGGGCTGCTCCACTGCCTCCGGATGGACTGAGGTTTGTTCAGTCTGCAGAAGGGGGACCCCCGAGCAGTGGGCAGGAGGGGCTGCTCCACTGCTTCCGGATGGACTGAGGTTCGTTCAGTCTGCAGAAGGGGGACCCCCGAGCAGAGGGCAGGAGGGGCTGCTCCACTGCCTCCGGATGGACTGAGGTTTGTTCAGTCTGCAGAAGGGGGACCCCCGAGCAGAGGGCAGGAGGGGCTGCTCCACTGCCTCCGGAGAGAAGTGATGCCAGCAGAGGACAGTGACACCATAGACAGCCCTGTCTCCCGATGAGGAGGGACTTTGGGAGCAGTGGAACCACTGGGCTCTACTGCTGAGATGCCTTAAGTAGTGCAGCCCCTGTTCTCCATGTCCTTGGAGGCCTGGTGGCTTCGTTCCACAGGGTAGTGGATGCGTTGCCTGAACCACACAGATCTCTGCATCTCTGCACAGCTGTGTGGCCACCAACGCCTCTCCCAGCCCTGGAACCCTGAGCTTGTTTTGTCAGGTGAAGATCAACTTCCAGCAGGGCTCCACCTGTTCTGGAAGCCTCCACACACGGTACCATGAGCCACATTCGGCTGTCGGTGGTTGGAGTTTCCTGCAGATAAAGTGACTTGCCCACACACTACAGAAAATTAGGGTTGGCAGCGTGTTGATTCCATGTCCTGGCTATAGGAGCCCACAGAGGCACAGCTGGTAAACCTGAACTTGTGTACAGTTGTCTGCCAAGACCTGCCAAACATCACTGTTGGTGGTGGGGTTTTTTTGGTAAGTTGTTTTTGGTTTTTTTCAATCTGAACACCCCGGAGCTGTTCAAATACAGTTGGCTTAATGCTCCTATTTCTCCCGACTGGCTCGCACTGACGTGAGCCTACTGTCTGTCCTCTGGTCACGTTTTATTGGGTGTTGGAGGACTTGTCATATGATACGACATTGGAAGTTGGGGACATGGCTATCTTCAGATGCCAGATGAGCTTGCATGGACACCGTCTTCCTCTGTGTTCACACTTGGGAACTCCAAGCTGCGAGGGGCTAGCTGCCCGTGGCTCCTCTGCTGTCAGCCACCACTCAGCTGTCAGATGCCGTTTGTTCTGCACCCACCCCCACCCCCGGTGCTTCATCCAGGGTGGTGCCCCAGAACTGCACGGGCAGTGTCTCAGCACAGTCACGGAGCCCACTAGGCCAGGAGTGAGGGGACAGGGGACAACTACAGACTTTTGTTTAAGGGGGCTGCACTTGGGTTTTCGTTTTATCTAAATTTAAAACCAGTTCTTTTCCAGGCAACACTTTTCTTTACCACATTACAGGGTGGATGGGCGGGGAGGGATGAGAGGACCATTGATTTCATGCTTGCTTCAAACAGTAGAGAAGTGCATAGGGACCCCAGTCATTCTACCCTTTCTTTGTTTTTCTAAATATTTGTTTTATATATTTGAAAGGCAAAATGAGGAAGATAGAGAGAGAAATCTTTCATCCACCAGTTCACTCCCCTAATGGCTACAGCAGCCTGGGCTGGGTAAAGCCAAAGCCAGGAACCAGGGGCTTCATCCATCCAGATGGCAAGGGCCCGGGTACTTGGGCCATCTTACACTGCAGGGAGCTAGATAGGAAGTGGAGCAGCCAGGACTCGAGCTGGTGCTCATATGGGATGCCAGGATCACACTCAGTGGCTTACCCACTGTGCCACAATGTGGCAACTCATTGTACCCCTTCTTAAAGTAACCACAATAAAGATGGAAGTGTATCTCCCAGGCTTTTAAAGTACACAGTTTCATAGAAATAAACATATCTGAACAGAGGTATTTGAGAGATCTGTTTTTGTTTAAATGGAGGCTTACCTATTTTTCCAGTTTTTATTTAACTCTGGAAGACTCTGCCACTGTAGCACACTTACAGCTATTTCATTCTTAACCACTGGAGGCGATGTAGTGAACTCATGCACTCCCTATAATGGGACATTTAGGTTATTTCCACTGGCCCTGCTATTTAAATGCTGTGTGTGTTCTAATTGGAACAGTTTCAATTCTGATGTCCTGAGCTATAATTAGTCTAGCCCAATCCCAGGCATATGAATATTTCTGTAAAAAAGACTCATAGACGAGGAATCTCTGTGCCCTGGGGTGTGTCTGCTGTAATGTATAGGCTGCCTCCAGGCAGAGTACAAATCCTGTTTGCCCACACTGTTCCCCATGCTGGACACACCATACTCCATTCTGATGAGTTCAGGTGGATCTCGAGGTGGCCTCGGCTATTTCCTGAGTTCCTCGTCCTTGTCTCTCGCCTGTTTTTAAATCAGGTTATTGTCACTCTCGCACTGTCTTGCAGCAGCACTGAAACAACATGGGGACCATCTTTTCTTACAGACGCAGTAAAATGTCATCTGTGTTTGCCTTTAACTGTGTTTATGTGTCTTCAGTACAACAGAACTTTTAATTTTTGATTATTGGTTCCTTACAAAAATCAAATCCCTCCACGGACTCTGCGTTTAGTGGTTTGAATCAGGAAGATCTTCCCCAGCCCCAGCCCTTCAAAAGCCGTCTCCTCTTTGTGGCTTTTTAACGCTGGGCGCTTTAATCCGTCTGCAGTTTACGCACTGTAAGATCTGAGAGGGCTGTGTCATTCTTCAGCAAACTCATCCGTTTCCCACCGACTTAAAATGCCCCCTCCAAGCCATCTCCCCAGTCCCTCTATCTGCGTGGCTGTGTTCTGGATATTCTCTGCCGCTGACCCATCTGCTCTGTGCTAATAGCATGCCATTTTATTGCTGTGACTGTCACAGTACAGTGTGGTGTGATGGTTGTTTTGGTATCTGGGATGTCACATTCTGTCTCATTATCCCTCTTTTTCAAAACTGCCTTCCTGTGCATTTTCTCTTTCACATAAACTTTAAAGTAAACATGTCAATTTGCTTTTTTAAAAGTTTAAAACTTGGGGCCAGCGTTGTAACATCAGGGGTTAAGCCACCACTTGCAGCTCGAACATCCCATATGAACGCTGGTTTGAGTCTGGCTGCTCCACTTCTGATCCTGCTCCCTGCTGCTGTGCCTGGGAAGGCAGTGGATGGTGGCCCAATTGGTTGGGCCCTTGCCACCCATGTGGGAGACATGGATGGAGTTCCAGGTTCTTGACTTGGCCTAGCCCAGCCCCAGACATTGAGGCCATTTGGGGAGTGATTCAGCAGATGGAAGATTCTCTCTCTCTCCCTCTCTGACTTTGCCTTTCAAATAAACAGATCTTTAAGAAGGTTTAAAACTTTGATTATATTGCATTCTTAGATTAATAGGAAAGAACATCCTTTCTGCAGTTTTTCTGATTTTCAGAAATTACCTCTAGTCAGAAATCTAAATGCAAAAGTTAAATCTGTAGGGTTTTTGCAACCTGGACTGCAATATAGCTAAATTGCTTTATGACCTAGATATTGAGAATGAGCCCCCTACCCATGACTCCAAAACTAGATGCAATAAAACAAAATATTGGTATGATTTCAAAAACATAAAAAATTAAAACTTTTGTATAGCAAAAGTTTGCATAAGAAAAGGCAAATGACAAACCAAAAGAAAATATGTAGAACATGTATCAGAAATAGAGGACTGATATTCAAAAACACGTCCTAATACCTCTTTCATTGTCATGGAGAGAATTAAGTGGTGTGCCTGGTTCTTGAAAGTTGTTATATAGTATGAATTTTAGCTTCATGTATAGATATAATGTATAAGTAAGTGAGTGTTCATATATTTACTCTTATGCAGAAGAAGTGTTAGCCTTCCTCCCATCTGGAGTTCATCAGCTCAGACCTCCTGTGGGAAAGGAAGCAGGCTTAAACTGGGAAGGCTACAGCTAAATCCTGGGGCACTGGCTTGAACTCTAACTTGAGCCCACCTTTTTTTCTTCTTTGTACTACACAACCACAGTAGTCCTCCATCTTCCCACAACTCATCAGTGTGACTGTTTAAGGTCTTTCAAATATGATAGTTCAATCGTACAACAAATGCAATCAGCCTGACCCACTTTGTAAGCCATCAGGGCTGGGGGTTGTGTGCCTCTTTCATTCTAATGGTAGAACAGAGCAGGAAACATTCCAGGGCTGAGGAAAGAGTGAGGGATTTGTTTCCAGCCAGCCGCTCCGCGACCTGTGCTGACGGTCGGCTGCACCTGCAGTGCCCTCCTGGGCCAGATGCCACTTGTAATCTTCATAAAGTCATCGAGTTCCAAACTGACAGGGCCTCAGAGCTCACCTGTGTAGCTTCCTTGATTGAACTACAAAGAACAAGAACTGGATTTTAAAAAGTGTGTCTGTTGGCTCTGTACTCCATATAAAATACCTGGCTAAGTCGTTAGGGTAACACAGACTAGGTCTCATCATTAGTGTTATGGTTAAAACTCACATGTTTTATGTATACTCTGTCTTGAGCATGTAAGCTCACTCACCGGGATTAGAGTTTGGGTCTGCACCCTGCCCACCAGAATGTTCCGCTGTGATGGACACATCCCCTGTGTGTGACATCTAATAGGACATGTGGCTGTGGAGCATCTGCACCAGGGCCGGTGTCACTGAGGATCCAGCATTTTCATCTAAATTCAAAACCCCCTTGTGCTGTACGGACAAGGAACATGTGGACGGTGCAGCTCCGGGCCTTTTGAGATTTTCCAAACGTGACTTTGTATGTGTATAAAAAGGCTTGCTTTACGTGTCACTGCTGTTGTAAGTGCCAGGCTGCTTTCTTCTCCCTCTCTCCAGATTCCATCTCTCAGCACAGACTCTGCGCCTCTGAAAACTACCTCCTGCCACAGTGACCAGGACGTGCGCCACTGCGGACGGCCCCCCGGCTGTCTTAGGGCCCTCGAGCAAGACGCGGAGCTTCTGTTGGAGAGAAGGAGCAGACCCATGCAGGATGACGTTTGCTCCTGTCGCGTGTGCCGTGGTTAAGGCCTCCTCTCTGCCTCCCCGTGGATGAGTTCGCCGTTTAGAGCACTGGCCAGCCCATCCGGGCCTCCTCCATGTGATGCGTCTGTGGGGCTTCGTAATGATCATGATTCAAAAGTCACAGAACGTTTGTTTTTACTGCTAATTAAAGAGTTGAAATGAAGGGGCCAGCACTGTGGTACAGTAGGTTAGGCCTATGCCTGAGGTGTTGACATCCCATATGGGCACCAGTTCTTGTCCCGGCTGCTCCTTTTCTGATCCAGCTCTCTGCTAATGGCCTAGGATTGCAGTGGAGGAGGACGGCCTAAGTGTTTGAGCCCCTGCACCCACGTGGACCCTGAAGAAGCTCCTGGCTCCTGGCTTCAGGTCGGCACAGCTCCAGCCATTACAGCCACTGGGGGAGTTAACCAGTGGGTGGAAGACCTCTCTATCTGTCTCTCCCTCTCTATCTGTAACTCTACCTGTTAAATAAATAAATCTTAAAAAAAAAAAAAAAGAGTTGAAATTGTTGTTACTGAGAGCAGAGACCCCCTGAGTTTCTTGGCGTGGGCTCTAAGGAGCTCATCAATGTATCACACGCTAGAACAGGGCATTCATAAAGGGAGGCTTCTGTGTATCTGATGCAATGCAAAGGAACTCATGAAGACAGATGTGGGAGCGTGGGTGATGGCAGGTGGCCTGTTTCCCACTCTCCCTTTGTGCTAAGCAGGGCGTCATCAACATGGGACCACCGCCCATGAGGGCCACCTGATGCTTACAAGCACACAAACATACTCACCATTATCCGTTGTGAGATCTGTGCAAACTACAGACTGGAATGGCTGTAAACCAAAAGACTGATAATACCAAGAATCAACAAGGATGTGGAGAAATTAGACCTCTTGTATGTGGTTGCTCTGACTGTACAATGATGCGATCACTGTGAAAAACAATCCGGCCGTTTCTTGTAAGAATTAAACCTACCTTTACCAGACAGCCTGATACCTAAGAGGCGTAAAAACACGTGTATACATTAGGACTTGTTTACAAAGGGTTATAGCAGGATCATTCATAACAGCCAAAACCAAAGCAGTCCGTCAGCTGGCAAACAGGTAAACAAACATGCTACTCGCATCCCGTGGAAGGTCACTCAGTAATATAAAGAACCAACTCCAGAGACTTGCGACATTGTGGATGGTGCTGAAAAGCACAGTTCATACAGGATGGCGGACTCAGAAGACGGTGGTGTGTGGCATTCCCAGAGCAGGCTGGACTGCAGGGACAGACTGCAGGTCGGTGTTTCCCACAGCCGAGGCAGGCGTGGGACGCGGAGCAGACGTTGTGGGTAATGGGAGCATTGAGACTGTATTGTGATCTCGGTTCCACAACTGAGCACGTTTACTAAGATCAGTGAACAGCATACTTTCAGTGGGTGGATTTTATGGTGTGCAAATTACAGACCAGGAAAGCTGTGTAGAGAGGAGAAAGCCGTGGGCAGCTGCGTTGCCACACCGCAGATCTCCCTGTGCACAGCCCTCCGGTGAGCAGCAGCAAGCACAGTGAGCTGCCACCCTGCGACGGCCGCTGTTTCTTTCAGAACAGCCTCAGCTTTCAAGCCAGGGGCACGCTCCTCCTGGGCACAGCAGGACGTGGGGACGTGGCTACTTCTGTCTAATGCGAGACTCCTGGAACAGCCGAGCTTAGACCCAGAACCCTTGTCAATTGGCCTGGAATTAGTGGAGATTTGTGCAATCTGCAGGTTGCCTCAGCTCTCCTATCTGCAGGGTGGCCAGGAAGTTCTCCTTATCTTATCCTGCTTCCAGTCCTTTTCAATTTTCCCTGGATTTACACACACTCCCCCTTCGCCTCCTGCTGCTGAAGCTTTGCAGCATCATGAGCCACTGAGAGAAACACCCTGGTGCGTACGACAGCCCAGCAGAAGCTGGGTCAGGAACCATAGCCTAACTCCTCTTCAGTGAAACCCAGGGTAGTGAATGGGATAGACAGAAACCCTTCATGGTCAACCTCAAATTTATGTCAGATTCGGCCTCTAATTCATCTATAAAAGCCTTAGATTGTCAGTGTTTTGGATTTTGGAATTGTGGATAAAGGACAGTGGGACTCATTATTGTCAAGGTTGCTAAATTTTTCAGAGGTGAGTAGCTTGCGCTGTCACATGAACCCGCCAGGAGCAGAACTGGTCTACACACCCAGGTGTCTTGCTCCAGGCTCTGTGCCCTCGTTTGCTATACTGCACCACAAGTTTATTAAGCCTTAATGATGCAACTGTGAAGACTTTTGATGGGCTGATAATTAATCCTAGATTTTAAAATGTCTAGTCAGGTCACAGTCCTCCAGGCCACACTCGTATTGTCTGTCCTGTAGACCTCAGTGTGACCATATGGCCCTTAAACTTAGCATCAAACTACTTCCATGAAACCTTAATGGACACTTGGTATCAGCTTTCTTTAAATAGCAAGTCCTTTGAGTGATGCTGCAGGAACAGATGTCCCAGTAGGAACAGATCTGTCAGAGCTACTCTAGGTCAGAGTGGGGCCCACACAGGCTGAGGTTTTCGGACGCCGCCCAGGGATCTCCTCCTTCTTGCCCACAAGCACACCTCCCTGGTTCTGCTGTGGGCACTCCTTAGACGATCTGAAAACCACCGACCTGACCCCAACCCTCTCCTCACTGATGAAGATGCTGAGACCTCTAAAGTTACACAGCTAAATGAACAATAATTGCAGGGGAAAAAACTAACGATGAGAACTCCTGACCCGCGATGTCTTCTCACCGCACCCGAGAGGGCACAGAACGAGGCTGTGTGGGTCAGGGAGGACTTGGCCCACACTCAGGGAGGAGGTGTGTCACAGTGCGATCACACTGGACACGGTGTTCGCTGTTCGCTTAGCTGCCCTCAGGACTTGGCGCATACATTGCCGTAATTTGCGATGAGCGTCTCTCACCTTGTGTGACAATGCGATGATCATGTCAGGTTTTCAGAAGTGCCACTTAGGGCCTTAAGAGAGATAATTTCTAGATAGTTATTTACAATCATGCCCCTTGTAATTTAATTTGAAGAATGTGTTAAGAAAAAAACTAAGCATATAATTTAATAAAGGGTTTAGACAAGTGCTTCTTAGACTTTAACATGAATTCAGTCACCTTGGGGATACGGTTCATGCATGGATTCTAATTCAGCAGATCTGAGCAGGGGCCAGCTAACAAGCTCTGTTTTAATTCTGAGCACAAGAATTAATGATTTGGGAACTTAATGTCTTGTTACACCAACCTGAGATTGCTAGCTTTGTGTTGTGGAATTCTTAACAAGCTATTTGAGAATGGCTAGGGCAATGACTCCCATCTGACAGGACATTGGGATTAACTTTAAGTCATTACAAACACCAGGCTCACCTCCCCCTAGCCAAAGGGATGTGCTTTATCTTGTGTGGGCATCTGCGTCTTTGTCTGTTTCATTCTGTGCAGTTTCATCCCACGTGTACATCTGTGTGTCCACCCCACAGTGGAGACACAACAGCTCCATACCCACAGCAACGGATCTCTTTGAGTCCCTTCACAGCCACAGTCCACTCCCTACCACCTCCTCCCTTTCCTGGACTCTTGGCAACCATCAATCCCTCTTCTCCTCTGTAATTTTCTCATTTCAAGGATATCATTTAGATGGAATCACGCAGTATGTAACCTTTGTGTTGGCTTTCTTCATGTAGCATAATTGTCTGGTGACTCATACATGCTGTGTGTACCAGTTGCTCGTTCCCTTTTCATTGCTGAGCAGTATTCCATCACATGGACAGGCCAGGGTTTGCTTAGCCTCTCTCTCTTCAAACAGGGTGAAAAGTCAATGTGGAATGCCAGCAGCTAGAGTGGAGTACTTAAATGTTTGCTAATTCTGCACTCCAACCCATGGGGAATGAGCTAGAGAAGTCCTTTGACTCTGAAAGCCAAGGTTGAGGTGCCATATTGATCGGAGCCGTCCTCGTCCAGCAAGAAACCGAAACCGACCACTGCGAACAGGGTTCTTTATTGCTCGGCAAGCGGAGATCCTGCCTCGATCTCAATCGGGATACAATGCCGGAACTTTCGGGTTACAAGAGCTTATATTCGCAATACACGTCACGAATCGGGTGATCGGCCAGAAGCGCCGGGATAGGGCAGTTGTACAGCAGAGCGGGAAACCCCCAAGGCGAGGAAGAACCCGGAAGCAGGAAATGGGCGCCATGTTTGGGGCACGGTTCCTCCGGTCTGGCCCCCGACACCATATTGTGCTGGATGATTTATGAGTCCAAGCTCCTTGGCAGAGATGGATCAAGTGTTCATGGAAGGAGAGGAGTTTATCACCCTCCCTCCCTGTGATCTCAAGGTGTGTAGCACCTGCCTCCCCTGCCAAGCCTCACGTGTGGAAATCTTCACTCCCACGTTGCTGGTGTTTGGAGGTGGGGTCTCTGGTGGGTGACTGGGTGACATGAATGGGACTAGCGCTCTGAGCAGAGAAGCCCAAAGAGCTTGTTCCACCGGACACCAAAGCTGCTGGCATCTTGATCTTGGACTGCAGCCTACAGTCAGTGGCACACATCTTCTTCATCAGCCCTCCCCACAGTCCATGGCTGATTATACAATACAGAACAGCCTAGGACATTCTGGTAGGATAGCTTCCTATGTGGGACGGACATTAGGACCCAGCTCCAAGCTGGGTAGAAGCCATCACACAGATACAGTTGGAGAAGAGAGAAACCATAGAATGCAGTGGGATCAGTCAGGAGGCCCGGGCTCCAGGCTCCCCCATACCTTATGGTAAAACCGGGGCAGGTGGATTTAGCATCCCTACCTACGAGACTCCCATGCAGATAGCCACTGTACTGCACGGCTCATAGTCACAGCACATTGGTTGCTCTAGGCTTAGGAATGAAAGGCTGGATAAGTCGTCAGGCATCTTCCCAGTCCATTTTGCATCACTGTGTTAAGATACCCGAGACTGGTGACGTAGGAAGAAGAGTTCTGTTTAGGGGTTGAGAGCATGACAGCTGTGTGGGCTCAGCTTCTAGAAAGACCAAGCAGCCTTGGGCTGAAGGGCACCCACAGGGGGCAGCCTGACCCACAGAGAGCTGCCACCTTCTGTCCTGCAAAGTGATCCATGAAGCCCCACTCCAGACACCGCCATGGTGGCACTCACATTTCAGTATGCGTCTCGAACCACATTTGAGCCATAGCAAGCACTATAAAATGTGAAATGAAGACAGGAGTATCCTCATTCCTGTGCCGGCTGGCAGAGCCGGTCCAAATCAGTCACTTAGGAATAAAAGATCAGGAGAGACTGACAAGGTGGCGGGTGTGGGGTGGGGGTGGTGGTGTGTGTGGCCAGATGCTGTCATTTGAAAACAAAGACTTGGGACAGCCCAGAGGAAGCGTCAGCTCCATACCCCATTTACCTCTTATACACACACACACACACACACACATACAAAGTGACAGGGTGGAGAAGAGAGAAATCTTCATTCACTGGTTCAATCCCCAAATGGCCACATTGGCTGAGACTCCTGAGGGCCAGGAGATGGGAACTTCCTCTGGGTCTGCCATGTGGGTGGCAGGGGTGAAAGGACTTGGGCTGTTTTCCACTGCTTTCCCAGACACCTTAGCAGGGAGCTGGATTGGAAGCGGAGCAGCACAGCCCAAAACAGGCTCCAACATGGGATACTGGTGTGGTAGGCGATGGCTTAACCCTCTGTGCCACAACGCCAGCTCCTGCATTTACCTCTGAACAGGAATTAATGATTTTATCTATCCGAAGAGTTCCAAGCCCAGAATCACCAGCAGTGGCAACCATGCATGTCCAATCTGGAGCCCACCTTAACAGCCTGACCTGGGACCCCAGGGAAGTGGCTTGTTTGCACTGTGCCCCAGGTGAGTCTCATGCACCCAGAATTCGGGGCATCCCAGCTCTGCTCCTTTTGGGGAAAGCACCACAACCAGGGCTCCTGGGTACAGTCTCACCCGGGTTTGTGGTGGTGAAATCAACGTCTCTTTTAGGGAAGGAAAAGCAAAGAATTAAAATAATGATTTTGAAAGCTTGAAATGAAAGTAACTTGTGTGAAATCTGCCAGACTGTAAATCAGTCTTACTGCACAGAGTATGCAATCTGTATGATGTGTTACATTAATGTGGGGTAACCACTTCTGGTCGGCCTAAGTAGCAAGTTCTCTGTGTATGTGCACAGTCAGGCACAGTTGGTTATTTTGTTTCACATAGTAAGTGGGGGCAAGTACAGGGAAATGATGATCCCACTTAAGTGGCCTTTCCCCTGGTTTCAGGGAATCCTACTGAGGAAACCCAGTTTTGTGTAAAGAAGATACAAAAAGAAAAAAAAAACATCATGCACAAGTTTTTAACTTGCATACACTGAAAAAAAAAAGCATACAGTAGATGTAATGACCTAAAAATGCTTCTGCTAAAACATACATACAAATAGCACAGAAAATATTAAAATTTATTTTTCAATGCATTATGGATTTCCTAATACAGCAGGAGCATTGCCAGGGGCTGGGGAGACAAGACCTAAGTCCTGATCCAGGGGCCGTGAGGATGGAGATGGGCACCTGGAGTCGGGTCGGCAGGTGGGAGGGGGCAGCCTGGGAGCAGTGGGTGGCACAGGAGCCGAGACTCCTGTGCAAAACTGCAGTCCTGGAAGGGCGCGTGCTTAGAGAAGGTGCAGCCGGAAAATCTCTGCACAGGTTGTGGAAGAAGCCAGATGGCCTGGCCCCGAGCTCCAGCCAGGGAAGGGGAGGGAAACTCACAGCCTCCAAGGCGATTGCTCTCCCACAGGCTGTGTTTTCTGAACTGAAAACAGTTCAGACCGTGAATATATTAAGGACCCAAACCATGTAAGTTGGAAAACAGCCCCAAATAATGGAGACATCCAAAGAAATCATAGCAGGAGTGAAAGAATGATGGGAACTGGCAAATAAAATCTGCTGGGACACAGCTATAAAGCAGTATTTAGAGGGAATTATACAACCCTAACTGCTTATATTAGAAAAGGGAGGAAAACCCTAAAAAACTCATTAGCTCAATGTTAAAAGAAAGAAGCTGGGGAAAGAACTGCCTAATCAAAGAAAATGACAGGAAGGGAACAGGAAAGCTGATCATAGAGATTCGCAGCATAGGGCAGGCATCTGTCTACACAGTGGACAAGCCATTGCCTGGGACACCCGCATCCCATCGTGGAGGCCTGCCTGGTTCAGGCCCATCCCTTCCACTTAGAATTCCAGCTTCCTGCTAATGCACACTCAGGGACACAACCGATGATGGCTGGGTACTGAGGGCACTTGGAAATTCTCAATCTGCTATCATCTTTCTTGTTCCCTCTCTCTGTCTCTACCTCTCTCTGTAACTCTGTCTTTCAAATAAATAAAAACGAATCTTAAAAGATAATGGATTAATAGATTCTTTGGGAAGACTGACAAAACAGACAAATTTCGGAAGGTTTGGTCAGTTGTTAGGAAGAAGGAGCCAGTGCTGTTGGTGTAGTGGGTAAAGCTGCCGCCTGCAATGCTGGCATCCCATGTGGGCACCAGTTCCAGTCCTGGCTGCTCCACTTCTAATCCAGCTTCCTGCGAATGAGCCTGAGAAAGCAGCAGCAGATGGCCCAAGTGCGTGGGTCCTGCACCCATGTAGCAGACCTGGAAGAAGTTCCTGGTTCCAGCCTGGCCCAGCCCCAGCCGTTGCAGCCACGTGGGGAGTAAACCAAGGGATGAAAGATTCTCTTCCTCTGTGAAACTCTTTCAAATAAATAAATAAATAGCAAAAAAGAAGGAACACACCAATATTAAACTTGAAAAGCATACTCACAATTGTAGGTTCCCAAATTTTGAAGTATTTTGAAAACTTACCCTAGCATGAAATTAACAATGAACAATTGGTAGAAATAGACAATATAAAAGATGATGTTCTGTGTCAGCCTAGAACCACAGCAGAAGGAAGGCTCTTGAAAGAACAGCGTATTCAGGACTGAGTAGGGGCTACAAGCCAGGACAGGTGTGCTCTCCTGGACCGTGGGCCCATCTGGGGAGGCTGAGGCAAGGAAACTTTCAAAGGCAAAATGAGGCAGGTTACATAAGTTGTTTTCAAACAGTTACTTTTGGCAGTAAGGATCAATAACAATCATGCAGCGCCTGTCCAAGACCGAACAGGCCGTTGGCTGGGCAGACGTCCTCACAGGAGCGATCTCTGTGTGAGGTTGCCATGGTCTTGTGCATGGTTGTGGTTTTCCGAGAATCTTTGTCACTGTCTCTGTCAAGGGTGTGCGTGTGCGAGAACCTCCTCCCTGCCCCTGGCTGCACTTGGCTTTGGATTTGGCTTAAGTGGCTTTGTTTTGATTCTAACATTTTCCATTAGCAATAAGCAGATATAATTCACCAAAAATAGGCTTAATTTTTTGTTTTTGTTTTAAAGATATATTTTATTTATTTTGAAAGGTAGAGTTACAGAGAGAGGTAGAGCCAGATAGAGAGAGAGGTCTTCTATCCACTGGTTCACTCCCCAAATGGCCACAATGGCTAGAGCTCAGCTTATCTGAAGCCAGGAGCCAGGAGTTTCTTCTGGGTCTCCCACGTGGGCACAGGGATCCAAGGACTTGGGCCATCTTCTGCTGTTTTCCCAGGCTATAGCAGAGAGCTGTATCAGAAGTGGAGCAGCTAGGACTCGAACTAGCACCCATATGGGATGCCGGCACTGCAGGCCGGGGGTTTAACCTGCTGCATCAGAGCACTGGCCCCTAAACTCACACACATTTGTACACCATATAAATTGACAAAAGTTTTTGAAAGCACTTTGTCAATCAACATGCAATCATAAAAGCATTCATATCCTCTGTCCCAGTAATTAATAGTAAGAAAATGTTCTAGAAGAAGGAAAATGACATGCACCCAAAGATGTTCATTGTAGCATTGCTTACATTGAAAACAAACTGGGCTGGGGGTTGAGGCCAGGCGAACGGGTATGTAACTCAGTAGTTGAGACACAAATTAAGATGCCAACATTCCATATCAGAATACCTGGGTTCAATTCCTGCCTCTGGCTCTTGACTCCAACTTTCTGCTAATTCAGACCTTAAGAGGCAGCAGTGATGGCTTGAATACTTGAGCCCCTGACATCCATGTGGGAGACCAGTATTGTGTTCTTGGCTCTTAGCTTCATCCCAGCCATGGCTATCATAGGCAATTAGAGAGTGAATTAGTCAATGGGTGTCTGTCTGTCTTTCTCCTGGCCTTTCAAATAAAATTTTTAATTAAAAAAAAAAAACTAGGAACAATGAGTGCTCAACAATGTGGACATTCCTTAATAAGTATTTCTATAAATCAGTCTGTTGAAATGTCAAGCAGCCATTACAAACTATTTATGAAGACTGACACAGTATAGGAAATGTTTGTAATATAAAGAAAAACGCAAAATTACATTTGTGTGGTAATCAGAAATCTGTAAAACAATGCATAATGAAAATATTCAGAGTAACATTAAGAAATTATTTCAGTGGGATGGCTGGACCATGGTTAATTTTATGACTCTTGTTAAGGTGACAATCTCAGGTCAATAATATTGGTAACCATCTTGAAGAGAGCCATTCAGATACCTACATCCTCAAACCTAGTTGCACTCAAAGCTGTATGCTGTTGAGTGTTCAACCTCGGCTGTTTCCTGTTTCTTTGCTTACATGTCAGTCCAGTTTACTTCAACCAAGTGTCCTTTTTGATTATTTTGAATAGCTTGAGAAGAATTTGTATTAGTTCTTCTTTAAATGTCTGGTAGAATTCAGCAGTGAAACAATTGGGACCTGGGCTTTTCTTTGTTGGAAGGGTCTTTATTACTGATTCAATCTCCTCTTGGTTATTGGTCCATTTAGGTGTTCTATGTCTTCATGATTCAATTTATTTGGGTTGTATGTGTCCAGGAAACTATCCATTTCTTCTAGGTTTCCCAATTTGTTGGCATACAGTTCTTTGTAGTAATTCCTGATGATTCTTTTTATTTCTGTGGTATCTATTGTTACATTTCCTTTTTCATCTCTGATTTTGTTGATTTGTGTCTTCTCATTCTTCTTCTTTTTTTTAATAGTTGGGTCCAGGCTGTGTCTATTTTGTTTATTTTTTCAAAAAAAAAACAGCTTTTCATTTCATTGATATTTTGTTAATTTTTTTTGTTTCAATTTTGTTTTTTTCTTCCTTGATTTTAATTATTTCTTTCCTCCTACTCATTTGGGTTTTGGTTTGTGGTTCTTTTTCTAGGTCACTGAGATGCATTGACTGCTCATTTTTTGGTGACTTTCCAGTTTCTTGGTGTAAGCACTAATTCCTATTAACTTCCCTCTTAACACTGTGTTTGCTGTGGCCCATAAATTTTGATATGAGGTATTATCTTCATTCATTTCCAGAAATTTTTTTATTTCTTTTACAACCCACTGTTCATCTAGAAGCATATTGTTCATTCTTCATGTATTTGCATATGTTCTTGAGATTCTTGAATTGTTGGTTTCAAGCTTCAATCCATTGTGATCAGAGAAGGTGCATGATATGATTTTGATTTTTTTGAATTTGCTGAGACTTGCTTTATGGCCTAGTATATGGTCTATCCTGGAGAAACTTCCATGCACTGCCAAGAAGAAAGTGTATTCTGCCACTGTGGGGTGAAAAGTTCTGTAGATATCAGTTAGGTCCACTTAGTCCATAGTGTGGATTATCTCTGTTCTTTCTTTGTTGATTTTCTGTCTGGTTGATCTATCCAGTGATGAGTGCTGGGTGTTGAAGTCCCCCATTACTATTGTATTTGAGTCTATGTCTCTCTTTATATCTGTTAATAGTTCTTTTAGGTAGCCAGGCACCCTGTGGTTGGGTACATATACATTTATTATTGTAATGTCTTTCTGTTATATTGATCCCTTAATCATTACATAAGGTCCTTCTTTTTGAGTTAAAGCCTATTTTGTCTAATATTAGGATGGCTACTCTTACCCTTTAGTATCCCCTGTTAGCATGGAATCTTTTTCCATCCTTTCACTTTCATTCTACATGTATCTTTGTTGGTGAGGTGTGTTTCTTGTAGGCAGCAAATAGATGTTCTTGTTTTTTAATGCATTCAGCCAGTCTGTATCTTTTAACTGGAGAGTTGAGGCCATTTACATTCAGGATAACTATTGATAAGTAGCTACTTGGCCCTACCATTTCTCCATGAATGCTCCTATCATTTACTTTGGATTTCTTTTGTACTTTTACTGGGGGATTTTTTTTGTCTTCACATTTTTTCATGATGATGGCTTTTTTTCTGTGTTTCTGTGTGTAGCACATTCTTAAGCATCTTTTGTAAGGCTGGACAAATGGTGACAAATTCTTTCCATTTCTGTTATGGAAGGTCTTTATTTCATTTATAAATGAGAGCTTTGCAGGATTCAGTATTCTGACAGTTCTTTTCTCTTAAGATTTAGACTATATCTTGCCATTGTCTTCTAGCCTATAGGGTTTCTGATGAGAAGTCAGCTGTGAGTCTAGTTGGAGATCCACTGAAGGCAATCTGGCATTTTTCTTGTGCACATTTTAGAATCTTTTCCTCATGCTTTACTGTGGAAAGTTTGATTACAGTGAGTTGTGGTGACGATCTTTTCTGGTCATATCTGTTAGAAGTTCTATGCACTTCTTGTCCTTGGACATTCCTTTCTTTCTCATGTTAGGAAAGTTTTCGGCCGGCGCCGTGGCTCAACAGGCTAATCCTCCGCCTTACGGCGCCGGCACACCGGGTTCTAGTCCCGGTCGGGGCGCCGGATTCTGTCCCGTTTGCCCCTCTTCCAGGCCAGCTCTCTGCTGTGGCCCAGGAGTGCAGTGGAGGATGGCCCATGTGCTTGGGCCCTGCACCCCATGGGGAGACCAGGAAAAGCACCTGGCTCCTGGCTCCTGCCATCGGACGAGCGCGGTGCGCCGGCTGCAGCGCGCCGGCCGCGGCGGCCATTGGAGGGTGAACCAACGGCAAAAGGAAGACCTTTCTCTCTGTCTCTCTCTCTCACTGTCCACTCTGCCTGTCAAAAAAAAAAAAAAAAAAGAAAGTTTTCTATAACTATTTCACTAAGTAGGCCTTCTATTCCCTTCTCTCTTTCCACACCTTCAGGCACTCCTAAGACCTGTATGTTGGGTCTTCTTATAGTATCCGTATATCTGCAACATTGTTTTTAAGTTTTCTAATTTCATCTTTTTTTTTTTTTTTTTGGTCTGACTGTAAACTTTCAGAGCTTTGTCTTTTAGCTTGGATATTCTTTCATCTGCCTTATTTTATTTATTTGAAAGACAGAGTTACAGAGAGAGGTAGAGATAGAGATAGGGGTCCTCTATCTGCTGGTTCACTCCTAGATGGCTGCAATGGCTAGAACTGCACTGATCCGAAGCCAGGAGCCAGGAGCTTCTTCTGGGTCTCTCACGTGGTGCAGGGGCCCAAGGACTTGGGCAATCTTCTACTGCTTTCCCAGGCCATAGCAGAGAGCTGGATCAGAAGTGGAGCAGCCGGGATTAGATCTGGTGCCCATATGGGATGCCGGCACTTCAGGCCAGAGCATTAACCCTCTGCACCACAGCTCCGACCCCACCAACACTGTTGTTAAGGGTTTGCACTGCATTTTAAATTTGATCTATTGAATTCTTGATCTCTAATTTTTTGTTTTGGTTTCTCTTTAAGATCTCAATTTCATGGGAAAAATTTTAATTCATATCATATATAGTTTTCTTTAGTTTGTGGATTTGTTTCTGATTGCTTTTGAGTAATCTGATGATTAGTTTTTTCAATTCCATTTCTGACATTTCCTCAATCTCTTCATTTTCACATTCTAATATTGAAATGTGTTAGTGTTCCTTTGGGGGCTCATAGAGTATTCCTTATTCTTGTTTCTTGAATTTCTGCCTTTATTTTTAGGCATTTGTAAAATGTTTATTTTTTGTCTGATGGCTTTTACTTTTGATCTGTGCCTCTGTGGCTTAGTGGTTTATCTGCACTTTCCGTGAATACCAAGAGGTGTGTGGTGGGTGTGGCCAGGGTGCTCTGTTCAGTGCTACAGGATGGGCTGAGTACCTAGGGTAACACCCAAGTTGGGCGTGGCAGCTCTCCTGTGGTTTACTGGATGGAGAGGAATGGTCACCTCTGCTGGTGTGACCACCCCTTTTCCTCCAAGCTGAGGAATGCCCAGGTGTTAGTCCCCAATGTGCTGACTGGCACCACTGTATGAACCGTACATTTGATCCGCCAAGTCCTTCCTGTGAGCATGGTTCTTTCTGTATGAGCTGCTGTAGGCAACCAAGGAGCTCTGAGAGTGTGGAGAAGCACTCTGTGGTTGCCCAGAGCCCATCCACACTCTGCTTCGTCCTGTGCAGTCACAGTGTTTTCTCAGTCTCAGTTCCCAAAGCTCCCACTGCTCCCCTGCAGATTAACCCTGTGGGGCCACTCCACCCCAGTAGCCCATCCTGCCCACAAGGAAACTAAAGTGTTCCAAGAGCTGCCATCTGTGTGTGCTCCAGCCTGCTGGGTCAAGTCCAGTCCTCCCAACCAGATTTGATGTCGGTGGGGAACACAGGTGTTTCTCTCCAGTTAGATCTGTGGTTCTCAGGTGCACAACTCACCTGCCACAGCTCCCTTTTTTGATATTAATTTCACCTAGCTTAAATCAGACTGTCCTGTTGCTATTCCACTATCTTGCAACCCTTGAAAACCTCTTTATTTTAAAGTCAACCAATATGTACCCAGTAGAGGGACTGCTGGATCATGTAGTAGTTCTATTTTTAGTTCTTGAGGAACCTCCATACTGTGTTGATTTACATTCCTACCAACAGGTTCCCTTTTCTCCATATCTTCACTGCCTTTTGTCTTTTTGATAATAGTGAATCTTACTGGGGTGAGATGATACCTCCTTGTGGTTTTGATTTGCATTTCCCTGATGATTGGTGATGCTGAGTATTTTCTTCATGTACCTGTTGGCCATTTGTATGTCTTCCTCAGAGAAATGTCTGTTTAGATCTACTATTCTTGGGGCCGATGATGTGGTACAGCTTGGTAGGCCACCGCCTGTGACACCAGCATCCCATGTGGGCTCTGGTTTGAGTCCCAGGTTCTCCACTTCCCATCCAGCTCCTTACTAATGAGGGTGGGAAAACAGTGGAAGATGGCCCAAGTATTTGGGCCCCTTCCACACACATGGCAGACCCAGATGGAATTCCAGGTTCCTGGTTTGGCCTTGGCCAGCCCTGGCCATTGCAGCACTGAACAGATCCCTCTCTTCTTTCCCTCTCTCTGTGCAACTCTGCCTTTCAAATAAATAAATATTTTGTAAAAGGATCTACTATCCATTTTAAAATTGGGTTATTTGGGGATCATTTTTAAGTTTCTTATGTGATCTGGATATTAATCACTTGTCAGATGTGCCGTTTACAAATATTTTCTCCTATTCTGTGGGTTGTCTCTTTACTCTGTTAATCATTTTCTTCACTATACCAAAGCTCTTTCATTTGATGAAATCCCATTTATCTATTTTAGCTTTTATTTTCTGTGCTATTGGAGTTTGATCTAGAAAATCCTTGCCTAGTCCAATATATAAATGTGATGTTTTTAATAATATTTTCAACATTTCGGGTCTCACATGTCTTTATTTTGAGTTGATTTGTGTATGTGATGAAAGCTAATATCTGGTTTCATTCTCCTGTATGTGGACATCCAATTTTCCCAAAACTGTTTATTAAAAAGGCACCTTTTCCCAATGCATGTTGTTGGCACCATGATTGGCTTTGTGGGTTTACTTCTAGGGCCTTTATTCTGTTGTACTGCTCTGTAGATGTGTTTTTATGCCAATACCATACCATGAGTTTTAATTACTGCAGCTTTGTAATATCTGTTATTTTAACATATATATTAAAATGTATTTATTTATTTGAAAGAAAGAGTTCTAGAGATACAGAGGCAAAGAGAGAGAAAAAAGTCCTCCATTTGCCAGTTCACTCCCCAAATGACTGAAATTTCTGGAACTGGGCCAGTCCAAGCCAGGAGCCAGGAACCTCTTGGGCAGAGGCCCAAGAACCTGGGCCATCCCACAACATCTTCCCAGAAAGTCAGATCGGAAGTGGAGCAGCGAGGACCCGAACTGGTGCCCATATGGGTACTGCACGTGGCAGCCCCAACCAGCTATGCCACAGTGCCAGCCCTGTAATGTATTTTAAAGACCAGTAGTATAATTCCTCCTACTTTGTTATTTTTGCTCAAGATTGGCTATTTGGGGTCTTTTATAATTCCATATAAAATTTTAGTAGTGTTTTCTTTGGTTATGTGAAAAATGTCATTGGGATTTTCATAGGGATTGCATTGAATACAAGAGAAATGAAATCCATCCATTAAAGAGACATCCATATTCTCATGTTAATTGTAGCCCTATTCACAATAACCAAGAGACGGAAAAAAACCAAAGTGCCCATTTACTGATGAATCGATAAAGAAGATGTACATATACATCATAAAAACATTAGTCATAAAAAGCGACAACATCGATGGAACTGGAAGCCATTCTGCTAAGTGAAATAAGCCAAGCCCAGGGAGACAGTTGTCACATGGTCTCACTTCCGAAAGTTAAAAATACAGTGGTGAGGCCAGTGCTGCGGCTCAATAGGCTAATCCTCCACCTGCGGCGTTGGCACCCCGGGTTATGGTCCTGGTCGAGGTGCCGGATTCAGTCCTAGTTGCTCTTCTTCCAGGCCAGCTCTCTACTGTGGCCTGGGAGTGCAGTGGAGGATGACCCAGGTCCTTGGGCTCTGCACCCGCATGGGAGACCAGGAGAGGCACCTGGCTCTGGCTTTGGATCGGTGTGGTGCAGTGCACCAGCCACAGCATGCCAGCCACAGCGGCCATTGGGGGGTGAACCAGCGGAAAGGGAAGACCTTTTTCTCTGTCTCTCTCTCTCACTGTCCACTCTGCCTGTCAGAAAAAAAATACAGTGGTGAGTGTCCGAGGCTGGGAGGCAGCCATGTGGGAATGCTGATTCATAGACACTAGGGTACAGCCAGACAGGAGTAAAAGTTATGGGTTCTGTTCTGCAGTAGGGTGGCTGGAGATGTTGTACTGTATAGTTCTCCATTAAAAAAACCTAGAAGACAGGATTTTGGATGCTTTCACTATAAAGAAATTGTAATGCTTGAAGGATAAATAAATTTACCTTGATTCAATATAAGTAATGTATACATGTAGTGAAACATCACAGAGCAACCCATAAATATGCATGATTTTTATATGTTGAAGTTTTTTCAAAAGAAAAAAATGAAGTCAACAGATTGACACCATCCACAACCATAAGTCTCCATGCCAGGTACCATAGGCACAGGTTCCTGGTTAGGATGTGCACTCTGCACGGCCATTGTTGTGTCTCCCACACTAAGTCCAAGGCAGATGTACTGACCCTCGGATCTCAGGGCCAACCGGCCTGAGACCTCCACAGCAGCATTTGCTGGCTCCACACTGCAGTTTCTTCAACTGGCAGTGGTCACCGTGGGGCCCATCCTGACACCTGAGACCCCAGGAGGACGGCCAGGGGAGAGGACACTCCTGTGGAAAAGGCAAGGAAGCGAACGCATCCCAGCCTGTGTTGGTTGTGGCTGCCCCAAACTCCTGATTGATAAGAATTCCCAGCGTGGAGTAAGAAGCACACAACAAACGAGCCAGACTCCATTGCAGCAGTGAGTAGAAAATCATGCTCAAGTCTCCTAGAAATGAGTCCAGACAGCAGGGCAAGAGTCGAAAACTTTTACTTATAATCATTGTGTGTGGTCAGCAATTATTTTCCTTTATTGCCATAATACCATAAATGTGCCTATTTTTTTAAAAAAGATTTTTCTCTCTCTGTAACTCTGTCTTTAAAATAAGTCTTTAAAAAATTAAAAGATTTATTTATTTATTTATTTGGGAGGCAGAGTTACAGACAGGCAGGGTGAAGACAGAGAGGTCTTTCATCCACTGGTTCACTCCCCAGATGGCCACAACGGCTGGAGCTGCGCCTATCTGAAGCCAGGAACCAGGAGCTTCTTCCAGGTCTCATAAGTGGGTGCAGGCACCAAGGACTTGGGCCATCTTCCACTGCTTTCCCAGGCCATAGCAGAGAGCTGGATCGGAAGTGGAGCAGCCAGGATGCGAACTGGAGCCCATATGGGATGCCGGCACCACAGGCAGAGGATTAGCCTCTGTGGTCCCAAATGTGCCTATTTTAAAGTCCTCTGTGGTGATAGAATGTTAAGGTCTGTGTTCTCAATTTGCTTCTTTTACCTCTTCATTCAACAATACATATTTGTGTATCAAGAAGATAATATCTACTTTCATCCCTCTAATATTTCAACTGTTAATTAAAATTTATTGACCTGAAACTAAGCAAGAACGTACACATACTCCTGAGGCTAAACTAATATTTGGTTTGGGTTGAGTCCCCAGCGCCTGCATTGATAGTTTCCCAAAGCCTCGAGGCTTTCCGGGGACTGCGCTCCACCCCCAAGACTCAGATACTGGCAGCAGCTGTCACTTTCTTAGTCTGCTTTCAATTTTTTACATGTTTGGATTCACAGCTTATCTATGGGAACAAATCGTTGTTCCGTCTTTATTATCCCAGAGAGAAGATTGACTGCAAAAGTTAATTTAGGATCCCCTCCTGCAAGCCAGCAAGTAAAATCTCGGCCAAAGGCGAGGAGAGACCGGAGGCAGCGGGCACTAACATCTCTGCAGCTCACGGTCGCACCGGCCAGGGAGAGCAGGAAAGGCAGGGACTGCCAGACCTCAGCGCTTGGCAAGCAGAACCCGTTATCAGCCAGATCCTGCACCCAGCCAGCGACATGAAACCCAATCATTAAGTTATTGGGAACCGGTCAGAGAGGAGAGAAGGACTCTTTGTCCCGAGTGTGTGACGCTGCGGATGGCGGGGGGCAGGCAGGAGATGGGCTGTGACACATGCTTTGTTCCACAAACAGAACTGGGGGAGCTGCGCGGGGTGGGCTGATGAAGACAGTAGGAGGCCAGGGGCTCAAGGCTGACCCCAGGTCAGGGGTGATGAACGGCTCCCCTCCTCTTGCAGCTGCAGAGCCCACAGGGACTATGGAGCCAGGTCTCCAGCACGGTCAGACTTGCAGGGAATTCAAGTATTCTGAACTCTTGGCGTTTTGTTTTTCTTGAGTAATTCCCTCCCACCCCTTCGTAAAGACGCAGTTGGATTCAGGGGCCACCTTCTAATATCCTGTAAGTTCCTATTACACTCCAGCAAGTATCTGTGCTGCAGTTCAGGGCCCACTCCACCCTAAAGGAGCAGAGACTTGGAAAAATGGTCCCCTGTGGTCCCTAATCTTTTAAGATTTTATTTATTTATGTGAAAGGCAGCGTGATAGCAGGGTGGGGAGTGGAGATCTTCCTTCCACTGGTTCACTCCCCAAATGGCTACAATGCCAAAGCCAGGAGCCAGGAACACCATCTGTGTCTCCCACGTGGTGGCAGGGGCCCACATACCTGGGCCATCTTCCACTGCTTTGTCAGGACGCCTTGCAGGGAGCTGGATGGGAAGCAGAGCAACAGGAGCTTGAACCAGCTCTCCAACATGGGGTGTCGTTGTTGCAAGCCGCAGCCTAACCCAGATCCCTAGCAGTTAGCGTGTCCCCAGAGAGGAAGGGATGTGCAGTGGTCTCCAGGAGGAAGACGATGTTCCGGAGTCCCTGACAGCTGCCTGGATCTGCAGTGAGAACCAAGCCCTGTGCTTTTCCTCTCAGCCCTGCAGCATCGCCACACAGGGCCAGGCTGTCCCTCCACATGCATGCCCTGGTGCCTCCTTTGCAACGCCACTCCTGGGCTGTGGGGCCTCTGTTAAGTAGAATCAGAATTACTTGTACCAGGACCACTGCCCTGCCACAGCCCGTGTGAGAATCCAGACAGCTGCTACATGACGCGGGCGGCAGTGGGAGAGCGTGCTGTGTGGGACAGAGGGGTGATCAGCCCTGCAACCAAGCTGTCAAGGGGCACTCAGCTTAGAGCTTGTGAGTTACTTCTGCAGCTCCCCATTTAAAACTTTCAGACCCCAGTTGACTGGAGGCAACTGAAAATGCAGGGGAGGGAGCCCGTGGTGGACGGGGCAGCCACTGCCACACATGTGGGGATCTGTTCAATGTCAGTGTTTAAAGCAATAATTTTACAGCTTCATCTTTTTTAATAAAAAATTATTTGAAAGAGTTAAGAGAGAGAGGCAGAGGCAGAGAGAGAGAGAAAGAGTGAGCTTCCATCCGTTGGCTCACTCCCCAATTGACCACAATAGCCAAGGCTGGGCCAGGACAAAGCCAGGAGCCAAGAGCCTCCTCTAGGTCTCCCACATGGGTGGCAGGGGCCCAAGCACTTGGGCCATCCTCTGCTGCCTTCCCAGTCGCATTAGCAGGGAGCTGGATCAGATGTGGAGCAGCCAAGACACAAACCGGTGCCCACATGGGATGGGAGCCTCGCAGGCAGCAGCTGTCCCCACCGTGCCACAACGCCGGCCGGCTCCCAGCTTCATCTTCTTGAAGGCCCATCCTCACCTGCTCTTTGGAGTCACAGTGTGTGCTCTCCCTTCCCTGCCAACACCACCTCCATCAAGTATCCGAGGTTCATTCACACCCAGCAGAAGGAGCCAAAACCCTTAAGATACTTACTGAGCACCTATTCTGTGTCCATTAATGTACCGGGCGCCAAGGGGCACGAGTAGCTGAGACAGGGCTCAGACAGCCTCTAGCCTTGAAGGGAGCAAGCTTGCACAGCAATTTACTTGCAGTGCAGAGGGTTCACAGGAGAAGAGACAACTCCAGGGACAGAGAATTTGTTATCCACAGAAAGGAAAAAGGCTTAGGAAACGCTTCCAGAAAACACGGACATCTGAGTTAGATTTTAAAGGATGCACGGTGCTCACAGAGTGGGAGGAGATCAGGAAGGGGCTCGAGCAGTCCCAGAGGTGTGGGGAGGCACGCGGGCTCGGGATGGCAGGGGCATCCAGTAGGAGGGGCCACGGCAGGGACTGCGGCAGTGACGAGAGGCGTGTCAAGGGGCCTGAAGAACGGCTCCTGCACATGGAAGGAGGAGATGCGTTCCGGGGATGCCTGGGCAGCGCCAGTGATGGGACTCGATGGGACGGCTGAGCAGGGTGAGCTCGGCCAAGTGGAGTGAGGCTGATCGGGTGTCCGGTGTGAAGGATTAGCATTCTCCAGAGGGTCTTATTCTAATAGGATCCCGTCCCCAGCTAAGGGAAGAAGACTAACTTGTATGTTAGTCGTCACAGGAGCATTCCGTCAGTGGACATGAAGAAGTGAAGTTCTGTGGCTGGAGGCACTGGTCAGAAAAGGGTGAGGTGATTAAATGCAAAACTCGATGCTCGTTACCGTACTTCAGACGTATAAGACATCCTAGAAGCTAGCTGTGACGTTTCCAAAGAGCTGTTTGTGTTATTCGAGAAAGTGACTTCCAGCAACCTAGTGCACATTATAAATGCAGAATACAACGTAGAGGATTTCCTTTAGAGTGGTGGATGAACCCGTAAGAAGGTTGGAGAAAGACTTCTGCACTGGAAGTGCAGAGGGAGGAGGGAGGCAGCATTGAGGCTGGGTGGGCAGAGCCGGGCAGTTGGAAGGGAGCCCATCCTGACGGAGCCAGCACTCTGGAAGGTTATCCTCCGGGGGAAGGGGGCAGAAGCCATTACTTCCCTGTAGAGGCAAACCAAAAGGAACTGGCCCTGCTCAGCCTCACCCTGAGGCACCTGAGCACAGCTAGCACGTGTCCTCCAGGAAGAATGTCATCCAACCTGGGCTCTTGACAGTGCTCCCACATGAAGCAGCCGTGAATGGTGAATGTACACGCACAGAGAGTGGGAGAAAGAGAAAGACAGAAAGTTCCAAATAAACCATCATGTGTTATGGAAAAGCAAACTAGAACCAGATGGACCAAACTTCAGACCTTGGCATCATCAGACTTAGCTGATAAAGTAGAATGTTCAGCACAGAGAAATAAAGGAGCATAGAATACAAGAAAGAAGCAGGAAAGCTCCCAAAATGATAAGATCAAAATGTAAAAGGACCAGATAGGACTTAAAGACATTTTGAAGTCATAAAACTTGAAATTAATAGTGTTTACATTTTTCTGAATCCCCGCATAAAACTTGATGAGCTGAACAGCACAACCAGACCAAGGTATTCTCATGAACTCCAAAATACAGGCAAATGGGGACAAAGCTCCATGAGCCACGAGCCCCATGCACCACCAGCGCCTACACAAGAAGAAGAGGAAGGACGCTCTGGGCCGCAGCTGATGGACCTGGGGAGAGCAAGAACACAAAGCTGGCAAGCACAGCTGGGTCAGTTAGACGTAAGCACCTGCGTTTGCCCGACCTGCGCGCTGTGAGCATGAGCAAAAGGGGCCCATACTGGGAAGGCTTGGAGGGTCCTGCAGAGATAGATCTCCCATGAGCTCTCAATGAAACAGACCTGAGTGCTCATCCCAGCTAGGGCCCTACCCTAGAGAGAGCTTCTGGAAGTTAGAATGGAAGTCAGAGATGAAAGAAAGTGGAGACCAGGTTCAGAAAATCTCCTCTGTAAAGGACCAGAGAGTAAATAATTTAGGCTGTGAAGGTCGGACAGCGTCTGTGGCA
Organism: Sylvilagus floridanus; assembly: GCA_949820135.1. Taxonomy (NCBI): domain Eukaryota; kingdom Metazoa; phylum Chordata; class Mammalia; order Lagomorpha; family Leporidae; genus Sylvilagus; species Sylvilagus floridanus. Next base: position 117,707,783 of record OX463238.1, on the reverse strand, counting down.
GTTGGTCAGCACTGCTGTAAAAGTGCGGGAGCAGCCAGAGATAACACATAAATGAATGGACACAGCTGGTTCTTGCACTGATGGATGCTGAAATTTGTCATTTTGTATAATTTTCTTGTATCACAAAACAGTATTCTTTTGTTGGTTGGTTGGTTTGAGCCATTTAAAACCATAAAAACCATTTTTTGGCTCACAGGCCATGCAGAGATTGGCGGAGGGCCAGATTCTTTTTTCTGTCTCCTGGTGTTGGTCAAAGGGAGTTAGAGGCAAAACGCAAGAAAGCACAGAGAGGAAGCCGCCCTAATGTTGACCACCACCACAATGATAAGGCAGAGCTGGGTGAAGTTAGAAAAGCCATCCTAAACCACGTGCATCCCAAAGCTTCCGGCAAACTAGGTTCACATAAAAATAAGCAACATAAAATCATCAGCCCCCGTGCAAAGTTGCTACAAGAGAAAAGAGAACAAGGAAAAGGAAAACATCTCTGCCACGATAAAAATCAGCACAGAGACATGGCCTCAAAACCAGATCAAAACCCCTTTCAGAACAAGCCAGCAAATCCTAAGAGAGTCAAGGAAGACTTGAATGAACCCATGAGTCAGAATGGGAAAAGCTCATTAGTGAGCCAACAGAATTCAGCAAAGAATTAGAAATGAAAGAAAAATGAACTACAGAAGCAAACACTAAATCAGAAGGAATAAAATAAAAAACAAAATATGTAATTTTATGAGAAATAGTGAAAATGAGGAACATTTTTAAAATTATTAAAAAAAAAGTGGGTGCCGGTGTTGTGGGCTAAACCACTGCCTGTGATGCTGGCATTGCATAAGGGTACCAGTTCAAGTTCCGGTTGCTCCACTTCCATTCCAGCTCCCTGCTAATGTACCTGAGAAAGCAGCAGAAGATGGTCCAAGTACTTGGGCCCCTGCTGCCCACGTGGGAGACCCAAAGAAAGACCTGGAGCCAAATATTGAAAGTGTACACAACACAGTTGAGACTATCAACCACGAATGGCAAAGTCACCAGATTTTAGGCAGGAAAAATATCCACGGACATTGTATTTGTTTTCTAATGCTGCCCTAGCAGAACATACAGACAAGGTGACTTAAAAATTATAAATTAACTTAAAAATCTCTTAAAAGTCACAAACTAACTGTCGTGGTTCTAGAAGGTGGGATCAAGGTGCTGGCAGGGAGGACGCTCTCAAGGCCTCCCCTTGCTTGCAGATGGCTGTCTTCTCCCTCGGTGTGCGCATCCCGGAGGTCTCTCCCTCCCTCTAAATGGACACCAGTCCCATGGGATGAATGCCCAGCATTAGGACTTCATTTAATTCTAATTACCCCCTTAAACTGATCTCCAGATACAGCATACTGTAGGAGACACACTTCATTCCTTAACAGCTATCAAAAAAGAGCATGTGTCCTGTAAGGAAAAGACATAGATTACCAGCAGATTTTTCACAGCAAGGTATTTTGATAAAAAAAAAAATGAGGTAGCATTTTTAAGATACTGAAGGAAAGAATGTGTAAGATAAGAATTCTATGTCCATCAAAACTTTATTTTCTTAAGATTTATTTATTGGGGGTTGGTGCTGTGGTGTAGCGGGTAAAGCTGCCAGGTAAAGTCCTACCTGCTCCTCTTCCAATCCAGCTCTCTGCTATGGCCTGGGAAAGCAGTAGAAGATGACCCAAATACTTGGGCCCCTACACCAACATGGGAGACTGGAAGAAGCGTGCATCTCCTGGCTCCCGGCTTTGGATTGGCCCGGCTCTAGCTGTTGTGGCCATTTGAGGAGTAAACCAGTGAATGGAAGAACTTTCTCTCTGTCTTTCCCCCTCTCTGTCTGTAACTCTGCCTCTCAAACAAATAAATAAATAAGTAAATCTTAAAAGCAAAATATCTACTTATTTATTTTGAAAGAGTTACAGAAAGAGAGGGGAAGACAGAGAAAGATAGAAAGATCTTCCATCCCCTGGTTCACTCCCCAGATGGCTGCAACAGCCAGGACTGGGCCAGGCTGAAGCCAGCAGCCAGGAGCTTCTTGTGGGTCTCCCACGTGGGTGGCAAGGGTCCAAGCACTTGGGCCTTCTTTGGCTGCTTTTCCCAGGCCATTAGCAGAGAGCCAGATGGGAAGTGGAGCAACTGTGACATGAACCAGTACTCATATAGTATGCCAGCATTACAGACAATGGCTTTACACACTACACCACAGCATTGGCCCCAAACCTGATTTTTAAGTATGAAAGATATAGGCAAACTATTATCAATGTGCCAGAACTCAGAGGATATTATTCACATGAACCTTTCCTGAAGAATGTACTAGAGGTCAAGCTTCACACAACCGAAGTGATGAGAGAGAAGTTGATTTAAGTCCTGGTGGTGTTTTAAGCACACATAGACACATATTTAAATGAATGTAAGAGGGAGCAGCATGGTATATACTGGCCATAGGCTCTGACAAGTTAGAGATAGCACAACTATTTAAAAAACAGGGTAGTAGGAAGTGAGGAGAGAATAGGAAAAATGCAAGAATAACCATGTTTCCAGAGATCATATTGGTGATAGTATTAACATCATTATTCTGCTGTGACGTAATGGGGGATTAAAAATGAGATTTTACATGCTGATCTAATTCTGTTATCTATTATCTTTGAAAACTAGGTTCTCAGGTATTGATACAAGGAGATAATAAAATAATCAAGATAAGGTTAAGCTCTGTAGAGTGTTATTTGAATTGAACTCAGGAGATAGATAGAGACATAGGCAGATCTCATTTTCCTAGAGAAATGCCTGATTTCACAAATGCAAAAATAAAAATATGAGATGGGCCAGCATTGTGGCATAGTGGGTTAAGCCACCACCTGCAATGCCAGCATCCCATATGGGTGCTGGTTTGAGTCCCAGCTGCTCCATTTCTGATCCAGCTACCTGCTAATACTCCCGGGAAAGCAGCTGAAGATGGCCCAAATCCCTGGGCTCCTGCACCTAAGTTGCAGACCTGGAAGAAGCTCTTGGCTCCTGGCTTCGGCCTGGCCCAGCCCCAGCCCCAGCAATTGTGGCCATTTTGTTATACCAAACAGCAAGGAGGACATCAGCCTCTACAAAGGGAAAATCAAAAGATCCCAAAAGATAACTGAAAGAGGCTCCCAATGGATGAAATGGGGTGCTCTGAGCTTTGATAATAATTGCAATGGATTGAAACTCATGAGGAATGCTTAATCCATGCATTCTTAATGCCATTCCAACTGGCAGGGGTAAAAGGGAACCACTACTATGCTTGAAAACTGTTAAACAGATATGCACTTGGGCATTTGTATTGCTTTTTCTTTATAAACTGTGTCACTAGTGAAAAAAATAACAGGTGAGGATTTGGATTAAGATGGCAGAGCAGGGAGAGAGCTTACTGCTCTAGTCTAAGAGAAGATAGTTTAAGAGTGCAAAGAGTACAGTCTCAGGGAAGAGTTAGGGAGAAAATAGCAGAGGAAACTTCGCAAATTAGAGGGACATAGTGGACCTACGTGGAGGGCGTGGATGCACACAACACAGGACCCCAGCAGCCGAAAGCCTCTGTACCAGCATTGGAGAATGAAGTAAGACCAGACTGCAGCAGCCCAAGCCACTGCCGAAATAGGACAGAGAAGACCCAAATCATAAAATTAGAGATGAAAAAGGAAATGTAACAACAGACACCACAGAAATAAAAAAAAAAATCATCAGAAACTACTACAAACAGCTGTATGCCAACAAACTGGGAAACCTAGATGAAACTGATAGATTCCTGGACACATACAACCTACTAAAATTAAGTCATGAAGACATAGAAAACCTAAACAGGGTCATTACCAAGACAGACATTGAATCAGTAATAAAGACCCTCCCAACATAGAAAAGCCCAGGACCAGATGGATTCACTGTTGAATTTTCTCAGACATTTGAAGAACGAACTCCAATTCTTCTCAAGTTATTCAAAACAATTGAAAGAGAGGGATCCTCCCAATTTCTTTCTATGAAGCCAGCATCACGTTATTTTCTAAACCTGAAAAAGATGCAACAGAGAAGGAGAATTACAAACCAATTTCCCTGAAGAACATAGATGCAAAAATCCTCAACAAAATAATAGCCTATTGAATCTAACAATGCATCAGATCATTCACTCAGACCAAGTGGGATTTATCCCAGGTATGCAGGGTTGGTCCAACATTTGCAAATCAAGCAATGTAATATATCACATTAACAAATTGAAGAACAAAATCCATATGATAATCTCAATAGATTCAGAGAAAGCATTTGATAGAATACAAGACCTTTTCATGATGAAAACTATTTTCAAACTAGGTATAGAAGGAACATTCCTCAACATAATCAAGGCAGTTTATGACAAACCCACGGCTAGCATCCTATTGAATGGGGAAAAGCTGGAAGTGTTCCCACTGAGATCTGGAACCAAACAAGGATGCCCACTCTCACCATTGCTATTCAATATAGTCCTGGAAGTTTTAGCCAGAGCCATTACACAAGAAAAAGAAATCAAAGGGGTACAAATTTGGAAACAGGAAGTGAAACTATCCCTATTTTCAGATGACATGATTCTATACACAGGGGATCCAAAAGACTCCACCAAGAGACTATTGGAACATATAGAAGAGTTTGGTAAAGTAACAGGATATAAAATCAATACACAAAAATCAACAGTATTTGTAAAATCAATCCTATTCACAACAGCTACAAAAAAATCTAATACCCTGAAATAAATTTAACCAAGGATGTCAAAGATCTCTATAATGAGAATTACAAAACATTAAAGAAAGAAATAGAAGAAGATACAAAAACCAAAAAAAAATCTTCCATGTTCATGGATTAGAAGAAGCAATATTATCAAAATGTCCATTCTTCCAAAAGCAATCTACATATTTAGTGCAATACAGATCAAAATACCAAAGACATTCTTCTCAAAATGATGCTGAAATTCTTATGGAGGCACAGGAGACCTCAAATAGCTAAAGCAATCTTATACAAATAAAAAAAAAAAAAAGCTGCAGGCACCACAATACCAAATTTCAAGATACTACAAGGCAGTATTAATCAAAACAGCCTGGTACTGGTACAAAAACAGATGGGATACACTAATGGAACAGAATAGAAACACCAGAAATCAATCCAAGCATCTACAACCAATTTATATTTGACTAAGAAGCTAAAACCAATCCATGGAGCATGGACAGTCTCTTCAACAAATGGTGCTGGATTCCACATGCAGAAGTATGAAGCAGGACCCCTACCTTATACCTTACACAAAAATCCATTCAAAATGGATTAAAGACCTAAATCTCAGGGCCAGCGCCATGGCTCACTTAGTTAATCCTCTGCCTGTGGCACCGGCATCCCATATGGGCGCCAGGTTCTAGTCCCAGTCGCTCCTCTTCCAGTCCAGCTCTCTGCTGTGGCCCGGGAAGGCAGTGGAGGATGGCCCAGGTGCTTGGGCCCTGCACCCACATGGGAGACCAGGAAGAAGCACCTGGCTCCTGGCTTTGGATCGGCATATCTGCAGCCATAGCGGCCATTATGGGGGTGAACCAACGGAAGGAAAACCTCTCTCTCTCTCTGTCTCTCTCTGTCTCTCTCTCTCTCTCTCTCTCTCACTGTCTAACTCTATCTGTCAAATAAAAAAAATTAAAAAAAGACCTAAATCTATGACCTGATACTCTCAAATTATTAGAGAGCATTAGGGAAACCCTGCAAGACATTGGCACAGGCAGAGTTTTTGGAAAAGGCCCCAGAGGCACAGGAAAAGCCAAAATTAACAAATGGAATTACATCAAATTGAGAAGCTTCTGTATGGCAAAAGAAACAGGAAAGTGAAGAGGCAACCGACAGAATGGGAGAAATTATTTGCAAACTGTGCAACTGATGAAAGATTAATAACCAGAATCTACAAAGAGATCAAGAAACTCCACAACAACAAAACAAACAACCCAGTTAAGAACTGGGCCAAGGACTTAAACAGACCTTTTTCAAAACAAGAAATCCAAAGGGCCAACAGACACATGAAAAAATGTTCAGGATCACTAGCAATCAGGGAATGCAAATCAAAACCACAGTGAGGTTTCACCTCACCCCAGTTAAAATGGCTTTCATATGGAAATCAACAAACAACAAATGCTGGTGAGGATGTGGGGAAACAGGTACCCAAATCTATTTTTGGTGGGGATGTAAACTGGTAAAACCACTACAGAAGACAGTATGGAGATACCTCAGAAATCTAAATATAGACCTTCCATATGACCCAGCCATCCCACTCCTGGAAATTTACCCAAGGGAAATGAAATAAGCAAATAAAAGAGTTCTCCACACCCCCATGTTTATTGCAGCTCAATTCACAATAGCTAAGACATGGAATCAACCTAAATGTCCATCAACAAAAGACAGAAACTATGGGGTATGTACACTGTGGAATACTACAGAACAGTAAAGAAAGAAAGAAAGAAAGAAAGGAAGGAAGGAAGGAAGGAAGGAAGGAAGGAAGGAAGGAAGGAAGGAAGGAAGAAAGAAAGGAAGAAAGAGAAAGAAAGAAACTTGATCATTTGCAACAAAATGAATGAATCTGGAAAGCATCATACTTAGTAAAATTATCCAGTCCCAAAGGAACAAATAATATGTTCTCCCTGATCTGTGATAACTAATAGAGCATCTAAAATAAATTCCCTGGAAGTAGAATTGACACATTGAGAAGCAATGACTTGAGCAGCCCTTGTCTCAAGTGTTGAAAAACAGTTTTTTTAAAAAGATTTATTTATTTATTTGAAAGTCAGAGTTACACATAGAAAGGAGAGGGAGAGAGAGAGAGAGAGAGAGAGGTCTTCCATTCTTTGGTTCACTTCCCAGATGGCCACAATGGCTGGAGCTGTGCCGATCTGAAGCCAGGAGCCAGGAGCTTCTTCCAGGTCTCCCACGCGGGTGCAGGGGCCCAAGGACTTGGGCCATCCTATACTGCTTTCCCAGGCCATAGCAGAGAGCTGGATCAGAAGGGGAACAGCCAGAACTAGAACTGGCACCCATACAGAATGCTGGCACTTCAGGCCAGGGCATTAAGCCACTGCACCATAGCACCAGCCCCGAGAAACAGTTTTTCTTTTTCTTCTTCGTACTATTTGTTGAACTCTTAACTCAACATTGAGTTAATCATATATGAGTAAAGTCAATTGAAATTGATTTCAGTAAAAAATAAGAGTAGGAATAAGAGAGGAAGGAGGAAGTTTGTAACTGTCGAGCTGTATGATCCTGCATATATTCCTATGGACTTATTTGTAAGGGTACAGTTTAAAAACTTGCCATGGGACCCCAAATCCTATTAAACTGGGTGGTAAAAATGCCATCTTATGTGTTAAAGTGATCATATAGATAGGATTAAGTGTTAAAGGGACTACATAAATAAGATCAAATGTCTGGCAATAATAATAGATAGATTTTTTTTTTTAAGATCTACTTATTTATTTGAAAGAGTTACACAGAGAGAGAAGGAGAGGCAGAGGGGGAGAGAGAGAGGTCTTCCATCCGCTGGTTCAATCCCCAACTGGCCGTAATGGCCAGAGCTGTGCTGATCCAAAGCCATGAGCCAGGAGCCAGGAGCCAGGAGCTTCTTCTGGGTCTCCCACATGGGTGCTGGGGCCCAAGGACTTGGGCCATCTTCCACTGCTTTCCCAGATGATAGCAGAGAGCTGGATCATTAGTAGAGCAGCCAGGACTTGAACCAGCACCCACATGGGATGCTAGAACTGCAGGCAGCAGCTTTACCCACTACACCACAGCACCAGTCCCATAGATAGAATTTAAAAGGAGAGAATGTTCCAGCATAGGAAGCAGTGCACACAGCAGACCATAGAATGACAATCGCTGTAAGTAGCACTCTGACCTCAGAATCAGCCCTTAAGCCTTACTGGTCTGGCTGAGAAGCCCATGAGAGCATTCCAGGCATAGAAAGCCAAGAAACTCAGGAAAAAAAATGTCCTGCATAAAGGATCTCTGTGAGAGAGACCCATGTCAAAAGCTCATGTCAAGATCACTGACATCATACATAAGAGTGTTGCTAAATGAACAACAGGAGTCACTGTACATTTACTTTCTGTGTAGTACCTCTGTCCTCAATGAGTTGTATTATGAGAATTAATTGTAAAACTATTTCTCAACCAGATTTTGTGTGTGTGTGCAAATTATTGAAATATCTACTTAGTATTGAGTTGGTCTTCTGTGTATAGTGTTAATTGAAAATGAATCTTAATGGAGAATGGGACTGGGAATGGGAAAGGGAGGAGGAGGTGGGGTGGGTGTGGAAGTGCGAGGGTGGGTATGGAAGAATCACTATATTCCTAAAGTTGTATCTATGAAATTGTACTGTTAAATACACAGTTTCTTTGGGAAACACACACACCCACACACACACATACACAGACTTCCCAGAGAGAAATAAATAGCTACTTAAGAAAAAAAAATAGCAGGTGACGAAAACTGTATTTTTGTAAAAGTATTACAACTAATAATTATAAAGAAATGATAGAAGATTGCCCTTTGCAACCTTCCTTGAAGAGAATTAAACACTAAACATCAGTATCAATGACTATTAAGATCACCAATAAAAGAGAGACAATCAGGCATTATATGCTTCCAGTAGTCTTTTTTAAGATTTATTTTTATTTATTTGAAAGACAGAGTTACAGAGAGAGGAGTCTTTCATTGGCTGGTTCACTCCCCAAATGGCTGTAGTGGCCAGAGCTGAGCCGATCTGAAGTCAGGAACCAGGAGCTTCTGCTGGGTCACCCACGCAGGTGCAGGGGCCCAAGGACTTGTTCTGTCTTTTACAGCTTTCCCAGATCATAGCAGAGAGCTCTATCAGAAGAGAAACAGCCAGGACTAGAAACGGTGCCATATGGGATGCCACTGCTTCAGGCCTGGGCTCTTACCCACTGCACCACAGTGCTGGTCCCTTCCAGTAGTCTTAGCAAAGAGATTGAATCTTGAGTGTTACCCAGTCAGTGGATTCAGCAACAGTTTTCACTGGGAGCTGACTTGGTGGCACAGTGGGGTAACCTGCCACCTGTGGTGCTGGCATCCCATATGGGCAACAGTTTCAAGTCCTAGGTGCTCCATTTCCCATCCAGCTCCCTGCCAATGGCCTAGGAAAGGCAGTGGAAGCTGGCCAAAGGTTTGGACCTACATGGGAGACCTGATAGAAGCTCCTGGCTGCTGCCTTTGGCCTGGCCCAGCCCTGGCCATTGTGACAGAGGAATGAGCCAGCAGATGGAAGATCTCTCTGCCTCTTCCTATCTCTCTAACTCTGCCTTTCAAACAAATAAATAAATCTTTTTAAAATTTTTTATAAAGAAAATACACTGAAGAACTTGCTGAATTTGTGCCAATGTCATCACCAAAATCTGCAGAGTGGGATAATGTACAGATTAAGTGACTTGGGACTTTCAAAAGATAAGCCGAATAAAAGGTAAGCTGGATAAACTGGAAAGGAAATAGAGAAGAAACGTGTTGATTTTTAAAAGATATAATAAAGTTTTTCTGATGAATATAGATAAGAAAAATATTTAATAGTATATAATTCACAAATTAGACACAGCTCAAGAGAGAATTGGTAAATTGGAAAATATGCCTAAAGAAATGGCTCAAAAGCAACACAGAAGAATAAATAGAAGAAGTGAAAAAGGAAAAAAATTTAGAAAGGCAAACATATGGCCATTTTTAGTTTGAGAGTTAAATGGTAAAGTGTTAGCAGAACAATGATACTAAAAGACTACTTGACTACTTAAGAAATAATAGCCAAATCTTTTTAGGATTGAGCAAGCACTGTAACACATCATTCAAAATAAACAGAAATAAATTCATAAGTAGATATCTTAGTCATATCATATATCATCCAGGATAAGGAAAAGATTGCTAAAACAGTCAAAGAGAAAAGATAGATTATTTTTAAAAAATCAATTAGACTGACAGCAGTCTTCTTACTAGTAACAATAGAAGCCAGAAGAAAGTAGAATACCTTCGATGTACAAGAATGATAGGTCTTGAATTACAAATCCAGTGAAATTAATTTCCAAAAATGAGGTGAAATAAAGGCACATTCAGATAAACAGAAATTGGAAATGTTTACCAAAAAAATCTCAGTGATGATATATCTAACGGATGTACTTCAGAAAGAATGACATAATCCCAGAAAGTGTGAAATGTGAGACCGCTTGGTAAATAAACCCAATGATGAATATATAAACAAATTTAAATTTCACATTAACAAAATTATAATAATTACATAATTTGTGAGGCTAAGAACTAAGATTGATTCCAAATGTTGTATCCCAGTAGTATGAAAGCTAGAAGTAGCAGTTCAGTGGAGCAAATGCACTCTAACATATTTGTATCATTCAAAAGAGTAATAAAATAGTCATTAACTTTACACTGTAATTATGTATAAATAATTTTTAAAATAGCCATTAAAATACTAGAAATATGGAATATATCTTTAAAATCTGTAAAGGGAAAGAAATGGAATGCAAAAGTACATGCAAAGCTAAAGTTAACTGTGCTTCGAGCAAATGCAGCTTTATGATTTGTAAATCAACAAGTCTCCTGAGATTTTCAGTGGGGGCTCAGGGTGGAATTAGTCTGTCCAGAAAAAGCAAGTGGCTGTCTATTTTATAGACTCAGATGAAAATGCAGTGAAAGGAATAATTCCTTAGGTTTTCCTACTTGGAGCTGTAATGTATGAATATTTGATAATCCCCTGGTTATTAAAATAGTTTGGATTAACTTTGAATCCACACCCACTCTAAAAGCTCCAGGGGTAGCTCTGGCAGGGAAAACGAACTTTATCCAGATGGTTCCAGCCTTCATTCACTGCAGTGCCCCGTGGTCCCCTTGCTGCCTGAGCAGTGCTGGTAGGAGGATGTCCCTGTGTCCAGCAGTGGGGGCTGCTGGCCTGGCCCCAGCTCTGGCAGTCACTTAGGGTGCTGCTTAACTCCTTCAGCAGTGAGAAAAGATGTTTCATGGTTGGAACTCAGCAGAGACGAGGGCCCTTCTGTTAACGGCACAGGGGGTCCCTTCAGCTCTCACAGTCAGCTGTGCCAGCAAGGGACTTTCCCTCAACATTTTCTCCCCATTCGTCACACGGACTCTCTCTGTGTGTGTGTGTGTGTGTGTGTGTGTGTGTGTGTGTGTGTTTACTTCAGAATAGTTGTCTGTTGTCCCCAGCTTTTCACTGTAATTTTGGTGGACAGTTTGTTTTGATCTCTTGGTTTTACCAGGAGGTCTTTGGTTCTACACAGCAGCCACAAACAGTCACTAGAAATCCTTGAGTCTTCCCGACAGGCGAGACACTTCAGCTGTTGCCAAAGTGGCTCTGAACCCCTCCTAGAATGCAAAGTAATTGGAAGAAATCACTCATATCTGCCCCCTTACTAGTTACAAAACACCAATGGTTCCCAAATGACAGTGTGTTACATAAGTTAATGAGCCAAGCATTCCCAGTTCTACAGAAACACTGTCTCAGCTGCTACTTGCTTCCCAGCCTGACCATTATGTAACTATTATGCATAGCATAATTGTGCTAGTGTAGATTTCAAAAACGTAATAGGAAAGGATGCTACTACCCAGTTTTCCTAAACATTTCTCAGTGCAGGTGGAGCCTGCAGGGCCCTGGGCAGCTCACCTGGAAGTCAAGTCCACCTGCTCTACAAGGGAGGGTGGGGGAACCACAGGACCTGCTCCAAAGGAGGAGGACACTGTGTCCAGGGGACAGTAGCTCTGGGGACTGCATTCCAGGAAGGGACACTTATCTCTGCAGTGTGCCTCACCCTGCAGAGGAATCTGGAAAAGGAAGAGGATCAGGGCATGAGGAGTCCACTGGCCAGCCAGTGGGCAAGGGGAGCTATAGGGGGCCCTAGCCCTCACTTAGAAGAGCAGGGGGTGGGGGAGAACAGGCAGTTCCAGCAGGGTGACTGGCAGGTCTTCCAAGGATGTGAGGATTGGAAAGACTGAACATGTCCCCTGCTCCATCCCTCTTGCCCCCTCTCCAGCATTCAGACTCCTCACGTGATATTCCATTTCCGCTCAAACACTCCCAGTGTCAGGGCCAGCCCTAATTTGGGGAGCGTTGCCAGAGCACCACTTGGGGATACTAAGACATGGGAGGATTAAGAAATGGAGTTGGGCCACAGTGGCTGTGGGAAGAGAGAGCAGAGGAAATGGACATGGAAGGAATCAGGGATCCTGCAGCCTGCAAGCAGGAGAGTGGCCCAGGCTGGGGTGTCCCTGATGCCCCAGGACAAATGGACAGACCACAGATGGCAAAGCCACAGCTGGGTCCCAGGCCTCGTCTATAGAGCCCAGGATGGGTCCTCACAGGGTTTTCAAGGCTAGAGTGTGAGTCTCCAGGCCACCTTCTCCCTCCATGTTTATTGTAATGAAAGCTGGTGAATGTGGTCTGTTTCCCTTTCCTTGTATCTTATTTTTCTCCACTCCATGTTCTTCTGAGGGTGTGAGATAATGCACTGCCCATGTGACCAGATGGAGTGAGTGAGTGACGTGGGCACTGTGACTCGGCATTGGGCTGCTGTTGACCTTCTAATCATTGCAAAGACTGGGGTCTTCTGCCCAAGAGAAGCTACTTAGGAAGGAGGAAAAGGTTTGGGAGGTTCACAGTGCAAGATCGGCAGCCCCATTAGCCTGGTGTCTGATGGGAGTTAGATGGCAGAGCACAGGCAGAGGAATGGTTACTTGGTGTGCTGGAAGCAGATACAGGGAGTATGCTTCCCCTGTGTCTGTGGTCTGTCCTGATAAAGCCACCATGGTCCCATCATGGGGCTCCACCCTAATAACCCAGTCCAGTCCAATCTCTTTGCAAGACCCTGCCTCAGACACCATGACTGGACCAATTTTCTGTCTATGACATATTAACATATGACTCTGGGGATGCAGCCCTTAACACATGGGTCTTTGAGAAACACCCAGACTATTAGCCAAGCCACAACAGGTGGGTGGCATATGCAGAGTGGGTGGGCTGGGGAGAGGGAGGCTCACATTGCAGGTGGGATGGATCACGGTGGCCTGAAATTTCATCACGTTACTCAGAAAGGCATCCAGTTTACAAATCAAGAGTTTTTATTTCTGGAAATTCCCACTGAACGTTTTCAAACTCAGATTGACGCCAGGTAACTAAAACCAGCATAACCGTGGGTGAGAGGATGCCTGTGTTTGCCTAGCTATTTTCACCTGATTTGCCAATGCCCCTGAGATCTAGGAGAGTGGCGAACGGCTCCTCAGTAGTTGGAGAGAGGTGTGTTGCCTCCCTTCTTTCTCTGGGACCCAGCAAACAGCACAAGACTAGAGTGTGAGTGTCCGTGTTTGCCACCCTGCTCAGATCAGCCCACGATGCCCAGATTGCCACTCGCAAATCAGAACCAGTATCACATGAACATCTTCATCAATGAGCTGAGTCAAGTAACTCACGGTGAGGTCAAGTACAGAGGTGAGGGAGAGCAGTAACACCACTGCATGCAGCAGGTCCTTGCTTTATCGCCACCATCGCTGAAAAAGAAGCGCCTGCTGTCAAGGGTTAAGTCACCTACTTCCAAGAGGCAGAGGAGAGATTCAGATTCCATCCGTGTGATTTCAGAGCCTATGATATTTCCAAACAAAGTTCCAAGACGGACTATGTGCGGGAACGCTCCAGGATGGAAACCATCCTTCAGTATCAGTTACTTGGGGTTCATAGTGTTTTGCCTCCTGTTCCCCAGGTCCCCAGTGAAACCCATGCATAGGACTAGTGTTGCAGCCACACACTGCTCCCTGGCACCCCAGGGAAATCTCCATAACACAGTGACTGCTTGGAGGAGGGAATGTGGGTTGGCTCAAGAAAGGCACAATTGCAAGTTTCGAGGGTGCCAGCCCTGAGTGGTTGCCACATCCTGGCTGGTACGCTGTTTCCTTTTTAAAATATCCACGTGGGCTGGCTTGCCAGCAGGTACCAATTACGCCGTAGTAACTAATAACAGCTTCTGCCACTTGGAAAGGGAAAAGTGGAGGGTTTAGATCAGCTCAATGCATGTAGTGTTGCCATGTGAAACCAAAATGCTAACTTTGAGATTATTTAGAATTAACTAATAATATAATGATACCTCTGCCAAACAAGATAAGTTATCCCTTGGGGTTAAAGATAACAAATGAAGTGAGTGTTATGGCCACATAACTTTTTATGAAATGGTTGAGATTCTCAAAGTCATGAGGATAGGCAAAAAAAAAAAAAAAAAAAAAAATATATATATATATATATAAAGCCACTACAGAGTTAAGAAAAGTTAAAATCACATCGAGAATTAAATATCCCATCTAAATTGAATTATGTTAATACAATAAAGTAGAGCAATGGGGACTTGAGAGGGAAGTGGAGTTTGGAATCTCACAATTGGAACTCTACAACCTACCAAGAAATATGCTACGTTGTTTACTGCTTTCAAATTTAATAAATCTTCAGCTCACTACAATCTTCAGAGACAGGAATTTCATAGTTCTCTGAATTCCCTGGTTAATATGGTTAACCAGAAACCCTTTTTGAGTTCAATTCTTCCTTTTGAAAATCTTTCAAAAATTTGTCTTTGTTTTCTTGTACAATACACTCACCAGAGAGGCTTTATTCCAGAACCTCGGTCACTGTACCGTGCCATGTTTGTGGGGTCCTGGAAGACAGCCTCTTGCTTTGTTGATAAGCATCTGATAGGAACACAGTGAGCTGGGAGTCACCTCTTCTAAGTGAAAATGTAGAAAGTAAAGTCAAGGGGTCAACTGGAAGTTTCAAAGGGTTTCATCCCACTGAAGGTCCTCTTGGGCTCCTCAGTTAAATTGAACACACACTTAGCAAGCACCTAGGTGACCCAAGGCTTGAAGAAATACACAGGGTGAGCATTGCCCACATCCCACATGATCACCTGTCCACGTCCTGGCTCCTCTGCTTCTGATCCAGCTTCTCAATGCCCCAGGGAGGCAGCAGATGATGGCCCAATACTTGGACCCCTGCCACTCATATGGGAGACCCAGATGAAATTCCTGGCTCCAGGACCAGTCCTGGCTGTGGCAGGCGTTTGAGAAGTGAACCAGCAGGTGGAAGATTCTCTCTCTCTCTCTCTCTCTCTCTCTCTCTCTCTCTCTCTCTCTCTTTCTCTCCCTCTCTTTTGTCTCTGTCAATCTGCCTTTCAAATGGATGAATGAATAAGTACATCTTAACAAAAAGACACTTCTGGCACTTGGGAAGCTCGTAGAGGATGAATGAGGCACCCTAGAGGGTTGAGTGTCACACAGAGGAAAATCTAAACTAATCGCAGGGAGATAGGAATTAAACTGGCTGAGGACTAAAAGTGTCAGAAAAGTGTGTAAGGAATTTCTGGATAGAAGGAAGAGCATGAGAAGCCCCCCCTTCCCAGTAACAGGACACAGTATTGAAAAGGACCTGTAGATCTGAGTGGATGGCACTGACAGTGGTCCTTGCCTGCCTGGATGGACTGGCATGTGTAGGGTGAGATGCAGATAGGCAAGTCTGGATGCCAAATGAGAGACTGAATGAGTTAGCAAAGGGCTGAGTGTCTCATGCTTCTGTGGTTTGTCTGAATCTTGTAAGCACTAGAAAACCATCATTTGTTATAGGGGAAGGCCACTATAATAGGAGCAAATGGAAGATTTGGGTGGGGTGAGAATGCAGAATCTTTGTTTGTGGTTGCAGAAGGCTCTTTAAGTAGTGGGATAGGTGTCTGGGCTGGAGCTGTGGCACCCAGGCTAGAGGAAGGGGAGACAGGTGTGAGTCTTTTCAAGGTAGGATTAATAGGACTTTTTTATTTCCTGAGTTAGTTAAAGGTAACCTAGGTGGATTCAGGGATAGTTTAACTTCTACAATACCAGGAGGATTAAAAGAAAGGTCATGAATTAGAATTTGCACTTGGTGAATCTGAGTAGCCTGTCAGGGGTCCAAATGAAGCCCCCAAGAGGTGGCTATAGGGTCATTGCCAGACTGAAACCCAAAAAGCATCGTGTGCCACTTTTAATGGTTAAGACAAGTTTAATGCCTAGATCATACAAAATAACATGCATATTCAACACTGAGTATGTAATCTGCAAATAAACACAAGGGCAAATAGTTACCAGGGCACAAAACCCATTCAGCACTTCCAGTGGAGCCATCTGAAGATGTGCACTGTGCTTTGCTTGTGCTAAGCTCCCCTGGCACCTCGAAGTGTGCCCAGGCAGAACCCCAAGAAACAGCTAGTGTGTGGCTCCATCTGACCTCCCATGTGAGGCCCAAATGTGTGGATTCCTTTACAAGGCATCCTTTCTTTTTCTATGAAAAATATGGTGAGTAAGTATTGCATTCTGTTTCCCGGAGTCACCCTTCCCTCTCTGTCTCGTCTCTGGTGCTGGTCATCAGCAGGTGCCCAGGCCATTCTTCAGTGCTTCCAGACACAGCGCCTGTCCCCATGCCTCCGTATTCAGGTGTGTGAGACTGTGCCACGCAAGTCCTTGCTCCACTGGAGCCCAGAATTCAATATCAGCCCTCACTCCAGTAACCACGGAGCGTGAATTGTTCGTCAGCTCAAGAAAAATTGCAGCACTCTTATCTGAGCACACAAAAGGGTTTTATCGCAAAGATTTAAGCACTGTGTATAATTAAATTTCCCATATAAAACCAGAAGGATGCTGTGGCCGTGTTGCCAGGCCACTCTGATCTGAGGTACAGTGAGAAATCCGATTCCTTCGCGGATTCCACCAGAGCAGCCACCGATGTAAAACACACAGGAAAAAAAATCAGTCCAGTGCAAAACAAGATTTGTTGGGAGATTGGGCTGAGGGATGCCAGGGAAGAAGAGAGTTGAACATTTGTTTTCTTGTCTTGACTTCAACTCAGTGGATTTCTGCCTTGACTGCCAATCAGAGTCCCTGAGATACTTGATTTCCTACAGATCACTGTGCCTGGCCCAGGTCCTGGAGATTCAGTTGGGATCTCCGTGCATACTTTTAGAAGGGATATCATTCTCCTTCTTGTTATTCAGACACACAAAAAACGAGTAACTTTTCAAAGGGAGCTGAAAGTGACCACAAGTATGCGTTCATTTAGCCAGCCTGCAGATACCCAGAGCAGGCAGACCCGGAGGAGGTGAGATAAGACCTGGACAGCACGGGACCTTCCTGAGGGGTGACCCCCACTGCCCAAGGCTTCCCCAGGAGTAACCAGGGTCAGGCCTGAGGTCACGGGCCTGAAGGACAGCTGAGTCCTCCCTGCTTCCCCCTCCCCGCTGAATATTAATAAGCACACTCAAAGAAGCTGGGGGAGGAGGGCTTACACCCCAAATGCCAGGCTAGCTGAGCACCAGGGTGTCACTGGAGCAAGTTGGGCAAAGCTGAAGGTGCCAGAAAGAACTGGCTATGCCACAAGGGTATTGTCCCCAGGAACTCCGCTCCTGTCTTCCGAATGGAAATGAAGAAGGAAGACAGGACTTTCCCTTGTCCCTGAGGACTGAGATGCCCAGGGCACTTTTGAGCCCAGCAGGGCTGAGGGAGACAGGGAAGCAGCTCTGGGGCCTCACTCTGAGGACCAGACCCTACCCCGACCATCCTTAAACCTGTCTCACCAGCTCCTCCAGTTCTGATTCCTGCCACTGTCGGGGCCCTGGGCCTGCAGACATGAGCGTTGCCCGTTTACAGGATGAGGCGAGTCCAGCAGACCTGAGCAGCCAGGAGTCACAGGGAGGCCAGAGGGGCAGCGTCGTCATCCACGGGACGCCAAAGGCCAGTCCTGAAGCCCTGGGCCGAGGGCAGAGCTTGCTCCCAGGCAGGAGGTAAGGCATCACTTAGAGTCGACGTGCAGGAGGCCACGTGTGCTGCCGGCACTGTCAAGACCCCTGGCTTCGCAAGGTCCTTTAATGGGAGCCTGTGGCTTCTGAGTGACAGCAGCCACCTCCTCACTGACTGGCTTGGATTCCCGTCAGGGCTTTCTCAGAGCTGTTTTGCTGGGAGGAAGCAGGGCTGCAGACACCACCCACAGGCCCAGGGCTGGTGGTGAGTGGGATGCTGCAGTGCTCCGAGCTGGGTCCAGCCCAGGCAGGGACTGCGAGCCACGACCACTTTGGCTGGTGTCTGGGCCCCATCTTTCATTCCAGAGCAGAGGAAACAGAAGCTTAAGAGGTTAAGTGATTGTCCAGAATCACTCGAAATGTTGAGAGCAGAAGCAGGGTGAGGACTCGAGGGCCCTCACTTTTCACCCCAGGTTCCTTCTGGTTCATGCAGCACGTGTGGTTTCCAAGGAAATCGGCCGATTCCTGCGTGGGCAGAGGCGGCGGAGCACCGTGCAGCAGCCACAGGAAATGCACACTGCAGACAGGACCGCTGCAGAGGTGTAGGTAGCACAGTGGCGACAGAGGTGGCGTCAGACAGCGTGGGATTAATGGATGCCCACGCAGCCTGGGTGTGGGGAGTGAAAAAGGGGCGGCCATTGGCAGAAGCGGTGGACAAGGACGTTCCTGGGCAAGCTGTGTCCTCCAGGCTGAAGGGCACAGGAGTGTCAGGAGGAGGAGGATGCCGGGTTCTTGTGTGACACCCCGTGGGCCACAGGTGGAGCGTCACAGAAAGTGGGGACCTTCGAGGGAAAGGCCTCACGGCGTTCTGCACCTGCAGTTCCAGGCCTGAATCTGCTGTCCATGTGGGCAGGTGCAAAAGCACACTGGGTACCTCAGGTTGTAGTGACCGATTAGCATTAGGACCAATTTACATTAGGGATGGGTGACAACTTCCACAAGAGAAGTGGGATTTGGGGTTGGACGTTTGTAAGGACTGGTAATTAAGGCAGCAACATGATTGTGTTTCTCCACTGCTGCATTTATCCATTCTTTTTTTTTAAAGATTTATACTTATTTATTTTAAAGGCAGAGTTACAGAGAAGGGAGAGACATAGATCTACCATCTGCTAGTTTATTCCCCCAAATGGTTGTAATGGCAGGGGTTGGTTGGGCTAGGCCAAATCCAAGAGCCTGGAATTTGATCTGGGTCTCCCATGTGAATGCAAGGGCCCAAGGCCTTGGGCCATATTCCGCTGCTATCCAAGGCACATCCGCAGGGAGCTGGATCGGAAATGGAGCATCAGGGCGCCATATGGGATGCCAGCATTACAGGCGGCAGCTTAACCTGCTGCACCACAATGATAGCCCCTGTTTATCCATTCTTAATCATCGCCAAATCTTTTTTAGAAGACTTTTATTTAATCATTATGATTTAAGGGTTAGAGTTAGACAGAGGGAGAGACAGAAAGGTCTTCCATCCGCTGATCACTCCCCAAATGGCTGCAACAACCGGGACAGGGCAGATCCGAAGCCAGGAGCTTCTTGCGGGTCTCCCACACAGGTGCAGCTGGACCATCTTCCACTGTTTTCCAAAGCCATTAGCAGAGAGCTTGATTGGAAGAGGAGCAGCCAGGACATGAACTGGTGTTATATAGGATGCCAGAGCCACAGGCAAAGGATTAGCCTACTAAGCCCCAGTGCCAAATCTTCATACAGAATTCACATTACTCCTGGAGCAAAATTTCTCCTTGGAAGAATTTCATTCTTACCATGTTACCCCTCAACAAGGGCAACGGACTCTTCGTCCAAAGAGACTCACGATGCAGCCCTCTCTCACCCCTCAGGACGCTGCCCTCGCCCTCATTCTCCCAAGCACAGATCAGAGGGCATGGCAATGCCCTCACTGGCCTTGTTGCCTCCTGAAGAAGACAGTAAGGAAAATGCAGATTCCACAGGATCAGAGCCTGCTCCGTGATCTGCATGTGTGCAAGCCGGGTGGTATAGACACAGCCAGAGTGGAGCGAGGAGGCCTGGGCGGATTTTCAGACTGGTGCTCTCCACAGGAAGGTTTCAGATCTGCTGTCTGTGCACCTGGCCTTGTTTTCATTCGGATCCTTAGCCCGTGTTGGGAGCTCACCAGCCCACGTGCAGCTTTGTAAACCCACAATCCTCCCTACTTGTCATTAGAAAGCCCACGTGCTACAGACAAAAAGCATAAGAAATCCAAAGAATCACTTAATCAGAGAAAACATGGCTCTTTTAAACAGACATCTTCTCTTTTTTTTCGTAACCAAGATGTATTTATTCTCATGTCCACAATTACTCTTATAAGTATCTGGTTATCATAACCACAGAAAGACCGTTTATTCGTTCTAGCTGCTGGATAAAAGCATGCAGCATTTTCAAGATTTCTGGTTTCACCCTTTTAACCCGAGGAATAACTATAAATAGATGGTAAAGTCTGGGATTTCCACAGTAAGTGCTGCTATAAATAGTCTTAAACATTTTCCCACTTCATGCTTTCTTCTCCACTTCCTCTCCTGGATAACCTCTGGGAATGAAGACAGATCACATTCAGAATTTTATGGAGGGAGTTTAACAAAAACTTTTAATGAACCTATTAGCAATTCCAAACATTCCTCCAGAATAAAGCAATTTAACAAATTCATTTAAATAGGTCAGCTAAATTTAGAGAGCCAATTTTGAGAAAAGCACGTTTTAAGCAAGCTGTTAATATGTTCGTCCATTTTCTCATGTTACTGGGAATTTTCCTCTAAAAAAACAAAATTAAGGCAAAGCTCATCCTACCCTTAACAATTGTCTCCTTTAAGGGAAACGTGTTCCAGTTTTCCCCGGAACTTGGATTGGGTGGGAGGGCAGCTCCAAGATGAAAGACCCACGTCTCCACAGTTCCTCCGCGTGAACAGCCAGAAAAGGCGGTGTGGATTCTCACATCTGCCTTCTGCCGGAGCCCCGCGGACGCCCGGTGAGCCGCCTGGGGGAGCCGCTCCCCCCGGCGCAGGCCGGGTGCCCGGTGCGGTGCGGAGCCTCAGAGGCACACGCCGCCGGCGCTGCAGCAGCCCCTGCCGGCCGTGCTCGCGGCCCGGCGAGGATGGACTTCCCTGACGGGGCCTGGCCCTGCTGGTGGGACCCAAGCCTGCATTTTGTATGACAGTTGCGGTTTTTTTTTTTTTCCATGGGCGGGAGAAGCCATAATTTAAAAAATATTAGTGATTCTTAAAAAATTATAGACTTTTAAAAACGGTTTTGCTTTTACGGAAAAGACAGTGCAAAGTGCAGTTCCCTGGTAACTCCTCATACACCCTCAATTTCCCCAATTTTTTTTAAAAAGATTTACTTATTTTATTTGAAAGGCAGAGTTACAGAGAGGCAGAGGCAGAGAAAGAGAGAGAGGTCTTCCATCCCCTGGTTCACTCCCCAGATGGCCGCAACAACAGGAGCCAAAGCCAGGAGCTTCTTCCGGGTCCCCCACGTGGGTGCAGAGGCCCAAGGACTTGGGCCATCTTCTACTGCTTTCCTAGGCCACAGCAGAGAGCTGGATTGGAAGTAGAGCAGTCAGGACTCGAACTATATGAGAGCTGGCACTGTACCTGCTGTGCCACAGCGCAGGCCCCTATAGACTTTTTTTTTCTTTTTTTTTTGACAGGCAGAGTGGACAGTGAGAGAGAGAGACAGAGAGAGAAAGGTCTTCCTTTTGCCGTTGGTTCACCCTCCAATGGCCGGCGTGGCTGATCCGAGCCGCGGATGATGGCACCACGCTGATCCAACGGCAGGAGCCAGGTGCTTCTCCTGGTCTCCCATGGGGTGCAGGGGCCCAAGCACTTGGGCCCATCCTCCACTGCACTCCCGGGCCACAGCAGAGAGCTGGCCTGGAAGAGGGGCAACCGGGACAGAACCAGCACCCCAACCGGGACTAGAACCCGGTGTGCTGGCGCCGCAAGGCGGAGGATTAGCCTAGTGAGCCACGGCACTGTCCCCTATAGACTTTTAAAAACAGTTTTGGTTTTACAGAAAATATTGAGTGCAAAGTGCAGTTCTCGGGTAACTCCTTATGCACTCTCAATTCCCCCAATTTTTAAAATAAAGTGCTTTTTTTTAAAAGCAGCTATTTATTGAAAGGTAGAGACAGGGTTTGAAGGGGCCTGATGTTCTGTGCTGATTTTATATCCTGCTCTCACTGAATTCATTTATCAGCTCTACCAGATTTTGGGGGTGTGTAGGGTCTTTAATGTGATCTGTCAGCACTTACCCCTTGTATTCGGATGTGTGAGGGGCGTGTACATTTGTGACTTTTATTTTGTCCTGGTGCATGGACTCTTACATCACATAATCTGCTCTTGTTCGTGCTGGTTCCCCTTCTGAAACCTACTTGTTTTCTAACACAGTAACATGGCCCCTGGAGCTTTCTCTGGATCTGTGTTTGCAAGTTGCTTGCTCCGTGCTTTTACCCTAGCACTGTCATCGTGGTTAAAGAGTTGATCGTTGTCTGGCAATCTGTGTCTTCTAACAGGCGACTTTGGACCTTCTGCGTTTCTTGTTATTGGTGTGGTTGGATTTAGAGCGGCCACTCACTCGTTTTCCATTTATCCCCTTTGGGCTTTGTTCCTGGACATCCCTGTCCTGCCTTCCCCTTCTCCCCCTACCAACTCCCCCTGCTTTTTCCCGATGATTTAAATATTTCTGACCATTCCATTTTAATCCATCTTTTTTTTTTTTTGCTACTTCTTACTGTATTTTTTTAAACTACCACCATACTTATCCTTTTACAGTTCATTTACAGGTAACTCCCCATTTTAAGCAAAACATAGAAGCCTAAAACCATACCGGTCTCTTCAGCCACCCCACCCCATTTATGTTTTATTGTCACATTGTTGGAGTCATTTTCTTGGTCTCTCTGGCTGCTATAACAGAATGCTTTAGCGCAGATCATTTCAAATAATAGAAATGTATTTCTCACAGTTGCAAAGGCTTTGCAAAGCACCAGCAGGCTCCGTGTCTGGGGTGCCTCTTGCTGTGTTCTCACGCAAAAGAAGGGGTGAACAGCTCCCTGGAACATCTTCCATTAGGCCGCCATCCCCATTAGGAGATGATGAGGCCGTCTCCTCAAGTCCCCACCCCTTCGTGCTATCAAATTGGCGGTGAAGTTTCAGCACAGGAATCCTTGTGAGCCACGTTCAGGCCACAGCACCACGGACACGGAGAGCTTTCACTCCTGGGCGCCACGGCTTCTGCCTCCCACCTCGCTCGCGTGTCTAGAACGGTAGTCTGTGACAGTCGTCCAGGTATTACCATGCCTTCCGTTCTGGCTTCCTTCTCAGGCTCCTACCTTCTTCCAGAACAGGTGTGCTGGTGTCCGATCTTCTCAGCTCCGTTTCACACAAGCGGGTATTTAGCCTCCATCTCTGAAGGAATCTTTTGGTGCGTGTGGAAGTGGGGGAATGACAGGTGTGGGGGGTGGGGGAAGGTCTGTGTTTCTTCCCAGTGCTTAACGGATGGTCCACGTCTTCTGGCCACCATGGTTTCAGGTGAGACGCCTTCCAGGTTCTGGTTCCCTGGATTTGAGTGTCCCCTCCCGCCCTCTTCTCTCTTCCCTCTGCAGTTTCATGATGACGTTTCTTGGCACAGTTCTCTTCAGGTCTGTCTGGACTGGGATTTGCTGTGGTTTGTCCCCTACGGGCTCCATGTTGGAAGGCTGGCCCCCAGTGGGGTGTTATTGAGAAGTGGTAGGGCCTCCAAGGGGTGGGGCCCCGTGGGAAGCCAGATCTAACTCCCTGTGGGGAGTTGGATTGCTGGTTGTGCAAGAGATCACAGCTGTGCTTGTGTGAGCCTGCGTTAGCCCCCAGGGGCATGGGTGTCATCACACAGCAGGCTGGCCTTCCTCTCACCAGCTGGCTTCCTCCTCCCTGGCTCCCACCAGGCCGCCCTCAGCCTTAGACCCTCACCAGGAACCGAGCAGATGAGGTTGCTTGGTCTTGGACTTCCAACCTCTAAAACTGGGAGCATACTCAGCCTCTTCTTGATAAGTCACCCGGCCTCGGGTATTGTGTTATTCCAGTGGAAAATGGAATAACACGTCGAAGCACATGTTTTTCCTAGAATTTGGCAAGTTTTAAGCATGCCTTTATTTTTAAAATAATTTTCCCACACAAAACTGACTCCAGTGACATACATATGAGGCCTTTTGTAAGTGTCCCACAGGTCCCTAAGGCTCAGTTCATTTTGTTCCAAATCAGGATTCTTTCTGTACTTTAGGTTAGGTAATTTCTTTCACTCATTTCTTAGTGTCTTCCTTCAGCATTGCCATGGTGCTATTGAGCCCATTCAATGGATTTTTACTTTTTGTATTATGATGTATTTTTCCATTCTAAAGTACTTTTTTTTTTTTTTTTTGGTAATTCCTATTTCTCTATTGAAGTCCTATTTCTAGGGGCCAGCATTGTGGTGGAGTCGTAAAGCCACCACCTGCGATTCCAGCATCCCATATAGGCATTGCTTCATGTCTCAGCTGCCCCACCTCTGATACAGCTCCCTGCTAATGGCCTGGGAAAAACTGGAGGCTGGCCTAAGTGTTTAGGGCCCTGCCACCCACGTGGGAAACCCAGATGAAGCTCTTGGCTCCTGATTTCAGCCTGGCACAGTGCTACCATTGTGGGAGTGAACTACTCTCTCTGTCTCTCTCCCTTTCTCTGTAACTCTTTCAAAATAAATTTTTTGTTTGTTTGTTTTTGTTTTTGACAGGCAGAGTGGACAGTGAGAGAGAGACAGAGAGAAAGGTCTTCCTTTGCCGTTGGTTCATCCTCCAATGGCTGCCGCGGCCGGCGCGCTGCGGCCGGCGCACCGCGCTCATCCGATGGCAGGAGCCAGGTGCTAGGTGCTTTTTCCTGGTCTCCCATGGGGTGCAGGGCCCAAGCACTTGGGCCATCCTCCACTGCACTCCCAGGCCACAGCAGAGGGCTGGCCTGGAAGAGGGGCAACCGGGACAGAATCCGGCGCCCCGACCGGGACTAGAACCTGGTGTGCCGGTGCCGCAAGGCGGAGGATTAGCCTGTTGAGCCACGGCACTGGCCCAAAATAAATTTTGAAAATAAAAACCAATTTCCATCCTTTTATTTGTTCCAAGCATGGTTGTAATAGCTGCTAAAAGACTTTGCCTGCTAATTTCAATATCTAGGCTGTCTCATAGTTGGTGTTTGTTGATTAACTTTTCCCATTAGATATGGTGGGGGCTGGTGCTGTGGTGCAGTGGGTTAACGCCCTGGCCTGAAGCACCAGCATCCTACATGAGTGCCAGTTCAAGACCCGGCTGCTCCACTTCCTATCCAGCTCTCTGCTATGGCCTGGGAAAGTAGTAGAAGATGGCCCAAGTTCTTGGGCCCCTGCATCCGCGTGGGAGACCCGGAAGAAGCTCCTGGCTCCTGGCTTCGGATCTGCGCAGTTCTGGCCGTTGCGGCCATCTGGGGATTGAACCAGAGGATAAAGACCTCTCTCTCTCTCTGTCTCTCTTCTCTCTGTGTGACTCTGACTTTCAAATAAATAAATAAATCTTTTTTTAAAAAAAAAGATATGGTTGTATTTTCCTGGTTCTTTGTATATTGAATAACCGTGTATTTTATCTGGACTTACTGACTGTAATGTAGTGACACTCTGGGTCTTGTGTGACAGTGTTACTCTTTTGTTGTTTGTTTTTAACTTCTCTTTCTTTTTTTAATTTGAAAGGCAGAGACAAACAGAGAGAGATTTGCCATCCACTGGTTCCCCAAAATGCCCACAACAGCCAGGGTTGGGCCAGGCCAAAGCCAGGAGCCCTAACTCTCCAGGTCTCCCCCATGGGTTGCAGGCACCCAAGCATTTGAGCCATCACCTACTCCCAGGATGCACATTAGCAGAGCAATGGAGTCAGGAGCGGGCGCTGGAACCCAGGGCAATGGAGTCAGGAGCGGGCGCTGGAACCCAGGCACTCCAGGAGGAATGAGGGCCCCCCACCCCTTTGTTTGTTCCACCAGGCCCCTCTGCAGCTCCTCCTTGCCCTCTGCGGGAAGTGTTTCCTAACTCCGTTCAGTTCCCCAAGCCTTCGCTCTGCCTCCCTAGGTCTCTTCTGTGCAGTCACAGCTCTGGATGAGCTCATGACACGCAATCAGAGGATGCCTTTTCCCAACCCACTTCTCGCTGGGATCCCCCCTGGTGTCTGACTCCCAGTTCCTCTGACCAGAATAGGAGTTTCCGCTGAGGTGTGAGCTGTCCATGCCCTCACAGCAGTAGTGGAGCGCTGCAAGATGAGCTGCCTTCATGGCTGGGTCAAGATGGAAAAAAGTGAAAAGGAAGAAACGGATTTCCATCTGCCCTGTACTCTTCATCTCACAGGGGCTCCCTTTCTCGGTTCTCTGATCAGAAAGACAGAGCTTCTCCTGGGATTCTTGCTCCCTGTGCCCACTGTGTAGTTCTGCAACCCAGGCTGCTAGGCCGCCTTTGGATGAAAGATGACATAAAGAAAAAAATAAGGGGCCGGCGCTGCCGCATAGTGGGTAAAACCACTGCTTGCAGTGCTGGCATCCCATACGGGCTCTGGTTCAAGAAGCTCCTGGCTCCTGGCTTCAGATCAGTGCAGCTCTGGCTGTTGTGGCCATCTGGGGAGTGAACCAGGGGATGGAAGACCTCTCTCTCTTTTTCTGCCTCGCCTCTCTCTGTGTAACTCTGACTTTAGATGAATAAATAAATCTTTTAAGAGAGAGAGAGAGAAATAACTTTATGGGGTTGGCGCTGTGGTGCAGAGGGTTAAGCTCTGTCTGCAAAGCTGGCATCCCATATGGGCCCTGGTTTGCGTCCTGGCTGCTCCACTTCTAACCCAGCTCCCTGCTAACAAACCTGGGAAAGAAGCAGAGGATGCCCCAAGTGCTTGGGCTCCTGCACCCACATGGGAGACCTGGATGAAGCTCCTGGCTCCTGGCTTTGGATCGGTGCAACTCCAGCCGTTGCGGCCATCTGGGGAGTGAACCCGCAGATGGAAGATCTCTGTTTCTCTCTCTGTCTCTCCTCTCTCCCTCTCTCTGTAACTTTGACTTTCAAATACATAAATAAATCTTAAAAAGAAAAAAAAAAACTTTAAGAAGCTCACCAAGGCTAGTCATTTCTCAAGCTTTTATTTTTCTTCTATTGCTATTGCTATTTTTTCAGAATCTTGCAAGACTTGCTGTTTGCAGTCTTGATGAAAAAAGTTAGGTACTAACATATGTTTGTTGAATGGAAAAAGAGTCTGGTCCCTAACCAGACTGTCAGTTCTGTGAATGTGTGGACCTTATGTCTTCTCCAGTTGGCTTTTATTGGTACCTGGTCAAATGCTATACATGGTGAGGGCAAAGTAATTGTTAACTTGCACTGGGCAAAGAACAGTGAACAATGAAGATTTAAATGGAAGGCTTCTTTTTCCATTTGTAGTATTAAAATTAAAAAAAAAAAACCTCCTGGCAGATTGGATATATCTTAAAGTGATGTACTTCAGAAAGCAACTAAGATTGGAATGGATTTTCGAAAGAAAAAAAAAATCCTTTAAAAATCCAGGCTTTAAGGTTGGGGAACAAAAATAGTAATAGATCGTGGGGTAGAAAATAAAGGAAGACAGGAAGCTGATTCTCCCCACTGAACAATACACAGAGAGAGGCTTGCAGCCAGAGACCACGGGGCTGGCCCTCTGAACCGCTCTTTGAGGCACCCGGGCCTGTCCAAATGAAGCTATCAGAAAGACATGCGGAAGCTGGACAATAAAACAGTCAGGGGCCAAGGCTGGCCATACGCATGTGAGGTCGCGTGTGCCGCGGGAACAGCGTTATGTGGGCCTGTGGACGTGTCTTGGCACTTGACAAGGGGAATTACCGTGGGGACTCTCCGGCAGAAGACGAGCATGACAAATGGCCAGGACTCGCTCAAGGGCTCTGTCTCCAATGGGGGTGTTTTCTTTACAGGAAAGAGAGGAATAGTTCCAAAATACCTATCTTTCAACAGAAAATCATGATTTATTTAAATGACAGAAATGTTTAGATAACAACCTTATTGTTTCAGAACTCTCAAAGCAATTTATAAAGAAAAGCTTGGAAAAAATAAAATTATTTTCAGCAGTCGTTTCAAACCATCAAAGACTTCACACCTGTCTCTAACAACACTGCCTAGGACTAAAAGTAACGGTAAGAAATCATGGCAGAGTTTGTAACGAAAACCTACATGGAAACCTACATGGAAAGCCACACTTTGCTGCAAAGGGAAGTTAGGGAAGATAGTCATTTAGGTGCATGGCACTTTTCCCAGCTTAAACTTTGGCTTCTTACTACAAAGAAGGGGAGAATTGACACCCAGAAACCCTGGCTGCCCATCGTGGGTGCCAGCAGCTGTTGTAATTGCTTGTGTGTGTGTGTGTCTCTGTGTGTTTTCCCTTCCAGGAAGTGGTAGGGGAAGAACCCAGGTCTACTTACCCAGTGTCCGGGCCACGGTTCGGCCAGCTCAGATGCACATCATGCCTGGACGTGGCAAGACCACTGTAGGTCTTGTCAGCAGCCTCTGCTGTGCATGGCCTCCTCCCTTGAGTAATTAAAGGGAACTGCTGCAGACACCACTTAATGTACTTTCTTTCTTTATTAAATTATTACTGATGGGGGCCGGCACTCTGGCACAGTGTGTTAACACCTGGCTTGAAGTGCCGGCATCCCATATGGGCGCCAATTCGAGACCTGGATGCTCCACTTCCGATCCAGCTCTCGGCTATGGGCTGGGAAAGCAGTGATAGATGGCCCAGGTCCTTGGGCCCCTGTACCCACATGGGAGACAGGGAGGAAGCTCCTGGCTTCGGATCGGTGCAGCTCTGGTCGTTGCAGCCAATTGGGGAGTGAACCATCTAATGGAAGATCTCTCCCTCTCTCTCTCTCATTCTCCTTTCTCTGTGTAACTCTTTCAAATAAATAAATAAAAATCTTTAAAAAGAAATTACTTCTGAGGAAGCTGAGTGGTGCTTCCTGAGGGCACCTCCTCCAGCTGAACGCTGTGGCCCAAACACGGAGAGGTGAGCCTGGCCCGGGCCTCATCTTGCCCTCCCTGCACCTGCCTGACCTTCACATCCTTTTGCTTCACTTCATCACTGCTTTTATTCTGCCGTTGTGTGTGCATCCCATTGGGAAGCTTCCTTGTGGCAAAGTGAAATACACATGGGTAATTGACAAAAACAAGTTGTTACTGTGTGCAGGGCTTCCGTGTTCTGTTGAGAGGCACAGTCTGCGCAGAAGAGTCATAACTGAGAAGAGACCAAAGCAAGGATGAATCTGAAGAGGGGTGTCACCGAGTGGAGGGGTGGCCCGAGCAGGTTGGAGTGGAGGAGCCAGCATTTCTGTGAGTTGCCAGGGACTACCCCACAGCCCCTGGGAGCCTGCTGGGCGCCTGCTGCAGGACAAGCTGGGGCTGTTCTGTGAAGGACCTTGTCTGGCATGAAGAGAAAGTGACCTCACTCTTTGTAAGCAGAAGTCATCCAAGGGCTTTCCAGGGAGTGGGAAGGAAGCGGTGCACAGCACAGTATCCCAGTGAGAGGCGTGGAAGCCACACTTGGGGGAGTCAGGAGACACTGCATGCGTCTCTAGAAGGAGCTGGCAGACACCACTGGCCAGCGGAATCATCAACAGCATGGGGGCTCCCCGTGGAGGAAGGTGCAGGAAGATGAGAGGGCATCAGGTCGGGAAAGCTCAGGAGTGAGCAGGGCCGCTGGTGCCGGTGCCGGTGCTGGGAGGGGGCGGGTCCATTCTGCTTCGAGTGTTTAAAACTCCTGTAGAATCCCAGGCTTAGATGTCAGGGGGCAGGTGAAAACAGAATGCCAGCCTCCTGGAAGTCCTCCGTAGAGGTGAAGGTCATCAGCCCACAGCACAACTGGACTTGCTTAAGGACACAGAGGCAGGCGGGGCATTCGGCACACCATGTATGGCCCTGCTTGGGACACCTGTGCTTGGGTTCGTGTGCTGGCTCTGCCTCCAGTCCCAGCTCCCTGCTAATGCACACCCTGGGAGGCAGTAGCAATGGGTCAGCAGTTGGGTCTCTGCCACCCACATGGGAGACTTCAACTGACTTCCTCTATCCCAGCTTCAACCTAACCCAGCCCTAACTGTTGGGGCATTTGGTGAGTGCACCGGCAGACAGACCTCTTTTTCTTTCTGGCTCTGAAATTTAAAAAAAAAATTTAAAAAGCATATTCTCTGCTAAGAGAAACACCAACAAGACCTCTCACCCAACTGCAATAAATCATGGTCAGTCCTGAACCAGAGGCGAGCAAAAGGTGCTGCGCAGGACAAAGGAGGGGGCGTCCTGCCCTGCGTGGGGACAAGAGGTGGACAAGGCCCAGGGATGGTTCCGGCAGGAACACTTGAGCAGACTCCAATGGCTGAATTAGAGAGGAAGATATTCCCAGGGTGCACGGCGACACAAATACCCACCCTGCAGTTCCAAACAACACAGCTCTTTCAGAATACCACAAGGAGCCTGTGTGAAACAGCAGCCACGGTGCTGGGGGTGTGATGTCAGAAACATCAGACAGGCAGGCCTGGGCCAGGCTGGGGAGAGCTTGTGTGCTGTCCTGAGCAGCCCGTACCCCAGAAAGACATAAGTCTTCGTCTTATGAAGAATGCAAGCCCACCGAAAAAGAGCAGTAGGAAAAAGGGAGTCTATTCTGACCATCAGGGAGGCGTCAGGGAGCGCAGGTGCTGGAAATGAGCTGTGGCGAGATAGTTGCAGCCACTCATCCCTCTAGCTCCCCGTCTGCTGGTTACGTGAGCAAGGGACATGCCACATTTTCATTTCTGCAGGTTCATTTGTTCCTCCCTCCCACATCGTCACATGTATGTAGTTCTGGGTTCCCATGGCTTCAGTTGTAACCACAGTCCTGTATTCCTTCCAGGCTCTCGTGTCAGCTCTGTTTGGCTGTCATCTCTGACTCTGGTGGTGTGTGAGGTCATGACAAAGGACGCCATCACCAGGGGCTGGGAAGGGAGGGGATTCCCCAGTACAGTCTGTGCATGGAGCTCTGCCTTGCTTAGGGGAGCACCTGCAGTGATGGGGCATGGACTGGGAGGGCAGCCTCATCTGTCTGCCACTTGCTTCCATTTCCCTGGAGTGCACATTCCTCTGACTGACTTGGTAGGTTCCTGTTGACCTCCTGTTATTTGCTAGGCATTGGTCCAGGCTGTAGAAACAGAGCAAAAACAAAATAGTGCCTTTCCTCTCCTCTCAAGCAGCCTACATTCTATTGGAGGGAGGGGGCAGGTAATAAATCATATGATGTCACTAAGAAATAAATGCATTGTGATATAAAGCAGGACAGAGGGGATATTATATCAGGTAGCATTCAATTTGAATGCAAAGTTTTTTTTTTTTTCTGACTTTGTCCAAAGGTGGGTGTGATGCTCCACGGTATCAGGTTCTTTTTGTATGATTGTGGTGCCAAATGTGGCTGCCAACATGGGTGTTGGAGCTCCAGCCATTACACACACCCAACCAGAAATAGAATGGCACAGGACATGTGTCATATGCCATATACAGCACTGCCTGTGCCATCATGGCCTAGTCAAACCTCCTGGTTGCAGGAGAATCTGGGAAGCATAGTCTTTAGGCAGTCAAGAGCCTCAGTGAGCAATAGAGATCCAGTGATTATACCAGGGGAGTGTGGATACTGGCAGCAAATCATGTCTGTTAGAAGGACAGTCATGGCCGGCACTGCAGCTCACTAGGCTAATCCTCTGCCTGTGGCGCCCGCACACCGGGTTCTAGTCCTGGTCAGGCGCTGGATTCTGCCTGGTTAACCCTCTTCCAGGCCAGCTCTCTGCTGTGGCCCGGGAGTGCAGTGGAGGATGGTCCAAGTGCTTGGGCCTTGCACCCCATGGGAGTCCAGGAAAAGCACCTGGCTCCTGGCTTCGGATCAGCGCAGTGCGCCAGCTGTAGCGCGCTGGCCGCAGCGGCCATTGGAGGGTGAACCAATGGAAAAGGAACACCTTTCTCTCTCTCTCTCTCTCTCTCTCACTGTCCACTCTGCCTGTCACACACATACACAAAAGGACAGTCGTTACATGAAGGGGGCCCACATGCCACTAAGGGTGGTCAGGCTCAGTCTCTTATGCAGCTGAGTGCAGACTGGGAAAGAAGTAAAGGGCAAGTCTGTGTTTGGGGGGAAGAATATTCCAGATGCAGAGACCATCTGCCCGACTTGATGCATGAAAAGACAGCAAGAAGTCAGGATGGCTGACACTGCAAGGACGAGCAGAGTGACTTGCTGATCCAGTGAAACTGGCCTCACCACTCACTGCAGCAAGGAAGCCGAATCTGCAGCCTAGAAGAGGCCCAGCCGTGCCAGGATGGTACAGCAAACTAGCCGAGGAGCCAGCGTCCTGCCAGTGCTGTCCCACAGGCCATCTGCTGTGCTGAGAAGGGGCCAGCCAAGCAGCCCCTTGTTGGAGAAATGGCATTGAGATGGCTGAAAAAGGAAACAGAATCTATTTACTGGGCAAGAACTTCCCGGAAGAAAGACTGAGGCAGGTTGACTAAGAGGAGAGGGAAGCGGGGGGAGAAGGAGAGAGGGAGGGAGGAAGAGAGAGAGATCCCATCCACTGGTTTACTCCAAATGTCTGCAACAGCTGGGACTGGGCTAGGGCCAACAGCAGGAATCTGGAGTTCAATCTGGTTCTCCCGTGTGGGTAACAGGGACCCAAGTATTTGAGCCATCACCTGCTTAGGATACACATTAGCAGGAAGCTGGAATTGGGAGTAGAATCAGCCTCAAACCCTGGGATTCTAATATTGGACGTTGGTCTTGCAAGCAGCACCTTAACTGCTACACCGAACTCCACTTCTGCTCTATCTTGCGGTTAGCACATCCTGGAAGGCAGCAGATGATGGCTTCACTGCTCCAGACTTCAGACAGTGAAAAAGTCAAATGACATTTCAGTATCGTTGTGCAAATATCCTTTACCTAGAGCCCCTTGAAAGGGTACATGGGAGTTTGAAGGGCTCAAGATCCATATATTATAAAACAAACAAAAACACTGCCTGGGGCTCACACTGTGGCATGGTGGGTAAAGCTGCTGCATCCCACATGGGCACAGGTTTGAGTCCCAACTGCTCCACTTCTGATCCAGCTCCCTGCTAATGCACCTGGGAAAGCAGAGGAGGATGTCTCAAGTGCTTGTGCTCCTGCACCTGTGTGGGAGACCCAGAACAAGCTCCAGGCTCCAGGCTCCAGGCTTCAGGCCTGGCCCAACCCCGACAATTTCAGCCATTTGGGAAGTGAACCAGTGGATGGAAGAGCTCTCTGTCTCTCCCTCTCTCTGTCTCTGTCACTCAGCTTTTCAAATAAACACATTTTAAAAGCAGGATTTGTGACAACGTAAGTGAGAGATTTCCACTTTTGATTCAGTATTCAAAACAAACAAGGCTTGAATCCTGGAGCAAAAATGTCTTCTTATTTGTACAAACAGAAAAACTAGAGCATGAATGGGAACTGGCCAAAAAGAGGTAGACGACTAGGGACAATTTACAGTTGTTGGTACAAGGACAAAAGGTATCCTAGAGCAAGCTCTTTCCATTCTCTCACACTGCACCTGACAACCTACCGGCACCCTCCTGTTGTCAGCCAGGGGGTCAGGTTACAGTATCACTGATGAGGTTACAGCTTTAATTGCACCCCAAGCTGAAGTTCCTCTGCACGGTGACTGAGTGCCCTGAGGTGAGCTGCACAGAAACAAGCTCCCTCAGCTCCGCTTTGTCACACTGCCTGTCGAGGGGCTGAGATCTCTTGAGCATCACTATTTTCTCATTGTTGACCCCAGTACTGCACTGAAGATGTCTTCTCCCCCTCAACATTACAAAACCAGTGTCCTATGTTTCTCCTGGTGTATTTGTTTTTTCTACTTGTATTTTTACAGTTAAATCCTACCTGGCTCTTATTCTGGTGTAGGCTGTGATGTCTGTATATTACATTCTCCCAAGTACAGTTGCACTAACACTGTTTTTGATTAACTGGCCCTTTCTGCTCTGATTTTAAGTGCCACTTTGATAAAACACAATGTGAACCACACACAGGGTAAGTGGGCTTCTGGACTCTTCATTTTGTTTCATGAGACACCATTTTGGCACTGGTGATACTACACCATTGTGGCACTGGTGATACTACACCATGGTGGCACTGGTGATCCTACTCCATTGTGGCACTGGCGATACTACTCCATTGTGGCACTGGCGATACTACTCCATTGTGGCACTGGTGATACTACTCCATTGTGGCACTGGTGATACTACTCCATTGTGGCACTGGTGATACTACTCCATTGTGGCACTGGTGATACTACTCCATTGTGGCACTGGTGATACTACTCCATTGTGGCACTGGTGATACTACTCCATTGTGGCACTAGTGATACTACTCCATTGTGGCACTGGTGATACTACTCCTGTGGTTTACACTATGCTTTGATACCTGCTGGAAGAGACCCTCAGCCAGTGCACTAGTTTCTGTATTGACGATGTAACCAACTTCCGGGAATTTAGCACCTTAAGCATACAAAGTTATCAACTTACAGTCCTGGAAGTCAAAATGTTCAAAATGGGCCCCACCATGCTAAAGTCGACCTGCCAAACGGCCATGTTCCCTCTGGAATCTCTACAGAGGACTGCTTGCTCTCCTGGGTTCCAGGCTGACTCCTCAGCTCAGGGGCCTTCTCACCCTCAAAGCCAGCCAACGCTAGCTGCATCTTCTCACATTGCATCATCTTTTCTGCCTCCTCCTCCCACTTTTAAGAACCCTTGTGATTACACTGGGCCCAGCAGATAATTCAAGTTAGCCTTCTTTTTAAGGTCAGCTGATTAGCAATGCCAGTTCCATCTACACTCTGCATTCTCCTTTGCCATGTAACTTGATGTATTCACTAGTTCCAGAAATGATGGGGGTTATCTTAAAACGGATACCACTGCTTTTCATGCTCAGTATTCTTTCCCAAAATTTCTTGAGCTTTTTCTGGAATGCATTCTGGAACTCCTACTACACCCTGCTGCCCTTCCCGATTCAATATGTATGAAAATGATACTGTGAAATGGGTACTGTATACGTCCCAATAATTAGTGATAAAAACCAAATATCCACTATGTTAGCAGAAAGATAATTGCTTTCCTTTCTCTATATAGAAAGTATGACATTCATAACCAAATGAGTGGCATACTGCTATAGATAGTTAAATAAGATACTTTTTTCTTGATACATTTATGCTTGTGGTATCAAACAAAAATTATTGGAGTCCAGTTGATCTGCACTAGGCCCAGAAGATCGGAGCAAACCAGAATGGAGTCACTCACATGAGATTCACCACATCAAAGTAAACTTTAAAATGAGCCATTTTTTCCCAAAGAACAGGCGATTCCTGTTAAGCAAGCAGAAGGGTTCCAGGTCCCCTGAGCTGACATAAAAAGCAAGTCCCTTCTGCTATTATCCTTTAAGGAAAGTAACTTTTGAAATGACTGCATGGCTTTTTGTTTCACTTCCATCCTAAGCCCTTTTCTGCCTATAATCCCCACCCCAAGTCTATGTTCAGTCCATCAAAGCTTCTCCTCATTTATGAATGGGATGTCCCTGATTAATAGTTAGGTCTTTAAGACTTGTTACGATTTTTTTTTTAGATTTTATTTATTTATTTGAAAGGTACAGTTACAGAGACAGAGAGAAAGGTCTTCCTTCCATTGGTTCATTCCCCAAATGGCCCAATGGTCAGAGCTCCACCGATCAGAAGCCAGGAGCCAGGTGCTTCCTCCCTATCTCCCATGCAGGTTTTTCCCAGGCCACAGTAGAGAGCTGGATTGGAAAAGGAGCAGCCAGGACTAGAACAGGTGCCCATATGGAATGCTGGTACTGTAGGCAGAGAATTAACCCACTGCACCATGGCACTGGTCCCCCAGAATTTGTTTTCTAACAGTGTTATGTCAGCTTTTTAAAAAATTTCTGATTTTTGTGATTGCCTTCTGCATTGTAAATAAATATCCATGTTCAAAACGTATTTTGTACAACTAAGTTCTATGACCTACAAAACTTTTCTCCACTCTATTAGTAGATAAAAGCCAATTCTGTCTGATTGCTCAAGTCTATTCTTCATTCCTTCCTCTTCTTCATAGCTGCCAGTTGGTTAACACCAATGGATCATATCTGTTAGCTATTTCTTACAAAAGGTCACCCCTTTGCTTTTTTTTCACACAATGCCACTCCCCTTTGGGGCTTTATCTGTTCTGTCCTGATACCTGAAACCACAACCCCCACCCCATGATGTGGGATATTTAAGACAGTTATGGGCTTGTGAATCAGTATTTCCTTGTAAAAATTTGACACAATACTGAAATCCAGTTGATTTTCATCTGATCTTCTCTTCCTGGGAGACAGTCATCAATATATCTTTCAGTGTTTTCTGGCCATTTGCATTTAGAAGCACATTGTTTTAGTTTTTACAGAAATGGTGTATCAGTGTACGTATTACCTAGCAACTTGCTTTTTTCACCTAACACAGATCTTTCCGTGATTATACATTTAGATACATTATACATCCATATAGCTGGTAACTTTAAAAAAGATTTATTTGCAAGGCAGCAAGGGGGATGCAGTAGAGAGAACTTCCATTTGCTGGTCTATTCCCCAAATTCCCACCCATAGCAGCCAGGTCTAGGCCAGACTGAAGCCTTCAGAAGCCAGAAACCCCATCCAGGTCTCTCACATGGGTGGCAGGAACTCAAGTACTTGGGCTACCACCTGCTGCCTCCTAGGGCATTAGTAGGATGTTGGGTCGGAAGTGCAGGGTAGCTGGGACTCAAACCAGGCACTCCAATAAGGGTCGTGGGCTTAATGGCTGTGCCACAACACCCGCTCCTAGATCTACTACTTTAACTGCTCAATGGCATTTCATGAATCATCTTGTAACTTCACGTAGCTATTCTTCTACTGATGTTCATCCTTCCTGACTCAATTCCTATTACTCCTACCTTTTTTCCTTGCCCGTTAGTACTGTGTGACCTCCAAATTGTGGAATGGGTATCCCTGAGAATAGATAAAGATGTAATGGTTCCAAAGGATTCAATTTTCAGATGATCAGTTTTCCCAAGACTGATCTGCCTGAGAGGACTCCTGGAGTCCAGAACTTGCACTTCACAATGGCCCCTCTCGCACTCGGCACGCCCTGCATCTTACTGTAGTATTCTATGTGCTCGGAGATAGAATCACTTTGAGGACACCAGTTGATAACCTGACAATTTCTCTTAATTAAGGCATCTTAAGAGATGTGTTTCCAATTAAACTTTTAAGTTTACAATTCGTGGTATACACTGTGCATAGTGTATCACTAACAATAGTAAAAAGCTCAATTCAGAAGAAATTTTAACTTTTGAAAAAATTATTTGAGAGGCAGAGTTAAGAGTGGGAGAGACAGAGACTTTGTATCCACGGGTTCTCTCCATAAATGGCTGCAACAAGGAGGCTGGGGCAGATGGAAGCCAGAAGCCAGGAGTCTCATCCAGGTGTCCCATGTTGGTGGCAGGGGCTCAAGTACTTGGGACACTGTCCCCTGCTCCCCAGGTGCATTAGCAGGGAGCTGGATTGGAGATGGAGCAGCAGGGACACGAACCAGCACCCACGTGGCAGACCAGTGCTGCAGACAATGGCTTAACCCACTGCACCACAGTGCTGGCCCCCCAATTTTAACTCTTAAGAGCCCTAATAACATAGACTCATCAAAAAAGCCTTTGAAGCATGAAAGCACATTCAAGTTAACAGGATCCTGTGGTACAAGTGAAATTAAAATGCTTTCAAGAAAAGATGAGCCATGTAAAGTTCCCAACTGATGAAAGGATCAAATATTTTCAGGATGGATGATGGTGGGTATTGCAATCTCTACGGTTATGTATAACTCACTGGGTCCATTTAAAGGACTTCTGTAACCACTTGATCTTCAAAGTGCCATTTACAGCCCATCAGAACCTACTTCTTTTGTAACTGATGAGAAATTTAAGTTTCCTAAGTCAGGCCCTTACGGTAGTGTGCCCATTCACTTAGCTTCAGGCCTTCAGGTCATGGAGGGAGGTTCCTCCTAGGTATCACTTCACCCAGGAAGCCTCCTTCTGCCCCAGACTGCAGCCGACCTCCACGGTGTTCCCGCAGTACTACAGACTGCCCACACAGCCCACACGTGACTTCAGGTAACTGTCCCTCAGGGAAGATAAACAATCAAATCCCACTGTTATACCCCAGTGGAAACGGAGGCAGGGGGTGTATGGGGGTTACAGCTTAGAGCACGTGGTGGTGATGAGGCCAGCGCCATGGTCTAGCAGGAAAAGCCATCGCCTGCAGTCCCGGCATCCCATGTGAGTACCGGTTTTAGACCCAGCTGCTCCACTTCCCACCCAGCTCTCTGCTATGGCCTGGGAAAGTCCTTGGGCCCCTGCACCTGCCTGGGAGACCCAGAAGAAGCTGCTGATTGGCACAGCTCCGGCCACTGCGGCCAATTGGGGAGTGAACCAGTGGATGGAAGACCCCTCTCTCTCTCTCTGCTTCTCCTCTCTCTGAGTAACTCTGACTTTCAAATAAATAAATAAAATCTTAAAAAAATGTGGTGGGAAAAGGGAGAAAACTGAAAGAGGGGATGGTGGCGGAAAATGAGGGTGACTCTGTGGCTGTTAACAAGGGAACATAGGTACGAGGCAGAGAATAGCCGAGAAAGAGCTCGGGTTTACAGATAAACAGGGTCTAGGCGAAGCTTAAATTCTCAGCGTCTCTACTGCCAATACATCCCACAACAGTTTACAATTTGGTGACTAAAAGTAACGCAGGGTAACTAGAAGGAAGCAACGTTTACACACACACAAAGACTGACTTTACAAAAAAACTTCAAAAAGTTCATGAAAAGTACAAAAGACAAAAAGTGTAAACTTTATTTCTCAAGGTATACTCTATCAAATTCAAGATACTTTTGTGAGTAACAATGTCAGCCACTTAGTCCATGTCAACAAATTAAGTGAAGATAACAGGTGCTCTTTAAAACTTTAAAGACCAGGAAGGCCCCCACCCCCAAAAAAGAGAGCAAGAGAGCCCAATCAGGACTGCAACTGCCCTTGATGACAGGAGACGGAGGACCACAGTCACTGTGGGAAGGGGCCCTCTGACGCAACTTTCCCAGGTGTTTTTTGGCTAAAATTTCAGCTAACATGCTTAAAACACTCTCATGAGAAGCAGAAGTTATCATCCTTTGATCCTCCAAAAAGCCAACCGCAAAACGCCTTGAACTTTCCAAAACACTGTCACCATGACCTGTGTTCTTAACAAAGCCACTTCTGCTTTGACTGAACCACTTCCCCTTGGTTTCACTGCCCTGCGCCCTCAGGATTGTCCCGGTAAAGCTATCTGTTTCAGCCGTTACGATCTTTTGAGGAATGCTTCAGGATCTTGATCTCACTTGTTCATCATTTCCATTGAAAGCTCTGCTCTTGTCTGGAGCTGAGCCGGGAGCACCCCCTGAACAGAAAGCACACACCACTTCCATCTCTCACTCAGTTTCCTTAAGCTGAACCGTTGACGTGTGCAGGGTGTAGGCCACTGTTCTTGCTAATCATCAGTCCTCTTCAATCAGGGCAAAGCATGACTCGTTTTTTCCATGCACAGTGATGCAGATGTGCTGCTGCTGCGGGCTTCATCTTCAACATCCTCTTGTCCCTTCTGAAAACCAGTTACCCATTTGTAAACGGGGTCACTCTTTGGAGCACTATCCCCATAACTCTCCTAAAGCATCAAGGATTTCAACATTCTGCTTCACCATAAATTTGCTGTTTGCCTTGCCTCAATTTTAACAGAATCCATCTTGCTTTCACAGATCAAACTGGACCCTATTCAGACATGTTGTTAACAGGTTAGTACAAGTTCATTTTGGTACAAAAACCTTTTTAAAAAAAGTACGTATAGCGGGCCTTTTCCATGAACTTACTTGAAGACCTCTGATTTGTGTGCATAGATCCTAAGTGAACACAGAACATGCTTACTCCCAGAGGTCACCACCCCCCAGTCGGGTCTCATGAATCACGGTACGTAAAGGCAGCCACCACCCTGAGCCTGTAGGCTTTCCACTGAACGCCTTCCTGCCTCAGGCTTAAAGCGTTCGGCATCCTTCAAAGGGAACCATCCTTGGAAAGGGTCACACATCAAACCAAAGACCGGCAGCCACAGGTCGACCCGAGAGATCTCAGGGGCCAAGCTCCCTGCCTTCCCCAGCGCCATGGGGGTGAGCCCACGGAAAAGGAGGACCTCTCTCTGCCTCTCTCTGTCCAAAAAAAAAAATCACCACGGGCACACCCAAGTGTTTCAAACACCCCTCAACACACACACACACACACACACGGCCCCTTATTTAAAAAAAACCAGGCCAACAGCAAGGCCGCGGACAAGGCTGCAGGAGTGAGTTCTGCAAAGGCCGCCCGCACACCCCTCCGCACGTACCGGTCACCGCTCAGCGGGCGGGAAGGAAACGGCCTCCCCGACCACGGGAGCCCGGGGCCCGAGGACGCGGGGCCGGCCCCCGCAGCCCACCGACGCTGCGACCCCGCCCGCACGCACCTTCGCCCGGCGGCGCACACGGGCCAACCCCGTCCCGGGGCGCCGGCGCCGTGGCCGGAGCAGCCCCATCGCGCCTGCGCGGCAGGAGCGCCTCACCCGACAGCCGCACTTGGCCACTCAGGAGACGCGTTACTGCCCCGGAGGCCCCGCCCCCAGGGGGGACCATGGTGACGGACGGCCAATCCGGAGACAGGGTATTGCCGCAGAGCCCCGCCCCCGGCTAGGGGATCCGCTGACGGGCCGGGGTCATGGGTTGTAAGCGCGCCTGAGGTGCGGACCCGGGCCGGCCGTGCAGTGCCTTCGCCCCGCGGCCTGCAGCAGCGCGCCCGCGGCTCGGGTCGGAGGCCGGGAGCGGCGGCGGGAGGTCGGGGGCGGCGGCCCGGCGGGTGATTGGCCGCGGCTGAAGGCCCCGGGGAGCAGGCGGAGCCGTCCGCCGCCGCGCCGGGAGGATGCTGCTGTCCCTGGTGCTCCACTCGTACTCGATGCGCTACCTGCTGCCGGGCGTCGTGCTCCTGGGCACGGCGCCCACCTACGTGCTGGCCTGGGGGCTCTTGCGGCTGCTGTCCGCCTGCCTGCCTGCGCGCTTCTACCAGCGCATGGACGACCGGCTGTACCGCGTCTACCAGAACATGGTGCTCTTCTTCTTCGAGAACTACACCGGGGTGCAGGTGAGGCGCTTCCGGGTGTGGCCCCCTCTCGGCCGGCGCCTGGCGGGTCCGGCCCGGGAGCACGTGCCTCGCGCGGAGTTGCACGGTCCTGCAGTGGCCGCATGGCCACCCGCGCGCGTCCACCATCCGAGATCCCGGGCATTGCAGAGCGGTCGTCGTGCGGCCACCGCGTGGCCCGCGCCCCTCCGCGCCCGTGCGTCTCGGGGCTGAGCGCGTGGTCCGAGGAGAGGGTGGAGCAGGTGCGGGGGCGCTCCGAAGTGCTGTTCGGAAGAGACCTCCTCTTGGAACGCGGGCGGCGATGCTGTTCCGGCCAGACGTGCAGCTGGGTTGGAGGTCTTCCCCGGTGCGCGTGAGACGGGGGGAGGGAGGAGACGCAGGCAGGCGCCGCCGTGGGTACCATTCTCGTCCGCTTGGGCTGCACTGCCTCTTTACTTGCATGCTGTGTATTTCTGGGGACGCAGTTGCAGATTAAAGCAGCTGGAACGCCAAGGGAGAAGGCTGTCAGCGTTATTTAGTTCCTGCAAGTCTCAGGACGCACAGTTGTGAATTCCCCCTTTCTCTCGCCTGCAACGAGACTCTGGTTCTTTGCCTTCCCCGAGGTCCCATCAGGCGGCTTACTTTTCTGGGTAGGGCTGGGGCGAGATGGGAGAGTGGGACAGTACTGCCTTGTCTTTCGGCCTCTCTTCTTTCCACCTAGAGCAGCTGTGTTCGCGCTGTGGCCAGCCAGCTACTGTATTGAGTTTCCGACTGCTCCACTTGGAGCGTGTTTGCTGGGGAAGGGAACGCAGGCCCTTCATTCAAACCAGTATCTGTTAAGTCTTTACCAGTAAAGAAAAGAAGATCTCTGCTCTTGAGCGTGATGTACTGGTGGCTGGCTTTTAAAGCGGGCCCCTTTTTA
The DNA here is from genome assembly GCA_949820135.1 of Sylvilagus floridanus. Lineage (NCBI taxonomy): Eukaryota > Metazoa > Chordata > Mammalia > Lagomorpha > Leporidae > Sylvilagus > Sylvilagus floridanus. Next base: position 117,665,696 of record OX463238.1, on the reverse strand, counting down.
AAATTTTCACTAATTCAAGCTGGTGGTTCCCCCAGTCACGCCGCCCCCATGATCCTGTTTCAACAAGTGTGTGTAAATGTATGGTTTTGGAGCCAGCGCTGAGGTGCAGTAGGTTAATCCTCCCCCTGCAGTGCTGGCATCCCGTTTGGGCACCGTTTCGTGTCCTGGCTGCTCCTCTTCCGATCCAGCGCTCTGCTATGGCCTGGGAAAGCGGCAGAAGAGGCCCAAGTGCTTGGGTCCCTGCACCCCTGTGGGCCTGCAAGAATCTCCTGGCTTCGGAGCAGCTCAGCCCCATTGTGGCCATTTGGGGAGTGAACCAGCGGATGGAAGGCCTTTCTGCCTCTTCCTCTCACTGTCTGTAATTCTACCTCTCAAATAAATAAATCTTTAAAAAAATAAAATAAGAAAGGTGTGGTTTTCATTGTGATTAACTTTTTAATTTGACATTATCTGACAACTGGCCTGGACTGAGATACAAACTTAGAACACGAAGTTAGTCCTCACCTCTGTGAAAAATAATTCGGCCTGTGCTGGATTATTTTACTTTTGTCCCACACAGTGTAATGTGGAAGATACCATTGGGGCACTTTGCGTCTTTTGTTTTGTTTTTTTTGTGATTGTAAAACTTAACAGTTTTTCTGAAATTAACTTACTTTGCCATATATACTGCAGGCTGCAAATATCCTACTTTTTCATTTCCCAGAAATACGTTTTTAAAACATTTAATCGAAAAATTCTCTACTCTTGCTTGTTGCAATGAAAGAATTCATTGATAATCTTTTTACGTTGTGATGTATGAGGACCCTTAAGTATAACTGAAATTTTTATGTGATGAGTATCCCTTGATGAAGTTTGTTAGGAATCCTAGGACCAACTGCCCACTCAGCATCAAGTGAGGGTTATAGGCATTTAATTAAAATACAGAACCCTCTGCTTGGATGTCTTGTACCTGTGTTACTATTATGGTTGCAAAGATGTAAGTAATCGAGAGGAGGGTGTTTTGAATGTGTTACTCTCTTTTTCTGACCTGAGGTTATTGTGGATACAAGGCTGCCTTCCAATATTTTTGCTGATTCCTTTTATGATTAAATCAATAGAGAAATAAATAGCTATAAAACCCAAAAGAAAAATATTTATAAGGCCTTCCAGTTAACTTAGTTTTCATCTGGTTGTCATTGTTTAATAATTTTTTATATAAGTGGAACAAATTTCATGTATCTCATATATACAGTTTTAGGTACATAATGACACTTCCCACCCCATTCTCCCTCCCTCTCCCATCCTTTCTTCCACTTCCTTCTTGTTTTTCTTTTAATTTTTGCAATAATATACTTTTGTTCTTTGAGAATAAGTTTTATCATTAATCAAAGAAACACATAAGGAAACAATGGAGTTGGGCACTTGGACTTATCTAAAACTTATGAGACATTAGATTATCCTCCACTTAATACACTGATATGAAGTAGATCTTTGAGAACAAGTTTTACTATTAACTCTCAATACAGCTCTTTGAGGACAGAGGTCCTGCAGGGGAAGTTAGTGCACAATGAGTTCTATTGTTAATTTAACAATGAACACTCTTACGTATGATATCAGTGATCACCAAAGGCTTTTGACATGAGCTGCCTGGGCTATGGAAGCCTTTTTTTTTTTTTTTTTAAGATTTATTTATTTATTTGAAAGTCAGAGTTACACAGAGAGAGGAGAGGCAGAGAGAGAGGTCTTCCATCTGCTGGTTCACTCCCCAATTTGCTGCAATGGCCTGAACTGCACTGATCTGAAGCCTGGAGCCAGGAGCCTCCTTTGGGTTTCCCATGTGGGTGCAGGAGCCCAAGGACTTGGACCATCTTCTACTACTTTCCCAGGACATAGCAGAGAGCTGGATGGGAAGTGGAGCAGCTGGGACTAGAACTGGCACCCATATGGGATGAAGGTGTTTCAGGCCAGGGCATTAACCTGCTGCACCACAGCGCCAGCCCCTGTGGAAGCCTTTTGAATCCACAATTTCTGTTAGTATTTAGACAAGGCCATAAGCGAAGAGGAAGCTCTCTCCTCCTTTCAGAGAAAAGTATTTCTTTCTTTGATGGCCCCTTCTTTCCACTGGGGACTCATTCACAGAGATCGTTCATGTAGAACATTTTTGCCAGGGTGTCTTGACTTTCCATGCCTGAAATGCTCTTGTGGGCTTTGTGGCCAGACCAGAATGCCTTAAGGGCTGATTCTGAGGTCAGAGTACTACTTTAAGCCATTGTCTTTTCGAGTCTGCTTTGTGCACTGCTTCCTTTGTTGGAGTGTTCATGCCTTTTTAATTCTGTTGTTATTATCAGACATATGAGCAATTTAACACTTAATCCTATCCCTATGATTACCTGACATCAGTCAGGCTCTGTTGTTATGTGGTTTCTGAAGCCATCCAATCATGGCCTGTTGCCAGGCAGTTTCTGTTGTCAGCGACCATCTTGGCATGGCCTTTTCACTTCAGCGGCCATCTTGGCATGAACTTTTCACCTCAGTGGCCATCTTATTATGACCTTTTCACCTCATTCCACCATACATTTTAACACTTGAAATGCTTTTTTTTTTTAACCACCCTGCTTATAGGGATTTCGCATCCCATGGCAAGTTTTTAAACTGTACCCTTAGGAGTAAGTCCATAGGAATGTATACAGAACTATACAGCTTTACAGTTACAGGCTTCATACACTTCATAATTACAACCTAGGAACATGGTGATTCTTCCTACAGTGCCCACCTCCCACCCACACTCCTGCCCCCTTCCTCCTCCCTCTTATTCCCATTCTTATTTTTTTCTAAGCTCTATTTTCAATTAACTTTATACACATATGATTAACTGTATGTTAACTAAAGAGTGTAACAAATAGTATGAAAGAGAAAACACAGAAAACAAGAAGAAATCAAAAAAACAAAAAATTGTTCCTCAACAATTTCTAGTTTCCATCCTAGAATTTTGTATGCATCCTAAATGTTGAGGTAGTTGCATAACCGGTATCTGCATTAGTTACAATTAGTAATGAAATAATCTTTTTAAACATGTTTTATGAAGCTCATAAAAGTTAATGCACTTTTTTAAAATGTTAGAATTATTTTCTCTTCATTTCTGTCTTTTAAAAGTATTTATTTAACTGTGAGGCAGAGACAGAGATAAAGAGAGCTCCCATCTGTTGGTTCACTCCCCAAATGCCCTGTTGTGTCCGGACAAGGTCAAGCTGAAGCTGGGAGCCAGGAATGTAGTATATGTCTCCCATATAAGTGGCAGGACTCTAACCCATGGAACTGTCATAGCTACCTCCCAGGGTCTGCATTGGTAGGAAGCTGGAGTTAGGAACTAGAGCTGGGGATCAAACCCAGGTACTCCAGTGTGCAACAAGATGTCTCAACCAGCATGTTGACTACTAGGCTAAATACTGACCATTTTTCTTTTTTAAAAGATTTTTTTCTCTCATTCCAATGATGTACACTAAAAATGGGTCATTGGTATGTGCAGGCCGAAAGTATGAGGGGAGTCTTCAAAAAGTTCATGAAAAATGGGTATTATGAAAAAAGCTGCATGGATTTCAAACTTAATTTTTCTGTTGTCCACAACCTTTTTGAAGTACCCTAGTGATATATGCCTCCTCATCAACATCTAATAAATATTTTAATCACTATTTTCGTCTTTTTAAAAAAATGTTTATTTCCATCTACTTGAAAGGCAGAGAAAGACAGAGATATATTCCATCTGCTGGTCCAGTCCCCAAATGCTTGTAACAGCCAGGGTTGGGCCAGACCGAAACCAGGAGCCTGGAACTCTATCCAGGTGTCTCATGTGGGTGGCAGGGGCCCCAGCACTTTAGCCATCATCTGCTGCCTCCCGGGATGCATTAGCAGGAAGCTGGATCAGAAGCAGAGCAGCCAGGTCTCAACTGTCACTCCGATATAGGATGTGGGTATCCTGAACGGCAGGTTAACCCATTGTACCACAGTGCCGACTCTATTCCTTCTTAAATCAGCTGGTAACATTTGGAATTTACTTTAGAATATATTTTACATTAATGGCTCTGACTGCTGTTCTTCTTGCTTCAAGTGTTTGCATAATATGCCCCAACAATAAAATATGAAATTCTTAGGTTATATAAAATAGACAGCTCTTCAGCTGACTTGCTTTAAATATAAAACAATCTAAAAAACACTGGAAGCAAGTCCAAGGCTTTGACTTTTTTTTTTTTTTTTTTTTGACAGGCAGAGTGGACAGTGAGAGAGAGAGACAGAGAGAAAGGTCTTCCTTTTGCCGTTGGTTCACCCTCCAATGGCTGCCACGGTCGGCGCGCTGCGGCCGGCGCACCGCGCTCATCCGATGGCAGGAGCCAGGTGCTAGGTGCTTTTCCTGGTCTCCCATAAGGCTTTGACTTTTATGTAGTGTGCTGAGTAACAATACTCTTATAGAACTTCAACAGAAACCTTGTTTCAAGTTCTTCAGAAACAGAGTACTATCTAGAGAAATTTATAACTTGTTTTCTGTTTTGCGAGCTCATCAAAATAGTCCTAAATTCATAGTGAATTAAATTTAACTCTACCATAAAAGTAGTTCCACTGTTAGAAAGAAATACCATATTTCCAGAGATGAGATGTTGCAGGTCATCTAAATCAACCTCTTGTATGACATATCTACAATTTTTTCATAGTCCTGCCAGAATGTCCAGGTATCCTTGAGTAGCAGTAGTCAGAGAATACGAATTGTTTGCATCTTTAATCTGATTCTCCTCTGCATGTGTATCATCCACATGACGGCCTCACAACACTTCCTTCAGTGTAACTTGAAGAAATAGGCCTGGCAGATGAGGCTGTGCCTCAGTGTTTGCCTGTTGAAGCACAAAGATAAAAACCTGTGATTCAGAAAATTAAATTTCCTCACTCAAATACAGTTTCACACTAACACAATTTAAGTCTGAATAAGAAATTGAGTAACTTATTAAACAAAAATTATCGAGAAATTTGTGTAATGTTTTGAATTTATATTTTTTAATAACTAAACCCCTGTGAGTAAATCAGTTTTATTATAGGTTGCATTTGTGGTAAGTTTTTGAATGCTTTATTTTTTTAATACCTTATTTTTCTATTTTAAATCATAGATGCAATAAAAACAAACAACTGCAGTAAAATACAAACACTGCCAAAGTATTTTGAGAAAGTTACAGTCCCCTACTCCTACCCTACACATACCTGTCCCAGGTACGTAAGAGTTCAGTGTATAACTTTAGATTTCTTCCAAAAGCTTTTAAGTAAATGTTTGAATTGTGGAAAGACTCCTGCATTAAATTAACTTCCTGGATAGGTTTTAAAGTAGCTCCAAATTTCCCTCAGTGTCTACATGGTAACATCTGTGCCATGATGGGATGCATGGGAAAGCACAACTATACACATAGCTTACTTTCCCTCTTTAAAATGTCTCATTTTGAACTGAACAAACTGAGGGTTGATGTTTCTTAAGTGAGATTACAAGTTAATTTTCCCTGGCCCTAATCCTCCGCCTTGTGGTGCTGGCACACTGGGTTCTAATCCTGGTTGGGGCACCAGATTCTGTCCTGGTTGCCCCTCTTCCAGGCCAGCTCTCTGCTGTGGCCCGGGAAGGCAGTGGAGGATGGTCCAAGTGCTTGGGCCCTGCACCCAAGTGGGAGACCAGGAGGAAGCACCTGGCTCCCGGCTTCAGATCAGTGCGGTGCGCTGGCCGCAGCGCACCGGCCGCAATGGCCATTGGAGGGTGAACCAACGGAAAAGGAAGACCTTTCTCTCTGTCTCTCACTGTCCACTCTGCCTGTCAAAAAAAAAAGCACAAGTTAATTTTCCCCTTAGTGTTTTCTCACATTGTTATAGTTTATTTATTTTTGACAGGCAGAGTTAGACAGTGAGAGAGAGAGAGACAGAGAGAAAGTCCAATCATGAGTAATGACTTTTCAGTAAGGGATCTCTAAAACCTATATCCATCCATTATCCATCCATCCATTCATCCATCTGCCTACCTATCAGTGTTTGGGTTTGCACGCTGTTCTAGTTGCTGTGCTGTTTACCAAGGGATGCAGTGAAGAAAACAAGAGACAAGGTACCTGCCCTTGAGCTCACATTCTAGCAGTGACCAAGAGAAGCTATGTGAAGTTAGCCAGACAACCAGTGACCAAGAGAAGCTATGTGAAGTTAGCCAGACAACCAGTGACCAAGAGAAGCTATGTGAAGTTAGCCAGACAACCAGTGACCAAGAGGAGCTATGTGAAGTTAAGCCTAGTGAGTGGAGGGGGAAGTCTTGAAAAGATTTCCTGAGCGAGTGACATTTGTGTGGAGCTCTGAGTGACCAGTTTGGAAGATAATCTTGTAATCCTGAGGAGAGGTGTCTGTCACGGTAGTGGGATGAGGGGATGTTGGTTGAAAGATTGACAATAATTCTAGGTCTGTTTTAGAGGTGATATATAACTTTAAGATTGGATATGGAGGGGAAAAGGAGAAGGTGGGATTAGTAATAAGCAGCATTGTAGTAACCCTTAAAGTATGCAATTATTCTGTTATGAAAAAGGTTTCATCCTTGCAAGATAGATGCCATCCCTCTGCCTTTCACAGATTACAAAACAGAGAAACACATCTGAGGTAGTCAAGCCAAGATTTAGTCTGAGTCTAGCTTTCTGAAGATGCATTCCCAGGTGGCGTGTTTACATTGGTTGAAGGGCATTCACATTAGGAAGTACATGGACAGAAAACTCTAGTGTTAGATGATACTGAAATGAGAATGTTTATTAGTTTTGTGATACAGAAATAAAGTAACTCTTGAACTGTGCCTTGATTATTCAAGAACATTCTATCAGTTTATGGGACTACTTTGAAACTTTACATCCAGCATGGTCTGTTTAGGAAGAAGAGGTTCTCAGTTGATAACAGAATAAACACAAAAAATCCTCAGCATGGCTTTCAAGGTTTCTTAATTGCTGCCCTGGCCAACTGTTTCTTTCCTGGTTTCACTCTAGCCCAGTTGCTCCTTTCTCCCAGTCCCTGCTGCTCCCTGTAACTAATATAGTCTCATCAGCCTGCCTTTGGACTGCTTTCTACATACCTATCATTCCAGTTAAGCTCCCATTGTTTCACATTTGTTGTGACCTCACTGCATCTCAGTGTCAGGATTGCTGTTATGTAATTTTTACATATATCATATTAATCATTAGCATATTTTAATGTGTGTACTGCCCCTCTATAAGGTTATAACCTCTTGGGGATAGCAATAAAGGGAAAAACGACTTGATTTGATTCTGCCTTTAACAAAACTGTCAGAGGACTCTAAACAGGGAGCACCAGTTTGTGTTTCTGTGGAAATTTAGATGAGTATCACTTTTGTTTTTAAATACTTTATTTATTTATTTGAGAGGCAGTTACAGACACAGAGGAAGAGACAGGCATGAAGGTCTTCCATCTGCTGGTTCACTCCCCAGATGGCTGCAACAGCCACAGCTGTGCCAATCTGAAGTCAGGAGCCAGGAGCTTCTTTCAGCTCTCCCAAGTAGGTGCAGGGGCCCAAGTACCTGGACCATCTTCTACTTCTTTCCCAGGCCATAAGCAGAGAGCTGGGTTGGAAGAGGATCAAACCAGTGCCATATGGGATGCCTGCTATGCCGCAGCACTGGCCCCTGAATGTCACTTTAAAGAGTGGGGATTCTTGAATGAAATGGCTTTACTAGTTGATGCGTTTTAGTTTAAAAGGACCTACAGGTATAGTGGTTCTAACTCATTCTTTATTTAAATAGATAAAGGAGGAAGGAGTATGAATTCTGCCCTCAGGAGTGAGACAGAGAATGAGTAATGTCTTGTGAAAGAAGAATATTCTCAGGACAATGACCCACACAGAACACCTTTGTTTACTTGTCACTTGAAGGCCGCACCTTCTGTGATTTTTGAACCTATTTAGTTTCCAAGACTTAACTTTGTTTCTTACAGTTCTCTGTAGGAAATAGCAATGAGAACCCCAAATAATAAATTGTTGCATTTTAGAGAACTGATGTATGTACAAATATAAGTGACACTTGGAAGATGGTTTCATTGTCCCACATCTCAGGATGAAATTCCAGGAGCAAGGTCAGAAGGAATGAGGGTGATTGATGGTTCTTGGAAACCAGAATTATATTAAGATTCAGCTAGTTATTAGGTGTTATGTGCATAATAGGTGCCAGCACATTTTACATTCATAGAAGTCTCTATCCTGAAATAACACATAATTTACCATTGCATAAGGGTGTCAATTAAAGGAAAAAATCCTGAATGTTTAGTGAGATAAATTCTACCCTTTGAATGTTACTTAAACTTTATGGGAGCTGTTGTGTATATAAGTAGATTGACCTGTATGTTGGGTATAACGTGTTTATTGCTGTCTCTGTAAACTTATGTACTACTGCTTTGCTCCTATTAATTTGCTTTTTTTTAAACTTTTCTCATGAGTTTCTTACATTAAAAGCTTAAAAATTATATAAGCCTCCCTCTAACATAGGGGAAGCCTTTTCTTTTGACTTTTTTATTTGGACTTTTTGTCACAGTCAAAGGATTTGGGGATGAAAAACCTTTGTCTCTGCCACACTGTGTGTCAACTTGGTTAAATTGACATTTTAAGTTCAACATTATTGTTCTTAAATGGAATAGTTTTTTAAAGTCATACTTTTTGAAGACTAAATGAGATAATATACAGAACTGCCTGGGTCAATGATTGGTACATCATACATGCCCAGAATAAACACACTTCTAAAATAAAGAGAGTGTGGAGGGAGGATGTAAAATGTGTCCAGCACCAAGAGGCTTGCCTGCTGTGTGAGAAAGAGCTTTATGATTTATACGATTTATTTAAATAGTGATAATTATTTTGTATTTTGATTCTTAGGCTAACAACTATGTTTACTATTTTGATCTTGCTTCAGAAGAGCATTAATACTTTGCTATTCAATGAAATGTTTCATATTGGACAAATAGGACCACAGTTTTTATGTTTTTTTTCTGTAGAAATCTTCTGTTTGTTAGCTGGCATTGTACAGTCAGCCATCACTTAGCAGTGGAGTAAGTTCTGAGAAATGCGTAGGTAGGTGATTTTGTCATTGTGGGACCATCACAGCGTATACTTAGAACAACCCACATGGTGTATGTCAGTCACTGAGTGCCATCAAGAGACACAATAAGAGATGTAGAAGGTACAACATGCGTACTTTTACAGTAAACTGTTTTTGTAAGTAAAAGGAACATACTGTAATGATTAAAACAAGTAACAGTTGTTTATCATCATGTTTAAGTATTATATAGTGTATGTAATAATGCCATCCTTTTGTACTGTGGGCAGACAGTGAGTTTGTTTACATCAGCATCACCCCAAACATGTAAGTAATGTGTTGCATTGCTCCACCACCTCATGATGTTATTATGATGCTATGAAGTCACTAGACTGTAGTTTTTCAGCTTTGTTATTGTCTGATGGTTCCACTGTTGTATATATCTGGTCTGTCATTGACCAAATTGTTGTTACATGGCTTATGACTGCATTTCACTGACATAAAAATATATTTAAAATTTCATTTAAAATTATTTTAAACATAGTTAAAGTATAAAATATATATATTAAATCTTACTCTAATTAAATTCTTTCTAGCTGCATTTTTTTTTTTTTATTTGACAGAGTAAGTGAGAGAGAGAGACAGAGAGAAAGGTCTTCCTTCTGTTGGTTCACCCCCCAAATGGCTGCTATAGTCGGTGCTACACCGATCCGAAGCCAGGAGCCAGGTGCTTCCTCCTGGTCTCCCATGTGGGTGCAGGGCCCAAGCACTTGGGCCGTTCTCCGCTGCCTTCCCGGGCCACAGCAGAGAGCTGGACTGGAAGAGGAGCGACCAGGACAGAATCCGTTGTCCCAACCGGGACTAGAACCCGGGGTGCGGGCGCCGCAGGCAGAGGATTAGCCAAGTGAGCCGTGGCGCTGGCCAGGGCTAGGTACTTTTGGTCATGGTCTCATAGTAAGATCTCAGACTAACCTTAAAATGCAGGTTTTTTCTTTTTTCGTTTTTGAAGATGTATTTGTTTATTTGAAAGAGTTACACAGAGAAATCTTCCATCCATTGGTTCACTCCCCAGATGGCTGCAGCTGCCAGGGCCGAGCAAGGCTGAAGCCAAGAGCCAGGAGCTTCTTTCAGGTTTCCCTTCTGGGTGACAGGGGCCCAAACACTTGGGCCATCTGCTGCTGCTTTTCCCAGACCATCAGCAGGGAGCTGGATCAGAAGTGGAGCAGCCAGGAAGAACTGATGCCCATATGGGAAGCTGGTGTTGCAGGCAGCGGCATTACTCATAGCGCCACAACACCAGCCCCTAAAATTCAAGTTTTAATTCAAGTCTGGTACTTTGAAGCCTGTGCTGTTATTGACTTTCACACCATATGTAGAGAAGAAAAATTGTTTTCCTTTATCCTCCTCCCTGGTTAGGTGGCTGGGAATTCGGAATTAAATTGACAAAAGATAGATTAACAGGAGGAAAAAACACCAATTTGGTTAATATTTTTACATGCATGGGAGCCTTAGAAAAGAAATGAAAGCCCAAAGAAATGGCATATATATAACTTTAACAAAGGGTGACAAATAGTGAAGAAGTGACTAGAAAAAGGAAAATGGAGTTTGGGCTCCTACAGGTTGTGTGAAAATGAGAAAATGCAAGATAGTTAACTCTTGTTCAGTAAGGCTTGTTTTGCAAATGGAAAATCACTCACCTTTGCTTGGGGACAGGGTGGGGGTATTGGGATAGCTCCTGTGTCTGCTCTTTCTCAGTTGCCTTCGGAGTACTTCTTAGGCCACACCAGGATATGTTAGAGTGTTTTATTTTAATCCCTTTCAGAAGAAGCCTCTGTATTCATGGACAGTGAAAGTTGTTATTTTTAAAGAGCAACAGAAAGAGGGAGAGAGATTTTCCAGCTGTTGGTTTACTCCCCAAATGGCTGCAACAAGCAGATCTGGGCTAGGCCAAAAGCCAGGAGCCAAGAACTCCATCCTGGTCTTCCTCATAGGTGGCAGAGGTTCAAGTAATTGGGCCATCATCATCCACTGCTTTCCAGGTGCATTAGCAGGGAGCTGGATCTGAAGTGGAGCAGCCTGGACTAGAACAGAGGGAGAGAGAAAGAGAAGGTTTCTCATCCACTGATTCACTCCCTTCCATATTAGTAAACTAAAAACGTAACTAGTAACTTCTCCACTTCAGTGAATGGAAGAAATTTGGTAAATTTTAGAGTGAAATGTGGGTTCAGCTTTGGAACCTTGGAAATAAAGAACCTTAAAAATTGTGTACTTGTGAATGGGAACATCGTAATCATGCAGTTCCTTCTCTGCTTAAGCAACTCTCTCCAAAGCACTTATAAATGATTTGCTGCTTTGCAGAAAGATTTACAGTTCATCATCTCACTTTGATTTTGGATTTTTTAAAGTTTTAATGTGAAGAGAGGCTCTGTTTCTAACTTCTTATTTCTGTTGAATCCCGGAGTTGTAGATTTATGACAACTGAAAAAATGTAGGCTGTCATCCAGATACCTACTTCAAGACCCCAAATCATTTCGTCAGGAGCTTACCATCTTCTTTTGCATTTCAGTTGGAAATAGCTTTTACTGAGCATATAATCTCTTCAAGGACTGAATTAGTTTTTCTGTACCTTTTGTTACTATGTAAGTGACTTCACAGGTGAACTGCCTTTTCCTCTTCCCTTTTACCCGGTTGAATCCATTGCTTATACTTTACCACTGGAGATCTGTTTTAAATTCTGAGCAAATTTAACCTTCTTGTTGAAATAGTCAAAACAGAGTACTGAAAATACTAGTTGTTTAGAAACCCTTTGATGGTGAGAAAAGTTAGTTTTATGGGGGTTGCAGAGCTGGAATCTTTAACTTAGTGTAAATACTTTAGTTGTTGCATTAATAAATCACTTGAGTTCTGTTTGCACTTTATAAATACTTTTTGAAAAGTTTGAGACAATTCAAGGCAGAAGTAAGAGTATCTACTAAGAAGATGACTTTTTTTCACATGCTTGTTTCTAAAATCAAAAGCAGAAAATTGTGGCATTTTAAGGCTACCAAGAAGGTATAATAAATGGGTTAAGGCCAAAGAATGGAGATGTATAATATCCCCATCCCCTTTTTAAAATATTTATTTGAAAGGCAGAGTTAGAGAGACACACAGAGATCTTCCATCTGCTGGTTCACTCTCCAGATAGCCACAATGGCCAGGGGTGGGCCAGGCTGAAGCCAGGAGCCAGGAGCTTCATCCAGATCTCCCACGTGGGTGGCAGAGCCCCAAACACTGTGCCATCTTTTGCTGCTTTTCCCAGGCCACAAGCAGGAAGCTGGATTGCAAGTGGAGCAGCTGGGACACACACTAGTGCCTGTTTGGGATGTCAGTGATGCAGGCTACAGCTTTACCCACTACGTCATAACGCAAGCCTAGAGATGGATAATAGTCTTTTTTTTTTTTTTTTTTTTTACAGGCAGAGTGGACAGTGAGAGAGAGAGACAGAGAGAAAGGTCTTCCTTTTGCCGTTGGTTCACCCTCCAATGGCGGCCGTGGACGGCGCGCTGCGGCGGGCGCACCGCGCTGATCCGATGGCAGGAGCCAGGTGCTAGGTGCTTATCCTGGTCTCCCATGGGGTGCAGGGCCCAAGCACTTGGGCCATCCTCCACTGCACTCCTGGGCCACAGCAGAGGGCTGGCCTGGAAGAGGGGCAACCGGGACAGAATCTGGCGCTCCGACCGGGACTAGAACCCCGTGTGCCAGCGCCACAAGGCGGAGGATTAGCCTGTTGAGCCACAGCGCCGGCCGGATAATATTCTTAAGTGGGTGGTGCTCTTACTGATCATGGGTCTTTGAATAAAGAAGTTTTTTTTAAGGTTTATTTATTTATTTGAAAGTCAGAGTTACACAGAGAGAGAAGGAGAGGCAGAGAGAGAGGTCTTCTATCCGCTGATTGACTCCTCAATTGGCTGCAATGATCATAGCTGTGCTGATCCGAAGACAGGAGCCAGGAGTTTCTTCTGGGTTTCCCATGCGGGTGCGGAGGCCCAAGGACTTGGGCCATCTTCTGCTTTCCCAGGCCATAGCAGAGAGCTGGATCGGAATTAGAGCAGCCGGGACTTGAACTGGTGCCCATATGGGATGCCGGCACTGCAGGTGGCAGCTTTACCCACTACGGCACAGCGCTAGCCTCAGAGAATTGGGTTTTTGTATGCTTCCATTTATATCCTCCTGGTGCCAATGTGTATATTGCACGTTCTCACTGTTGGGAATTGTTTCACCGTGACATTAGATGATTATGTTTAATCTATGCTTTTCTGTCCCTCTTTTCTACGTTTGTTTTTTGTTAAAATGAGATATAACTGTATAAAACACAGAATTTGCAGTTCTGTTTTTCTGTGATTGACACTATAATCCTGGGAAAACAAAATGCCTTTTAATAGCTTGCTACCACCTACCTTCAAAGGCTGCCAGCTAGCAATCTCTTAGCTCAGCTTTACAGAAAAGAGAGCCTCTCAGATGGTTCAAGTATTGCTAGTGCCCTCCGCTTGGGAGCCAAGCATGTCTCAAAAAACATGGATACCCTCTCTAAGAAAGTTAACCAGAAATACTCTGCCATGTATCAGCAGTACTTGTAAATCCAGTGTGGACTCAGTGTTGGGACAGTCCTAGCTCATTGGTGAAAAAATGGGGATTGTTCATAAGCTGTCGACTTTAACCCTGTCCAGTCAAACTGTTGAATTAATTATTTATGCCATCAAGAACCTTTACTAACAACAACAAAAAAAGCATTAGGTAGATATTATAACACATTATGTACACAGCATTGTCCAGCTTTCTAGGGGAAAAAACTTTGAATCCTTGACCTCCAGAATTTCACATCATCTAGCTGCATTTATATGGGAAGATGTTGGGTTAATATCCTTTTCTCTCCTGTTAAGATAATAATGAGTAGTGTCATGAGTGATAGATAACCCTATGGACAAGAAAGATGTAAAAATCCTTGGTTCATTTGTAATCTGCATAATCCTGATGACATGATACAGAAGCAAAATGTCCTGAATTTGAGAACTACCCCCATGAACAGTCATTTCCTTTGAGGTCTTTATCATTGCACTCCAGTTTCTTTCATTAATTATGAAATATCTCATATTACACAGCAGAAAGGCTGTTGAACACCCTCATAGCCAGTGTAAGAAATAAAGAAATGATGGGTGGATTGGAAGCCCGCTGTGGGTCAGCTCCTTGCTGGGACTGCAAGCTGTCCTTCTAAACTCCGTTCTTTATGGAAATGCAGACCCAGACCGCCAAACCATGTCTCAGTGGCACTTACAAAGTCAAGTTTTGATCCTTAGCATGTTCAGAAGACATTCTGGGTCAGAACCCTGCTGATCTTCTTGCTTTAGTTCCCCAACTCCTCTCCCTGAGTTTTAGGTATGAAACTATTCGATGTATCCAAACAGGCCTCCAAGATAACCACTTCTGTTTGGTCTTATTTCTGTGAACCTTTTCCAGCTTCATCTCATCCACCAAAATCATACTTAATAATGACGCTGTAGTTTACAACTCTAATAAAATGTACTACATTATGTCTCATTACAGTTAATTATGTACATGTCTGTTCCTGTAGATTCTTTAAAGGAAGATTTATTTTTTGAATAGTGTTTTATACATAAATGCTGTTGTAGTTTTCTCATGAGGACATTTCTCATTCTATTCTGCTTTATGGCCATTAACCTGCCCTATACTTAACTACTTTATAAACATGAGATATTTATGATACCTTAGGTTCCTAAGATAAATCAAATTTTTGTTAATAGTAGATGGGGGGGCCAGTGCCATGGCATAGTGGGTTAATCCTCCACCTGTGGTTCTGACATCCCATATGGGTGCCGGTTCTAGTCCTGGCTGCCCCACTTCCAATCCAGCTCTCTGCTATGGCCTGGGAAAGCAGTAGAGGATGGCTGAAGTGCTTGGGCCCCTGCACCCATATGGGAGACCCAGAAGAAGCTCCTGTCTCCTGGCTTCAGATCTGCGCAGCTCCAGCCTTTGCGGTCATCTGGAGTGTGAACCAACGGAAGGAAGACCTCTGTCTGTCTCTCCCTCTCACTGTGACACTCTCTCTCAAATAAATAAATAAAATCTTTAAAAAAAAAACAGTAGATGGGAATATTCATTACATTAATTTTTGTTTTTTCATATTGTCTTATTTTGCACATTATAATTGTATAGTTTAAAAATATTAAAGTAATGTTTCTTTTTGTTTTATCTTTTAGATATTGCTATACGGAGATTTGCCAAAAAATAAAGAAAATATAATATATTTAGCAAATCATCGAAGTACAGGTTTGTATGTCAGTTGCATGGAACTTAGGTTTTTCTACAAATGGTAGATGGGCATTGAAAATAATGTTCTTATATATTTAAATAAAGTGCATTGTTAAATCATGAAACTTTTTATGCAGGTATTATACCTGTCCTTGTTTGTTGGTTTTTTTGTGATTTTACTTTATTCAAGAATGTGAAAGCTATGCATTTTCCTAAACTTAGCTGCTTTTTCTGATGGGTGTTAATAAGCTCTGTTCTTACTTTCTTTTTTCTATTTCTTTGAATATTTGTTTCACTATCTATTAGTTCTTTTTGTAAGTTATATTATTAGAAGTAGAGTTGATGATTCAAAGGGTACATGCATGTTACATTTTTTATTAAGCTGCATGTAGGTTACACTCATTTCCTGAACACAGTAGTTGCTCGTGCCTGCATTTCATTTTGCCTCTTCAGATGTGTTTAATTCTAACTTGCTTTTCTTCTATCAGAGGAATCACAGAAGACAGGTTTCAATGTAGTGCAGTATATACTTTAAGTTGAGTTACTTTAAAAAAATTTTTTAAAATAATTTTGGAGTCACAAGAATTTCCAGAAATAGTACATTGAGCCACGTGACTCCAAATTTCCCCCAATGATAACATCTTATATGAAGGTACTTTGAAAAGTTCATGGGAAATACAATTAAAAGGGTAACTTTATTTTGCTATAGAAGTTTTTGAAATCTATGAATAGTTTCTTTTCATAATACGCATTTTTCCATGAGCTTTTTGAACACCCCTCATGTAACTGAAGTATACTGTCAACACCAAGAAACTGACACAAATACTAAGAATCACAGCAGAATCTCTCAGAAAACGTAATTAGCAGAAAGACCACTTCAAGGGCTGCTTGCCGTTCAGTTGTTACTCTGTGTTCAGCCTCTACTAGGCCTGCCAGAATAAATGAGTTTCCTGGCCCACAGTTTAAAAATGGCATATAAATTACTGTCTCTCCTCCCTTGTTTTTGCGTGGCACATTTTGCTGTCTCAGCATTCTCAGTTTCTATTAGCTTATTTCTCTGCAGAGTCAGCAAGGTTACAGTGGTTGTTTATTCTTCCCCTCGTCCTTCTTTAATTATCTCCTTTTCATGCTGTTTACCCTTTTAATCTCATGAAATGCTCCCTTTTCTTTGTTTGGGTGACAGATTTGTTGACACTGTGTGTGGTGTGTTAATGGTCATGAAATGGCATGGCTTTGACGCCTGGTGCATGAGCTATTCTGCAGTAGGCTCTGTGTCAGTGGGAGGATTACTCAAACGCTCCCAGCCTTATCTACTGATCAGAGTTCTTAGGCAGTTTCATAGGCCATCTCATAAGCTCCATGGAGGGCCTGGCTTCTGGGTGGCATTTAGCAGCAATAGTGATGATCAGAACAGCTAGGCATTGGCATGGTGCTGGATCCATGGTAGTCAGTGCTTCTGGTATAGTAATCTCTTTTAGACCACTCACTACCCTTCTGAATTAGAATGATGCAGAGAGAAAAATAAAGCTTGCTGCCTCTCCTCACTGCTCTGTTCCTCTCCTCCACCAAGTTAATGGGAACAGTGACACTGCTTTGACTGCATCACCACTAGAGATTCTTCCATAGCCATATATTGATATCTTATGAATATTTTTTAAATATTTATTTATTTGAAGGAGAGAGTGACATAAAGAGATCTTCCATCTGTTGGTTCACAACAGCGAGAGTTGGGCCAGTTATAGCTCATTGTTCCATCTGGGTGGCCTAGACCCACGTACGTGGGCCATCTTCGGCTGCTTTCCTGGGCACAGAGAGCTGGATCAGAAGCAGAGCAGCTAGAACTGGAACCAGCACTTTGATATGGGATGCCAGCATTTGCAGGTTCACTGTGCCACAGTGCTGGCCCCTTAATAACTTTTATAAAGATAATACACAAAGATACTCCAAAAAGTTTCTGGAAAATGAAATTAAAAGGTAAGTTTATTTTAATATAAACAAAATTGAAATTTTATAGATGTGAGGTCTTCAAAAGTTTGTGAAAAGCACACATTATCTTAAAACCATGAACAAATTTCAAAATTTTTGCATCAAAATAAACATCTTTTAATTCCATTTTTTATGAAATTTTTGAAGTATGCTCATGTTACCCTGTCCTCTGTCTATAATCAGCTGTAATCCAGTGTCACCTATCTGAAACATAGCTGAGAAATGAGTAAGAGGTAATTCACCAGCACATATTGATGGCACAAATTTTGTGTCCTTTGTTTATGTACTTACATGTTTCCACTAAAAATTTCAAGTTTAAGCAGTAGCCCAGAACAGTTTATTGTGGACATGGCATACTTTGGAAATCTTACACATTCTTAGGAAAGTTCTTAGAAGATACATCCAAGGCCATAATATAACCATATTTGTTTTAATATAAAATATTGTTTTAAATTTCCTCACATTTAAACAATAATTAGTGAAGAGAAAGATACCAAATCTGGTCTTTAGCATTGTATCCCAAGGTTGTTAAGTTCCACATTGTATTTTAGCCTTAGAAAAGTAGTCCTTGGAATTTATTCACAGTCTGTTTACTGTTCATCAGGTGCAGTTGTAACAGGCTTGCTTTTATGGTTTCCAGTTAGAAACAGATGTCTTTATCAGTGATAAATATATTTGATTTAAATTATTTGATTGCATTAGAGACAAGTGGCTAGAGGGCAGGCTTCTATGGGAAGTTATATACTTTAGAGAAAAGTTATCATTGATAGTCCAAAAGTGTATGTATCTCAGACCAAAGACATAGCTGCCAGTGAGTAATAGCTAGAGAAACTTTGCAGGCCTCACTCTGCTTATTAGAAGCGAGGGCAGCTTACATATGAGTATAGTAATTATATGTCTTAAATCATCAAGAGAAAGTTCATTTGTGAATGATAACCCCTGATTAAAAACAGATCTACAGTAATTGATGTTTTCCTAGATATCTGTCTAGGACAGTGCATTGTCTGAAGCATTTGACATGGCTGAGAGTTAATCATTTTGTGGTCTGTGAAAAACTCTCCCCTTTCATTAAAACTATTGTAGTTCCTATAAATTTCTGGCTTTTATTTCCCACAGTACTTTTTTTTAAAGATTTATTTATTTACTTATTTGAACTGCAAAATTAGAGAGAGAAGGCAAGAAGGAGAGAGAGAGAGAGAGATGAAGGGAGAGGGAGAGGGAGAGATCTTCCCATCTGCTGGTTCACTCCCCAAATGGCTGCAATGGCCAGGGCTGGGCCAGGCCAAAACCAGAAGCCTGAAACTCCATCTGGGTCTCCCATGTGGGTGGCAGAGGCCCAAGTACTTGGGCCGTCTTCCACTGCTTTCCCAGGCACATTAGCAGGAAACTGAATTGGAAGTAGAGCAGGTGGGACTTGAACTGCTACTACATAGGATGCTGGGATCAAAGGTGGCAGTTTCATCCTCTGTACCACGATACTAGCCCTCTTCCTACAATATATTTTTAAAACATTTTCTCTCTCTAGTTCATTACACTTGTTCTCATGTCCATGGCCCTGGATACAACTGTGATGCTGGGACTATATTCCTCTCACAGATTCTTAGCAATTTTCAAGTTCACCATCCCTATATTCATCTGTAGACACTAGACCACATTTCATTTTTATACTTTCATTCCCACCAAGAGATAGGGCAGTTTGCAGCATTTACTTTCAAATCCAAGTTTCTGATTCTGAAGCCTTTATCTTTTGCCATCTGCATCTTAATCCCTCTAAGTTGTCTTCTGCACATTGGCTGACTGCTGTCTCTTGGCTTTGGCAAAGGACTACTCTTTGTTTGAAAGCTTAGCTTTAGTTTATTTCTTCTAGGAGGTTTTTCATTGCTGTTGTTAAATCACTCACACCTTGTTAATCTTGACAATAGCATACCTATAAGCATATAACTATTATTTTTTTTAAGATTTATTTATTTATTTGAAAGAGTTACACAGAGAGAGAAGGAGAGGTCCTTCATCTGCTGGTTCACTCTCCAGTTGGCTACAATGGCCGGAGCTGCGCCAATCCAAAGCCAGGAGCCAGGAGCTTCTTTCAGGTTTCCCACAAGGGTGCAGGGGCCAAGGACTTGGGCCATCTTCTACTACTTTCCCAGGACATAGCAGAGACCTAGATCGGAAGTGTAGCAGTGGGGTTTTGAACCGGCGCCCATATGGGATGCTGGCGCTTCAGACCAGGGCATTAACCCGCTGCGCCATAGCACCAGCCCCCATATAATTGTTGTTAACATCCTGGGACCCTGTCTGTAGGTCTCATGTCCCTTGCACAGTGGCAAGGCATGTGAGACTTTGTTGGAATACCTTATATCCTGTACTGTATCCTAAAGTGTTCCTGGCTTTTATTGTATATATACGAGTATATACAGAATATCTCATTGTATTTGACAGTTTTGTTTAGCAGGGTTTTTGGCTTATGCTTTTTTTCCCCCCATTTTAAAAAACACCATGTTTTGGGGCCAGCACCGTGGCTCACTTGGTTAATCCTCTGCCTGCGGCGCCGGCATCCCATATGGGCACTGGGTTCTAGTCCTGGTTGCTCCTCTTCCAGTTCAGCTCTCTCTGTGGCCCGGGAAGGCAGTGGAGGATGGCCCAAGTACTTGGGCCCTTGCACCCACATGGGAGACCAGGAGGAAGCACCTGGCTCCTGGCTTTGGATCAGCGCAGCGCCGGCCGTAGCAGCCATTTGGGGTGTGAACCAGCGGAACGAAGAGCTTTCTCTCTGTCTCTCTCTCTCACTGTCTAACTCTGCCTGTGAAATTAAAAACAACAAAAACATGTTTTCTAGACTGTAGGAATTTAAAAAGTTCATTTTATCCCATGTATATTCTGCTGTTAGGTTATTTTGATATTTTGCGATTTTTATGTTTTATCCTTGAAATAAAAAGCTTTTCAAAAAATGAAAAAAAATCAAAACCCCATAAAATCCATATGTTTTAAATATCTAGGGTTGACTTAAAGTCATTATAACCATTTTTCCATAGTATTTTCAAAGCATACTCCTAAAGAGTGTTGTGAAGATGCTTTATCTGTCTCCATGAAGGAGTGCTGGAGCTGACATGGACTGTGTATGCACTAATTGGGCTCTGTTTTTGCAGTTGACTGGATTGTTGCTGATATGTTGGCCATCAGGCAGAATGCTCTTGGACATGTACGTTATGTGCTGAAAGATGGGTTAAAATGGCTTCCATTGTATGGGTGTTACTTATCTCAGGTAACTTTTTCCATGCTTCTTTTCTTTATAGTTTATAAAATTTTGATTTTTTTCTTTAAAAATTTATTCATTTATTTGAAAAAGCAACAAAGAGAAAGAGGCAGAGACGTCTTCCATCTGCTGATTACTCCCCAGTGTCCATAGCAGCTGTGTCTGGGCCGCCTGAACCTAGGAGCCAGAAAATCCATCCTGGTCTCCCATGTGGGTAGTTGGGGCCCAAGCATTTAGGTCATCTTCCTTTGCTGTCCCAGCTGCTTTAGCAGGAAGCTGCATTGGAAGCAGACTAGCTAGGGCTGGAACTGACACTGATGTGGTATGCCGGCATCTCAAGCAGTGGCTTAACCTATTGTGCTACAGTGCTGGCCCCCAAATTTTGTATTTTTTTTTTAAGATTTTTATTTATTTGAGAGGTAGAGTTACAGACAATGAGAGAGAGAGAGACAGAGACAGAGAGAAAGCTCTTCCTTCTGTTGGCTCACTCCCCAAATGGCCGCAACAGCCGGAGCTGTGCCAATCCAAAGCCAAGAGCCAGGTGCCTCTTCCTTGTCTCCCATGCGGGTGCTGTGGCCCAAGCACTTGGGCCATCTTCTACTGCTTTCCCAGGCCACAGCAGAGAGCTGGATTGGAAGAGGAGCAGCCGGGATTCGAACTGGTGCTCATATGGGATACTGGCACCACAGGTGGAGGATTAACCTACTGCGCCATGGCGCTGGCCCCCAAATTTTGTATTTTTTTAAAAAGATTATTTATTTGAAAGGTAGAGAGACAGATAGATCTTCCATCTATTGATTGACTCCCCAGATAGCTGCAACAGCTGGGGCCAGCCCAGCTGAAGCCAGGAGCTTCCCACATGGGTGGCAGGTGCTCAAATACTTGAGCCATCTTCTACTGCTTCCTATCAGGGAGTTGGGTTGGAAGCAAAGCAGCTAAGTCTCAAACCAGCACTGGATTATGGGGTATGGGTGTCCCAAGTGGTGGCTGAACTCACTGTACCACAGTACCCACCCCCAAATTCTGTATTTTAAGGTGGAACATATACTTAATACAGATGCATGGATTTTTGATGACTCGGATAGCTTATTCTAAGTTGAAGTGATTGTGTTTGGTAGGTTTATCTACATTCATTTGAGATGTGGCTGCAGAGAGCACGTGAGAGCGTTTCTGTGTGCAGGCGCACAGAAGCTCTCGTGTGCCGGTTCCCTCCCTGGATGCTTTCAACTGCTGAGATGAGGAAACTGAAGCCAGGAGCCGGAAACTCAGTCCAGGTCTCCCAACATTTGAGCTATCAATACTGCGCCCAGGTCGCGCATTAGCAGGAAGCTAGACTCAGGAGCCAGAGTCAGGAATTGAACCTTAACACTACAATGTGAAACGGGAGCATCCTGACTGGTGGCCAAATACCTGCCACTTGTTCGATATTTTTAATGGTGTATTTAGATTCTCCTACATGTCTGATTACCCGTGTAGTTATACAAAATAGCTACAATGGAAATGTACAATAATTAAAAAATAGGAAACTTAAGAGCATAGAATTTGATAAACAACTACCTTAAGAACCTGGTGGCAAAATTAGTGATCTATAGGGTGTACAAATGATGGTGAGCTATATGTTTAAAGCACTGAGCATGAGGAAACTTATTTTCTCACCATGTGGAGACTGGCAGTATAGGATCAAAGTGCTGTCACGATTGGTTTCTCCTGAAGCTTCTCTCCTAGGCTTGTGGAGATAGTCCTCTCTGTGTCCTCACATGGCCTTTTCCTGTGCATAGGCATCTCTTCCACATCTTAGCAGGACACCAGTCACATTGGGTTGGAGCCTCACTCCATGACCCTGTTTTACCCTAGGAATGTCCTTAAATCCAAAACTCTACATACAGTCGCAGGGGAAAGTAATTGGGCTTCAGTGCATGGATTTCAGGGAACACATTTGAGCCTACTGTAGTACCAAATAACTACCTGTAGCTGGATTGATGATGAGTGTTGACATTTTAAGGACATTTTTAAATGATTCTATAATTAGTGGGGAAATCCATCTGTTGAAGTTGTTGACAAAAAAAATATTTCTTAGAAAGGAAGCATTTGGGGCTGGCACCGTGGCTAATAAATAGGTTCAGCCTATGCCTGCTGTGCTGGCATCCCATATGGGTGCTGGTTCATGTCTTGGCTGCTGCTCTTCTGTTCCAGCTCTGCTAGGGCCTGGGAAAGCAGTGGAAGATGGCCCAAGTGCTTGGGCCCTTGCACCCACATGGGGGTCCCTGAAGAAGCTCCTGGCTCCTTGCTTTGGATCAGCCTGGCTCCAGCTGTTGTGGCCATTTGGGGAGTGAACCCAGGGAATGGAAGACTTCTCTCTGTCTCTCCTTCTCTCTGTCTGTAACTCTGCCTCTCAAATAAATAAATATTAAAAAGAAAAACGAAAAATCATTTTAAAGGCCAACAAAACTAAATTTCTTAGGGGATGTTATGGCACAGTGGTTAAGTTGCTGCCTGGGACACCTACACGCTACATTCTAGTGTCAAGGTAGAAGACCTCTGCTTCCAATCCAGCTTCCTGCTGATGTGCACCGTGGAGGCAGCAGGTGATGGCTCAAGTATTTGAGTAGGGTTTCTGACTCCTGGCTTTGGCCTACCTAGACCTGGCTGTTGAAGGCCTTTGGGGAATGAACCAGCAGATGGAAGATCTCTTTGTCTCTCTGTGTCTCTGTCTCAGTTTACTGCTCTATCTTTCAAATAAATGAAAATAAGTCAAATGTTTAAGAAGCCAAAGTTTGTGTATTTTTTAGTAACAGTGTGACATGCTGTTTTGGTTGAATTGTTGTGAAACAGTTTGTAGCTAAATGTTCTTTAGATGCTATTTGAATGCATTTAGTATAGTTGAAATTCTGAAATGCAGTTTTATTCTTTACTCTTTGGGAGTAAAGTTGCCTTTTTGATGACTATTGTCATTGGTTATTTTGAGAATAAATATATTTTCCCCATTTTTTTTTATATGCCAGCATGGAGGAATCTATGTAAAGCGAAGTGCCAAGTTTAATGAGAAAGAAATGAGAAACAAGCTGCAGAGCTACGTGAATGCAGGAACTCCAGTAAGATTGTGTCCATCGTTATTATTTCCTTGCCAACTTTCAGCATTTAATTTAAGAGTTGTTCTGAAGATGTACTATTCCCCCAAGTACTAAGTGGCAGGGCAGCAGCTCCGTCTGAGCATAGTTGAGAAAATCTTTCTAGCTGCAGATGAGTGTACTGGTCCTTTGCCAATGCTAATCAATACTGACCTTATAAAGGATAAAGAGAACACTTGATGTCTTCCAGGGTCTATAAATAGCAAGTAGACCTGCACTTGTAACCGTATACTTCAGCTACTTAAAGAGCTCATCTAACTCTTCAGTATTAGATTTAGTTTTTGAAGAAGCAACTTTTCTCTCTGTGTAAATTTAGATTTCTTGTATAATGCAGTTATTTGAAAAGATAAGGGAGTATTAATATCTACAAAGGAAAAATCATTCAGTGTGAATAGTACTAAACTTTGCTGTTCCCCCTCCCTAAAAAGTCTTCTATTTGAAGAATGCTAATTGTGGCCACATGACTTTTTCCCATGACTGTCTCCGGGATTGTAGTGATGTGCCCTTTATCTTTCAGGGCAGGCCAAGTGCTCAGCAACTGAGCTCCAGTTCACAAGTTCTTTCTTTTTCCTTTCTTGTCCCCTCTCTCTTCCTTCCTTTCCTCTCGACCTCCCCTTCCAGGGCTGGTAGGCAGCAGCCAGAGCTCATCTTGGAAGAGTGGAGAACAGTGCTTTCTCACAGGCATTTTCTAGGTGTCATGTTAGAAAAGTGCCTTCTGTTTGGGATGGTCAGTGAGGTCAATGGGGGCCCCTTGCTCTGTTGCTGCTCCCCTAGAGAACAGGGCCTTTGGAGAGGGTCTCCTTAGTCCTCACCATGTTGAACTATGGCAGAAATGGGGGTCATTGTTTGTTTATAGCTCTCCAATAGAAAAATAGATTGGCTATATGTATAGCTACTTTTTAAAAAATTTAACATTTAAAAAAACATAACTTTGTATATTAAAGTGTTGGGTCCACTTTGCTTCTCCAGCTGTCTGGTCACCCTGGCTATAGGTGTATGCTGTGAAGTTTCTTCTGTGTCCGTGTTGTTGTTCAGAAACCAACAAATGTAGCCCCTTTTCCATGCATGTTTGTGTTCTATACAATTTCCCCTTACCTTTCTCTCCCCAATAAATATAGTTCTCAGTAACGCCAATGTAGAAAAACTTTACCCTATATATTATGGATTATTTTTCTTCTGTCTTTCATCATGGATTTTCCTTGTTTTTTGATTTTCATCAGTTTAATTATTATATGCTTGAGGGTCTTTTTTTTTTTTTTTTTTTTTTAAATCTCTGTCCTCTGAGTGTGGATCTGTGGCCTGGTATCTGTCATTAATTTTGAAAATTCTTGCCTATTATTATTTTTAATCTTGTTCTCTTTTTCCTCTCTGGTTAGTAATACTGTTCTACAGCTCATGGATTTTTGATTTTCTTACGCCCCTCCCATTTTCTTTCTGTGTTACACTTTGGGTGATTTCTGTTGACCTGTCTTCCAAATAACTGATTGTTACCCTGACTGTGTCAAGGCTACAGATGAGCCCATTAAAGCTGTTCAGCTCTGTTCTCTTTTTCATCCCTAGCCATTTCCTTGTTTTTTTTTTTTTTTATAAGATTTATTTATTTATTTGAAAGTCAGAGTTACACAGAGAGAGGAGAGGCAGAGAGAGAGAGAGAGTCTTCCATCCGTTGGTTCACTCCCCAGATGGCCGCAACGGCTGGAGCTGCGCCAATCCAAAGCCAGGAACCAGGAGCTTCTTCTGGGTCTCCCAGGTGGGTGCAGGGTCCCAAGGACTTGGGCCATCTTCCACTGTTTCCCAGGCCTTAGCAGAGAGCTGGATTGGAAGTGGAGCAGCCGGGTCTTGAACTGGCATCCATAGGGGCTACCTGTGCTTCAGACCAGGGCATTAACCCACTGTACCACAGCACTGGTCCCTGGCCATTTTCCTTTGATTCTGTTTCTGTTGTGAAGTATCCGTCATGAAGGTTGTCACCTCCCTTTTCCATTGGAATCTTTACCATGTCACTCATAGTTATTGTAAATGCCCTGCCTGCTAATTCTAACCTCTATGCCAAATCTGAATCTGGTTTTTTTTTGTCTCT
Source organism: Sylvilagus floridanus (assembly GCA_949820135.1). NCBI lineage: Eukaryota > Metazoa > Chordata > Mammalia > Lagomorpha > Leporidae > Sylvilagus > Sylvilagus floridanus. The sequence continues at coordinate 117,639,884 of OX463238.1, read as the reverse complement.
TCAGGTTGTGCGTTATTTTTTTTATGCCTCCTAAGGTTTTGTTGGAAATTGAGGGTTTTGTGGACATTTGGACAGGAGCCAGGAGAGACGGGCAAATTGCACTGACGCCTGGACATGGGAGCCAGTTTCTTTTGCCAGGACGTTATTGTTGGGGATGCAGACCATCCAGACAGGAGCTGCACTGGATTGGGGTTTTGCTGTTGCTATAATGTTTCACACTCCAGTAGCATTCATGACTTTGTGTTGAGAATGGCAACATAGCTGGAGTTTTCCTCAGTGGGTGTCTACACTCAGCTTTTCCACAGGACACCTCAGAGTGCCCCCTTTTTCCACGTCTACTGCTCCCTCCAGTCTTCCTCTGGTACTCTCCTTAGCCAGGTAGTGCATGCACAGCGCAGGGAGGCACCTTAGCGATGGAGCCTCCCATGACCCTGCCTTGCTCCCAACTGTACATCTGTGTATCTTTCTCTTCTCCCAGCCTCACTGGTTTTTCATCTGTGTCCAAAGGATGGGAGGGTTTTGTTGCCCTTCTTCCAGCAATGCGAGTCTGTGCCCAGAAAGATAGAGGGGAAGTTGGTGCTGGCCCACTTCCTGCAGCTAGTCTTGCCCTGATCCCAGTGATGTTTTTCTTTTTTCTTTATTTCCTGTGAGTCCTGGTGAGGCCTATAGGCTGCAGCCGGTGAGTTGGACATTCTTCCCTGTTCTGTAGCCTGCGGGGGTTCTTCTGTTTCACCAGCTGACAGGTGACTTTTTGCACATTGTTAAACATTTTAGCTAAATTCCTTTTGCTGGCATCTGTTAACATTTGCTCCACGTAAACAGTGTTACAGCTCATCTCCTCTTTGTTTCTCTTTCTGTACATTTTTGTTTGGTTAGTTGTCTTACAACCTTCAGCTCTCTGAAGGGTCCAGGAAGCATGACTTCACAGACTGTCTGGTGTCAGTATTGTTACAGGATTGAGAACTGTACTGTCAGCATTCTACATGCTAAATGACAGTCTTCTCTTATTTTTATTGCTAATAAATTTAAAACCTGGAACAGCTTTGGATTTATAAAAATGTTCAAAGCAAGTACAGAGAATTCCTATCTACTCTTCACCTTGTTTTAATAGTAACATCCAATGTTGACCTCTTAGATAACCATGGTGCCTTTGTCCAAACTAAGAAGTAAATATTGGTACCATACCACTTAACTACAGACTTTATTTAGATTTCACCAGTTTTTCCACTAAGTCTCTTCTGTCCCAAGAAACAATCCAACATAAAAATCCATGTTAACTTCCATGTTTTTAACTTATTATAGTCTTCATTGTATGAAGTACTGAATTGTTTTTGTCAAACCTGTTTTTTTATTTTGTTTTAGTCTCTAGGCTTGTCTTTGTTTCTTTAAGTATTGAAGACTTAATTTAAAGGATGTATTTGGTCGTTTAGTGTCTGAAGTTCTGTTTGTACTTTTTCCTGCTGGTTCCTGCTCCTGGTACTTTCTTTCCTCGTGTGCTGTTTGTTTGCTGCTGATTGTATTTGGAAAATTATTTCTAGAAATCAGCTGACGCCTGGGATGAAAGTGTAGGCTCATCCTGCAAGGCCCACACTGTCGGGATGGTGGGGCAACAGCGTTCTTCAACCAGAAGCACAGGAGACAGTTTCAGTGAACCTGTCAGCTTATTAGCAGTCGGGCACACGCTTTTATACAGCAGGTAAAAGGGAGTAGGTCAGGGTAGCAGCACTGATTCTGTAGGCTAAAGCAGATACTGGAGCTGCTATGCTTCTCCCGTCAGCTTGAAGGTCATGTAGCCTGTGTAGCCTTTCAGGTAGTCTTACGTGTTTCGGCCACCCCTGGGAGCTGTTTACCTAGTTGACAATCACAAGGCCCCTCAACAGGAAGTGGGAGTGGGGGAAATGTGCCTAGGGCCCCTGCCACCTGCCAGCAGTCAGGTAATATGTGGGGGTCTCAGTGTGCCATGCCCTCTTAACCTCCTGCATGGGCTAGGCAGGCAGTCTCCCAGCCAGGCACAGGATCGCCCACATGGAAGTGCCTCCGTGCAGAGAATAGTTATTTGTGTTTTAGTTGGACCTCTTACAGTTCCCTGTCATCTAGTTCCACCAACACCAAATTCTGAGCTTGAGGTTCAGTGCCACTCAGGCAGTGCAGACGCACGTGATACCTGTGTTACTTCTGGTTGACTTGCACCCTCACAGTGTAGCCGCGGGTGCTTCCTTCACTTCCAGTTCTCTCTCAGCATTGCTCATAGAAGTCTATGGCTTAGGTTGCATCTTCTTTTTTTTTTTCCCTTAGGATTTATTTTACTTATTTGAAAGGCAGAGGGACAGAATGAGAGGGAAAGATAGAGAGAAAGAGATCTTTCATCCACTGGTTCACTTCCCAGATAACTGCGACATTTGAGATAAGACCAGGGCAAAGCCAGGAGCCAGGAACTCCATTGGAGTCTCCCACATGGGTGACGGGCCCAAGTACGTGGGCCCTCCTGCCGTCTTCCCAGGCCCATTAGCAGGGGGCTGTCTCAGAAGCAAAGCAACGTGCACTCCAATAAGGAATGCCAGTGTTGAAAAAGCAGCTTAACTTACCGCTCCACAACACGAAAACCCCCTGGCTTAAATTTTTGTTCTCAGTTTTGGAGTCTTGAAACAAAAGCTATGTTCTGTACTTATTTCTGTTTGCTGTTTGTATCACCTTGTCAGCTCTTTGATACTTCTAAAATGATGTTATATACAGCCTTTTAAATTGTTTTCAATAGGAAGTTTGTTCAATTAATCTAATTTTTCATTCTGGGATAACAGAAGAAACTTCTAGTTTTTTTTTTTTTTTGACAGGCAGAGTGGACAGTGAGAGAGAGACAGAGAGAAAGATCTTCCTTTGCCGTTGGTTCACCCTCCAATGGCCGCCGCGGTCGGCGCGCTGCGGCCGGCGCACCACGCTCGTCCGATGGCAGGAGCCAGGTGCTAGGTGCTTTATCCTGGTCTCCCATGGGGTGCAGGGCCCAAGGACTTGGGTCATCCTCCACTGCACTCCCGGGCCACAGCAGAGAGCTGGCCTGGAAGAGGGGCAACCGGGACAGAATCCGGCACCCCGACCGGGACTAGAACCCGGTGTGCCGGCACCGCAAGGCGGAGGATTAGCCTGTTGAGCCACGGCGCCGGCGAAACTTCTAGTTTTTTAAGGGTACAGTCTAGGTTTTTTTTAATGTCTCTAGCACAGTGTTGAATAGTGGATCGGCAGGCTCATGAAGCATTGCTGAGTGGTTGTCATTTTAAAGTCACTGTGTGCCCCAGGGATGATTGTTTCATCTTTGATATTTAAGCCCCAGAAAAGCAGAAGCGTGTTGCTCCAATTCTTTGTATACTCTTTTTTTTTTTTTTTATTAAAGATTTATTTATTTGAAAGAGTTACAGAGAGAAGTAGAGACAGAGAAAGAGGTCTTCCATCTGCTGGTTCACTCCCCAGATGGCTGCAACGGGTGGAGCTGTGCCAGTCTGAAGCCAGGAGCTTCTTCCGGATCCCCCACGCAGGTGCAGGGGCCCAAGGACTTGGGTCATCTTCTACTGCTATCCCAGGCCATAGCAGAGAGCTGGATCAGAAGAGGAGCAGCTGGGACTAGAACCAGTGCCCATATGGGATGCCGGCACTTCAGGCCGGGGCGTTAACCTACTGTGCCACAGTGCTGGCCCCTGTATACTCTTTTGTTTCTGAAAGTTATGTAATTGACAGGAAGAATATATGTGTCTAGTCAGCTTTCATATGGCTTATTATTTCTCATAAGAATATATGAAGGACCTTAAAAAGTTTGTGGAAAGTGGAGTTAAAAGATGTTTATTGGGGCAGCATTGCGGTGCAGCAGGTCAGGCTGCCACTTATGATGCCTCCATCCCACATGGGGATGGCAGTTTTGAGTCTGACTGCTCTGTTTCAAATCCAGCTTCCTGCTTATGCATCTGGGGAAGTAGCAGAGGATGGATGAAATACTTGGGACCTAGGTGCCAGGGCTTAGGCTGTGGATATCGGGGGAGGAGGGAGGCATCCTGTGTGTGTTGTCACTTCATCACTGTTTTCTGATGGTACATCTACCACTTCCATAGTTAAATAATGAGCTCATTGAAGAAAGAGATTGTGCTTTTGTATTCTGCCACATTTTTCTTTTTTGCTTCTGTAAATGTGTAATGCAGTTTATAATGATTGTTTCTGATTATAATTATAGAAAACTTTGAGAAGGTTGGGTTTTCCACATTAGGTTAATTTTGAGGGAAGAAGGCAGAGATGAAATATCTTGCTTATACTCTATCTTAATATGAAATAGCTTTTTATATAAATAGTAAACAATAATTCAAAGATTTATAGCTTATCAAAGTTTTGCTAAGTTATAAGGTATTACTGCTATATGTGAATGTGCTGCTCTGGAAACTAGATAGGGTTTCAAAAAACAGGAAGAGCCTGCCGCTTAGTGTTTTATGTTTCCATTAATCCTTATTTTGGAATGAGAAAACAGATTTGGTTAAAAAGCAAATTACTCAATGCATGAAGAATAAGTTTTATTTATTTGAAAGGCAAATTTACAGACAGAGGGAAAGACAGAGAGATCCTCCATCCACTGGTTCACTCCCAAATGGCCACAATGGTCAGGTCTGGGCCAGGCTGAAGCCAGAAGCCTGGAGCTCCCTCTGGAACTCCCACTTGGGCGGCAGGGGCCCAAGTACTTGGGCCATCATCTGCTGCTTTTCCCAGACATGTTAGCAGGGAGCTAGATCAGAAGTAGAGTAGCTAGGACTCAAATCAGTGCCAGCACTGCAGGTGGCTGGGAGGCTTAACCTGATAGCAGTCTTATTTTTAATAGTTTTTTCCCCCCTTTTGAAAATCAGAGAGACAGATCTTCCGTCTACCGGTTCACTCCCAAAATGCCCACAACGGCCAAGACTAGGGTAGGCCAAAACCAGGAGCCTGGAACACCATCTGGATCTCCCCCATGGGTGACAGGAACCCAGGTGTTTGAGCCATCATCTCTTGCCTCCCAGAATGCACATTAGCAGGAAGCTGAGTTAGAAGCAGAGGCAAGTGAAAGATTTATACGATCTGAAGAGAAACCAGAGTGTTACATCCATTCATTCAGTAAGAGTTTTATGATCACAGATCATTTGGATAAAGGAATACTTCTGTGCAGATGTGTAAGTAGACAGTTTGGGATCTGATGAGCATGGATTAAGTAAAGATAGTTATCCCGTTGTGTCCTGAATTCTGTTTGAAGGTTTGGTATGATTGTCTTGATTTCTTTTCTGCTATAATCAAAACTATTAGTATATTTTTTGAACTTTGTTCTCAAATTAGGGGTCTTTATTGTTTTAATGTTTATATTTTTACTTTCCCAAGTAAGTGAGTTTTGTAAAAGCTTAATTACTGTGAACATTTGGCTTGATATTCATCTTTATTTTATTTATAAGTGTTACAGCATCTTAATTTATATAACAAATGCAGGGCCATTTAAAAGTTAAGTAGATTTAAAATGCATTAAAGGAGCTCTATAAAATAGAATACTGTATGAAGCTTTTGAAATACAAACATCAGCTTTTATGTGGTGGAAATGTAGATAATTTATATGACTTTCCTCAAGTGATTTCTAAAATCTGCATCTCTTAAAAAATGTCATGTTATAGAATCTTAGGGAGAAAAGCTGTTTCATTAGTTGAGGTTTTGAACAAATCAGTGTTTAATGATTATATTTCTAATTGTGAATATTAGCATGTAATTGGCATAGAGTCTGTGTTATGATTAATCTTAATTGGAGTTTTTACATTTTCATTGCCTTGCTTGACATGAATATACACTTATCACAACATGAGAAATAGTATCTCAACATTAATAGTTTTGTTAAGTTAATAACAACAGAGCTCACACAAAACAAAACAAGCTTTCTTTGTGTCCCACAGATGTATCTTGTGATTTTTCCAGAGGGAACAAGATATAATCCAGAACAAACTGAAGTCCTTTTAGCTAGTCAAACGTTTGCTGCTCAGCAAGGTAACTAAGCACCGATTGTTTGAAAAAATAGTTTTTAAAGGTAATTTAAAATAATTGTGTCCTGTGTTCTTCCTGGAGAAGATATTCATGTTTCACATAATTCGGTGAATGAGTAAATGTGTTATGTATTTTCTTTAGGAAATGAAGTTTCTTCTTAATTCATTTGCATGTTGTATACATAAACATTCATGTGCTTGCTGTGATAGATATTCCAGTGCCATGGGTTTAGTTAAAATCTATCCAAAGTACATGATTATGTAGGTGGAATCTTTCCACAGTGTGGGTTACGTGTGAGAGAAAAGTTTCAGCAGACCTGAGTTGCAGTCTAAACTCTGAATTTTGTTAGAAATTTGATTGCAAGTTGCCTGATGTTACCAAACTTCAATTTCCTTCTCTCTCTTTAAAAAAAAAAATCTGTGTGTGTGTGTGTGTGTGTGTGTGTGTGTGTGTACGCATGTGCATGCATGCCTCGTGGGTAGACACATCTGTGTAAGAATTAGATTAGAAGATAGATGCAGTTCATGCAGTCACGCTTTCACAGTTGGGTAACTGATTGGGAAGTAAGCTCTGCCGTTTAATCAAGTTGGGAAGTATACAGAAGACAGTGCCTGTGCTGTGTCCTCAAGGGTGTCCTTGAGGTTTGACTATGGATTTGTGTGTCTCTGCATGTGGCAGCCGCCCGTGCTGATGTCTTGTTCAGGACACTGCGCTGGGGACTGTGGCAGTGCTGTTCCTCTCAGAGAACTTTCTGTGGAGATGGTGTGCTGGCCCCTGTTCACACAGTTACTGAACATTCAAAATGTGACTAGTGCGTCAGGGGAAGTTACCTTTAAATTCTGTTTGCTTCTAGTTTAATTAAAATTTTAATCTTGTTTTATTTTAAATGTAAGTGGCCATGTATGACTACGGGTGGATCTATGACAAAGCAGGTATGTGTGATACACAGTGGCAAGGAGGAGCTCTTACAAGGACTTAGGAGTTGAATCAGAAGCAGAAGTGGGACTTGATCCCGGGCACTCCAGTATAGGGTGCATGTGTCCCAAGCCGCTGCTTGACTTGCTGCCCCGCAATGGCTTTTGTTTTTCTTTTTAATTTTTAGTTATTTATTTGTGAGCCAGAGAGAGAGCTCCCATCCACTGGGATCCATCCACTCCCGAAATGTCCCTAGCAGCCAGTGCTGGTCTAGGGCCAAAGCTGGGAAAGGCCCAAACTTGAGCCATCATCTGCTACCTTCCAGGGTACACATTCACAGGAGGCTGGAATCCGGAAAGAGCTGGGACTCAAAACCAGGCACTGATTTGAGATGCAAGTGCCTTGACTGGCCTCTTAATTGCTCAGCCAAATGTACATCCCTATGAGTATTTCATAGATGAATGTCACAAAGGTCTTTTTTTCAAACCTTCACTGTAAGTGTCTCCCTCCCTTTTCTCCCTCCTCCTCTTCCTACTCCTCCTCCCCTCCTCTCTCCCCCTTTTTTCTCCTCCCCTCTCCTCTCCCTTCCTTTTCCCTCACCTTCTCCCTCCCCCTTCCATCTGCTCTTCTCTCCTTCCCTCCTCCTCCCCTCCTCTCTCCCCCTTTGTCCCTCCCCTCTGCTTTTCCCTCCCCTTCCTTTTCCCCTCCCTTCCCCCCTCCTCCCCTCCTCTCCCTTCCCCCTCTCCCCCCCTTCTCCCCCCCTCTTCCCTCTCTCTTCCACTCCCCTCCTCTCCTCCCTTCCCCTTCCTTTTCTCCCTTCCCTTCCTCCACTCCTTCCCTCCTTCCCCCTCTCCTCTCCCTCCCTCCCCCTTCCCTCCCTTCTCCTCTCCCCCTCCCTTGTCTCCCTGCTCTCCCCTCTCCTTCCAGAAATACTACATTTCTATTTATTTCCTTACTAACTTACATTTTTTTTGCATTTTTAACACCAAGTTTAATGAGATTTGGGGTCCCATGACAAGTTTTTAAACTGTACCCTTAATAAGACCATAGGAATGTATGCAGAACTGTACAGCTTTATAGTTACAAACTTTCTCCTCCCTCTCTTATTCCCACTCTTATTTTTTTCTAAGATCTAATTTCAGTTGACTTTATATACATATAATTAACTCTGTGTTAAGTAAAGAGTTCAACAAATAGTATGAAAGAAAAAAAAAAAAAACTGAAAACCAAAGGAAATGAAACTGTTCCTCAACAGTCAAGACAAGGGCAGCTCAAGTCACCCTTCTCAAGTGTTAGTTTCACTTTGCGGATTTTGTTTTAGGTACTGTATTAGTTCTCATGGATCAGGGAGAACATACAGTGTTTGTCCATTTGGGACTAGCTTTTATCACTAAGTATAATGTTTTCCAGATTCATCCATCTTGTTGCAAATGACTGGATTCCATTTTTTCTTTTTACCACTATGTAGTATTCCATAGTGTACATATCCCGTAATTTCTTTATCCAGTCTTTGGTTGATGGGCATTTAGGTTGATTCCATGTCTTAGCTGTTGTGAATTGAGCTGCACTAAACTTGGAGGTGCAGATAGCTGTTTTGTTTACTGATTTCATTCCCCTTGGGTAAATTCCAGGAGTGGAATGGCTGGGTCAAATGGTAGGTCTGTATTCAGATTTTTTAGGTATCTCCATAACTAACTTACTTTAGATTCTAGTAATTAATTGTTCTTACTACACACCACACTTTGGACTTAGTAAGACTAGATGAGCTCTAATAGCAGATGAAAAAGTTAACTCAATTGACAGATGTTTTCCAGCTTGGTATACTATTGAGATTTGTGTTAGAAGTTTATGAATAAATTAAACTGCTTCTGCCCTGGGGACTTAAGTCAAATATGTGGTTGTGGGAATCTTTTTGTTTCCCACACCACCCTGCATTTTAAAAATTCTTCTGTGGGACAATCCCACCGTACTATAGCTGCTCTTCCTTATACAGCTCCTTTTCCCTGGAGAGACAGCAGAAAACCCAAATCAAGATTTCTTTCCTAGTTTGTTTTCATGTCATGTCTAGAAAGCTACTGTTTTCTGTTAAAGATCAGCAAATAGTCTAATCAAGGCAAAGGGAGGTGGTAGGAAACAGGAAGGGAAGAAAAGCAAATACTTTTTGCCAGCAAGAGCACTAGGAGAATGTACAATTAGTTATTCTATCTATTGCAATATTGTCTCAGTTAAGGAAGCTTTTAAAAGTATATGAGATATGCTCCAGGATATAATATGTTCTTTCAAAGACTTGTTCACATGTAATACTCATATGCTGTTTATCTGACTGTTTTAGCATTCTCCTTAGCATCCAAAGCATGCTAAGACAAGCCAAATGTCCATCAGCTGGTGAATAGAGAAACAAAATGTGTTCTATCTATCCTATGCCTCACCTTATACAAAAATCCACTCAAAATGGATCAAAGACCATCAAAAACTGCAGGTTTTTGGTACAGGTGATGATTTTTTCTGTTAAAACCCCAAAAGCACAGGTAACAAAAGCAAAAAACAGACAAAAGGGATAATATCAAGTTAAAAATTTCTTCACAGAAAAGAAAACAACAGAGTGAAGAGCAATCTGTAGAATGGGAGATAGTTTTTGCAAATTGCTTTACCTGACAAATGACTGGCTATCCGGAATATACAAGGGATTCAAAAAACTGAACAACGAAAACCAAACAGTCTGATTAAAAATGAGCAAATAATATGAAGACGCTTCTCAAAAGAAAAAGTACAATAGCCAACAAAATTATGAAAAGATGCTCAACATTATCAGCTATTAGGGAAGTGCAGACCAAAGCCACATGAGATACCATCAATTCCAGTTAGAATGGTTATTATGAAAGAGACCCAAAATAACAAGTGCTGGGGAGGATATGAAGAAAAGAAAATGGATACGGTGTTGGTGGGAATGTAAATTAGCCCAGCTGTTATGGAAACCATTATGAAAGTTGCTCAAACACTAAAAACATGTCTACAGTTTCCACCTTTTCCACTTTTGGGTATATATCCACAGGAAATAAAATTGGCATATCATACATAGACTCGACTCCCATGTTTATTGCTGCAGTGTGCACAGTCCTTAAGATGGACTCAATCCGGATGCCCATCAGTAGATGAATGAATACAGAATATGGGACATAAACATAGTAGAATATTATTTGGCATCAAAATGGGTGGAACTGGAGACCATTGTGTTAAATAAGTCAGACGCAGACAAATACTGCTTGTTTTCTATCATGTGGAAGCTAAAAAGTTGATTTGAGTATATAATAGTGATTATTAGACATTATAGGGGTGGGACTGGAAGGAGACTAGATGAAGGGTGCCAAAACACAGTTAAGAGAGAAAAATAAACTCTAGCACAAAATAAAATAAACTCTTCAGCACAAGGGGATGACTGTAGTAGCATACAGTAACATCTTCATGAGCAATCAGAAGCAGGGAGACTCTAAACACCAAGGGTAAGGAAGTGGAAACATTGTGTACATGTAGAAGTATCACACTGTTCCCTATAACTATGTACAATTATTATGTGGTAATCAGAAAGATTTTGTAAATGTGTGTGGAGATGGCCGTGCCATCTACCCTGATTTGATCATTACACATTATGTTCATGTATTGGATTATCACTCTGTACGCCATAAATACATACAATTGGATAATTTTAAGAAGTGATGTATCCATACTATGGAATGCTTTTTGCAGCCATTAAAATGGATTGAGGTACTGATATACAACCATGTACCTAAGCCTAAAACATGCTGAGTGAAATAAGACACAGAAGGTTCCCTTCACGTGTAATATCAGGATAGGCAGAGCCATAGAGACCCAAAGCAGGTGGCAAGGGGAGTGTACAGTATACTCATGCTGCAGGTGTGTGTTGGGGGTGACGCAGGGGTGGTGATTGCACAGGTCTGAATAGACTGAAACCACTGAAGTGTGTACTCTAAAGTGGAGGATTTTATGGCATGTGAATTATGTCTCAATTTTTAAAAATGTATCAAGAAGCTGGATTCTTCAGTTTAAACTGAATAATATGAGGTTTGTATTTCACAACACATGGACCATATCAGCTCTCTTATGCATAGTGGGGGACTTTTAAGCTATCTCCGACTCCCCCATCACTGTGTGAAGAGATTTGGAGTTAGAGGATTCATGGACCAGGAGTCAGGAATTAAACTTGTTCTCCTGAAGCCTCCTGAGTGACCACGGGCAGGGTTCTTCATCTGGATTCAGTCGCCAGCGAAGGGGACCTAGCATTTGTTTGTGTCGGACTTTACCTCACTGAAGGATTCCCCGTGGGTCCCAAGTTTCCTGAGGGCTGATTTTCTGCCAGCTTCCAACACAGTGTCTTGTGCGTGTAGAAGTTTTATAAATATGTCATAAAGAGATGCCGATTTAAACAGGAAAAGTCATGTGAGAGTCCTTTTTGCACTTAAAGCCCTACAGATATTAAATTAGTGTAGTACTGTATTCTGGTCTATTTGTGGAAATTTGAACAAGTCAGAAGTCAGACTTAATGTGTTGCTAATTTGTGGCCACACTGATTGACTTCTTTTCTAGGTCTTCCAGTATTAAAACATGTGCTAACACCAAGAATAAAGGCAACTCATGTCGCTTTTGATTCTATGAAGAATTACTTAGATGCAATTTATGATGTTACAGTGGTTTACGAGGGGAAAACTGATAAAGGGCAGCGGAAAGTATCACCATCCATGACTGGTGAGTTGATGTCTGTACTTGAAGCTATATGCTTTAAGCACAGACCTACGTGAACCCACACACATTCACTTGAAATATGACACATACAAGCAATGGCTCTTTATTAATGTATATTTCATTTTTCCTTCATTACATTTACTTGGTTTTGTTTTTCAAGATGTTATTGACATGTAACAGTTGAAATGTAATTCATCCTGCTAAGTTAGGTATTTCTTGGCTGCCGTATGAGTCTTTTGGGAGACTCCTCCTGTCCAAAATTCATCCAGAAAAAGATGTTCCACAAATCATGGGAGGGAGCTAGCAGTGGGAGAACCATACAGCAATACTGAGCTCTGCATTAATTGTCAGTGATAATCATTTCATAAACTGTTCACAAAGTATAGTGTCAGTGTTGACAAGGAGAATGTGTGATTTCCCTTTTCAAACATGTGCTGGGTTTTAGAGACCTTTACATCTGTGTCAGATATAATGAAGAGAAGTTTTTTAAATATTTATTTATTTATTTTTAAATCAGAGGGAGATATAGAGAAAGAGGGCTTCTATCCACTGGTTTGCTCCCCAGATGGCTACAAGAGCTGGGGTCTGGCCCAAGCTGAAGCCAAGAACCAGAAGTTTCATCTGGGTCGCCCACATGGGTACAGGGCCCAAACACTTGGGCCATCTTCTGCTGCTTTCCCAGGTGCATTAGCAGGGAGCTGGATCAGAAGTGGAGCAGCTGGGACTTGAATGGTACCCTATGGGATGCCAGCTTTATAGGCAGTGCTTTATCCACTAGGCTACAATGCCTGTCCTGAGAAAGTTTTAAGTGAGCACAGTAGTTTGGTGGAACTTAACCAAAGACACTGTTGACCATTAGAAAAATTTAAATCTGGGGGTAGGCAAATAGGGAAGTATTTTATCTTTTCCCTGAGCAGCTATTTGGACTTGAATCCACAGGCTTCCCAGGCTGCCTGCATCAGTATTGTCTCTTGAAGATAGATGTTCAAAGTATGAACCACTAGCACATTTTATATTTAAATTTCCTCTCAAAGCATTCCTCTGCATTTGATGTATAGAATAATGCTCATAGCTGCAGTGAAACATTTGCAAAAATAAACATTATTCAAGCATTTAGAGGTTAGCAAGGATAGAAAGGATTTCACCCAAACTTAAGGTCAGATTGTCTGGGTATAATAATGTGCACTATTAAATTATTTAATAATCTGTTGTGTTCTTGAGATGCCAAGAATGTTTCAAAGTGCAGAGAGAGTGCAGTTACAAAATGATCATTCTGTTACACAGTGACCATATGTAGCTCACCTGAGTTTTAGAAGAAATGCTCTTGGATTCGAAGATGCAGACAGTAGCTCCCCAGAGCAGGGAGGCTTTGGGAGGGGCTTGGAGGCAAATGTCTCAAGTGCAAGTATTTCCATCGTAGGAATGATTGCTGTCCTCACTACCTTTAATGTAGAGTAACAGTAGAATAGAAAGGTAAGTGTTATAGTTTCATTGTAAATGTCATTTTTTGAAATATATATGATTTAAAAATGAAGCTATAAAAAGTATACAGTGTTGGGACCGGCGCTATGGCACAGCGGGTTAAAGCTGTGGCCTGAGGCGCCGGCGGCATCCCATATGGGCGCTGGTTCTAGTCCCGGCTGCTTCTCTTCCAATCCAGCTCTCTGCTATGGCCTGGGATAGCAGTAGAGGATGGCCCAAGTCCTTGGGCTCCTGCACCCACATGGGAGACGTGGAAGAAGCTCCTGGCTCCTGGCTTCGGATCTGCGCAGTTCCGGCCGTTGTGGCCATCTGGGGAGTGAACCCGCAGATGGAAGTCCTTCCTCTCTCTGTCTCTACCTCTCTCTGTGACTCTGTCTTTCAAATAAATAAAACACATCTTTAGCAAAAAAGTATACAGTGAAATCTTTTGTTTCCCACTCTGACCCTGTATGCCTGGCTCGACTCCCATGCCACTCCCTAGAAGTAACTGTTTTTCTTAATTTTTTATGTATTCATATGTGTAAAACTCAAGTATATATTCTGATTCCACCTTCTTCCCATCTTAAAAGGTAACCTTTATGTTTTTAACCATTGACTCACTTTTGTATTTTAAAACAAACATTTTTATTCTTTAGGATTTTCATTAGTTTTTAAACAGTGTTTTAAAGATAAGCACATTTTTATTGTGAAAAACACAATTCCCACAACAACCTTTTTTAAATGTTCTTTTTTAGGCCGGCACCGCGGCTCACTTGGCTGATCCTCTACCTGTGGCACGGGCACCCTGGGTTCTAGTCCCGGTTGGAGCGCCAGATTCTGTCCTGGTTGCTCCTCTTCCAGTCCAGCTCTCTGCTGTGGCCCGGGAAGGCAGTGGAGGGTGGCCCAAGTGCTTGGGTCCTGTACCAGCATGCGAGACCAGGAGGAAGCACCTGGCTCCTAGCTTCAGATCAGCACAGTGCACCAGCTGTAGCGGCCATTTGGGGGGTGAACCAACGGAAAAAGGAAGACCTTTCTCTCTGTCTCTCTCTCTCACTGTCTAACTCTGCCTGTCCAGAAAAATAAATAAATAGACTTTTAAAAAATTCTCTTTTTTAAAAAAAGATATTTATTTGTAAGGCAGAGCCACAGAGGTAGATCTTCCATCCATTGGTTCACACTGTCCTAGTTGTAAGAACTTGTTGAGGGGGCTGTTGCTGTGGCACAGTGTGTTAAAGCCCCAGCCTATAGCGCTGGCAACCCCTATGGATGCTGGTTGTATCCTGGCTGTTCTACTTCTGATCCAGCTCCCTGCTAATTTTAATGTGCCTGGAGAAGCAGCGGAGAATGGCCAAAGTCCTTGAGCCCCTGCACCCACGTGGGAGACACGGAGGAAGCTCCTGGCTCCTAGCCTCGGATAGGCTCAGCTTTGATCTTTGTGGCCATTAGGGGAGTGAAGTGAACCAGCAGATGGAAGACCTCTACCCCTCTCTGCAACTCTGTCTTTCAAATAAATTAAATAAATCTAAAGAAAGAGAGAAGAGGAGAGGGGAAGCGGGGGGAGCTTGGCCTGGCCCTCAGCTGCCCTTGACTGGCTCGAGCCTACCCTCAGCCCCTGCTGTGGTGGGTCTTCCTTAAGGTGAAGGCTTGCCTGGGCCAGTCCTTTCCAAACAGATCTCCTTCCCGTAGCTTGCCCTCACAGACCTGCTGTTCGCCAAGTGGCTCTCTGGTCAAGGCTTCCTCAGCTCGGCTGCTTGCTGGCTCCCAGTGCTTTCCCTCACGCACACACTGCAGTCACTGCCCTGCCGGCTCCTAGCATGCGGCCATTGCATTCCATCCGAGTGACCGTTTTGGAAGCACCTGTTGCCTGAATTCTGAACCCAGCTCCTCTCCCATTGCTCTCCTTATCCTCCAGGACATGGAAGCTGCCAGGGCTTTGGGGCCTGCTCTGTGTGTACGTCGTAAGTTGTGTCTGTTTGTGAAAAGCTTGGCTTTCCTACCTATCATACCCAAATCCTGTGTAGAAAATAAAATCTCACTCTGGTCAATTAAGGAAAAATTACTTCCTTAAGGAGAAATATACCAGAGTAAAATCAAGACTGAAGAAGACAAACTGGAAAAATATTTGCAACCGAGATCACAGATCAAAGAAAGGTTCATTTCCTTGATGTCTAAAGTGCTCCAACAAGTTGGTAGGAGAATGACCAAACACTCAAAAGAAAAGTGGGTAAAGGATAAGAAGAGACAGTTCACAGAAAAAAAAAAGTTGAGCCTCATTCATAATAAGAGAAATGCAAATTAAAACTACAGTAGGATAAAACTTTGTTATCTGGCCGGCGCCGTGGCTCAACAGGCTAATCCTCCGCCTTGCGGCGCCGGCACACCGGGTTCTAGTCCCGGTCGGGGCGCCGGATTCTGTCCCGGTTGCCCCTCTTCCAGGCCAGCCCTCTGCTGTGGCCCGGGAGTGCAGTGGAGGATGGCCCAGGTGCTTGGGCCCTGCACCCCATGGGGAGACCAGGAAAAGCACCTGGCTCCTGGCTCCTGCCATCGGATGAGCGCGGTGCGCCGGCCGCAGCGCGCCGGCCGCGGCGGCCATTGGAGGGTGAACCAACGGCAAAGGAAGACCTTTCTGTCTGTCTCTCTCTCTCTCACTGTCCACTCTGCCTGTCAAAAATAAAAAAAAAAAAAAAAAAAAAAAAAAAAACTTTGTTATCTACCAGATTGGCAAAAATCCCAAGATCTGATAGCAGACTTAGGTGAGATCCAATTTTTAAATATTTATGTATTTGAAAGAGTTACAGAGAGTGGGAAAGAGAGAGTGAGATCTTCCATCCACTGGTTCACTCTCCAGGTTACTTCAATGACTAGGGCTGGGCCAGGTAGAAGCCAGGAACCAGGAGCTTCATCCAGGTCTCCCATGTTAGTGGCAGGGGCCCAAACACTTCAGCCATCCTCCACGGCTCTTCCCAGGCCATTAGGAGGGAGCTAGATCAGAAGTGGAGCAGCTGAGATAGAAACTGGCACCCATATTGGATTCTGCACTCTCTGGCAACAACTTTGCCCACTATGCCACAATGCCAGCCCTGAGATTAAATTTTAATGGGCACTTTTGTACTGGCTGTTAGGAATGTAACACAGTATAATCTCTATAGAAGCTGATTAGGAGATGTCTATCAAATTTGGAAGTGCATTTATTTTTTAGACTCATCAGTCCTGCTTCTATAAAAAGTGACACATGGGCAGAGTATTGGCTTAGCAGCCCAAATGCCACTAGGAATGCCTGTGTATGGGAGTGTGTGAGTGTGAATCCTCACTTTGCTCCCTGCTAATGCACACCCTGGGAGGCAGCAGGTGATGGCTCAAGTAGTTGGGTCCCTGCCACCCGTGTAGACGATCTGCATTTGGTTCCTGGCTTCGGCTGTCTAGCCTGAACTGTTACAGGCGTTTGGGGAGTGAACCAGCAGATAGACTCTGTCTTTCCACCTCTGAAATTTAATAGATAAGAATAATCTTCTGGAAAATCATTTAAGCATTAGAAGGGCAGGCACTTGGTACAGCAGTTAAGATGTCATTTAGGATACCAGCGTCTCACACTGGAGTTCCTGGGTTCAGTTCCCTGCTCTACTCCCAATTCTAGATTCCTGTTAATGTGTACCCTGGGGGGCAGCAGATGATGGTTCAACATAGTTGGGTCCCTGCCACCTACATGGGAGACCTTGATAGAGTTTCAGACCCTTGGATTCAGCCTGACCCAGCTGCAGCTGCTGGTGGCATCTGGGAAGTGAACCAGTGGATGGGAGATCTCGTCTCTGTCTATCTTTTAAGTAAATAAAATAAGGGAAATTTCAAAAACTGATATACCATTTTCCTTTTTAATTGTGAATTATGGCCTATGGTTTGAAATACCCTGCTCTTATCACTTATGTTAATTGGTTAATACTATGGTCTAGTTATATTCTACTGTAGACCAGGATTCACTTTAAATTATATGAATTCTGATCTAAGCTGTAAGAGGCATAAAATTCTGTAACTTGGAATATTATGGATACTGAGTGTCCTTGGTATTAAGCCCAACTGAAAACCATTTTCCCCCTAGGAAGTTGCTGGCAGTGTCTCCAGCCATTTGTGAGGACCGTAGTTCCCTGAGAATCACCTGGACTGAGGCTGAGCACATCGAACTCCAGCCTCCCTCCAGATGGCATAGGCTGCAGGTGAAGCCAGGGAGCTGCAGAGGCTGTGGGTTAAGGGAGTTGGCAGGAGTTCTGTGAGCACTGCAGACTGATAGCTGAGGGCTTCCAGAGCCTCACCGTGAAGAGCAAGGCAGCCAGCAGTGTCCCATCCTCCACTGTGTGGTACACATCCATTTCAAAGGAGGGGAAAACCAATGCCACAGTTCACCCACTCTTGTCCTCAGAGTCAAGTAGCTTCAGATAGGTTTCCATTGGGTCAGAGGTGGCATGGGTGGTTTGATTTTTTCAAATTGTTTTAAAGAAAAAAAAAAGATTAATTTTTAAGGCAAAATGACTGAGAAAAACAGAGAGAGAGAGAGCTCTTCCAACTGCTGGTTCACTCCCCAAAGGGTCTCATAGCCAGGGCTGGGCCAAGCCAAAACCAGGAGTCCAGAACTCCATCCAGGTCTCCCATGTGGTTGGCAGGGGCCCAGACACTTGAGCCATCTTCCCTGCCTTCCCAGGCACATTAGCAGGAAGCTGTGTAAGAAGTGGAGCATTCAGGATTCAAACTGGCACTCTAGTAAGGGATATATCTATTTCTTTTTTTTTTTTTTTAACATTTATTTATTTATTTGAAAGGCAGAGGCAGAGGCAGAATGAGAGAGATCTTCCGTCCGCTGGTTCACTGACCAGATGGCTGCCTGAAGCTAGGAGCCAGGAGCTTCCTCCGGGTCTCTCATGTGGATACAGGGGCCCAAGCACTTGTGCCAACTTCTACTGTTTTCCCAGGCCATAGCAGAGAGCTGGATTGGAAGTGGAACAGCTGGGACTCAAACCGGTACCCATAGGGGATGCTGGCACTGCACGTGGTGGCTTTACCTGCTATGCCATAGTGCCAGCCCCTTAAAAATCTTATTTCTACAACGAGTACTACACCTTAATAAATTGTCTGCTAAAGACAAAATTTGATATTCTACAAAGCATTATATATGATCCTAGTTAACTTTTTTCTATTAATATTTTATATTTCAAAAAATACATTCAAGAATACTTCAAAAAGCTTGTGGAAAATAGAATCAAAGATGAGTTTATTTTTATATAAATATATAAAAGCAGATATACACTTCAAGATACAGACATTGTGAAAAAGAAGATTTTAAGAAAATATCCAACTGTTAACTGGGGTTGCATTTAAATAGGTGAGCTTGTAAAGTTTTTTTAAAGATTTATTTATTTATTTACTTATTTGAAAGAGTTACACAGAGAGGAGAGGCAGAGAGAGAAAGAGGTCTTCCATCTGATAGTTTACTCCCCAAGGGCCAGAGCTGCACTGACCCAAAGCCAGGAGCCAGGAGCTTCTTCTGGGTCTCCCATGCGTGTGCAGGGGCCCAAGGACTTAGGCCATCTTCTACTGCTTTCCCAGGCCATAGCAGAGAGCTGGATCAGAAGTGGAGCAGCTGGATCTCAAACTGGTGTCCATATGGGATGCTAGCGTTTCAGGCCAGGGCGTTAACCTGCTGCGCCACAGCACTGGCCCCAGTGTAAAGTTTTTTTTTTTTTTTCTTTCTTTCTTTTGGGTTACCTGAATTTTCACCTGCAAATACAAGCTGCTACAAAAAGCTTGTGAAAAAATGTAATTAAAGGATAAATTAATTTTGTAGGCATTGTGGTGTAGCTGGTTAAGCTGCCACCTGCAATGCTAGCATCCTGTATGGGCGCTGATTTGAATCCTGGCTGCTCCACTTCCCTCCCAGCTTCCTGCTAATGTACCTGGGAAAGCCATGGAAGACAACCCAAGTGCATGGGCCTCTGCAACCTTGATGGAGACCCAGAAGAAACTCCGGGCTCCTGGCTTCAGTCTTGCCTAAGCCTAGCTGTTGAACCAGCAGATGAAAGATCTCCATCTCTGTCTCTCCCTCTCTTTAACTCTGCCTTTTAAATAAATAAATCAAATTTTTAAAAGAGTATTTGAATGAGAACAATTTTTAAACCCATGCATATTAATATAGTACAATGCATAAATCATTAATGTATTTTTTTATTTTTTAAAAGATTTTATTTATGTATTTGAAAGTCAGAGAGAGGATAGGTGGAGAGAGAGAGAGGTCTTCCATCTGCTTGTTCACTCCCCAATTGGCCACAAGGGCTGGAACCACACCCATCCGAAGCCAGGAGCCAGGAGCTTCTTCCGGGTCTCCCACACAGGTGCAGGGGCCCAAGGACTTGGGCCATCTTCTACTGCTTTCCCAGGCTATAGCAGAGAGTTGGATCAGAAGCGGAGCATCCAGGACTCGAACCAGCGCCCATATGGGATGCCAGCACTGAAGGCAGCAGCTTTACTTGCTACACCACAGCGCCAGCCCCTAAATCATTAATTTATTATATAATTATGTTAATATAAATTATGTTAAACATATTGAATGAGATTATTTATGCAGGTATACATAGTCTTTATGTACTGTTATTTTAATTTTTTTTAAATTTTATTTATTCTTTATTTGAGAGGTAGAGTTAGACAGTGAGAGGGAGACAGAGAGAAGGTCTTCCATTCACTGGTTCACTCCCCAAATGGTTGCAATGACTAGAGTTGGGCCATTTCGAAGGCAGGAGCCAGGAGCTTCTTCCAGGTATCCTTCTTCTACTGCTTTGCCAGGCCTTAGCAGAGAGCTGGATCAGAAAGGGAGCAGCTGGGACTCAAACCAGTGCTAATATTAGATGCCAACACCGTAGATGGAGGATTAACCTACTGCGCCACAGCGCCGGCCCCTATTTTAATTTTCTTGCTTAATTTTGTGTTATGAACAGCTTTACATGAAGGTGCATACAATTCTATACTTTTTTCAAAGAGTTACATAACATTAATTGATGTGAACCTGTAACAGTTACCTATACTACAGGAAGTAGGCCCCCCAGAGGAAAGTGGAGCTAGCTCATTGTGAGGGCTCAGGAGTCAAGGCCCTCTGCACTCCACTCCGTGTGCTTCCTTCAGAGCCAGCATGACTCATGTGCTCCAGAGTCGACCTGTGTCAGGTGTGAGTGCTTGAAACCCTCTCTGTACCACCCCCGGCCTGTCAGTGCCCTCTCCTGTAAAACTTACAGGTGGAACAGAACTACACCTAAATTGGAGTCCTTTCCTCTGTATCCCCTAAGGTATGTAGGATAATATTTACTTATGCAATTTGAAATATGCTCCAACTAAAAGAGTTTTTGTAAATATATGTAAAAGATCTTTGTTAAATATTTAGGAACATATTTGTCAGTTATTCCCCATCTTCTGTATTGAAACTTCCTAAATGTCACTTAACGTTGAGCTGTGTTCCACTTTGTCTCGTGCCACTCATCTCGCTCCTGTTTGGGCCTTCACCACAGAGATTTAGTGATCAGGCTCCACCACCGACTTCTCTGGGCCTTTGTCCTCTGTGAGCCTTAGTTTTTCATCCATTCCAGGAGATTATAGTATTTGCCTGTATAGAATTGTGAAGTGTGCTGAAAACACAGAAGTTCATGAAAGTGTCAGGGAAAAACAGACAAAAGCACCTTGAGTCCTTTTCTCATGCAGGAGTGCCTCCTCACTCAGGAGCTAGTGTCTTAGTAGAGGCATTGTTGACACATCCGAAGTACTTGAGTCCAGGAAGCACTTCATGTCTGCCATTTGCAGTTAGTCTGTGAGGCTTGCTTCACACTCTGCAGCTATACGCTAGCACCGGAAGTATCAAGGGTAAGTGCAGCACTAACTACTCATTTATGGAAATGTTGAGGTGAAAGTAGAAAACTGATTCCAGAATCTGTCTTTTTATGTATGAGAAAGAGAAATAGGAGGACAGTGTGGAAAGTTACAGTGGCTAACAAGTTGAGCTGACGCACTGCACCTGCTGCTATGTGGGGGGCACTACTGCAGGCCATGGGAATCTGCCATACAGTGACACTATCCAGTGTCGCGGTCATCTTCCTGTCTGTTTTACAGAGTAAACATGTCCTGAAGGGTAAGCTGGACTCTTCTCGGACTGTAGAGCACCAGAGTGACCAGTTTTTAGAGCGATTGGAGATTACAGCTCTTGACCTCTGTCTTGCATACCTACCTAGGGAACGTGGTCGTCTCTTAACTCTCTTTGGGTTATTTCCTTGTTCTCCAAGGAACTTAAATATGTTCATACACTCACTTTCCCCCAGGGAGCCACCTACAAAGAAGGGAATTTCCAGCCTCCCAGTTCTTTCTTATCCTAAAATAAATGCCATTGTCACCCTTGTACAGCCTAGTTGTTTTAGAACTCATAGCTACTCCACAGTGAGAATTTTGGTTCCTGAACCAAGTATAATATGTTACAATATGGCAACAATCAGGAAGCCAAGCAAGGGTACCAGTTAGAAAACAGTAACCAGTCCCAGAGGAAAGGTAGCTGCTCTCCTAAGTTTATTGCAACTCTAGTAGTCAGTGGAGCTGTTATGTCAGCCCAGGGACTAGGAATTGAGGACTATTTTTAATGTTATTGGTTTTTTAAATTTATTTATTTGAAAGGCAGAGTTTCCCAGAGAAAGAGAAGGAGAGGCGCAGAGAGAAAGAGAGAGAGAGGTCTTCCATCCAGTGGTTCACTCCCCAGTTGGCCACAACGGCCAGAGCTGTGCCAATCCGAAGCCAGGAGCCAGGAGCTTCTTCCGGGTCTCCCATGCAGGTGCTTTCTCAGGCCATAGCAGAGCGCCTAATCGGAAGTGGAGCAGCCCGGATGCGAACTGACACCCACCCATATGGGATGCCGGCGCTTCAGGCCAGGGCATTAACCCACTGTGTCACAGCGCCAGCCCCAATTTTATTGATTTTTTATTTATTTGAAAGGCCAAGAGAGACAGACTAAGAGAGATCCATCACTGGTTCACTCCCCAAATGCCCACAACAGCAGGGATAAAACGGGCTGAAACTAAGAGGCTGGAACTCAGTCTGGGTCTCCCGCGTGGGTGTCAAGGACCTAAGTATTTGCGCCATCACATGCTGCCTCCCGGGAGGTGCGTGAACAGAAGCTGGACTCTGAAGCAAAGCCTGGACTCATCCCCAGGCGCTACCATATAGGTTGCAGATGTCCCAAGTGGCATCTTCTGCTGTGCCAAATGCCCACCTGGAACTGAGGGTTAATAAGTACCTTTTTGTGTCCAATTCTGTGCCAGGACAGGAGGTCCAGTAGAGCCAGACGGACTCCAGCTGTGCCCGGTAGGAGCACACAGTCTGGTTGGAGAAACAGCACTAACTGTGTGAGACCGGTGACAAGCTGGGATGGGGTCCCTTCAGAGGTGTGGGTGGGATTTGTAGTAGGGTCCAGCTTCCTGTTCTTGTGCTGCCTGTAGAAATAAAGTTGTTATATGAGAAATAACGTTTGTTGCTGTTCATTTAGCTTAGGCTTGTGTAATTGTGGTAGTCATGGAAATTATAGCATGTCTTCTGCTTGAGCTTGAGCCCCCAAACCACAGGTTTAATTTAAAAAAAAAAACATTTATTTATCCCAGCATCCCTGGATTTCAGAGTTGTGGAACTTTGTTCAAGACAAAAGTCTCTGTTCAGTCTAAGGTGATGTGGTGACTGAAGCCAGAGGTGATGTACTTTCGCCATAGCGTCATTTTAACTTAAAATCACCGTTCCCTTTCTTGCAGTCAGCCTCATACCATTTTTAAAGTCAATACGGTGGAAATCAATAAATCTGAATTCCGGAAAAAAAAAAAAAACATTTATTTATTTATTGCTAAGGAAAGAATATATAACAATTCTAAAACATCAAAAAATTAAATATTTGTATTCTTTATTAGAGTTTCTCTGCAAAGAATGTCCCAAAATTCATATACACTTTGATCGTATAGACAAAAAAGATGTCCCAGAAGAAGAGGCATATATGAGAAGATGGCTCCAGGAACGTTTTGAGATCAAAGATAAGTGAGTATCAGCATTTCCAACACTTTAAAGACTTCAGCTCAGCTAAATTTCACTGTAGTAAGCTCTTGGAACCAACAGCTTTGTTATCTCAAGAATGCTTTCTACAAACTCAAGTCAAATCGTATTCCACGCTTATCTGTTCATGTTTTAAGCTTTGCTGTCACAAGTCACCATGTGAGAACTTGTTTTTGTGGCCTATTTATTTGCAGTATTTCCTGTACTATATAGTACGATATAAAATTGGTTAAAAACAAGCAAACAGACAAACAAACCAACAAACCCAGGCTTTCTGATGGCAGACCTGCCTTCCTGGGTCAGATAAAGTGATGTCATTGTGCCCACTTTGCCTGGGAACCCATGGCTGTGGGAGCGGAGGGTTGTATCTGACGGGCAGGCAGACATGATGCCAGGCTGTGACATTTTTACAACAGAGTGTCTTCTTTTTGTTGTTTGTATTTTGAGGGCTAAGCAGTTTCTTGGTTTTATACGTGCTGATGGAAAACAGTGCTTTCAACCTGCTGAGAGTTATCTGTACATAAGTCACAGACATATTTGGATTCTTCTCAGGTGAGGCGTAGCTTAAAGAAGTCAAACTGAGTGACTGATACCACTTAATAGAGAGAACCTTGTAGCAGCAGATGACAACACAGAATATATTTATACTTTTCATTGAACACAAGAAATTGAAATTTTTTTTAAAGATTGTATTTAAGAGGCACAGTTACAGACAGAGAGAAGGAGAGACAGAGAAAGGTCTTCCACCCACTGCTTCACTCCTCAGATGGCCGTAACAGCTGAGACTGAGCCTGTCTGAAGAGGAGCCAGGAGCTTTTGTCAGGTCTCCCATGCAGGTGCAGGGCCCAAGCACTTGGGCCATCTTCCACGGCTTTCCCTGACTGTAGCAGAGAGCTGGATCAGAAGAAGAACAGCCAGGACACAAGCTAATGTCCATATGGGATGCTGGTGCTGTGGGCAGAGGCTTAGCCCACTAACCCACAGCGCCTGCTCCACATTCAGAAATTTTATCCAACTGTTTTATTCCCTTAGGGGACTGTTCTTTTTCTTTTATTGTAGTAGCATATTTCATAATTAATGCTGTGGGTTGATTTTAACATCAAAAATTCTTAAAAGTATAGTAGATTGAAGATGAAACTTTATGTGAATTTTCTATATTACATTGACTCTTGGCTGAATATGACATAATTTATTAAGCCATTTATTCAGGGCCACTTTGGTTATGGAAGGAATTATAAAAATAAAATATATTGGTATTGACATGAAAATCTGTTCTCAGAAAAAAGACTGAGTAACGTGTTTAAAATTCTACTTGCATGCGTTTTAGATAAGCCCAGACTCTTAAAAGAGAGTGGTTATCTCCAGGGGTGTGATTGTCAGGCAGCAGGAGGACTTTCCTTTCAGCACCTGGCTCTTGGGGAGCGCCACATCGCTATTTTCTGCTATTACAACTTCATACGTTTTTAAAGTAAGATTGGGAAGATGAATCAGCTGTACTACTGCTTTCCTTCTTTTACACTGCTTTTATGATTCTACAGAAATGAGAGCTTTTTTGGAAAATCCATATATATTATAAGAAGTGTTGATCTTTGATTTCCAGTGGAATGCAAGCTATAGGTACAAGGAGGTGAGGTGGGTTTAGTACCCACATGTAAGTCAAGTTAATGCAAATCTTTATAGAGTGAAAGTTTGAACTACAAAAATATCCTCATCACATGGCTTAAAACCAGCTGTTCTGAAATATTCCTTGTAACTTATATATACTAATTATAGAACATCTTGAGAATATTTAAGAAGAGTAGAAATTGTATTAAACCAAATCTCTGGACATTTCAGCCTTGTCTTCCTAGTACCTAGAACTTCTGCAGCACATAATAGGTGTCGAGTTAATGTTTGTTGAATTGAAATGAGGGAATCTGAAACTTAACGTTTGTTTTTCATTCTGGCTCTAGGTTGCTTTTAGAATTTTATGATTCACCAGATCCTGAAAGAAGAGACAGATTTCCTGGGAAAAGTGTTCATTCCAAATTAAGTCTCAAGAAGACTCTGCCATCAGTGTTGGTCCTGAGTGGTTTGACTGTTGGTATGCTTATGACTGAGGCTGGGAGGAAACTGTACGTAAACACGTGGATATATGGAACCCTACTTGGCTGCTTAGTGGTTGTTATTAAAGCCTAAAGAGATAGCTGTCTCCTGTCAGTGGAACGTGCTACAGTGTGTATTATTGGTGGCTGCACATTATGTCAAATTGTTTCCTGAGTTTAATAAGAAGTGTAAATAAAACCTTCTTGACTGAACATTGGATAAAATAGAATTTGTGACTAAAGCCAATATGCAGTTGGTATTGGGCAAACTGATGGTGTTACAGCTCAGCGCTAGAGCTGCCGGGAAGGTGGAAGCTCTGTGGAGTCTGTGCTGTGTCAGCTTCAGAGGATGCGTCGCAGTGTACGCTTGGCTATTGCTGTGGAATTCAGATGGCTGTATTTTCTGAACGTTAATTTGCAGCCTTTCACCATGTTGATTGGTTATTTTCAATTTGTTACAACTTACCATGCCAGCTCCAAACTCTTACCACTCAAGTATTTCATATCTTCCAGCTATATAATATTTGGCTTTTTGCTTGATCTCTGCAAGTCAATGAAAGGAATTGTATTTAAGTCTCCAGATGTTTAAGGAAAAGGGCAGCCAGCCACTGTTCATAGGGGAAAAGCCCTGGTTAGTGCATGTTTTTTACTGTATTGCATTGCTCTCTGGTTCTACTTTATATTTACAAAATAATCACCATTTCTAGTATTTATTGAAATTGCTTAATTTGTATACCTGGTACGCCACACAAAAGAGGAATGTATGAAACCTGAGATGAAATTTAAATTAAAATTGTGACACTAGTTCATTATAGCAGAACTTTAAATTGCCCAGCTTTTTGAAAATTTAAGCCATGCTATTTGTACTCTCCAACATCTGTGCCACAAGTGCTTAAAAACATTAAGCTTTCCTGTTATTTTTTATATCACAACAGTCAGTGTGAATCCTGGTTGGACCCCAAGTCCACAGACACCTGAGGTGGACGGGAGCCCGCGGCCCTCCCGACTAGACTCACTAGTATGTGCCTTTGCTTGTTTCTGTTTGACTCCATAGAATCTGTAACCCAAAAGCGAGTTCTGTTACCATGGCAGATTTCCTCTTGTGCTCTAGTCCTCTTCCTGTGGATTCCTGCCAACGGTGCTGCTCAGTGACTGGAAGCACAGAGCTAGCCGGCGTTGCCCTGGTACAAGCTGAACTCTTAAAGCTTGGGAGTGAGCTTTACTGGCTACCGCAAAGGCACTTGGCATTTATCTCGGGTCAAGAAATTCGCCTTTTTCACGCCAGTGACATTCAGCCTTAATGAGCACACCTGTTGTTGCCCATTAGTTTTAACGGAGCTGCAGTTACATGTACCACCTGAGGACAAGCTTGGTGTTGCAGGAACCAAATCCTAGTTTTCAGCCGTGAAGCAGTGTGTCCATGGAAGAAGACCTTTCCTGTGTGTGATCTGCTCTGCTTTTGTTACAACTGAAGCTTCGTTCCTCCTGGTCATCTAAGAGAGCATTCCCGCTCACCGCTAATGGATTTCTGTTGCAGAAGGATGCTGATGGCCCAGATGAAGCTCATCAACTGAATCATGTCAACATTTTGAAAAAGGGAAATGTTGTCATCATGGCTGGGTACACTGCTTCTTCAGAAACAAAGAATAAGCCTTTTAAAGCAACATTGAAGGGTTGCGAGGTGTGAATTGGTTTCTGTGTTGTATTGTTATGTATATGCCTGTACATGCTCATATATATGTATTCCCAGGGATAGAGTTGGCCTGATTATGAGTGGGGGCATGGGTGAGATTCACGAAAAGAGTTATCAATGCTGAATCATAATTTTTGTTCTTTTCTGTAAAAATTAGATTAATTCCATGTCTTTGTTAAATACATTTTTAAAAAGATTCCCAAATTTAGACCTTGTTTCCTAAAGATGACAAGAAATCTAGGTTTTGGAACTTCTGAGTATCATGGATATGCTCTAAATTTTTTAAGAGACAGAACCACTGGAATTATGTGGACTATAACTGATGGCCTGTATAAGATCACTTGAATTCCATGTTTCTTAGGATTGTACTTACGTTCTTCTCATGAAAGGTCTATAAAGTCTGATAGCTGAAAAAATTATATCAAAATGGAAAATTAGCAGCTTTCCTTTAATGTGTGTTGATTTTGACTTGAATTAATTTTCTAAAATTAAGAGCCATATGCCTATCTGTAATTTTTTTCATAATACCATTTAAGCTTATTACTATTGATTTACAGCTTAGTAATTGCTTAGTTTTTCTTCATACAAATGCCATCAATGTGCATGCTTTTATGTTTCTCAGAAAGGGTTGTGTTTGGATGGAAGTAAAAAAAGAAATAAAATCCTCCATTGTCTGATGTCTGTCTGTGCTGTTTAAGATTTTGTGACCCAAAAATTCATCGCCAATTTTCTACTACACAAAATTGCTTTTGACTGGCCCTGCATTCTCAATTTATAAAACCACGTTTTTTTCCTTAATTATTGAGCAGAGTTTTAAAAAATATATTTAATACCCCCAAATGGGAAGCAGTGTGTTTGGTTATGTCAGCTTCTCTGTACAGTCCAGAAGATGTGTGGAGATTACTGATCGCTTGGCAGTTCTGAATCGTTAGATGATCTCAGTGAAGCATGTCAAATGCCTGATATATATTTTTTTTTTTGACAGGCAGAGTGGACAGTGAGAGAGAGAGAGACAGAGAGAAAGGTCTTCCTTTTGCCGTTGGTTCACCCTCCAATGGCCGCCGCAGGCGGCGCGCTGACCGCGCTCGTCCAATGGCAGGAGCCAGGAGCCAGGTGCTTTTCCTGGTCTCCCATGGGGTGCAGGGCCCAAGCACCTGGGCCATCCTCCTCTGCACTCCCGGGCCACAGCAGAGGACTGGCCTGGAAGAGGGGCAACCGGGACAGAATCCGGCGCCCCGACCGGGACTAGAACCCGGTGTGCCGGCGCCGCAAGGCGGAGGATTAGCCTGTTGAGCCACGGCTCCGGCCCAAATGCCTGATATTAACCAAGTTGGTAAGAGTTACAGACCAGTAATTCTTAAACGTACTAATGGTTTCTTTCACATGTTTCATTTTAGTGTGATTGTTTTTCACTTAGAATAGTACCAATTTTCCTTTATTCACGTTATTATAAGTTTTATTTTTTCCTGTATAAAATTATATGATTTATAACTGCATTCCTTAAATAGGTCTGTGTAAATTATTATTATTTTTTTTTTTTGACAGGCAGAGTGGACAGTGAGATAGAGAGACAGAGAGAAAGGTCTTCCTTTTGCCGTTGGTTCACCCTCCAATGGCCGCCGCGGCTGGCGTACTGCGGCCGGCGCACCGCGCTCATCCAATGGCAGGAGCCAGGAGCCAGGTGCTTTTCCTGGTCTCCCCATGGGGTGCAGGGCCCAAGCACTTGGGCCATCCTCCACTGCACTCCCGGGCCACAGCAGAGAGCTGGCCTGGAAGAGGGGCAACCGGGACAGAATCCGGCGCCCCGACCGGGACTAGAACCCGGTGTGCCGGCACCGCAAGGCGGAGGATTAGCCTGTTGAGCCATGGCGCCGGCCAGTCTGTGTAAATTAAATGATCTAACTAGATTGGCCACTTAATAAAAACAGAAGTATATATAAAATTTGTCCATCACATGTAGTTAAAAAGTAACTCCCAACCCAATACAAGACCAACATTTAAGAAAACAGGAATATCTATTAAAGTAATATGTTATCTGTAATCTACTTGAAAGGCAAAGACAGAGATCTGCCATCTGCTGGTTCACTCCCCAGATGCCTGCCTAAGCCAGGAGCCTGGAACTCCTTCTGGGTCTCCCATGTGCACGGCAGTGGCCCAGATCCTAGAGTCCCAGCCTGCCACCACCCGGTGTGTGCATTAGCAGAAGGCTGGATTGCAAGCGGAGTAGCCAGGACTTGAACCAGGCATTCTGATTTTAAATGCTCACATCCCAAGCTGTGGCTTAATGCTACATCACATGCCTGCCCCAGGAAGGTATTTGGGAGAAAGCCATTCCGAATAGCTCAAAATACTTGGAGTGTATTGAAGGAGATCTGATTTTGTGGCAAACTCAATACTAATTGGTGATGAGACCTGTCAGTTTTTTCCTTCCAAATGATTGACTCATGATTTTAAATGTGAATGTGCTAGAAAGGAATGTTCTTAATCTGTGTATGTCCAGCAGGAGAGAGTTCTTGACAAGTTTATCTTCTTTCCTGTTAGTATTTTTAGAATAAATTTGGACTTTGAGTTCATTGGTGCTTCGTTACTTCATCTGAATCTCAAAATTAGTTATTTATTAAACATCTGCTTTATGATAGAAAGTTACTTCATGCATTGATAAAATGTGTACATGTTTCTTTATAAGGGTAGATCAAAAAGTGTATGGGAAATGGAATTAAAAGATGTTTATTTTGGTGTAGAAAATGTTTATAATACATGTAACTTTTTTCATAGTATAGATTTTCCACAAACTTTAAAAAATTTAAAAATTTATTTGAAAGGCATAGAGACAGAGATCATCCATCTGCTTGTTCACTTTCCAAATGCCCCGGCAACCTGGCCTGGGGCAGGCCAAAACTGGGAGCCAAGAACTCAATCTAGGCCTCCCACATGGGGGACAGGGACTGAACTACTTGAGCCATCACTGCCGTCCCCCAGGGTCTGCCTTAGCAGGAAGCTGGAGCCAGCCAGCCCCGTGGATCATCTTGGATCACTCAAGGGATCGTTGAGACTTGCCAGGCTGGGTTGAGTGCTGCCAGGCGTGCATTGCCTTTCTGCAGTCTCTGTGCTCTGGGCAGTCTGGCCATGAGAGTGACGAGTCTGCAAGCAGACTTACAGGTTTTGGATCCTGGTTCTGACACTAGCAAGCCGTTTGACATCAGGCATTTTATTAAGTTACAGTTTACTAAGCTTATCATTTGGGAAATATCAATAATAATCATGTTTACTTCAAGGGTTATTGAGACCAAAAGGGTCAGTAGACAGATGTGTAAAACTGCTGTTCTTAGGTGCTGCATAGACCACAGCAGAGGCCACATAGATCTTGTTCTGCTTCTGAGAATTTGAATAAAATGCACAGAAGCACATAAGTTATGCTTGTGGAGAAAAAAATGTGCTGTCATTACAAAGAGTAATGCAGTAGTATTTCACATGGTTTAAGTGCCTTTAAAAGTGGATGGTCATAGCTCTCTGCTATGGCCTGGAAAAGCAGCAGAAGATGGCCCAAGTCTTTGGGCCCCTGCACCCACGTGGGAGACCCAGAAGAAGCTCCTGGCTCCTGGCCTGGGATCGGCCCAGTTTCAGCTGTGCAGGCATTTAGGGAGTGAACAAGTGGATTGAAGACCTCTCACTGTCTCCTTCTCTCTCTAACTCTGCCTCTCAAATAAAAATAAATAAAATCTTTAAAAGTGGATGGTCATAGCTACAGGTTTGTTTAAGATTTATTACTTTATTTTGAAAGGCAGAGTTGTAGAGAGAGGGAGAGACAGAGATGCTCCACCCACTGGTTTATTCCCCAAATGGCTGCCATGGCCAGGGCAGGACCAGGCTGAAGCCAGGAACCAGGAATTCCATATGGGACTCCCATGTGGGTGGCAGGGGCCTAAGCACTTGAGCTGTCTTCCACTGCTTTCCCAGGCACATTAGCAAGGAACTGGATTGCGAGTGGAGCAGCAGAGACTAGAAGGTGTGCTCATGTGGGATGCCAGCATTTTGCAGGCAGCAGCTTAACCCACTGCACCACAACATTGGCCCCATAGATATTTTTGTTTAAAGTTTTAATCAATTCGCAGATTACTAAGGGAAGGATTCTTCATCTTTTAGAAGAAAATTTCATGCTCTCTCCACGATGACTGGGTCCTCAGGACTAAGGCAGTGCCTGTCCTTATGTTGGGAGCATGAAGGTATCTGGGTAGCAGGTGCAGAGGCCTCTCTCTGATATTGTCCAGCCTTATTAGTAATTTTTAATATTAAGATTTGGTGGGTTCTTGCCGTCTATTCAGATGAGAATTCTGAATATTGGCTCAAAACAAACCAGGCAACATGGTAAGTGTTTAACGTTGATTCAATGAAAGAAATGCAAAGGAAACTGAGGGCTTTATTTAGAGGAGGAAGAATCTGGAAACACAAGCAGGGTCCATACCAGGCAGAGAGCAGGCTGGGAGCCACAAGGACCAAATCATGATTGTGAGCAGCCATAGGTGTCTTAGCGCAGGCAGGAAAGCAGAGGCAGAGAGAAGACCAAAAGGCCAAGCACCCAGCACCCGAAGACGAGACAGCAAGGGAGGGGCCCACCATGCACCAGGCCTTTTACTCACTTCCAGAGGGGAGTGGTTACATAGTCTGATTGACAGGTGAGTGTACAGGTGAGATCAGGTAGGAACATGAGATCACAAAAGGGGGACAGGACGAAGGCGTGGTCTCCAGCTCACAAATCAAATCAACTTGATGCTATCTGCCTGCCTTTATCACCTCCAGCGGCATGAGTGAATACTTGAAATGACCCCCCTAGAATGTCTTACGTGCAGTAGGCTGTGCTGTGCCACTACCTGTGGGTAACTGGAATTGCCAAGTTGAGCCTCCCTGGTCTGTGTGGGGAGTTCAGTGAGATAACTCCCACCAGAGTTTGAGATCCTGGGTGTAGACGTGCATTCCTACAGAATGCCCAACACCAGTGTGAGAGCTCACTATGCCTAAATCATCACAGCCTTCCTTGGTGGATTACTCCCTCATGCATTTTGGAACTCAAACACCTGGTTCTTTTTTTTTTTTTTTTGACAGGCAGAGTGGACAGAGAGAGACAGAGAGAAAGGTCCCCTTTTGCCGTTGGTTCACCCTCCAATGGCCGCCATGGCCAGCACGCTGCGGCCGGCGCACTGCACTGATCCGATGGCAGGAGCCAGGTGTTTCTCCTGGTCTCCCATGGGGTGCAGGGCCCAAGCACTTGGGCCATCCTCCACTGCCTTCCCAGGCCATAGCAGAGAGATGGACTGGAAGAGGGGCAACCGGGACAGAATCCGACGCCCCGACTGGGACTAGAACCCGATGTGCCAGAGGATTATCCTGTTGAACCATGGCGCCGGCCATGAAACACCTGGTTCTTAAAAAGCAGTTGTCATTAACCATTTTTCTGGTCATTCAAGGCCATTGTGTTCTATCCATGCACACATGAATGACCGTCTTGGTCACTGGTCAGTTTCTTGATAATCCCGTTCTCGTGTATGGTTTAGCAGTTTTCATTTGTCTGGGACTGCATTTTTCACACCTGCACCCATCTTTTATAGACCCCTCAGTTCCTGGTAGGGAAAATGGTAGAAAAAATTCTTCCCTCCCCTGCCGGCCCCATCCCAATATCCTGTCACTGGCTGGAATGGAAAATACCAGCAATTATGCGGCGGGGTTCCTTGTCTGTATAAGGGGAACAAGGATGAGGAAAGAAGGTAATTTACATCAAAGAACTGATATGTTTGGGCTTTTCACTTTCAAGTTAAATATCAATTGGACATAACTAGAAGTATGGGAAGATTAGTTTTTTATTTATTTATTTTTTGACAGGCAGAGTTAGTGAGAGAAAAGTCTTCCTTCCATTGGGTCACCCCCCAAATGGCTGCTACGGCCAGCGCGCTGCACCGATCCTAAGCCAGGAGCCAGGTGATTCCTCCTGGTCTCCCATGTGGGTGCAGGGCCCAAGCACTTGGGCCATCCTCCACTGCCTTCCCAGGCCATAGCAGAGAGATGGACTGGAAGAGGAGCAACTGGGACAGAATCTGGCGCCTAGACCGGGACTAGAACCCAGGGTGCTGGCGCCGCAGGTGGAGGATTAGCCTAGTGAGCCGCGGTGCTGACCAAGGGAAGATTAGTTTTTTAAGATTTATTTATTTGGGGGCCAGCGCTGTGGCGCAGTGGGTTGATGCCCTGGCCTGAAGCGCCGGCATCCCATATGGGCAGTGGTTCTAGTCCTAGCTGCTCCTCTTCCCATCCAACTCTCTGCTATGGCCTGGGGAAGCAGTAGAAGATGGCCCAAGTCCATGGGCCATTGCACCCTCATGGAAGACCTGGAGGAGGCTCCTGGCTCCTGGCTTCAGATCAGCACAGCTCCAGCCATTGTGACCATTTGGGGAGTGAACCAGTGGATAGAAGACCTTTCTCTCTGTCTCTACCTCTCTCTGTAACTCTCTTTCAAATAAATAAAATAAATAAATTTTAAAAAAGATGTATTTATTTGAAAGGCAGAATGATAGGAAGAGAGAGAGAGAGAGCTTCTATCCTCTGGTTCACTCCCCCAAATAGCTGAAATAACCGGGACTGGGCCAAGCCAAAGCCAGGAGCCAGGGACTCACTCCTGGTCTCCCATGTGGACGTCAGGGACCCAAGTACTTCCACTGCCTCCCCAGGTGCATTAGCAGGAGGGTGGATTGGAAGTGGAGCGGCTGGGACCTGAACCTGCACTCCAGTGGGTGATGCTGGTGTCAAGTTTTGGCTTAATCCACTACACCACAATGCCGGCCCCACTAGAGAATGTCCGTGTCTGTACTCATGGATCACATCTGTGAGATGTAAAGATCTTAAACATTGTGTTATGTTGTGCACCTGCTTCGGTGGATTTGTTTGACTCCAGATAATCTCCAGTGCAGACGGTGGTGGTTGCAGTGTGGCCTCTGGCCAGAAAGCAGGCAGGACTGGCCGGAGCACAGCCACAGTGCCTGCAAAGGCTCACCGGGCTGTGCAGTCGCTCCCCGCTAGTCCCCGAGGGACCAGCACGGTCATTTCCTGAGATCCCCAACCTGTGGCAACAGGTAAGTTTGGGGAAGACTTAAAGACCTGTTAGGGCATGAAGAAAAGGTACCACCCCTGCCCTGGAAGCCCCAGTTCCTGCACACATACACCACACACAGAGATCTTCATCTAATGGTTCATTCCCCAAATGAGTGCCACAGCCATGGCTGGTCCAGGCAGAAGCCAGGAGCCAGGAGCTCCTTCCAGGTCTCCCACATGGGTCCAGGGGCCCAAGCACTTGGTCCGTCTTTCACTGCTCTCTCAAGCATATTAGCAGGGATAT
The DNA here is from genome assembly GCA_949820135.1 of Sylvilagus floridanus. Taxonomy (NCBI): domain Eukaryota; kingdom Metazoa; phylum Chordata; class Mammalia; order Lagomorpha; family Leporidae; genus Sylvilagus; species Sylvilagus floridanus. The sequence goes on along the minus strand of OX463238.1, from coordinate 117,605,476 downwards.
GAGATTGGAAGTGGAGCAGCCAGGACTTGAACCAATGTCCATATGGGATGCCAGTGTCACAGGCTGTGGCTTAGCTCACTATACCATGGTGCTGCCACCACCGTCTTGTCTTGTAAACTGCCTTGAGTACTTTCTCCAGTGTATGTCCATAAGTGGGTTCTGCCTTATACTTTGGACTGGAAACTGTTTTGCTTTAGGTTTTGGATATGGCATGCGACAAGTTCGTGTCCCCACAAAAGCAGACCCCACAGGGGACTCCTGTCTCTCAGTCCCACTTCTCTCCAGAAGGTGAGCTAGGGATCCTCAGAGCAGAAACAAGCTCACCACAGTGTCCCCCCAGTGTCAGTAACTTCCAACTCTACTGCCCTCTGACCTGCTCCCGTTCCTGCCCCCACTCTCAGGTGGGCTGGCGGTGGTCCAAGTCTCCCTGGAGGGCCACTCCCTTGGCTGGGCTGTCTTCTGCCTGGCAACCAGCTCCAGACGATCAAGGTGGGTAGGGGAGCTGAAGCCAAGCTTCAGCTGAGTACGGCGGGCGGCATAGGCTACCCTGGGACTGGTCTGAGAGTCTGAGGCTATCCCACTGCTGCCATAACCACACCCATCCCTGATGTTCTCTCAGCCTTCACCCCCCCACCGCCACCTGGGGCCCGGACCAGCTGCCATTGCCGCCTGTCTCTCCAGACAACTTGGCTTGAGGGTCTCTTCCTGCTGCCTCCCTTGCCTCAGTACCCCACAACCTTCGCCTGAGTCCTGGAGGGACCTGGGAACCCCCGCCCCATCCCCAACACTCACACGTTCCTCTATGGTGCCACAGCCTCGGGAAATGTGAGATGTCGTAAGGGTAAGAGGCATGCTAGATTCTGAGAAAATAAGGACGAAAAATATAAACTGGAAATGTTTCTATTGATTACACACTATAGAGATGGTATTATGGAAATCTGCACTCAACAAAATACATTACAATTAATTTCATCTGCTTTGCTTTTTAAACTGTGACTACTGGCAAACTTAATTCTGGACATGTGCCAGGCCTGTGTTTCTATTGGACAAGTCCCATATCCACAATGACATAAAGGGCAGGATCATTTGCCCAACATCTTTTTTTTTTTAAGTTTTATTTATTTGAAAGAGTGACAGGGAAAGAGGAAGAAATGGACTGACAGAGAGAGAGAGAGAGAGAGAGAGAATCTTCCATCCGCTAGTTCACTCATCAAATGGCTGCTACAGCTGGGACTGGACCTGGCCAAAGCCAGGCGCCAGGAACTCCCAAGTCAGTGGCAGGACCCCATATACTTGATTCATCACCTGTTATTCTCTGGGCACATTGGCAGGGAGCTGGATTACAAATGGAGCAGCCAAGACTACAACCCACATTCCAACATGGGGTTCAGGCATTGCAGGTGGTGGCTCAAGCCAAACTGCCCCCAGTGCCTGCCCCCAAACTACCACAGTCCCCAGCACGTATCAACCACTCATCACATACAAGTTTGAGATGGGCGTTTTATGCTTCGCTTACCATAGTCCTATCAGACTGAATACCTCTAGAAGGTTTTCTAAAGCAACTGTTTTAATTTTATAGTCTGCAGTCTGTAACTCATTCTTAGAATTTAATGGCATAGAGCAGACACACTGAAGTGATGGGACTCAGCTATGACTGCTGAGTGCCACCCAGGAATTGCTGGTGTTCAAGACACTAAAGCACAACAAGGCACAGAACCTGGAGCAAACTGGAGAGCAGCTGGCTGTTTGCTCTGGGGTGGGCCCTCAGTGGACCCTCTCTTAGTGCTCTGTGTTGTCCACTAGGGGCAAAGACTGCTGTGTTTAGAAACAGCCAAAGGTGACTTGGCACTGCTGTAGGATCAGTATTTCGCACCAGGGTCTTCAAAAGGTTCACGGAAAATGCATTTTATAAAACAACAGTGGATTTCAAAACTTCTGTGCCAAAGCAAGCTTTTAAATCCCTTTTCAAGAACTTCTCAAAACGAAATGAGTCGAGGCAGCTGAGGGGAGGACCGAGAGCGGGGTGGAGCCGATCGATCTCACAGGCAGAGACTGAGTGACAACCTGGCCACCAGCTGGGTTGAACTTCACCACCAAATACCAAAGTGGCGCCATCACAAGGCGTGGTTCATGCACACATGAAAAACATGTCGAATACTTCTGAGTTTGTATGCATGCAATACATACTGTGTGTGTGTGTATGTGTGTGTGTACAACACTTACCATTGGGAGGGATTGTTGCAGACACCACCAGCTTCCCTTCACATTCGTGTATATATATATATATATATATATATATATATATATTTGACAGGCAGAGTGGACAGTGAGAGAGAGAGAAAGGTCTTCCTTTTGCCATTGGTTCACCCTCCAATGGCCACCGCGGCCAGAGCACTGTGGCTGGCTCACCGTGCTGATCCAAAGGCAGGAGCCAGGTGCTTCTCCTGGTCTCCCATGCAGGTGCTGGGCCCAAGCACTTGGGCCATCCTCCACTGCACTCCCGGGCCACAGCAGAGAGCTGGCCTGGAAGAGGGGCAACCGGGACAGAATCCGGCATCCTGACCGGGACTAGAACCCGGTGTGCCGGCGCTGCAAGGCAGAGGATTAGCCTATTGAGCCACGGCGCCAGCCCCATTCACATTCACAGTGCCCAAGCCAGGCTTTAAGCAACTTGCTCCAAAGATGCCCTGTGTGCTTCATGGGCCTCCTACTCTGTGTCAAGAGGCACAGTGGGGTCTCTGCCACCTCCTATAGCCCCACGGTTACTTTGAAGACAGCTGAGTTTGACAGACGTGGCACATGCTTTGTGATTCCTAGCTTCTCCATGTGCCCAGTCACCATCTCTCTAATATAGCATAGAGATCTTTACTTCCAAACACCCACTGTGTTTTTGATGCATATTCAGGCCACGCTCATCTGTCTCTGCCGTGGAACCACATGTGATGGATGTTTCCCAGCTGACAACATTCTCAAAGCATCAGCCACACCCGTGTTCCAACAAAACCCCCTTCAATAATGAGAACAGCTCATTAGTGTGTCAAACGCTCACTGCCTGTGTGCTCTGCTTTCGTTCTCACAATAGCCCTGGCAAGTGGAGAGTGGCTGTGGTTGGATAACAGCCTGTGTATCCCCCGAGGCCTGCACAGTGAATGCTTGGCCCCCAACGTCAGGTTAATGTTAATGGTTCCTGGATTAAGGGTGGAGATTTGAGCTAGGTGTCCTAGTGGGTCATGGGGCCATGTCCTGGGAAGGCAGTTCTCCTGGGAGGTTTGGTTGTATGGTCAGTCTGGCCCAGCTGCTCTGTCTCTGCTTCCAGGCTCATAATTGGGATTCCCCCTCTACGTGCACCCTGCCAGCCATTGCCCTTCTCCAAGCTCACAAGCAGGAGCCAAGCTTCCTCCTTCCATGACGCTCCTCTCGGGTGTTGGTGTAGTGACAGAAGCCTGACCACTGCAGTAGCAATGCCCAGGTGTCCGGTAAGGAATTCGTCTCAGCCTTTCAAGAGCTCATCCTCCAGAGCAGGGCCGGGTCTAAGGGATGCTGGCTAGTGACCTGCACGCCAGGAATGAAGTGAGTCCACGCGGGCTGTGGCGTGGAAACCCCGCTGCAGGGGAGACGGGCGCCTGTTTCCTCCTGCGGCTGAGATCCGCTCCAAAGAGCAGACCAGATGGGTGGAGGGATGAAAGTGCTTCCCCATGAGCCTGAGAAAGCCACCCGCTGCCTTTTATCAAGACTTATTTTCTAGGGGCTGGCGCTTTGGTGTAGTGGATAAAGCTGCAGCCTGCAACATCAGCATCCCACATGGGTAGTGGTTCATATCCTGACTGCTCCACTTCCGATCCAGCTTCCTGTTGATGGCCTGGGAAAAACAGCGGAAGATCGCCCAAGTGCTTGGGCCCCTGCACCTGCATGGAAGACCCAGATGAGGTCCTGGACTTCAGCCTGGCCCAGCCCGGGCCTCTGAGGCCATTTGGGGAGAGAACCAGCAAATGAAAGACTCCCCCTCTCTCTTTCAAATACATAAATGAAATCTAAAACAAACAAACAAAAAAGTCCAAGTCTAGGACAGCTCTGCTCCTAGGCTGAATGACAGAATCTGAAACCCAGGGTTCCTGGGGGGTCCAGGAGAGGGCCTGGCACAGAGCTGAGGATTAAGATAAGCTAACGCCCCAGGGTAGACACCCATCATGGAGTGGAGTGGATGAGGCAACCACAGTGGAACTGGCAGCCGTGTGAAGGTTGCACAAGGATGGAAACAGCAAGGACTTGCATGAGTGCCTGGGGCACCGTGGGTGCTCAACAGCTGCTCCCGCCTTGGTAATAAAAACCTGGGAGTCTCCTCACGGAGTCTGTAAGCTCAGACCCTGGGAGAGGGGTGTGAGTTCTTGCTTTTGCCAGGAAAGCCCATGGCTTGTGTCGGGGAGGTAAGTTCCAGGCTTGGGGAACTCTGCTCTCTGCGGCAGTGCTGAGACCCCCAGGGGGACGTCTATAAGGGGCCAGTGTTGGCTCATCGGCACCGTCCCATCCCCTGCGGATGTGGTCTCAGTGGCTGCTGGCACACAGGGCGGGGTGCTAAGGGTAGGGACCTGCACATCCGAAGCTCTGCACCAGGGAGAGGGATGAAGAGGCGGCAAACCAGCCCTGCTCCAGCCATGTCGGCCTCACAAGTCGGATGATGAGGAACCTGCAGCCTGGGGTTGACACAGGAGCACTCCTGAGCGAGTGAGGAGCAGAAGTGACCCCCGAAGTCCCATCTGTCCCACTCCAGGGCCCTTGCTGTTTTTATCACCTGTATTCTCGAGGGCACACCCTGGGGAAAGCCAGCTCTGGGGACTCACATTTCAAGGGTGCCTTGAGGCTTATGGAGAGGAAGTTGTGCCACAGTTGCCCTCTCTCTAAGGGGTCAGCAGACGACAAGACCCTCTGAGGCTGAGTGGCTCCTTTAGGTGTGTTTTCAGTCCCCTGTACAACGTCTCAGCTCCATCTGGGTGAAGGAACCATGTCCCCGAGCCAAATCAGTGCACTTGGCACACACAGTGTTTTGGGTACACCCCTCCCAGGCCCAGGGCCTGGACACCACGTCCCTGCCTCCTGGAGGAGAGCTGCCCCCACACCCAGCTGCGTCCAGACAGGCCTTGTCCTACTCCCAGCGCCGGGGGCTGCACCCTTCCCCCGGTCCCTGAGAACCCAAGTCTTGAAGCATTGAGAGTGCAGGGACTTCCCCTAAGAGGCCTGAGGGCAGAGAGGTAAGAGCCCAGCCCGGGGTGGGGGCTCCTAGGTAGAGCCCCCTAGTAGCCCTCAGGTGCACCTGCCAAGTGTGTGGAGCTCATCAAGGCCTTAGCTGGGGCTGGTGTGGGGAGCACCCCACAGGCAGTGGGGGGCCGTGACTTAGTGCCTCTTGGTGCTGCAGTACCTGAGTCACAGACAAGCAGGCAGGCAGCCAGGAATGGTGAGGCCTCTGGGCCTAGTGCATCCACCCAGCTCCCTCTCCTCTCTGCACCCAGACAGCTCTAGAGGCTCTACCTAGGAGACCCCCCGGGCTGGCCTCTTACCTCTCTGCCCTCAGTCCTCTTAGGGGAAGTCCCTGCACTCTCTGTGCTCCAAGACTTGGGTTCTCAGGGACCAATCCTGGAGCCACCATGCCCCACACGTATATCATCCACACACACCTGCTCGGGCACCGCCTTCACCACTGCATTAGAACCGTTCTGCAGGGCCTGTTCTGTGCAGGGCAGGTTAAAACTGGAGTCCAGCAGCCTCCACCCCCACCCCAATCCTCTTACACACGTGCCCACCTCCCTCAGGGCTGCTCCACCAGGACAAGGCCCCCACCAGCAGCCTCCAGAGCTGTGAGCCGACACTGGCCCCTTATAGACGTCCCCCTGGGGATCTCAGCACTGCTGCAGGGAGCAGAGGCAGCTCCTGAGCGGCCCTGCTGTGTTCTGCAGGGGAGAAGTGGGGGGCTGGCACGGGGGGGCAGCCCTGAATGACAGAGCCTCCCACCTCGCTGCTGGAGGAGCAGCGATGGCACCCTCTACTCTGCAGGTGAGGAGGAGGAGGTGAGCTCACTGCCCGTGCGCTGCCTGGAGAAACCCAAGGTGCAGACTCAGCATCAGGTCAGGCCTGCTTTGCTTGTGTTGGGCAGCTCTCAGCTGTGCCACTGTGCAGTGAAGGCACTGGCCAGCACCGGGCATGTCCACCCCATGGAGGACACGGCCATAGCTGCCATCCCACCTCCAGCCTGACTTGCTTCCCCTTGCAGGCTGATGTCGATGTTTGTGTCAGACTTGTGGAGAGGGCCGAGGGGTGTAGACCGTGTTGGCTTGCATCTTCACACCCCGGAGTCCCTGGCCTGGGCAGGCCCTCTTGAGGTGTTCCCCAGCCAGGATTCCTCTGCCATGGCTGGAAGACAGCTTCCTGACTGCAGGGTGACAGGGCAGCCAGTGCTTGGGAGCAAAGATGAGCCTATAGCTCACGCTGTGGCCGCAGGGCAAGCCTGGGAAATGACCAGAGGCTGGCGAGGTGTCGAGGCCTCCCATGGGTCGGAGTTCCTGGAGAAGGTGGTCTTCAGCCAGGCTTGAGTGACAGCAGCTGTGGCTGCAGCAGCCGGTGCAGCCTGAGGCCTCCTGGGTGTGGGAGTCCATGTGATTGTTCCATCCTCACAACCCGGCAGAGCGGCCTCATTATTCCCACGGTACAGGGAGGCAGGTGAGAGACCATCCAAGCCGCAGCCTGAGTCTGCTCTCTTGCCTGGGAGGTGGTTCCAGCGAGGGGAGATGTGCAGGTGAGGGCAGGCCTGGGCCTGTGGGGAAAGTGCAGTGTGTGGGGGAGGGCTGCTGGAGAAAGGACAAGGACCAGAGGACATGGAGCCGGTGTTGGGTCACGGCCCTCGCTGTGCACGGGGTGAGTGCTTACAAGGCTCCCCTGCCCCCCATGACATGGAAATGCAATAGCCTGTTTTCACACCGAGGGGAATGAAGCCCCCACAGGTGAGACGAATTTATCCAGAGTTACAGGAAGAACAAATGGCTGGGCCAGGTCCATGTTGGTTAGTTTGATCGCAGCACCCCAGCTTTCTGCACGCCCCTTGTGGCTTTCGATGAAGCTTCCTTGTCAGGCATCAGACTCCCATCCCCACCCCAGCTGGAAGGGTGCACTGGCCCCCATCTCAGTTCCCCTGGGCCGGGTCCTCCTCTGTGGACCGTGGAGGTGACACGAGCTCCTCTGTCAGGTGATTCCCCCAGGGTTCTCTGGTGCTGCTCAGATGTGTGGCCGCTCTCTGACCGCCGTGCCGGCTGGGCAGGGTGGCTTGGGTTCTCACCTGCACTGCAGGGCAGGACGTGCCCCTGGCAAAGAGCCAATTCCTCCCCATGCCCTCCGCCAGTGCTGTTCTCTCTCTGCTCCCTTTGTTTACAAAGTGTCCTCCTCACAGGGACCTTGGACAGCCAGGACCTCAACCCGAAACCCAGAGGGGACACACTGTGACGGCTGAGACGACCAGATCCTCTCTAGGTGTTGCTCAGCTTGTCGGGGACGCTGGCTCTCTCTCCATCATCATGGTGGCATCGGGACCGATGTGGGGTAAGCAGTGGGCAGATCCTCATGCTGCCTGGGGCATGAGCTCCAGCCCCCAGCTCTGCATGGCCCGGCTTGTTCATAGGATGGAGGCAGCAGAGAAGGCTCTAGGAGGGCCTGCAGGCTGCTCCTGACCCCCAGGGTTTCCAGGGAAGACAGACGCTGACCAGGACTCTCCCCAAAACGAGCTGTAAGTCCACCAACCCCAAAACTTTGCCATTTTTAAAACTGCTTCAATTGAGAGCTTTTGGAGAGGCCCAGGGAGCACCTGACAGCCCCCTCCATGGCACTCTGGTCCCACCTAGGTGCTCGGCTCCGCTTGCCTCATCAACAGATCCTCCCAGCCTCAGGACAGCTGCCGTCAGCCCTCTGCCCAGGAGAGGGACGTGGCTCGCTGAACGTGAAGCCAGGACAACCGCTGCTCCTTGTTCTCAGCTGCCTACCGCGCCAACAGCCCATAGCAGTCACTGACCTGCCTGTGGTATGGGCGCAGGCTGCTCCATAAAGGTTATCTTTGCTGCAGATCTGCTGAGCTGTCTTTATAGGGTCCCAGGTAAAGCCGGACAGAACTGGCTGCAGCCTGTGCAGACAGACTCAGTCCTTGGGATTCACTTCTCATTAGGTGACAACTCTGCTGAGACTCCCACAGCCACAGCCTCTGACCCCATGTGTGTGGGAGTGCACCTCTGTCCTCTGCAACTGTCCCCTTGTGTCATCACTTAGCGCCCCAGGGGTGCCCTAAGACCCCGCTCTGTGCATTGCCAAGGCCTGTTCTGAGCAGGGAGAGGATTTGGGTGTTGTCTTATCCCCTCCCTTGGAAGATGAGTCAGTGTTTTTCCAAAGATTGATTTGAAAGGTAGAGTCAGAGGGAGAAGGGGGGGGGGGGGGAGATAGGTCTTCCATCTGCTGGTTCACTCCCAAAATGGCTGCCGTAGTCAGGGCTGGACCAGGCTGCGGCCAGGAGCCAGGAGCTCCATCCTGGTCTCCCACATGGGTGGCAGGGGTCCAGGTACTTGGAACATCACCCCTTGCCTTCCCAGGCCCATTAGCAGGGAGCAGCCGGGACTGGAACTGGGGCTCCCATATGGGGCGCTGGCATCACAAGTGTGGCTTAACCTGCAGATAGGAGCAGTTCGTGACCGTGGGCCGGCTGCCAGTGGACAATAAACCTGCCATGGATGGGTCGGGTGCTGGCGCATGGTTCTACAAGCATGAAGATCATCAGGGATTGAATGGTGTTGTCTCAGATTCACACTGGTGTCCCCAACACATTGGAATCTACTCTTGTAGAGCAGAGCCTGTGAAGGGGTGATAACTGGTGGCCTTCTAAGAAAAGAGAGCACAGATGTGGAGATGACAGCATCCGCAAGCCAGGGAGAAGCCAGTCCTGCTCCACCTGACCTGTTTTTGTTTGAGCTCCGGGGTGGTGCTTTGTTCGAGGGAGACACAGATCCCTGGGCTCAGGGCACCCCCAGGGCAGCAGGAGAAAGAGCCCAGCAGGCAAGAGGCGCTGCTGCCCACCGCTGGTCTTTTCTCTGCTGGGTTCTTGAGGGCACCCCTCCCTCCCAGCCAGCTCCCTCTGCAGTGTGGACAGTCGAAGCTGCAAGGGCAGCGCTCCAAGGGGGTACCTGCCCGCCCAGCACAGGCTCCATCCCCACCCAACAGTCTCTCATGTGGGCCCTGCAGGGGACAGGCCTACAAAGTCACCAGGACGCTAAGCCAGAAACTTCTGATCCCAGAGAAAAAGGGGGAGTGGGGTGAGCAGAGAGAGCCAGGGGGCAGGGCACAGGGCTGGGCTGCGGCTGCGTCCGGGTCTCGGGCTTTGGTCGGGGCGCCTTGTGACGATTCTCGCGGAAACATCCCAGTTTCCGACCCCGGCCCTTCCGCAGGCATGCAGTCCGGAGGTCACACGTGTCCACAGTCCCGGGCCCGGTCCCTCCTTCCACCTCTCTTCCTTCCCTGCTCTCCTCGCTAGGCCGCCGCCCGCGGGTGAAATTCCCGGGCCAGGGATTTGGCACCGCCTAGTGGTGAGCGAAAGCTGCCAGTATAGGGTTTTTGTTTTTGTTTTTAATTTTAATTTTATTTCCTTTTATTTGAAAGGGCTGGCGGGGGGAGGAAAGAGAGCGAGCCAGTGACCACACTCCTTTCTGCTGGTTCACTCTGCTCACCACTCCCTAAATGCCGCCACAGTGGGAGCTGGGCCAGGCCAGAGCCAGGGGCCAGGAACTTTATCCAGGTGTCCCACACTGTGACAGCAGCTCAAGGACTTGAGCCATCACTGCCCGCCAGGGTGTACACACGCAGGGAGCTGGACTGAGGTGCAGAGCAGAACTGGAACCCAGAGCCCCATATCAGATGCAGGTGTCGCTGTGGGAAGCACGCTCGCTCCCAGTTTACTTTGGAGTAGCTGGATATTACTCCAAGTCATTAACACAAAGATCACAGAACAAAACAAAAGCAACAAGGCCAGCATGGCCAGCATTTGGCATCACAATAAGCCCTGAATGTGGGGAAGACACTGCAGCTCCACCCAGCCGGGCCCACTCTGGGTGAGCCTCTCTGTTCTGTCCTGGGCACTGTGTTGACAGAAAAGCTGGACCTGCCTGCCCTGTGCCACTGTCCATCTCCCCGGTCCTTTCCTGCCTACCAGCTGCTGCGAGAACAGAACTCAAATTTCCACCCCTTTCTTCTCTGTTGGAGATCACGGCCGTTATCATCATAGACGTCTCAGCTGTGTGAGTTTTCCGCTAGCAGAGGATTGGCCCTTCAGTCTCCCGGACCCATCCTCCTGAGCAGGCCGGTGGTTGAGACCTGAGATCTGACACAGGTGGCGGTGGTTGGAGGTAGGAATGAGTCACTCAGGAGAACTGACACTGACCGGTGACCCGGGTGTTTGGAGTGCTGTTGAGTCTTGCTGATCTCGCCGTCATGGGCAGAGTTGCGCCTGTCTGTAATCTCCCACACTGGGAATCTGGGGCCAGCTCATCCAGTTGAGAGACAACTTTGGGAGGGCTTGGGGCTTCCTGCTCTTAGGACAACCCAGCAACTCCTGGCTTAGACCAAGCTGATGTATGATAGAGAAATTGTTCTCACACTGTGCAGAAGTATACATTTCTGCTTTCAATTTGCATGCCAGAAGAAAGACACTGCAAACACAAAGCAAAGGACTATTTCCTCCTTTTTATTCTTAATTTGAGAGGTAGAGCTACAGACAGAGAGACAGAGAGACAGAAAGAGAGGTCTTCCTTCTGCTGGTTCATGCCCCAAATGGCCACAATGGCAGGAGCTGGGCTGATCTGAAGCCAGGAGCCAAGAGTTTCTTCTGGGTCTCCCATATGGTGTAGGGGCCCATGCACTTGGGCCATTTTCTACTGCTTGCCCAAGCCAAGAGCAGGGAGCTGGATCAGAGGAGGGGCAGTTGGGACACAAACAGGTGCCAATATGGATGCTGGTGCCGCAGGTGGAGGCTTAGTCTACTATGCCAGAGCACCGGCCCCAGTAATTCTTTTTTTAATTCCCCCTTTTGCCTTCATAGGATGGAAGGATAATGCCCTTGAGTGCATGTGGCCAGGTCTGAGAAATTCAGGAAGAAATGCATTGTGGATTGGTACTACAACATGATTAGGGCTCCACATGTGGAGCTAGTCTCATGGATCTACACATGGATACAAACACATGTGTACAGCCCCATGGATTTATACACACATGTATAGTCCACATGGATACAAACATATGTACATCCCATGGACACATACAGGTACAGTCCCATGGATACATACACAAGGGTACAGTACCATGGACACAGGGACACAGGTACAACCCCATGGATACATATACACATGTACAATCCCATGGATACATACACACAGGTACAACCCCATGGATACATACACACATGTACAATCCCATGGATACATACACACAGGTACAGTCCATTGGATATACATACATGTACAGTCCCATGGATACATACACATGGGTACAGTCCCATGGATACATATACACATGTACAGTCCTATAGATACATATACATGTGTACAGTCCCATGGATACATACACATGGGTACAGTCTCATGGATACATACATGTGTACAGTCCCATGAACACACACACACATAAGTCCCACAGATATATACATGTGTGTACAATCCCACAGATATTCTACATGCAGCAGAGTACTATTCTCGGGATTACTATTAAAGTGTGCCCATTTCTGGGCCTGCCTAACCTGGCAGAGGCAGGAGAGTCCTGGGGCCACACAGACTCCCTGGGAGGAATCTGTCTGAGCCCTCGCTTTCTCATTTGTGAAAAGGGGAAAAGGTAATAGTCCCTCTCTTGTGTGTTGGGGATCAAGTCAAACAGAGCCTCTTGTCTGTCACATGGTCAGTAACGTTTGCAGTGGTTATCTAAAGACCACAACTCATTCAAGAAGTCCAAGGAAATCAGTGTAGATTTTAAGCAGGTTTTTCTGCTTAAAAATTTAGACTTAAATCAGATTTTTCTGTGCATGCATGGGAAACTACCAGCTTTAGGCACAAACAAGAATGGTTTTACTTTTTATATCTGGCCCAGTTTTTCATTAAAAACAATACCTCTCCAAGTGCAACAAGCAAATGAACGAAAGGAAATTTACAGCTGTGGGGCGTGGTTAAGCTGGAAGGCCTCTGAGGACTGGTGGAGGGCATTGCTCCAGGGCTAGAGCCCTAGATCACCAGGGAACACCTGCTTCCCACCTGTGATGCCTGCACGCTGGGAGGATGCTCCCCGGTGGCCTCTGACCAGTGCCTATGAAGAGGTGACAGCTTTCTTTCCACATGGAAAACCCCATTTGACAGGGAAGATCGTGGCCATGGGATACGTGGCATCTCGTGTTGTCAGGAGCAAGCCAGCTGATGTCCCCAGAGCCCAATCAAGTGACTGACCCTGTTGAAATCATGAACGTCACTCTAGTAAAATGGAACTTTCTGCAGGCCCAGGTGTTCAGTCAGCCAGGAAGCTGTGTTGGAGCTACAGAAAGAGAGAAGGAGAGAGAGACAGATCTCCCATCTACTAGTTCACTCCCCAAATGGCCGCAATGACTGGGCTGGGCCAGGTGGAAACCAGGATCCAGGAGCTTCTTCCAGGTCTCCCATGTCGATTTCAGGAGCCCAAGTACTTGGTCTGTCTTCCACTGCTTTCCCAGGCACATTATCAGGGAGCTGGATCAGAAGTGGAGCAGCCAGGACTTGAACTGGCTCCCATATGGGACGCCGGCACCACAGTGGCGGCCTTACCTGCAATGCTTTTTATGAACAGTGACTGATCTCAACAGGTTTTTCCCTTGAATAAACTGTTGTGGATTGTGTCACATGCTTTGGGAGAAAAACAGACATATGCAATATTAGAGGCACCCAAACCATCACACACTGAGCAGGCATAGATGCATAGATGCAGGCCATCAACTGGGTGTAAACTGATGCCTGCTCCGGGTCTTCCACATTGGATGGAGCAAACATCCCTGTCCAATCCTCTGTTGGGGGCTTGTGAAACATGGGGTGAACCCTGAGAAGCAGGTGCTCCTGAGGCCGGCTGTGTGCTGGGCCACACTGAGCCTCTGCCAAAGCCTCACAGGCATCCAGCTTTGCTCCCTGGTCTCAGACACCATGAGGCCCCAGACGCTGCAGGGTGCATCTGTCTGCCCCTAGGCAACAGTTCAGATCAGACCAGCAATCTTGTTCTCAAAGCTGCAGAGCTAGGCAATACCAAGCAGTGCTGGTTTTAAAATAGTCAGGTATTGGAGATACCAATTGGAAAACATAGAACTCAATGTTCTGAGTAGGAGGAGGTGGTGTTGTGAGGTGCACATGAGCGAGCCAGCAGGAGAGCTGATGTGTGCTGGATTGTATGGGAGCGATGGTGATGCTGTGCCTGGCCACCATCTCTCAGTGTTTAGATTTACCCCATGGCTGGGAAGGTGTAAAGCTGCCAGCAGAGCGTGAATTTAAAGCAGGGGGATTGCCACCCAGGACCAAAGGCCAGGGGGTCTCAGGCGCAGACATGTCAAGAAGTCTGATCTCCGAGAGCTTGGGAGTGAGGTTGAGAGAGGAAAAGGACTAGGCGTAAACAGGGGTTTGTCCTGCACAGAAGCTGAAGGCTGCTGAGAAGGGTCCGTGGCCGCCTGGAGGCACTCCTCCAGCAGACCTAACTCCTAGCTGTGGAGAACGCAGGCAGGGAGGACGGGGTGGGGAGGACGCGCTGCAGTCACGCAGCCGCCAGGAGCTGGTGGAAGGCAGGGCATGACCAGGGCGTTCCTGGGAGAGCCGGCCCTGCCAGCTCTTGGGTTTCAGCATCGACTGGCCCTCCACAACTGCGAGACAACGCATTTCTGCTGTTTGTCGTGGACCTGGGAAGCAACAACAAATTCTGGAAAGAGGCTTATCTGATTCACTAAGAAATTCTAACCCTTGAGAATGAAAGTAGGTGGAAAAACTGTGATTCTTAGTTCCAACTAACTGTTCTTGTGTGTAGCAAAACTGTTAGAATCAAGAAAACCTATTGCCAATGCAGTCAATCTGTTTTTAGGTGAAGTATCTGAAAATACCCACAAACAGGCAAACAAAAAACCAGAACAAAACCCTGCTCTTGTTAACCAAGAATCCATAAAGCAACAGGAGCCACACATTCATGGTTTTCTAGATAACCTGAAAAGACAAATTAGTTAGGGGCTGGCGCCGTGGCTCACTTGCTTAATCCTTTGCCATGCGGTGCCGGCATCCCATATGGGCACTGGGTTCTAGTCCTGGTGGCTCCTCTTCCAGTCCAGCTCTCTGCTGTGGCCCAAGAAGGCGGTGGAGGATGGCCCAAGTGCTTGGGCCCCTGCACCCGTGTGGGAGACCAGGAGGAAGCACCTGGCTCCTGACTTCAGATTGGCGCAGTGCACCAGCCGTGGCGGCCATTTGGGGGGTGAACCAGTAGAAGGAAGACCTTTCTGTCTCTCTCTCTCTCACTGTCTAATTCCGCCTGTCAAAAAAAAAAAAATACAAATTAGGAAACTGTTATTTACTTTGAAAATAGTCAAGACATATATAGGTTGTCTTTAAATAGTAAGTTGGCTGATGAGTTTAGGTTTTTTTGTTGCAAACAACATTTTATTTATATAAATATTTATACAAGCATTTGAGGTGCGTATTTAGAACATAACATCCAGTTAGTACAGATTTGCCATAGTCATCAAATGCATTTGTTGAATGTTTCATATGCTACCTCCAGAGGAGAAAACAGAATTTGCCTAGCTTATTGACTATAAATTTTTTTATATCTATTAAATTTAGCTGCTTCCCAAAGTGCCAATCTCAGAAGGGCAGTTATTGGTTACGTTCCAGTTATTACAAGTAACAATAAATATAAAACTTCATTTAAAAAAAGCATTTGACGCAGACTGAGAACAAATTACATTAGGCCAGTCTAGATGGCGTTAACTTCCAGTTGGCCATCTCGATGTTCTCCTATAAATCAGAGAATAGAACATGGTATAGCTCAAATACGACCTTTTCGATAAAAATAGGATCTGTGTGATGAAAATTTACCACTGTGCAGCAGGAAAGGCCACAGCACTGCCTCAGGATGCGCACACACTGCCCGGGCTCTGACATCATCTCACTAGGGAAACTAAAGCAACCCGATGGATCAGTCTCTACGTACCCTTCATAAAGCAGACCGAGGAAGCTCTGCCTGTCTCGTCGTGCTTATCTGTGTCCTTGCTGAGAAGAAGAGCTGAACTAGAAGACAAGGGAGGTCAGGAAGCCCAGTGCCTGCTCTTCCTACCCAGGCATGTCCTGGGGGCAGTTGGAGGTAGCCAGGAGGAGCCACAGAGGGGGCTGGGATCAGTACAGTGCCCCCTCTGTGAGTCTGCTCAGCCGTGCACCCCTCATTCATCTGCTCCCTCACCCATTCCCTGAGACTGAGCCGCCCACACTCAGGACAGCCACAAACACCTGCAGGTGACAGGCTCCGTGGTGCTCCTCTCACTCAGAGACTGAGGAGCAGTGGGGTACAACATCAGCTCCAACGGTGTCTCTGCCATCGCCACTCCCGGCCTGGCGGAGCCCTTGCTGCTCTCCACCCATGCAGCTTAAGCCCCTCTCTCAAAGCTGCACTGTGGTCTGCTCCCTCCGCCTCCTCCAGAGCTGCCAATTATTTTCAGCCACATACCAGGATTTGTTTCTGTGTGACCTTGATCTCCCTTTGTATGCGAGCCTGCATTCAACTGGCGTTTCTTTCTTTTTTCTTTTTAAAGATTAATTTATTTATTTGAAAGATAGAGTTACAGAAAGAGGACAGGGAGAAAGATCTTCCATCCACTGGTTTACTCTCCAAATGGCTACAATGGCAAGGGCTGGGCCAGGTGGCAGCCAAGAGCCAAGAGCTTAATCCGGGTCGCCCATGTGGCTAGCAGGGACCAAGTACTTGGGCCATTTTCTTCTGCCTTTCCAGGTCATTAGCAGGGAGTCGGAGCAGCCAGAACTCGAACCAGCACTCTGATATGGCAGGTTAAGCCACTACGCCGAAACACTGGATCCTGAGTTAATTATCCGTAATGACTATAAAGGGGAAATTGGCAGCAACAGTGGGCAGCCACTGCCTCCCACCTGTCTAGCTGCGTGGGTTTTGGTCATTGAATCCACAACTGCTTATTGAGCTCTTTATGTGTCCGATGCAGACCTGGTTTATGACAACTCAAACAGGCCTGGCCCCTGCCCTGCAGTGGCTTTCAGCCTCACAGAGCAGTCAGCAACAAGGCGACAAGCACACCAGCAACTGAGTCATTACGTACACCCTGAGTGCAAGAGCCGAACTGTGGGAGACGGAGCCTGCTCCACCTCCCGGCCCCACCCCTCTCTCCTCCTCCATCCCACATAGTCCCCCATCGCAGCCTCCTATGGGCCAGCCTCACCCCGATGCCTGCATTGTGACGAAGCCTTGACACGTGGGACCTCCCAGTCTGCTTACTTGAGCAGCTTTCTGCTTTCCGTCCCCGTGGCTCAGCTTACGCCCCAGCACCAGTCACCAAGTACTCTCCACATGCCCTCTAGCGCTCACTGGCCCCTCTGCTTTGTCACCCAGGTCCTGAGTAAATACAGCATCCCCTCGGCACCTGCTTGGCTCTGCGAGGCTGGAGGGGACAGTGCCACCTTGGGGACTGACCCTCATGGGGGCTCAGTCATTAACCCCAGGTGGGACCGAAGGCTGCCCAGTCCAACCTCGCCTCCCCCTCTGCCCCGGCTAATGTTCTTGGCTTTACGTCTTTGAGAAAACATGAGTGTGTCAGGATTCTGCACAGGAACATGTGTGGGGCTTCTTAGGCCATTCCCTTGCGTGACTGTGGAAGCTGAGGAGTCCTAGGTTTGCTCTCTGCAAGCTGGGAGCCCAGAAAGTCAGTGCTGTGATGGTGTGAGAAACAGCAGCGCCTGCAGAAGAGGGTTGTCCCAGCCAAGCACAGAGCTCAGCCTTCCTCTGATTTTTGTTCGATTCCTGCCCTCAGTGGGTTGAGCCATGCCCACCTCCTGTGGCCAGGGCAGATCTTGGCTCAGTCCAGAGATGCAAGCCCCTGCCAAAAACACCCTCACAGGGACACTGGAAATCACAATTACCCAGGTCCCTCTACTCCCACCCACCCAGTGCAGCCTGATAGAGACACTTCCCAGCCTCCACCTCGCCTGGCTCCTGCCCACTTGAGTCCCTATCCACCTCCCTTCCTGCATCCATGGCCGTGCTCTGGCCTGCCCGTGCTCTGGCCACCCCCGGCACCCTGCGTGTGCTCTTGCCTGCCAGCGTATTGTGCAGGAGGCCCCTCTGTCCTCTGCATCAGCGCTGCCTCTCTCCTGCTTCTGCTCCCACCTGAACTTACCTGCCGCCGTTCCTCCCTCCAGCTAGGGCTCCTCAGCAAACTCTTGGAGGGCTGTCCCCACCTGCTGCCCCAGCTCCGCCCCACAGTTGGTTGATCCCGACCAGGTCACCAAACCTATGCTCGTTGAGGCCACCGAGGACCTTGGTGCTGGAGCCAGTGGTCGTTTCTCAGGCCTCACACGGTGCAGTTGGTCTCTCCAGACCTGGAAACACTGTTCCCGGGGCTTCTGCATAGAACCCCCGCGAGTCTGGCCTTCCAGTGTCCCGCGGCTCCTGCTCTTTCACGCGTGGCTTTTCCTCCTCTCCCCAGGCGGCTGCGAGGCTTAGTCCACCGCCGTCCCTGTGACCTCTGGGAGGGAGGACATCTCTCAGTGCTGTCCTACTGAGGGATCCGGGCTGATGGATTTAGAGGCATCTTTAAGACACACACAGTCCTGGGCTGCGATGTCAGTCCTGGCTGAAGGCGATGCCTGAGAGCCCGAGGGAGCTGCCCGGCTGCCACCACCCCCTTCCCTCCACTCCGCCCAGCAGCCACTCCCCTGCCACAGCCAGCCCAAGGAAGTGGCAGTGCATGGAACACGTCCCTCTGAGGCCGGGGCTGCTGCTGTCCATGTAGCAGGTGGGAGAGTCCTGACTCTGTCGCTTGCAGGGGGTGTGACTTTAGGAGGTCAGAGATCTCTACTTTCAATGTCATGCTTGAAGGGGCAGTGACCCTGCTCAGCCTTGTGGAAGGATCAGGTTAGGTGACGTGAAGGCAAAGACATGCTGGAAGCAACAGTGTCAAATGAACACGTATGTAGCCAAAGTAACAGGCAATCCCTCAGCCTACTCTGCAAAGAATGGTGTCAGGTGAACATGTACGTAGCTAAGGTCACAGTGCTCCCTCAGCCTGCTCTGTCGGCAGTGGTGTCAAGTGGACACGTATGTAGCCAAGGTGACAGGTGATCCCTCTGCCATGATGTCAAGTGGACACGTATGTAGCCAAGGTGACAGGAAACCGTGTCAAGTGAACACGTAGGTAGCCAAGGTAACAGTGCTCCCTCAGCCATGATGTCAAGTGGACACGTATGTAGCCAAGGTGACAGGTGATCCCTCTGCCTGCGTGACCGCTGACTACTACTGAGGCATTTTCATCTTCCTCTGAAATATGAGAAGCTAGAGGGGAACACTATGGCTTTCTCTAATGACGTGCCTCTCTTTAAAAGCTTCTCTTTATTGTGGCAAAATGCATATTTTACCCATATTTTAGTGTGCAGCTTAGCCGCATTAAGTAATTCACGCTTCTGTGCAATCATCACCATTATCCAGTCCCAGAACTGTTTTCTTGTTCTTTTTTTTGTTTTGTTTTGTTTTTTTATAACGCTTTTATTTAAAGAATATAAATTTCCAAAATACAGCTTATAGATTACAGTGGCTTCCCCCCATAACTTCCCTCCCACCCGCAACCCTCCCCTTTCCCACTCCCTCTCCCCTTGCTTCACATCAAGATTCATTTTCAATTCTCTTTATATACAGAAGATCAGTTTAGTATATATTAAGTAAAGATTTCAACAGTTTGCCCTCACATAGCAACACAAAGTGAAAAATACTGTTGGAGTACTAGTTATAGTATTAATTCACAATGTACAGCTCATTAAGGACAGAGATCCTACATGATATATATTTTTAATTGATTAATTTTCTATGCAATTTCCAATTTAACACCAAGATTTTTTTTCATTTTTAATTATCTATATACAGAAGATTGATTCAGTATATACTAAGTAAAGATTTCATCAGTTTGCACCCACACAGAAACACAAAGTGTAAAATACTGTTTCAGTAATAGTTATAGCATTACTTCACATTGGACAACACATTAAGGACAGATCCCTCATGAGACGTAAGTACACAGTGACTCCTGAAGTTGATTTAACAATTTGACACTCTTGTTTATGGCATCAGTAATCTCCCTAGGATCTAGTTATGAGTTGCCGAGGCTATGGAAGCCTTTAGGGTTCGCCGACTTCAGTCTTATTCTGACAGGGTCATAATCAAAGTGGAGCTTCTCTCCTCCCTTCAGAGAAAGGTACCTCCTTCTTTGATGGCCCCATTCGTTCCACTGGGATCTCACTCACAGAGATCTTTCATTTAGGTCTTCTTTTTTTCCCAGAGTGTCTTGGCTTTCTATGCCTAGAATATTCTCATGGGCTCTTGAGCCAGATCTGAATGCCTTAAGGGCTGATTCTGAGGCCAGAGTGCTATTTAGGACATCTGCCATTCTATGAGTCTGCTGTGTATCTCGCTTCCCATGTTGGATCATTCTCTCCCCTTTTGATTCTATCAGTTAGTATTAGCAGACACTAGTCTTGTTTGTGTGATCCCTTTGACTCTTAGACCTATCAGTGTGATCAATTGTGAACTGAAATTGATCACTTGGAGTCTTATTCTTTTTACTACAGCTTATTTCTTAAATTTCTTAAGTTTCAGGTTCATGGAAAAATGGATAGGAAGTGACAGAGAGTCCTACCAGATGGTTGTGAACCTACATGGCCATGTCATTGTCACCCAGGTCCATGGCTCCCATGAGGGCTTGCTCTGGGTGTTGTATGCTCTGTGGATCTGGATGCAGGTGTAATGACCTCGTGCAGAATGATCTCACTTCCCTGGAGGTCCTCCGTGTTCTGCCTGGCCTCCCTCCCTCTTCAGCCTCTGACATCACTGATCTCTTCACTGTGTTTGGGGTGCTGCTTTTCCATTGCATAGCTGAAATCATATGGTGTGTACCCTTTTTAATATGTGTGGATGATTCCTCCATGTCTTTCATTAGTTCTAGAACTTTCCATCATCCAAGATGGAAACCATAGAAGGCTTGTATTTCTTAATTGACAACACGTGGCCTTTGGACACTTCTCTTGTGCTACATTGAAGCATCATTAAGGAGCTAAAGGCATCGATACTCCCTTCATTTCACTACCTCGACTGGCCAGAGCCTCACTTGGACTCTCTGGATCTGAGAACTGGACTTGCAGTGGAAGGAGGCACTCCTCCGCACTTCTTCTGGTGCCCCTTCCTCCCCTCCACCACCCCCATCTCCTTTTCCTCCCTCATATCCTGCTTCCTGGCCTCCTTTTGTGACTTACAATTGAAAGTGTTTATGTGAAAGGACTAATCGCATGGGCTAGGTCATGCTATGGTCACACACAACCACAAAGAGCAAAGATCTCAGAATCTTGAACAAAACCTTGTTTCCTTGCTCCCACTCCACGTCCACAGGGCTGGAGCCTGTCCTTTCTTAGCTCCCCTTGGGGAGCAGGCTTGTGGAAGCCACATTGCAACATGGGCTCCCATCAGGGCTGTGTAGAAAACAGCACTTAATCTCCCCAAAGGCAATCACACACCGGTGCCTGACTTCAGAGAGAACCGGAAGTCGAATGTGACTGCAAGCAGAGGCGGGCATGAGCACCCAGGGAACAGATCCCAGCAGAAGCACTTTGCACAGAAACATGTTGGCTTTTAGGATGCAGAGGATCAACTCTGTCTACAACCTGGGTTCTCTAACATCTCAAGTATGCATCATCTGATTTAGCATTCTGTGTCAGAAGTGTAGCCTGGTAACACCCACTTTCCTTTTGTGGGAGAAGCAATATGGCCACTGCTGTTTCCATGGTGACAGGTGCACTGTGCTGTGCCTTAGTAGCTGTCAGGGGTTTTGTCCTGGGCTGGGATGGTTCCTGTGCTAGTTTCTACAGAGCAGCAGAGTGCCTTATGTACAGGCAAAGGAGGTGCCGGGAGCTGTGGAGAGGAGTGAGTGCAGGTTGGGAACTTGCCGGGTGGATGAGCCTATGAAGAGGCCTTTGTGATCAGCAGCGGGGGTTGGGGGCCTTGTGGAGCTGCTTGGGGTCAGGCTAGTCAGACAGAACTGGGTCCTGTCCCTGGCTCTGCCAGCAGCGGGCTCGGGATGTTGGGTGACTCTCTTCACTTTCTGAAGAGCAGCTGCATGATCTGTAAAGTGAGGATATTTTGAGGCTTCCTTCAAGGCAGTGCACGTCATCAAGCCCTATCCTCCGCTTGGTGCCGGGCTTAGCAGCGGCAGCACGGCCACGACCGTGTGCATCGGGCAGCCGCGCCGTGTCTCTAGGCGCTTGCAGCTGCCCTCCTAACAGCCCCGTGACTGAGACAGCAGCTCTGATTGTTCCTCCCCGGGGACAAAACGAATGCTCCAGTTGGCTTCAAGTCAACAGCCACCTCCATCTTGGCAGCAGGTTTCTCCTGTGCACAGATCAGGGCCTCAGGAAGTGTTTTCACTGCTCCAGTTTTCCATTCTCCGGGCCAAGAAGTCTGGACAGAGCTTCCAAAACACTGTGCCAAGACGGCGGCCTTGCCGGTGGTCAGGCACAGGATGCACATTGAGGAGCCACGGAGGGCCCGCAGTCCAGGCGTCTGCAGCTGTATTCGCACCTCCTGCCGACGCCTCCTGTGCTGACTCAGCTTCAGGGTGCTGCTTGTCCCTCCACAGGCCGACGTCTCCCTCAGCCACAGGACTGCTCCTTTACAGACCTCCCAGCTGGCCTCAGTCTCCCTAAGATTGGCCATCGTCCGGCTAACTCAGCTGCCTTCCACCGATGCTCGTACCTCCACCAGGACAAACCTGGGGTTGTTTTGCAAGAGGACTTCCAAGGCCTTTAGTGTGAATTCCCAGCAAAGACCCTAGGCCCTGTGGAGGTCTTCCATACTGGGGTGTGGTGGAAAATTCTGCCCTGCAGGTAGCCACGTAACCTGCAGAGAATGAGCCCAACTGACCACAGAACTGAACACACAAGTCCACCAACAAGCGTAGCATGCTGCTCGCAGAGGGGCGAGACTGAGCTAAAATCCACCCATATCAGGGAGCTTCCTTGTGATGTGCATGAGAGGCCCTAAGAGCCAGGGTGGCTGGGCCCTGAGCACACAAGAGAAGGGAACTCGGACATCAGGAAAGCATAGGCCCTGCCCTGGAGGAGTTGACTATACAGCTTGGGGAGGGAACAGACCGAGTGGAACGTTTACTGTGACTGAGTTCAGCGGAGTTTCTGTCATTCTTTTTTTATTGTTTTGAAACTAATAGAGGTGGTTTTGATTTTCAAAAAATAGGGGAAGCTGGATGTGGTTCTTTTTTTGAAAGATATATTTATTTGAAAGACAGAGTTACAGAGGGAAAGAAGGAGAGAAAGAGAGAGATCTTCCATCTGCTGGTTCACTCCCCAAATGGCTGCAATGACTTGGCTGGGCCAGGCTGAAATCAAGATTCAGGAGCTTCTTCCGGGTCTCCTGCATGGGTTTCAGGAGCCCAAGCACTTGGGTCATCCTCTGTCACTTTCCCAGCAGGGAGCTGGATCGGAAGTGGAGCAGCCAGGACTCAAACCAGTGCCCACGTGGGTTGCCGGTGCTGCAGAGCATGGCTTTAACCTGCTGTGCCACAGCACCTGCCCCATGTGGTTAATTAATTGTGACAATATATGATGCTAACATGAGATGTTAGAATAAGAGAAGCTGGGTGTGGTTTATTAAGTGTGACAAATCTATCACGCTGATGTAAGACTAAGGGAAGTTGGGTGTAGGATACAGATGAACTCTACTTCTTCACAGGTTTTGTTTTGTAAGTTTAAAACTACGCTGAACTAAGAACTTCACTTAAAAAGCAAATCTACTGAGAGGTTATTATTCTAGATGCCATGCTGGGTCCCTTCCTTGGTCATCTTGAAGCTGCTCTCCAGCTCCCTGTGAGACAGGTGCTGGCATCATGGTCAGGAAGCCCAGCCACAGGCAGGTGGCCAAGGTGGCAGAGGTGTCCTTGGTGGGCTCTGTCCCTCTTGGAGGATCCTGCTCAGGGCTGCAGCCCCTGTGTTCACAGGTGTTTTGCATGTTTTCATAGTAAACCAGGGTGAGAAAGTATTGAAAACCGCTAAGTATTACAAAGATTTTTTTTGACATTTTTACACATCACTTTGCCCAGTGTTCTTGTTATTAGGATGCAGTCAGCACGTCCTAGAATAGCTCTTTTGTGCATGAGGACTAACATGGGGGTAGGTGGGAAAGGGAAGGAAGAAGATTTCTCTTGGGGCTGGAGCTGTGGCGTAGTGGATAACGTCGCTGCCTGCTGTGCCGGCATCCCATATGAGTGCCAGTTCAAGTCCTGGCTGCTCCACTTCCGATCCAGCTCTCTGCTAATGCCTGGGAAAGCAGTAGAAGATGGCCCAACTCCTTGGGCCCCTGCACCTGTGTGGGAGACCTGGAAGAAGCTCCTTTGGAGAGTGAACCAGCAGATGGAAGATCTCTCTCTCTCAATCTCTCTCTTTCTCTCTCTCAATCTCTCTCAATCTCTCTCTCTCTCTCTCTCTCTGCCTCTACCTCTCTGTTAACTCTGCCTTTCACATAAATAAATAAATTTTAAAAAAATAGAAGATTTCTCTGACAGCTGCTCCACACTGAAGACATTCAAGTCTTATGCAGTGGGTACCTGGGCTACATCCAGGCAGAAATAAAACCTTATAAAAGCAGAATTTGCTTAAAAACAAAAAAGAACCTTGATCATCACTGCCTCTTCTATGAGACAAACCCCTGTGGGGGTCCTCTGGATCTCAAGAATTTGGTGGGAATTATTGAATCTGCCCTCTGTGAAGAGCCAGGGATACTATGTAAAGGAAAGGATGAAAATATCCATGTGTAACAACCTATGGATTGAATATTAGATATTTTTCAAAGATTTATTTATTTTAGAGGCAGCACTCAGAGGGGAGCACATACACGCAGAAGGAGAGAGAGGGAAAACACATAAACACAGAGATATCTTCCAATCACTGGCACAGAGAGAGAGAGAGAGAGAGAGAGAGAGTTATCTTTCATCTGCTAGTTCAGTGCCCAAATGGCCACAATGGTTGGGGTTGGGTCAGCCTGAAGCCAGGAGCCAGGAACTCCATCCAGGTCTCCCATGTGGGTGGCAGGGGCCCAAGCCCTTGGGCCATTCTCCTCTGCCATCCTAGGTGCGTTAGTAGTGAGCTGGATTGGAAGCAGAGGCAGGACTCAAACTGGCACCCATATGGGATGCCGGCATTGCAGATGGTGGGCTTAACCTGTTTTGCCACAACACTGGCAAAATGATGTAATATTAGATCATCATAAGATGCCTTTTGTCACCCCCCTTTCCTGAGCATCTGGGGAACAACGGGTTCCTTCTGTGCGAACGGCATCCCCGACATTGTGAGAGAGAGGGAGACAGGGTTGGGGTCTGAACCTGCTGTGACTCTTCGGCTCCACATTTTGTCTTCAGCTTCCTCAGCCTTAGAGCAGAGGGTTGCATGAGGTGATCCCCGAGCCTTGTGGACCAGATGCACCCTCTGTGCTGACTGGAGGCCCCTGGAGGTTTGGGGCGAGCCCGGGGACGAGGCCACAGGGAGGGTGGTGGGGGGGTTCAGGGGGCGGCTTGAGGAGTTGGCGGGACCAAGAGAAGGGGCTAACACACTTCCCACAGGGGATGCTCTGGGTGTTGGGATCTTAACAGAGAGCGATGGGGGGTTGTCCATGGAGATGAGAAAGCGGGCAGCAGGAAGGGATGAAGGCACCAGCGCAGACAGAGGGGTCTTTGTGAGGCCGCCGGCAGGGGAGAGAAGAGAGGGAGAGTGAACCCTCAACACGTGGCATTACGGGAGCTCCACTCTCGTGAATTCCCCTCCTCAGCAACATGGAGGCAACTCAGTGTGGAGTGCAGCAGGGGTGCAGGGGCCAGGGAGGTGAGAACTGCCATCTCGCCCGGCCTGCTGTGGTCCACACACAAGGCAAGGAGAAGCCTAGGACCCGCTGGTACTGTGGGTCACAGCTTCTTGACCTGAGGGGCTCGTCCTGCACTCGGCCTTTCGTGTCCATCACGGCAACCTTGGTGTCAGCCTCGTGCTCTG
This sequence comes from Sylvilagus floridanus, assembly GCA_949820135.1. Lineage (NCBI taxonomy): Eukaryota > Metazoa > Chordata > Mammalia > Lagomorpha > Leporidae > Sylvilagus > Sylvilagus floridanus. Next base: position 117,580,103 of record OX463238.1, on the reverse strand, counting down.
GGAGGGCTCCCCGCTGGGAGCAGACGGGACCAGCTCAGGGGTCATGGCTGCCTTGCTGCTGACACCAGGGCAGGGAGAGCTGCTCTGGTCAATGCGTGTGGGTGCTGGAGGGGTTGGCACAGCCCCTGGAGCTTGGGTGCTGCGGTTTGGATGTGTCTCCCCCCCAAGGCCAGGTGCTGGCAGGTGCTGGTGTGGGGGGCGGGGCCCGGGTGAGGTGCTCCCCTGTGAGTGGGGAGGAAGCCCTACTCGCCCTGCTTGCCCCACGCCTCTGTCTTGGGAGGACACAGCCCTGGCACACACCAAACCTCGCCGCCTGCCCCTGGGACCCCCTGGCTCCAGAGGGAGACATTCCTGTTCCTTCTGCATTACCTGGTCTGCGGGGCTGCGGCCTGGCAGCCTGAATGGGTCAAGCCACAGGACGTGGTGTGGGAAGCGTGGCATAGGGCCGGGGCTCCAGGGACTCAGGTTGAGCCGATTTGAGCCCCTCAGCTGTTAAGCGCTCCAGAGCTCATTCCTTGGGAGCAGCCGTGTCTTCACAGGGAGAGGTTAACTTGCAGTGTAGCCTATTCGGTCATCAGGCTGGACACCGGCCAGCTCCACTGCTCTGACTCAAACATGGGGCTGCTTTCTGTCAGACCCCGAGATTCCAGGCCCAGGACTCTGACCAGAGGGACACGCCACGGTGTGGGACATGCTGGTCACCCGAGGACAGTGGCCTGAGTCATCACTTTTCTTTGGAGAAACCGCTCACTGCTCAGCCTTCATGTCCAACTCTCATCCCCCTGGGTGTAGTCGTAGCCTTGTCAAGTGGTGCCCAGCTCTCTGGCTCTGTCTGTCTGTCTGTCTCTCCCTCTCTCAGCGGAAATGAAAGGCATCATCTAGGGGGCACTCAGTACCATAAACCCAACAGGACACGTGGGTAAAAGCCAGAGGTGTGGCTGCTGGGGGCCAGGGTCTGGGGACGGCGCCTCCGAGTCCTCGGCCAGCACCTCCCTAAGGCAGCTCCTCTGGCCTGCACTGCCGGGGCACTCATCCTGTCACGAGGGCCCCAGCCCCAGCCCCAGTCACCAACCAGGGATGGGAATTCAGCCACGGACTCTGGGGACACGGAGGACAGTGGGCTGCAGCCATGAGCCCCAGGGGTGCCTTCCCAGCCAGGCCTGTGACAGGGCCTGGGGACAAGCATCAGCCATGGGGCTTTACGGGATGTTTCTGTGAGGCTGGGTTATAGTCAGAGGCTCTTTTCCCTGGCTGGCTGTGAGATGCAGGCAACCCAATTTGTTAACAATTGTTGGGAAGGGGAGGCTGGCTGGGGAAACCCTCACCCAGGCCCCACCGTTGGTGGCAGGGCCCACCAGGAGCTCACAGGAAGGCTTCCTCCTCCAGGAAGCCCTCCTAGTTGTCCCCCCAGGACGTGCCGTGTGCCCCACCTGGGTGTGCCTGGTTTGCTGTCTTGAGTCGTTCTCAGACGTGTGGAGATGGGTGTGCACCTGTGTTAAATAGAGGCCCTGCCCTGTGGGCACTCCACGACTGTTTCCCAAGTCCAGCAAATTGGTGAGTTTTTTGTTTTAAAAAGAGATTTGTTTATAGCAGTTTTATGTTCATGGAAGGATCAAGAGGGAGGTGCAGAGAGTTCCCATACGTCCCCTGACCCCACCCAGGCTCAGCATCCCTCGCTGTCGGCTTCCCCGCCTGATGGCACGTTTGTCACCATGGGTGGCCCTGCCCTGACGGCGGGTTTTCACCAGGCCCCTGTTGCTCATGTCCTGTGGGCTTGGACCAATGCAGAGTGACATGCGTCCACCCTCAAGTCACACAGGGCAGGCTGCCTGCCCTAAAAGGCTTCCATGTCCCTTTGGCTGTCCATCCCTCCCTGGCTCCCATCCCTGGCAACCACGAGTCTTTCCACTGTCTCCCATTTCTGCCTCTTCCAGAAAGTCGTAGAGCCGGAATCCCGTCTGCAGCCCTCTCAGATTGCCGCCTGTCACGCAGTAACGTGTGTCTCAGGTCCCCCCACGACTGCACAAGAGCTCGTTGGCTTGTTTCCTTCCTGTGTGGACTCACAGCTCCCTGTCGGGATGGGCCACAGCCTGTTCACTGGTTCACCGTGGTCTCTTCGGAGTTTTGGCCACGATGGGCAAAGCTGCCGTGAGCATCCCAGGCAGGCTTCTGAGACAACTCCAGTTTCACTGCGTCTCGGGTAAATGCCAAGACGTGTGATTGCTGGGCCTTGTGCTGAGAGGGTGCTTGCTGTTGCTCCATTCTGCGTTCCTGCCAGCAAGGTGGAGGGTCCCTGCTGCGCCACAGCCGGCAGAGCTGTTGTTGCTCGGGTGAGGGGGCAGGGGCACGTCCCCACCCCAGGATGCTGCCTGCCCCCGTGGACTGGGATGTGAGCAGATCCCCACATGCTTATGCACCACCCAGGCTGTCCTCGTCCTACACAGCGACTGTCCTGCTAGGGACGAGGCCTTCTTCTCAAGACCCTGGAAACCCGGGAGTAGGCAGAGCAGCTGAGTCAGACCTACGTCCACCTGTGTGATCACAGAAAGGCCTCCCTAACCCCTCTGAGCCTCAGCTTTCCATCTGTGCAATGGGGAGAACAGGCGGGCTCATGCAGAGAGTGGTTTCAGTAACGAAAGTGCCAGTGCGTATGGAGTGTCGCAGCCTGGCACGTGGGCGCACTCGGCAGAGCCTGGTGCCCATGACAGCTGTCATTCACTCTGCATTTTGACGGCGAGTCCAAGTTCCTCCAGTCCAAAGAGACACAGAGCCAGGCAACACGGCTGCTGCCATTCTCAGAAGCCCAGCACCGAGGCCGTCTGCTTGCATTATTTTACTACAAATATTTTCTCTAGAATCTGTGCCTAGGAACTCTCAGGCAATGGGTAGAAATAGTTAAAACTGAACCAACTAGGCCGCAGTGGCAACCTGAGAGGCCCGAGTAGTATTCAGCTGGAAAAATACACACCTTGTACCCGGCGATTTAAATTTGGAGATTAAAAAAAATGACCTAAAATTGGGACTCGACCCAGGATTCGAGCCCACAGAGCAGCAGCGGGGTCAGCTCCTTCATAGAAGGCGGATTCCTGGGTCACTGCAGTCACTTTCTCCTGGCATCGCGCCTCGAGCCGTTAACACAGACAACTAATGAAACGTTGGAGCAGGCCCAGGGCAAAAACGTGTTAGAGCACTTCCTGTCCACCGCAGGCACAAACAGCTATTCTGGGCTTGGGTGTTTTCCAAGTTGGGTTACATGACGATAAACAACAGGTTTTTTTTTGTGAGTGAAATTTTAATGGGGTACTTTGCAAAACACAATTAAAAACAATAATGAGAGCAACTGTTGAGTGGAAAAGTTAGAGACGTGGTTGTAAAGATGTTTCTCTTGCACTTCTCGTTTATTCCTGCGGCTTAGGAAGCCATGCCCAGTCCCGTCTGTGACTTGTCCTTTGTGTTCCCATAGATTCTGAGGTTTTCTTTCATAGACTATCAATAATTATCTCAGTTTAAGGACAAAAATGGAAAGTGAAAAGTTCAAGAAACCCATTCACTGGTTTCAATTTGCTGAGAAATTCAGAATATTGTTTATGACCCAAACGTACAAAGTAAATCAACATAAAGTGAAGAAGTAAATTAAGCCAGAATGACAAAATGGAACGATGCTTCCCATGTAACCTCGTAAATTTCCGGCGTGATGCGTTTCGAGTCTCCGATTTCTAATAAAGTTCTCATGAGAACACAGTACTGCTCCATAAAACCCCTGGCCCCCCCATGAGAACCGGCTGGTTTGTAAGGGCACTTGGGTTCAAGGTTGTGGTTTATTTATTAAAATTTTCTCAGTAAATAGATCACGGCCCATTGGATAGCACCCCGCAATTGTGGGGGGCCACGTAGCACTTCTGCTGTCCCCAAGCATGAAGGGGAACAAGACAAAGTGTGTCAGAAACTCTGTGAACCACCAAAAAAAAATCCCTTTTTTTTCTTCTAAAGAAAGATCTAAGCTCTTTTCGCTTGCCTTTGCCCCAAGGAGACCTCATGAGAATTTCCCCTTTGCCTAAGGAAAGTCTGAGCGTTTTTTAAAAAGGTTTGTTTTGTTTATTTGAAAGAGTGACTGGGTGGGGTGGTGAGAGAGACCTTCCACCCGCTGGTTCACTCGCTAAATGATCTTGATGGTGGAATCCGGGATACAGGAACTCTATCCTGGTCTCCCAAGTGGGTGCAGGGGCCCAAGCCATTGGTCACCATCTGCTACCTTCCCAGGCACATTAGCAGGGAGCTGTATTGCAAGTGGAGCAGCCAGGACTCGAACTGGCACCCATATGGGGCACTGGCGTTTCAAGTAGGGGCTTAACTCACTGTGCCACGTGCCAGCCCAAAGTCCGAGCATTCTTGCTGTGGTTCATGGAGTGTCCTGCTGGAGGCGCAAGGGAAGCCGGGTTTTGTTCTGGTCCCAGTTTTGCCAGGGTTGAGGCCCTTCTGGAAAGTCCAGCACAGAGGCCGGCGCCGCGGCTCAATAGGCTAATCCTCCGCCTGTGGTGCCGGCACACTGGGTTCTAGTCCCAGTTGGGGCACTGGTTCTGTCCCAGTTGCTCCTCTTCCAGGCCAGCTCTCTGCTGTGGCCCAGGAAGGCAGTGGAGGATGGCCCAAGTGCTTGGGCCCTGCACCCCATGGGAGACCAGGAGAAGCCCCTGGCTCCTGGCTTCGGATCAGCATGGTGCGCCGGCCGCAGTGGCCATTGGAGGGTGAACCAACGGCATAGGAAGACCTTTCTTTCTGTTTCTCTCTCTCTCTCACTGTCCACTTTGCCTGTAAAAAAAAAAAAAAAACAAAACAAAAAGTCCAGGACAGAAATCGGCTTCGAGCTGTGGAATTCCAAAGGTCTTGGAGCAAAGCTGTGTGCTTTCACGTAGTCATGAAGATATAAATTTGTGGTCCGCTCACCTCATCCCACGTGCCTGCCATCTGGAAAACAAAGCTCACTCACGCTTTAATCGGGGCCAGATTCTAAACTTCAAGGTCTGTGCATCTCACCTCACTCGACTCCGTGTACCTGTCACACGCTGCTGTGACACTGGCTGTCACTCCTGCTTTAGAGAGAGAGAAGCTTCCCATGGCAGGACGATTCACTTGCTGAGGTCACACCTGCCCTGACAGGCACAGAGAGGAAACTGAGTCTGGGTGGACGAAGCTTCCACTTGGGGGAGGTGCATGAGAGCAGGGGCCTGTCTGGTCTCATGCCACGCGGGCAGGATCTACTTCAAACCAGCTGGCACGTGTGGTGCTCACATGCTGTGCTCCTGTCATGGGCCAGACACTGCCACCGTGTCATGGAAGCCCACGGGAGGGCAGGTGTGGCCTCCTGTGCATCCTCCTCACACTTGCTGCAGACCTTGGTCTCTGGACCAGAGGAGGCTTTGACCTGCGGCTGAGGAAGTGTGATTCGAAATAGACTTTGAGAAGCAATTTTAGGTTCATAGCAAAGTTAACAGAAGGCACAGAGCTCGCAGGTATACAGAGACCCCTGCCCTGACTCCCCGTTATCCAATGCCCGTGTCCCGATGGCTGAAGCTGCACCGACATGGCATTGTCACCCAGATCCAAGGTGCTCCCCAGGGTCCCTGTGGGTATTTTACGTTTTGTGGGTTGGGACAAATGTGGGGGATGCTGTCTACGTGCACCCCTCCCCCTCTAGCCCCTGCTTCTGTGTCATCTTCCCCAGGACTCACACAGAATGTGGACTTTGCGGCTGGCTGCCTTCACTTAGCAGCATGTGTGGACACTCCTGCATGCCCTGTCACAGCTTGATGGCTCATTTCTTTTTTCTTTTTTTAAAGAATTACTTATTTTAATTTTATTTGAAAGGCAAAGAGACAGAAAGTGCCTGTGAGCTGGTCACTCCCCAAGTGCCCACAACAGCCAGGGCCAGGCCAGGCCTACCTAAGCCAGGAGCCAGGAACTCCATCCAGGTCTCCCATGTGGGTGGCAGGGGCCCAAGGAAGCTGGACAGGAAGCAGGATAGCTGAGACTCAGACCAGGCTGACAGACCCAGCACTCCGCAGGCACTGCACCATGGGATATGGGCGTCCCAGGTGGTGACTGAGCGGCTGGGCCAGGTGCTGCCCCACCCTTTGTGTGGCCCAGCTCTTGTTAGGGCTGCACAATATCCCATGCTCTGAGCCGCCAGCAGTTCCGGCTTCACAGAAGCGCAATGCACCATCTGGGTCGGTGGCCTGGGAGCTGGGGGTGGGAGTTTGACTCCGCCTGCTCTGGGGTTCACAGCCACGGGCTTCCCGGGTGAGCCACTCGCTGGCGTTGCTTTCCAGCTTGTTGTTGAAGCTGGAAGCATTGCTCCTTTTTCAGGGACGTGGGTTACTGCCTCTGAACACCTAGTCACTGTCATAGACCCCCAAACACACGAACTTCAACCGGAGCAAGCCGGCAACTAGAAGGAAAACGCCTACAGCCTTGCGCGTGCTAAGCTTTCCCGGGCCCGCTGCGCACGGGAGCCAGCACGCAAAGCTGAAAGCAGTGGTGGGCAAGACACAGGTGCAGCGGCCACGCGCTCTGCCGCTCGCGCGCGGGGTGAGCCAGCGCCCCCTGCCGGCCGCGCCGCGCCGCACCGGGATCCGGGTGCCCAGCCAGGCTCGCTCCGCCAGGCCAGCCTCTGGCCATCCCAGCCTGGGGACGGCGACAGCGAAGCAGGCCCAGCTCCTCACACCCGCCCGTTTCCGTGGTCACCGCAGAACACCTCCATCAGGAGCGTCAACAAGCTCTGTGGCCGCAGCGCCCCAGCAGGTCAGCGTGGTGTCCTGTGTCAGAGGAATGGCTTTTTCGCAACTAGAATTACGGCTCCCCGTCCCCTCGAGTTAAAGAAGGGAGGACGGCAGCTGGCGCTGGCAGACCCAAGGCAAAAGGAAGCTTTGAGCTGACAGTTCTTGAAAATAAATGACTAGAAATCCCGAACGTTTCAGAACCTTGCAAAATCAGGCCGGGGCCTCTGTCCCCCTCACCTCATTACTCCATGAGTCACGTTGCTTCTTGGCGCTGGAGAAAAGCGTTTGCTGACTTCCAGATTCTGCAGACGTGTGAGAAGGCCAGGCTGGGTGTGAGAGCTACAGTCCCACCGTCCACTCTGCAGGGGCTGCGACTTAGAACGAGCGCAGGGTCGGCCACCGGAGCTGGGCCCGTTTTCCTCACTGTTCCAGTGGCGCTGTTCTAGCCGCTCCGGGGCAGACGGGGGCCTGACTTGCTGGTTGATTTCCCTTGCCTGAGCAGCACTTTGTCGTCAGAGCTCACGGCCATCCTGTGAGCCTGCAGGTCTTGGGGAGGGTCTGTGTCCCCTTGCCGAAGGCTCGGTGGCTAAGCTTCTGCTCCTCAGGCTGTATGAGGTCACCAGACGGGGCAGGTGTCCTTCAAGGCGTTATGGTGTCAGAGCAATCACTGTAAAACTCTCAGCCACGACAAGGTTGCACTTCCTCGGATGCAGCTCGCATCGAATTGGGGTGAGTCGGGTGAGGCAGAAAGGGGGTGGAGGCATCCCCCTGGTTCTCTGGTCCCAGTAAACACTGGGCCCTTGACCCTGCACGGTGACTCCCTGACCCTGCACCCTCTGGAGGTAGCTGGGCGATGCGGCTTGAGGAACTGAGAGATAGCAGGAGGCAGGGTCTGCTGTCCACATCTGTGGCCCGCGTGCATATGCATTTGAGCTCTTGGGACGAGTGTTTGGTGCAGTGTTAAGACAGTGCTTAGGAAGCTTGCATTCCACATAGGAGTGCCGGGATCCCGCGCTGGCCCCTTCCCGAGTCCAGCTTCCTGCTCATGTGCACTCGGGAAACAGCAGGTGACAGCTCAAATATTGAGTCTTTGTCACCCACGTGGGAGACCTGAATGAAGCTCCTGGCCTCAGCCTGACCCAGCCCTGGCCGTTCTGGGCATTTGGGGAGTGAACCAGCAGATGGAATCTCTCTCTCTCTCCTCTCTGCCTTTTAAATACGATGAAAATAAACTTACAAAGAATTCTGTAACTTAGACAAATGAACAATATCTCTATTTCAGAAGACTCAGCTATCGTCTGGTCACAGAGTCAGTGAGAAAAGGGCTGAGACGAGAATCCGCTGCACGTCTCACTTCCCCCTGCCCTTGCTTTGCTTTTCCTCAGACAGAGTGAGCTCAAGGCTCATTTCCTCCAGGGTCGCTGGACGTGAGTGAGAAACACAAAGTCTGTCTTGGTTCTGTTATTGAATGCTGCAGCTCTTAAAGAGAACCAAAGACAAAGCATCACTTTTTTTTTTTTTTTTTTTACAGGCAGAGTGGACAGTGAGAGAGAGAAAGACAGAGACAGAGAGAAAGGTCTGCCTTTGCCGTTGGTTCACCCTCCAATGGCTGCCATGGCTGGCGTGCTGTGACCGGCGCACCGCACTGATCCGAAGGCAGGAGCCAGGGGCTTCCTCCTGGTCACCCATGGTGTGCAGGGCCCAAGCACTTGGGCCATCCTCCACTGCACTCCCGGGCCACAGCAGAGAGCTGGCCTGGAAGACGGACAACTGGGACAGAATCTGGTGCCCCGACTGGGCCTAGAACCCAGTGTGCCGGCGCCGCTAGGCGGAGGATTAGCCTATTGAGCCACGGCGCCGGCCTAGACAAAGCATCACTTTTAGTCTCAAGGTTCAGATGATACCTCCTTTTGCTCTTGGTTGTTTTGCTTCTTCCTTTTTTTGGGAAAAGGATTTACTTTACTTATTTGAAAGGCAGAATTACAGACAGAGGAAGAGACAGAGAGATCTTCCATCTGCTGGTTTACTCCCCAGATAGCCACACTGGTGGGTGCTGGGTCAGGCCGAGGTCTCCCACGTGGGTGGCAGGGGCCTAAGCACGTGGGCCATCTTCGGCTGCTTTCCCAGGCACATAAGCAGTGAGCTGGATGGGAGGTGGATCAGCCGGGACTCGAATCTTCACTTACAGGGGATGCTGGTGTCGCAGGTGGTGGCCTAACCTGCTGTCCCACAGTGTGAGCGCTGGTTGTTTCCTTCTTCATGTTCTCCTACTCTCAGCTGAAAGGACTGAATAAAAACCCACATCACTTATTCTGTTCCCAGTCTCATCTTCCCTCAACCCCAGCCTTGCCAATTTGTTAAATCAGGCGAGTCCCCAGTGGGCTGGAAACCTGTCCATAGCTGACTGCAGCTGGAAAGAATTGCACTCCACCAAGAGTCAGACCCCATTTGTCATGGAAAGCCTGCTGGGCACCACTGTAATTATAGTTTTGCGTGGTGACTGTGTCTCTGTGGTCACAGCAAAGGGTTTTTCCATGTTTTTTCCATGGGAGTTTTCTTCCTCGAGAGGTGTTAACTCAGTTCTGGATCCCAGCCTCGACTTCGGAGCAGGGCTGCGCCTGCCACTGCTGCAGCTTGCAGCTCACTGCGGTTCTGACTTAGGTGCGGTGGCCAGTGAGGGGGATGCAGCTCACCGTGGTCCTGACTGAGGTGTGGTGGCCAGTGAGGGGGATGCTGGTCACATTCATTTTTGCAAGGCTATGGAGGGTTGGAGGGTGGGGGCTTGTGATTGTAGGGACTGACTTTGGTAAACTTGTACTGTCTCCCAGATTTTTAACCAGGGAGTATTGTCTTCTTTGACTTGGTGGCTCCGTGACAGTGGACAATTGGGTAGGGCTGACAGGCATGAGGGTGACCATCCTTTATTTATTTGAAAGGTGGAGAGACAGCATGATCTTCCATCTGCTGGTTCACTCTCCAAATGGCTGCAACAACAGGGTGCGGGCCAGGATGAAGTCAGGAGCCAGGAACACCTTCTTGGCCTCCCACGTGGGTGGCAGAGGCTAGACGACGTGAGCCCTCCCTGCTGCTATCCCAGGTGCACTGGCGGGAAGCTGGATAAGAAGGGAAGCAGCTGGAACTCCCAGCGATGGACCTGCCAGTGGTGGCTTTACCTCTTTCCCTACAACGCCAGCCCCAAGCATCCCGATTGGCCGGGGAATATCTAGTTTCAGCAGTAAAATCTCACATCCCAGGAAACTCTTTAGTCCTGGGGTAGCCCTGAGAGGTGGTGATCCTGAACAGTCTGGAGCGTAGACTCCACTTCAAGACAGCAAACAGCTTTAAAGAGAGCAACTCAGGGTGGGCACTTGGTGGAGTTCAGACGTCGCTTGGTGCCAGCTCCCTGCTAATGCACCTGGGCAGCAGGTGACGGCGCGACTGCTTGAGTCCCTTCCAGGTGCATGGGAGACCTGGACGGAGTGCCCGGCTCTTGGCTTTGGCATGGCCCAGCCTCTGCTGTTGTGGGAATGACCCAGTGAAGGAGACACTTTTGTCTTTCAAACAACATGAAAATAAATAAAAATGAAAAGCAGTAGCAAGACTGAGCTTAAAGTAAAGCGCTTTCTTGGTGCTTGAGATCGCTTAGTGTACCGGCGTTTGGCTTGAGGGCCGATTCGCAACAGGGCCCGACAGGGATTTGAGCGTCAGTCCTGCTGCGGCGGAACATGCTGTGGAAATCCATGGCCGCTGTCCTGGTTCGCCACTCCCGGGTGACCCGTCCCCGGGTCCTCTAGGGTGCGGACACAACCAGCCATTTCCTGTGTGACAGCCCCATTGCAGACCTGTCCTTTGGGAGGCTTCCCCAGAAGGCCCATCTGTGTTTGGAGGCAGAGAGGAAACCAAGCAGAGGCCGGTGTGGGGGTCCAGGCTTCCGGTCTGCGGGACTGAACTTCCGGTCTGGGGCCCCTGGCTTCCGGTCTGAGGGCCTGAACTTCCGGTCTGGGGCCCTTGGCTTCCGGTCTGGGGCCCCTGGCTTCCGGTCTGCGGGCCTGAGCTTCCGGCTTGGGGCTCCGGGTTTTCTGTCAGGGGTTCAGGCTTCGGTGTAGGCGCACACCGTGTGTGCTCAGGGGCTCTGCTTCCTGGAGTGCTAGCTTCATGTGTGTCAGGTGTTCCTTTGCCTTTCTGAGTACTGCGAAAAGGCTGCCCGGGATGGAGAAAGGGATGCAGGACGAAAATCAGGACAGAAGAGCCCAAAGTACTGGGGGGTGGCCCCCAGGCTCTGCCCGGCGGTGAAAGGCAATGTGTGTCAAACCCCTGTTTTGTGTATAACGAGATCTTTGGGACACGGATGTGCAACCTGCTTCTGGATGTACAAGTGCCAGGCCTCTGGGTAGCTATAGAATCTTTCTGGCTTTCTACATTCCAAACCTAAGTGACAGGTCATCTGGCCTGCTGTGGGAGGCGGGACTTCCACTGTGGGGGTGCTGGGTGTGGCAGCATCTTCACTGGCCCTTGGGGATTTCTGACCTCTGCTGCCAGAAGGTGTCCCCGCAGCTGTGACCTTGACCTATGAACTGAAGACTCTGGAGGGCGGAGCGCATGTCACCTGTCCGTGTCCCCAGGGTGTTGAGGGAGCACCGGTGGCCAGGGGACGCGGCCACGTGTGCCTGCCATGCCCACCCAGAGCACCGGGCACTGTTACCCAGGATCTAGGGAGCCGGTGGCCTGGGACGCAGGAGTGAGGGCTATGGCATCTCTGGGAGTGGGAGCAGCGGTGGAGGGTGCCACTGGCCATGGTGGTGCTTGTAGAATTTGCAGGGGACATTCAGCTCCTTGGCTTCCTCCAAGGAAGGTGGGTCGGCTGCAGTCTTTCCCTACAGCACAGGTCGCAGGGGTCCCATGGGTGATGGTAGCCCCTCTGCGTGCCCCTTGGGGTGGTCTCAGCAAGTGGGATGGCACCACTGGCCTCCTTCCTTAATGCACCCCCAACTGTCAGCTGCTGTGCTGAGTGTGAGCCGGGGGTCAGAGGCCTCCACCGGGCAGCAGGTGCGGAGCCATTGCTCCCACAGAGACCCGACCCCACAATGTGGTTTTGGAAGTTTGCTTTCTGGGGGGGACATCCTGAGCCCCTCAGCAGTGAGCTCCCTGGGAGAGGTGGGTGCTGAGCACCCGAGCCATGTGCAGCAGCCTGCCCCGGAGCTCATTGTCATGGACACATTTGGGTGCGGGTTCCAGGTAGCCTGTGGTCTTCCCAGCTTTGGCTAGAGGTGGCAGTGAATAAAGCGTGTGTCCAGTTCTTACTGTTTGAGGGTACCAGGTGCTGCTTCATGGGGGAAAGGCTACTGAGGAAGATTTGACAGAAATCACGGCCCAAATGCCTTTTACCAGGGTGGGCACCAGAGCCGCCACTGGTGTCTTCAGCATCACTAATTATTCATCCTGTGAGCTCCCATGCCCACTTTGTGCCACGACCTTGGAGTTACTGAGCTCAAAGGTAAGACAACCTTTAATTCCCCTCCAGGAGGGGCTCCGGGTTTGGGAGGAGATATCTAGAGGGCAGCCTGGGGCAGAGGGAGTAGGGCAGGAAGGCAGGGCAGGCTTCCCAGAGGTGGAGCTTGAGCGCACTCTGGGGGGACACATGTGGAGCAGGGTCAGTTTAGGCAAGGCAGAGGCCCGTGGTTTTTCAACCAGGTCAGGTGAGGCAGGATGGAGGGGGATTGTGTTTACGCTGCATCTACCTGTTGGATCAAGAGCGCCAAGGACCCATCTGCTGTCTCTGATTGGCTGTGTAGCTGGCAGGAGGATGCTGGCAGTCTGAGCTTATGCAGAAAATCTCGGCTCTCAGCGTGGATGCAGCAGAGCCAAGGGGTCCAGTGCCTCTCGTGCAGGGCTCCAAAACCATCCCCAAACCCAGAGGTGTTTGGAGAACATAAAACCCACCCACCCCAAACGGCCTCCAACCCCTAGCCCCAGTGTGTGCCTTTCGGCTTGAAGGTTTGTGACTGCACTTCCTTGGCCAGCTGTGAAGGAAGCCTTCCTGACGTGTGGAAAACCTGTCCACGAGGAGCATCATGACGGGGGAGAGCCGGAGAGAACCGAGCTCAGGGAAAGGTATGCTGGCCTCCCTTCTTGTTGCCGGTCCTAAACCATGGATGGGGGCTAGTGTTCAGTGTGGTGAGACAAGTTGCTGCCTGCACTGCCAGCATCCCATACTGGACCACAGGTTTGAGACCCGGCTGCACCACTTCCTATCCAGCTTCCTGCTAATGCACCTGGGAAGGCAGCAGCAGACGGCCCAGGTATGTGGGCCTGTGCCACCCACACGGGAGACTCAGATGGAACTCCAGGCTGCTGGCTTTGGCCTGGCCCCGCTATGGCTGTTGCAGCCATTTGGGGTGCGTGAACCAGCAGATGGAAGATCTCTTTTTGTCTCTATCACTTCAGAAACAAACAAACAAAAACCCCATGGACCGTATTCCACATCAAACAGATGAGGGAGCCAAGTTTGGAGATAAAGAAATTGGAGAGTGAAGCAGTAGTGGGAACTGACAGAGGAACCACGGGCTGGCCCATGTTTAACAAGAAAACGTCATATAGGCTCTGCAGGGGGTGGGAAAGCCTCACAATGACCAGTGTGCCTTCAGTTCCTTTGTTGGTCATGTGCATAGTCTTCAGCTGCTTCCAGGAGTGGCTTGCACTTACCATGAGATTCATAAACTAATGCAGGCAGAATGCACTTAAACAATAGCCTGATAGCCCTCTTGGTGTCAAGAACAGCTGGTTGTAGTAAGAATCAGTATAAAAATGGACCCTGGGTTTTACATCAGAGTTTCCTAGAAGCCAAAGCAAAAACGTAGAATGGGGAAGTGGAGGCCTTTTGTCCCTGGCCACACTGAGTTAGAGAGAATGGTAGAAGTCGCCTAGCCTCATGACCTCCAGGTGTGCAGAGGGACAGCCAGCGAGGAAGGGGTGTGTCCAAGTCGCAGGGGTCAACAGTGGCATGCCCAATGACTAGCTTGCCTGGCTGGCCTGTCAGCTTATCCCATGGACTGTGGTCAGATGAAAAAGCTTGACTCGTGCCTTACTCTGGCCCTGTGGCCACTGTCCCTTTGCACAGACTCAGACTTAGGGGTGGATGTGCAGCAGGGCTGGTCAGCAGGTCTCGGGTTCATCTTCGGCAGTGACTGGAGTGTGCCAACAGCAGCAGGATGACTTAGGTCCCCTGCGGGCTCCTGCTGCTCCCCATGCTCTGAGCTACTGGGGGCTCTCCCAGCAGAGGCGGCACTGGGGCGGAAGCTTCCGCATGGGCCCACACCTAGGATGGGGCTGATGTTGGCCACGGTGATGGGCTGAGGCGAGGCCGGCTGCAGGGGGATGCTCTTCCCCTGTCTCCCGGCATGGGAGGTCTGTGGCGTCGCTGGGCTGCCGTCCTGGGGTGAGGACACAAGCCCCTCTGCGGTGGCACTGAAGTACACTGTGGTGCTCTCCTGTCCCGGCTGCCCACCTGCATCCCTCCTCTGTGTCCCAGGAACAGCCCCAGGTCCCTCCGTTGGGCTGTCCTCCCTCCCCTGGCCAGGCATGGCGTCCCGAGGATCGCTGGCAAAGGAGATGTAACTGGAGGGTTCCCAGGGGCCAGCCTCTGCCTTGCGGACACCTTCAGGCTCGGGGCCATTCTCTATGGCTGAGGGGTTGTGGATGGCAGGCGGGAGCTCTGGCTGGGAGACCAGGGGCCTCCCCTGCAGACTGCAGCGTGGACTCGATGCCCACGCAGGGCCACAGAAGCAGCCAGGACGGTCATCTCCAAGGGCCGCGTTGATCTTAGACACGTTTCCTGTTTTCAGGGCAAGCTTCACCAGCAGCCAGTGGTGGCGACTGAGGAATGAGTCTTCCCCAGAAATCTGGGCCCCCAGCCCAGCCTCTGGAGGGCCCGTCTCCAGGCTGGGGGGCTCCTCCAGACTTCTAGGCTCGTACCTCTCCCCTCGGCTCAGGCCCGACCTCTCTCCAGCGAGGGCCGCAGTGCGGGGTGAAGATGGTCTCTCTGCTTTCTCATCCGCTGCAGCGCCACAGCACGTCCTGACGAAGCCCTGCCAGACGTCTGCGGACTTTGGATGCAGCAGGCTGTAATAAATGACCAAGGAGACGCTGCCTGGAGAAGAGAAGAGAAAGGCGCTCAAGGCGGTGTGCTCTGAAGCCTCGCAAACAACACGTCAGCTCCAGCGAAGCTGGGAATTTTAGGGGCAGTTAAGTAGGTTCTAGCTCCTGCCAGCTGCAAATAGTTCTGAACTGAAAATGAAATAGCAGAGCTCAGCTGCAGTGACCCTATGGCTGCTTCCTTGGAGGCTGCGCCAGCTGAGTACTTGAGCTGGGTGCAGTGCACGCGTGTGTGAGTGCACATGTGTGTGAGAGACATCTGGAAGAACGTTCATCTGTGAGCACACATGTGAGAGACGTCTGGAGGAACATTCATCTGCGTGCACGCGTGTGAGAGACATCTGGAAGAACGTTCATCTGCGTGCATGCGTGTGAGTGCACACGTGTGAGAGTGCACACGTGTGTGAGAGACGTCTGGAGGAACATTCATCTGTGTGCACGCGTGTGTGAGACATCTGGAGGAACGTTCATCTGAGTGCACGCGTGTGAGAGACGTCTGGAGGAACATTCATCTGCGTGCACACATGTGAGAGACGTCTGGAGGAACGTTCATCTGAGTGCACGCGTGTGAGAGACGTCTGGAGGAACATTCATCTGCGTACACGCGTGTGAGAGACGTCTGGTAGAACGTTCATCTGAGTACATGCGTATGTGAGTGCACGTGTGTGAGAGACGTCTGGAGGAATGTTCATCTGCGTGCACACGTGTGAGAGACGTCTGGAAGAACGTTCATCTGAGTACATGCATGAGTGCACATGTGTGTGAGTGCACATGTGTGTGAGAGACGTCTGGAGGAACATCCATTTGCGTGCACGCGTGTGAGAGATGTCTGGAAGAACGTTCATCTGCGTGCACGCGTGTGGGAGACATCTGGAAGAACGTTCATCTGCGTGCATGTGTGTGTGAGTGCACACGTGTGTGAGAGATGTCTGGAGGAACATTCATCTGCGTGCACGCGTGTGTGAGACGTCTGGAGGAACGTTCATCTGGGTGCACGCGTGTGTGAGACGTCTGGAGGAACGTTCATCTGCGTGCACGCGTGTGTGAGACGTCTGGAGGAACGTTCATCTGAGTGCATGTGTGTGAGTGCATGTATGTTGGACGTCTCAAAGGAACGTTCATCTGCACATGGCTGTGTATATGCACACATGTGTGTGAGATGTCTGGGAGGAATGTTCATCTGAGTGCATGTGGCTGTGATTGCACACGTGTGTGAGACATCTGGAGGAATGTTCATTGCACCTGGCTGTGTGAGTGCACGTGTATGTGTTAGATGTCTGAAAGGAACGTTCACTGGCACATGGTTGTGTGCACATGTGTGTGAGATGTCTGGGAGGAGTGTTCATCTGAGTACACGTGTGTCTGAGACATCTGGAGGAATGTTCATCTGCACATGGCTGTGTGAATGCACACATGTGTGTGAGACATCTGGAAGAATATTCATCTGAGTGCATGTGGCTGTGTGAGTGCACGCGTGTGTGAGAGACGTCTGGGAGGAATGTTCATCCTACTTTCAAATATTTCTAGGCCAGATGCTCAGAATTTCAGCATCCACACTCTGATTGATGGGTTCTTCCCAAGCCAGAGGATGCGAAGAGGTAAGAAATATCCTTAAAAACAAGCAGGACCTAGGCAGAGGTTAATGGTCTGTGTCCAAACCCTGTATCAAGGAATTTCCATGAGCAACAACAACACTTCCTTTGTGCATAAACATCTTAATCGCATTGTTGTCAGTTTAATTTATTTTGATCAGAAGTGTTGACTGCTGCAATAATTTCTTTAACAGAGCGTTCCAGTCAGCCTCCCACGTTATTTCCAGTTTCCTGTTGCGCTGAGTCAAGTGGCTGCATTCAGGGTGCGTGTTATAAACAGCACACGACCTGAAATCAGTGCGGGGCGAAGGCCCTGAGGGCGCCAGGACAGGGCAGCGGGGGCTAAAGGACACTCCCGGGGACCCACTCAGTGTCTTGGGGGATGAGGACTGGGAGGGGGGAGCAGACAGCTGGTGAGTGGCAGGGCTTGCACTAGAGACATGGTGGTGAATCCTTCCAAGTTCATGGTCCTCACAGCAGGCACTGCACACATGATTTGTTCATGCTGTCACCTCTCCCTGACAGTGAGACAGCTCTGCCAAGGCCAGGAAAGGTGAACCAAGCCCCCAATCAGCACTGCATCAGTGGCAATAGACTTCCCGAGAGGCCATGTCATCGTCACATGCAGCCTGGCCGGCATGCAGAGGGTACTCAGAGGGAATCCAGGAAGGGTAGGGGCTGGGATGCCACATGAAGCCCTTGCTCCCTTGCATTGTCATTCCCCAGGACCTGAGGGTTCCCATGGGGGCTGCGGCCAGCTCCACCTACTGGAAGGTGAGGGAACAGCAAGCTCAGCTCTCCCATGGCTGTCTGAGGACATTTTCCCTTCCCATGCATTGTGCTCCCGGGTGTCTGCTGTACCTCCCATGAACCCAAAACTCTGTATGATACAGAGTGGTGAGACCCTGCAGCTGGCAGAGCCCCTCCAGCACGGCTGGCCCACCCAGGCCAGCGTGAGCTGGGCGATAAAAGCTGGTCCTCAGCTTCCTCTGGGCCCTGTATGTGCACAAGCAGCTTGGAACTCAACGCCCTGCTACTCAAGTGAGTGTTTAAGGAGGGACCATCCAGATGTGCCACAGACACAGCTCAGCCCTGAAAAGGAGGGAGCTGTGGACGCACAGGATAACCCTGATGGCTTCAGGGAACCATGCCGAGGGAGCATAACCAGCCCCCAGGGGCTGCAGATGGAGTGGTCCCCTCCACAGCACTCTCAGGTGACAGCACTACAGAGGCGGAGAAGGCATTGGTGGCTGGGAGTTGAGAAAGTGTGGGGGGCGTGGGCGAGAGGAAGTGGGCACTGTATAGGGCCCTGTGGTTGCAGAGTTCTCCCACTCTTGACCATGTTACACCACCAGGCTTGTGAAGCCATCCTAGTTTTACAAGCTGGTACCCCTGGGGAAAGGGGTAATGGCCACAGGGACTTTCTACTGTATCTTTAAACTACAGCCATCTCACTGATGCTGTGGTGCAGCTGGTTAAGCTGCCACCATGGTTTGAGTCCCAGGTGCTCCACTTCCAATCCAGCTCCCTGCTGATGTGCCTAGGAAAGCAGTGGAGGATGGCCCAAGTACTCGGGACTTTGCTACCCACGTGGGAGACCCAGAGGGAGTTGTGGGTTTTGTTGCAGCCATCTGGGGAGAGAGGCAGCAGATAGAAGACCTCTCTCTTTGTCTTTCCCTCCCTCTCTGTAACTGTCTTTCAAATAATAAACCTTAGAAAACAAAACAAAGCAAAACTGAGACTACGTCAAAGAAAGGGTTTGATTTGGAAAAGGAGGCCTTTGCTCCGTCACCTGGAGCTCTCCCAGGCGAAGACCCAGGACATCTCACCCAGAGGGGTCAGAGCGCGAAGGCCAGAGGCCACAATTCATGGACCTTCTTCTCCCCACTTGCTCAGTGTCAAGGTCATTGCCTTCCCTGGTTACGGCTGCTCACACCGGCCAGCCAACCTCTGGTGCTGCAAGTGCAGAAAGGGGAGCTGCAGGCCTCACGTCCCTTTTCTCTGAGGCTCGGGCTGTCCCGAGTGAGCCTCGGTCACTTGTGTGAGCCACCTCGAGAGCGTGGGTGACCTGAGCAAGGCCTCTGGGGCGAGAGCAGGAGCTCAGGCCGAGAGCTGGTGCCAGCAGGGAGCTCTGCACTGGGCCATGTTTCAGAAGCACAGGACAGCGTGGGACAGTTCCAAGACAGGCCCCGGGGTTGGCCGATGGGTGAAGCCTGCTGAGGGAGGGGAGAGCGTCAGCATCGGCACAGCAGAGGAGTCCCCCGCGGAGCTCGTGCTGACCGGTGCCTGGGCGAATCGCTCATGGGCCACGATGATGCCCTCAGGCTGCTGGCACTGTGCCGGTGCCCACGCTGGAGCTGGGTTGCATCCCAGTCCCACCACTTATCGAGTGTCCTGTCTTCTGGGAGTCACTAAACCTCCTCTGTGCCTCCCTTTCCTGTATTCAAGACTCACATGGGCTTCCATGACATCACCGGGCTCTGTCCCCCTTGGAAACTGGCCTAAGGGCGATTTCCTAGCTCAGTCATTACTGGGACAATCAGAGCCACTGCCCCTCCCCTGTCAGAAATGATGGCTCCATGGGCTGGTGTTGTGGTGTAGCAGGTGTGACGCCAGCATTCCATATGGGTGCCCGTTCCAGCCCTGGCTGCTCCACTTCCGATCCAAATCCCTACCAATGGCTTGGGAGAAGCTGAGGAAGATGGCCCAGGTGTTTGGGTTTCTGCTACCCTCGTGGGAAACCTGAAAGAAGCTCCTGGCTTCAGCCTCACCTAGCACTGGCTGTTGTGAACAACTGGGGAATGAATCAGTGGATGGAAGATCTGTCTCTCCTTCTCTCTCTGTAACTCTGACTTTCTTAATGAAAAAAGACAAGAAAACCAGCTTAGGGAAGGGGTGTGGATAAGCAGGTACCCCTGGGTCTTACCAGTCACAAATCCAGACAGGGCCCCCGCTACAGTCCACAGGCTGGTCTGTGACGCCTCCTGGAGAAAGTTAGTGGCCAGCAGCAAAAGGGCAGTGTTTTCCAGCAGCATCACCTGCGGGAGCAAGGGGCGGTCACCACCACACCTGGCCAGGTGCACACTTGGAGGCTCTGGAAATCCCCGCTGTTCCCTTCTGTCCCAGGGCCCAAGCCGGGCCACAGCCCCACTGAGAGCTCATTAAACTGCCCTGAGTCGCGTGTGCACTGGAAAGCGAAGGCCCCGTCACTCATTTTCTGCTGTGTCCCTCCAGTCAGGGATGTGTCTGCAGAGTTTGCAGGGCCACTGAGTCCTGTAAGCTAGAGTCAGAGCCCCTCCTGACAACCTCCTAAGCTGTTTCCCTTCAAATAGTCCCTCTGTCTTGTGGCCACCAGGTGGCGGCAGCGGGGCCTGCCTGGCGCTGGTCCAAAATGCTGAACTCATTCCTCAGCCTTGCGCTCCCTTCCTGGTTGGCTTATTAACTTCAGTTTCCGATTTTAAATATGAAAGCATACTTTTTATTAAAATGAATAAGAACAACGTAATTTGTAGGTTATACAAGGGCTGCTTGACTTAAAGTGCGTTTGCTTCCCAATAAAACCGTTGTAAGCTAAACATCTTATGAGTCAAACGTGCATTTAATATGCCTGAGTGGCCCAATGTCAAAGCTCTTCTGAGCCTGCCCCAAAGGTGCCTGGAGCCCACCGGATCCCACCGAGGGCCAGGGCCCCCCGACAGCTGCCTTATAGCAGTGCTGGGCTCTCGTCATGAAAGTGAGAACCCCTGGCTGCGAGAAACCCCTGGAAAACTGAGAAAACCGCCATGCAGCCACGGTAAGGTGGCCCAGCTCTGAGTTCCATGCCCCAGGCTGAAGGTCTGTGGATGGCTCAGCCGGGTGACTCACTAGCTTCCTTTCAGTCCTCGAAAATTCAGGATCTAAGACAACCTCCTCAGGATTCTTCTTTGTAACCCCGAGAACACCCTCCCTCGTCACTTCTTTGGGCCCAGTAGGCAACACTTCAGAGCTTGAGAGCTTGGGGCTGCTTCGCCCACTCCCATCAGCTGCCCGCACCGTTGGTTTAACTTCCTATCAGCTCTTTGCCGTCCTGGCTTGGTTCTGGCTGTTTTGCTTGCTGTCTGGGCAGTTGCTGCTCTGCCCCATTGCCACAGCGATCTGCTCCCCATGACAGGTGGGCCATCACTCCTCATGTGCCTGGAAACAGCCCCTCAGGACTCGGGACTCCGGGGTCCCCTCCCCAATAGCACGGGTAGCACTGCTGATCGGTTAGCTCTGATTTCCATCCTCAGGGTCACCTTCCAACGTATTGTCCCCAGTTGACACTCCACAGACAAAGTCTCCACAGATAGTCTCCCCAGCCCTGGCTCTCCTCGGCCTCCCCTGAGCCGCCTTCCGAGCGAGGCCGCTGAGAACAGCCGACTCAGGCACACGCGATCCAGCCACCTCCCACACCAAGAGAACACGCACCAACAGAGTCCCTGGCAGTCCAGGTTGTGTCCCTGGCATGGCCGCTCCAGCCCCCAGGGGGTTCCTGCTGGGAAAATTGTCAGCACAAACCTGGACCCCCCGGGGCCCCTTAGCACAGCTCCCTGTGCCTCAAAATGTCAGTCTTCTACCACCCACAGCATCCTCTCATGGAACTGAGTGCTGTCCCTGTGAGGTCCAGGATGCAGAGGCCCCTGCCCCAGCCCGTGGGGCCTGGCTCGCACCAGAGGGTCCATGCCTCAGGCCGTAGCCGCATAGGAAGGGTGTCTCTGCTCTGGTGCCTGAAGAACAGGTAGGGTGCTCCCATGAGCCACGCCCCCAGTGTTTTGTAAATTTCCACTTCCCTGACTGCTCAAGCCCTGCCTCTGGGTCGCTTTGAAACACCAGGCTCCTCTGCAGATCTTAAACCCAGCTCTTCCCTGCAGCAGTAACCGCAGGAGACCCGGGCACCTCACACCACCTGCACCGTCCCCAGATTCCCTGACCCTTCACGGCCTCAGACTGCTTCTGCAGCACCGCCCGAATGCCCCAGCCCTGCCTGCCTTCTTCCAGGGAAAACTCGCTCACCCCTCAGCCCTTGGCTCCAACATCCCCTTCGCAAAGCCCTCCACCCGACCCTGCCCTGGCTCTGCCTTCTCTGCCTCTTCGTTCCCATGTGATGTCGAGTCTCTAATCGCAAAGGCTGCCCTGATGGCTTCTGAGCCTTGACCAGCTCACCCTGTGGTGTCTAATTCCATTTCTGGTCATGGGAGAAGCTGGATGCAGCCCCCAGATGGGCAGAGGCAGGGAGCCGGACCCTCTCATACTCAGAGCTGTGCGCCAGCCTCCACCTGTGCGTGCAGAGGGAGGTGCATCCAGGTCCTGTCTCTCCACCTGGGCCAATCAGCAGCACTACTTGAGAGGCCTCAGAAACACGGATTCCTGGCCCTGCTCAGGCCCACGGAGCCAGGGTCTCTGAGGAGGGCCCCGGAAACCGTACTCTGGGAGGCGCTGGGTACCTCTGCAATCAGCCATGCTGAGGAGTGGCTGCACTGCAGGCCCTAGCTCTTCCCAGAGCCGCTGCCAGGCACAGTGGCCTGGTAGTTAAGGGCCATCGTAGCATCAGCCCAGCTGGATTTGACTGGCAGGTTGCCCGAGTCTTGTGTACAAGCCTCAGTTTCCTCATCTGCACAATGGGCTTCATCTAGCAATGAGCTTAGGACCATGGCTGACACTGACTGTGACTAATGGCTTCATGGTTATTCCCAAGGACTGAATCCAAGAAGAGGGAAGACACGGAGGCTGCACAGGACTTTAAATACAAAAAGCTCCACACGTTTGCTGAGTGAACACGTGAGAGAAGGACTCCAGTGGTTACTGCGTGGGGCTGTGGATGTGTTTTCCGGGATTTAATCAAAGTGTTAAACCTTTTGATGTACTCCCAGCCTTTTCTTTTTTTTTGGAAGAAGAAAAAGAGCAGAAGAGACATTACGTCTTTTGTTACTGATAGAACACAGTGTATGAAAGAAGGGACTTTCTGTGGGGACAAAGCTCTGGTGCCTCTACCAGGGACAGCAGTGCCTGTCGGGTGGAGGGGGTGCTGGGGAGAGGAGCTGGAATGTGGACATGGTCTTCACCCCCGTGTGGAGCGCCCCGGCTCTCCTGGGATCCTCCCCACCCCCGTGAGAGCACGCAAGCAAGTCACAGTGGAAAGGGGACTCATCCAGGCCTGCTTACTGTGATTCATGCTCTCTGAGCATCGTCTGGAGCCCTCGGCCGACCCGGTGCTTCCCCTGGGGCCTGGAGGTGAAATGTCCCCGCTCCAGGGGAGCAGGGGCCCAGCCGTGGTCAGTTCCCCAGGGGAGCCTTGGTCATTGCTGAGAAAGTGAACACACAGGGATCGTGCCAAGTGCAGAGGGTGGGAGGGAGCCAGTCTCCCTCCAGGCCTCCCGTGAGCCCCTCTGGGAAGAGCTGGCCCCTGGCTCCTCAACCGGGCCGACTCTGGCTGCTGGCGAGACCAGAGCCAGCTTGGCCATGATTGTGCGTCTCTTCCTCATCTTCACTTCTGCTCTCTTTGTAGCTCCCTGCAGTGTGTTCCCTTGTTGATGTCTGCCCCTTCAGGTCATGCAGAAGCCCTGCTACTCGGAGCGTGCCCCCTCCTCAGCCCTGCAGGATGGAATGTGCATCACTGCCCTTGGTTCACAGTTGTGGAAGCTGAGGCTTGACAAGTCCTATTAGGTCTGCCACGGTGCTCACCTCTTCCCAGACAGCAGCTGCTCCCCGCCTCCTGCAACTGCTTGACTCTCCATCCTGCCCCTCCCCGAGAGTCTCTGCGTCTTTCCCCAGGACATTGGCCACTGCTTGTGGCTATTTTGTGCCAAGCTATGTATGCCTGTCACTGTATTTGATCTTCACAGCAACCCCGAAACGCGGGTGGATCTCTCCTCATCTTCATGGGAACAGTAGGAGGCAGGGGACTTATTCCCAATGTGCTGATCAATAAGCAGGTTAGGAGAGTTTCTGATCTTGATCGGAGTCAGCAGGCGACTGCGACGGGCCTGAGCCAGCCTGACTCTCAAATCCACCCCCAGAACCCCTGGCTCTGTTGTCTGTCCAGGGCCATTGCCATCCGCCTCCACTCGCACCTTCCAGCCAAGTGTCTCTGACCAGCCCAATGGGAAACGAGGCTGGGGAGTGTCCACGAGCCCCGTTTTTCCTCTCCTGCCATCTGTCTTCCTGTAGCCTGTCTTCTGTTTCGGTTATTGAGGTGTATGCTTATCTACCAAATGGGACTTTAAAAAAAAAAAAACAACAAAAAGAAGCAGAAATCTCTTCTTCAGGACTAGAAGCAACCTGTATACAGGCACTGGGCAAACTTTATGTTTCCCACAACTGGCTTGCTCCTTGCCTGGAACTTGGTAATGAGCACACGATAAAAACTGAGTTGATGAACAAGGATGTGGTATAGACAGCCTGGTACAGTGGCATTCCCGTGGCATTTAACAGCCGGAAGACATCACCATATACAGTGATTGGCAGCAACTGGATGTCAGGCCACTAATTTTCAGAGTCTCATCTCTGTTCAAAACTAATTGCTTTGGGAATTTCTACTAAAACTAAGCTACTCCTTCTTCCATAGACATGAGTGCATGCATCATGCACGCATGCTCACCCACGAGCCCTCCACATGCTGCAGATACTTGCCATGTAGAATGTGACCATCCTGTTCCGGGAAGGGCTGTCCCAGAAGTTGAGGTAGCAGAAGACATACACGGCGCCCATGAGCAGGTTGAACAGCTTCCAGTGGCAGGTGTTGTCGATGATGTCACTCTGCTGGGCCACCAGCCAGAACGTCATCCCCAGCCAGTGGGCACCTGGAGAAGGGGCCGGCCACAGAGGTCAGGGCCCAGCAGGGAGCCGGGGGAGGGAATGAGGGGAGGACTCAGACACCAGGGCTGGGGGCACAGCTGACTCAGCATCCAATCAGTGACCTCAGAACCCAAAGAGACCAGGCTACTTCATCTTCGCCTGTGGGGTCTCACCTGGTCCTTGCCAGGGGAGATGTCAACACAAAGACTGACATCAGTGATACGTACCAGATGTTACGCTTTTATGCCATGTTGGTTCCGCAAAGTGATTACGGAGGCAGTAATAAAGCCAATTGTCTACTATTTTAAAATTATTACTCCAGGAACTAAAAACTCCCACACCCAAAGGAAAGAGCTTCAAGTGGCCCTGCTGTAATTTTTGGTTCTATGTTTTAAGATGAATAATAACGTTCTAGAGTTCAAGCTGAGTTTTACAACAAATGAATAAAAAATTGCTAATCTCTTTTTTTTAGAAGCATAGTTTTTCCCAGAAAAAAAAATCCCAGAAAATTCTCTCTTCATCTAATAAGAGAATTAAACGTTTGCACAGGGCCCCAGGGCCAGGTGTTCCCCAGTGTCCCCAGTTCTCCTAGAACAAGTGTGCTCAGTTCCTTCATGCCCTGCAGGAGACTGGGCTACTTGGCAGGGACCCAAGGTCCCATCCAGGAGTCTCTGTGCCATCACCATTCCCACCTGTGTGGGGCTGCACTGAGGGCTGAGGGAGCTTGGAGCTGTCGTAGTTGAAACAGATGTCAGACGCGTCATCCAAAGGGAATAGGGTGCTCCCAGAGCACACGTGCCGTACACAGCAGTGCTGTGTGACACTTGCAGGGGGTCTGGGCAGCTGGGGACCTGCGACTCCCTCTTGCAGTGACAGTTTGCTATAGAAACAGTCCGCCTAGTACCCAGCAGTCTTTTGTGTGGCCCCAGGCCCCTGAGCTAGCTGGGAGAGCCAGCGCACATTCCTTCCCGCCCTGGACACTCCCTGTGTGCTGGAGTCTATTCCTCTGTGCCTCTGCGTCTGGGCTGGCCATGGCCCCTTTGACTAGAAGTGATGTGGACCTAGCTCCCTGTATGCCTGCCAGGAGTAGGGGCTGGGCCAGGCTGAAGCCAGGAGCTAGGAACTCCATCTAGGTCTCCCATGTGGGTGGCAGGGGCCCGACTACCTGAGCTGGCACCTGCCGCCTTCCCAGGGTACGTGTTAACAGGAAGCTGGATCAGAGGTGGGGCCATGAAGCAGGCCCTCTGAGACGGGTGTGGCCTCCCCAGCAATGGCCGTGTCAAATGCCTGCCCCCGGCCTGCTGTTCCACTTCCTCTCTTGGAAAGCTCAGCTGTCAAGGATGAGTCCAGGTGGCTCTGCCGAAGTGAGAGGCCCTGAGACAGGAGCATGAAGACGCCATCTGTACATGCAGCCCTCTCACACCTCCCTGTGAGTCTGGACACTGCTTCCCTTCTGCAACCACAGGGGCCCCCAAGCAAGAACTGGGCAGAGCCCAGGCAGCACCCAGGACCTGCCTTGGTGGCCACGAAGGCCCTCAGCTGTAGGGGGTCTGGTTACACAGGGGAGGAGGGTGTCTTGTTTTGGAGCAGACAGGGGGTGTCCTCTTATACAGTTGGGGGGGGTGTCTTGTTACACAGCAGTGCACAAGCAGATCTAAGCTCTCCTTACCTCCAACCACCAACACCCAAGCACCGTACGCTTTGCAGAACAGAGCCAGCGTGAGGATGCGGGCCCCCAGCATGCCCATGCGCCACAGCTGCTGGCAGAAGAGGGCAGTCCACGGCATGGCCCAGTGGTGCAGCTTCATGGCGCCCAGGAGATGAGTGTAGGACACCAGGGCCCAGGCCAGTGAGGACCAGGCCAGCAGGGCACTCACCCCTGGAAGGGAAGCAGACACAGCAGTCCCTCAGGTCCCCAGGCAACCAGCACGGGAGGACTGACTCATGGCGGTCCAGCCACATCCAGTCCTTCCTGGACTGGACCTCCCTCACCAAGCACCCTGAGTGTGCGTCTTGTCAGCACTCTGTGCACAGACACACATGGCCTCGCCCAGGAAGAGATGAGGAGGCACAGGCAGAATTCCCACTGCACAGGCCTGCTCCGTTTTGTGCCCTTTAGCGAAGGCATCCTGGCCCGTAGCCCCCAAGCCCTCTCTCTCCTCCAAGCCTGGTTTAGACACAGTGGATGCTGTAGGGCTCTGAGCATGGCTGCAGCCCTTGTGCACTCTGCTATTGGCTCCATGTGAAGGAGGCTTAAGGGGAGAACCAAACCCAGGCCATCACACTGCACAGAGAGGGAGGGCAGGGGAGTGCAGGGATGCCTGCTGCCACTCTGCAGAGGGACGAGGAGACTGCAGACGTGGCAAACAGAGGCAGGGCTCTTACCACCAAGCAGCCTTCCTGGGGGTATTTTAGGGGAGATTTAGACTCTGCACAATTTCTACCTTACGTGCTGACTTTGGCATTTAAGCCCCATGAAGGATGCCAAGGCTCCATGAACTCACCGCCAATCATCCTGGGCTTGAGCTTGGGGGCCCTAATGGTCCCACACTGGAGAAACCTTAGCCAGGAGGGTTCCTGCTCCCCTCCCCGCCCCTTGGAAGTCAGAGTCTGGCCCCTTTGGTGAAAGTTACTCACCTGGCACGGGATCTGTGAAGTTTAAGGCTAGGAAAACGTATGCTTGCAGCAGCAGGTGGGGCCCGGTCTGCAGCAGGGCCTCCAGGAGCCGGAGCGCGGCCAGGTCAGCCTCCTGCAGCCACAGCGCGCCCTGGCGGGCAGTCTGCCCCTCCTCTGACAGAGCAGCTTGCATGGTGTCCCAGTGCCTGCAGCAGAGCAAGGGTGCCATGACACAGAGCCAGACGGCGAGGGCCTGCACTAGGAGGCCTGCCTAAAGACCCCCGAGTCCTTGCTGGAGTGGCCAGGAGGCCCTGGCGAGGCCGGCTCCAAGCCATGGACTTCAGCTGTGAAGGAAGCGCCTGAATCTTGGGGTGCACACCTTCCCCAGCCAGGACTCGACGGAGGTGGCAGGACATGGGGTGCTTTCCCTGAGCCAGCGCTGCTGTGTGACAAGGGAACTGGGACAGACGGCACAGCCAGGCTTACAGGCAGCCTGGACCTGGGCTGGGAGTGGGTTGCTTCAACAGGTGTGCGTTGCAAGGTGCCCTGTGGGCTCTTCTTAGGGCACAAAGACGAAGAAGCCTTGTCTGACGCCTCACAGTGCAGAACTCTGTGCCACCAAGGTTGGGACAAAGAGCAGATGGGGAAGCACTGGTTCTCCTGGTGGCCAGTGAGAGATGCAGGTGACTGTTGTGGGATGAGCTGCCCCAGTGAGGTGTATCAGGGCCCTGAATTGCAGGCCAAGGATTCTGACAGAGGTATGTATGCTGTTTAGGGTGTGAGATGAATGTGTGTGTGTGTGTGTGAGCACCTTTGTGTAGAGTTTATGTATATGTGCACATACAAGTGTTTGTGTGTGGTGTTTATGCCCATGTGCAAGCACACATGTGCACCTGTATATGTATGTTGTATGGTGTTTGTGGAAAGAGCACACCTACATGTATATGTATGTGCATGCATTATGTATGTCAACTGTATAGTGTTTATATGTGCACATGTGTTTATGTGCATGTGCTTATGTGTGTATGTGCACGTTAGACACTCTCCAATCATCTCATGTCATCTCCAAATGGATTTGCAAGCTTAGATAAAAAAAACTGCTGGTGACATACAGCACTAGACTGGAAATGAGAAATCTAAGTAGTAGAAAGTAACTGTCTGTTTAAACAAGTTGTTGTGAATATTGCATTCTCTTCAACAGTGAGACTTAACAGTAATGTAGTTTGTATTATGTGACATGAAAAAAGAATATACTGTGTTTTAAATCCTTTCAGTTTTTCTAACAACTTTACTTAAGGGGGTTTGTGTTTGGTTTTCCAGCTGTTAAATTCTGCATTTTATTTTGAAGTGAAAGTGATCCATTGGTAGGTGTCAGGATTGTGGGAAACATAATTGTTTTGGCTCCTCCTACAGGCACGTTTGCGGAACTGCAATTTGCAAAGCTGGGATCTGCTACAAGCGTTTTCTAAGAACTAAGAACTGCTGCATTCTACTTTTCTTTCAAAGCTCTCCTCCAAGGAAGGACGTATCTGTGTGTGTGTGTGTGTGTGTGTGTGTGTGTGTGTGTTTTCAATCTCAGAAACATTGCAAACCATCTGGCTTCTTGTGCTTGCCTGGGCTGTTATCAGTTACATCTAGTTACCGTACGTTCTGGCTGTATCTTATGTTCTAATATTGTGTCCCTTTTCCCCACTGTTTTTTTGCTTTTAAATTATGTGTACATTGTTTAGTCACTTTAACTTTTGAAAAATGAGAATAGATGTGCATGACCAGTATGTTTTCCTAATTTCTAATTTTCACGTCTCATACCCTTATCCATACCAGGTCTTTGATATGTGACAGGAAATCATGGTTTCACTGGAGAAGCTGTTGAGAGCACTCGGGAAGACAAGGGCAGTGTGAATGTGGACAGCGTCAGGCCTCGGGGACTCTGTGCCTCCAGTGGAGGCACTGGACTAGATGGGACTGGGACCCCCAGGAGGAGATGCACCTGACAGTTACTCCAGACACTCTCTCAAGTAGGTGACACTGACTTAGCTCTCTATAAGCTATGATTCAGTCTTTCAATAGGCCGTCTGCCCTCGAGGGCTCACACTTTATGACTATGGTGTGATCAAAGCCAAGTACAGACCCATGGCCCTTCTGGTTTTATTGCTGGGCTGGGCTGAGCAGGAAAGGGCATGAAAATGGCAGCTGGTGCTCGGCGGAGGCGCTCACTGCCCGAAAAAGGCCGCTGCCCACTGCCTTCTCTCCAGGAGCAAGAGTGGCTCCCTTTCTGAGCGTCACTGTGAGGACACAGAAGCCCAGCTGTGGCTGAAACAGCTGAGCTGCGAAGTACACGCTTGGTGCCTTCAGAGACGCAGCGCCCAGCTCAGGCGGCTGCTCCACGTCCTCTCCGAGCCAGCCTCTCCCTCTGACCTGAGCTCCTGCCCCGGGTGGGTGGACGTCTGCCATGGCTCACACTGCCGCTACGTGGGGTGCGTGCGCCCCCAGAGGGAGTCCTGGGGGCAGCCTGAAGCACAGACGCTGGAACAGACAGCACCAGCTGCCCCCCACCAAGTCCTGGGTGTGTGCAGTACAGCGGCCTCAAGGGCTTCACTTCCCCCTTTCCAAAATTCCCTCCAAGCCCCGGACTTAGGGGGCAGCAGAGAGCTGAGAGGTGCTGTTTGTATAAATTCACTGCCACCTCTCTTCCGACAACTCTCTGTATCCAGGGGCCTGGGGACCTCAGACAAGCCACCGCTGGGCATCCTACCCATCCTCCGATGGGTTTTTACGGGAAAGAAGTGGCCCTCACCTCCAGATGACTTCTTCCTGTGAGAATGTCACCAGGGCGGCCTCACTGGTCTGTGTGCATTGCATGGATGCCACCAGCCTGGACTGAGGGAACCAGTGTTTCCTTGAAGCTGCTTCAACAAGTTGTTTTATATGGATCCAAAGGCCTGACCCCAAATCAAAACAACAGCAAGTGGAAGGTGACTGAAGACCGGAGAGAGCTCTCCCATCTTCACAAAGTCACAGCTGTGTCCAGCAAGAGCCCCTGATGTCAGAGACCCTCCAGAAGCTCCGGCTGGACCAGCGGATGCCAGAGTCAGAGCAGGGGGTGACGTGGGGGCTATGAACATCCTTTTAGCCCTGAACTCCCACGACCTGGGAAATGCACTCTGGCCGCTGCGTCCCAGGGCGACAGGAGGCTGGCGGTGCTTACCGCTTCCAGACGCCGAGCTGCAGGAGGTGCAGCAGCAGCAAGCGACGCCCGGGGTGCCCGTCTGCTCGAAGCCACAGGTAGCTCAGGCCCTGGGCCAAGAAGCCGGGCAGGAGGACGGACAGGGCCAGCCAGCCCCATAGGAGCCGTCCAGTCACGAGGTAGTAAACAGCAGCGCAGAACCCTGGAGGGGAGAGGAGAGGAGAGGAGGGTGGGTCATCAGAGGAGGGAGGGAGACCGGGAGACCGTCTGGCAAACATTCCTAGGTTTCCTGTACACTACAACAACTTAACAAACCACTGTAGCTGGGAGAGACAGCCCCTCCTTGCCAGCCAGTTCTGCCCTCTGCAGCATGTCCCTGATGCAAACCAGCCAGTCCAAGACACTCTCTGGTCCCAGGCTCCAGCAGGTGATATTCCTCTGCTTGGCCCTTCCAGGGCCAGGGGCCAGGGAACTCGGGGGGCCCCTGTAGCCCAGAGCCCAGAGTTAGCCGCAGTTGTTCAGATGGGCCCATCCCACTTTCCCCGGAAACCTCAGCAAAAGCTTCCCCTCGCTAGTCTCCTCTGTGGCCACACCTTGATTGGCCATCTCATAAATGAAGCAAAGCTCGAGACAGTACCCAACCAACACAACAGCCCCACCCCCAGGAGCTCTGCTTGGTCTGGTCTGTAAGTCGGAGCTGCTGGGTTCTGGATAGCGGGGTGCCCTGGTGTGTGCCACCAAAAGCAGAGCGACCTCTCTGGGGACTGCTTTGTTTCACGACGGCAGGGTGCAGTGACACAGTGGAGACAGGGTCCACACTCCACAGTCACCCTGACTTGTCACTCTCTGCCAGGTCTGTGCCACGTTACTATTGTCCAGCTGCTTCCTGGCCTCATCAAGACCCCATGATGGTGAAGCTGAGCCCTGTCCTAACGCCTTCGGTATGGGCTTCATCTGGCGCAGTGTCTCTTCTGCAGCTTGTACTTTCTCTGCACAGAGTAACTCGGGAGACCAAGGGGCTGTGCAGGGTGGATCTAAGCCAAGATCCTGAATCAGCAAGACCCAAACTGCCCTACAGCTAACATCTCAGTGCCAGCTTCTGTTCTGAGCACTTTGCAGGAACCCAAAGTCACACCCAGTCCACCCTCAGACCCAGACTCCTGGGAGCTGGCCTGACCAACCTGAGGGAGGCCAGCGGGCACTGGGGACCAACCAGAGGCCCAGCTACCTAGAGTTCATCCATCACGCCCCAATCAGCCCTCACTCATCCCTTAGCCCCTCAGGGAACTCAGGAGTTGAGCGCAGCACTATGCAAACTCCAGAGATTGGTCTGGGGTGCGGTTCATTGCAATCTCTGCACACGGGGTTATCTGGAGGTGGCGGTACCAGGAGCACCAACACACAGTGCTTTGCTTTGGCATTCCCATATTAAAGGTGAAAGTAGCCAGACCCACACAAACTGCAGCTTGGGGTACAGCTGGCCCTCGGGAACCTCGGTGAGGGGGCAGGGCCCCGCAGCCTGCCCCTGACCCCTGCCCTTCTCACCCCAGGGTCTGTCTTAGCTTTTCCCACGCTGGTGCGGTGGGCGCTTAGGGACCCTCCCGCGCGCGCGAGTGTCCTAACTCGATCATGGCTGGGAGCCAGCGCCTGCTGGGGTCCCCGAGACTGTGCACGTTGGGGAGGCGGCGCTGAGCCCGGGGGTCTTGATGGTGGAGCCTCCTTAAGTGCCTCTCGTTCCTGGCTTCCGCCGGGGACTGGTCCCGGCAGCGCAGCGGCCCAGGGATGAGCAGCCCGAGACGGTTACAAGTTCAGACGCGAAAGGCGCGAAAAGCGTGGCCATCTTGCTCGCCTGAGCAGGCGGGGGCTGGGCTCCTCGCGGCCCTAGGGGTCCCCAGCGGGCAGCGTCTGGACATGTCCTATCCCCTACTCTGCCAGAGATCCCCTCCCGGTCCACATGCGGCGCGGGGGACACCCCCAGACCCGCGCACGCTGCATCTTGCGGAACTTTTGTGGCAGGAAAAGGGGGATTCGCGCCCTCCGACTCCGCGGGGTTCCTCCGCTGAGATCTTGCGGGGGGCGGGCATGGGGGAGGGAAGTCATGCGTACATGGGGGGGGGAGTCCCATGCATCTGTAGAAGAGCCGCGTGGATGGGGGCAGTCACGCATCCACGAGCATCCGCCAGGACAGGGTTAGGGAGCCACGGTGAGAGCAACGGCGCTGGGCGCAGCCGGAGCAGCCCGCCCGCCCGGGGAAGGGGCGGCATTGCGCTGGGGTCGGGTGGGTGGGGATCGTGGGGATGGGGAGTGAGCCCAGGCCCGCGCCTGGCCCCAAGTTGCGCCGCACTCACGCGCGCTCTGCTCGGCCGCCTGCAGCAGGGCCCAGAGCCCCAGGAGCCCCGCATGCATCCTCCGCGCCGGCAGCCGCCTGCGCCCGCCCCTTCCCCTGCCCGCCGGCTGAGCCGGGGAGGCTTCCGGTGGAGACCCGACTGCGGGAGGCTTTTCGCCCAGCACCAGCAGGCGCGCGCCTGGTTCTGGTGTACTCGGAGACGCTAGCAGGAGAGGGAGGGAGGCAGTGGGGACAGGTTCCTAGTGGGGAAAGTCCAGCCCGGGCCGGCCGCTCAAGGTTGGCGCAGTCCCTTGTGTGCTGTTCCTCACCGTGTGCGAGGCTGGGAGCACGCTGGTGGTTAGGCTGCTTGTGGGTAGATGGCTCCTGGTAACCGCTACTCAGAGGGTGCCTTTAATGGGAGGAGCTGGGGTTAGACTCTGCAACAGGGCCTTTTCGAAATCCTACAGTTATGCCACTTGAAAACACAGGCCATGTTGAGGGGCATCTTGATGTGCACCCAGGCTCTGCCCCCCAAAAAGACTTGTTCCAATGTGCCCCAGGGTTGATCAAGATCCCACTGTGCGGATCGGCTCAGAGCATCCTATGTGAGCGCCGAATGGAGACCCGGCTGCTCCACTTCCCACCCCTCTCTCTGCTCATGGCTTGGGAAAAGCAGCAGAAGATGGCACAAGAGTTTGGGCCCCTGCTCCCACGTTCGAGACCCGGATGGAGTTCCTATCTCCTGGCTTTGGCCGGGACCCCTTGCAGCCATTTGGGGAGTGAAACAGCGGATGGAAGACCTCACTGTCTCTCCTCTGTAATCCTGACTTTCAAATAAATTAAAAAAAAAATTCTCCTGGGACATCTGAGCCAGCAGCCTTCAACAAGTTCATGGAACTGTGTATTGTGAGAAAGCTAGGCACAATTCCACAATTCCACAGGTTTTTCTTGCACCAAAATAAATTTGCCTTTTAATTTCATTTTCCAGATGTGTTTATATCAAACGGCTATCTGACACTTGTTGAACTGGTAAGGTGCCTTTCAGGATGGATTCTGTAAATGCAGGAACACCGCATCCAAACTTAGATGTAAGGGAGTTTGCAGCTGGGTCGGAGGTGGGGTGGAGAAAGGCTCAGCTGGGAATATGAGCAAAAGTGGGGTTCACGGCCAAGGACTAGGCTGGTGCTCCGGGATGGAAATTGCTGAGAGGCCGCACCAGGTATAAGGGGTACTGGCGAAGCTGATGTGTTGGTCAGCTTGGTGTTATCACAAGGAAACACTGGCACAGACTGCTCACCGAGAAAAGAGGTTTATTGAGCCCAAAGCTTTGGAGCTTCAAGGGCGTGGTGTTTGTGTCACCATTTTGGTGAGGACCACATGGTAAATGGCAGTGGTACTGCCTGTAGTGGACACATCACCCAGGAGCAGAGAGAGAGAGAGAGAGAGCTGGAAGGGGCCGATCAGGTTTACAGCTCTCTCTTGAAGACCTGCTAAGGAGTCCCATGGAGTCCCCCAGGGACCTGAGTACTGCCCACTAGACTCTGCCTCTTAGAATGTCCACATCACCTCCCATGAACACTGCCCTGGGGACCAAGTATCCAGTCACAGTGAATCCTCAGGGAGACTCAAACCACACCCAAACTATGGCACCTGACCCAACGGTACAGTGCTGAGGACAGGCCAAGGTGACTGAAGGTCCCAGGGCCAGGCAGTGGGGTGGGTGGAGATGAGGAAGTCTGTCAGATAGGGAGGGTGATCAGATGGCCAAGGCGGAGATTCTGTTGAGGTAGAGTTAGTGCTGCCACTAGGCCCCAGAGGGACAGAGGCCAGCAACTCAAGGCTGGACCTGGCCAAGCAGAGAGCTCAGTGGGACCTGGCTATAGCTGGTCAAGGACAGTCTTGGTCATGCATGGTACCTATCTAGTGTTCATTCTATCTACCTACCTACCTATCATCTAGGCATTATCTACTTATCTATCACCAAACTATCAATCTATCATCTTCCTGCCTATTATCTATTATCGATCTGTCTCTATCTATCATCTATCTACTTGGGCCTTGGCTATGCATGTGAGAGACCTGGAAGAAGTTCCTGGCTCCTGGCTTCTCTCTGGCCCAGTACTGTTTGTAGTGGCCATCTAGGGAGTGAGCTAGTGGATGGAAGATCTCTCTCTCTTTCTCTCTCTCTCCTCTCTCTCTCTCTCTCTCTCTGTAACTCTGACTTTTGAATAAAATAAATCTTTTTTTAAAAAAGAAGAAATGGTGTATATCATGGTGATGGTGAGGCTGGGAACTTTCACTCCAGAAGCAGGTGATTAGCCAGCTCTTTGTCCTTTTATTTTTTGGGATGGGATTTTTAGGTGGAAGGGTTTTCCAGAGACAGCCTGGAGCAGAAGGCATTCACTGCTTTCTGTGGGATCTTTCTGCTTTGATCACTGCTTTCTTAATTAGGGGGAGTGTTTCCTCCTTTGCTGCAGTAGAAAATCCCACTGGCAAGAATTTGCCGTCCTGAAGGATGCAGGTGAACATGAAACTCTAATGGTTGGTTTTCTATTTAATAAAATTAAACTACAAAATTAGATATCTTGGTTCTACCCTTCAGTTTTTTTCTTAAGATTTATTTATTTGACAGGCAGAGTTACAGAGAGAAGGAGAGACAGAGAGAAAGGTTAAGTCCCCAGATGGCAGCACAGGCCAGAGCTGGGCCAGTCTGGAGCCTGGAGCTTCTTCTGAGTCTCCCATGTGGCTGCAGGGGCTCCAGCACTTGGGCCACCTTTTACTGCTTTCCCAGGCTGTTAACAGGGAGTTGGGTCAGAAGTGGAGCAGCCAGGACTCCAAGCAGCATCCATATGGGATGCAGGTGCCCCAGGCAGAGGCTTAACCTCCTATGCCATAGCACTGGCCCCTGCCCTGCGCTTTTAATGTTATTTATTTAAATTATTTGAAAAAGAGAGAGACAAAAGGAAAGGGGGGGAGGGATAGAGGGAGAGAGAGAGAGGAAGAGAGAGAGAATCACTCTGGGTCTCTCGTGCCAGTGGCAGGGACCAAGGACTTGAGTCATCACCTACTGCCTTCCAGGATGTGCATTAGCTGGAAGCTGGAATCAGGTGGGAGCTGGAACTCAATCCCAGGTACCTAATGTGACATGTGGGCATTCTAAGCAGGATCTTACTACACAGCAGTAAAAAAACAAAAACAAAAACAAAAGAAATGAAATCTGGTTGTTTGCAACAAAATGAATGCAACTGTAAGACATCATACTTAGTGAAATAAGCCAGTTCCAAAGGGACAAACACTGTATGCTCTCTCCCCGATCTGTGATAACTAATGGAACACCTAAAAGGTAATCGATAGAAGTGAAATTAACACTTTGAGATGCAGTGACTTTGAACAGCCCTTGTCTCCACTGTTGAGGAACAGTTTTTTTTTTTCATACTATTTGTTGAACTCTTAACAAAGAGTTAATCATATGTGTATAAAGTTAATTGAAATAAAAAATAAGAATGGGAATAGGAGAGGGAGGGTGAAGAGAGGTGGGAGAGTAGATGGGAAGGCAGTATGGTGGGAAGAATCACCATGTTCCTAAACTTGTAATTATGAAATGTATGAAGTTTGTATTCCTTAAATAAAAGGTTTATGGGGGAAAAAAACCAACAACAAATGATGAATGGAAGGAGCAAATAAGTACTGCAGCCCCGTCCTGCTTTGTTCTAGGGCAAATGTCCTGGAGGTATAGCTACTGCTCCAGCCACCAAACCCTCAGAGCACTTTAAACAGAGCTCTCTTTTTAAAAATATTTTTTTAATAATTTATTTGAGGGGCTGGCACTGTGGTGCAGTAGGTTAGTCCTTTGCCTGTGGCACCAGCATCCCGTATGGGCACTGGTTCTAGTCCTGGCTGTTCCACTTCCAATCCAGCTCTCTGCTGTGGCCTGGGAAAGCAGTAGAAGATGGCCCAAGTCCTTGGGCCCCTGTACGCCCATGGGAGAACCAGAAGATGCTCCTGCCTCCTGGCTTCGGATTGGTACAGCTCCAGCCTTTGCAGCCATTTGGGGAGAGAACCAATGGAAGGAAGATCTTTTTCTCTCTCTCTCACTGTCTGTAACTCTACCTCTCAAATAAATAAGATCTTTTAAAAAAATTTGAAAGGCAGAGTCACAGAGATTGGAGGAGAGACACAGAGAGAAATCTTCCATCCACTGGTTCATTCCCCAAATGGCTGAAACAGCCAGGGCTGGGCCAGGCCGAATCAGGGAGCCTGAAGTCTCTTCTGTGTTCTCACACGGGTGCAGGGGCCCAAGCTCTTGGGCCATCGTCTGCTGCTTTCCCAAATTCATTAGCAGGGAGCTGGATTGATAGTGGAGCAACTGGAACTCAAACTAGTGTCCATATGGGATGCCAGCATTGCAGGCAGAGGCTTAACCAGCTACACCACAACACTGGCCCCAGAGCTGTCTGATTCTGTTTGGAGAGAGGAAGTGGAAAACCAACGTTTTCAGACAAAGCTTTTGGGTGTTTGGAAATGACATGCAAAAAGAAATGTGTTTTAAGTGTTAGAGAATCCGGTGCTGTCTTATCTGAGGCACCACCTTAAGTCCTGGGCACCACCTTAGGCTCTGGCCCCACTGCCATTTTGTACAGTAAACTTCAATCCTAAGCCCAGCCTGGCTTGCTAGAAGTCAGGTGACCAAATGGCCCACCACAAGCGTCAGCTTCACCCCCACACTAGTGGGGTTCTCTGCTCCCACTTCCCTACCTCCTGCAAGGCTGTACTAGGACCTGATTCCTACACACATGTGCTCTCTTGACCTCTGTCTCTTCACTCCTCTCCACCTTTTTGCCCTCTTTTTCGCTCTCCCCCTTCGGCCTGGCGAGTTTCCCCCCACCCGCCAATAAACATTTCCTTTAACTCTGGTGTTTGGTGCGTTTTGTGGTGGCTTCGTTAAGTCCATCAACGTCATGAATGCCTGGAAATCCTGCCTAACTTGCAAATGCTTAGCAGCAGTAGCTCATGGGAACCTGCCCCTGAGCCTGCCTGGTGGATGGGGCACTTACCTGCTTGCTCAGACGCAGACGGGTCAGGTTCTCAGCCAGTGGATGCAGAGCCAGACATGGGGATGGAGCCTGCCTGACTTCATCCAGCATGTTCCCCGTGGTGTTCCCATAAGCACACTTTGTAGCGAGGGCAGTGAGAGACCCCGGACCTGAAGAGCGGTTCTGAGCTCTTGCAGGATCTCTTTGGTCTCCTTCCCCTTCCAGCCCTGGGGGCTGGGCAGACACTGGCACAAAGCGAGGAAAAAAGGAAACAGTCATTGTCTTATAATAGTGACAATGGACAGTGGAGAGTCCCAGAGTGGGCCGCCGTCTGTGCCCAGCACGGAGATCTGGACTCAGGGACTTGGACACGCTTGGCTGCAGGGGGAGTGGGCCTGTGGGGCGTGTTGTGGTGGGCCCGTGGGGGCGAGTCAGGGGGCACACAGCACCCAGCAAGGCAGCAGCAACGGGAGCCGCCACGCCAGCGTACTCGCCGCCCTTCCTGAGCCGTCCTTTGTACGAAGTCCAGCCGCGAGAGGTGTCAGAGCCAACAGCACGCCAGGAACTTGGCTCCCAGTCTGAATCCTCTCCCACATCCCATCCTCTCGTCCGGCAGAGAAATCAGATGGGAAATGAATGGGGACAGGCCCCTCCCGGGTGGTGGTGGTGACAGTGATGGTGTCCACTGCTGACCACATCTGCTGTCCCAAATACCTGGCACACTCAGTTCGCTCTCTCCTTACTAACTCAGTCTTTGTTCCAGGAAACAACCCTCCCCACTGGCCTAGGGGTGATGTGTCAGTGCACTTACCAGAAGGGGAGAATCTCTCTTAAGATCTCTGCTGGTCTTTGCCTGATGCTGTGTTTGCTGCTGAGATTTAATCTCTGTCCATACCCTAAGCCACTGCCCAGACACAGCTCAGTCACTGTTCCCTGGGCACGAGACCGTGCAGCTCCCCACAGGCGCCTGGCTTCAGGTCTTACCTGAGGCAACCTGGGGGAGAGGCCTGTCCACTCCACGCAGCGAGGCAGCAGTGGTCTCTGGAGTCTGTTGTGCTGAACAACCACACATGGAGGGCTGCACATAGCAGAGACATTCTCTCAAAGCCTGGGAAACCAGAGCTCTAAAATCGGGGCTCCTGGGCCACCACCTGGGGACTCTGGGAAGATTCTATTCCCTACCTCTCCTTGCATCTAGTGACTGCAGCCCCTACTGTCCAGGCTCTACCACTTCCTCTTCCAGTGTGTGCAGTCTCCCTCTCCTTCATGACAGATGGTGGCACCTAGGGCCCATTTGGACAGGGCAGGACAACCTCTCATCTCAAACCTCTCAAAATTGCCACACCTGCAAAGACCACTTTCCATTGGGTTCCAAAGTGACGACCTGTAAGCTCGGGTGGCTGTGACTCCTAAAGGACCCACACAAGCCTGCTGGTCACCAGCTGTGCATTTGTCCCAGGTAGTAGGAGCAAGAGGTGAACCTGCCCACCAGTGGCTGCCCCCAGAGCAACCTCTGCACTGGCCCCGCTGGCCCCAGGGTGGCATGTGGGAGCTGGTGGCCAGGGTATCTAGCCTGTCCAGGGACATGTTGGTCTCAGATTTGGTGACCCCTGGTGAGGACCAGTGAAGCCCAAGCAGGAGACTCTTCCCTGTACTTGGGTGATCTGGGTCTGGCTGGGCCCCACCCCTGGGCACAGCACGTGTCTCCACACTGCCCTGGGTGATCTGCTGGCACACGGCAGCATTTGGTGTCGATTGTGTTAACTGATTTGGCAGTCAGTTTTTCTAAGCAGCCATCATTCTGCCACATTCCCCAGTGGCCTTCACAGAAAGTGTCAGCCTCATTAGGAGACCTGGGTGATGTCGGAGCTCTGCCATTGCTTTGTCTTCACCTCGCTCATGAGAGTGGAGGTTCTGCATTGTGGTGAACAATTATTGCCATCTTAGTTTTAAAGTGATCTCCAGTCTTGACAAATAGGGGAAGAATAATTGCTGGATTTTAGGTCCTTGCAGTAACAAGGCCTGGCCCCAGGCTTGCTGAGGGAGTAGCAGACACCTCCTAACCCCTGGTGCGCCTGCACCTCAGTCTCCCAGCACAGCACAAATGGGCACACTCTGTCCCACTAAAAGGAGTAGTGCAGAATCGCTGCATCAGGCAAGGGCCCAGACATGCGTCCCCCAGGCCTGCTCTCGAATCCTTACCTGGCTCTGATGAGGTGTCTCAACGTGTGCTCCTCCCTTGGGAAGTATGCATTCCTGTATCTGGAGAGAAATGCGGCCCATTAGGAACTCTCGAGACAAACAAGTCGGCTTTCCCCTCCATAGCAATGCAGCATTTCCTGTATCAGGAGCTAGATACCAACAAGTTCATGGAAATACATATTATGAAACAACTATGCATGATTTCAAGTGTCTGATGCACGAAAATAAAGTTATTCTTTACTTTCATTCTCCCACGAACTTTTTCAAGTCTCATCACATATAGGGTGCAGGGAATGAAGCAGTGGGTACAGAAGACCTGCCTCAGTCTCTCAAAATTTGCTGTCCTCAGCTCCTGTGCCGGCCACAGTGGTTTCTCAGGAGGACCTGTCACAGGGGCTCTTGGAGATGAAACAAAGACGTGAGTGGCGATGCACTTCATGAAGTGCTTGTATAGGACAAAAAAGCTCAATTTAGGAAAACTTAGTAACGCCCTCTGAAATTGTGAGGAGCTGCAAGGTTAATAGGTAGTTGGGAAAGGGCCCTGCGGGAACGAGAAGCCAGGTGTTGGTATGAAACCTCCATCAGCTGAGCAGACAAAAGGCATTGCCCCAAGAACTTGCAAGGACTGACAGGGAACACGATGGGTCCCATGCCCACGGGTAACCTTGTGAGAAACCAAGCTCCGGCATCAGACCAGACCAGACCACAGAGCCCAGGTCTCAGGTGCTTAGCAACTGATCAGGTAGGACTGACAGGGAACACGGTGGGTCCCATGACCGTATGTAACCTCAGACAAACCAGGCTCTGATCAGACCAGACCACACCACAGAGCCCAGGTCCCAGGTGCTTAGCAACTGATCAGGTAGGACTGACAGGGAACACGGTGGGTCCCATGACCGTATGTAACCTCAGACAAACCAGGCTCTGATCAGACCAGACCAGACCACAGAGCAGCAGGTCCCAGGTGCTTAGCAACTGATCAGGTAGGACTGACAGGGAACACGGTGGGTCCCATGACCGTATGTAACCTCAGACAAACCAGGCTCTGATCAGACCAGACCACACCACAGAGCCCAGGTCTCAGGTGCTTAGCAACTGATCAGGTAGGACTGACAGGGAACACGGTGGGTCCCATGACCGTATGTAACCTCAGACAAACCAGGCTCTGATCAGACCAGACCACACCACAGAGCCCAGGTCTCAGGTGCTTAGCAACTGATCAGGTAGGACTGACAGGGAACACGGTGGGTCCCATGACCGTATGTAACCTCAGACAAACCAGGCTCTGATCAGACCAGACCACACCACAGAGCCCAGGTCCCAGGTGCTTAGCAACTGATCAGGTAGGACTGACAGGGAACACGGTGGGTCCCATGACCGTATGTAACCTCAGACAAACCAGGCTCTGATCAGACCAGACCACACCAGACCACAGAGCCCAGGTCCCAGGTGCTTAGCAACTGGTCAGGTAGGACTGACAGGGAACACGGTGGGTCCCATGACCGTATGTAACCTCAGACAAACCAGGCTCTGATCAGACCAGACCACACCACAGAGCCCAGGTCTCAGGTGCTTAGCAACTGATCAGGTAGGACTGACAGGGAACACGGTGGGTCCCATGACCGTATGTAACCTCAGACAAACCAGGCTCTGATCAGACCAGACCAGACCACAAAGCCCAGGTCTCAGGTGCTTAGCAACTGATCAGGTAGGACTGACAGGGAACACGGTGGGTCCCATGACCGTATGTAACCTCAGACAAACCAGGCTCTGATCAGACCAGACCACACCACAGAGCCCAGGTCTCAGGTGCTTAGCAACTGATCAGGTAGGACTGACAGGGAACACGGTGGGTCCCATGACCGTATGTAACCTCAGACAAACCAGGCTCTGATCAGACCAGACCAGACCACAGAGCAGCAGGTCCCAGGTGCTTAGCAACTGATCAGGTAGGACTGACAGGGAACACGGTGGGTCCCATGACCGTATGTAACCTCAGACAAACCAGGCTCTGATCAGACCAGACCACACCAGACCACAGAGCAGCAGGTCCCAGGTGCTTAGCAACTGATCAGGTAGGACTGACAGGGAACACGGTGGGTCCCATGACCGTATGTAACCTCAGACAAACCAGGCTCTGATCAGACCAGACCACAGAGCCCAGGTCTCAGGTGCTTAGCAACTGATCAGGTAGGACTGACAGGGAACACGGTGGGTCCCATGACCGTATGTAACCTCAGACAAACCAGGCTCTGATCAGACCAGACCACACCACAGAGCCCAGGTCTCAGGTGCTTAGCAACTGATCAGGTAGGACTGACAGGGAACACGGTGGGTCCCATGACCGTATGTAACCTCAGACAAACCAGGCTCTGATCAGACCAGACCAGACCACAGAGCAGCAGGTCCCAGGTGCTTAGCAACTGATCAGGTAGGACTGACAGGGAACACGGTGGGTCCCATGACCGTATGTAACCTCAGACAAACCAGGCTCTGATCAGACCAGACCACACCACAGAGCCCAGGTCCCAGGTGCTTAGCAACTGATCAGGTAGGACTGACAGGGAACACGGTGGGTCCCATGACCGTATGTAACCTCAGACAAACCAGGCTCTGATCAGACCAGACCACAGAGCCCAGGTCTCAGGTGCTTAGCAACTGATCAGGTAGGACTGACAGGGAACACGGTGGGTCCCATGACCGTATGTAACCTCAGACCAACCAGGCTCTGATCAGACCAGACCACACCACAGAGCCCAGGTCCCAGGTGCTTAGCAACTGATCAGGTAGGACTGACAGGGAACACGGTGGGTCCCATGACCGTATGTAACCTCAGACAAACCAGGCTCTGATCAGACCAGACCACACCACAGAGCCCAGGTCCCAGGTGCTTAGCAACTGATCAGGTAGGACTGACAGGGAACACGGTGGGTCCCATGACCGTATGTAACCTCAGACAAACCAGGCTCTGATCAGACCAGACCAGACCACAGAGCCCAGGTCCCAGGTGCTTAGCAACTGATCAGGTAGGACTGACAGGGAACACGGTGGGTCCCATGACCGTATGTAACCTCAGACAAACCAGGCTCTGATCAGACCAGACCACAGAGCCCAGGTCTCAGGTGCTTAGCAACTGATCAGGTAGGACTGACAGGGAACACGGTGGGTCCCATGACCGTATGTAACCTCAGACAAACCAGGCTCTGATCAGACCAGACCACACCACAGAGCCCAGGTCCCAGGTGCTTAGCAACTGATCAGGTAGGACTGACAGGGAACACGGTGGGTCCCATGACCGTATGTAACCTCAGACAAACCAGGCTCTGATCAGACCAGACCACACCACAGAGCCCAGGTCCCAGGTGCTTAGCAACTGATCAGGTAGGACTGACAGGGAACACGGTGGGTCCCATGACCGTATGTAACCTCAGACAAACCAGGCTCTGATCAGACCAGACCACAGAGCCCAGGTCTCAGGTGCTTAGCAACTGATCAGGTAGGACTGACAGGGAACACGGTGGGTCCCATGACCGTATGTAACCTCAGACAAACCAGGCTCTGATCAGACCAGACCACACCACAGAGCCCAGGTCTCAGGTGCTTAGCAACTGATCAGGTAGGACTGACAGGGAACACGGTGGGTCCCATGACCGTATGTAACCTCAGACAAACCAGGCTCTGATCAGACCAGACCACACCACAGAGCCCAGGTCTCAGGTGCTTAGCAACTGATCAGGTAGGACTGACAGGGAACACGGTGGGTCCCATGACCGTATGTAACCTCAGACAAACCAGGCTCTGATCAGACCAGACCACACCACAGAGCCCAGGTCTCAGGTGCTTAGCAACTGATCAGGTAGGACTGACAGGGAACACGGTGGGTCCCATGACCGTATGTAACCTCAGACAAACCAGGCTCTGATCAGACCAGACCAGACCACAGAGCCCAGGTCTCAGGTGCTTAGCAACTGATCAGGTAGGCGTAACCTGGACTGGTCAGGTCAATGGTATTTCTCGACTGTCACATCTCTCAAGTGGTCACCATGGTAATGTTTAACTGGTCAGGGACCATGACTGCTCTGCAAGAGACAAAAAACAATTGGACCCCCGATGTATTGAAACTATGTAGAAGAGTTGATCAGTTGATATGCACTCCCTGTATGCGCCCCCAATACCCAGACCTGGACGGACCCCTCCCCTGGGGGCCCCTCCTGGCCAACATGAGTCTGTTTCTCAATAAAATCTACTTTCACTTGCTTTGCTCACCCCTTTTTATTGTCTACTTCCTACTTCTTCATCACCATGAGTAAGAGAACTAACTCTGAACCCCTGTAACAAAATGGTAATGGACATGGAGTTGATGAGTTTGGGTGCAGCACAATGAGGAGATGGCAGGATTTCAGAGGGAAGCACATTTGCTTCACCTCGGTCAGTTTTGGTGAGGTCAGTAGAAGTCAGGCTTTGCATGGTGACAGCCATAGAGTTAGACAAACTCATGAGCTTCTCTTAGATCTAAGAAGAGTTCACAGGAGAGAGGAGACCGAGCAAGATGTTTAGAGACAGCGTGAACAGAGCAGCAGCAACTGATCACAGTTCCCACTTTCAGACTGAATGACGCCCGGGTGCAGATGGGGACCCAGGATGGGAGACCACCAAGGACTGAATGTCTGCAGGTCCCCAGGATCCGTGGGCCGCAGCCCTCGCCCAAGGTGTGGTTGCTACTGGGGAAGTGGTGGTGTGGGATGCACCGATTAAAACACAGTGAGATTGAGATCAAAATAGGAGTCTTTATTAGCCAGCTGGCGACTGCCTTTCTCTCAG
Source organism: Sylvilagus floridanus (assembly GCA_949820135.1). Taxonomy (NCBI): domain Eukaryota; kingdom Metazoa; phylum Chordata; class Mammalia; order Lagomorpha; family Leporidae; genus Sylvilagus; species Sylvilagus floridanus. The sequence goes on along the minus strand of OX463238.1, from coordinate 117,535,590 downwards.
AGAAAATCCATAGAAAACAGCAGCGAGTTGCAGTAGTGGGGGGTTTTTAAAGGCAAAACCACATTCTGTTACCAGCAGTTAATTGCACGGTGAGCACGTGGGAAGCAGTTAGCCAATCACTAACCAACACCTAGTCCCACCTGACATCAGTGGCTAGCGCAGATGTCCGGCATCTGAAGTCCTCCAGCACCAAAGGTTTCCTTAATGCTCAGTCAACACCACCCACACAGCTTTACTTTTACTGGCTGAGGTTTTACATTTTTAGAGCAACCCACCTTGTCATATTCCCCATTGGTTTTACTTGGAAGTCAAATCGTTGAGTCTTCTTATAAGGACACACAGCTCAGTCCAATTGGTTCTAGTAAACCCAGCATTTGAGACACATGGGGTCCAATAGGGGTCTACGAACCCTTTCCCAAGGCGGCAAGGCTGTAGGGGGTGACTTCCCGGGGTGCTTACTGCCAAGTTGGCAGTTACTGCTGGTGGTTCTGGTTGTGGGGGGGGGGGCGTCTTACTGGTGGTAACTAAGGTATCATATCCCTCACTGGACTGATAGGATTAAGTGGGCGGTTTGGGCCACATCCTCTGTATGGTGAAATTGAACTTGGGGTCGTACAGAGACACAGTCTCATGCCCCAGGTGTGTCCAGTCTGCCAACCTTCCCTTTGCCATGTTACGATGGGGTTACAAGTGGCAAGACTGCTACAGCTTTTCACATACCCACTGAAGGTAAGCTAATATGGTGGTCCCGTCCCTCAATTTCAATCCAGTCCACTATGGTTTTACAACCCCGGGCAACACAGTGGAAATGGCCATCTCCCTCCCTCTGGGGCTTCCTGGAGGAGCTAGACACACATTTCACTGCACCCATAGCCTGCTGTCAGTTCAGATTATACTCATTTAACCAATTATCCTCTGCCAATTTACATGGATCAATATAGAAAGTGGGATTTCCCACTGAATAGTGCAATAACAATACCATCAAGTGGTCTCTTTAATTCCCAAGTGTGGTGAAGTGAGTCCACACCATCCCCTGCTGTTAGCATTTATGAAGCAGGGGAAAGTCTTATCTTTAGCCGGTCTCTTATGGGGCTGGCAGTCCATCTTTCTGGGGCTTCGGATGAGGCTCTTTTCACCCGAATGTGGTGGATCCAACGGTGTCTTCTCACTATAACTGCCATTGGCGTGCTCAGGATTACAGGTCTCAAGGGTGGAGGGGTTGTTTCTTTATCTACACCAGTTCTCTGGGATGAATGTTGCAGGCGTCAGCACTAGAGCTCGACTGGGGGAGATACGGTTTCGTGGCTTTCACCAGGGGGTGGGCTTGTTGGAGGACTGTCTGCAGAGCCTATAAGGACTTAAGATGGGAGGCATCATCCAATTCTGCCAAACATTCCTCCCCTGGTTTGGGAAGTGGGGGTGGCGGCCTTCCAAACATTCTAATAGGGGATTACACCTTTTACATAAGGAGTACACCGTGCCTGTAATAGGGCCAAGGGAAGGAGGCTCACCCAGTTCTTGCCAGTTTCTAGTTTTCAATTTTATTAATGTTTCCTTTAGGGTCCTATTCATTCTACCTATCCCAAACTCTGGGGTCTGTAGGCACAATGTAGCTTCTAATTTATCTTTAACACCTTAGCTAGTAATTGAGTCACCTGAGCGATGAATGCAAGCCCATTGTTGGATCCCATTTTTAGTGGGATGCCGAGTCTGGGGACAATCTCAGAAGCTAATTTCTTTACTAACACTTGGGCTGTTTCTGCCTTGGTAGGGTAGGCTGCTACCCACCCAGAAAATGTGTCAAAAGCCAGAAGATAACAGTAACCATGTTTTCCAGGTAATATTTCAGTAAAGTCCACTTCCCAGTGTTCTCTGGGGGACTTTCCCTGTAACCATGTCCCTTGGGCTAACTTACCTCTTCATCCCTGGTTTATCTGGGTGCGGATGTGACATCGGGATGAGAGTTGATGCATCTGCTAATGCAGTCTGGGGGTGTAATGGTGGCATTGCAGTAACTCAGTTAATTTTGTACTTCCTGGATGGGTGCTGTGATGGACTTTGGCCATCAGTCTTTGGCTGACTGCCGTTGGGAAGAGTGGCCTCCTAACAGGAAGGCACATCCACCTCTCATGGTCCATCTTAGCCCCTAGAATGTCCTTTGACTTTTCCTCCCATGTAGATGGGAGCCTTTTTTGCCGAGTTTGGACAGGTGCAATGGGGAGAATCCAGGGAGGCCCCACTGGTTTTAAGGAGCTTCCCAAATTGTTTTGTCTGCGAATGCAGTTCCCTTGGCCTCTGGGGACTGAGCTCTGATGTCCCTTGCAGCGAATGATAGCTCCTTTCCTTGGTAGCCACACTGCTTCTAACTGGGCTGAGATTTGACACATTTGTTTTTCTACAGGTGTTAGAAGGCCCCTCTTTATACAGTGCCCCGTGAGCATGGGCAGTGGCAGAAGCATACCTGCTGTCCACGTAGATGCTGACAGGTTTTTTCTTGCTCCATCCTAAAGCCCGAGTTAGTGCTGTTAACTCTGAGCAGAAGTTCATGTGCTAATGCTTGAGCCCAGCTTCTGAGGAAGTGACTATGCACGGCTGCACCTGTGTACCTTTCTCCTTCAGAGTTAAAGCTGCTCCTGTCGGTGAACAAAACAGTGTCTGGGTCTTTCAGTGGGGTGTCAGTCAGGTCTGCCCTCAGTTTGGTTAAGGACTCCAGCACCCGCTTGCAATCGTGGATGGGTTCAGATGGATCATCAGGAAGCAAGGTGGCGGGATTTAAAGCAGCGTTTAGGAATTTGATTCTTGGTGGGTCTAGGAGCAGTACCAGGTATTGGGCAATTCTTGCATTTGAGAGCCACCTCTGGGACGCTCTGCAATAGAGCTTCCAGTGAGTGGGGTGCCACTATTTGTAAGTCCTGACCAGAGTCAGCTTTGAGGCTTCCTTGGTGAGGGTAGCCATAGCTGTCACAGCCCTTAAACATCCTGGCCATCCGGCAGCTACATAGTCCAATCTTGTAGGTAGATTGGCTTCGGGTCTTTTCCATAGTCTCAGGGCTTGGGTTAGGACCCCCTTGGTGATACCCCAGGCTTCTGCCACATACAGCTGAAAGGGCTTTGACAAGTCTGGGAGGGTCAGGGCCAGGGTGCTCAAAGGGTCTCTAGGGCTTGGAAGGCCTTACTCTTGGTCTCAGTCCACTAGAGAGTGTCCTCTCATCCCCCTGTGCTGGCATATAGGGGCCATGCCATTTCTGCGAAGCTTGGAACCCAAAGGTGACAGTAGCCTATGGCCCTTAAGAGCTCCCCGACTTGTTTTTGGTGGGGTATCTTAAGGATGGCCCCTGTGTGGCTGGATGACAACGCCTCCCTCCCTTTCTTTAGCTCATATCCCAAGTAGATGGTCACAGGCACACAGAGCTGGGCCTTCTGATGGGATACGCTGCCAATTCTTGGAGCAAGTCCTCAGTGGCACGAGAGCACTCGGCCTCAGTTTTTACAACCAAGAGGAGGTCGTCTACATACTGTAGCAGTATGACCTCTGGGTATTGTTGTCTGTACTGGCAATCTAGTCCATGTTAATTGTCCCGAGAAACCCATTTAGGGGTCCATCCACTCAAAGAAAAAAATAGGCTGACTTACTGTGGCCAGAGGAAGACTGAAGAAGGCATCCTTTAAATCCAGGATGGAGGACATCTGGTGGCTAGGAGGCAAGAGACTTAGAAGCATGTACAGGTTAGGCACTGTGGTGTGGATGGTCTCCACCCATTTATTGACCTGTACATCTTATGTTGGCCAGTAATTGGGGGTCCCCAGGCTTTCGGATGGGTAACAAAGGTGTGTTCTATGCTGGCTGGCAGGGAACAAGGATGCCCGACTTCTGGAGTCCATCAATGTGAACAGCTATTCCTCTCTTTGCCTTTAGGCCAGTTGAGTATCGCCAAACCTGGATTTTTTTTTTTGGCAGAGCTGGTTAGACAATGATGGAGCCGGTGGGTGGCCAGTCCAGGGGGATTGTCCTCTGCCCAAACCTCAGGAATTTTATTCAAGCTCTGGGGCAATCAGTGTTTGGTGGAGTAGAATTGGTTTCAGTTGTTAGAAGATGCTCCTCAGACAGGGGGCATGTAAGCAAGATGGTGGACCTTAGTTAAAAGATCACTCAGCCGAGTCTCCACGGAAAGAGGGTGGCCTGCAGTTTTCTGAGCAGGTGCCTCCCCAGCAAGGGATAGGGACGGTTTGGTATCACCAAGAAGGAGTGAGCAACAGTTTCCTTCCCCAAATTGGTGAGCCTAGTCCTCTGTCCATGGATATTTTTTGGTTTTTCCTGTAGCTCCCTGAACAGTTTTCCATCTCCATAACTGGTCCTTCCACTTTCTGTAACACTGAATGAGTTGCTCCGATGCCTACCAAAAATCTAATAGTCTTGCCCCCTACTTCTAACGTGACCATGGGCTCCTGAGGACTTAAAGGTATGGAGCCATGATCCCATCAGTCACCCTCCTCCACCAAAATTGGGAGAGGCTTTGATCTTGTTCTTTTTGATTCCTTTTGGGTCACTCATTTTGTCCAGTGTCCATCTTCCTTGCAGTAAGTATACTGAGCTCACGATCTCACCTTAGTGGGCCCTTTTTTGGTCCAACCTCAGGGTTTTTCTGTTCTTTAAAGGCTATCATAATTCTGGCCATCTTTTTGTCTGGGTAGTAGCAGGGTCACCTTTATTATTTTAGACCCATTGATCCACCTCTACCAATTCAGAAAGAAGCTTCCTCTTTGTAACCGTCTAATATCGGGGGCTCACAGGGATACAAATGCCACATTAAATAGTTTGGCTATTCTCAGGTACTTTCGGGTCTATGGGGTATACACATGCAATGCTTCAAAGAGGTGCTCAAGAAAAGCTGCGGAGACTCATCTGGCTTCTGGATGGTCTCGCTTACCTTAGCTAAATTAGCTGGCTTTTTTGCTGCCGCATGTGCCCCCTTAAGAGAATCTGGCGACACCGATCAAGAGCCTCCTTACCTCTAGGATCATTTGGGTCCCAATCAGGGCGGCTAAGGGGAAATACTCTCTCCTGGATGATGGGTTCAGAGGAAGGCTGTCCGTCAGGACCCAAGACCAGTTTTTGGCCCTCTCGCTGGATGCGACCGCTCTCCTCCGAGGTGAAAAGAGTCTGGAGAAGCTGCTGGCAGTCGTCCCAAGTCAGTTGGTGAAGGAAGAAAACAGACTCAGAAGAGAGATTAGACCCTGCGGTTTTTCCAAGAAAGAGGGGTTTTGCTGTTTCCAGTTACACAAATTGCTAGTGGAAAAGGGAACATAGACCATGCAGGGAGGTCTGCCTTCCCTAATGGGGAAGTGACCTGGTGTAGAGGGAGGCCTGGAGCAAGGGGTTGGGTGGAATCCAGAGCCTCCGGCACTTGTGGGTAAAGTTGATTCCTTAACCCACTCTGCATGTGCAGAGGGCTAACGAGGCCGGTCTTCTGATCCTGATCAGTCGACTGGGAATGCTCGAGGTTCTCGGAGTTACAGGTGCTGATGGATCTGCAGGGAACATTAAAGTGGAAATGTCAGGGCCGTCGGCATGGTCCCATACTGGGGAGGGTCCAGGGTATCTAAATCCTCTGGTGGACTTGGGGTGACCGGAGGCGGTGGTTTATCCTTCCCTCGTGCCCCCCAAACACTTTCCTTTTGATGACCTTACCTGTTTCTTTAGGCTGGCCTTCAGCCATGTTGGGGGGTTGAAGAGGAAGTCCATCCAGACTCAGCATACGGGGCCTGGTCGGGATGACCTGGTTTCCCGAAGATCACCTTTGAACCTGTAAGGCTATAGAGATTAGTAGTTCCTTTCGGTGGCCACAAAACATTAAAGGTTGGCCACTCCACTCACAAAAAAAGTGGAAATAAAGAGTATTTATATCATATCCAAAAGATCCAATAGCCCACTTTTTGACTTCAAAGTTTTTCAGGAAGAAACCCAATGGGGGTGGGGTGTGGGCTAGAAGAGAGGACCCCTGTCCCATTTCCACAAGGAGTAAAACACCCAGTGTGCACAACACGATAGAGAACAAATAGACAACGGCGACTTTACAAACAGGAGGACTGACAGATTCCAGAAGTCTGGGGCATCCTCTCGCACCCAGACCTGGCTGTGGAAGGAATACTGTATCCAGCCTTCCCGCAGCCCCTGGCGGGTCGACCCACAAACCAGAAATCAAAATGATGTATCCTCACCGGTGAGGTACCGGACGACTCCTTCAAGTTAAATTTGGAGACTCTGAAATCCATGTTGAAAAGCTTCAGCTCGGGGCTGGAGAACGACTCTCGGCGGCTTCCCCCTGAGCCTTCCTCTTGGCCCAGAACACAGTGTAGGAGTCAATCCAGCCCTCCAAGAGGGGCAGGGGAAAATCTCGCTGGGGCCCCCAACTATTGAGGGGTGCACCGATTAAAACTCAGCGAGACTTAGAGATCAAATCAGGAGTCTTTATTAGCCATCTGGCGACTGCCTTTCTCACAGACCAAGTCTGCAGAAGACAGCAGCGAGTTGCAGGAGCAGTGGGGTTTTAAAGGCCAAACCACATTGTTGTTAGCAGTTAATCTCCAAGGCATGGTGAGCGAGCAGGGAGCAGTCAGCCAATCAGCAATCAACACCTATTCCCACCTGACGCCAGGGGTCCGGCACCTGATGTCCTCCGATACCAAAGGTTCCCTTAATGTTCAAGCAACACAAACCACACAGCTTTACTTTAATTTTACTGCCTTGAGGTTTTACATTTTTAGAACAGCCCACCTTGTCACAGTGGCATGGTTTAATGTGGCTGTAGGGTGGAGCCCTCATCAGATGGGATTCATGTTCTTATAAGAAATGATGCCAGAGCTCTCTCTCCCTCTCTCCATCCCCCTCTCTTTTCTGCTCCCTCCCTCTACTTGTCAGCATTTGGACACTGTAATGAAGTACCCGGGAAAGCTTCCTCTGTAAAGAGAAAAGGCTGGTCCTGGCTCATGGTTCTGGAGAGTCACCCTCTACCCTCTAAGATCAGGAGCTCCACATGGTTCAGTCTCTGATGAGGGCAGCTGTGGCGGGCCAGGGAGTGCGGGCACAGTCTCGTCGGGGGTGCCGGGAGCAGACAGCGAGCAGCTGCTTCCCCGAGCTTTATAGCCAACCTCTCGTGAGGACCTCTTCTGAGGGCAGGCCCCCAGTGGCTATTGACTCCCACTGGAGCCAGGTCCTGGACACTGGACGAGATAGAAATGTCTGCAGCTGAAGCTGAGCAGCTCTGGCAACCTGAGAAATGTAACACAGAGACTCACCCAGGAATGTCCAGGTGAGCTGCAACTCTCCACGTGGGAAAACCCGGAAGAGCAAGCCCAAAAGGTCGCCAACTTTTTATTTTGCTTAATAAAGAACGTTAGAGGCTGTCATTGTGGCACAGCAGGTTAAACCACTGCTCGGAATGCTGGCATCCCATAATGGACAGAGTGCCACCTGCTCCGCTTCTGACCCAGCTGCCTGCTAACGTGTCTGGGAAGGCAGCTGATGTTGCTTCAGTTACTTGGGGTTCTGCCACTCATGTGGGAAACTTGGGTGGAGTTTCTGGCTCCTGGCTTCAGCCCGGCCCATCCCTGGCCATTTGGGGAATGAACCAATGGATGGAAGATATCTTTCTCTCTGTGTGTCTCTCCTCCCTCTCTCTCTCTCTCTCTCTCTCTCTGTCACTCTGCTTTTCAAATGGATGAATATCCAAACCAATAAACAAACAAATCTTTTTTTTTTTAAAGATTTACTTATTTATTTGAAAGAGTTACACACACACACACACACACACACACACACAGAGAGAGAGAGAGAGAGAGAGAGAGAGAGAGAGAGAGTCTTCCATCCACTGGTTCACTCCCCAGTTGGCCTGAAGACCGGAGCTGCACTGATCCGAAGCCAGGAGCCAGGAGCTTCTTCCAGGTCTCCCATGCAGATGCAGGGGCCCAAGGACTTGGGCCATCTTCTACTGCTTTCCCAGGCCATAGCAGAGAGCTGGATTGGAAGTGGAGCAGCCAGGTCTTGAACTGGTGCCCATATGGGATGCTGACACTGCAGGCAGTGGCTTAACCCACTTTGCCACAGCGCTGGCCCCTCAAATAAATCTTAAAAAAATAAAGACCACCAGGGCTGGCACTGTGTTGTAGTCAGTTAAGTCTCCGCCTGTGGCACCAGCATCCCATATGGGTGTCGGTTTGAGTCCTGGCTGCTCCACTTCTGATCCAACTCCTTGCTAATGGCCTGGGAAAGCAGTGGAGGATGGCCCAAGTGCTTGGACCTGTGCACCCACGTGGGAGACCTGGAAGAAACTCCTGTGTCTTGGCTTTAGATTGGCCCAGCTCCAGCTGTTTCAGCCACTTGGGATGTAAACCAGCGGATGGAAGACTTCTTTCTTTTTTTTTTTTTCTTTCTTATTTATTTTTTGACAGGCAGAGTTAGACAATGAGAGAGAGAGGTAGAGAGAAAGGTCTTCCTTTCCGTTGGTTCACCCCCCCAAATGGCCGCTACGGCCTGCACGGTGCGCCAGGTGCTTCCTCCTGGTTGCCCATGTGGGTGAAGGGCCCAAGCAGAGAGCTGGACTGGAAGAGGAGCAACCAGGACAGAATCCGGTACCCCAACCGGACTAGAACCTGGGGTGCTGGCGCCTGCAGGCGGAGGATTAGCCTAGTGAGCCGCAGCGCTGGCCTGGAAGACTTTTTTCTCTGTCTCTCCCACTCTGTCTATAACTCTGCCTTTCAAATAAATAAATAAGTAAATCTTTTTTTAAAAAAAAGGACATATAACACAAACCAATGCATATCTGTGTACCATTTCATGAAAGAGGGCCAGGTTGAAGCCAGGAGCAAGGAGCTTCTTCCAGGTCTGCCACATGAATAGCAGGGGCCCAAACACTCGGGCCATCTTCTGCTGCTTTTCCCAGGCCATTAGCAGGGAGCTGGATTGGAAGTGGAGCAGCCAGGAAACAAACTGGTGCCTATATGGGATGCCAGCTTCGAAGGCAGTGGCTTTACCTGCCACAATGCCAGCCCCCAAAAGAGGAGTAATTCTAATAACAGAATGAAGGTTGTGGCCCCGGAATAAAAACCTAGCATTCTCTAAGAAGTGTCCCTGGTATCCACACACACACACACACACCCACACACCTCAGACCAGCATGTGTGTGTAAGTGACACTGCCCCAACTCGTTTAGCTTTTGTAAGGAGCTGCTGCAGCCTGGTGATGGACAGCCCCGGAAACGGCCTAAAGTCGTCACAACCAGGCTGGCACACACAGGCCTTTAGCAGACGGAGACACACAAGGAAGAACTACCAAGCTGCTGTCACGGCGGAGGTTGTTGCTAAGTGTCTTTCCAGCACTGATGGGCGTTCTGCCAGAAACACTGAGGAAACACGCATGTAATTAGGGGATTAGTGAGCCTGCATTAGTCACATGTATGTCTCATTCCACAGTCTGTAAACAAAATACACACACCTCCCCCAATCCAAATGTACAAAGTGGAGGCCTAAGTTTGGCCCAAATTAAACATAACAGAATTTCAGGAATTCAGGGGATGTCACCACCTGGCACGGAGCCCAAGAGGAGTATCTCAGGGGAGTATACACCTGGGCGAGGAAGAGGTGAGGAAGTGAAAGAAGTCGGTCATCAGTGTTCCTCTCCCTGTGTGGCAGGGGCCGGGTGGACCCAGGGCCAGGACCTGCTGGGGCCCCAGTGGGCGTGAGGCCAACAGCTGGGACATGCTCTAGTCCAGCAGGCATTTCATCTTGCTTCAGAGAACACAGACAGCAAGGGTCAGAAACCGATAGAAATTCCGTCATCCTCTTTTAAGAATTGGTAGATGCCCTGACCATGGTGCAGGACAGAACCACCTGCAGCTTCACGGCAGAAGTCAGCACCAGGGGTCCATCGGGCCCCAAAACTCAGATTCTAAGGACAGCTGGTGACAGAGAACTCGGCAAGGGGAAGCCGAGGGCCCTGGGCAGGCTACTGGGAGGGAAAGTCACATACGTCCACACCTCCACCTCCTGCTGCATGTATGCCAATGCACACACTCACACGTGCGCATGTACACTCCCACACATGGACACACATGTATATGTGCATACATGCTTGTGCACACATGCAAGGTATCCCCATGCATGCACACACACGCACAGATGCAGGTGCACATGTGCACTCACCTTGGGTTTCTGTGTTTCCCTCCCCCTTGCAGGAGGGCTGAGGTAGGTGTCCCTGTGTCTCCCGCATGAGTCTGCTTCTACCCTGGCTGGATAAGGTGAGTACGTGTCCTCGATTCCCCCTTTTAACCTGGGAGCTTCCTGGGATCACCCCCAGGGCCACCTGGAAACTCCTCTGGGCCGTTCTGTCTCTGCACCAGCTGAAGCCCAGGTCCTGCTGGGGCCTGGCTTTAAGAAGTGTCCTCTCTGGCCACCCCCACATCCCGTTCCCCCTTCTGGGTCATTCTCTGCTTTCTGTGACCCCAGAATCGCTTGCATTCTTCCTAGGTCTTTGAGCGTCTCTTCCCTGGGTCTGGCCATGTGGCCAGGGTGTGTGTCCTAGGCCAGTGGGTAATGCCTGTGGGAGTGTGGGTCAGACTCAGAGGTGTGAACCAAGGGGTCCCATGAGGGAGCACATGACACCCTAGTAGGGGATGGTCTTGGGGGCAGGCTGAGCTGTAGGCTAAGGACCCAGCTATCCTTGTCCTGTCTCCTTCTGAGGGGACACTCCCAGGAGTTCAAGGATTTTAACTTTAACCTGGCCGGCCTCCCAGGGTGTTTTGAGGCTGGAGGATAGGATGTGTCATACTCCGTCTTTCAACAGCTGGGTTTATAAAGGCGAAGGGTGAGTCACCTGGCGTGTGAGTCTGTCCGTCCCTGAGCTCCTGAAGCATGACGGCAAGAGGCACGGGGCAGGCTGGCAGCTCCTGCTGCTGTGGTGCCGGGTGCAGCTGAGAACCTTGGCATTGTGAAGGCTCTCTGCTCACTTCTTCAACCGTGTCCCTCTGTTCTCTCTGGTCAGTGGCCTGGTTCTTCCACGTGACTTGGGCTCACCACGGAAGGTGTGTTTTTGACCGCACGCATTGTCCACAGTTTATCTGGTCTTTGAACAGACAGGCTGGTACCTCTAGCAGAGCACAAGGTTCAGAGCTGTCCTAGCCCATGTGTCCTGGGTGGGGTGACAAGTTGAGGCTTCTCTGCTGGACTACGTCCCTCCCTTCCTCCATCTCTCTCTCGCTTCTTTTCTTCTTTCCTTTCTTTCTCCCTATCTTTCTTTCTTGCCTTTTTTTTAAAGATTGATTTATTTGAAAGTCAGAGAGAGAGAGAGAGTAAGAGAGAGGGAGAGAGAGAGAGAAAGAGAATGTCTTCTATCTGCTGGTTTACTTCCCAAATGGCTACCACAGCCAGGTCTGGACCAGGCCAAAGCTGGCAGTCAGGAACTCCATCAGCTCTCCCTCGTGGGTGGCAGGGCTCCCTTGGGCCATCTCCTGTTGCTTTCCCAGGTGATTAGCAGGAAGCTGAATCACAAGCAGAGTAGCTGGGACTTAAACTGGTGCTCTGATTTGGGATGCAGGTGTTGAAAGCTGTGGCTTAATCCACTGCATCACCCCTTGGCTCTAAACTAACCTCTCTTGTTTTAAGAACAAACAAGCCAAATTGCAACACCTGCTGAGAACAGTGATGAAGGACTGAGTTGAACACCTGCTAGACCAGGGAACCATGGTCCCAACAAATCCACAGACTTGCCTCTGGACTTGGCCGGTGGGATCCATCAGTGCTTTGTTAGCCTTCAATGCCTCCTTAAGGTCCTTGATGCCAGAGGGAGCGCGAGTCTGCAGCACTGCATGTGACTTCTGCTTCTGCTGAAGTGTGCATTCCTGCAGGATTGCACAGCCGGCACAGACGAGGCCTCTCCATCCCCAGATCTGAGCGCTCAGTGTGTCAGGAGGAGGAGATGAGATTCCAGGGACACGGTGGGGGAGTTACACTATTGCTAGCTTTAAAACATGAGTATGTTCCCATAGCCATGGCTTTGCAGTGACCCTTGGTAGAAGTCTGCTCTCCTGACCTCTCACATTCACCATAGGAGGAAGTGGCTGTGCACCTGTCCTAGGAGGACATCACCAGTCTCAGTTCAGCCCTGCAGCCCTCAGCTTCCATGGGACAAGCATGCCAGAGGCAGCCACTGCCACAGACATGACCCAACATTAGCCACCCATGCAGCAGCCCTGGACCAGCCCATGGCCTGGAGCAGAGAGGACATAGCCATCATCAAACATCCCGGGGAGAAGCAAGCACCATTGTTTTAAGACCCTGAGGTTCACCGGTGTTTGTTGTTGCAGCAAAAGCTGATCCATGCATATAACTGGAAGTTTTGAGTACAAGAATCTCCAAGAGCTGGTGGGCCCCTCATGCCCCCCGAGTTCTTCAGATCTATACTGAACACCCATCTTTTCCCACCTCCTTGAAAACTTCTCTTCTTCCCAAAGGCCCGTTTTCACACATGGCCCAGCCCATGGCGAGAGGAACTCTTGGAGCCACCCCATCCCTGATCCTTCCCAACTCAGCAGTGCAGGTTCACCAGATTTTCCTGCTCAGTGTCTCTCTAATCTTCTCCTGTCTCTGTCCTGTTTGCCTTTCTTGAGTCACACTGTCAGTCTCTCTCTCCAGAGTCAACAGAACAGCCTCCCACCTGGTCTCCTCACTCCAGAGTTTCCTTTACCCCCTACGCCTGCCTCCTATCCAGCTATTAGAGAGCCCACTCCTATTAGTTTGCTAGAACTGTTGTAATAAATGCCATCAGCTGGGAGGCTGGCAGTCTGAAATCAAAGTGTTGGCATGCTTTTTTTTTTTGATGGCTCCAAGGCAAGGGAACTTCTCCACGGATTGCAGCTTCTGGCAGTAATGCTTGTATGCAAATAGTGATACCTCCCCTTTCTTCCCAGATGCATTAGCAGGGAGCTGGATTGGAAGCAGAGCAGCCGGGACCGGAACCCCATGCTCTGATATGAGTTGCTGGCATCACAAGCGGCTTAACCCACTGCGCTACAACACCAGCCCCATCCTTTCTTCTATTTGTGCGTTAAATCTGCACTAGGTCATTGAGAGCTCCAGTCACATCACTGTGCTATGTAACACTAGGAACTTACACCTCTGCTTGTATGATTCCTCCTGTCATCTTGCTCAACCTTCTGCCCCTGTGCCCTCAGGTACCGGCCCCGCCTGTCCAGCCCTGGACTTCCTTTGCTCTCAGACAATTAAAATTGGGACAGTTGGGAAGAAGTGTCCACTACAGACCTAGGGACAGGACCATGGTGCAGGCAGGTGGGGCCTAGGTTACCCTTAACGGCCACTAGACGGCGCCCCAGAGCAGGCGAAGGGCGAGCCCCAGGAACCAGCTCTGATTCCACCAGCTGCTGCAGAGTGCGGCCCCAACCACTGCTAAGTGGAACTAAAGGCAGGGTCAGGCGGAGGAAGCCGGGGCCCAGGACTTCCTCTAGGGTCAGGAGAGGCGGCTGCCTGAGCCACCGTGAGCTCCGCGCGTTCGCGGAAGGGCAGAGCCGAAGGTGGGCAGCTCAGCCGGGCGAGCGCTGCCTGCACTGCAGCTCCTGGACCGCTCGCCGGCACCTGTAGGGGGAAGAGGGTCACGGGAGAAGCACGGGGACGATTCGATCTCGCTGAACATGCTTGTAGACCTCAGCTTTAGAGCAGGAAAAAAAGTCTGCTGATGTGAACGCCGGGGCCTGGCTCGGTGGCAGTGGCGGTGCGTGGTTCAGGATGTCCCTGAGGGAGCCGGGACTTCCACAGTCCCCTGCGGTTTCGTGGGCAGCAGGCCGCCGTATTTTGGCACATGGGACCGTGGGGTCCCATGTGACGTGCTGTCACCGGAATCAGCCTGGTGGGTCCGCCCCCTTTCCTGCCTCCCCTCCACTTCCAGTGCCTATACACCTGCCACCTGCCACCTGTTTCTCCCCTCTCCCCCAGGGGCTCAGCTCTGGTCTGGCAGGTGCTGACTGGGACTGGGAGTTGTGGTGCTGTGATGGGCTGGGGGCTCTGACACCCTCTGTTTGCCCTCAGAGATCTGGAAGGTTCCACACTGGGGAAGTGGCTTGATAATAGCAGATCCTCAGGAGACAGGGCTGGGGGTGATGGAGGTGAGGATGATGGGGGAGAGAGGCTGAGACTGAGCCACAGTCAGTGGCCAGGGAGGAGTGAGAGGAGGAGGAGGACGAGGAGGGCGTCCTTCTCCGCTCTCACCTCCTCTTCCCATGGAGCTGCAGCCCCCAGGATTAGGCTCCATTCTTATGAGGGCTGTGCCCAGGGGCCTGGTGCACCCTCCTCCCTCACCCCTGTGGGGCTCCGGTCTCCCTGGGGCCCATGCACCCTGACACAGCCCAGTCAGCCTTGGTGCCGCCAAGTCACAGCCTCCCAGGCTGCAGAGGCAGAGCCCAACGTGGGGTGATGCGGTTGGGCAGGAAGAGGCCGGGAAGGAAAGCTGTGCCCAGGCCCAGGCCAGGCTCCTGGCCACTACAGGACGAGCAGGCCACTGCTGAGAACCACCCTGGAAGAGGCCAGGAGACCTCAGCAGCTGTGCACCTGTTGTGTGTCAGGGGTTAGACAAAGTTACTGCTGTCTGTACTGACCTCATCTTCACACCAACTCTGGGACAAATGAATTCTCCTTTTACATTCCTGGGAATGCCAAGGCCTGGGTGTCTGACTTGGACCTGGATTTCCAGATGACCTACCTTGGTGCTGGGACAACAGGTTTCCCCATGGCGGGGGTGGGGGGTGGAGAGGAACATAAGTGGAGGTGGAATACACAGCTGGAGGAGCTGACAGAAGCAACCAATGTAGACCCAGGCTTTGGCTCAGGAAGAGGCAGGAGTGCTCCCAGGGAGAGGACACAGGCCATGCGGCCACACAGACGACTGCTGTACCCAGATGGGGCATTTCCAGTCACCTCCAGGCAGAATCAGCAGACAGTTACTGTCTCTGGGCCCAAACTCCCTGCTCAGCACCTGCGTTTGGAGGTGCTGGGGGTGGCTGGGCTTCCTCCTATCACATGGCTCTGCCCATGAGGACACTGGAGGGAGACTTGGGCTGGAGGCCAGAGACTTGCTCCTGAGTCTGCCTCCTGGGGGGTCACAGGACCCTGCCCACTCCTCCACCTGGTAGCAGGCGTTCCAGCCCCAAGTCAGCCTCATGACGCCCAGCCGGGACTCAGTGAGAGCCTGTAGAGTGGGGGAGTGGTGGTCTCACGTGCAACGAGCTCTGGGACGCTGCTCAACACTCGACCAAGGACATGGCATGGTGCAGGTGTGAGACGCAGCCAGGAGGTGCATGGCATGTGTGCAGAGGTTTATGTGTGTGGCAGTTTATGGGGAGGATATAAGTAAGCATTTAAGCACTGGGGCTCAGAAATTCCCTGGATCCAGGAATGTTCATGGAGGAGAAGTGTCCAGAAAGGATTCAGACGCAGGTGAGGCGATGGGAAATATTGAGTGGAAATTTCCCTGAGTGCTGCCTGGGAAAGCCCTGAGTCAGAAAGAGGGGTGAAGGGCTGGTGCTGTGGCACCAGTGGGGCCACTGTCTTGCGATGACCGCATCATATACTGGGGACAGTTTGAGTCCCAGCTCCTCCACTTCCGATCCAGCTCTCTGCTGATGCACCTGGGAAAGCAGTGGAGGATGGCCCAAGTCCTTGGGCTCCTGCACCCATATGGGAGATTCAGAAGAAGTGTCTGGCTCCAGGCTTTGGATTGGCCCAGCTATGGCTATTGCAGCCATTTGGGGAGTGAACCAGCAGGTGTAAGACTTCTCTCTCTGTAACTCTGCCTTTCAAGTAAAATAATTTTTTTTATGGCCGGCGCCGTGGCTCAACAGGCTAATCCTCCGCCTTGCGGCGCCGGCACACCGGGTTCTAGTCCCGGTCGGGGCACCGGATTCTGTCCCGGTTGCCCCTCTTCCAGGCCAGCCCTCTGCTGTGGCCCAGGAGTGCAGTGGAGGATGGCCCAGGTGCTTGGGCCCTGCACCCCATGGGAGACCAGGAAAAGCACCTGGCTCCTGGCTCCTGCCATCGGACGAGCGCGGTGCGCCGGCCGCAGCGCGCCGTCCGCGGCGGCCATTGGAGGGTGAACCAACGGCAAAGGAAGACCTTTCTCTCTGTCTCTCTCTCTCACTGTCCACTCTGCCTGTAAAAAAAAAAAAAATTTTTTTTTAAAGAGAGACAATTGAGGACATGCTCATAACCCAGACCCCAAGGCAAGTGAGCCAGGAGGGATGGGGTGGCAGCAGGAGTTTATCAGATTTTAGGCATCGGGAGAGAACAGCAAGTTTTGCCCAGAAGGTTCCGTAGGGAGTCATTGTGGTCACCGCGGCTGCTGCCTGGAGCACCTGAGCTGGCTTGTTAGAGCTGAGTGTTTAGCACATTTAGAGTTGCAATGGTGAATCCAGTGTCACGAACAGGACAGTGATATAAGAAAGACCTGCCACAGAGTCTGACCCTCCCAGATGTGGGGTGGGGGAAGGACGGGGCTCCCCAGGGTTCTGGTTCTTCAGGGCTTAGAGCCAGCATGCCGGGGGAGGGTGGCCAGTGTTGTCTCTAGAGTCTCATTGTGGGGTGGGTGCTTCCAGGCTCTTGTCTGGGATGCAAGGAGGAATGCAAGGATGCGCTGTAGGAAAGGTCAGCAGAGAAGCCAGATTTATTTACTTGCAGAGAGTAAGAACACGCTTTTAGAGTGTGGACATGCCCAAGAAAGAGCTGCACTAAGTAGAATGTGCGTCCATCCCTTTACCTGATCTGGAGGCAAGAAGGAGGTGTCTGGGGTGGGGCTTAAGTGAACATTCAAGGGGTGGAGTTTGGGGGCGGGGCTTGAGTGCTACCCATTTCCTTGCCCCTTTTTGTTAACTCTCAAATGTTTCCTGGCCTCAGGTGTGTGACAGGAGTAGGTGTTGTCAGCCATGGTGATTTTATTATAATGAAATGATAATGAACCAAAGGTCACTGTGGATGCAACTGGCAGCCATTTGCTATTTTTAGCTGGTGCCAGCTTTCCCTTTCGTGTAAGGGGGGTGTTAGGTGGTACAGGCAGGGCTGCAGGGAGGGACCGATGACTTCAGCTCCTCCTTGTGAGCTCCTGCCCTGCCTACATCGGTCCTTTTTAGAAGGCCTTTTCTTGTCCCTTGTTGAGAAAAGACTGACAAGTCATACATGGTTACCCCAGGAACAGATCCGCACAAGTGTTGGCATGCATTTATTTGGTAAGTCTAGCTTTTAGAATACAGGAAAACCGAGCAAATCAGATAAAAAGGAAGACGGCCGGCTAAGCAGACACTTTACCTTCTGTGTGTACCTGGTCTCCATTGACAGACACCTGGGGCCTGGGAGTGGGTGTTGTTGATACCACTTCCCTGCCTGCGTCTGCCTTGTGGGTCAGTTGCAGACGGCAGGCCCCCAATGGCCGAGGAGACGGTGCTTTCCCCGGGGTTGTGCTGAGGCCTCTAAGGAGGGGTCTACTGACTTGCACAGCAGCAGGAGAGTGGTGTGAGAACCAGGGAAATGCAAGACTGAGGGGGCAGTGAGGAGAGCCCCAGCCCCGTGGTTCCACCTGCACCTGGGTGAACTTGGGATGAGACACAGCTGTCTTCCTCCCAAGGGCAGCCCAGCTCCTCTTCCAACCTGGGAGCCTCCACCTCCTCTTCCTGTGCCTGCAGACATTAACCACCCAGAATGTCCCCCACCCACCTACCCTGCTCACCTACTCCGACGAGTCAGGTCCCTGCCTGGCCTGCAGAGGTGGGGGAGCAGGTTTCACCTGCCGGAGTCCTTGTGTGATTGCAGAGATCACGCTCATGTTGAGTGCACTGTGCATGCAGGGCAGTGGGGCCAGTTGTCTACACCTGTTGGCTGCAACGAGCAGCCTTGCTCGTTGGTCAGTGGAGTCTTCCTCAGGTGGTCAAGGTTCTGAGTTCTGAGCCATTGATCAGTTTCAGCTGGTTGGGGAGATGTGGGTTGATTTGGTCCAAGAAAAGCCTTCACAATGGACACTTTCCCTTAAAGTCCCCCCCCCCCCCAATTCAGCAGCTTCTCCTTGGATTGGCCGTGTCTATGCACAACTTGATCTGATAGGAGCCCCCTTTTCCTTAGGAGGGGGCTTTCTGTTGCTTCTCAATCCAAAGCCAAAGAGAAGAGACAGGGCTTCCACCTGGGCTCATGATGACTCTGCTGGGCACAGTCTTAGCAGTGATTCAGGAGAATCATGGTGGAGGAGATTAAGCTAGGGGAAGCTGTGTGTTCAGGAATGGTGAGCAGGAATCAAAACATTAATACCTGATGAACACAATTACTTGCCAACCAGGATTGGAAAAGGAAGTAGGGAAAACAGGCTGCAGCAGATTTCTTTGGAAGAGTAGTATTTATATTTCATTACTATTCTATGTTTCTGTTGATTGTGAAAGAAATTTTTTTTCTACTTATGCTTTTGACTTCTCAAACCTTGGTGGAGTAAAAAAAAAAAACACTCTTGATCAAAATACTAATGGCACAGAAACTTTGTAAATCAGCTCTCAGATCTGTCCGGTGCAGAATAACGGTACACTCACTTGGATGCTCACTTCATTTTTTGAAGACTTTGTTGTTTTTCAAGGTTTCAGATTTATGATAATAAAATCTTAAGTGAGTTTGATTCATAAGTTGTGTTCAGTCTGAGGCCCAACAGGAAGTAAAAGCAGGCAGAGTTACATTTTTCCCCAGAGCCTTCATATTGTTATGATTTTAAAAATTATTATTAGGGGCCAGTGGTATGGCATAGTAGGCTAAACCTCTGCCTGTGTTGCCTAAATCCCACATGGTCATCGGTTCAAGACCTGGCTGCTCCTCTTCTGATCCAGCTCTCTGCTTATGGCCTGGGAAGGTAGTGAAACATGGCTCAAGTGTTTGGGCCCTGCACCTATTTGGGAGACCCGAGGAAAAGCTACTGGCTCCTGGCTCCTGGCTCCTGGCTACAACTCAGCCCAGCTCCAGCCATTGTGGACATTTGGGGAGTGAACAAGCAGATCAAAGACCTTTCTTTCTGTCTCTCCCTCTCTAACTATGCCTCTCAAATAAATAAAATCTTTTAAGAATTACTATTGTTTTTCAGTATTTTGGATCATTCATGTATTTTCTCAAGGAAGCAGCTATGAGAAAACCTCTGTATAATGGAAGTTTACTAGAAGCATTCAGCACCATGGAGGTTCTCATCCTAAATACTGAAAAGCATCAGGTCTATCTCATAAGCCAGAGTTTGGCGAACAATGACTCTTGGCCCAGCCTGGCTCTCTGCTTGTTCTTGCAAATACAGTCTTACTAGAACACAGCCACTCCCATTCATTTATGTATTGTCTATGGATTTGTTCACGCTACAGCAGCAGAGCTGAGTAGTTGTGACACACACTGTGTGACTCACAAAACTGAAAATATTTGTTTTCTGAGCTCTTGGAGAAAAATGTTTGCCAACCCAGGGGCTAGCCTAGTGACATCATCATCTAGTCCCACATGGTGACCACTACCCTCTCGATCATTGAGTGGAAATGTAATCAGGGGCCATGGACACTGGCTGACTGTCCAGTGGAGAAACAAGTGAGACCACACGCTGGTTTTCTCTTTGTGTTCCTTCTCTCTAGTAGTGTGCCTTCTTTTTCCTCCTGCCACTGGTTTGTTGGGGAAATGAGGTCACTTTCCCACAGAGTGTCTCACAATCTGAGTGTGATTGATGGCTTCCTTGTGATGTTGTTCTACTTGTTTCTCCAACTCCTATACTTCTGTAAATTAGTGGTTAGACCAAGGGACTCAATTAGTTTCAGGTTCAGTTTCCTTGGGCAGAAATATTTTACAGGTGGTGCTGTACACTTCCATTACATCAAGACCAGAGGTCCCCTAATGTCTGGTTGTCTCACTTTTAGTGAGGTCAAGATTGATTATTGAGTGTAGTTTGTGTCAGCCTTAGCCCTCTATTATCAAGTTCTTGTCCAGACTTTTCATTGAATGGCTTTAAAACAATTTGCTGATGATCACCTTTGATCTGTGATTTAATAATTCCGTCATCCTTCTTCATTTACTAGTTGGCATTTTCTCTTTCTTTTTTAAAAAGATTTTAAACATTTATTTTATTTGAAAGACAGAGTTACAGAGAAATGTAGAGACAGAGAGAGAGAGAGGTCTTTTATCTGCTGTTTCACTCCCCAGATGGCCGCAACGGCCCGAGCCAATCTGAAGGCAGGAGCCAGGAGCTTATTCCAAGTCTCCCACGTGGGTGCAGGGGCCCAAGGACTTGGGCCATCGTCCACTGCTTTCCCAGGCCATAGCAGAGAGCTGGATCAGAAGTGGAGCAGCCAGGACTAGACCCGGCATCCATATGGGATGTCGGTGCTTCAGGCCAGGGCTTTAACCCACTGCCCCACAGTGCCGGCCCCATAACTGGCATTTTCTATAAAGACAATATTTCTTTCATTTTGTTGTTTACTTTAAAATATAGACAGTCTATACCAGAAAAGCATGATAAATGCTTCATCTTTTCTTCTCTGTATTTATTTCCAAACTGTAAGTTGGTGCCTTAACTACCTCCAATTACAAACAATATCCTTTATTTCCCCAAATTTGTTTATATTAAGAGAACAGGTTTCATGTACTTCATATATACAATTTTAACCACACAATGCTACTTCCACTCTCCTCCCCTTTTCCTATTTGCTGCATAGTCACAGGCTTAATTCTCTACTAAGTAAAGAATTCAACAACTAGAAAGTAGAAAAACAGTGTTACTTTTAAAATCTCATCTAGAATCAATTTGAGAAATAGAGTTATAGACAGTGAGAGGGTGAGACAGAAAGAGAGGTCTTCCATCCACTGGTTCACTCCCCAAATGGTCACAATGGCTAGAGCTGTGCTGATCTGAAGCCAGGAGCCAGGAGCCTCCTCCAGGGCTCCCAAGAGGGTACAGGGGCCCATGGACTTGGGCCTTCTTCTACTGCTTTCCCAGGCCACAGCAGAAAGCTGGATCAGAAGTGGAGCAGCTGGGACTCAAACCGGGTCCCATATGGGATGCTGGCACTGCAGGCTGGGGCCCCAAGCTGGTGTTCTCTTGATGTGACCCACCAGTCATTCATGGGTTCCCTACTTTCTAGCACAACAAAGTCTCCTGGCACTTTGTGTCCATTTTATGTTCCCCACCTGGAATCTACCATTTCATTATGAAGTCCTGATTCTGTCTCATAGGAAGGAACATTTTGAGACCATAGCCTATGCATGTAGGGGTACACATTGCATTGGGGCTGTTATTCGTTTTCAGGGGCCAAAAGCTAAGAAAAGATACATTTTTCAAGATAAAACAGTTAGAAGTTTACAGTGATAGTTCCAATTAAAAAATGCAAGATGACAGAATGTTAATGTCATCTTTTAATTTTCCTTGAATTTTTTCTTATAGTGAAAATCTTGGTGCTATGATGTGCCTCCCCTCCCCCCATGTTTGTTTTGAGAATTTTACACCTGCAGGCACAAAGAGTAAAGAGTGTACCTGTGTGCCGTCCCCACAGAGCCGCCACTTGTAATGGGTGGAGCCCCTGGAGAGGAAGTTGTGGGCACCAGGACATTTCAGCCCCCAGCCTTCACCATGCATCCCTCAGGAGCAGAATGTATTCCCACAAAACTGCAAAGCAGGGGCTGGTGCTGTGGCGTAGCAGGTAAAGCTGCCGCCTGCACTGCTGGCATCCCATATGGGCACCAGTTCGAGTCCCGGCTGCTCCACTTCTGATCCAGCTCTCTGCTATGACCTGGGAAAGCAGTAGACGATGGGCCAAGTTCTTGGGCCCCTGCACCCATGTGGGAGCCCTAGAGGAAGTTCCTGGCTCCTGGCTTTGGATCGGCTCAGCTCTGGCCATTGCAGCCAGTTGGGGAGTGAACCAGTGGGTGGAAGACCTTTCTCTCTGTCTCTGCCTATCCTTCTCTCTCTGTAATTCTGACTTTCAAATAAATAAATAAATCCTTAAAAAAAAAAGCACTGCAAAGCAGTTGTCACATCTGAAGAATGTCACAGTGCAATTCTTCCAAAAACTGCTCTGAGGAGGCACACTGTTTCCATATACCAAGATGGCTTTAATGTTTCCATTGTCTGACGGTAATACCCGTATCTTCAAAATTCCACATTCTGCAAATGTTTTACACAGTAAAATGTGTATTTCATGAAAATGAAGTTTCCAATAAGTATTTATGATGAGAAGCAGTCATTGCCCACATTTCCCGCTTTTAGCTCTGCTCCTTTTCTGAATGTCACGCTTGCACCTCTTGTTTTGACCCTTTGACTTTAAGCTCTGTTAGCCCATGGGAGAGGAGGATTCAGTCAACAGCACCTGCTGTATACTGAATGCTGCTCTTCCCCAGAGTCACACCAAAGCCTAGCCTGCAATGTGCTGGGGCCTCTGGCTGGGATTAGATAATGAGGGCGGAGCCCTGATGAATGGAAGGGATGTTGCCTATATAAAGTAGGTTCCAGGGCCCTCCCCTGGTCTCCGCTAAAGGGTGAGCCAGGATGCAGTCCTTGCAGTTCCTGAGTCAGCCTTCAGGACTGGGGGACATCAGTGTTTGTGGTCAGAGCCACCTTGCATACGGTGTTTTAGTCATGTAGCCAAAGCAGACGAAGATGCTACCCAGCCCCGCCCCCTCTTCCTAATTCCTGTAGGTAAATTACTACTGTACTTTGGAAATTTATATCTACTAAATAAAAGCTTTAAAAAAGAGAAATCTCAGATGCTTTTCTTACAGGATGTCTTTCTTTTTAAACTTTTAAAATTATTTTTTTGAAAGGCAGAGTTTGACAGTGAGAGAGAGAAAGACAGAGAGAAAGGTCTTCCATTTGTTCACCCCCCCAAATGGCTGCTATGGCTGGTGTGTTGTGCCAATCTGAAGCCAGGAGCCAGGTGCCTCCTCCTGGTCTCCCATGCGGGTGCAGGGGCCCAAGCACTTGGGCCATCCTCCACTGCACTCCTGGGCCACAGCAAAGAGCTTGACTGGAAGAGGAGCAAACGAGACAGAACTGGTGCCCTGACTGGGACTAGAACTCGGGGTGCCGGCGCTGCAGGCAGATGATTAATCTAGTGATCCACAGCACCAGCCCTTGTTTATTCTTTTCCACCCTAAGGTTTGTGTCTTGGGAAACCAGTATGTAGGATGTGTTAAAGGGGAGGCCTTGGGGGAATCTCCTTTTAATTTAGCCTCCAGAGAAGCACCTCCAGGGAAGACGCAAATGTCGTGGAGACACCTAAGGTTGCCTTTCCAGGTTGGGGAAAAGCTTCGCTGCATTGTGATGAAACCATATGCTGTGTCTGAGTTACCAAGTGCCCAAGTCATGTTCATGTCCACTATAGTAACCAGCATGTTCCCCTCTCAGCCGTTCCCTCACCTAAGAGGTGTGTTGGACTTGAAGTCGCTGCTGTGGTTAGGGGCAAAGTTTGTGCGATGCTTGGTTTTGCTCCCTGCTTGCAGTGTGTGGAAGTGGAAGATGTAATCGCTGCTGCCAGATTAGGGAGATGCAGCACCTCATGCATCATCAGGACCCAAAACGGGTACATTGCACAAAGGGAGGGTGGCTGCATTTGTCAGCTGTATACCACCACAATGAGGCACAGGAGGAGAGAAGTTTATGTTGGAGTATGGTTCCGGGGGTTCACAGCCCACTGGGCTGTACTGGGTCGGACTCTTGTGATATGTTCTTGCTGGAAGATCCCATGGTGGTGTGAGGTATCACACGGCCAGAGACAGGGAGTGTGTAAGTCTGTCTGTGCCTCTTCTTAGGAAGCCACCAGGGCTCAGTGGCTCCACACTAATGACCCAGGCAGATCCAATCACCTCCCAGAGGCCCCACCCCTAAGCACCATCATTGGGTTCAGTTTCCATTTTCTTAGTGCCATTAATAGAAGACTTTGGGGACTAAATTCTCAAGCATGGGAGGGCAAATATTCAAACCATAGCAGCAACCCATTTTCTCCAGGTGTGCTGGCCCAATGATATGGAAGAAGCGATGCTCACTGTGGAGGTTCTCAGTGGCTAAGGCAAACCAGCTCCCTTCCCTGAACCCAGACAGGAGAGTCAGAAGTTCTGCCTCTGCAGGTGGGTGCTTTGGCTGAGCAGATGCTGAGGCCCTTGAATTTGGGGTGAGCCACTGCAGGTCCCAAAGCTGCATCCACTCACCTCACTACACATCCTCCAATGCACATGGACCCTCTGTGCTGCTCACGTGTTGGTTTGGTGATAAAATCAAGGAGAAGTGGTAGCGTTCAGGTCCTGGCCCCCGTTTCCCCAGGCCAGTCGAGCTGTGTGGATGACCTACCTCCCGTTCCACCACACCCTCACCCCCACACCTCTGTAACCTCTTTGAAGTTGAGGCACAAGGAGGTATCATTCATAATGCTTTCTTTTATTGAAACAATGATTACAAATCTTTCACTGGACTTTGGAGTTGTTTCTTGCAATCACTCCCAGCTCATATGCAGCACTTGGCTTTCCCTCCGTAGCAGGTACCCTCGATTTTGGAAAAGAGTGGGCAAGAGGAATAGTGACAGGTTCCTCCATTCTTGGCGCATTTGTAATGGTCAGATCTGTGGCCGAGACCTGTGAGCAGGTCAGCACCTGTAGAGAGAGAATGAAAACACGTTAGGCTCCTCATCTGTAGCTCCACGATCTCAGAGCCCTGGGGGAAAGCAGGAGAGATCTGTGAAGCATGTAGGAGACTTTGTTCTCCCTGGAAATCGGCATGTAATTGGTCTTTGGGGGTGCTAACAAAAAATGAGGTATGTGAAGAGGTCACTGGCTCTGTGTCACAGCAGGGTTCTGAGCAGGCTTCTCTTCTGCTAGGACTTTGAGGTGTGCATGATTTCAAGTTACTCCCCAACTAGGCTTTTTACTCCCTCTTATTGCCCCCAGACTCAAGCTGCTATTCACAAAGTGCTGAGGCAGGTGCCATGCCAGGACACCCCCCTAAACTTTCCTCCCACCGAGCATGTACCTGTATTACCCCCTCTGACTGGGATTCCAGTTCCCTCACCTCCCTCCCACATCACCATTTCTGCTAAGCCCTGTGATTCCTCAGTGTCAGTCTGGAACTACGATTACTATAGAAAGGTTTCATTGTTTCCTCCAGCTGGAATTTATTCTACCTTCCCTGGGTTTCAGAGTCTCATAATTAGATGTACCTAGACCAGTCTTCTGCACCAGTAGAAACAAAGTTGCTCTGTGATACCCCTGGTCAATGACCATAAAGCCACTGTTTTGTCTGCCTCAATTGGCAGTTGTTATGGGTTGAATTGTGTACTCTCAAAATTCCTGTGTTGAAACCCCAACTCCCAGTCCTTCAGAGTGTGATCTTATTTGGAGATAGAAACTTAGAGAAGTGAAGTTATCAGAATGGGCCCTTAATTCAGTATGACTGATGTCCTTATAAGAAGAGATTAGGACCCAGAAATACACAGAGGAAAATATGAGATGTGGAGAGTGTGACCATCTACAAGCTCAGGACAAACACTTCAGAAGTTGACCCCACTGCCACACCTCCCGCCTTCAGAACCGTGAGGGAACGAACTTCTGTTTCAGTCCCCAGTCTGTGTGGTAGGACACCTGGAGCAGCCTGATACAATGGGCTGTCACCACCCCAGAGACAGCTTTGTCTAATGCCATGGAGCTCTGGTTGTGGGAAGGCTGATTTTCATAGTGTTTGAAACAGTCACCACAGTAACTTCTATCTAGTGGCTCTCTGGCTTTTTACAGTTAAGTCCAATTACTCTTTTGGAAGCAAACTGTGTTTTTAATGACTCCTGTTTATTTATTTGGCCATATTTATTTGAAAGAGAGTTAGAGACAGAGAGAAAGACAGAGGCAAGCAGAGATAGAGAGATTTTCCAGCTGCTAGTTCACTCCCCAAATGCCCACAGTAGTTGAGGCTGAGCCAGGCTGAGCCAGGCTGAATCCAGGAGACTGGATCAATCTGTCTCCTATGTGGGTGGTAGGGACTCAACTACTTGAGCCTCGCCTGCTGCCAACCAGAGTTGGCAGGAAGCAGAGCTGAGACTCAGACCCAGGCTCCAGGAATCTCAAGTAGCATCTTAACCACTGTGCCACCTGCCTGTTTCAGATTCCACTTTGTTAAAATCTTCTTTCTCATTTTCCTCAATGTCTGCTTCCAAGGCCCTTCCAAGTCCTTTTCATTCTCCTCTGGAAGTAGTCAAGTTTTCCAATAGACTTCCTCAAGGGTGAGGCTTGGAATAAACATTAAGTTCCTTAGCTGAGTCCTAACCACAAAGGGAAAAGAGGCTTGCTTTCTCTCATTTTGTTCACTGTAGAGTTGTGCTGTCCAACATAGTAGCCACTTAGCTACATGTGGTATTCACAGCAAAGTAAATGGGAATGACATTCACCACATTGTAGGCACCCAACAGTCACAGGTGCTGGTGGCTACTGCACTGGACAGCACAGAGGCAGAACATTTTCAACACCACAGAACATTCTGGTGGGCTTTATTGCCATGGAGATGGAAGAAAGTTGAGGGACCTTCTTGCTTCATTGTCTCTACTCAGAGGAGCATCTGAGGCCAAGGCCACTCAATGGCTCACAAAAATAGTTCCCAGCTTGTCCTCTCTCTCTGCATCAGCTTGACTCTCGTTGAAGCTGTCTAAGATTGTGCAGGGTTCTAGTGGCCTCACCATGATGTGGACCTCAAGCAAGATCACAACCAACCCAAATTTCCAAAAGTTTCCAGTTCCAGCTTTTGTCTGCCTTCACCAGAGGGTGCCAGTGTTGGAGGGGCACTTAGTGATACTTTGTTCAACCCTGTGACAAGAAGGAATCTCTCCTCATGGTTATCTGTTACCAGGAAGGTCAGTGGAGCTAGTGAACTGAACATCCTTTAAAATCAGAAAGGTTTCTTTTTGGTCTTTATATTATTGACTAATTTAGGAGAGGGAGGGAGGGTGGGAGGGAGGGAGAGAGAGAGAGAAAGAGAGAGAGAAACACTCCCATCCTCTGGTCAACTCCCCGATGTCTACAACAGCCAAGGATTGCCCAAGCTAAAATCAGGAACCTGAAATTCAATCCAGAACTTCCATGTGGGTGGCAGATGTCTGAGCACTTGAAGCCACTGACTGCTGACCCTCAGGGTGGGCATTAGCAAGAAGCTGGTATCGGGGGAGTGGATCTGGGATTTGAACCCAGGCACTCCGAGCTGGGACATGGGCGTCCCAAGTGGCACCTTGACTGTTCTGACCCTAAAGATTATTTTAAATGTTAATTTTCTCCATTAATCTTCAGATCCAACCCAATGTCATGAAAATCCCAAGAGGTTCTTCCAGTGAAACTTTCAAACTGATTCTAAAACTTATTTGGCGGTTCGAAGGGCCAAGAATAGCTGAAGCATTCTTGAAGAAGAAGGTGGGAGGGCTTGCTTTACTGGATTTCAGGACTAGTGATAGAGCCATTATAATGAAGGCTGTGATGACATGAAGATGGCACACATTGGAACAGAAGGAGTGTAAGACTAGCCCGTGTGTGTGGATAGGAGACATGCGATTGTAGGGCGTTCAGAGGAAGAGTAGGGAAAGATCTGGGACAATTGGCTACTCTACAGGACAGAGTGCTTGATTTTTATTTCATCACACACACAGATACAGACACAGACACACATGCAGATATACAAGGCAAAGACACACAGAATCACAGACACATGTGCAGACACAGAGATACACAAAGGCACAGACACACATATAGGCACAGAGACACACACAGATACACACACAGACATGACACATAGATACACATACAAACACAGACACACATACAGACACAGAGACATACACAGGTATACACATAGACACAAACACACAGATAAACACACAAACACAGGCATACATGCAGATACAGAGACATGGGTACACACACACATGAATGCATAGACACATTCACAAACTCAGACACACATGCAGACACAGAGATACACACAGACACACATATAGGCACAGAGACACACACAGGTACACACATAGACACAAACACAGATACACACACAAACAGACACACATACAGACACAGAGATACACACAGACACAACCACACATATAGGCAGAGACACACACAGGTACACACACAGACACAAACACACAGATACTCACCCAGACTCAGACACACATGCAGACACAGAGATACACACAGACACAGACACACATATAGGCACGGAGACACACACAGGTACACACACAGACACAAACACACAGATACACACCCAGACGCAGACACACATGCACACACATATACACATCATCATCTTCATCATCATTACCAGATGGATTGTAAACCTAAATGTAAGAGAAAAAATAGTGAACTTTCAGAAGATAGTACAAGAGTATTTCAAAAAGCTCATGAGAATAGAATTAAAAGATAAGCTTATTTTGGTATAAAACAATTTAAAATCCATGCACAGTGTTTTCACAATATGCATTTTCCATGAGCTTTTTGAAGACCCTTTGTTTGTATGAGTTTTAAACATCTAGGGAGACAAGTGTTCAGCCCAGCTGTTAAGATGCCCGTGTCCCATACAGGAATACCTGGGCTCAATAGCCAGTTCTGGCCCCTGACTCCAGATTCCTACTAGCAGACCCTGGGAAGCAGCAGTGATGGCTCAAGTAATTAGGTCCCTGCCACTTGTATAGCAGACTTGGGTTGAGTTCCTGGCTCTCAGCATTTACCTGTCTCAGCCCTGGCTGTTATGGGCATTTGGGGAGTGAACCAGCAGATGGGATTTCTCTCTCTCTGTCCAGCTCTCTCTGTTTGTCTTTCTACCTCTCAAGTAAAGAAAATAAATAAAATTACAAAAAAAGGACACTTTCCATGAACTGTTGGAAGCTCACTCTCATTGGAGACTATCTTCGTGTTATTGTGGCAATGAATAATTTCTTAGACAATTATGATATATTCAACTACATTAAAATAATGACAAAAACCTCGATTTAAGGTAAGTTTCCATAAACAGAGAGAAAAGTTGAGATACAAGGTGATAGAGGATATTTGTAACATACAAGAGGGCTGAATATATAACCAACTACTACCAGACATTCAGGACAGAGACAACTTGTGCAAAATAGGCACAAGTGACAAGCATCTCCCAAGATATCCAGGGGACAGGAAGTACATTTCAAAGTACTCAGCTTATTACTGATCAGGAAATACAAATTAATCTCCACTGAGCCACCATTAAAACATTCCTCCAGATGGCTAAGCTTAAAAATGATCACCGTTATCCAGTGTTGACAAGAATAAGGAGCAAGGACGACTTTCATTCACTGTGAACGCAGCTTAGCGTAGACAACTCTGGGGACAGTTGGGCGTTATCAAAGCTGAATGCATGTGTTCCCTATGGCCTGGCAGTATCACCAGTTGGCAATGGAAACAGGAGCCTTTGGGCGCCTCCTGGACAACAGTAATGCATACACGAACCCAGCCATGTTGCTAGGCATGAGTGCAAGAAATGTGGGAAGTCGTCACCATCAAGGTCAAGTGAGTGAGTCCCCTTGGTGGGAGGGGGAGCTATGACAGTGAAGGCCCTGGCAGGACTCCCCAGGGGATAGCAGAGTCCTAGTTCTTGAATCTGCATGGTGGTTACAGGTTTTCTATGAATGTTCTTTGTACTTTATGGACTCATGTTTTACAATTAAAAAATTAAAAAGTAAAAGAGTTGCCAGGAAGGGTCATCTTTAGGGCCTTATGCTGTGGCATAAGCTTGTGACGCTGACATCCCATGTGGGCCCTGATTTATGTCCTGGCTGCTCCAATTTCTATCTAGCTCCCTGCTAAAGGCCTGGGGAAGCAGTGGAAGGTGGCCCAAGTGCTTGGGCCCCTGCACCCATGCAGGAGACCCAAAAGAAGCTCCTGGCTCTTGGTTTTGGTGTGGCTCAGCCCTGGCAATTGTGGCTATTTGAGGAGTGAATCAGAAGATAGAAGTTCTCTCTCTCTCCCTCTCAAATAAATAAATAAATAAATCTTTAAAACAAAATAAGTCATCTTCATATACCAGAGCCCGGGACCCCTGCACTGTGGCAGCTCCTGCCTCCTTTCTCATCACTGTTTTGCTTTGTGTCTGTCCCATCCCAGGACACACAGGCTCCTTGGATAACCATCACAGCCTCACTCTTCTCATCTTTCCCCAGAATGGCAACCCTCCCTCTGAACTGGACACTTACTCTCATCTTGGTCCTCACTAAGCTGGACTGAGAACTGTGAATAAGCTGTTTCGTGGGCTCTGGTGCTGCACAAACCAGAGGGATGTAGAAAAACAGGAATCCCCTGTAGGTTAGCATGGGCGATGAGAAGGTGTGGGTGTGTGTAGGGAGCAGGCTTCTGCCAGTCTCTATGCTTACAGCCGATGTAGTGACTCCTTCAAACCTACCTTTATCAGGCCAATTCCAGCTGCAATGCCAATGATACTGAGTAAGTACAGCTGCAACATGGCCATTTCCTAGTCAAGTGTGGGAACAGGTGTTAGATGCATGAAGGGCAGTTTGGAGGCGTTTGGAGGTCAGTGGTGGAAGAGCAGGAGAGGGAGGAAAGAACGGGACAGCCTTGCATTTTGTCCAGACATGCAACAATGGATCAGGACCTTCATAGATCATGTAGCACCTCGCACAGGCCAGGGGTCAAGGAAGAGTGGCTGAAAAGACCATGGAGAGGGCAGTAGACTGGAAACACTGGGATGTGAATTTGGTCTCTATACAAAAGGGCCCTTCAGAGAATGAGGGGAGAGAGCTGGGAATGAAAGTTGACCCTCAGGCTGCTGCAGACAGGAATTCCTGTCCCGGGTCACTGCTGTAACCCCTCCAGGAGCTCCTGTGTGGGACACTAAGCCTGGCTTTGGACAACATGAGGAGAGGTAGAAGTGAAGTTTGGAAAGGAAATGAAAAGGGAAAATTGGAGAACTGAGGTTCCGGAGGTAAAATTTCTTCCCCTAAAAGATCATCCGCAGCTGACATTGTGGTGCCATGGGTTAAGCCTCTGCCTGCGAGGCCGGTATCCCATATGGGCACCAGTTCGAGTTCTGACAGCTCTGCTTTCAACCCAGCTCCCTGCCAATGGCCTGAGAAAACTGTGGATGATACCTGGGCCCCTGGCATCCATGTGGGAGACCTGGATGAAGTTCTTGGTTCCTGGCTTTGGCCTGACCGAGTCCCAGTCATTGCAATCACTCGGGTAGTAGGCCAGCAGATAAAAGATCTCTGCCTCTTTCTGTTTCCATTACCTGCTCTTTGTGTGATGCTGCCTTTCAAATCAATCAATAAAAATCTTTTTTTAAAAAAATAAGAGCATCAGGTGCTGCAGGAGGGAACATGACTACAGTTTAGGGAAGATGAGGCCCCAGTTTGGTTGTTCTCCGCCAGGACCACAGAGCAGAACCACAGGAGTTGGCAGGAGAGCATGGCGGGGTCCACACCTCCCATACGTTTGAGACATGTGAACAACAGAGTTACAGATACACAATCTAGATTTTCACAGAGTTGCTGCAGACACCACACATAACATAACATAAACGGCAGTGGCAGCGGGAAGTGACTCAAGTCAGACCACAGCAGCAGCGATGGCTCAAGTGTATGGGCCCCTGCCACCCACTTGGGAGACCCAGATGGAGTCCTGGCTTAGGCCTGGCCCAGCCCTGCCTGTTGGTGAGAGAACCAGCAGATGGAAGACCTCTTTGTCTCTCTATCTTCCCCTCCCCACACTCTGCCTTTTAAGTAGATAAAAATAAATAAGCATTTTTAAAATAGACTAGTCCCAGGTGAGGAATTCCATGGGTTAACAAAGGCTCTTTCCTCGGGCAGGTGGTTGGTTGGCAGCTGTGCTGGGGGCAGGGGGCAGGAGTAAGTGGTGTTCATCCCACTGTGGGCATCGAAACAGAAGCAGCAGTCACTTAGGGGAGGGCTGTAGGTATTGACACGGCCAGTGGGGGCTGGAGAGGGCCAGACTTCATTTCTGTGAATCTTTGGATGCTCACTGGGGATAAAATCAATGGCACCAGACCTTCCTGCAAATCAAAATAATGTCAAACCTATCGGTAACCCAACAAAAGCCAAGGCTTCTTCTGCTCTGAGGAAGCCCCTGGAGCCCCCGTTCACCCAGAAACAGAGGCAGGAGGCTCATAACCAGCAACGCCTCTTACCAGGTTCCTAAAAGTTTGAATGCAGTTGCTGCCTCGGCTGCTCTTGAGATAAGTCCCTGTGGCTGGTGGCCCATGCAGAGGTCCTGGGGAAGTGTGTGGAAGGCAGGTAGACTCTGGAGCCAGAGCCAGGCCAGAGCTCTGCACTGGCGTCCTTGTCATGTGCCGGCTGGGTGTCTGAACCTCTGAGATTCTTCTGAGGGGATCCATGGAGTGTGGGGAATCATGGTCCCTGTACATAGGAATCTGGAGGCTCTTGGTGAGATGATATTCACAGAGCTGCCTTCTTCAGCTATAAAGTGCTATTCTAGGGCACTTGGGGCCTCCCACATGCTGCTAACAGGTGCCTGTCAGGTGTGGCCCTGAGGCTGCAGGAGCCTTGTCTGAGCATGTTTTTCCGGATGGGATCCAGAGGCCATTGCTGGTATAAACCTGGTAGTTGCTGCCAGAGGTCAGAAAGGCAGAAGGAATTAGGGCAAGCAGGTTGGGGTGGGGACTGCAGGTGTGGGCAAGGGAGGGTGCAGAGGGAGCGCCACAGCGTGTGGGGGCAGGAAGCCATTGCCTGCTTCCTGCCTTGAGAGTACAGGAAAGGACCGGATCTGACAGGAATGCACAGGGTTCTGCAGGGGAAAGGAGGGAGGACTGGTGTCTGGGTGACGGGTTGGGGTCATTCTGCTACAGCCAAGTGCCCTTGTGGAATGGCTCTGCTACAGGGAGAATGTCCTCACAGCCGGTGCCAATCAACCTCCACGCTGCAGACAAGCCAGTCCCATTCTGTCACTCTCCCCTCTGGCAGGGGCTCACCTGACCCAGCTGCATGTCTGCCCGCTCCAACCTTGCCTTAGAGGTTCCCTGCTACACAGCTTCCTGGTTGCACCCTGAACCCAGAATGCGTGAGGCCTTCCCTCAGCTGATGGCGGGGTTTGATCCTCGGACTGCTCCCTGCCTGACATGCCTACAAAATGGGACTAATGATTCCTTGTTCCTCTTAGGGGCATGGTGAGCACTGAACTTGACTCCTGTGTATCTCTGGGCTCTTGCACCTGCTATTGTCCTGTCCACCTGTTCCTCACTGTTTGCATAGTTCATATGACTCCTGGCTGCACATCCAGACACTAAGCAGGCAAGCAGGTGCATCAAGGTGTGCAGGGGGCTACGGGAAGGTGGCAGGGGGCTACGGGTGCAGGTGCCTATCTGGGAGAGGAATGCTGCCAAGTTGTTTGTGTTTTCGGAAGACAAAAATTCTAAAACTTCTGTGACGTATCTGGATTTTTAACTGTTGGGAAGGAATGAATTTTTCTAAATATCACGTGCACCAAATGTCCTCCATTTCCCCTTCGTGTGCCAGCCTTCCGGATAGCTCTGGATCAGGCCGGCTCCTGGGCAATTCACTGGCTTGGCACCCGAGGCTTGTGAGCATTCCACAGTGCACCTGTAGGGGGTCATTAATTGTACAATTGTCTTTTCATGCTGTGCTCTGCTCCAGAAAGGGAGGTCGTGGGACTGAGAGCCTGTGTCTTCCCGGCTTTACCCCTTTCCCAGGGCAAAGCCTGCACACAGAGGGTGCCCACCAAGTACTTGTTTTATCAGTGGGTGCACAGCCTCAGACTTTCTTGAAGTCCACAGACCTTAGTTCTTGTGGAGCCAGTTCAGGGACCCCAGCTGCCTTGTTAATTTGACATCCTCTGTGTTCCCACAAAGACCATTTGCATGACCAAAGTGAGCAAAGCAGTTTTTTTTTCTGGTAGAGAAGAAAACTACTAAAGCAAACTTTGGGTCTTGTGACTTTGGTTCACCTTGGTCCTGGAGGCTTTGCTTTTCCCATGTATGAGAGTCCTAGGGTGGACTAGACATGCTCTGATTCCATGTGAGGGCTGGCGGGGAGCCGGGGTGGGAGGTGGGGGAGGGGGCTTACTGGGAGTAGGGAAAGGGGGGGTGCTCGTGGGAGTGGGAGTCTCATATGAGGCAGGACTGTGGTCACCCTGGAGGAGCCCTGCCCAGCTGCCCTGTGCTAAGGTCTGTGTTGGGCAGTCGGCAACTCTGCAGGCAGTGGGGTGGACTAAGGGCTGCAGAGACAACAGGACAGCAGCAAACCCCGAAGTGAGGCTGAGAGAATGCAGGGCTGCTGCAGTGTGGCCTGGAGACCTCAGGAGTCAGTTCCTCCCCCTGCAGACAACACTCAGACCCGCAGGGAAAACCCCAGTACAGACTTCTGTCCCAAGCAGTGCCCTCCCCTGTGGTCCCCTTTTAAGGCATGATGAGTCTGGGACAGAGATGGCTCCTTGGACATTATGTGACCTGCAGGGACCCCTGGGTGCTCTGTGCCACCTCAGCTTCCCCTTGGTGGCCAGATGGGCTCTGCTCCTTGCTCATCCTAAAAGGTGATCAGGTTTTGGGCAGGCCCAGTGGCAGAGCCTTCCCTACACAAGAACTGATTTGTGCATCATAAGGGGACACTGGGCCCTTGCTGAGGGTACCTGAGCCATCCCTGTTCATGAGCGTCCTTCAGAAAGTTCATGGAAAATGGAATTAGAGAGGTTGGTTTTGGTGTGAATGTTCGTGAGATGCGTGTTGTTCTCACCCGTGATTCCATGGACTTTCTGAAGACTCCTCCTACATACTCTACAAGTCAGCTACTAGTTTTATAACAAACATTATAAGCTAATGAATACATAACGAACACTAGTACTATCAGTGAATGAGTATACGGTGCATGTTAGTATTATAAGTTAATAGAAATATAATGAGGATTAGTAAATTTAGTTATTCCTGCCTTTCCTTGGAAACACTGCTCTATTTCCTATGCTTTGAATGCAGTGTTTGTAGTCAGGTTTAAATGTAACAGACTGACAATAAAAACACTTTGTGTTAGAAAAGTGGTTGTCAAACTTTTTCGAGTTTGACCTGAATTGCTGTAAGAAGGAAATTTTGCACTGTTGTGCAAAGCACACACACACACGTACACACACATGCACATGCACACCCATGCACACACAGAACTGACATGAGAGCATGAGGAAGAAACAGCACACCCCCTTCCTACAGCTCAGGGATAGGTGGTTTCTGTCCTTTAGGAAACATGATTGCAGCAGATTACATTGATTTCTCTACCTCTCTGGTGGGTTCTAAATGGCAACAAGGACAACTCTTACATTTAGAGTACTTTTGTACCCAGTTTTCAGATGGGAAAACTGAGGCGGAGTTGGAGTAAACTAGTGATGCTGTAGAAAGGCACAATGGAATCTTTCCGGAAATTGCTGAGCTGTCACACTTTTTGAGCCCTCTGCCTCAGTCTCCTCACTTCACAGAAGAGGAAGCTGAGGTTCAGAAAGGAAGAGACCTGCTGCTCAAGGTCACTGGGAGTGAGTGACGGTTGGGACATGATGTGCACCTGAGTCCTCCTGGAGTCACACCAGGGGCATGGCTGCCCATGTGCTGAGGACCTGGCACCCTCTGGGGGGACAGGAAGCCCCATCCCAGTGAGTGGGGGGCTCTCCCAGCCAGGAGACCATGGTTGGGCTTCCCAGGGCAGGCGGAGGGTGGCCCGGATCCCTGTCTGCCTGCACATGAGGCTGAGTTGGCCTAGGGGCAGGGGAGGCGGCTCCACAGGAGGTGCCACCCAGTGACCTGGAGTGAGGACAGGGCCTGCACGTCTCTGGCTAGGAAGCTGACCTTGCAGGGTGTGGAGCCGTCCTGCAGGTGGGACTGCCGTTCCTTCACCTGGGCTGCATCAGAGACAGCGGACAGGGACGGTGGTGAGGAGAGGAGGGAGCTGTCTGACTGCCGGATCCCCACCAGACTCATTTCCTCTGCCCAAGGTGTAACATGCAGAGCCCGAGGGCTCGAGGGCTTGGCAGGCTCGCTGGCTGCTGTGGGATGCTGTCTAGCTGCAGGTCCCTGAGCTCAACGTCTGCCCAGGTGCTTACCTGGGACGGTCTGGATGAAGAGGAAGCAGAATGTCAACAGCAGCAAGTAGTGGATTCGCATGGTGGCTGCAGGCGGAGCTGGGTGGCAGGAGGGCACGGAGGCTTTCAGAGCGGCTGGGCTGACAGAGGTCTCCACGCGGGCCGTCACAGTCTTTATAGAGCTGCAGGATTGCACAACCTCACAGAGAGCCCAGGGGAGTGTCGCAATCCAGAGGGAAACTCTGCTAAGCAGCATTGGGTCATCTGCAAGTCACATGGGCACATTGTCCCCATCCAGTGGCAGCTGGATCCAGCACTCAGCTGGGTACCGCCTGCCTGGCCTGTTTTTCTTTTTTTTTTTTTTAAGATTTATTTATTTGAAAGTCAGAGTTACACAGAGAGAGGAGAGGCAGAGAAAGAGAGAGAGGTCTTCCACCCGCTGGTTCACTCCCCAATTGGCCACAATGGCTGGAGCCACACTGATCCGAAGCCAGGAGCCAGGACCTTCTCCTGGGTCTCCATGTGGGTGCATGGGCCTGAGGACTTGGGCCATCTTCTACTGCTTTCCCAGGCCACAGCAGAGAGCTGGATTGGAAGAAGAGCAGCCGGGAGCAGAACCAGTGCCCATATGGGATGCTGGTGCTTCAGGCCAGGGTGTTAACTCACTGCGCCACAGCACCGGCCCCATGGCCTGTTTTGTCTTCTAGGCTGGACAGTGCTTGGGGGGAGCTGTGGGGGACAGTCCTGGGCAAGGCAGCTCTTGCTAGAGTCTCTTAGAGAGCCGGGGGAAGGGGCTGCGGATGCTCCTGGCCAGCAGCTGTCCTGCTCCAGGCTGACACGGGGTCTACAGCTGTGATCCCACCCGATGACCTCACACTTTCCTTCTTGCCAGCTGTGTGCCCTTTAACCCCCGAGGCAAAAGCTCTTCTTTCTCACCTCCCTCCTAATGCAGAATGTTCTCACAGACCAACATCAACCTTTCTTTCTTCCAACTACACATGCATTCCCGGGACGTTTCCTGTTGTGTGTCCCCAGGAGCCGGCCCTCAGCATGGCCCCTAGAGAAGAGGAAGCATGGGTTCCTGGCCAGGCTGCCTGACCCTGCCAGGCAGCACGTACTAGAATCTCATTCTTTCAACTGCCTGACTGGGGACTGCAAAAAGTCACTAATTCGAAAGTTGTTTTTAGAAAGATGTTATCATAGACTTTCACTGATTCTGTGAGCAGCTCTCCTGTTATCTCAGCCAGGCTCTACCTGTAGGCAGTGGAGCTGGCTCTGGCTGACCTAGTGAGAGATGACCCTGGGGGCTGGACATCCTCTGGCCTGTGCCACAGAACTGATGGAGAAAGAGCCCTGGGCCATGGCTGCTGTGTGAGTCACTGTGGCCATCACCAGAGAAATGCTGCACATACCTTCCAAATACTCCCAGCACCCTTGCTGGGGTGAGGGGAGAGAGGGAGGGAGGGAGAGAGGGAGAGAGAGACACAGGGAGAGACACCATATGGAAAGAGACAGAGGAGACACATAGAGAAATTAAGAGAAAAAACAGACACCCATACACAGACAGAGAGATATATAGACAGAGAGACACACACACATGGAAAGAGATGGTCAGACACACCGGGAAACAGAGGCAGATAGCATGGTCTAGTCAGGGCAGCCTTGTGTGGATTAAATAAGACAGAAAGGTCAGGCATCTGAGAACACTGGTGGGCACAGCGCGAGCTTCCGTTTAAGGAAGCGAAAGGCATCTAAAACGGGGAAACAGGAGCCTGATTTCAGGACTGACCTTTTCATTGTTGAGGGTGAAGCCTTCAGGGTCTTGGCCATCCTGTGACTCATTAGCTGATTTTTTTCTCAGGGGGTGGCCCTCAGTCCAGGTGGGGAGTTTTGTCTGTCACCCCAGGACCCTTGAGGAAGAGTGAGTTGCTGTGGACGTCTGTGAAAGTGGGGTGCCCAGGGTGGGAGGCTCCCTCCAATGCCAGGTGCCCAGGGGACCTGTGCAGAACAGTGCAGCAGCTGCAGTACCAAGCAGGGCCAGCGTGGGCTGAGAGCTGAACTAGTGTCCGGGCTTCCTCAGTCACAGCTCACAAAGGTGTGGCTTCTGCGCTCAGAAGCCCTGGGAGGGGCAGACAAAGGAGACTGATGGATGCGGCTCTGGTGGCAGAAAGTGCACAGGGCCCTGCTGGCCCAGGGAGGAGGTGCCAAGCCTGCTGGGGTGGGTGACAACATCTACTGGAGGGAATGGTGCCTGAGATGAGGTGGGAGCTCCTCAAATACAGGGGGATGGCATGTCTGGCATAGCAGGGGCCAGGGCTGTAATTTGAGGAGCATTTGTGTGAATGTACGTGGTACGCGTGTATGTGTGAGCATGCACACACGTGTGCATCCATATTTAAATGTCCCGTTGCACAGCTGTGGTTTTCTTCTTGGGCAGTAGGAGGGCTTTGGGAGGTTTATCAGAGGACATAAATAAACCTGCTGCCATTTAAAATGTTGTCTGCAGGAAGTGTGGGAGGTGATTGGAGAGAGTAAGAGCGTGAATACCCGTAAGGGGCTGATGGAGCAATTATGATCTTGACCAAGGCAGGGAAAGGGGTGAGAGGAGCTACAGTCAGCCAGACTCCGTGGTGGATGGCAGGAGCAGACTTCTGACTACGACAGGCAGCAGGTGCCGCTCTGCATCAGGATGCTGCGAGGAGCAAGGGGAGCTGCCGAGGACACAATGGTGACATTGAGTGCGACGAGTGTCCCACTTCCACTTTCTGTTGAAGCAGCAGGGTCTGTACCAAGAATCTGAGTGAGTGAGATGAAATGGGAGGTGAAAAGGATGTGAGTGAGAGAGGGGAGAAAGGGTATGGGAAGCAGAGCAGCAGGTAGAGGGAACTGCTGGGGCTCAGTTCCAGAGGGAAGCCGGGAGCAGTGAGATGCACCCTGGGGGCAGTGCGGATGTGCCAGGGTGATCCTGGCCATGGAGGGGGAGTTGGGATATTTGCACCCTATATCTGTCAATCAGCTGTCAAATACTGCTCCTAGCAGGATGCTAATTCTTAGACATTCTGGCCCCAGTATTCGTACAGACAACTGGATTCTCTTGCTTTCTCTCCAAAAGGTTGCTTTTGCACAAGGTGTGTGTGTGTGTGTGTGTGTGTGTGTATGTGTGTGTGACACGAGCAGGGCTCCATCCTGTCTGCTGCCACAAGACCCCTGAGCTATGCACAGAGTTGTTGCTTGCATCACAGTGGCCAGGTCTGGAATTCTGCGTGGACCCAGGTCTCATCAGATCGTGTAAGTTGGTGGAAGTCATGGCAGAAAGGAAGAAAGTTTTGAAAAATCCCAGAGGACACCAACCTTTACGGGATGGAGAGAAGAGGAGCTCTCAGAGGAGAAGAAAGAAGAACACAGGATCAGTGTGTGGTACAGTGGCTTAAGCCACTTTTATTTGAAAGGCAGAGGGACAGAGAGGCAGAGGCATGGAGAGAGAGAGAGAGAGAGAGAGAGAGAGAGAGAGAGAGAGTCTTCCATCCACTGGGTCACTCCTCAAATGGCCACAACAGCTGGAGCTGAGCCGATCCAAAGCCAGAAGCTTCTTCCAGGTCTCCCATGCGGGTGCAGGGGCCCAAGGACTTAGGCCATCTTCCACTGCTATCCCAGGTCATAGCAGAGAGCTGGCTCAGAAGTGGAGCAGCCAGGCCTTGAACCAGTGCCCATATAGGATGCAGGCACTGCAGGTGGCGGCTTTACCAGCTATGCCACAGTGCTGGCCCCTAAAATAAATCTTTAAAAAAAGAGAGAAGAATTTAGAGGAGTGAAAATCAAGAGAAGGCAGTGTGTGAAATCAAGGAGGGAGGCCATCACTGTCACAGGCAGAGCAGGTTGTGTGCCAGGAACATGCGCTGAGGCTCGACCCAGGTCTGAGATCTGGCAGGGCTAAGACAGTAAGAGCAACGTCATGAACCGAAGCGAAGATGGTTGCCGGGAGGTGGCTATGGAGAGTGAGGTGACCACAGAGAGTGCTGTGAGCGGGCCGCAGGGCAGGCCAGGCCAAGTGAGAGACAGCTACCCAGCACACAGGGTGACGGAAGGGGCCAGCTCTGCGTTTAGGATGCAACTGTGAGTGTCTGAGGAGGGTCTCCGTAGAGTCCTCTTTGTCTGTCCCCAGGGGAGGACCCAGAGCAGTCAGTATTCTGCCAGAGAAGAGCAAGCAGAGAGAGGGGCTGTGGACCACATGTGTCTCTCAAATCCATGTCTGGAAGCTCTGATCCCCAGGAGACTGTATTTGGAAACAAGACCTCTGGGAGGTGATTAAGGCTAAGTGAGTTGGGGTTGCTTTGTGGCTTAGTGGGTTAAGCTGCATGCAGCACCGGCACCACACGGGGGCACTGGTTCGAGTCCTGGCTGCTCCACATCCGATGGACAGGGCCAGTGGACAGGGTGACCTTCACGACCCTGCACAGAGAAGATGGGGTGCAGTGAGGCCCTTGGGATGGGGCAGATGAACAGTCCTCCTTCGGCTGCCCATCTGTCCTTGTCCTGCTCATGGAGAGGCTGTTTCCTACATGTCATAGGGGAGGCCTGGGCTCCCAGGTCTGCAGGACTAGAAGTGGGAGAGGGGTGAGGGGCAGGGCCGAGGCCCCAGCCAGGAGCGAGACCTGCTGTGGGTTCAGATGCACCTGGTGCTCAGTGGTCACAGCAGAATCAGTCCTGGCTGCACAGGCCCTGACATCCTAGTCTGCAGGCCCAGAGGCCTAAATCTATGTTATCTGTCCCCTGCCTTCGCCCTGGGCAGAACCGATTTTCCCTTTTGCCCTGGCTCTGATTAGCTTCCTTATTTTTGGCCTCTGAGGACTTAACTTTCTGTTTCTGTCACTCTTGGCCCTGGGTTAGCACCTGATTCAGATATTTTTCCTCCAATCTTTTCTGTGTTTCACATTGAGTTGGGGTGGGGGCTGCCACAGCACAGCACCATGTCGGGGCTCCCCCACCCCCACCCCAGTGCTAGGTCCCAAGAGTAAGCTACAAATCCTGTCCTCCGGTGCTCCCAGCTCGGGTCTGTGAGCTCTGCTCAGGCCCCAGTCACCTCCTCTGAGAAGTCACCTGCACCTCTGCCCCTTGCTAAGGTTCCTATCATGACAGCTGTCGTGTCCTGTCCCATCCCTCTTTCCCCCACAGTCTTCCCAGCAGTTTGAGGGAGGGTCTGCGTAGAGTCCTCTTTGTCTGTTCCCAGGGGAGGACCCAGAGCAGTCAGTATTCTGCCAGAGAAGAGCAAGCAGAGAGAGGGGCTGTGGACCACATGTGTCTCTCAAATCCATGTCTGGAAGCTCTGATCCCCAGGAGACTGTATTTGGAAACAAGACCTCTGGAAGGTGATTAAGGCTAAGTGAGTTGGGGTTGCTTTGTGGCTTAGTGGGTTAAGCTGCATGCAGCACCGGCACCACACAGGGGCACTGGTTCGAGTCCTGGCTGCTCCACATCTGCTCCAGCTCTCTGCTATGGCCTGGGAAAGCAGCAGAAGATGGCTCTAGTCCTTGGGCCCTGCACCCATGTGAGAGACCATGAAGAAGCTCCCGGCTACTGGTTTCGGCCTGGCCCAGCCCTGGGGAGCGAACCAGTGGATGGAAGATCTCTCTCTCTCTCTCTGTCTCTCCCTCTCTTTCTTTGAAGTTCTACCTTTCAAATAAATAAGATAAATCTTAAAGAAAAAAAAGGTTAAATGAGATGAGGGTGGGCTGTGACTGGGTAGGACTGGTATCTTTACAACTAGCTGAAAACACACCATGACGTGCGCTCTTCTCTGGAGCCGAGTCTGCTGGCCCCTGGCCCTTCCAGCCCCCAGGACCATGGGCAAGTACACTCATTTCTATGGCCTAACACCCAGTCTGGCATTTGCAGGGCAGCTGGTGCAGACTAACACAGTGTCACTGCAGGTGTGATTAACCCTTTTCCCTCCAGTGCAGTGCAACATCCTAACCTGTTGTCCCATCTGCTCTTCCTGTGCCCCCGTCTGAAGTCCCCTCCCCAGGATTGTACAATTGATCGAAACTCCCATTCTGTCCTGTGTTTGAAAGCAGACGACAGACCTCCAGTTAATACCACCTCAGGCCACATTGGGAAGGCGGCTTCTGCATTCCTTTCTGCTTTTTGGAGAAGAGTAATTACTAAAAAATGTTATGGTAGCCAGGCACACAGTCATCCATTTTCAGGCAGGAAGCGCTGAGCTTTCAGTTAGGGATTTTGTGTTTGTTTTGACTGTACGAGTCACCGTGGCCAACATGTTTCCTTGTTCCCTCACCTGCAGTCGACCTTGAGTTTGGTCTGCCAAGGTCGAATTCTTGGTCGCTGGTCCCTGGCACGTGTTTCCAGGCCACACAGCTTGCAGCCTCACGGAGCAGGCACTGTTTGTGCCAGGTGTTTATCACACCTGCAGAGCACAGGGCCTGGGCACTCAGAGCTGAGGGAACACTTGGGTGGAGCTGTGTGGGCAGCCCTTACCTTGGGGCTCCACCTGTGAGAGATCAAACACGATCCTCTCATCGTGGGATCCAGCTGGTTTCAGTTCAACTCAGGCGCTCTCTTCAGAGTCAGCTTGAGCCATGGAGGTTGAACTGGCTCCATCATGCCAAAATAAAGGAAAATACGGAGCAGAGCCCGGCCACCTCCAGTGCCACATAGTGCGTCTTGTCCTCAGAACCAGCACAGGCAGTGCAGGATGGACTTGGGGCAGCCCCGGTCACACAGACTGGGTCCAGCTCTGAGCCTGCATGCAGAGGCACGGTGCTCAGCTGTCCTCTGAGGCTGGAATGGTAACCTCTCACAGCGCCAGGGGATTGTTGGGGTCAATACAGATGGCTGAATAAATGCTTGTCCTTGCAGTGCTGACTCCCATGCCCTTTTGCACCGTGAGGCCATCATCATCATCCCCTTTGTCTAGATGGCACACCTAGGCTGGAGGGAGCGATGAGCAGTTAATGAGGAGGTGCAGTACAGAGTTCAGTCATCAGCATAGCATGGTGGGGGCCAACCTCACTTCCACAGACAGGAAACCCAACCACGTGGAGCGAGATCACAGGCCCCGGTAACACTGCCACACAGTGCTGACGGGCCTCACAGAAAGCAAGTCACCTGGGATTCTGGTTTCCTCAGATGCTGGAATTACTGACAATTTGGTGTCTCCTAGTACACGACGCGTCAAGGTACTTATCCACGTACGTCTCTATGTGTACATACTCTAAAATGGAAACATGCCCTGATACTACTTCTTTCCCGGTTAGCAATTGCATACCAATCAATATTGTTAGATCAACTTCAGTTTGATAATACATTCACAATATCAGTATTCCACCTTCATGGAAGGTGTAGGTAGATTCCATCTACAGTAGAATATCTGTTTAGGATATTCAGGATATTAAAGATAGCTGTTTAAAAACAAGGTGCCCATAACATATAATTTGCCATTGTAAATGTTTTGAGAGGCGCTAAGTACTTTCACACAGTTGTGCAACCATCACCACCACCCATCCACAGAACTTGTTTACTTCTTGCAAAACTACATGAAAGATGTAGACATATTCCATCGTAGTAGAATACTTTAAGAAACACTTATTTTTAAATATTGTGATAAGATGCAAGAAACCTAATTGCTGCTAAGTGCATTGGCATTATTATTGTACAACCCTCACCACCACCCATCCACAGAACTTTTTCTCATCTTGCAGAACTGGAACCCTGGACTCATTAAACAGTAACTGCCTTTCACTCTTCTGCCCTTCTGTTTCCTGTCTATGAATTTGACTACCCAAGTCCCAGGTATTCATAGAATCATATAGTGTTTGTTTTTTTCTGACTGGTTTTATTTTTGCTTAGCAGAATTGTCAAGGCTCATTTGTGTTGCAGCATGTCAGTCTTCTTCCTTAGCAAAGCTGAATAATATTGCAGTCCAGGTGTAGACCACACCTTGTTTATTCATTGATCTGTTGATAGAGACTCAGTTTACCTATGTGCTTTGGCTATCGTGAACAATGTTGGTGTAAACGTGGATGTACACATATCTATTCATATTACCAATGTCAGTCCTTTTGGGTTTATAACCATAAGTGGAATTGTTGTATCATTTGGTCATTCTATATTTAATTTTTGGAGGAGCTACCGTGCTATTTTACATTGTGGCATCATTTTACATTCCTACTAGCTGTATACCAATATTTCAGTTCCTCCACATCCTCACCAACACTTGTTTCGGTTTTGTTTAGTTTTAATTAGTTTATTAATTAATTTGAAAGTCAGAGCAACATAGAGAGAGAGATAGAGAAAGCTTCCATCTGCTGATTCACTGCCCCAAATGACCATAACAGCCAGGTCTGGGCCAGGTGGAAGCTGGGAGACAGGAACTCCCTCTTGGCCTGCCACGTGGGATGCAAGGCCTCAGGCACTTGAGCCATCTTTCATTGCCTTCCCAGGAGCATTAAGGGGAAGCTGAATAAGAAGTGGAGAAGCCAACATGAGGGTATTTCAAGAAGACTGTGGAGGCTGGCGCTGTGGTGTAGTGGGTGAAGCCGCCGCGTGCAATGCCGGCATTCAATATGGGTGCTGGTTCCAGTCACGGCTGCTCCATTTCCTATGCAGCTTTCTGCTGTGCCCAAAGATGGCCCAAGCCCTTGGGCCCTTGCACCCACATGAGAGACCTGAAAGAAGCCCCTGTCTCCTGGCTTCAGATCGGTGCAGCTCCAGCTGTTGCGGCCAATTGGGGAGGGAACCAGTGGATGGAAGACCTCTCTCTCTCTCTCTCTGCCTCTCCTTCTCTCTCTGTGTAACTTTGACTTTCTTTTATTTTTTTTTTATTTTTTGACAGGCAGAGTGGACA
The DNA here is from genome assembly GCA_949820135.1 of Sylvilagus floridanus. Taxonomy (NCBI): domain Eukaryota; kingdom Metazoa; phylum Chordata; class Mammalia; order Lagomorpha; family Leporidae; genus Sylvilagus; species Sylvilagus floridanus. The sequence goes on along the minus strand of OX463238.1, from coordinate 117,490,595 downwards.
GTGAGAGAGAGAGAGAGAGAGAGAGAGAGAGAGAGAGAGAAAGGTCTTCCTTTGCCTTTGGTTCACCCTCCAGTGGCCACCGTGGCCCAAGCACTTGGGCCATCCTCCACTGCACTCCTGGGCCTGGAAGAGGAGCAACTGGGACAGAATCTGGCGCCCCGACCGGGACTTTCTAGTGTGTGTCTATTGAGCCGTGGCGCCAGCCAGACTGTAAATCTTCTCACCTTCTATGTGTACTTTTTTACACCTAAGTTCATGAGCATATATAAAGTTCTTGAAGTTCTTGGTGACTCATGGAAAATAAGGAAGTCTATATGGAGGAAAATACAAGTAGAGAAGCCAGGACTGAAATGGGCACTTCCATATGTGTGGCCAGCATATGGACTTAACCTGCTGCACCAAACACCAGCCCCCATTTTGTTTTGCTTTTTATAATAGCTACCCTAATGGTGTGAAGCTATATCTCATTGTGGTTTTATTTGCATTTCCATAATAGTTAGTGATGTTAAACATCTTTTCAGGTGCTGTTACATAAAGCTTTGATTCCATTGATTCAAAGTACAGACCCCTATCAAAATCTTAATGAGTTAATTATATGATCATTAAGTATTTTGAAAATAGATCATTGTAAAGGTTAAGAGTGGGAATCCGAGAGGGAGGGGGAGGAGGGGGTCAGAAGGTGCCACTATGTTCCTAAATCTCTGTATATTAAATATATGAAACTTGTATTTAAATAAAAACAAAAAAGAAAAAGAAATCCTAATATTTTTAACAGAACTAGAAAACCTATCCTAAATTTATATCTAATCTCAAGTGACCCTGAATAGCCAAAGTAAACTTGAAAATGAACAAACTCAGAGGACTTATCCCTCCTGATTCTGAAGTCACGGAGAGATGATAATCAGAACAATGTGGTACCGACATAAAGATGGACGTATAGAGCACCGGAACCAAATAGAGGGCCCGGGTGCATTCACGCATATATGCCTACAATTCAACAACAGAAGGAACAAACAACATGATTTAAAATGGGCAAAACAGACACTTATTCAAGGGAAAATATCAATGATAAGTAGAATTTTTTAAAATGTCCTCAATAGGCTGATTGTTAGCAACGTAGGAAAGGGTGGGAAGTTTCTTTTATGGTCATGTCCACAGCAAGTGAGAAATTGCATTTTAAGGCCTTGGTAATGACCATGGGTAGAATATTTGTAAAACACATCCTTACTATTGAGCAGTAGATTGCTTCCATTTTTTTTCAGCCATGGTAACAGTGGCAATTCAATAATCACAGCTCTATAACTGTCTTTTTGTTGCTTTTACTCATCTAACAAGTATGTTAGGAATCTGGCAAACGTGCTACAGGACATTCGGCTGTAAAGCTATTTGGGTATGGTGGTGCTATTTGTGTATGGTGGTGATAACATCACGAAGGAAAAGCACAGAGCATGCTGACAAGGAGTAGCTTAGCCTAGACAGTCACGGAGGCTTTTCCCAAGGAGATATTTACTAGACAGCATAAATTCTTTTTTTTTTCTTTTTTAAAATTTTTTATTTGACAGGCAGAGTGGACAGTGAGAGAGAGAGACAGAGAGAAAGGTCTTCCTTTTCCATTGGTTCACCCCCCAATGGCCGCTGGGCCGGCGCACCATGCTGATCCTTAGCCAGGAGCCAGGTGTTTCTCCTGGTCTCCCTTGCAAGTGCAGGGCCCAAGCACTTGGGCCATCCTCCACTGCACTCCCGGGCCATAGCAGAGAGCTGGATGGGAAGAGGGGCAACCAGGATAGAATCTGGCGCCCCAACCAGGACTAGAACCCGGTGTGCCGGCGCTGCAGATGGAGGATTAGCCTATTGAGCTGCAGTGCCAGCCTAGGCAGCATAAATTCTTAGGCTGTGTTGCTAACTGAAAGGTTAAAGGGACTTCACATTTAAAGTTTTACTAAATACTCCGGTTTGTCCTTCCAAAAGGTTGTGCTCATTTACAATCACAGGTACCTTTTTTCTCCATACTATCAATGCTGATCTGTGCTTTTCATTTATGTAAAAATGACACCGTTTCTGGGCACCTACAATATGGTAGACACTGTTGCAGAGGTAGTTTTACTTGGGGGAATTAGAACGGCAGTTTCTGGCCTCCAGGAGCTTACTTTGATATGGAAGAGATAGACAGCTACTAAACACATTATTTCAAAATGTTCAGTTCCCTTTTAACTGGATTTCTGGTTGAGGACCTTGGATGGAATTAGGGCCTCTGGGTGAAGCACCTGGCTAAAGCACTGGATTCCAGCCAGTGTGATTCTGCCACTCAGGAATTCTGATGGTTTCTGGAGACAGTTCTTGCTGCTTGAGCTTGGAAGGAGAGGCTCTTGCTGTCTCATGGGTGGAGGTTCAGGGTGCTGCTAAACACTACTCAGGCCCGATTCCCACAACTAAGGATTACCCAGCTCAAAATGTCAATTGTGCTGAAGTTGAGAAACTCTTGGGTCAAGGAGACAGCAAGATTCTTGGAGCCAGAGCGTCCGAAGTTCAAATCTTAGATTATCCACCCAAACACCATCTCGGCCATCACCAAGTCTGCTGCAGTATGGTCTGAGAGCTCACTGTTCTGGGACTCTCACTGGAGTGAGAGAATATGAACACGAGACACAGACATGATGACAGATGTCTGTCAGTGACAGATTTGAACTGGCTCTCTACTACAGCAAGTGGTCATCCCAAGTAGCAGCCTAACCCCCTGCATCACAACACCCATTTTCTCCCTAAAACTAAAGCTTAATTTGTTACAAAAGTTTTTCATTCATTTGAAGTTATTTTTCCCCTCATTTTTGTAAAGAACGAAAAAATGGATTTAACCTTGTTATTACTTTAGAAATGGGCATTAATTTTTTCCATATTTTCTGCATAATCCATTACGGAATCACTGTTTTAAAGTGTTGCTTCTTCCCTTAACCAAAATCGCCTGCGTATTTCTGGACTTTTGGTTTTCTTCCAGGGTTGTTACAGATCAGGTACCATTGCTTTCTGCCTGATGGATTTTCTCCAACATTTGTGTTTCATGGTGTGAGCTTGCTGCTGCTGCTGCTTTTAACTTTTCTATGCCTGAAACAAATTTTTATTTAACCTCCATTTTTGCTGGTTCTAGAATTCTAGATTGGTAGGCTCAAAAAAACAAAACAAAACAAAACAAAACAAAACAAAACAAAACAAAACCAGCCAGTATTGCAAAGGTGTTGCTCCGCTTTCTTCTCACTGGCGCTGTTTTGCAAGGGGGAATCTCCTGACAAGCTTACCTTTATTTCTTTCTACATGATTTGTCTTTTTTCCCCCTTGCTATCATCAGCTTTGAACAACGTGATTATTATGTGTCCTGGTATAATTTTCATTATGTTTCCTGTGTTTGGGGTCTATTAGGACTTATGATTTTCATAAAACTTGAAAAAATTTCAGATTGTATTTCTTTAAACTTTCCTGTGTTCTAACATCTTTTCAATTTCCTTTGAGAACTCTATTGTCTCTCTATGTTTTGTTTTGGAAAATTTCAATTGCTGTGCCTTCAAGTTTAGAAATGTTTTTTTCACCAATGTCCAACCTGCCTCTAATCTCATCATCTAGAGCAATTTTCATTTCAGATGTAATTTTCACTCCAGGAGTTATATTTTTATCCTTAAAAATAATCTTTGTTAATATTTGACTTTAAAAAATTGTGATATAATTATAATAACTTTCAATGTCCTTGAATGCTAAATAAATGTAAACTCTGCGTCTATTCTAGGACAATTTTCATTGATTGATTTTTTTTTATAAAGCTTTTATTTAAAGCATATAAATTTCCAAAGAACAGCTTATGGATCACAATGGCTCCCCCCCCCACAACTTCTCTCCCTCCCCCTACCCTCCCCTTTCCCGCTCCCTCTCCCCTTCTGTCCACACATTTATTGATTTTTCTCTTTATTATAGGTCATATTTCGCTCCTTCTTTGTATGCCAAGTTTAGAACAGAAGCCAGGCATAGTGAATTTTACTTTGGTGAGTGTTGGATATTTTTGCATTATAGATCTTTCTGGAAGTCCTTCCCTTCTCAGATTGCTCTCTCACACACAGGTGCTGTTCAGACCACAGATCTCTGGGTTCTTTCGCTGTGTAGCTCTCTCTGCCAGCACTGTCTGTTCTCTGGACGCTGTTGCCTCCCCGCATTGTCAGTTCCACCTCCACGATTTGGGTAACTCTTCCTGTGCTGCAGCCTGGAATCTCTCTCTCAGCAGTAAGCTGGGGGCGGTTATAGGGCTCTACTTTGTGGCTCCCATATCTCAGGGATCACTGCACTTTGTCACCCAGTGTCCAGAGTCTTGAGAACCATTGTTCACCTTGAACCTGACTTTGAACTTTCTCCTAGGACTTTCTATCAAGTGTCCTTAACACTGTCCATTTTCTGCCTGCCCTTTAGACTATACAAACCATTTTCATACATTTTGAAGACTAACACTCTTCACAGGTAGACACAGTACATGTCTAAGGGTTGGGGCTCCTTTGCTTGAGCAAGTGAGCACTTGGCTGAAGCCCACTGGTCCGATCTTGTCTTTTGGATTGTAGTTCTGAAGTCACGTCTTTCTCAGTGTTTCAGGTTTCTAATGGGTGCAGGCCGACAGTGGAGCTTCTCAGAGTCCCTGCACCTCTAGCATCGTACTGCTCCCTCTGTGTTGAGGGCTTCTTACCCTTGGGTCATGTCACTGTCACTGCTTTAGATCTGACTATGTCGCACTGTCCTTGGGAGGGCCACGGTCCACCCTTGTGCTGAATTGCCCTGGACTCTTCCAGTTTCTTCTGCCTCCCGAGGAAAAGCAGCAGGAGATGGTCCAAGTGCTCGGGTTCCTGCCACCCACATGGGAGATCTGGATGAAGCTCCTGGCTCCATGGTGGCCATTTGGGGAGTGAACTAGCAGATGGAAAATCTCTCTCTCTCTCTCTCCCTCTCTCCCTCCCCCCTTTCTCTGTAACTCTGACTTTCAAATAAATAAATAAATTAAAAAAAAAAAAGAAATGATGCATCTATGGATAAGCCCTTAGGCCTAAGGGTGGAGTTACTGGGGATGCACGCTAGCAAGCCAGAGTGAAACCCAGTTTTCCTGGGCTCTTTCGGTGTTGTATTTGAGATACATAAGCATGTGGCGTGGGTTATTGGGCGTCTTACCTGTGATGAAGCTGTGTCAGATCCACACTGTGCTTCTTTACGTTTCTGTCTTCCAGTGCCACCAATGCTTTTCTTGAGAAGCAAATTTTATTTTGAGAAAATTTCTACTTCAAATCCTTTTTGAAATATGAAAGCAGAATGTATATACACACACATATGTATGAAATACTGGTGTTATAATTCATTCTGATTAGTGCATTAAACAAATTGCCTAAGAGTTTTATTTTAGATTTACTTGTTTGAAAGACAGAGTGACACAATGGGGAGGGGACAGAGAGAGAGAGAGAGAGGGAGAGAGCGAGCGCGCATTCGACTGCTGACCTGCTGGTTTACTCCCTAAAAGGTTCTAACAGCCAGGGCCTGGCTATGCCAAAGCCAGGAACTCCATCCTGATTTCTTACATGAGTGGCAGGGACCCAAGCACTTGGGTCATTTTCTGCCGCCTTCCAAAGTGGATTAGCAGGAAGCTGGATTGGAAGCAGAGGTGCCAGGACTGGAACCTGCACTCTGATACATGATGTTGGAGTCACAACAGCAGCTTAACCTGCTGCACCACAATGGCAGCTCCCAGAGGAATAGCTTTATTTGCCTAGTTGGAGACTCTGCACGCACTTTGACAAAACAACAGGCCCACGGTAAATCCACAATTCAGAAAATGTTCCGACTGGTGGTGTCCTCTTTCCTGCACATGCCTTCTCTGTCTATACCTGGTAGGGCATGCCTGAGAGATGCTGGACGGGCACTGCGAGCTCCCGTTCCCTCCCCAGCAACCCTGCCAGCACATGCTACCCTGCCTCTAACTTCTTTACCCATGGAGTGTTGGACAGTGTCTCTCACTGGAACACAAACCCACTTGGAAAAGGGCGGCATTTACAGGCATGACCAATCTGTCCCCTGCAGGAAGCTGTACGCTGTGCTGGGACAGAGGTGCTGAGACCAGTCTTGGCAGAGGAAGCCGTGTGCCCAGCATGCATATCCCCCTTTCACAGTGATGTCCAGAACTACCACTTACTGCAGATTAGAACCGAGGTCTCCTGATAGCTGAGCTAATCAGCATCTCTGTGTCCACGGGGACTCAGTGATTCCAGCAAGCCCCTCCCACAAGGGTGACCCTGTCCCACCTCATCCCGAGCAGTTCCACATACATTCATCCTCTGTGGCAGGTTAGCTGCGTAAGATTTTATGTCTGTGGTGTTAAAAAAATAGGAGGTGGGGAGAAGCTAAACAATCAGGCTCAACATGATCAGCTGTTTTACCGATATAGAAATTAAGGCAGGGAGTGAAGGGATTCATTCAAAGTCACAACATGAACCCCGGAAGGCGGACAAAGGCAGAGGGTCCTGTCCTGGCTCGGGGTTGTGGTCCCTCGACTTGGCCAGGGTGGGTGGTGCTGCCTGGGCATCCTCACAGTTCCTCTTCACTCTTGAGCTGGGCCCAAGTCTCTTAGAATTCTGGCATTTGTAGGAGTGTCCAAGGTCCTTGCTTTATTGAGATCTGCTTTTGCTTTGCATAGAAAGGAACCTGGTGGCCTTTGCTGACATCCTGTCAGTTGTTTCTGGGTTAGCACTGCTGAAAAACAAAGGCAGCTGGATTCAGAATCTCAAGGGACGATTTGTTCACCCACTTGTTTTGGGTGTGCAGGAAAAGAACTGCTAGATCCTCAAGGAAGTGTGTGCAACTCTCAGCCCATGAGAAGCCCCCTGGACCACGTCCTGCTGGAAGGACCTCATCTCAATGAGTATTTTGTCACTGATATTCCGAGTGAGAGCAGCCAACAATGTCGGGATTCTGCAGCTGCTGCTTTCACCAGCTCCTGGGACAGCCCGAGCTGGAGGTGGTGGTCTGGTGGGAAACCCCAGATAAAGAGGTGGGAGGCCTGCCCTCCACAGGGCTGGGGTAGAATAGCCCTGCAGCATCTTGAACAAGTCACGGCTGTCTACCATCCTCAGTGTCTTCCTCACTGAAAGAAGAGGGTGAGTTTGGAGTCATTTTAGGGACCAAAGAGGTAGCCCATCAGAACCCCTCCTGCCTGTCAAGAAATAGTCCCTGGGTCGTAATGACCCACAGTGGGTCTCCAGGATGTCTTTGTGACACATTCCCCCAGCACACGGCCCACACAGCCAGAGCTTTGGGCTTTCACCCGTCTTGCAGCGCCAGCGTCCCACGTGAGTTTCATCTCGAGTTCCAGCTGCTCCACTTCCCATCCAGCTCCCTGCTAATGACCTGTAAAGCAGTGCAGCATGTCTGCTTGGGCCACTGCGCCCATGTGGAAGACCTGGATGAAGCTCCTGGCTCCTGGCTTCAGCCTGGCCCAGCCTTGGCCATTGCAGCCATTTGGGGAGTGAATCAGAGGGTGGAAGATCTTTCTCTTTCCCATCTCTTCCTCTTTCTCTGTAGCTCTGACTTTCAAAAACAAATAAATAAATCTTTTAAAAAAAGGAATATCATGAAGTAGAAGAGAGGAACTCAGTCTCCAAACATAAAAAAAAAAAAAGGAAATGATAAGGAGATGGAAATGCTAATTACCTTGATTTGACCAGTAATCATTGTATAGGTGTGTTGAAGTATCACATTGTACACTGTAAAAACATGCAGGTACTTTATGTTAATTAAAAAGAAAAAATAAAGTAAACATCATTGAAAGATAAGGAAAGTTAATAAAATAACTTAAAAGTTCACCATTTTAATATTTTTTAAGTGTCTGGTTCTGTGACCTTAAATGTACTTAAATTGTATAGTTGGGACCAGTGTCCATCTCCGGAACATTTTCTTTTTCCCAATTTGAAACTCCATATCCATTAAACACTGCCTTCTCTCTGCACCTCCTCTGAGCCCCTGGTAATCTCCGTTCTGTTTTCTGTCTCTCAATGAGACAACTCTAGGTGACTCACTGGAAGCACCTATGGTTTGGCTCACTCACCATAATGTTCTCCACGTCCATCCATCTGGCTGCACCATGTGTCAGAAGCTCTGTCCTTTTCAGGCTGTTGTCTGTAAATTTCCTGTTTGTTTGCCCAGCCGTCCATCTAGACCTTGTTGAAAGTACTACAAAAGAGAGCAGCACGGTCCCAATTTCACTAAGAGCAGCCGAGTGGCTCTGTGAACACTGGTGTGGGGAGATGTGGAGAACTGTATTGGGAGGGCTCCACAGGGGTCATCGTAGGAGGCCAGGAAGAAGTGAGGGTGGGGGAATGTTGATCTGGGTGGGGCAGTGAAGGAGGAGTGGAGCCAGGTCGTTCCGGGGGATGGGGCTGCGTCTACCCAGGGTAAGATGCAGATGATGAGTGCAGGTTTGCATGTGTGGAGCCTGAGAAGCGTGTGGGTCATCCTGGCAGGCACACGTAAGCCTGGAGCTGGGGTCTGAGCCCAAGACTCCGGGGAGAAAGTCAACTGAGGCCAAAGCAGGTGCACGAAACCCCCAGGCAAGGGTGCAGAGTGAGAAGCAGAGAGGGGTAGAGAATGTATTCCTGAGCCCCTCCAGTGCTTACCGTCTAAAGCTGAATCAGCCAACGACCGTGAGTGGGAGCGTCCAGAGAGGACCAGGCCAGAGCAGTGAGGTGTGGTGAAGGCCAGGGCACAGAAGGACTGTCAGGAAGTACCCGTTTAATGGAAACGCAGGAAGAGTGCTCGCCGACATCAACATCTCAAAGCAGATTGCGTGGGTGTGGAGTGTGCCCTGTACCAGTTAAGGGATTGAGAAACTGCAGAAGCTGACTCTGCTGGTTACCGTCTGCGGGCTCTCGGTCTAGAGGCTAAGCCTCTCCGAGCTTTTGCCTTGTAATGTGTAAATGGATACTTAGTGAACACTCCACCCTGTAAAACTCAGAGGAGCTGTGTGTGTGTGTGTGTGTGTGTGCACACGCGCTCGCGCGCGGGTGGGGGGGGGGGTTGGGGCTGGGGTTGGGGGAGGGGATATAGCTGCCTTTGGGCAAAGCCACGTTGGTGTGAGGCAAGGTGACTTACGGATCTTTTGGCTTAAACCCTGCTCTCCCTGTTCCATGCAAACCAGTGAAGGAGCTTGCTGTCCTCAGCATCCGAACTGCAGCTTTTATGAGACAGGAGCTAGGAGATGAGCAGGAGGCTGCCTTCTGCTGTGGGGAAACAGCTCAGGTACACTTGGTCACCCTCTGGCGCTGGTTCCTGGGAGGCCAGTGGCAGGAGGGAGGAGGTCTGGGGTCAGGAGGCTTGGGCTGGGCTCTGTGGCTCTGTGGGTGGCCAGCCTTGTGGCCTTGGAAAGGCACGGCTTCCCACTCCGTGAGACGGAGTCTTCTTTAGCTGGCTAATTCTGGAACGTATTTCCTCATTGCGGGTGTGTTTGTACTGAAAATAAGTCCTGATCAGAGATGGTTTTGTTATCCTTTGGAAAAGACACTTCTCCAAATCAGATACTTACATAGCTATTGTCACAGTTAATTCCCAAAACAACTCTATGAGCTGGGCACGGTTGATCCCATTTAAAATGTAATGATACCTGGGTTTCAGAGGCTAGTGACTTGCTCAGTTGGGACAGTGTTTTTTGCCAAGTATCAGTAAGTTGTTTTTGGGGAGGGAATTATTGATTTTAACTGTAACTGGTCACCTGTTCTTTTTGGAAAAGGAATCATTTGAGCAGGCCAACCCCTGGAAGAACTGCAAATACTCTTCTGTTCTGTGAATGAATCTGAAATTCTCTGCTGGCATTTGGGCGTATCTGTTCTCTTGACCTAGTCGTGCGTTCCCTGTTTAGTTCCCGCTTCTCTGCTGTACCCCCATGGAAATCAGTGCTCCAGCTCACTCCCTCCACAGCTCACTTGTCCAGCCTTTGTGTCCTTGATGTGGTCCTGACCCAGGTTGAAGTTCTGTCCTTCAAGGCCTCGGAGCCTCTTCTGATCTCCCAGTAGTGGAATGTTCTCCTCCTTATGAATTCTCATTGTGTTTACTCTCCTGATACTTTGGTGTCTGTCCTGAATCATATTCATTGTCTCTTCATCATCATCATCTTGGAGTGTGAATGTGATTTGGTCTTGGAATTTCATACAAACTAAACCCATGACGAGAGTTGGCACTTAATATGAGCTTAGGGGTGGGCATTTGGCTTAGCAATTAAGATGCCTGTTAAGTCACCTGTGTCCCATGTACGAATACCTGGATTTGCTACCTGACTGGCAGATCCAGCTTCCTGCTAATGCAGATAATAGGAAGCAGCGGTGATGGCTCAAGTCATTGGGTTTCTGCCACCTGTCAAAAATAAATAAATAAGCCTAGGATCACCTGTGGTCTGTGTGCCATTACTGTTAAAAAAAATCTGATGTGTTGGTGATCCCACATGCATCCACTTTAACTGGTCTCTGACTTGTTTAGGTACTTGTTGATTGAGTAGCAGATTACTGGGCTCTGTGTAGGTCTCCCACTAGGTATACTATTGCAACAGTGAATCAGATATTTCATTGACTCTGGCCTGGAGGAAACATCTCATTAAATAGCCTCTCATTTCTTTTGGAATGCCCTGTAATAGCTATCTCTGCTGTGGCTCCTGGGCCTAATGTGTTTGCACAGTGGAGAAAAGCTCTGTTAGATCCACGCTTTTCTGTCATCACCACTGCTGTCTTTGAGATGAGTACAGGACACCCATCGTCCCCCTCTCCCCACTGTCTAGATGAGGCGGCAGTGCAGCAGTGAGAACTGACTTGACTTGCATCTGGCAGTGACTGGGTCTAGAGATGCCAAGTCCATGCTTTCTGGGCCAGTAGTGTTTGCACAAGTCTAAGGAGGCCAGGAAGTGGAGCAGTAAGGGAGAGGGTGGCTGAGAAGAGTGGAGAAGAGAGGGTTTTTGTGTAAAGATTACACTCATACCAGATGATCTCTGATGCAGGCACCAAGAACATTCTTTTGGGCAAGGACAATCTCCTGAATGAATGGATATGGGAAAATGGATGTCTACAATACAGAAGATTAAAGATTAATCCTAGCACTTATCCTATACAAAAATCAACTCAAAATAGATCATAGACTTAAATATAAGGCCCTAAACTACAAAATATTAGAAGAAAAGAGGGGAAATGTTTCAAGACATCAGCATTGGCAATTATTTTACGGCTAAGATGCTGAAAACTCAGAGGCAACAAATCAAAAATCAGACAAATGGGATTATATCTAAGCAGCTTCTGCACAGCAAAAGAAAAATCAATAAGAGTGGAGAGATAAACTATAGAGTGGGAGAGAATTCCTGCAAGCTATCTGTCTGATAAATGATTATTTTCTGGAACATATAAGAAACAAATAATTCAATCAAAACAAATTAAAAATTAAAAGGATCAAATGATATGTCTCAAAAGAAAAATTCAAATATCAACAAATTTATGAAAAATTCCCAACATAATTAGCTGTCAGGGGAATAAAAATGAAACCCCTAATTAGAATGGCTTTTATCAAACTGACAAAATATAGCAAATGCTGGAGAGGATGAGGAGAAAAGGGAATCCTGATGAGCTGTATGTGGGAATGCAAGTTAGCCCAGCCAGTGTGGTGAGCTGAAAATAGATCTAATGTATAATCCAGTTATCTGCCGCCTGGGTTTACATCCAAAGGAAATGAAATACACATATCAAAGTGATACCTGCTTTTCCCTATCTATTGCTGACACCCATAACAGCTCAGATATGGAATCAATCTAGGTGCCATCAATGGGTGAGTGGAAAATATGGAGTGTGTGAATGATGGAATATTGTTCAGCCATCAAAAGAAGGGTATCCGATCACCTGCAGCAGCACGCATAGAACTGAAGGCATCACGCTAAGTGAAATGAGCCAGGTATAGAAAGACAATTACTACATGTTCCTTCTCATATATAGAAGTTAAAAGAAAAAACAGTCCATGTCAACACAGAATTCTGATTCCTAGAGGCTGGGAAGATGGGAGTGGGAGGGGGAGATAGAAGGAATTTGGATAACAGGTACCAGACCACACAGAAAGGACTAAGACCTTGTGCTGCAGGGCACAGAGGGTGGCTGAAGTTCATGTCATCTGTTGTGTGTTTTAGGTATAAGTAGAAGAGAGGAGGTTGAAGTCTCCAGACATGAAGAATAGATAATGAGAAACATTAATTTCCCTGATTTATGATCATAGATTGTATGCATTTATTGAAAGACTACACTTTGTCCCATAAATATGTGTAACTGTTAAGTGTTAATCAAAAAATTAAAAAACTTTAAGGAGATGGAAATGCTAACCTGGTTTATCATCGCACACTGAATACATGTTTCGTTATCACACTATACCCCATAAGTAGGTACAATTAAAATAATAATAATAAAAACCTTCACATAGAAAGAAATGGTGGGGATACAGCCTGAGAAACAAGTTGTTAGGCAATGTGGGCACTCTGGGAGCAGTGTGGCGTGCACTTGCTCTGACCGAGGTGGCACAGGTCAATGGGGAGCGCAGCAGTCACCAGAGTGAGAGGCTGCTGCAGGCGGGGCCCAGCGCTTCACAGCCAGCTGCGTTTGTGGTGTGAGGGCTGGACTCTGAGGACAGTGAGCAGAGCAGGCGAGCAAGTGCATACACAGTCCCAGAGTTGCTGGGCTTTATTCAGGTGTTATGCACTGTTCATAACTGTGCCAGTGTTTGTGGGACTGGCAGGGCCAGGGGGTGTTTACACGGGCTTCCCCATAGTGTGTGAGTCATATGTCACTTTGCTCCACAGCCTCACCACTGCTACGAATCTCTAGGCCATAGGAAGTCTCCAGCTTTGAAAAGCAGGCTGGTAAACCTGTCTATTAGGATTGGCGAGCTGTGTTCTGTACAGGGTTGTATGTGCTGTAGTTTTACACAGCTGGCAGGGCAGTGGGTTTGTATGTGCTGGCATCAGGGTGGGCACATGGGTGATGCATGGTGCTGGGACCTTACAGCGGCTGTGACACCACAGGGTGGTGGTGGGGGTGTTCAGGTTTGGTGAATCTTTGGGACCACTCTGTGATCTATTGTTGACTTGATCATCATGGTACTGCACATGGCTGTGTTCTAAATAAATCCATTTATATATTGATGTGCTCTCTTCAGCAGAATCTCATTATAATAAAGGAAGAACAAAATGACTGTTTATAAAGCGTGCAGAGGAAACCCAGACAGGATTTTATTCTCTCCCTGCCCTTTCACACCCACTCTGTTTTCCAGAGGTCCAGGCTGCCGACATATGATGCTTCTATTTATTTCTTATTTGTTTATTGTCTGGCTCTAGGCTTTTTTCTCTGCATTGACACAGGTGAACATACACATGCACACAGACTTGCCTTTCCTCCCCCTCCTCCCCCACACAGAGGTGCTCAGGCGACAGTGACTCGGTGCCTTGCTCGCGTCACCAAGCCTACACTGGGGAGAGTCCTGAGCTTCCTTCCTGGCACCGGAGACAGGGCTGGGGGAGATCTCACAGCCCCAGCAGCCACCCAGGATGGGCTCAGCACCTGCTGCTGCTTCTAGACGGATGGTGGCTGTGCGAGGATTTTGGGGAAGGGCCAGAAGGGTTCCTGGGGAGAAGTGTCCTTCACAGCACAAGGCAGTGCTCAAACAGCTTTCCGAGTCACTCGTTCTACCTGTGCAGCAGAAAGGACACACCTGTTGCAATTTCCGTTTTCCGAATGAGGAAACTGGGCCATGCAAGGTGGGAGGGACCGACACTTCCAGGTGTCTGGGGGACCAAGCACCTCGGCCCTTCTGGTGGGAAGTTGTGGCATCTCTTTCTGGGCCAGTGCCTCTTCCTGTGATTTCTTTCAGCTCTCAAGAGTTTGTGTTTCCTGAATAGACTGGGTGGTCTGGCTGGACCCCAGGATCTCTTACCTCCTCCTCCTGCCCCCACCTCCCCACCTCCAGGCAGGCAGAACCCAGGCTTCTCTGGGTCCCCAAGACCCTGTTGGCGCCATCTACTGAGAGAAATTCTGGCAAGTGGGACTAGGTCCATAGGATGGTTCTTGGGTTACTTAGAAGACTTAAAGCCATTGGCTCTGGGGCAGGGTTTGTGTCCCCAATACTACTGCTCGTGGGACTGCGCTGTGCATGGCAGGGTGAGGTTTAGCAGCATTCCGAGCCTCTCCCCATTGAGCACCAGTAGCATCCCCAGTTCTGACAGCCCCAGATATCTCCAGACATCGTCAACTGCCCTCTGGCCTAGAGGGAGAGGCAGCTCAGGGGAGAGGGCTGAGCGCACGAGGCGGTGTTTTGTAGCCAGCGAGTCAAGGATAGGTTTCGAGTGGCTTGCGTTCAACGACTGCTTTGCTGCTGACCAGCTCGCGGGCGAGTTATTTGGACTTGCTCAGTGCTTCAAGGGGAGGAGAACCATGACCGAGGCACAGGATCTGGAGGCAGTGCACCCACGCGTCTTTGCACACGTTGGTGCTTGTTGCTATCAGAAGACAAACTGAGCTCGTCCTTTGCTCTTGTAGCCAGAGTGGAGTCAGAGGACAGATCTGGGCAAATGCTGCGGCTCTGCTCTGCAGCTGGGGTCGAGCAGGCAGGGAGTGCCCCTTTCATGGAGGTAGAAATCACAGCTGGGAGGTTCTCTGAGCATGCTCACCTAAAAGATTATTGATGAAGTCTAGTTTTTCCTTTCCCTGGTCCTGGCCTTTCTCCTTCACCCATTCTCCAAGAAACCCAAGAGTTTATCGGTAGTTATGGAGGTGAGAGTTCTCTTGAGGTTCTGAGATGACAGCGTGTGCCGGTTCTGTGTGGGTGCAAAGAAGCCATTTCTCTAGGAACCTGTGCTGGACCAAGTGGTGAGACAAAGGCTGCCCGGGTGATCCAGCAGGAAGAGCGTTCATGCTGCCAGATTGCTGTGCGCAGCGAGCACTTGGCTGTGGTGGAGTCGGGTTAATAGAAGCAGCAGCAAGTCCTGCTTCCAGTCTGGCTGTCAAAGACGTTGTCAGCTGTCAGCACCTGTCGGATACTTGGCAGGAATAAAGATCTGGATTTTCTGGGAAGCTCCCATTTGGCCAATGATGCAGCAAAAAGGAAAACTGAATAGGGCATGGTGCCGCCTCTTGGGATGAAATTGGAAGTGAAATCACTGTGGTGAGAACCCAGCTCCCCTCCTGCAGGCTGTGGCCGACTGAGCCTTCACCTGGGATGCCAGGGTTTTGGGTGTCAGGGGCTGGGGTGGCTCTTTTGTGGAAGTGCTCACTGTTTCCATAGTTTCAAATGTTCCCAGTGTTTCTCAGGACACCTAAGAAAGGACTGGTGGGTGACAGGTACCCCTGACTTCAAAATCCAGGAGATAATCCCCACTGCACCACCCCTCTTGTCTGCTTAGGCCCTTGGAGGGCAGCAGGCTTTGAACCATCTGCTTGCTGGTTCACGCCTCTAATGCCTGCAGCAGTGGTGGGAGAGCTGGGCCAGGCCGAAGCCAGGAGCTGGGAACTCCATCCAGGTTTCTTACATGGGTGACAGGGACTCAAGTATCTGAGGCATCTCATCTGCTGCATCGCAGAGTGTGAATTAGCAGGAAGCTGGAATTGGGAGCAGTGTTGAGACTTGAACCCAGGCACTGTTGATGTGAGATGTTTACCTTCCAAGTGGTGTTTCAGTGGACATGCCAAACTCTGCCACTATTTCTCAGTTTTGACCAGAGCAGGATGGTAACCACCAGAAGCAGTTCACAGGGAACCCAGGCTCTTCCAGCCATAAGAGACAGTCCTTATGCACACAGGAAAGGCTTGGTTTTTACCACAGTGGCTGGTGGCGACTTCTGTTAGCTGACAAGAGGCTTTACCCGGCTCTGACTGCAGAGACTCACTGACCACAGGAACCAGTGACCTGAGGTCAGAGGGAGAGTGCAGGAGTCTTCACCCAGGGCAAGCCTCACTGCTCGGCTTGCTGTCCTTAACCTTGGCCTGCTGTCCTCAGTCTTCCCGTCTGGAAGATGGGAATAGCAACAGTGCCCACGTATGGAGTGGTTGCCACAGTCAGTGAATCAATGCACAGAAGTCCTTACAGCGTGCATGGGTGGTGCTAAATAAGCCTCAGTGAATTTGGCTCTATTGTTCTCTGAGAAGCTCGAAGTTGCTACAAAATACATCTTGCTTAACAGGCATTTTAAAATCAGCTTTGCCAAGACACTGTGGCAAACAACAACCACAACAACGACAACAAAAAAACCTGTATGAAAGATCTCTGCAAGTGATATCTCAGTGGAAAGAACAGGTCATCAAAGAAGGAGGTACTTTTCTCTGAGGGGAGGAGAGAACTTCCACTTTGACTATGACCTTGTCTAAATAAAATCGAAGTCAGTTAACTCAAAAGGCCTCCATAGCCTTGGCAACTTGTGACAAGAGCCTAGGGTGATTACTGACGTCATAAACAAGAGTGTCAATTTGTTAAGTGAACAACAGGAGTCACTGTGCACTTATTCCTCATGTAGGATCTCTGTCCTAAATGTACTGTAATTGTGATTTAATGCTATAACTAGTACTCAAACAGTATTTTACATTTTGTGTTTCTATGTGGGTGCAAACTGTTGAAATCTTTACTTAATATATGATAAATTGATCTGTATATAAAGATAATTGAACATGAATCTCGATGTGAATGGAAGGGGAGAGGGAGTGAGAGAAGGGAGGGTTGCAGGTGGGAGGGAAGTTATGGGGTGGGGAGAAAGCCATTGTAATCCATAAGCTGCACTTCCAAAATTTATATTCATTAAATAAAAGTTAAAAAATAAAAAGTTAAAAAAATAAAATCAGCTTTGAAAATCCTAATTTAAATACATTTAACCTAGCTTTAAGATTTTGTTTATTTATTTGATAGGTAGAGTTACAGAAAGAGAGGCAGAGGCAGAGAAAGGTCTTCCATCCACTGGCTCACTCCCCAAATGGCCACACTGGCCGGAGCTGGGCAGATCTGAAGCCAGGAGTCAGGAGTTTCCTCCAGGTCTCCCACATAGATCCGGGGGCCCAAATGCTGCCACACCACAGTGCTGGTCCCCCTAGCTTTTTTTAAAAAAAATGATTTCTTTGTCAGGCAAAAACTGTACACATTTATGGCATTGTGGAACGTCCACATCAAGCTGATTAATGTGTGCATTACCTCCCCTACTTTGTGGGTGGTCAGATCACTCAAAACCTACTTTGTAAGACACTTTCAAGTAGATGCACCACTGCTGTTAAGCACAGTCGTCGTGCTGAATGTCGGATCTCTGGGCCTCCTCCTCCTCCTGAGAGTAACAACCTCTGCCCTAAGCCTAACCCCCACACTGGACCCCAGCTTCTTAGATTGCATTAGAGCAGAGCATCCACCTGGGGTCCACACCGCGATCCAGGCAGGGGAGATCTCGCGATGCCTGGGGACACGTTTGGTGGTGTTGTTGCTGGCACTGGGGAGACTTAGTGCAGGGTGCTGTGGAGTCCCCTGTGGTACCCAGGACAGCCCCTCCCCAATCCAGGTAAGCAGACAGGTTACGCCTTTTGTCTGGATTTGATTGGTCATCTTGTTTCTTTCTTTCTTTTTTTTTTTTTAAAGATATATTTTTTTGAAAGTCAGAATTACACACACACGCACACACACACACACACACACACAGAGAGAGAGAGAGAGAGAGAGAGAGAGAGAGAGAGAGAGAGAAGGAGAGGCAGAGAAACAGAGGTCTTCCATCCTCTGGTTCACTCCCTAATTGGTCACAACGGCTGGAGCTGCACTGATCTGAAGCCAGGAGCCAGGAGCTTCCTCTAGGTGTTCCCATGCAGGTACAAGGGCCCAATGTCTTGGGCCATCTTCCACTGCTTTCCCAGACCATAGCAGAGAGCTGGATCAGAAGTGGAGCAGCCAGGACCTGAACTGGTGCCCATGTAGGATGCTGACACTGCAGGCGACAGCTTTACCTGCTCCACCACAGTGCCGGCCCCCATCATCCTGTTTCTATTGGTGTCTTGATCCTGTAACTGCTGTCTGTGGCAGGTACACCTTGGCCCCCGCAGAGGATATTGCAATGTGTGATCAGTGGAAACAAGGGGATCCCTCAGAAGTGGGATCCTATCAGAGATGGTCAAGATGAAGCCGACAGTGCACCAGTCTGTATCCCTTGACTCACTCTGCAAACAGCTACTGAACCTCCGCTCTGGCTGGGCTGTGCCAGGGCTGTGACTTTGGATCTGAGGAGGGGCAGCCCTTGCTAATGAGCAGACAAAGCCACCAGGGGCAGAGATGGCAAACAAGGCCTGCCCACCGCAGAGGGAGATCAGAGCTAATGAGGTAAGGGCAGGACGTTCCTGCCACGCTTCTGGAGCCACAATGCTGGGGGCCATGGTGAAACTGGTGACGAGTCCTGAGTGTGCAAGGGCTGGGCTGTGAAGAAATCACGCTAGCTGTGTTTGCAACAAGCTGCTGTTGCAGTGCTCAGTGGATGAAAACCACAGTCTTCCTTTTCCAGTGCATTTTGAAACCAGTCTAGAGAGCCACAGTTCCTTATTTGTTTGCTCATTCACACAGAAACATCAGTCAATCACCTGCCTTGTGTCTGGGAGCCTCCCTGGTTCCTGAATCAGCCGGAGGTGCTGCCTGTCTCTGGCCCTGGCACCCCTGACTCTGGCCCCTTCCCCTTCCACTCTCAGCGGAGATTTGGAAGGTGCTCACAGAGTCAAGGCCATGACTCTGGGGAGGTCCTGGTGGATTATCAGTCTTCCCCTGGGGTCTTGACTTTCCACCTGCAGGCTTTGGGCCATGACAGCGGCAGGCACTTCTGCACCTCGGGCTGCAGTCTTGAGGCCGACGCTGCCCCAGCACCCACCCTTCTAGTGTACACCCCAATTTCCTGCTGCTCTTGCAGGGGCTCGGTCCTTCTGACTTCACTCAGCTGAGTTCTTGGGATGCACCTGCTCCCTTCCCATGGAGAACCTGTTGTTTATGCAAGAGATTAACCCAGAAGGAGATGGACCACAGACTCATACACTGCATGCACATGCTCATGTGTGTCTGTGTGTAAAATGTGCATGCGTGTGGTGCAGAAACGGGGAAGTAGGATAAGAGAATGGGGGACCAGCGAGTTTGGGGGATCAGAGAAGGCATCGCTGCGGGGGATATTTGAGCACAGACCTGAACAAAATGAGAGCAGGAGCTCTGTGAGGGTTTCAGGAGAGAGGTGGGCAACTGTGGTATCACTGTGGTCAATATACACACAGACACACACATGCACATGTGAGCACCTGTGCACACACACATACACATGCCCAAGGGTGTGAGTGTGCACACACACAGCTCGTCTGGCTGGCTGGCATCACCAGGTTTGTCCAAGCACTCAGACTTCCTGGTGTCTGCTGGCCACGGTTCTCCCAGGGGCCCTTGACCTGGAGCCCAGGAGAGAAGGCAGGGGCAATTTTGTCCCCCTCAGTCTCTCTCCTCCCAGTGAATGTGGGGCCACCCTGGGAGTGTGGGGCTGCTGCAGAAACTCTATGAGCTCAGGCTCAGACGTGGCCAGCATGCACTGGGCACCTTCCTTTTGGCCAGACAGGGCCCCTAGTGCCTTCCGTGTCTCGGACACCGAGTTCCTGGTGCTGTGTGGTTAATTATTAGACGTGACGTCAAGCGTGTAACTGAGCACTAGGCTTGCCTTTTCTTTAACTATGAGACAGTGCTTGCTCTGCCCAGGACAAGAATGCAACATCTCGGGGCAAATGCTCCACTGCAGGCAAACTTGGGGTGTTTGGCTCTGCTGGGCTGGGCACAGGGCAGCGCAGGGAATGAGAGCTCAGTCAGGGCTCCGCATTTGTGCAGACACGATGGGGACCAGGCCTTTTTCTCATTTTGCACTCCCTATGCTTTTTGCATAGTCAGTGCTCAGTACAAAAACGTAGCTGAGCTGGCTACCAGTCAGTGTGCAGCGTGATTGCAGAACTAGAACTAGTCCTGACCATGGTCCAGCAGCTGGATCATGGACACCCATGCAGCTGGAGCCTACTTGCTCTTTGGACCTTGTTCATCCCGGTCACCTGGGATGCGTTCAGGATATGTGTTCAGGAGCAGGTCCTATTAAAACCTTAGCCAGGGGGCAGGAAGGCAAGTAGGAGCAGCAAATCCCATTAGGGTGGGCGTGGAGCTGAACCTGTGGTTGGGCCAGGTGGTCACTCGTTTCCAGCAATGGTGGTGATGGGGGGCTGGAGCCTAGGATGGTGTCTGGGGCATAGATGGTGCCGCAGACAAGATGGTGCCATTTTACTAACATGAGGAGCCATGGCAGGCATTTAAGGGAATGGAGTGGAGGGTCAAGACCTGACTTTAGGTGTCGTTTTCTGGGCAATAAGCTATATTCTGGACAATTTGCTATAAAGTGGGGGAGGCTTCAGGAAAGAGGAGAGGGACATCAGCACCTCCTCATATTCTAGTTTACTTTGAATATATTTCCTCTTTGCTTTGAATACATTTTCTCCCTTTATTGCAGAACCCTAAACCCAAACATCACTGTGTCAAAACAAAGTGAAGCAACACGATGTCATGAGAGGTTGATGTCAAATCATCTAGACGTTCATTTCCATATTTGCAGGGGGGTAGTCTGGTGCACACACATCCCATACTGGAGTACCTGGGTTTGAGTCCTGGCTCTGTTCTCCATTCCTGCTTCTGCTAATGTGCACCCTGGGAGGCAGACGGTGATGGCTCATGTACTTGGGACCCTGTCAGCCACATGGGAGACCCAGACTGAATTCCTGGTTCCTGGTTTTCGCCTGGCCCAGCCTCAGCTGTTTCTGGCATTTGAGAAGTGCACCAGAGGATGGAAGATCTCTGTTTGTCTGTAGTTTCTCTTTTGTTCCATCTCCCTGCCTTTCAAAGGAAATGTGAATAAATACCTATTTCTTATACAATTTGGATTTTTCCCCTCAATTTCCATGGCACACATGAGAGCTGCTCATGGAACATCAGAAGGTCAAGGTTCAGGAACACAGCCTCAGAAACAAGTGAGCCCATCTCCCATGAGAACTTTCTAGAAGACTTCAGGTTCAGTGATGGATGGACAGGGCCACCTCAAGGTCATGAGACTGGAACCCAGGAGGAAGAGCTTCCAGTCTGGTTCTGTGAATCCTGCTGAAAACTGCCCCATCCCTTTGTCAGCTGAGTCGATTCTTAAATATTTGCGGAAAACTCCTAGGTGCTGGGATGGCTTCTGGGCAGTGTGTGGATCCCAAGGTGAGTAAATCCCAGTCCCTGTGTTGTTCCAGGGGAGATGGACAGACAGATAACCAATAGTTAAATCATTGGACTTGGGGCCAGCACTGTGGAGTAGTGGGCTAAGCCTTTGCCTGCGGAACCGGCATCCCATATATGTGCTGGTTCTAGTCCCAGCTGCTCCTCTTCCCATCTAGCTCTCTGCTAGGGCCTGGGAAAGCAGTGGAAGGTGGCCCAAGTGCTTGGGCCCCTGTACCCATGTGGCAGGCCCAGAAGAAGCTCCTGGCTCCTGGCTTCAGATTGGCTCAGTCATTGCAGCCGTTTGGGGAGCGAACCAGCAGATGGAAGACCTTTCTCTCTGTCTCTCCCTCTCTCTGTCTGTAATTCTACCTCTCAAATAAATAAATAAATAAAGTCTTAAAAAAGAAACTCCACTGGACTGAGTTCTTGCCAAAGAAACTGCCTTCCAAAGAAAGTCTGGTTAGGTTGAAGAAATATCTTATGACGCTCACAAACTTGACAGCAAGAGCATAGAACAAAATTTTTATTTAAAAAAGTGAGTTGCAAAAAAATGAGTTGGAATCTAAGAAATCAAATTCAAGGAAAAATATATGACTATGATACCCATAATCTATTGGCAGTGTTGCAATGCAATATGTACATGTTATACAATGAACAATGGGTTAATTTTAAAATGTCTACATCTATGACTGTACAACACACACACACACATGCACATATGCAGACACACACCTATTCTACAAGTGTTCCTTGGTCAGAGAAGTGATTCTGTCAGGGTTTGGCTTGGGGGCTGAGGGACCGACTCACCCTGGACTATTGTGACCTCAAATGTGCAGAGCCGGCCTTCTGGGAGCCATGTAAGGGATGGGAAATGGCCCTCCCCTGAGGCCATGACCTCCATCGCCCCTCCACATGCAGGTGATGTGCAGAGAGCTGTGTGAGCATTTGGCCACTGGAGACCTGGCTGAGCAGCCTCTGGCCTAGGAAAGGCAGAGGAGTAAATGGAAAAGAGAATGTTGTACACCAGGTGACTCACCAGCACAGCATGCAGGTGGAGCGGGAGACTGGGGGGTTGCTTTACGATGTCTGTAGTTTTTTTTTTTTTTCTTCTTTCAAGTTTGGGATGTTTCTTAAGGACACCTAGATTCTCCTGAAGGTTTTGGGAAGGATTCAATTAGTTCTTGTTTGAACAAAGATTTGGGAAACAGATGGGGAAGGGGACAAGAGAAAGACCAGGAGACAAATTGTGAGGCTGTGATAACAATCCAGGCGGCTGGAGATGTTTAGACCTCTCTTTTGCTCACTATGTTATCCCTAGAATGTACAGGAGTTTTGGGCTACAAACAGTAATTAGTTACTGAACCATTGGTTTAATTGCTGATCTTAGAGGCAGTGGGATCTGAATGCCTTTTCACAACACATCAAGGAGTTGATCAAGGGTCCCCTTGTGTTCGATATTTCCAGTGGTATGCAAGGGAGGCCTTCTTCTAGGAGGCGCTATGGTCAAAGTGACTCAGAGGAATGGGCTGCCTCAAAACTGAAGATGGAGTTGTTTGGAACCCTCCCCAGCCAGCTGATCAAGACCTACAGGTTGATATTTAAATGTTACCTGGAAGCACGACTTTATATGTGTGTTTTGTTTTGGGGAAGGAAGTATATCCTTCGTTCAGCTCTGGGAATCCTTGAAGTCAACAGATTTAGGGCAGGTTACATCTAAACAGGCTTGCAATGTCAGCATCAACCAGGCCTTGGAATCAAACAGACTTCATTTCCAATACTAGCTCAACTGCTTTCAAGATACGTGTTCATGGGTGTTTTACTTAAGCTTTCTGTGAGTTGGTTTCTCATCATTGAAATGAAAGAATCCCAGTGTCTACATTATGGGACTGTTCTGAAAATGAAGGGGAGTGTATGTGCAACATAATAACTGAAACCTGGGGTCAATATGCACTTAGGTGTCAGGGATCATTACTTCTACAATTAAAACAGAAGAAAATGCAGAGTGAGGTCTGCTGTAGTGGAATGTCCTGTGGTGGGAGCCCTGGTCTGGGGACTACCCACAAACTTGAGTGACCCATTTATCTGTGCTAACTAACAGTCTAACCTGGAATTTAGATGTCTAATCTGGAGTGCCAACTGGTCATGGGCCAGGTTGAGTGGAGAGACCCATGGCCAAATTGAGAGAATATTTGGGGAAAAACCTCCAGGTGATAGGTGGGAAAGCTGACTGTCTGAATACAGTTGTTTGGAGTACTTCGGCAGGAAATTAAGGGATCAAGGCAAGGATGTCTTCCAGTAAAGCCTCGCCTGTCTTGAGGAAGCTGTCTATAACAGGGAACTCAGGGGAGTAGCAAAAGCCATGGTCTCAGAGGCTGGGTAGCTGGTGGAGGGTTTGAGCTGCTTCTCAAGAAAGAACCCATAGTTAGGAGACAGCTGAGAATCACAGCTCAGACTGAAGAAGGTGGCTGAGTGTTGACTTTGTAGTTTCTGAATATAGATCACACTGCTTGGGTTGTTCTTACCTACCTGATGCTGCAGGTCTATATTCTTCCCCAGGACATCTGTGCAAAGCTGTAAGGAAGGGAAGCAGAAATCCTGAATGAGGACAGTGAGTGACTGCAGTGCAGTGAGGGGGCACAGAGCAACTCTGGTGTAAAAACTGTGCCAGTGGGGTGGGCTGGGGTGGGCTGGGGTTTTGCCAAGCTTTAAGCTACCATGGGGCAGGAGCATAGCTACTGGACAGAATATCAGGTTACCTTTCACTTGCTTGTGTGTTTATCAGTGTAGTGAACCATGAGACCAAAGTTCTCAGAGAGGCCAACTAAAGCAGGCTCCTTAAACAAGGAACGTGGGATGGGCGTGGCCAGCTTGGTTCCCTTGGGACCTAGATTCCTTTATATCCCCCCAAACTGCTTTCTCTTCATTGGGGACCTTGGTAAAAGGAACAGCGTCTCTGTGTGATGGTGGAAGGTCCCTCTACATCTAGGGCAGTTCAGAAGGTTGGGACTGTGACTAATATGCTTCTGCCCCCTGGTGGTGGAATGGAGATGGCACCTCCTCCTCCTCAGGGGGTGTCCTCAGTCCTTGCTCTCCAGCTGTTTACGAGCCAATCCCAGCTTATATGACCTTCCCCCATCCAGGCACCTGTTTGGGAATCACTGAATTTGATGTAGAATTTTGTCAACTAAAATTTGGTACAATCTTCTTTGAAGCTTGTAGTACCAAAAGTTCTTCTTCATTTTTCAAATAAAGATAATGCTGTAACACTGCACATGCTTATGTGAGAAAAGACTGGTGCATCCACTCTGCTCAGGTGAGCTCAGGTGATGGGGGTTTCCTAGGAGTAACGTTGGGCAGGAAGTAGAGGAGGTCGCCCAGCCTCTGGCCAGCCAGCTCCTAAAGCCAGGAGCTAAGAACTCAATCCCACTTGGGTGGTTGGGACTCAACAGTTTGAGCCATCACTGGATGTGCATTAGCAGGATGCTGGAGTCAGGAGTGGACCCAGGACTTGAATGTACTTCACTACAGGTTGCCAACATCTTAACTGCTGGGGCACACGGCTGCCTTGAGACTTTCTTCTTCACCAAACCTTAGCCAGGCTCCTCTAGGTTCTCCTCTCAAGTTCACATGAGTCTTGGCCCTGTCTGAATTTGGCCTGCTGAGCTTAGGATTGGCAAAGAATTGTCCAGGTCATTCCCCACCCTTGACCTCTGGCCAATGCCTCACCCCACCCTGCCCCTTTGATGGGAATCCTTGGCCCTGCCCTGTGTTTCCTCTGAGTGGATCTCCATTGACTCACTGACGCCCTCACCCTTTGCCTTGAATGCAAATCTGCAGCTGTCTTTGCTGGAAATGGGATTAGCCAATCTGTCATCTAGCACAATGGTCTTGAATAAAGTCTTCCGACTGCTTTAAGAAGTGTCAGAGTAATTTGTTCATCTTTTTTAGTTTTTATTTTTTTACTTTAAAAATTTATTTTATTTTTTAGTTTTTTAACAGATTCAATGTGATTTGAAGTTACGCTTCTAAGAACATAATGATATGCCCTTCTATCTTCCTCTCTCCCTCCTTGCCTCATCATCTCTCCCTCTCACACCCTCTTTCCTTCTCCTTTTCTTTCTTTTTTGTTTTAGTTTTTGAAATAATGCACTTTAAAATTACATTGCAGTAAAAAGGTTTAATTCTTCAACAAACAAGAAGTTTAATAAGTAAATGGCAAAAAGATCCTAGATTAGTGGGAAAATAGATGACTATAACAATAATTGAATGGAAAAATGATCATTTCACCCATAAACAGTAATTTTTAAAGTAATCACAGATCATGAAAATGGAGTAGCATAACATTCTTTTCCATTGGTTTGACAAAGGTATAAAACAAAGTTTTACAGAGCTATATTTGCAGCAACACGGATACACACAGACCTTTCTTTCTTTCTTTTTTAAAAATTATTTGACAGGTAGAGTTAGACAGTGAGAAAGAGAGACAGAGAGAAAGGTCTTCCTTCTGTTGGTTCACTCCCCAAATGGCCACTACGGCCGGTGCTGCACTGATCCGAAGCCAGGAGCCAAGAGCTTCCTCCTGGTCTCTCATGTGGGTGCAGGGGTCCAATTGCCTGGGACATCCTCCTCTGCCCTCCTGGGCCACAGCAGAGAGATGGCCTGGAAGAGGAGCAACTGAGACTAGAACCCGGCGCCCATATGGGATGCCGGTGCTGCAGGCAGAGGATTAACCAAGTGAGCCATGGTGCTGGCCCCTCTTTTTGTTTTTTTAAATTTTAGTTCCCATATGTAAGGGAGAACACATAGCATTTGTCTTATGGGTCCGGCTTATTTCACTCAATATGATGTCCCCCAATCACACCCATTTTGCTGCAAATGGTAGAATTTCACTCTTTTTAAAAGATGCATAATATTCCATTGTGTGCATGTGCCACATTTTCTTTATCCATTCATCTGATGATGGACACCTTAGTGAAGTGATATCTCATTGCAATTTGATTTACATTTCCCTGGTGGCTAGTGATGTTGAGCATTTTTTAATATATTTGTTGGAAATTTGCATTTCTTCTTTTAAGAACTATCTATTGAAGTCCTTTGCTCATTTCTCAACTGGATTGGTGGTTCTTGTTTTGCTGTTGAGTTTTTTTTTTAAGATTTGTTTATTTATTTGAAAGTCAGAGTTACAGGGAGAGGAGGAGAGGCAGAGAAAGAGATCTTCCATCCACTGGTTCACTCACCAAATGGCCACAATGACCTGGGCTGGGCCAGGCTGAGGATAGGAGCCAGGAGCTTCTTTCAGGTCTCCCAGAGGGGTGCAGGGGTCTAAAGACTTGGGTTGTCTTCGGCTACTTTTCCCAAGCCATTAGCAGAGAGCTGGATCAGAAGTGGAGCTTCTGGGATTCGAACTGGCAGTCATGTGGGATGCTGGTGCTGCAGGCTGTGGCTTAACCCTCTGTGCCACAGTGCCAGTCCCTGTTGTTGAGTTTTTTAAGTTGCTGATATTTGGCAGGCAGGTGGTTTGGAAATACTTTTTCCGATTCTGTTAGATGTCTCTTCACTCTATTAATCATTTCCCTTTTCTGTGCAAAAACTTCTAACTTTGATGCAGGCCCATTTGTTTAGTTTCCTTTTGTTACCTGTGCTTTGGGGGTCTTGTCCAAGAAGTTGTTCTCTATTTCAATGTCATAGAGTGTTTCTCTAATGTCTACAATGGTGTTTACATTTTCTTCCAACACCATTGTAGTCTCAGGTCTTAGATTCAGGTCTTTGATCCATCTTGAGTTGATTTTTGTGTATGGTGAGAAGTATGGATCTAATTTCATTCTTCTACATATATAAATCCAGTTTTGCAAGCACCATTTGCTGAGGAGAGTATCCTTACTTCACTGTATGGTCTGAATACTTTTGTCAAAAACTCAGTTGGCTGTATGTATGTGGATTAATTTCTGGGCCCTTTATTCTGTTCCATTGATTTATGTTTCATTTTTTATGCCAGTACCATGCTGTTTTTTTTTTTTTAAGATTTTTAAAATTTATTTTATTTATTTATTTTTTGACAGGCAGAGTGGACAGTGAGAGAGAGAGACAGAGAGAAAGGTCTTCCCTTTGCCGTTGGTTCACCCTCCAATGGCTGCCGCGGTCGGCACGCTGCGGCCGGCGCACCGTGCCCATCCGATGGCAGGAGCCAGGTGCCAGGTGCTTTTTCCTGGTCTCCCATGGTGTGCAGGGCCCAAGCACTTGGGCCATCGTCCACTGCACTCCTGGGCCACAGCAGAGGGCTGGCCTGGAAGAGGGGCAACCGGGACAGAATCTGGCGCCCCAACCGGGACTAGAACCGGGTGTGCCGGCGCCCCAAGGCAGAGGATTAGCCTGTTGAGCCACGGCGCCGGCCTTTTTAAAGATTTATTTATTTATTTGAAAGGCAGAGAAGCAGAGGCAGAAAGCCAGGAGCCAGGAGCTTCTTCCAGGTCTCCAACATGGGTGCAGGGGCCCAAGGATTTGGGCCATCTTCTACTGCTTTCCCAGGCCATAACAGAGAGCTGGATTGGAAGTGGAGCAGCCAGGTCTCCAACCAGCGCCCGTATGAGATGCCAGTGCTTCAGGCCAGGGTGTTAACTCACTTCACCACAGAGCGGTGTGGGGGGAGGGCATGCTGTTTTAATTACTAAAGCTTTGTGTGTGCTTTGAAGTCAGGTATTGTGATGCCTCCTGCTTGTTTTTATTGTTCAGGATGATTTTGGCTATTGTGCAGGAGCGGGTTTGTGATTCCATATGAATTTTAGGATTGTTTTTTCTAACTCTGTAAAGAATGCCATTGGTATTTTGAATCTGTAAATTGCTTTAGGAGTATAAACATTTTGATATTGTCTCTTCTGATCCATGAGCAAGGAATATCTTTTAATTTTTTGTGTATCAGTGATAATTTTCATCACAGAGATCTTTCACTTCTTTGGTTACTTTTATTCCTAAATATTGGATTTTTTTTGGTGGCTATTGTGAATGGGATTTCTTTCTTGATTTCTCTTTTAGTGAGTTCATCATTAGCATACAAATCTATTTTTGGTATGTTTATTTTGTAATCTGCAAGTTTACTGAATTGGTTTATCAATTCTAACAACTTTTTGATGGAGTGTTTAGTTTTTTTTTTTTTTTTTTTTAAATTTTTGACAGGCAGAGTGGACAGTGAGAGAGAGAGAGACAGAAAGGTCTTCCTTTTGAAGTTGGTTCACCCTCCAATGGCTGTCAGAGCCAGCGCATCGTGCTGATCTGAAGCTGGGAGCCAGGTGCTTCTCCTGGTCTCCCATGCGGGTACAGGGCCCAAGCACTTGGGCCATCCTCCACTGCACTCCCGGGCCACAGCAGAGAGCTGGCCTGGAAGAGGGGCAACTGGGACAGAATCCGGCGCCCCGACCGGGACTAGAACCCTGGGTGCTGGCGCTGCAGGTGGAGGATTAGCCTATTGAGCTGTGGCGCTGGCCTAGGTTTTTCCATGTACAACACCATGTTATCTGCAAACACCAATCATTTGACTTTTTCTTTTCCAATTCTGATGCCCTTTATTTCTTTCTCCTCCCTAACTGCTCTTGCTAAAACTTCCAGTACTACATTAAGAGTGGGGAAAGTGGGCATCCTTACCTTGTTTCAGATCCGAGGGGAAATGCTTTCACCTTTTCCTTATTCAGTATGATATTGGCTATTGGTTTGTGTAATATAGTCTTTATAATTTTAAGGAATGTTCCTTCTGTACCTATAGTTCCTGCAAGGTGTCCAGCACGTAACAAATCTTCCCAGCCAGATGAATCAATTTACAGGCTTTTATTGGGATTCTGCTCCCAGGTGAGGTTCCCTAGTCCCAATAGGGCGGGGGCTGGGAAATTGCCCGTCAGAGGTTGGGAGGACTCCTTTTATAGATACGGGGCATGGAGGTTAAAGGTTGAGGCAGGTCTGATCCTCATTGGTTGACCTTAAGGCACCTGCAGGGACCTTGGTAAGGACTTTTCATTCCCAGAAGTGCGGGTAAGGACTCTCCATTCCTGGAAGTGTGAGCCTTCTCTCCTGTGGATCCCGAAGCTACCATTTTCCTTTAGATCTAGTAGTGTTTGCTGAATATATCTGGGTGGTCTTGTGTTGGGTATATACATATATTTATAATTACTAGGCCTTCTTGGTGACTTGAACATTTTTACAAAATATAATGTTCTTCTTTATGTCTTTTTCAGTTTTTGACTTAAAGCCTATTTTATCTGCTAGCTATACCTACCTACCTGCTCACTTTCCATTTGCCTGGTAAATCTTTTTCCAATCTTTCACTTTCAGTCTGTGTGCATCTTTGTTTGTGAAGTGTGCTTCATTTTTTTCTTCTTCTTCTTTTTTTTTTTTTGACAGAGTTAGACAGTGAGAGAGAGAGAGAGAGAGAGAGAGAGAGAGAAAGATCTATCCTCCGTTGGTTCACCTCCCAAGTGGCTGCCACAGCTGGCGTGCTATGCTGATCTGAAGCCAGGAGCCAGGTGCTTCTCCTGGTCTCCCATGTGGGTGCAGGGCCCAAACACTAGGGCCATCCTCCACTGCACTCCTAGGCCACAGCAGAGAGCTGGACTGGAAGAGGAGCAACTGGCACAGAACTGACGCCCCAACTGGGACTAGAACCCGGGGTGTTGGTGCTGCAGGTGGAGGATTAGCCTAATGAGCAGTGGCACTGGCCAAAGTGTGCTTTGGCCCATTTAGTGGGGTCCTGATTTTTTTTAAAATCCATTCAGCCAACTCAAGTCCTTTGGGTGGTGAATTTAACTCATTTGCATTCAAGGTTAATATTTATAGATAAGAAATAAGATCTGTCATGTTTTGTTATTGGATAATGAATCTGCCTGCTCTTTTGGTGAAATTTGATGGTATCATGTATTTTCATGATGTTTACTTCTAATGCAGGACATCCTTCAGAATTAATACTTTTTTTCTTTAAAAGGACTTTCACCAACTACCCAGTCTGTTATATTCTATTCCATTTTTTCCTCTTTCTCTGTGTGATTTGTGTTGGTTGTAGCACTGATCTGAATTCACCTTGCACCTATACCTTGTGTGCTTGTAAAAATAACAATACATAACTTTCCAGCCTCCTACATGTTTTCTGTACACTGGGCATAAGTGCTTCTAGAACACAATACCTCAGCTAATCTGAACCACAATCTTACAAGGTGGTCTTATTACTACTTATCCTACAGGGATGGGAACTGAACTGGAATTTAGGGAGGTGTTATTTTCCATGGTCACCTGGCTGGGAATAGGCTAGGATGACAGCAGAACTTGGCTGCAAACCACTAGAGTGCACATGGGACCCTGAGGGCTCCTGACCAAGAAGGGGCCGCTTTTCGTTTGGACCCTTCTTCCTTTACAAGTCTTTCCCTAAACTTGAGACCTGCAGCCAGGACCGTGTTATTAGTAGAAGGTGCTAGAAAGCTCTAGCTAAGATGCACTGGTAAGGAAATGGAAATACCAACTTCCCTGTTTGGTCATTACACATTGGATACATGTAATGAAGTATCATGCTGTGCCCTATAAAAATGTGTAACAACAACAAAGCAAGTAATAGGTAAATTGTTGCTTCTGCATTAGAGAGTGGATGCCAGCCAAAATGCTCAACCTGTGGCACAGGGCAAGAGGTTACAAGGTAATCTGCAGGACAGCGAGGGAATGTAAGGAAGAAAAGATGCGTTGGCCTAGCAACCTCAGGAGTATTCAGGGGCGCTATATGAATGGGTGAACGAGTGGGAGAAAGATCTAAGCTCAGGGAGATGTGTGTGTGCACGTGCATGTGTGTGTGCGTGGGTGTGTATTGAAGGGAAAGTCCAAATGTAACTGAAGTTTAGGCATAAGACATTTGGGTCTAAGTGCTCGGTATAAAATCCTCTGTGCAGGAGCCCCAGAGGTGCTGCAGCAGAGAGAGATGTTCACCCTCCCCTGCCTTGGTGCTGTGTCAAGGCTCTGCAGAGGGGTTTCTGCCTCTGCTGGACTGGTGCAGGTGGCTGTGCTGGTGAACCAGTGGGCCCCAGGGTCAGGCAAGTGAAGGTCAGGAGTGCCCAGTTTTTTTTTTTTTTAATTTTCAACTTTTATTTAATAAGTGTAAATTTCCAAAGTACAACTTTTGAATTATAGCAGCTTTTCCCCCCATAACCTCCCTCCCACCCACAACCAACCCATCTTCCACTCCCTCTCCTATCCCATTCTTCATCATGATTCATTTTCAATTATCTTTATATACAGAAGATCAGCTTAGTATATACTAAGTAAAGATTTCAACAGACTGCACCCACACAGACACACTTAGTATAGAGTACTGTTTGAGTAGTAGTTTTACCATTAATTCTCATAGTACAACACACTAAGGGCAGAGATCCGACATAGAGAGTAGGTGCACAGTGACTCCCGCTGTTGATTTAACAATTGACACTCTTATTTATGACGTCAGTAATCACCCGAGGCTCTTGTCATGAGCTGCCAAGGCCACGGAAGCCTCCTGAATTCACCAACTCCTACCTTATTTAGACAAGGCCATATTCAAAGTGGAAGTTCTCTCCTCCTTTCAGAGAAAGGTACTGCCTTCTTTGAGGGCCTGTGCTTCCCGCTGGGATCTCACTCACAGGAATCTTTCATTTAGGTATTTTTTTTGCCACAGTGTCTTGGCTTTCCATGCCTGCGAAACTCTCATGGGCTTTTTTAGCCAGATTCGAATGCCTTAAGGGCTGATTCTGAGGCCAGAGTAGGAGTGCCAAATTTTAGGCAAGCTGGAACAAGAGGTATCAGGCCTTGCTGAGGCAGCTGGCCAGGCGGTGACTTTGGGGGCAGCAGCTTCTGTTTGAGGAGTGACAAAGAGAAACCTCTGAAACCCAGAGAGGAAAGAGCGAAATCCTTCCAGGGACCAAGAGTTACATCCAGGGCCTCTGGGTCTCTGTCTAGAGAGCAAAACATGAGAAAAGGGGCAAGCCTGACTCCTTAGCAGTCCCCTCCAGAACAGTTATGTCAGTTTCTATGTTCTGTCCACTGACTGTGCCCTGTCGCCCTGCAGCACCTGATTGGGGGTCGGTGGGGGAGCTGTTGCTATCTTCTTTTCTCAGAGGATATGCATAACTAGAAGTGACTAGCTAGGTCCTCCGTGCTGGAATCCCACCTGCAGGGAGGTACCAGGAGGGTCTGAGGTGCTGTCCCATGGCTGCACCTGACATGGTTTGGGGGCTCTCCTTCCACTCAATCAGATTGGTTCTAGAATTCCCTCTCCCAGGTGTAAGATCACCCCGTGGACAGGAAGAGCAGGAGGAGAGGCAGAAAGTCAAGACACCATCTTTTTGTTGGCAAAGATGAAACTATGAAGAAAGGCTTCAGGTGTGAGCCTCACCAGTCAACAGGTCATGTGGAATGTGGAAGTTGCCAAATTAAAGATGGAGTCGCTTGTGCCAACCCTAACAAAGAATGACAGGCCAGCAGGTTGTGAAGAGAGGACTCTTTCTTTGTAGTAACTATTGTAAAAGAACCACAAACTGCACAGAGGCCACCCCGACCTAGCACAAACCGTACTTCTGCAGGGACACCTGCCCAGCACACTTGTTCAAGCTTTGTTCATCTTGGCTATTAATCATTGTGGCCAATGATTATTGTTTCAAAATATCTGATGTTACCTTCCTCGTTTTTGCTTTTAAAAACTTCCTCTTGGAGCGAGCATTTGGTCTAGTATTTAACTGACTGGTTGAGATGCTGGATCTCATATCAGAGTGCCTGGATTCTAGTCCTGGCTCAACTCCTGAGTCAAGTTACCTGCAAATGTGCTCTCTGGGAGGCAGCAGATGATGGCTCAAGTAATGAGTCCCTGCCACCTGGGTGGGAGACCCAGATCAAATTCCTGCTGCCAGAATCAGCCTCAAACATAGAGCTACACAGTGGTTGGGAGCTCTCTGTTTTTGTACCACTCAAACAAGTAAAACAAATAAAATTTCTTTTAAATATTTATTTATTTATTTGATAGGCAGAGTTGTAGGCAGAGAAAGGGAGAGAGAGAGAGAGAGACAGAGAGAGAGAGAGAAAGAGAGAGAGAGAGAGAGAGGTCTTCTGTCCACTGGTTCACTCTCCAAATAGCTGTAATGGCTGCAGCTGCGCAGATATGAAGCCAGGAGCCAGGAGCTTCTTTCAAGTTTCCCACGTGGGTGCAGGGGCCCAAGGACTTGGGCCATCTTCTACTGCTATCCCAGGTGCGTTATTAGGGAGCTGGATCAGAAGTGAAATTAAATCAGTAAACAAAAGAGCTATCTGTACCCCCATGTTTATTGCAGCTCAATTCACAATAGCTAAGACATGGACTCTACCTAAATGCCCATCAACAGAAGACTGGATAATGAAATTATGGGATATGTAAACTATGGAATACTACACAGCATTAAAAAATGAAATCCAGTCATTTCCAGCAAAATGTATGAATCTGGAAAACATCATATTTAGTGAAATAAGCCAGTCCCAACGGGACATATGCCATATGTTTTCCCTGATTTG
Organism: Sylvilagus floridanus; assembly: GCA_949820135.1. Classification (NCBI taxonomy): domain Eukaryota; kingdom Metazoa; phylum Chordata; class Mammalia; order Lagomorpha; family Leporidae; genus Sylvilagus; species Sylvilagus floridanus. The sequence continues at coordinate 117,456,743 of OX463238.1, read as the reverse complement.
TGAGAACTAATAGCACATCTAAAATGAAATCTGCAGAAGTGAAATTGACATTTTTAGAAGCAATGACTTGAACAATCCTTGTCTTGACTGTGAAGGGACAGTTTTTAAAAAATTTTTCTTTTCTTTTCTCTTCTTCATACTATATGTTGAACTCTTTACTTAACATAGAGTTAATCATATGTATATAAAGTCAATTAAAACTAGATATCAGTAAAAAATAAGAGGAGGAATAGGGGGAACAAGAGAGGGAGGAGTAAGTTTGTAACTGTAAAGATGTATTGTTCTACATACATTCCTATGGACTTACTTCTAAGGATACAATTTAAAGACTTGTCATGGGATTCCAAATCCCATTAAAATTTGGCCAAAATGCCATCTTAATAGTTAAAGTGATGATATTAAGTGTTGGTTGTAAATGTCGTCTAAGGCAAAGCTATATATAGGTTTAAGTGTTAAAGAGGTCATATAAATGACATCAAGTGCCTGGTAATAACAGAATTAAAAAGCAGGTAATGTCCGACTTTGGAAGCAGTGCACAGCAGACTCATAGAATGACAATTGATTTAAGTAACACTCTGACCTCAGAATCAGCCCTTAAGGCATTTGGATGTGGCTGAAAATCCCATGAGAACATTTCAGGCATGGAATGCCAAGACACTGTGGCCAAAAAAAAAAAATGTCCAACCTATGAAGGTTCTCTGTGAGTGAAACCCCCGTGGAAAGAAGGGGCCATCAGAGAAGATGTACTTTTCACTGGAAGGAGGAGAGGACTTTCACTTTGCTTGCAGCCTTGTCTAAATACTGACAAAATTTGTAGTCACAAAAGGCTTCCGTAGTCTTGGTAGATTATGGCAAGAGCCTCGGGTGATCACTGATGTCAGAAATAAGAATGTCGATTGTTAAATTAATTGCAGAAGTCACTGTGCACTTACTCCCCACGTAGGACTTTTGCCCTTAATGGGTTGTACTATGAGAATAAACTGCAAAACTTGTTCTCAAACAGTACTTTATACGTTGTGTGTGGTGCAAACTGTTGAAATCTTTACTTAGTATAGAGTTGGTCTTCTGTGTATAAAGTTAATTGAAAATGAATATTAATGAAGAATGGGATGGGACAGGGAGTAGGAGAGGGGATGAAAGTGGGGGTGGTAGTGTGAATATCGAGGGAAGAACCATTATATTCCTAAAGCTATGTATCTATGACATTTGCATTCACTAAATAAAAGCTTTAAAAAATAAAATAAAACAAAGAAAGGCACATGTTTTCTGGTGTATCATTCATCATTCCTGACTAAGACACTCTGCTGAGCCCGGACACCGGTGTGATCACTAGCACCAACAACACATGCTGAGACCCCAGGAGAAGGGAGCAGGTCTTCCCTATGCCCACTCCACCTTAAGCCTGGAGTGTGTCACAGCCCCAGGTGGAACATGTGTGTGTGAGAAGCCAGCACAGGATTCATGCATCCCTCTGAGACACTCTATGCCTGGGGATGAATTCACAATCCAGTCTCCTCAGAGAGGTCAGAATCAGTCTGTGGTTCTGACCCAGAAATGAACCAGTTCTTCCTCCTTTCGTAGCTGGTGAATCTCAAACACTGGGGTTCAGGGTGAGATCCAGGAAGCCTGTCTTGAGTTCCTTTGACTGCCACTGATTTGAAGTTTCACTGTCTTTGATCAGTTCTCTCTATTGTCTTAAACTGTCCTCTGGGTCTCTCTGACTCAATGGCAGAGCATTCACCCATAACAAAATGCATCTGACTCAACCCCCAGTTGCTGGGCTCTGGGCACAAACTCACCATGACACAGAGGGCTGTCCTGATTTCCTTATTTTAAATTGCACTTTGTTCCTTGTGGTGATCATCATCCCTCCTCTTCTCTTTACTTTTCTAAATACATGTCACAGTCCAGACATCTTGATTATTTTGTATAGTATTACAAAACACTGGGGAGATTAAACAACACAAGTTCATTTCTCACAGCTCTGCAGGCTGGAGAGTCCATGGTGAGATGTGGCAGATACCGATGGTGGCTTTCTTTCCTGAGGACAAGCAGCTGCCTGGGCCTCACATGGACAGCACCAATGCCACTCATGGGGGCCCTGGCTGTCCCCTCATCTGCACTGGTGCGCACAGCCATGTGAGGAATCTGCCAGGAAAAGGGAGATTCACTCCTGCTAGGTGGCTCTGTGCTGAGGTGGATTCGTCCTGAGAGGAGTGTGGTGGGGGCAAGAGGCGCGGAGTCACCACACAGACCCCGGGAGTCGGGTGAAAGCGGGCCTGAGGCGAGCACCTGGCAGACTCGTTTATTTCAGTTGGTACAGCAGCTTAAATAGCCAAGGCAGCCAATCCAGTCAAGGGGCAGTTTATGCCCTACCAATCACAGCCTGTTGCCAGGTGGTATCTGAAGCCATCCAATCACAGCTTGTTGCTAGGCAGGTTCCATTGCCAGGTAGGTTTGGAAGCCATTCCTGAGTAACTGACACTATCTTGTCAGCGGCCATCTTGGCATGGCCTTTTCATTCCACCACAGCTCTGGATTTGGTTTTCTGGTCATTCAGAGAGATGGGCCAGTGCTAGGGCTGTGATGTGGACAGTGGTGACAGTGCTACTCCTGTCCACAGGAACCAGGGCTGTGAGGTGAGGCAGGGGCTCCACTTCCAAGCACTTGGCCTCATAAAGACTGCTCTGAGCTGCAGCTTCCTAAAATATCTGGATGTAGCATGAGATTGATGGAAATGGAGCCATTCATGGCCAGGAGACACTGTATATTTCATAAATTTATTTGGTAATTTTACTAGAAAAGTATATGACCAATGCAAGATTGAAATCCTAGTAATATTGTTAAAAATTAGTTACTTATAGATCTCATAATTATATGTAAATTACTACATAGTGTATATATTAATATGCATATTAAGATACCATATGTAATTGTGTAAGGTTTATGTATTTCTATAATAGTGTTTATGCACAGTATCTATTCATGTGTTATTATAAATATGGCATTCAATTACATGTTGAATATACAATTCAGAATAATAAAACTTAAGCTACTACCTAAAATAACTATTACTTCCTATGTATTTATTCAGGTCTTGATTGTTTGTTATTCTTTCATTTAGAAAATTCTCTAAATCTAAAGCTGAGGACACTCTCTTACAGAGGACTGAAGGAGCCAGAGGTGCAGCTGAGGCACTGGAGACTGAGGTCCTCCCTGGCTGCCCGAGGCCAGCTCAGGCAGCCTCAGCCCACCTGAGAGGGGCCTGCAAACTGAGACCAAGTGTGGCATCTGTGGTGGGATTCCCCAGCTGAGAACCAGGCTCCCAGGACCCTCACTCTGGCTCCCCTCTCCTCTTCAGGGGACCTGCTCCTGATCCAGGCCTAGTATCCTCTCTCTGTCACTCCCACCTCCACCTGGGGAGGATCCCTTCTCTGCCCCTGATCTCTTCAGTGCAAGACCCTGGTTCTGGTTCTCGTGGTCAGGAAACAAGAAACACAGCACAGAATCAGGAAGTTAGAAAATCTTTGTTATTATTCTGAGTACAAACTTAAGGAAAACCTGACAGATAAAAATTGATGGGCTTGTTCACTCTCCAGGTGTCAAATATCTTCACAGGTGTTTACACTTAAAGTAATACCTGTGAATGCTCACAAACTGTTTCACCTTCTGATTCTTGTTAAATCATTTTCAAGTTATTTGGTTGATTTTAGTAAAAACAAATAGAGACTCCTAAATTATTTAAATCCTGAAATGATAACACGAGATTGTAATTATTTTTATGAACTCTAAGCCTTTATAACTTGACAAGTTAAAGCATCTTCTGTGGATATTCTTTTTTCTTTTTTTTTTTTAACTTTCAACACCTGCTTGGAGACTAATATTGTAATAGCTGCTGTGAGAATCACAGGTGCTTCTCAGACTGCTAATTTGATTCTTCAGGGTAGGTGAGCCACCTGCTGGCCATGAGGTGCTACTGTGGAGTTGTCTGCTCAAATATGAGGGACTCTTTGGTCCCTTAGCTCATGGTCTCTGACTCCCTCACAGATGACCCAGAGATTGGTACTTCGCTGAGATCCCCAGTTACCTTACTTGTAGCACAAGTAGCTCTAATCCCACTGCAAGGGAACCACAAGAACAAGTCAGTTTGTGAGCCTTCCCTGTGAGTTTTGCAAAACTGTGGACTTCCTTCCCCATAAACTCCCTGTCTCCTGTCTGGTGGAGAAAACCTGACGGTTGCAATGTGTGCTGTGGGCAACGATGCTGTGCCCACTACAGCTTCTGTTGCCCACTGGAGGTTAACACAACCACAGGGCCTTCCCCATGTGCTCACACCACCACTTCTAGTATCTTCTCAAGCAGCCTCCATGTCTCTACAGGTGACCACTAAACCCCTAGATCCCAACACCGACACCTGCCTCTTGTTCCAAACAAATACCTCAATTTGCCCATTTGCTGGGCTGAGACTGTGCCCACTTCTGCTAATGCTGAAGTTGCTTAGTCCACCAACCATGAACCCACTGTTCCCATAGGATGAGAGCCTGCCCCAGCGATTTGGCACAGCCACCTCTGTTACAAGCCTTGAGACACCTCTCATCTCCCTGGTTTGGAGGTGGACACGTTGCTTCTCATTCACCTGCTCCCAATCCTTCACAGATGATACCTCCCAAATCCATAAAGACCAGAGCCATCCTGAGTCTCTGTCTTTGTGCAGAAGATGGCGTGAGCATCCTGGTGACCACACTGACTGTGGGCTAGTGCACAATGCACCATTGCCTTGTCACCATCCATTCATTCCTCTTTTTCCCAAAACTTGTGCTACTCAGTTCACGGTGAGGAGGAACTAGAAAGTGAAACATGGCACATTCTGAAAAGTGCACTGGATGTCCTAGGACTTGTCCTCCAGATAACAAAGGGCCGGCCTCACGAGGTGAGGCCTGTGCATCCCAGGTCCTAGGCACACGTGTTCATCCCAGTCATGTTGGAATCAGGTCAATCGGCTTGTGTTGGTGTGGATACCAGGTCTTTGAGCCGTCACCCTGACAGCCTGGTATAGGAGACATTAAGCATCGTGCAGTAATCTCTTGGGTCTTGGCCCAGATGATCCTAGAAAACCCTTTTATCCCAGACCTGACTCATCTCTTTTTCAAGCAGGAGAGGCTTGCCTCCTCCAGGTGCTGCATGCTGTTTGCATATCAATAACTCCGAGAAAATCCAGTAAAACTATTGCCATGTAGCTACACATCTGGAGGTAGTACACAGTCTACCTAGTAGTTCTCCAACATGCTCGGACACAGAGCACTTTTGATTCACTGTCATGGGTTGACCCCAGGTCCTGGGGAGGCTGATGGAGAACTCATTCAAATGCTCTGAGTGTGCTCTGGTGCTTTCATCCTAGTCTCCTTAACAAGGAATGTCCTGTAGAGTGTAGGTCCAGGGTTTCCAGCACACTGTAATACTCTCTTGCTCCAAGAGATTCAGCCTGGGAAATGGCTTAGGCACCACGGGGTCAGTCGTACTAAGAGTGCTGGAGAAACCATAGTCATTGCTGCCTGGGCCTGGGCAAGGCTGACCAAGGCAGATGTGAAGTTCTCTGCTGAGCCCTGTCCTACCGCAGCTTCACATAAACTGCCCAACTGTCCTTGCCCCAGAGTTGTCTGAGTTGCCCAACAGGAAGTAGTCCTGTAAAATTAGGACATCTTGCCCCAGAAGATCCTTAAATAGGAGAAGTCCTGTGCTGCGTGTGTGTGGTGCCTGCTGCTCCAGGAGGCCTGGGTCAGAGGACTGCTGCCTGCCCCTCTCTGCTCATTCCATATAGCCTGTAAGTACTCTATGTGGTGAGGGTTTTGTCATTGCAGCCCAGCATCAATCTGACCCCTCAAGGTAAGGCTTACATGGTGGAACCCAAGCCTGTAGAGCCCGTGCTGTTCTCCTAGTGTGGGCCTCTGGTGGGTGCTGGAGACAGGAGCCACCAGGTGGGCTAATGGAGAATCTCAAGAAGTTTCCTAATACACTTATCTTACTTGACATGCCCAGTGGACACAACAGCAGCTTCTTCATGAGAGCTTTTTTTCACAGAATGTCTATTCAGGATCCCTGTGATTTTCCTACCAGGTCGTATGCTTTTGGCTATTGAGCTGTTTGCATTACTTCTGTACTTTGCATGGTAACCTCAGCAGACATGTGGTTTACAGATACTTTACATCTGTTCCTAGTTTGCCCACTCCCCACTCACTTGGAATCCTGCTCTCCCCTCCTCCAGGTGCCTCCCAGCCATGAGGACCCTCGCTCTCCTTGCTGCCATTCTCCTGGTGGCCCTGCAGGCCCAGGCTGAGCACATTTCAGTGAGCATCGATGAAGTCGTAGACCAGCAGCCCCCACAGGCAGAGGATCAGGACGTGGCCATCTACGTTAAAGAGGATGAGAGCTCCGCTCTTGAGGCTCTAGGTGAGAGATGCAGCACAGCAGAGCTGCACAGACTCAGGGGAGGGACGGGACACGGGCACTGGAACAGCCTGGGAGAGCAACTGAGATGATCTCACATAACCTCCCAGACCCACAATCTCTCAACTGTAACGTGAGCATTGCAAGCCCAATGAATCTGGCACGCTCTGCAAAGACTCCTGAGTGTGAGAGATGTGTGCGGTATTCTCTAGGTTTAAACATGACAGACACATTACTGATGTTTCTGTATCTAAATGTGTAGAATTCATGGAGAGGAGAACATTGAATACAGTCTGTAAGAGGAGGTTTAGAATCTGGAGGCAGGAGCAAGGCTGTGCTCAGATGCATGTGTGATGGGGCCAGAGCACACAGAAGTGAAGACACTGAGAATGAGTCTCGGGTTCTGTGGGACCAGCACTTGCTGTGGGTATTTTTTGGTTGCGTTGTCCATGTTGTTGACTGTCCTAGAGCCAAATAATTAATCCAGTCAACTCACAGGCAAATTCTATAGCATGTTCTTGCTACCCTCCCTGACCCCCATGCTCAATGCTTGATGCTCCTCATGTGTTACAGGTGCAAAGGCAGGCGGGCGCTGTGTTTGTAGAAAAGAAATCGTCTGTAGATATGGGGAACGTCGCATCAGGGACTGCAGAATCCGTGGTGTCCGCTTCCCATTCTGCTGCCCTCGCTGAGCATGACGAGCAGAGAAAGCGAGTTCCTTGTTTGCCTTGAGACAACTCCTGTGGACATCCTTTTCTTTCCTACTCAAATAAAGACCTTTTAGTGAATACTATGTGTCTGTGCTCCTTTGAAGCGTATGTGTGTATTAGTTCAACTCTTAGAAGTGCACGACCCAAAACTCTTAAAATTCTGGCTCCAAATTCTTCGTTGAACTGAGATTAATTCAGGCTTCAGGAAAAAAGTGATCAGAAAGCTCCTATCTGGTTCTATTTTCTCTTCCTTCTGCCTTCATTTAAATGAAGGCTCTGGGCTTGGTTTTCTGGTTTGTTGGAGAGATGCGCCAGTCCTGAGGCTGTGAGGTGGGCAGCAGTGACAGTGCTACTCCTGTCCACAGGATCCAGGGCTGTCAGGTGAGGCAGGGGCTCCACTTCCAAGCGCACTGCCTCATGAAGCCTGTTCTGAGCCCCAGCCTCCTAAAATCACCGGATGTGGTCTGATATTGATGGAAATGGAACCATTCAAAGCTAGAAGACACTGTATATTTCATATAAATTTCTTTGGTAATTTTATTAGAAAAATATTTGACAAATGGAAGAATGAAATCCTGATAATAATCTTACAAATTAGTTATTTTATAGATTGCATAATTATATAGTATACTACATAGTATATATATATCAATATAAGATTATATATCATATGTAGTGATGTACAGGTATGTATTTCTATAATAGTGTATATGCACAGCACCTATTCATGTGTTATTATAAATATGGCATTCAATTACATGTTGAATATACAATTCAGAATAATGAAACTTAAGCTACTACTTAAAATAACTATTACTTTCTATGTGTTTATTCAGGTCTTGATTGTTTGTTATTCTTTCATTTAGAAAATTCTCTAAATCTAAAGCTGAGGACACTCTCTTACAGAGGACTGAAGGAGCCAGAGGTGCAGCTGAGGCACTGGAGACTGAGGTCCTCCCTGGCTGCCCGAGGCCAGCTCAGGCAGCCTCAGCCCACCTGAGAGGGGCCTGCAAACTGAGACCAAGTGTGGCATCTGTGGTGGGATTCCCCAGCTGAGAACCAGGCTCCCAGGACCCTCACTCTGGCTCCCCTCTCCTCTTCAGGGGACCTGCTCCTGATCCAGGCCTAGTATCCTCTCTCTGTCACTCCCACCTCCACCTGGGGAAGATCCCTTCTCTGCCCCTGATCTCTTCAGTGCAAGACCCTGGTTCTGGTTCTCGTGGTCAGGAAACAAGAAACACAGCACAGAATCAGGAAGTTAGAAAATCTTTGTTATTATTCTGAGTACAATCCTAAGCACAAAACTTCCATATAAAAACTCATGGGTTTGCTCCCTCTCCAGTTTAAACCATCATCACACATGTTTACACTTGCAATGATACATGTGAATGCTCACAAACCGTTTCACCTTCTGGTTCTTTTTAAATCATTTTCAAGTTTAGAGTCTTCTACATTATCTAAATACTGACAAGATAACATGAGATTGTGAGTATTTTTATGAACTCAAAACCTTTGTAACCTGACCTGGTCAAGCATCTCTTGTGGATATCCTTTGTTTTTCCTTAGAACACCTGCTTTGGGGACAACCTAATGGTTTTACATAGGGATGAGAGGAGCATCTCAGATAGCTAATTTGATTCTTCAGGGCAGGTGAGCCACCTGCTGGCCATGAGGTGCTACTGTAGAGTAGTCTGCTCAAATATGGTGGACTCATTAGTCTGCCTTGATGAGTGAGGACGTTTCAGTGTGAGAACGCACAGAGAGGGTGCGCTCTTGGCCTGAAAAGACAGCATTCCCACAGAAACTCTGAGTTGCTTAGCTCCTGTGTGTGCTTAGATGTGAGGATGGGGGTGGAGTTAACAAGAGAAAGGGCGTGACCCGAGTTTAAGATCCTCATTACTGCAGATCATCTTGGAAGTTATTAACGCCTCAGGGACTGCAAGGCCTGATGGCTAACGTGAGGGGTTGTACTGATCTTGTGTTTCACTTGTTCATGGAAAGCAGGATCCGAGAGCAGTGAGCCCTTCAGGGACTTCAGTCCCTGCAAGTATGTGAATATGGGGCAGGGAAAGGAGAGGAAGGAGAGAAGGAAACCATGACACTCCCTAGTTGTTCTCCACACACTTGGAGGTTCTACTAACCTAGAATTCCCATGTGCACTGCTTGTTCCATCAGATTGCTGGGGGTCAATGAATAGTTCATGTTATAGTGAAACACTGGTGAGCCTTCCTCTTCTCCCTGTGCCTTGGTAGTGATCAGTGGCCACGAGTGTTATATTCTCTCTTCTATTCCATTCAGAACAGTCTGCACAAGTAGACCATATAAAGCTAGATTCTTCCTTTAGTCCAAGACATGCAAGTCCATGGAAAGATATTTCCCTTGTAGAAAGTTCAGGGTATCTGGGTCATAACCCTAGGGGAGGATTTCCTCATGAGAGTGTTATTGTCTTCTTCATGGATAAATGGAGCCAGGTCATAATTGTAGGTCACAATGGAATGCAGAATGTTAGCTGTGGGGGACAAGGTTAACCAGAAACTTTCATGGGGGTTATAATATCACCTCACATTTGGGTAAATTCAGATCAAATTCAAGCAAATATGAAATGCAGGCATTAATGCACTAATGAGTTATCCTACAGTTAAATGACTACCTCCAGAAGTGGCCATAGACAGTTCCAGAATTCTTTCATTCTATGTATATATCAGCAATGGGATTTAGGCAAATCTTATGCCATTACTTCTCTGAGGCCCTGGGAGAAGAGGACTCTGCCCTGGACCATGTGGTCCATGAACAGTCAAGTGTCCTCTAGAGCAGAGGTTTTGGTAGAACACACTCACTGCAACCCATCCCACCGAGTTTGTGATTCAGCATATCTGAGTGAGACTGGAGATTTCGTATTTCTAGCATATTCCCTAGTGTTGCAAAAGTTTCTGTTCCAAAGGTCAGCCTTTGATTGTGGAGGTAACATTGCTCCAACATGTCTGCCTGGAGCAGCAAGAACAGGTGTCGGGTCCATAACTCCCTCAGTGCCGGCCCCCTGGATCATTCCTTTGAGTGACCCTCCCTGTTAAATACCTCCCTTCTTCTTAAGATTCTTAGGACTTGAATATGCTCTCAGATTAAAAAGCCAGATTGCAGTACCTACACTAAGCCCTCTTCTTCAAGCTTTGCCACTCAGCTGCCCCCTAACCCCATTATTCAACATCTTCAAGCCTCTGTTCTCTTCAACCACTTGTTCCCACTTAATTATCCAGATGTTTTAATCCTTCAAATTCAGACCCGTATCACTTAAATCATTAAACAGAAGAGTCTTTTATTCCTTTTCCCACACACTGTCTCATCTTCCCTGGTAAGTGCCATATGCCAAGTGCATGTCAGCCTCATGTTCTCACTTTCATGTTAATGCTGGGGAAAATCCCAATAAACCAAAAAAAAAAAAAAAAAACCCAACCTAAGCACAGCTAAGCTCATTGCCCCACAGAGAAATCTTCCATAACCATTGCTTTACTCTTGCATTCTCCAAAGGGAAATGAATTTACTTCATATTATTATGGACTCCAGAGAAACTAAAAATATGTTTACTTCACTTTCATCAAATGTTGAAATTGAGGGAGCATTTTATGGTTGATAATTATTTAAACAGTCAATTTCTAATGTTTTAAGTAATCTCCACACTTTCCCACAGTGGCTACCCTGATTTACATCTCCACCAACAGTGTAAACGTGTTCCCCTTCCTCCACATGCTCACCTGCATTTGTTACTCTCTGTGTTTTGGATTTTAGCCATTCTTAAGAGAGTTGGGTAATAATCTCATTGTGGTTTTGATTTGCATTTCCCTGATGGCTGGTGATGTTGAGCATTTTTTCATATATTGTTTGGCCATTTGTATTTCTTCCTTCAAGAACTGTCTATTAAAGTCTTGAGCCCATTTCTCAACTGGTTTAGTTGCTGTCTTGTTGTTGAGTTTTTTAAGTTGCTGATACATTTGGAATATTAAACCTTTGTTGAATAGGTGGTTTGCAAATATTTTTCCCATTTTATTGGTTGTCTCTTCTCTCTGTTGATCATTTCCTCTTCTTTGCATAAGTAAGGCTGAACTTTATATACCAAAAAAGTCATATTTTGACTCAGAAGAAAAGAGTATTATTTGACAGAAGTCACATGGTGTTAGAGTAAACAAGAGCAGTTCAGTGAAGCTGAGCTCACTCTCTAACAACTGCTCTTTCCATAACCATTTCAGTCTGTTTCAAGAGAACTCTAGCTAATTCCTAAAGAAAAGCATTAACTACCTTCTGCGTATTCAAGATATAGGAACTATTACAGTCAAGTTATTTGCTTAATAAGTTCAGCATATCTCATGTCTAACACATGATACTGAACATGAAATCAGCTACTCTTTCCAAGAGAAGTCAATGACTCATAGGACGAGGATTTGGAGAAATGAAAGGGAGAAGTTTATTTAGGATGCTAGCAAATAGGGAGGCAGCAGGTTGGTGGCTCAACATCCAATCTTTTTCAAAGGGAAGATAGGATTTATACATGGAAACACAAATGTAGTTATGTGACAATAATCATGCAAGAAGTGCATAGGGTGAGGCCTCTCAGAAGTTCCAACTCTAGCTGGGTTCTTATCTTGGGACCAGGTCTTCTTGGTCCTTGTCTTGTGATCAGGTCACCAGCACCCAGACTCCAGGGAAAAACAAACAAAAGCATCAAACAGAGTGTGTATGGGTCCTGGGTCAAGCCTAGGTCTTTTTAGACCTTCAGTCCTCAAAATGATATTGCTTAGCCTCTGTTACAAGTATTTCCCTTTTACATGGTTTTGAATAGCTTCAGCCTCAGTATGATTTACTGTTTGCCTGCAGTCAGTCTGATCCATAGTTGTCACCATTTTATTTCAACAAAGCCCTTGCTCTGGCTCTCAAGGCTGAAATATAAGCACAAACTCTCATACTAAAACCCTTTACATGCAAGTTCCTTAAGTTGTATGGATTAAATCTAGATTTATTGTCTTAGGGGGAAATATCTGGTCCAAGGATCTAGTCACTTTTTTAAAGATTTTTATTTTTTTATTATTAATTTATTTTTAAGGACTACAAATTTAATATGTACAACTTTGGGAATATAGTTATTCTTCCCTCCATACCTGCCCTCCCACCTCTCCTCCTCTTCCCTCTACCTTCCCAGTCCCATCCTTCATTAAAATTTATTTTTCAATTTCTTTGTACAGAATACAAAGAAAGATTTCAGTAATTTGCACACACATACACACACACACAAACCTGTTTGATAAAAAGTGTCACAGTTAACTCAGAATACAACTTTTGGAAGACAGAGGTCCTGAAGGGGAGTTAGTGCACAGTGATCCCTGCTGTTAATTTAATGATTAACATTCATGTATGATATCAGTGACCACTCAAGGCTCTTGACTAGGCCTAGGCTATGGAAGCCTTTTGAATCCACAGACTCCATCAGTATTATACAAGGCCATAAGCAAAGTGGAAGATCTCTTCTCCCTTTAGAGAAAAGTACATCTTTCTTTCATGGCCACTTCTTTCCGTTGGGATCTCACTCACAGAGATCCTTCATGTAGAGTTTTTGCCACAGTGTCTTGGCTTTCAATGCCTGAAATGCTCTTACAGTCTTTTCAGTCAGCCCAGGAAGCCTTCAGGGCTGATTCTGAGGTCAGAGTGTTACTTAAAGCAATTGTCATCCTATGAGTCTGCTGTGTGGACTGCTTCCCATGTTGGAACATTCTCTCCTTTTTAATTCTATCTGTTCTTAATACCTGACACTTGATCCTATTTATATTATCTCTCTTTTTTTTAATAACGCTTTTATTTAAAGAATATAAATTTCCAAAATACAGCTTATAGATTACAATGGCTTCCCCCCCATAACTTCCCTCCCACCCGCAACCCTCCCCTTTCCAACTCCTTCTCCCCTTCCGTTCACATCAAGATTCATTTTCAATTCTCTTTATATACAGAAGGTCAGTTTAGTATATATTAAGTAAAGATTTCAACAATTTGCCCTCCCATAGCAACACAAAGTGAAAAATACTGTTGGAGTACTAGTTATAGTATTAATTCACAATGTATAGCACGTTAAGGACAGAGATCCTACATGATATATATATTTTTAAATTGATTAATTTTCTATGCAATTTCCAATTTAACACCAAGATTTTTTAATCATTTGCAATTATCTTTATATACAGAAGATCAATTCAATATATACTATGTAAAGATTTCATCAGTTTGCACCCACACAGAAACACCAAGTGTAAAAATACTGTTTCAGTACTAGTAATAGCATTATTTCACATTGGATAACACATTAAGGACAGATCCCTCATGGGACGTAAGTACACAGTGACTCCTGAAGTTGACTTAACAATTTGACACTCTTGTTTATGGCGTCAGTAATCTCCCTAGGCTCTAGTCATGAATTGCCGAGGCTATGGAAGTCTTTAGGGTTCACTGACTTCGATCTTATTCCGACAGGGTCATAGTCAAAGTGGAGGTTCTCTCCTCCCTTCAGAGAAAGGTACCTCCTTCTTTGATGGCCCCGTTCTTTCCACTGGGATCTCACTCGCAGAGATCTTTCATTTAGGTCTTCTTTTTTTTTTTTTGTTTTTCAGAGTGTCTTAGCTTTCCATGCCTAAAATATTCTCATGGGCTCTTGAGCCAGATCCAAATGCCTTAAGGGCTGATTCTGAGGCCAGAGTGCTATTTAGGACATCTGCCATTCTATGAGTCTGCTGTGTATCCCACTTCCCATGTTGGATCATTCTCTCCCTTTTTGATTCTATCAGTTAGTATTAGCAGACACTAGTCTTGTTTGTGTGATCCCTTTGACTCTTAGACCTATCAGTGTGATCAATTGTGAGCTGAAATTGATCACTTGGACTAGTGAGATGGCCTTGGTACATGCCACCTTGATGGGATTGTATTGGAATCCCCTGGCACAATTCTAACTCCATCATTTGGGGCAGTTTCGATTGAGCATGTCCCAAATTGTACATCTCCTCCCTCTCTTATTCCCACTCTTATATTTAACAGGGATCACTTTTCAGTTAAATTTAAACGCCTAAGAATAATTGTGTCTTAATTACAGAGTTCAACCACTAGTACTAGGATAAAAAAAAATACTACAATGGATAAAGTATTACATAACACTTAATCCTATTTATATGTTCACTTTAACACTTTATATGATCACTTTAACACTTATGATGACATTTTTACCACTCAGCTTAATGGGAATTGGGATGCCATGACAAGTCTTTAAACTGTACCCTTAGAAGTTAGTCCTTAGGAATGTATGTAAAATTATACAGCTTCACAGCTACAAGCTTCCTCCTCCCTCTGTTATTGCCACTCTTATTTCTGAGGTCTATCCTCAATTGACTTTATACACATATGGTTAACTGTATGTTAAGTAAAGAATTCAACAAATAGTATGAAGAAAAAACTCAGCAAAACAAAAAGAAGAAAACTGCTCCTCTTCTCTGTGAGAACCCAGTGGAAAGAGGAGACCATCAAAGAAGGAGGTATTTTTCTGTGAAGGGAGGAGAAAACTACCACTTTGCTTATGGCCCTTATGGCTTTAGATCATCTCAACTCCTTCTGATGTGATCATCTGGGGAGTGAATCAAACAACGGAAGAACTTTCTGTCTTTCCCTCTCTGCCTGCAATTACCTCACAAATAAATAAATAAAATATTTTGAAATAAAGTTGATTTGACTGGCAAGAATATTTTATAATTACCAGTAACAGTATTTAATATATATCAATCCATTGGAAATGTTCATACCTGAAATATTGGTACTTAAACACACACAGAGGAATATACACAATCCTGTTGAGTAAATACTGATGCAGTGTGTGGATTCAAATGGCTTTCATAGCCTAGGGAGCTATGTCAAGAGCCTTGGTTCTTCACTGATGTCATACATAAGAGTATTGTTTGTTAAATTAGCAACAGTTACGGTATACTAACTTCTCATGCAGGACCTCTGCCTTTAATGAATTATACTATGAGAGTTAACTGTAAAATTTATTTTGAAACTGTTTTTTTTTGTGTGTGTGGGTGTGTGTGTGTACAAAGTGTTGAAATCTTTACTTCATATAGAGTTGGACTTCTGTGTACAAAGTTAATAGAAAATGAATCTTAGTGTAGAATGGGAATGGGAAGGGGAGAAGGAAGAGGAGAAGGGGTGGAAGTGAAGGAAGGAGGGGCGGTATATTAGGAAGAATTACTCTATCCCTCAAGTTGTACTTATGAAATTTGTATTCATCAAATAAAAGGTTTCTTTGGGCAATAAATAAATAATTGTAAAACTAAAAAAAATAAAGTATTACTTTATAAGGGTTTACAAAATATGCCCCATTTTCATTGGTCAGTCTTTCTAGCATTCTTCTTTATTTCCATTAGAGAAATTGAAGGCACAAATAAACACATAATTCTAACCAAGTTCCGCAACAGGTAGATGTAAGCCTTATCCTGATAACTGAATCTTCCCCAAGTGTTGTAATGAAGCGGTGCAGACCCACAGGATATCAGGGAGTGAGACCACACCTGAAGACAATAATCCAATTAAGGGCTAGCAGTTTATTGGTGGATCTTCTACCAGGTGAAGGTTGTGGTGGGCAGTGTGGACTATAAAGGATGGGTGAGAGGGAACAGGAAATCATTTGATGACAATCTTATCCAGGTACCAAAGCATCTTGCTACCATGTGAAGACCATCCTCAATGCCATAAAGTCTCTTCCAGCTCAGAGAAGCTTCTCCACAGGGAGCCAGATTGGTCGCCCCTGAAGCCAACTCACTTTGCAGCTGGAGCTCTTTCTGAGGTGAGGGTGGTGATTTCCCTGGGAGACAAACACCACAATGAGTATCATCCCCATCTGAGTTAGAATGTGAATGTCTGAGTTTTTGAAAGACATTGAAGTGAAATTCACCTTGCTTGAGAGGTGAAGCAGCCATCATGTCTCCAGGATCCACTGTCATAAAGAAGCACTTGGAGCAAAGAACTCAGAATTTCACCTAAGATCAGTGGCAACCCTTCCAAGAACAGAACCGACCAAAGAGTGCATTCAGCCTCAGGACAGTGGAGACAAGGCTGGCTTGCAATGTGATCTGAATCACCATTCAAGATCTCCAAGGGGGATCTTTTCTCAAGGTTTGCTGAATTCTTTCCTTATGTAGGGTGAATCACATCTGAATAAAGTCACATGGAAAGAGATGATTGTCGAAGTTAAAGAAAGGAAAATAAAGGAAAAGAGGAGTGAGCTTGGTGGTGTAGGCAGGAGGGATGCCAGGGTGGGAGGTATCCCTATGCTCTGCAGTGTGTACATATGAATTATACGAAGTGTTTCACCTAAGAAAATGAAAAGCTAGTCACTTACCATGACTCACATTCACTACCGTAAACAAAGCAGGCTACTGGAGTATATGACCCTGAGAATCTGGAAATTCAGGTAATACATATTATTTGGAATGATATCATTTAGTGTATTTTATTTTAATTTTCTTTTTAGACAGGCAGAGTGGACAGTGAGAATGAGAGACAGAGAGAAAGGTCTTCCTTTTCCCAGTGGTTCACCCTGCAATGGCAGCTGCAGATGGGGAGCTGCAGCCATCGCACCTCGCTGATCCGAAGCCAGGAGCTCCTGGGCCACAGCAGAGAGCTGAACTGGAAGAGGAACAACCAGGACAGAATCCGCTGCCCCGACCAGGACTAGAACCCGGGGTGCCGATGCCACAGGTGGAGGATTACCCTAGTGAGCCGCAGCGCTGGCCGGAATCATATATTTCTTCCTTGTCTGTACTAAAGCATGAAGGAAAAAATCTGTCCCAAACAACTAATGACTTATTCCCACACGCCACTTTTCTTTTTTCATTTTCTCTTTTTCTTTTCTTCTAAGAGGCAGAGTTAGACAGTGAGAGAGAGACAGAGAGAGAGAGACAGAGAGAAAGGTCTTCCTTCCGTTGGTTCACCCCCCAAATGGCCGCTACGGCCTGCGTGCTGTGCTGATCCGAAGCCAGGAGCCAGATGATTATCCTGGTCTCCCATGCGGGTGCAGGGGCCCAAACACTTGGGCCATCCTCCACTGCACTCCCGGGCCACAGCAGAGAGCTGGACTGGAAGAGGAGCAACCAGGACAGAATCCAGCACCCCCACCGGGACTAGAACCCGGGGTGCCAGCGCCTCAGGCAGAGGATTAGCCTAGTGAGCCGCGCTCGGCGCCTGCCCCAATGATATATTTCTTCCTTGTCTGTACTAAAACAGGAAGGAGAATCCGTCCCAAACAACCTAATGCCTGATCCCCAGGTGTCACTTATGCTGCATTTGATTTTTCTTGAGTGATAGCCATAGAACAAATTCTGAAAAGAAACCCACCTGCACTGCAGCTGTGCTTGTCCTGGCTGTCTGCAGGCACTGGGGGGGGGGGGGGGGTGGATGCTGCGGAAAGAACCCTGGAGAGAAGGAGGCTCCTGGCACCACAGAGGCAAGGCAGTGAGGGAGGAGGGAGTCCAGGCTGGCTTTTATTGGGCCCCTGGGAGGCGGGATCACACCCGCCATCCAATGGGATGTTCACCAATCCAGTCAGACTTGATGGGCTTAGCTCTGGGAACAATGCAGTCGCCTTTGTTTCCGGATTAAGTGATTGCCTTCAGAATATTTCTACTTCATAATAAAAACCAAACCTTTGCATTTTGAACTTCACTCTGCACTGTGCCATTTCCCACTGTATTCAGTTGTCTCCTTCATCCACGAGGAAAGGACGTGCTGCCATTCTGGAAGAGTACCTGGCAGCTGGTGATCTCACTCCAAAGGTGGCCCTCAGTTTCTGTTTCCACGAGGAAGGGTGCACCAGAGATTTTCTACTGCAGCAGCGAGTGCTATGAGTTAAGGATCCTAAGAAGTCTTTGGGTTTCTGTATTAGAAATCTGAGGAACGGGCATTGTGCTTAGGCTCAGTAGAAGATCCTGGCACTAGGCTTCGGATCCGCCAAGCTCCAGCCGTTGTGGTCATTTGGGGAGTGAACGGGCAGTTAGTGTGTGTGTGTGTGTGTGTGTGTGTGTGCGCAAATTGTTGAAATGCTTACTTAGTACAGAGTTAGTCTTCTGTGTACAAAGTTAATTGAAAATAGGTCATTTTTTTTTTCATTTGACAGATAGACAGTGAGAGACAGAGAGAAAGGTCTTCCTTGTGTTTGTTCACTCCCCAAATGGCACGCTCGCCAGGAGCCAGGTGCTTCTTCCTGGTCTCCCATGCGGGTGCAGGGGCCCAAACACTTGGGCCGTCCTCCACTGCCCTCCTGGGCCCCAGTAGAGAGCTGGACTGGAAGAGGAGCAACCGGGACTAGACCCCGGTGCCCCTATGGGATGCCGGTGCTGCAGGCCGAGGATTAACCAAGTGAGCCTCAGCACTGGCCTGAAAATAGGTCTTAATGTGATATCAGACAGGAAAGGGGAGATGTAGGAGGAGAAGGGGAGGAAGTGTGGGCGGTATGGCAGATAGGGTGAGAAGAATCACTCTATTTTTTGCGTTGTACTTATGAAAATTGTATTCATCACATAAAATATTTCTTTAGGGAATACATCAATAAGTTTAAAACTAAATAACATAAAGTATGTCTTTATAAGGATTTACAAAAAAAAACACCCTATTTTCCGCCATCAGTCTTTCCAGCATTCTTCTTTGTTTTCCTTTGAGAAATCAATGGCACATATGAGCTCCTCCTGGCAACCAAGTTCCACCATAGGCAGATTAAGCCTTATCCTAACACCTGCATATTCTCCAGGGGTTGCAATAAAGCAGTTAAGTCCCTGAGGCTTAGGGAGTGAGACCACACCCTAAGGCCCCTAATCCCGTGAAGGGCTAGCAGTTGATTGATGGACCTGGTACCATGGGAAGGCTGTGGTGGGCAGTGTGGACTATAAAGGGTGGGTGAGAGAAAACAGGTGATCATTTGTTGACAACTCTCATCCAGAGACTGATGTTGGCCTCCAGAAAAGGACACTGTTGGCATAGAAACATAGCGATTACAACCAGATGCATTGGAGGTTCTAGGACAGCATTAGACCACCTGAAGCTCAAAAGATATGGGGCCCCTCTGTTGCCATGGGAAGACTGAGGCTGCCATGGAATGCAGGGAGACTCCCACTCACCTCCACAACCTAAACCATTTGAGCCCTTGAAAGAGTCTGCAGACATCTCCTGCAGGCCAGACTGACTGTGGATGCCCGGCATCCCAAATACACAAGCAGAGCTCCGGGCAGAAGTAACGGAACTCAGATCTCAGGCTACGCTCATACGTGAACTCCAGAAAATGCCACTTTATTAGTTGATTCTTAAGAAACCGAGAGGAAAACAGAATCAGCTTTTAAGTCTTTATTTACTTATTTGAAAGGAAGAGTGAGTGAGGGGGTCGGGGGAGGGGAGAGAGAGAGAAAGTGTCTTCCAGTCTTTCATTTGTCATGTCTGTGTTCTCACAGGGAGGTGGGTTCTCGGTTCTCGTGGGCAAGGTCAGCCTGCTGCACCCTAACCCTGCCTTGGGATCTTCCAGACCCCGCTGCTCTCTTACCCCGCCAATAACTGGAGACACCAAGACTTGAACAGACGGCCACAATGGCTGCCAGCATGGCAGGCTGTAGCTTCAGTTCCTGTATCATGAAGCCAGACAGCAAAGGGGTTTGTAGTCTAACTCTTCTGCAATCTTAGAGACCTATGCCCTGATCTCTCATTTCCATAAGCTCTTCCCATACTGGAAGTAGCCTTGATGAGATGAGATATAATATAGTGTATGCAAGGATGTATGTGTGTGTGTGTGTGAGTTTGTCCAGGTGTGTGTTTAGAGTCTAATGGGGGTGTCAGCACTGCGGCACACTGGGTAACGCTGCAGCCTGCAGTGCTGGCATTCCATATGGGCTCCGGTTTGAATCCTGGGGGCTCCACTAACAATCCAGCTCTCTTCTATGGCATGGGAAAGCAGTAGAAGATGGCTTATGTGCTCGGGCCCCTGCACCCGCATGGGAGACCTGGAAGAAGCTCTGGCTCCTGGCTTGGGATAAGCACAGCTCTCCTGTTGCGGCCAACTTGGGAGTGATCCAGTGGATGGAAGACCCCCCCCCGCTCCCTGGGTAACTCTGACTTTCGAGTTTAATAAAGAAATCTGAGAAAAAGAGTTTCATGAGGGTAAACATGATTGTGCTAAGCAGATGTTTAACACATGGGTGATTCTCGAGTAGGGCAAACTCAGTTGCATTCTCCATGCAGGACTTACCCTCCATTCACGTTCATGGACTATTCCCATGGGTACATTATAAGACACACATCGGATTGCCGTGGAGGTGGTCTTTGCCTGAGATCCTGTACTTCATTTTCTGTGTTACAATGTATGTCTTTGAGAGGCTTAGAGAAGGGAGACAGAGATAGAGACCTGCCATCCCCTGGCTCACTTCACCAATGACCTCAGTTTCCAGGAGCTGGATCTCAACCACATCTCCTCCATAGGTGCTGGGAGGCTGATTATTTGAGGGATGCTGGAAGTCTCCCGGGGTCAGCAGTAGCAGAAGGCTGCAGGCAGTGGTGAAACATTGGTATCAAACCGAATATGCGATGTGAGCATCTTAACTCTTCAACTCAATCCTAGAGCAAATGCCCAAGCCTAAGGTTCTGTATCTTAGATAAGTGATAGAGAGATGTGCCAAGGTCTTCAAGTGCCAGTATTAAACCGTGGTACATCAAAAGAGTTATAAAGTGTTTACCCTGCTAAGTGAAGCCTGGACACAGCATTTCATAGTTGACATCACTTTATTGATGGCAAAATTACTTTTGTCAATACAGGTTCATGTGGAAATACAATAACCGAAGAATACAAGGTCACGAGGACGTTCAGCTTCAGGATTTCCTCTGCAACCCGACCAGAGACAGAGGCCCTGCTCTCAGGACTGAGCATTGCTTCAAAGACGCAGAAGCCAAAGCACAGCCAGAGGGTCTGAAAATACAGTTATCTGAACAACAAGTACTGATGAACTGTTTAGTATGTATATTATAATTTCATACCTAGTCCACCAAGCCAATCAATTGTATAAACTCCTTCACGTAAAGGCCATTATTCTCCAGTGAAAGTCCCCTGGAAACACCACAGAATTGAAGTGATGCAGAGAGGTCATGTGTGTCTGCTGCCAGCATTCCCTCTGGCTGCCAGGGTGCTCTTGCTGGACAGCTGAGGACATTCTGAGGACACTGGCATGGCCTGCTTCCGGAATCTTCCCTTCCCCAGTACAACCCCCAGCCACCAGTCACCTGAGGAGACAGGTGGGCATTGCCCTTCCAGTGGACGGCTCACTCCCAGTCACTGTCCTCAGAGGAGGAGGAGGAGATCTGAAGGGACTCATAGAGGAGTCTCAGTGGAGACTTCACACAGGGTTTCTGTGTCTTCTTGGGGACAGGCGGGTTCAGAGGAGTGGCAGTTGGCTTCCCATGGGGCTGAGGCGAGGGAGCAGTCATGAACCTGCAGCTCCACCAGTTCTTGCCTACTGCACTGAAGGCCATTCTGAGGGACGCGCCTGGAACACAGCTAGGAGCTGGGTGATGGGAGGGAGTGGAGCCCTGCCCAGTTGTCTCGGGAACTCTGTGTTTTGGTGGCTGCAGGTCAGTGTGGAGCTCTGGAGCTGGTGAACTCTGTGACACAGGAAGTGACATTGGTCTTCCTTGGCCCCTTGTAGTTGGCAGCTCCTGCCGACTCTGGAGAGTCTCATGCTTAGGTGACTGAGCGGTCCTCTGCAGGTTTTGTAAGGGGCTCAGTCTTGGTCTCTTGGCTGGATTCCTCGAGGAATGATGGGGCGTGTTGACGGATCTCTTGCCTGGAGGCCCATTGTTGGGTTTGGATTGGGGACCCATTCTCAGAGCCTCAGGCTGTTTCCTGGGCTGTGGATCCTCCTGTGAAAATCGGACTTGTGTCTGCCATCAGGAGCTTCCGTCTGAGCCCTGTGCTTTGGAGGCCTTCTTGGGGATTTTAAAAGCAGACCAATGAGGCCTGAGGCCTGTCTGCTTCACACTGAAGGTACGGTGCTGGCCATGTTGCTTCACTGCAGGCGGGCTGGGGTCAGGGGTATCCACCTCCTCACCTTTCTTTTGGCTAGAGCTTGAGAAGTGACTCACTTCAGGGGCTTTTAGGAGAGGTGAGGAGCTCCTGGGCTTCAGTGCAGATTTCTGGGTGTCTAGCTGACTTGTGAGGTCAGGCTCCAAGACCCTTGTCTCTTGGGCTATGTTGAGAGGCCTAGGCCCACTTGGTTGCTGTAGGAAAAGACAAACACAAATAATGAGGTTAGGATTGTCTTACCATAGAGTAAATGTGAAAACTGGTCAAGTAAAATTAGTGAACCCAGCGCAATAATTGAGTCCCATTACAAGGACAAACAGCCATTTGAATGAGGAATGTCCAACTGATTATCTTGTGATAATCAAAAATAAAGAAATGACACAATCAATTAGAAACCTCTGGGATGCCAACAGTTCATGGAACTGTGGAACATGACTCTATATCTGGTTGGATGCAAAGCTTTTAAGTTACTGCCCAATATTTCCAAAATGGCATCTCAAAAGTAAGGCAATGACAGTCAACTAGAGTTAATCAAAGCTTTAATTAACTCCTCACACAGAAGGGGCCATGAGAGTCAAGAAAACCAAGGCTATCCTAGACAAGCCAAGCATGGGCAGCCAGGAAACTCACACTCAGATCCTCCCAGGACTTGGTCACGTCCTTCCAGCTGTGCTGCTGCCTCCCTGGGAGGTTCCTGGGAAGTTTCTGGAGGACAGCCTTGCTTTGCAGCTCGCCTTGCCTGTAGAAAAGCAGAGCAAGTTTCCTTGTGTTCATTTCCTGTGCACCACTACCTCCAATCACATTGAACAGCACCATGGGCTACACTGATTCTGCACCTCTCTTCCAGTCAAGGTTTTCCCCTAAACACAGATTGCCCTGCAAATTGTCCACTGCCTACTTTCTAGGAGGTTTCACTGCTTCTCTGCCTGTCATGACCAAATTCCAAGATGCACCCTGCTCCTACAACTTAGTGATTTGTCAGACATAGGCAGAGCTCCATGGTCTGGAGACCTGGATGAAGTGGGGCTCTTTCCGTTTCTCTGTAGGCTGTCAGTCACTGTTTAGAGGTGGGGATCCATCTCCTCTCTACGTGGCCGTGCCCTGAATGACTTTCAATGACTTTCACGTGACTCACCTTTGATTCTCTTCCTTGTGTAGCTCTGTCTTCCTCAATGGCCCTGGGTTCACGGGATGCTGCCGTTTCTAAGGCACCAGGTTCTCCTTATTTGGGTCCATGGGCTGCAGAGTCAGAGTCCCATGGGAGCACTTGATGGGGCACCTCCTGCTGTGTGCCATGTGACCAAAGGCCCCACAGCTTTTGCACTTGACCTGCGATTCGTAAAGATACTTGTTAGTTGGATCAGCAGAATTCACAGGTTTAATGTATCACAGGTCAGTTGAATAACCTATTGTCAATTCTTACTTTGCTGTTCACTTGGAGTACAAAGCTAGACATGGATCTCATTCATTGTGAAACATTTCAGACGTATTGTAGTGCCAACGCCTGGATTAGGGAGGGATATTCGAGTGTAGGACAGGAGATTCCACAGGAGAAGATAAGGAACCAGGTTTCAGTGAAAGTGCATGGTCAGCTGTGTCACCTAATGGGACATAAGGTCTCCCGAAGACACCGAATGGCACAGAGACCTACTGAGGATGTCTCAGGTCAGGATAACACAGGATGGAAACGATCATTTAAGTCACAGAGGCAGAATGGTCCATGTCCCTCTCCAGTCTGTGTGCGTGAAGAAGGATCCTTGAGTCCCTCCAGATCCCAACCTCTGCGTACCCTGGGATTCTCCTCCTCTGGTGGGGGCACCCTCAGGCCTGCTGGTCCCTTCTGTTGCTTTCTCATGTTCTGAGGTTGATGGACTCCGTGGGTCAGTAGTTCTGGATAGTGATCTGCCATTTACCCGTCCACTCGGGAGCTTTGGAGGTCAGTTTTCCTCAGACATTGATTTCTGTGTCCTGATCAAAGAAAAATAAATTTTGAAATGATAAACAAACAGAATTCCCTTCAGAACCTTCTTTGACCGGGTCGAGGTAGGTGTGTGTGTGGTCAGAAAGTGTAGTTTTCTAAAAAATTGTTGAACACCATTAATATTTCAATATTCCTTGACCACGGCACACACTATTCTGTGACTTTTTTTCTCACTGTTTGTTGAATTCTTTCCTTATGTAGGGTGAATCACATCTGAATAAAGTCACATGGAAAGAGATGATTGTTGAAGTTAAAGAAAGGAAAATAAAGGAAAAGAGGAGTGAGCTTGGTGGTGTAGGCAGGAGGGATGCCAGGGTGGGAGGTATCCCTATGCTCTGCCGTGTGTACATATGAATTATACGAAGTGTTTCACCTAAGAAAATGAAAAGCTAGTCACTTACCATGACTCACATTCACTACCGTAAACAAAGCAGGCTACTGGAGTATATGACCCTAAGGATTTGGAAATTCAGGTAATACATATTATTTGGAATGATATCATTTAGTGTATTTTATTTTAATTTTCTTTTTAGACAGGCAGAGTGGACAGTGAGAATGAGAGACAGAGAGAAAGGTCTTCCTTTTCCCAGTGGTTCACCCTGCAATGGCAGCTGCAGCTGGGGAGCTGCAGCCATCGCACCTCGCTGGTCCGAAGCCAGGAGCTCCTGGGCCACAGCAGAGAGCTGAACTGGAAGAGGAGCAACCAGGACAGAATCCGCTGCCCCGACCAGGACTAGAACCCGGGTGCTGATGCCACAGGCAGAGGATTAGCCTAGTGAGCCATGGCGCCGGCCGGAATGATGTATTTCTTCCTTGTCTGTGCTAAAACATGTAGGAAAAAATCTGTCCCAAACAACTAATGCCTTATTCCCAAATGCCACTTTTCTTTTTTCATTTTCTCTTTTTCTTTTTTTTCTAAGAGGCAGAGTTAGACAGTGAGAGAGAGACAGAGAGTGAGAGAGAGAGATTGAGAAAGGTCTTCCTTCCGGTGGTTCACCCCCCAAATGGCCGCTACGGCCTGCGTGCTGTGACGATCCGAAGCCAGGAGCCAGATGATTATCCTGGTCTCCCATGCGGGTGCAGGTGCCCAAACACTTGGGCCATCCTCCACTGCACTCCCGGGCCACAGCAGAGAGCTGGACTGGAAGAGGAGCAACCAGGACAGAATCCGGCACCCCCACCGGGACTAGAACCTGTGGTGCTGTCGCCTCAGGCAGAGGATTAGCCTAGTGAGCCGCGCTCGGCGCCTGCTGCAATGATACCTTTTTTTTTATAAAGCTTTTAATAAAAAATATAAATTTCTGAAGTACAGCTTATGGATTACAATGGCTCCCCCCCACATAACTTCCCTCCCTCCCACTACCCTCCCCTCTCCCGTTCCCTCTCCCCTTCTGTTCACATCAAGATTCATTTTCAATTCTCTTTATACACAGAAGATCAGTTTAGTACATATTACATAAAGATATATTTCTTCCTTGTCTGTACTAAAACATGAAGGAGAGTCTGTCCCAAACAACTAATGCCTGATCCCCAGGTGTCTCTTATGCTGCATTTGATTTTTCTTGAGTGATAGCCATAGAACAAATTCTGAAAAGAAACCCACCTGCCCTCCAGCTGTGCTTGTCCTGGTTGTCTGCAGACACTCAGGTGGGTGGATGCTGCAGAAAGAGCCCTGGAGAGAAGGAGGCTCCTGGCACCACAGAGGCAAGGCAGTGAGGGAGGCTGGCTTTTATTGGGCCCCTGGGAGGCGGGATCACACCCGCCATCCAATGGGATGTTCACCAATCCAGTGAGACCTGATGGGCTTAGCTCTGGGAACAATGCAGTCGCCTTTGTTTCCGGATTAAGTGATTGCCTTCAGAATATTTCTACTTCATAATAAAAACCAAACCTTTGCATTTTGAACTTCACTCTGCACTGTGCCATTTCCCGCTGTATTCAGTTGTCTCCTTCATCCATGAGGAGAGGAGGTGCTGCCATTCTGGAACAGTACCTGGCAGCTGGTGATCTCACTCCAAAGGTGGCCCTCAGTTTCTGTTTCCACGTGGAAGGGTGCACCAGAGATTTTCTACTGCAGCAGCCAGTGCTATGAGTTAAGGATCCTAAGAAGTCTTTTGGTTTCTGTATTAGAAATCTGAGGAACGGGCATTGTGCTTAGGCTCAGTAGACGATCCTGGCTCTAGGCTTCGGATCCACCATCTCCAGCTGTTGTGGCCATTTGGGGAGTGAACGGGAAGTTAGTGTGTGTCTCTGTGTGTGTGTGTGTGTGTGTGTGCGCAAATTGTTGAAATGCTTACTTAGTACAGAGTTAGTCTTCTCTGTACAAAGTTAATTGAAAATAGGTCATTTTTTTTTTCATTTGACAGATAGACAGTGAGAGACAGAGAGAAAGGTCTTCATTCCGTTGCTTCACTCCCCAAATGGCACGCTGGCCAGGAGCCAGGTGCTTCTTCCTGGTCTCCCATGCGGGTGCAGGGGCCCAAACACTTGGACCATCCTCCGCTGCCCTCCTGGGCCACAGCAGAGAGCTGGACTGGAAGAGGAGCAACCGGGACTAGACCCAGGTGCCCCTATGGGATGCCAGTGCTGCAGGTGGAGGATTAACCAAGTGAGCCTTGGGGCTGGCCCGAAAATAGGTCTTAATGTGATATCAGACGGGAAAGGGGAGATGTAGGAGGAGAAGGGGAGGAAGTGTGGGCAGTACGGCAGAATTACTCTATTTTTTGCGTTGTACTTATGAAAATTGTATTCATCACATAAATGGTTTCTTTAGGGAATACATCAATAAGTTTAAAACTAAAAAACATAAAGTATGCCTTCATAAGGATTTACAAAAAAAAAAAAGAAAAAAAAAAGAAAACCCTATTTCCAGCCATCAGTCTTTCCAGCATTCTTCTTTGTTTTCCTTTGAGAAATCAATGGCACATATGAGCTCCTCCTGGCAACCAAGTTCCACCATAGGCAGATTAAGCCTTATCCTAACAACTGCAAATTCTCCAGGGGTTGCAATAAAGCAGTTAAGTCCCTGAGGCTTAGGGAGTGAGACCACACCCTAAGGCCCCTAATCCCGTGAAGGGCTAGCAGTTGATTGATGGACCTGGTACCATGGGAAGGCTGTGGTGGGCAGTGTGGACTATAAAGGATGGGTGAGAGAAAACAGGTGATCATTTGTTGACAACTCTCATCCAGAGACTGATGTTGGCCTCCAGAAAAGGACACTGTTGACATAGAAACATAGCGATTACAACCAGATGCATTGGAGGTTCTAGGACAGCATTAGACCACCTGAAGCTCAAAAGATATGGGGCCCCTCTGTTGCCATGGGAAGACTGAGGCTGCCATGGAATGCAGGGAGACTCCCACTCACCTCCACAACCTAAACCATTTGAGCCCTTGAAAGAGTCTGCAGACATCTCCTGCAGGCCAGACTGACTGTGGGTACCCGGCATCCCAAATACACAAGCAGAGCTCCTGGGCAGGGGTAAAGGAACTCAGATCTCAGGCTACGCTCATACGTGAACTCCAGAAAATGCCACTTTATTAGTTGATTCTTAAGAAACCGAGAGGAAAACAGAATCAGCTTTTAAGTCTTTATTTACTTATTTGAAAGGAAGAGTGAGTGAGGGGGTCGGGGGAGGGGAGAGAGAGAGAAAGTGTCTTCCAGTCTTTCATTTGTCATGTCTGTGTTCTCACAGGGAGGTGGGTTCTCGGTTCTCGTGGGCAAGGTCAGCCTGCTGCACCCTAACCCTGCCTTGGGATCTTCCAGACCCCGCTGCTCTCTTACCCCGCCAATAACTGGAGACACCAAGACTTGAACAGACGGCCACAATGGCTGCCAGCATGGCAGGCTGTAGCTTCAGTTCCTGTATCATGAAGCCAGACAGCAAAGGGGTTTGTAGTCTAACTCTTCTGCAATCTTAGAGACCTATGCCCTGATCTCTCATTTCCATAAGCTCTTCCCATACTGGAAGTAGCCTTGATGAGATGAGATATAATATAGAGTAGGTATGTATGTATGTATGTGTGTGTGTGAGTTTGTCCAGGCGTGTGTTTAGAGTCTAATGGGGGTGTCAGCACTGCGGCACACTGGGTGACGCTGCAGCCTGCAGTGCTGGCATTCCATATGGGCTCCGGTTTGAATCCTGGGGGCTCCACTAACAATCCAGCTCTCTTCTATGGCATGGGAAAGCAGTAGAAGATGGCTTATGTGCTCGGGCCCCTGCACCCGCATGGGAGACCTGGAAGAAGCTCTGGCTCCTGGCTTGGGATAAGCACAGCTCCCCTGTTGCGGCCAACTTGGGAGTGATCCAGTGGATGGAAGACCCCCTCCCGCTCCCTGGGTAACTCTGACTTTCGAGTTTAATAAAGAAATCTGAGAAAAAGAGTTTCATGAGGGTAAACATGATTGTGCTAAGCAGATGTTTAACACATGGGTGATTCTCGAGTAGGGCAAACTCAGTTGCATTCTACATGCAGGACTTACCCTCCATTCACGTTCATGGACTATTCCCATGGGTACATTATAAGACACACATGGGATTGCCATGGAGCTGGTCTTGCCTGAGATCCTGTACTTCATTTTCTGTGTTACAATGTATGTCTTTGAGAGGCTTAGAGAAGGGAGATAGAGTAGAGACCTGCCATCCCCTGGCTCACTTCACCAATGACCTCAGTTTCCAGGAGCTGATCTCAACCACATCTCCTCCGTAGGTGCTGGGAGGCTGATTATTTGAGGGATCCTGGAAGTCTCCCGGGGTCAGCAGTAGCAGAAGGCTGCAGGCAGTGGTGAAACATTGGTATCAAACCGAATATGCAATGTGAGCATCTTAACTCTTCAACTCAATCCTAGAGCAAATGCCCAAGCCTAAGGTTCTGTATCTTAGATAAGTGATAGAGAGATGTGGCCAAGGTCTTCAAGTGCCAGTATTAAACCGTGGTACATCAAAAGAGTTATAAAGTGTTTACCCTGCTAAGTGAAGCCTGGACACAGCATTTCATAGTTGACATCACTTTATTGATGGCAAAATTACTTTTGTCAATACAGGTTCATGTGGAAATACAATAACCGAAGAATACAAGGTCACGAGGACGTTCAGCTTCAGGATTTCCTCTGCAACCCGACCAGAGACAGAGGCCCTGCTCTCAGGACTGAGCATTGCTTCAAAGACGCAGAAGCCAAAGCACAGCCAGAGGGTCTGAAAATACGGTTATCTGAACCACAAGTACTGATGAACTGTTTAGTATGTATATTATAATTTCATACCTAGTCCACCAAGCCAATCAATTGTATAAACTCCTTCACGTAAAGGCCATTATTCTCCAGTGAAAGTCCCCTGGAAACACCACAGAATTGAAGTGATGCAAAGAGGTAATGTGTGTCTGCTGCCAGCATTCCCTCTGGCTGCCAGGGTGCTCTTGCTGGACAGCTGAGGACATTCTGAGGACACTGGCATGGCCTGCTTCCGGAATCTTCCCTTCCCCAGTACAACCCCCAGCCACCAGTCACCTGAGGAGACAGGTGGGCATTGCCCTTCCAGTGGACGGCTCACTCCCAGTCACTGTCCTCAGAGGAGGAGGAGGAGATCTGAAGGGACTCATAGAGGAGTCTCAGTGGAGCCTTCACACAGGGTTTCTGTGTCTTCTTGGGGACAGGCGGGTTCAGAGGAGTGGCAGTTGGCTTCCCATGGGGCTGAGGCGAGGGAGCAGTCATGAACCTGCAGCTCCACCAGTTCTTGCCTACTGCACTGAAGGCCATTCTGAGGGACGCGCCTGGAACACAGCTAGGAGCTGGGTGATGGGAGGGAGTGGAGCCCTGCCCAGTTTTCTCAGGAACTCTGTGTTTTGGTGGCTGCAGGTCAGTGCGGAGCTCTGGAGCTGGTGAACTCTGTGACACAGGAAGTGACATTGGTCTTCCTTGGCCCCTTGTAGTTGGCAGCTCCTGCCGACTCTGGAGAGTCTCATGCTTAGGTGACTGAGCGGTCCTCTGCAGGTTTTGTAAGGGGCTCAGTCTTGGTCTCTTGGCTGGATTCCTCGAGGAATGATGGGGCGTGTTGACGGATCTCTTGCCTGGAGGCCCATTGTTGGGTTTGGATTGGGGACCCATTCTCAGAGCCTCAGGCTGTTTCCTGGGCTGTGGATCCTCCTGTGAAAATCGGACTTGTGTCTGCCATCTGGCGTTTCCGTCTGAGTCCTGTGCTTTGGAGGCCTTCTTGGGGATTTTAAAAGCAGACCAATGAGGCCTGAGGCCTGTCTGCTTCACGCTGAAGGTACGGTGCTGGCCATGTTGCTTCACTGCAGGCGGGCTGGGGTCAGGGGTATCCACATCCTCACCTTTCTTTTGGCTAGAGCTTGAGAAGTGACTCACTTCAGGGGCTTTTAGGAGAGGTGAGGAGCTCCTGGGCTTCAGGGCAGATTTCTGGGTGGCTAGCTGACTTGTGAGGTCAGGCTCCAAGATCCTTGTCTCTTGGGCTATGTTGAGAGGCCTAGGCCCACTTGGTTGCTGTAGGAAAAGACAAACACAAATAATGAGGTTAGGATTGTCTTAGCATAGAGTAAATGTGAAAACTGATCAAGTAAAATTAGTGAACCCAGCGCAATAATTGAGTCCCATTACAAGGACAAACAGCCATTTGAATGAGGAATGCCTAGGAGTGCAGTGGAGGATGGCCCAGGTGCTTGGGCCCTGCACCCCACGGGGAGACCATGAAAAGCACCTGGCTCCTGGCTCCTGCCATCGGATGAGTGCGGTGCGCCGGCCGCATCGCGCCAACCGCGGCGGCCATTGGAGGGTGAACCAACGGCAAAGGAAGACCTTTCTCTCTGTCTCTCTCTCTCACTGTCCACTCTGCCTGTAAAAAAAAAAAAAAAAAAAAAGAAATAAAGAAATGACACAATCAATTAGAAACCTCTGGGATGCCAACAGTTCATGGAACTGTGGAACATGACTCTGTATCTGGTTGGATGCAAAGCTTTTAAGTTACTGCCCAATATTTCCAAAATGGCATCTCAAAAGTAAGGCAATGACAGTCAACTAGAGTTAATCAAAGCTTTAATTAACTCCTCACACAGAAGGGGCCATGAGAGTCAAGAAAACCAAGGCTATCCTAGAGAAGCCGAGCATGGTTAGCCAGGAAACTCACACTCAGATCCTCCCAGGACTCGGTCACGTCCTTCCAGCTGTGCTGCTGCCTCCCTGGGAGGTTCCTGGGAAGTTTCTGGAGGACAGCCTTGCTTTGCAGCTCGCCTTGCCTGCAGAAAAACAGAGCAAGTTTCCTTGTGTTCATTTCCTGTGCCCCACTACCTCCAATCACATTGAACAGCACCGTGGGCTACACTGATTCTGCACCTCTCTTCCAGTCAAGGTTTTCCCCTAAACACAGATTGCCCTGCAAATTGTCCACTGCCTACTTTCTAGGAGGTTTACTGCTTCTCTGCCTGTCATGACCAAATTCCAAGATGCACCCTGCTCCTACAACTTAGTGATTTGTCAAGCATAGGCAGAGCTCCATGGTCTGGAGACCTGGATGAAGTGGGGCTCTTTCTGTTTCTCTGTAGGCTGTCAGTCACTGTTTAGAGGTGGGGATTCATCTCCTCTCTACGTGGCTGTGCCCAGAATGACTTTCAATGACTTCCACGTGACTCACCTTTGATTCTCTTCCTTGTGTAGCTCTGTCTTCCTCAATGGCCCTGGGTTCACGGGATGCTGCCATTTCTGAGGCACCAGGTTCTCCTTATTTGGGTCCATGGGCTGCAGAGTCAGAGTCCCATGGGAGCACTTGATGGGGCACCTCCTGCTGTGTGCCATGTGACCAAAGGCCCCACAGCTTTTGCACTTGACCTGCGATTCGTAAAGATACTTGTTAGTTGGATCAGCAGAATTCACAGGTTTAATGTATCAGAGGTTAGTTGAATAACCTATTGTCAATTCTTACTTTGCTGTTCACTTGGTGTACAAAGCTAGACATGGATCTCATTCATTGTGAAACATTTCAGACGTATTGTAGTGCCAACGCCTGGATTAGGGAGGGATATTCGAGTGTAGGGCAGGAGATTCCACAGGAGAAAATAAGGAACCAGGTTTTAGTGATAGTGCATGGTCAGCTGTGTCACCTAATGGGACATAAGGTCTCCCGAAGACACCGAATGGCACAGAGACCTACTGAGGATGTCTCAGGTCAGGATAACACAGGATGGAAACGATCATTTAAGTCACAGAGGCAGAATGGTCCATGTCCCTCTCCAGTCTGTGTGCGTGAAGAAGGATCCTTGAGTCCCTCCAGATCCCAACCTCTGCGTACCCTGGGATTCTCCTCCTCTGGTGGGGGCACCCTCAGGCCTGCTGGTCCCTTCTGTTGCTTTCTCATGTTCTGAGGTTGATGGACTCCGTGGGTCAGTAGTTCTGGATAGTGATCTGCCATTTACCCGTCCACTCGGGAGCTTTGGATGTCAGTTTACCTCAGACATTGATTTCTGTGTCCTGATCAAAGAAAAATAAATTTTGAAATGATACACAAACAGAATTCCCTTCAGAACCTTCTTTGACCGGGTCGAGGTAGGTGTGTGTGTGGTCAGAAAGTGTAGTTTTCTAAAAAATTGTTGAACACCGTTAATATTTCAATATTCCTTGACCACGACACACACTATTCTGTGACTTTTTTCTCACTGTTTGTTGAGTTCTTTCCTTATGTAGGGTGAATCACATCAATCACATCTGAATAAAGTCACATGGAAAGAGATGATTGTCAAAGTTAAAGAAAGGAAAATAAAGGAAAAGAGGAGTGAGCTTGGTGGTTAGGCAGGAGGGATGCCAGGGTGGGAGGTATCCCTATGCTCTGCAGTGTGTACATATGAATTATACGAAGTGTTTCACCTAAGAAAATAAAAAGCTAGTCACTTACCATGACTCACATTCACTACCGTAAACAAAGCAGGCTACTGGAGTATATGACCCTGAGAAGTGGGAATTTCGGGTAATACATATAATTTGGAATGATATCATTTAGTGTATTTTATTTTAATTTTCTTTTTAGACAGGCAGAGTGGACAGTGAGAATGAGAGACAGAAGGAAGGTCTTCCTTTTCCCAGTGGTTCACCCTGCAATGGCAGCTGCAGCTGGGGAGCTGCAGCCATCCACCACGCTGATCCGAAGCCAGGAGCTCCTGGGCCACAGCAGAGAGCTGAACTGGAAGAGGAGCAACCAGGACAGAATCCAGTGCCCCGACGGGGACTAGAACCCAGGGTGCCGATGCCACAGGAGGAGGATTAGCCTAGTGAGCCGCCCTTGGCGCCTGCCGCAATGATGTATTTCTTCCTTGTCTGTACTAAAACATGAAGGAAAAAAATCCATCCCAAATAACTAATGCCTTATTCCCACACACCACATTCTTTGTTCTTTTTCTCTTTTTCTTTTCTTCTAACAGCAGAGTTAGACAGTGAGAGAGAGACTGAGAGAGAGAGACAGAGAGAAAGGTCTTCCTTCCCTTGGCTCATCCCCCAATGGCCGCTATGGCCTGCGTGCTGTTCCGATCCGAAGCCAGGAGCCAGATGATTATCCTGGTCTCCCATGCGGGTGCAGGGGCCCAAACACTTGGGCCATCCTCCACTGCACTCCCGGGCCACAGCAGAGAGCTGGACTGGAAGAGGAGCAACCAGGACAGAATCCGGCACCCCCACTGGGACTAGAACCCGGGGTGCCAGCGCCTCAGGCAGAGGATTAGCCTAGTGAGCCGCCCTCGGCGCCTGCCGCAATGATATATTTCTTCCTTGTCTGTACTAAAACATGAAGGAGAGTCCGTCCCAAACAACTAATGTTTGATCCCCAGGTGTCACTTATGCTGCATTTGATTGTTCTTGAGTGATAGCCATAGAACAAATTCTGAAAAGAAACCCACCTGCACTGCAGCTGTGCTTGTCCTGGCTGTCTGCAGGCACTCGGGGGGGTGGATGCTGCGGAAAGAACCCTGGAGAGAAGGAGGCTCCTGGCACCACAGAGGCAAGGCAGTGAGGGAGGAGGGAGTCCAGGCTGGCTTTTATTGGGCCCCTAGGAGGCGGGATCACACCGCCATCCAATGGGATGTTCACCAATCCAGTCAGACTTGATGGGCTTAGCTCTGGGAACAATGCAGTCGCCTTTGTTTCCGGATTAAGTGATTGCCTTCAGAATATTTCTACTTGATAATAAAAACCAAACCTTTGCATTTTGAACTTCACTCTGCACTGTGCCATTTCCCACTGTATTCAGTTGTCTCCTTCATCCATGAGGAGAGGAGGTGCTGCCATTCTGGAAGAGTACCTGGCAGCTGGTGATCTCACTCCAAAGGTGGCCCTCAGTTTCTGTTTCCACGAGGAAGGGTGCACCAGAGATTTTCTACTGCAGCAGCCAGTGCTATGAGTTAAGGATCCTAAGAAGTCTTTGGGTTTCTGTATTAGAAATCTGAGGAACGGGCATTGTGCTTAGGCTCAGTAGAAGATCCTGGCACTAGGCTTCAGATCCGCCAAGCTCCAGCCGTTGTGGCCATTTGGGGAGTGAACGGGCAGTTAGTCTGTGTGTGTGTGTGTGTGTGTGTGTGTGTGTGCAAATTGTTGAAATGCTTACTTAGTACAAAGTTAGTCTTCTCTGTACAAAGTTAATTGAAAATAGGTCATTTTTTTTTTTTTATTTGACAGATAGACAATGAGAGACAGAGAGAAAGGTCTTCCTTCTGTTGGTTCACTCCCTAAATGGCACGCTGGCCAGGAGCCAGGTGCTTCTTCCTGGTCTCCCATGCGGGTGCAGTGGCCCAAACACTTGGACCATCCTCCGCTGCCCTTCTGGGCCCCAGCAGAGAGCTGGACTGGAAGAGGAACAACCGGGACTAGACCCTGGTGCCCCTATGGGATGCTGGCGCTGCAGGCGGAGGATTAACCAAGTGAGCCTCGGGGCTGGCCTGAAAATAGGTCTTAATGTGATATCAAACAGGAAAGGGGAGATGTAGGAGGAGAAGGGGAGGAAGTGTGGGCGTTATGGCAGATAGAGTGAGAAGAATCACTCTATTTTTTGCGTTGTACTTATGAAAATTGTATTCATCACATAAATGGTTTCTTTAGGGAATACATCAATAAGTTTAAAACTAAAAAACATAAAGTATGCCTTCATAAGGATTTACAAAAAAAAAAAACCCTATTTTCAGCCATCAGTCTTTCCAGCATTCTTCTTTGTTTTCCTTTGAGAAATCAATGGCACATATGAGCTCCTCCTGGCAACCAAGTTCCACCATATGCAGATTAAGCCTTATCCTAACAACTGCAAATTCTCCAGGGGTTGCAATAAAGCAGTTAAGTCCCTGAGGCTTAGGGAGTGAGACCACACCCTAAGGCCCCTAATCCCGTGAAGGGCTAGCAGTTGATTGATGGACCTGGTACCATGGGAAGGCTGTGGTGGGCAGTGTGGACTATAAAGGATGGGTGAGAGAAAACAGGTGATCATTTGTTGACAACTCTCATCCAGAGACCGATGTTCGCCTCCAGAAAAGGACACTGTTGGCATAGAAACATAGCGATTACAACCAGATGCATTGGAGGTTCTAGGACAGCATTAGACCACCTGAAGCTCAAAAGATATGGGGCCCCTCTGTTGCCATGGGAAGACTGAGGCTGCCATGGAATGCAGGGAGACTCCCACTCACCTCCACAACCTAAACCATTTGAGCCCTTGAAAGAGTCTGCAGACATCTCCTGCAGGCCAGACTGACTGTGGATGCCCGGCATCCCAAATACACAAGCAGAGCTCCTGGGCAGGGGTAAAGGAACTCAGATCTCAGGCTACGCTCATACGTGAACTCCAGAAAATGCCACTTTATTAGTTGATTCTTAAGAAACCGAGAGGAAAACAGAATCAGCTTTTAAGTCTTTATTTACTTATTTGAAAGGAAGAGTGAGTGAGGGGGTCGGGGGAGGGGAGAGAGAGAGAAAGTGTCTTCCAGTCTTTCATTTGTCATGTCTGTGTTCTCACAGGGAGGTGGGTTCTCGGTTCTCGTGGGCAAGGTCAGCCTGCTGCACCCTAACCCTGCCTTGGGATCTTCCAGACCCCGCTGCTCTCTTACCCCGCCAATAACTGGAGACACCAAGACTTGAACAGACGGCCACAATGGCTGCCAGCATGGCAGGCTGTAGCTTCAGTTCCTGTATCATGAAGCCAGACAGCAAAGGGGTTTGTAGTCTAACTCTTCTGCAATCTTAGAGACCTATGCCCTGATCTCTCATTTCCATAAGCTCTTCCCATACTGGAAGTAGCCTTGATGAGATGAGATATAATATAGTGTATGTAAGGATGTATGTGTGTGTGTGTGTGAGTTTGTCCAGGTGTGTGTTTAGAGTCTAATGGGGGTGTCAGCACTGCGGCACACTGGGTAACGCTGCAGCCTGCAGTGCTGGCATTCCATATGGGCTCCGGTTTGAATCCTGTTGGCTCCACTAACAATCCAGCTCTCTTCTATGGCATGGGAAAGCAGTAGAAGATGGCTTATGTGCTTGGGCCCCTGCACCCGCATGGGAGACCTGGAAGAAGCTCTGGCTCCTGGCTTGGGATAGGCACAATTCCCCTGTTGTGGCCACCTTGGGAGTGATCCAGTGGATGGAAGACCTCTCTCTCTCTCTCTCTCTCTCACTCTCTGTGGGTAACTCTGACTTTCGAGTTAATAAAGAAATCTGAGAAAAAGAGTTTCATGAGGGTAAACATGATTGTGCTAAGCAGATGTTTAACACGGGTGATTCTAGAGTAAACTCAGTTGCATTCTACATGCAGGACTTACACTCCATTCACGTTAATGGACTATTCCCATGGGTACATTATAAGATACACATCGGATTGCCGTGGAGGTGTTCTTTGCCTGAGATCCTGTACTTCATTTTCTGTGTTACAATGTATGTCTTTGAGAGGCTTAGAGAAGGGAGACAGAGATAGGCCTGCCATCCCCTGGCTCACTTCAGCAATGACCTCAATTTCCAGGAGCTGGATCTCAACCACATCTCCTCCACAGGTGCTGGGAGGCTGATTATTTGAGGGATCCTGGAAGTCTCCCGGGGTCAGCAGTAGCAGAAGGCTGCAGGCAGTGGTGAAACATTGGTATCAAACCGAATATGCAATGTGAGCATCTTAACTCTTCAACTCAATCCTAGAGCAAATGCCCAAGCCTAAGGTTCTGTATCTTAGATAAGTGATAGAGAGATGTGGCCAAGGTCTTCAAGTGCCAGTAATAAACCGTGGTACATCAAAAGAGTTATAAAGTGTTTACCTTTCTAAGTGAAGCCTGGACACAGCATTTCATAGTTGACATCACTTTATTGATGGCAAAATTACTTTTGTCAATACAGGTTCATGTGGAAATACAATAACCGAAGAATACAAGGTCACGAGGACGTTCAGCTTCAGGATTTCCTCTGCAACCCGACCAGAGACAGAGGCCCTGCTCTCAGGACTGAGCATTGCTTCAAAGACGCAGAAGCCAAAGCACAGCCAGAGGGTCTGAAAATACGGTTATCTGAACCACAAGTACTGATGAACTGTTTAGTATGTATATTATAATTTCATACCTAGTCCACCAAGTCAATCAATTGTATAAGCTCCTTCACGTAAAGGCCATTATTCTCCAGTGAAAGTCCCCTGGAAACACCACAGAATTGAAGTGATGCAGAGAGGTCATGTGTGTCTGCTGCCAGCATTCCCTCTGGCTGCCAGGGTGCTCTTGCTGGACAGCTGAGGACATTCTGAGGACACTGGCATGGCCTGCTTCCGGAATCTTTCCCTTCCCCAGTACAACCCCCAGCCACCAGTCACCTGAGGAGACAGGTGGGCATTGCCCTTCCAGTGGACGGCTCACTCCCAGTCACTGTCCTCAGAGGAGGAGGAGGAGATCTGAAGGGACTCATAGAGGAGTCTCAGTGGAGCCTTCACACAGGGTTTCTGTGTCTTCTTGGGGACAGGCGGGTTCAGAGGAGTGGCAGTTGGCTTCCCATGGGGCTGAGGCGAGGGAGCAGTCATGAACCTGCAGCTCCACCAGTTCTTGCCTACTGCACTGAAGGCCATTCTGAGGGACGCGCCTGGAACACAGCTAGGAGCTGGGTGATGGGAGGGAGTGGAGCCCTGCCCAGTTTTCTCAGGAACTCTGTGTTTTGGTGGCTGCAGGTCAGTGTGGAGCTCTGGAGCTGGTGAACTCTGTGACACAGGAAGTGACATTGGTCTTCCTTGGCCCCTTGTAGTTGGCAGCTCCTGCCGACTCTGGAGAGTCTCATGCTTAGGTGACTGAGCGGTCCTCTGCAGGTTTTGTAAGGGGCTCAGTCTTGGTCTCTTGGCTGGATTCCTCGAGGAATGATGGGGCGTGTTGACGGATCTCTTGCCTGGAGGCCCATTGTTGGGTTTGGATTGGGGACCCATTCTCAGAGCCTCAGGCTGTTTCCTGGGCTGTGGATCCTCCTGTGAAAATCGGACTTGTGTCTGCCATCTGGCGCTTCCGTCTGAGTCCTGTGCTTTGGAGGCCTTCTTGGGGATTTTAAAAGCAGACCAATGAGGCCTGAGGCCTGTCTGCTTCACGCTGAAGGTAAGGTGCTGGCCATGTTGCTTCACTGCAGGCGGGCTGGGGTCAGGGGTATCCACATCCTCACCTTTCTTTTGGCTAGAGCTTGAGAAGTGACTCACTTCAGGGGCTTTTAGGAGAGGTGAGGAGCTCCTGGGCTTCAGGGCAGATTTCTGGGTGTCTAGCTGACTTGTGAGGTCAGGCTCCAAGACCCTTGTCTCTTGGGCTATGTTGAGAGGCCTAGGCCCACTTGGTTGCTGTAGGAAAAGACAAACACAAATAATGAGGTTAGGATTGTCTTAGCATAGAGTAAATGTGAAAACTGATCAAGTAAAATTAGTGAACACAGCGCAATAATTGAGTCCCATTACAAGGACAAACAGCCATTTGAATGAGGAATGTCCAACTGCCCTTGTGGTAACTAGAAATAAAGAAAAGACACAATCAATTAGAAACCTCTGGGATGCCAACAGTTCATGGAACTGTGGAACATGACTCTGTATCTGGTTGGATGCAAAGCTTTTAAGTTACTGCCCAATATTTCCAAAATGGCATCTCAAAAGTAAGGCAATGACAGTCAACTAGAGTTAATCAAAGCTTTAATTAACTCCTCACACAGAAGGGGCCATGAGAGTCAAGAAAACCAAGGCTATCCTAGAGAAGCCAAGCATGGGCAGCCAGGAAACTCACACTCAGATCCTCCCAGGACTTGGTCACGTCCTTCCAGTTGTGCTGCTGCCTCCCTGGGAGGTTCCTGGGAAGTTTCTGGAGGACAGCCTTGCTTTGCAGCTCGCCTTGCCTGCAGAAAAACAGAGCAAGTTTCCTTGTGTTCATTTCCTGTGCCCCACTACCTCCAATCACATTGAACAGCACCGTGGGCTACACTGATTCTGCACCTCTCTTCCAGTCAAGGTTTTCCCCTAAACACAGATTGCCCTGCAAATTGTCCACTGCCTACTTTCTAGGAGGTTTACTGCTTCTCTGCCTGTCATGACCAAATTCCAAGATGCACCCTGCTCCTACAACTTAGTGATTTGTCAGACATAGGCAGAGCTCCATGGTCTGGAGACCTGGATGAAGTGGGGCTCTTTCCGTTTCTCTGTAGGCTGTCAGTCACTGTTTAGAGGTGGGGATCCATCTCCTCTCTACGTGGCAGTGCCCAGAATGACTTTCAATGACTTTCACGTGACTCACCTTTGATTCTCTTCCTTGTGTAGCTCTGTCTTCCTCAATGGCCCTGGGTTCACGGGATGCTGCCGTTTCTGAGGCACCAGGTTCTCCTTATTTGGGCCCATGGGCTGCAGAGTCAGAGTCCCATGGGAGCACTTGATGGGGCACCTCCTGCTGTGTGCCATGTGACCAAAGGCCCCACAGCTTTTGCACTTGACCTGCGATTCATAAAGGTATTTGTTGGTTGGATCAGCAGAATTCACAGGTTTAATGTATCACAGGTCAGTTGAATAACCTATTGTCAATTCTTACTTTGCTGTTCACTTGGAGTACAAAGCTAGACATGGATCTCATTCATTGTGAAACATTTCAGACGTATTGTAGTGCCAACGCCTGGATTAGGGAGGGATATTCGAGTGTAGGGCAGGAGATTCCACAGGAGAAAATAAGGAACCAGGTTTCAGTGAAAGTGCATGGTCAGCTGTGTCACCTAATGGGACATAAGGTCTCCCGAAGACACCGAATGGCACAGAGACCTACTGAGGATGTCTCAGGTCAGGATAACACAGGATGGAAGCAATCATTTAAGTCACAGAGGCAGAATGGTCCATGTCCCTCTCCAATCTGTGTGCATGAAGAAGGATCCTTGAGTCCCTCCAGATCCCAACCTCTGCGTACCCTGGGATTCTCCTCCTCTGGTGGGGGCACCCTCAGGCCTTCTGGTCCCCTCTGCTGCTTTCTCATGTTCTGAGGTTGATGGACTCCGTGGGTCAGAAGTTCTGGATAGTGATCTGCCATTCAGCCGTCCACTCGGGAGCATTGGAGGTCAGTTTTCCTCAGACATTGATTTCTGTGTTCTGAGTCAAAGAGGAATAAATTTTGAAATGATACACAAACAGAATTCCCTTCAGAACCTTCTTTGACCAGGTTGAGGTAGGTGTGTGTGTGGTCAGAAAGTGTAGTTTTCTAAAAAATTGTTGAACACCGTTAATATTTCAATATTCCTTGACCACGACACACACTATTCTGTGACTTTTTTTCTCACTGTTTGTTGAATTCTTTCCTTATGTAGGGTGAATCACATCTGAATAAAGTCACATGGAAAGAGATGATTGTCGAAGTTAAAGAAAGGAAAATAAAGGAAAAGAGGAGTGAGCTTGGTGGTTAGGCAGGAGGGATGCCAGGGTGGGAGGTATCCCTATGCTCTGCAGTGTGTACATATGAATTATACGAAGTGTTTCACCTAAGAAAATGAAAAGCTAGTCACTTACCATGACTCACATTCACTACCGTAAACAAAGCAGGCTACTGGAGTATATGACCCTGAGAATTTGGAAATTCAGGTAATACATATAATTTGGAATGATATCATTTAGTGTATTTTATTTTAATTTTCTTTTTAGACAGGCAGAGTGGACAGTGAGAATGAGAGACAGAAGGAAGGTCTTCCTTTTCCCAGTGGTTCACCCTGCAATGGCAGCTGCAGCTGGGGAGCTGCAGCCATCCACCATGCTCATCCGAAGCCAGGAGCTCCTGGGCCACAGCAGAGAGCTGAACTGGAATAGGAGCAACCAGGACAGAATCCGCTGCCCCGACCAGGACTAGAACCCGGGGTGCCGACATCACAGGCAGAGGATTAGCCTAGTGAGCCATGGCGCTGGCCGGAATGATATATTTCTTCCTTGTCTGTAGTAAAGCCTGAAGGAAAAAATCCGTCCCAAACAACTAATGCCTTATTCCCACACACCACATTCTTTGTCCTTTTTCTCTTTTTCTTTTTCTTCTAAGAGGCAGAGTTAGACAGTGAGAGAGAGACAGAGAGAGAGAGACAGAGAGAAAGGTCTTCCTTCCGTTGGCTCACCCCCCAAATGGCCGCTACGGCCTGCGTGCTGTGCCGATCCGAAGCCAGGAGCCAGATGATTATCCTGGTCTCCCATGCGGGTGCAGGGGTTCAAACACTTGGGCCATCCTCCACTGCACTCCCGGGCCACAGCAGAGAGCTGGACTGGAAGAGGAGCAACCAGGACAGAATCCAGCACCCCCACTGGGACTAGAACCCGGGGTGCCAGCGCCTCAGGCAGAGGATTAGCCTAGTGAGCCGCCCTCGGCGCCTGCCGCAATGATATATTTCTTCCTTGTCTGTACTAAAACATGAAGGAGAGTCCGTCCCAAACAACTAATGCCTGATCCCCAGGTGTCTCTTATGCTGCATTTGATTTTTCTTGAGTGATAGCCATAGAACAAATTCTGGAAAGAAACCCACCTGCACTGCAGCTGTGCTTGTCCTGGCTGTCTGCAGGCACTCAGGTGGGTGGATGTTGCAGAAAGAACCCTGGAGAGAAGGAGGCTCCTGGCACCACAGAGGCAAGGCAGTGAGGGAGGCTGGCTTTTATTGGGCCCCTAGGAGGCAGGATCACACCCGCCATCCAATCCGAAGTTCACCAATCCAGTCAGACCTGATGGGCTTAGCTCTGGGAACAATGCAGTCGCCTTTGTTTCCGGATTAAGTGATTGCCTTCAGAATATTTCTACTTCATAATAAAAACCAAACCTTTGCATTTTGAACTTCACTCTGCACTGTGCCATTTCCCACTGTATTCAGTTGTCTCCTTCATCCATGAGGAGAGGAGGTGCTGCCATTCTGGAAGAGTACCTGGCAGCTGGTGATCTCACTCCAAAGGTGGCCCTCAGTTTCTGTTTCCACGAGGAAGGGTGCACCAGAGATTTTCTACTGCAGCAGCCAGTGCTATGAGTTAAGGATCCTAAGAAGTCTTTGGGTTTCTGTATTAGAAATCTGAGGAACGGGCATTGTGCTTAGGCTCAGTAGAAGATCCTGGCGCTAGGCTTCAGATCCGCCAAGCTCCAGCCGTTGTGGCCATTTGGGGAGTGAACGGGCAGTTAGTGTGTGTGTTTGTATGTGTGTGTGTGCAAATTGTTGAAATGCTTACTTAGTACAGAGTTAGTCTTTTGTGTACAAAGTTAATTGAAAATAGGTCTTTTTTTTTTTTTTATTTGACAGACAGTGAGAGACAGAGAGAAAGGTCTTCCTTCCGTTGCTTCACTCCCCAAATGGCACGCTGTCCAGGTACCAGGTGCTTCTTCCTGGTCTCCCATGCGGGTGCAGGGGCCCAAATACTTTGGCTGTCCTCTGCTGCCCTCCTGGGCCCCAGCAGAGAGCTGGACTGGAAGAGGAACAACCGGGACTAGACCCCGGTGCCCCTATGGGATGCTGGCGCTGCAGGTGGAGGATTAACCAAGTGAGCCTCAGCGCTGGCCCAAAAATAGGTCTTAATTTGATATCAGACAGGAAAGGGGAGATGTAGGAGGAGAAGGGGAGGAAGTGCGGGCGGTATGGCAGATAGGGTGAGAAGAATCACTCTATTTTTTACGTTGTACTTATGAAAATTGTATTCATCACATAAAAGGTTTCTTTAGGGAATACATCAATAAGGTTAAAACTAAAAAACATAATGTACACCTTCATAAGGATTTACAAAAAAAAAACAAAACACCTATTTTCAGCCATCAGTCTTTCCAGCATTCTTCTTTGTTTTCCTTTGAGAAATCAATGGCACATATGAGCTCCTCCTGGCAACCAAGTTCCACCATAGGCAGATTAAGCCTTATCCTCACAACTGCCTATTCTCCAGGGGTTGCAATAAAGCAGTTAAGTCCCTGAGGCTTAGGGAGTGAGACCACACCCTAAGGCCCCTAATCCCGTGAAGGGCTAGCAGTTGATTGATGGACCTGGTACCATGGGAAGGCTGTGGTGGGCAGTGTGGACTATAAAGGATGGGTGAGAGAAAACAGGTGATCATTTGTTGACAACTCTCATCCAGAGACTGATGTTGGCCTCCAGAAAAGGACACTGTTGGCATAGAAACATAGCGATTACAACCAGATGCATTGGAGGTTCTAGGACAGCATTAGACCACCTGAAGCTCAAAAGATATGGGGCCCCTCTGTTGCCATGGGAAGACTGAGGCTGCCATGGAATGCAGGGAGACTCCCACTCACCTCCACAACCTAAACCATTTGAGCCCTTGAAAGAGTCTGCAGACATCTCCTGCAGGCCAGACTGACTGTGGATGCCTGGCATCCCAAATACACAAGCAGAGCTCCGGGCAGAAGTAACGGAACTCAGATCTCAGGCTACGCTCATACGTGAACTCCAGAAAATGCCACTTTATTAGTTGATTCTTAAGAAACCGAGAGGAAAACAGAATCAGCTTTTAAGTCTTTATTCACTTATTTGAGAGGAAGAGTGAGTGAGGGGGTCGGGGGAGGGGAGAGAGAGAGAAAGTGTCTTCCAGTCTTTCATTTGTCATGTCTGTGTTCTCACAGGGAGGTGGGTTCTCGGTTCTCGTGGGCAAGGTCAGCCTGCTGCACCCTAACCCTGCCTTGGGATCTTCCAGACCCCGCTGCTCTCTTACCCCGCCAATAACTGGAGACACCAAGACTTGAACAGACGGCCACAATGGCTGCCAGCATGGCAGGCTGTAGCTTCAGTTCCTGTATCATGAAGCCAGACAGCAAAGGGGTTTGTAGTCTAACTCTTCTGCAATCTTAGAGACCTATGCCCTGATCTCTCATTTCCATAAGCTCTTCCCATACTGGAAGTAGCCTTGATGAGATATAATATACAGTATGTATGTATGTATGTGTGTGTGTGTGAGAGTTGTCCAGGTGTGTGCTTAGAGTCTAATGGGGGTGTCAGCACTGCGGCACACTGGGT
The DNA here is from genome assembly GCA_949820135.1 of Sylvilagus floridanus. Taxonomy (NCBI): domain Eukaryota; kingdom Metazoa; phylum Chordata; class Mammalia; order Lagomorpha; family Leporidae; genus Sylvilagus; species Sylvilagus floridanus. Next base: position 117,412,029 of record OX463238.1, on the reverse strand, counting down.
GATGCTGCAGCCTGCAGTGCTGGCATTCCATATGGGCTCCGGTTTGAATCCTGGGGGCTCCACTAACAATCCAGCTCTCTTCTATGGCATGGGAAAGCAGTAGAAGATGGCTTATGTGCTTGGGCCCCTGCACCCGCATGGGAGACCTGGAAGAAGCTCTGCTCCTGGCTTGGGATAGGCACAGCTCCCCTGTTGCGGCCAACTTGGGAGTGATCCAGTGTATGGAAGACCTTTCTCACTCTCTCTCTCTCTCTCTCTCTCTCTCACTCTCTCTGGGTAACTCTGACTTTCGAGTTAATAAAGAAATCTGAGAAAAAGAGTTTCATGAGGGTAACCTTGTTTGTGCTAAGCAGATGTTTAACACATGGGTGATTCTAGAGTAGGGCAAACTCAGTTGCATTCTCCATGCAGGACTTACCCTCCATTCACGTTCATGGACTATTCCCATGGGTACATTATAAGACACACATCGGATTGCCATGGAGCTGGTCTTGCCTGAGATCCTGTACTTCATTTTCTGTGTTACAATGTATGTCTTTGAGAGGCTTAGAGAAGAAAGACAGAGATAGAGACCTGCCATCCCCTGGCTCACTTCACCAATGACCTCATTTAACAGGAGCTGATCTCAACCACATCTCCTCCACAGGTGCTGGGAGGCTGATTATTTGAGGGATGCTGGAAGTCTCCCGGGGTCAGCAGTAGCAGAAGGCTGCAGGCAGTGGTGAAACATTGGTATCAAACCGAATATGCGATGTGCGCATCTTAACTCTTCAACTCAATCCTAGAGCAAATGCCCAAGCCTAAGGTTCTGTATCTTAGATACGTGATAGAGAGATGTGGCCAAGGTCTTCAAGTGCCAGTATTAAACCGTGGTACATCAAAAGAGTTATAAAGTGTTTACCTTTCTAAGTGAAGCCTGGACACAGCATTTCATAGTTGACATCACTTTATTGATGGCAAAATTACTTTTGTCAATACAGGTTCATGTGGAAATACAATAACCGAAGAATACAAGGTCACGAGGACGTTCAGCTTCAGGATTTCCTCTGCAACCCGACCAGAGACAGAGGCCCTGCTCTCAGGACTGAGCATTGCTTCAAAGACGCAGAAGCCAAAGCACAGCCAGAGGGTCTGAAAATACGGTTATCTGAACCACAAGTACTGATGAACTGTTTAGTATGTATGTTATAATTTCATACCTAGTCCACCAAGTCAATCAATTGTATAAACTCCTTCACGTAAAGGCCATTATTCTCCAGTGAAAGTCCCCTGGAAACACCCCAGAATTGAAGTGATGCAGAGAGGTCATGTGTGTCTGCTGCCAGCATTCCCTCTGGCTGCCAGGGTGCTCTTGCTGGACAGCTGAGGACATTCTGAGGACACTGGCATGGCCTGCTTCCGGAATCTTCCCTTCCCCAGTACAACCCCCAGCCACCAGTCACCTGAGGAGACAGGTGGGCATTGCCCTTCCAGTGGACGGCTCACTCCCAGTCACTGTCCTCAGAGGAGGAGGAGGAGATCTGAAGGGACTCATAGAGGAGTCTCAGTGGAGACTTCACACAGGGTTTCTGTGTCTTCTTGGGGACAGGCGGGTTCAGAGGAGTGGCAGTTGGCTTCCCATGGGGCTGAGGCGAGGGAGGAGTCATGAACCTGCAGCTCCACCAGTTCTTGCCTACTGCACTGAAGGCCATTCTGAGGGACGCGCCTGGAACACAGCTAGGAGCTGGGTGATGGGAGGGAGTGGAGCCCTGCCCAGTTGTCTCGGGAACTCTGTGTTTTGGTGGCTGCAGGTCAGTGTGGAGCTCTGGAGCTGGTGAACTCTGTGACACAGGAAGTGACATTGGTCTTCCTTGGCCCCTTGTAGTTGGCAGCTCCTGCCGACTCTGGAGAGTCTCATGCTTAGGTGACTGAGCGGTCCTCTGCAGGTTTTGTAAGGGATTCAGTCTTGGTCTCTTGGCTGGATTCCTCGAGGAATGATGGGGCGTGTTGACGGATCTCTTGCCTGGAGGCCCATTGTTGGGTTTGGATTGGGGACCCATTCTCAGAGCCTCAGGCTGTTTCCTGGGCTGTGGATCCTCCTGTGAAAATCGGACTTGTGTCTGCCATCTGGAGCTTCCGTCTGAGTCCTGGGCTTTGGAGGCCTTCTTGGGGATTTTAAAAGCAGACCAATGAGGCCTGAGGCCTGTCTGCTTCACGGTGAAGGTACGGTGCTGGCCATGTTGCTTCTCTGCAGGCAGGCTGGGGTCAGGGGTATCCACCTCCTCACCTTTCTTTTGGCTAGAGCTTGAGAAGTGACTCACTTCAGGGGCTTTTAGGAGAGGTGAGGAGCTCCTGGGCTTCAGGGCAGATTTCTGGGTGGCTAGCTGACTTGTGAGGTCAGGCTCCAAGACCCTTGTCTCTTGGGCTATGTTGAGAGGCCTGGGCCCACTTGGTTGCTGTAGGAAAAGACAAACGCAAATAATGAGGTTAGGATTGTCTTAGCATAGAGTAAATGTGAAAACTGGTCAAGTAAAATTAGTGAACACAGCGCAATAATTGAGTCCCATTACAAGGACAAACAGCCATTTGAATGAGGAATGTCCAACTGCCCTTGTGGTAACTAGAAATAAAGAAAAGACACAATCAATATAGAAACCTCTGGGATGCCAACAGTTCATGGAACTGTGGAACATGACTCTGTATCTGGTTGGATGCAAAGCTTTTAAGTTACTGCCCAATATTTCCAAAATGGCATCTCAAAAGTAAGGCAATGACAGTCAACTAGAGTTAATCAAAGCTTTAATTAACTCCTCACACAGAAGGGGCCATGAGAGTCAAGAAAACCAAGGCTATCCTAGAGAAGCCAAGCATGGGCAGCCAGGAAACTCACACTCAGATCCTCCCAGGACTTGGTCACGTCCTTCCAGTTGTGCTGCTGCCTCCCTGGGAGGTTCCTGGGAAGTTTCTGGAGGACAGCCTTGTTTTGCAGCTCGCCTTGCCTGCAGAAAAACAGAGCAAGTTTCCTTGTGTTCATTTCCTGTGCACCACTACCTCCAATCACATTGAACAGCACCGTGGGCTACACTGATTCTGCACCTCTCTTCCAGTCAAGGTTTTCCCCTAAACACAGATTGCCCTGCAAATTGTCCACTGCCTACTTTCTAGGAGGTTTACTGCTTCTCTGCCTGTCCTGACCAAATTCCAAGATGCACCCTGCTCCTACAACTTAGTGATTTGTCAGACGTAGGCAGAGCTCCATGGTCTGGAGACCTGGATGAAGTGGGGCTCTTTCCGTTTCTCTGTAGGCTGTCAGTCACTGTTTAGAGGTGGGGATCCATCTCCTCTCTACGTGGCAGTGCCCAGAATGACTTTCAATGACTTCACGTGACTCACCTTTGATTCTCTTCCTTGTGTAGCTCTGTCTTCCTCAATGGCCCTGGGTTCACGGGATGCTGCCGTTTCTGAGGCACCAGGTTCTCCTTATTTGGGTCCATGGGCTGCAGAGTCAGAGTCCCATGGGAGCACTTGATGGGGCACCTCCTGCTGTGTGCCATGTGACCAAAGGCCCCACAGCTTTTGCACTTGACCTGCGATTCGTAAAGATACTTGTTAGTTGGATCAGCAGAATTCACAGGTTTAATGTATCACAGGTCAGTTGAATAACCTATTGTCAATTCTTACTTTGCTGTTCACTTGGTGTACAAAGCTAGACATGGATCTCATTCATTGTGAAACATTTCAGACGTATTGTAGTGCCAACGCCTGGATTAGGGAGGGATATTCGAGTGTAGGACAGGAGATTCCACAGGAGAAGATAAGGAACCAGGTTTCAGTGAAAGTGCATGGTCAGCTGTGTCACCTAATGGGACATAAGGTCTCCCGAAGACACCGAATGGCACAGAGACCTACTGAGGATGTCTCAGGTCAGGATAACACAGGATGGAAACGATCATTTAAGTCACAGAGGCAGAATGGTCCATGTCCCTCTCCAGTCTGTGTGCGTGAAGAAGGATCCTTGAGTCCCTCCAGATCCCAACCTCTGCGTACCCTGGGATTCTCCTCCTCTGGTGGGGGCACCCTCAGGCCTGCTGGTCCCCTCTGCTGCTTTCTCATGTTCTGAGGTTGATGGACTCCGTGGGTCAGAAGTTCTGGATAGTGATCTGCCATTTACCCGTCCACTCGGGAGCTTTGGATGTCAGTTTACCTCAGACATTGATTTCTGTGTCCTGATCAAAGAAAAATAAATTTTGAAATGATACACAAACAGAATTCCCTTCAGAACCTTCTTTGACCGGGTCGAGGTAGGTGTGTGTGTGGTCAGAAAGTGTAGTTTTCTAAAAAATTGTTGAACACCGTTAATATTTCAATATTCCTTGACCACGACACACACTATTCTGTGACTTTTTTCTCACTGTTTGTTGAGTTCCTTCCTTATGTAGGGTGAATCACATCAATCACATCTGAATAAAGTCACATGGAAAGAGATGATTGTCAAAGTTAAAGAAAGGAAAATAAAGGAAAAGAGGAGTGAGCTTGGTGGTTAGGCAGGAGGGATGCCAGGGTGGGAGGTATCCCTATGCTCTGCAGTGTGTACATATGAATTATACGAAGTGTTTCACCTAAGAAAATAAAAAGCTAGTCACTTACCATGACTCACATTCACTACCGTAAACAAAGCAGGCTACTGGAGTATATGACCCTGAGAATTGGGAATTTCGGGTAATACATATAATTTGGAATGATATCATTTAGTGTATTTTATTTTAATTTTCTTTTTAGACAGGCAGAGTGGACAGTGAGAATGAGAGACAGAAGGAAGGTCTTCCTTTTCCCAGTGGTTCACCCTGCAATGTCAGCTGCAGCTGGGGAGCTGCAGCCATCCACCACGCTGATCCGAAGCCAGGAGCTCCTGGGCCACAGCAGAGAGCTGAACTGGAAGAGGAGCAACCAGGACAGAATCCAGTGCCCCGACGGGGACTAGAACCCAGGGTGCCGATGCCACAGGAGGAGGATTAGCCTAGTGAGCCGCCCTTGGCGCCTGCCGCAATGATGTATTTCTTCCTTGTCTGTACTAAAACATGAAGGAAAAAATCCATCCCAAATAACTAATGCCTTATTCCCACACACCACATTCTTTGTTCTTTTACTCTTTTTCTTTTCTTCTAACAGCAGAGTTAGACAGTGAGAGAGAGACAGAGAGAGAGAGACAGAGAGAAAGGTCTTCCTTCCCTTGGCTCATCCCCCAATGGCCGCTATGGCCTGCGTGCTGTGCTGATCCGAAGCCAGGAGCCAGATGATTATCCTGGTCTCCCATGCGGGTTCAGGGACCCAAACACTTGGGCCATCCTCCACTGCACTCCTGGGCCATAGCAGAGAGCTGGACTGGAAGAGGAGCAACCAGGACAGAATCCGGCACCCCCACTGGGACTAGAACCCGGGGTGCCAGCGCCTCAGGCAGAGGATTAGCCTAGTGAGCCGCCCTCGGCGCCTGCCGCAATGATATATTTCTTCCTTGTCTGTACTGAAACAGGAAGGAGAATCCGTCCCAAACAACCTAACGCCTGATCCCCAGGTGTCACTTATGCTGCATTTGATTTTTCTTGAGTGATAGCCATAGAACAAATTCTGAAAAGAAACCCACCTGCACTGCAGCTGTGCTTGTCCTGGCTGTCTGCAGGCACTCGGGGGGGTGGATGCTGCGGAAAGAACCCTGGAGAGAAGGAGGCTCCTGGCACCACAGAGGCAAGGCAGTGAGGGAGGAGGGAGTCCAGGCTGGCTTTTATTGGGCCCCTAGGAGGCGGGATCACACCGCCATCCAATGGGATGTTCACCAATCCAGTCAGACTTGATGGGCTTAGCTCTGGGAACAATGCAGTCGCCTTTGTTTCCAGATTAAGTGATTGCCTTCAGAATATTTCTACTTGATAATAAAAACCAAACCTTTGCATTTTGAACTTCACTCTGCACTGTGCCATTTCCCACTGTATTCAGTTGTCTCCTTCATCCATGAGGAGAGGAGGTGCTGCCATTCTGGAAGAGTACCTGGCAGCTGGTGATCTCACTCCAAAGGTGGCCCTCAGTTTCTGTTTCCACGAGGAAGGGTGCACCAGAGATTTTCTACTGCAGCAGCCAGTGCTATGAGTTAAGGATCCTAAGAAGTCTTTGGGTTTCTGTATTAGAAATCTGAGGAACGGGCATTGTGCTTAGGCTCAGTAGAAGATCCTGGCACTAGGCTTCAGATCCGCCAAGCTCCAGCCGTTGTGGCCATTTGGGGAGTGAACGGGCAGTTAGTCTGTGTGTGTGTGTGTGTGTGTGTGTGTGCAAATTGTTGAAATGCTTACTTAGTACAAAGTTAGTCTTCTCTGTACAAAGTTAATTGAAAATAGGTCATTTTTTTTTTATTTGACAGATAGACAATGAGAGACAGAGAGAAAGGTCTTCCTTCCGTTGGTTCACTCCCTAAATGGCACGCTGGCCAGGAGCCAGGTGCTTCTTCCTGGTCTCCCATGCGGGTGCAGTGGCCCAAACACTTGGACCATCCTCCGCTGCCCTTCTGGGCCCCAGCAGAGAGCTGGACTGGAAGAGGAACAACCGGGACTAGACCCTGGTGCCCCTATGGGATGCTGGCGCTGCAGGCGGAGGATTAACCAAGTGAGCCTCGGGGCTGGCCTGAAAATAGGTCTTAATGTGATATCAAACAGGAAAGGGGAGATGTAGGAGGAGAAGGGGAGGAAGTGTGGGCGTTATGGCAGATAGAGTGAGAAGAATCACTCTATTTTTTGCGTTGTACTTATGAAAATTGTATTCATCACATAAAAGGTTTCTTTAGGGAATACATCAATAAGTTTAAAACTAAAAAACATAAAGTATGCCTTCATAAGGATTTAAAAAAAAAAAAACCCTATTTTCCGCCATCAGTCTTTCCAGCATTCTTCTTTGTTTTCCTTTGAGAAATCAATGGCACATATGAGCTCCTCCTGGCAACCAAGTTCCACCATAGGCAGATTAAGCCTTATCCTAACACCTGCCTATTCTCCAGGGGTTGCAATAAAGCAGTTAAGTCCCTGAGGCTTAGGGAGTGAGACCACACCCTAAGGCCCCTAATCCCGTGAAGGGCTAGCAGTTGATTGATGGACCTGGTACCATGGGAAGGCTGTGGTGGGCAGTGTGGACTATAAAGGGTGGGTGAGAGAAAACAGGTGATCATTTGTTGACAACTCTCATCCAGAGACTGATGTTGGCCTCCAGAAAAGGACACTGTTGGCATAGAAACATAGTGATTACAACCAGATGCATTGGAGGTTCTAGGACAGCATTAGACCACCTGAAGCTCAAAAGATATGGGGCCCCTCTGTTGCCATGGGAAGACTGAGGCTGCCATGGAATGCAGGGAGACTCCCACTCACCTCCACAACCTAAACCATTTGAGCCCTTGAAAGAGTCTGCAGACATCTCCTGCAGGCCAGACTGACTGTGGATGCCCGGCATCCCAAATACACAAGCAGAGCTCCGGGCAGAGGTAACGGAACTCAGATCTCAGGCTACGCTCATACGTGAACTCCAGAAAATGCCACTTTATTAGTTGATTCTTAAGAAACCGAGAGGAAAACAGAATCAGCTTTTAAGTCTTTATTTACTTATTTGAAAGGAAGAGTGAGTGAGGGGGTCGGGGGAGGGGAGAGAGAGAGAAAGTGTCTTCCAGTCTTTCATTTGTCATGTCTGTGTTCTCACAGGGAGGTGGGTTCTCGGTTCTCGTGGGCAAGGTCAGCCTGCTGCACCCTAACCCTGCCTTGGGATCTTCCAGACCCCGCTGCTCTCTTACCCCGCCAATAACTGGAGACACCAAGACTTGAACAGACGGCCACAATGGCTGCCAGCATGGCAGGCTGTAGCTTCAGTTCCTGTATCATGAAGCCAGACAGCAAAGGGGTTTGTAGTCTAACTCTTCTGCAATCTTAGAGACCTATGCCCTGATCTCTCATTTCCATAAGCTCTTCCCATACTGGAAGTAGCCTTGATGAGATGAGATATAATATAGAGTAGGTATGTATGTATGTATGTATTTGTTTGTGTGTGTGAGTTTGTCCAGGTGTGTGTTTAGAGTCTAATGGGGGTGTCAGCACTGCGGCACACTGGGTAACGCTGCAGCCTGCAGTGCTGGCATTCCATATGGGCTCCGGTTTGAATCCTGGGGGCTCCACTAACAATCCAGCTCTCTTCTATGGCATGGGAAAGCAGTAGAAGATGGCTTATGTGCTTGGGCCCCTGCACCCGCATGGGAGACCTGGAAGAAGCTCTGGCTCCTGGCTTTGGATAGGCACAGCTCCCCTGTTGTGGCCACCTTGGGAGTGATCCAGTGGATGGAAGACCTCTCTCTCTATCTCTCTCTCTCTCTCTCTCTCTGTGGGTAACTCTGACTTTCGAGTTAATAAAGAAATCTGAGAAAAAGAGTTTCATGAGGGTAAACATGATTGTGCTAAGCAGATGTTTAACACGGGTGATTCTAGAGTAAACTCAGTTGCATTCTCCATGCAGGACTTACCCTCCATTCACGTTCATGGACTATTCCCATGGGTACATTATAAGACACACATCGGATTGCCGTGGAGCTGGTCTTTGCCTGAGATCCTGTACTTCATTTTCTGTGTTACAATGTATGTCTTTGAGAGGCTTAGAGAAGGGAGACAGAGTAGAGACCTGCCATCCCCTGGCTCACTTCAGCAATGACCTCAGTTTCCAGGAGCTGGATCTCAACCACATCTCCTCCATAGGTGCTGGGAGGCTGATTATTTGAGGGATGCTGGAAGTCTCCCGGGGTCAGCAGTAGCAGAAGGCTGCAGGCAGTGGTGAAACATTGGTATCAAACTGAATATGCAATGTGAGCATCTTAACTCTTCAACTCAATCCTAGAGCAAATGCCCAAGCCTAAGGTTCTGTATCTTAGATAAGTGATAGAGAGATGTGGCCAAGGTCTTCAAGTACCAGTATTAAACCGTGGTACATCAAAAGAGTTATAAAGTGTTTACCCTGCTAAGTGAAGCCTGAACACAGCATTTCATAGTTGACATCACTTTATTGATGGCAAAATTACTTTTGTCAATACAGGTTCATGTGGAAATACAATAACCGAAGAATACAAGGTCACGAGGACGTTCAGCTTCAGGATTTCCTCTGCAACCCGACCAGAGACAGAGGCCCTGCTCTCAGGACTGAGCATTGCTTCAAAGACGCAGAAGCCAAAGCACAGCCAGAGGGTCTGAAAATACGGTTATCTGAACCACAAGTACTGATGAACTGTTTAGTATGTATATTATAATTTCATACCTAGTCCACCAAGCCAATCAATTGTATAAACTCCTTCACGTAAAGGCCATTATTCTCCAGTGAAAGTCCCCTGGAAACACCACAGAATTGAAGTGATGCAGAGAGGTCATGTGTGTCTGCTGCCAGCATTCCCTCTGGCTGCCAGGGTGCTCTTGCTGGACAGCTGAGGACATTCTGAGGACACTGGCACGGCCTGCTTCCGGAATCTTCCCTTCCCCAGTACAACCCCCAGCCACCAGTCACCTGAGGAGACAGGTGGGCATTGCCCTTCCAGTGGACGGCTCACTCCCAGTCACTGTCCTCAGAGGAGGAGGAGGAGATCTGAAGGGACTCATAGAGGAGTCTCAGTGGAGCCTTCACACAGGGTTTCTGTGTCTTCTTGGGGACAGTCGGGTTCAGAGGAGTTGCAGTTGGCTTCCCATGGGGCTGAGGCGAGGGAGCAGTCATGAACCTGCAGCTCCACCAGTTCTTGCCTACTGCACTGAAGGCCATTCTGAGGGACGCGCCTGGAACACAGCTAGGAGCTGGGTGATGGGAGGGAGTGGAGCCCTGCCCAGTTGTCTCGGGAACTCTGTGTTTTGGTGGCTGCAGGTCAGTGTGGAGCTCTGGAGCTGGTGAACTCTGTGACACAGGAAGTGACATTGGTCTTCCTTGGCCCCTTGTAGTTGGCAGCTCCTGCCGACTCTGGAGAGTCTCATGCTTAGGTGACTGAGCAGTCCTCTGCAGGTTTTGTAAGGGGCTCAGTCTTGGTCTCTTGGCTGGATTCCTCGAGGAATGATGGGGCGTGTTGACGGATCTCTTGCCTGGAGGCCCATTGTTGGGTTTGGATTGGGGACCCATTCTCAGAGCCTCAGGCTGTTTCCTGGGCTGTGGATCCTCCTGTGAAAATCGGACTTGTGTCTGCCATCTGGAGCTTCCGTCTGAGTCCTGTGCTTTGGAGGCCTTCTTGGGGATTTTAAAAGCAGACCAATGAGGCCTGAGGCCTGTCTGCTTCACACTGAAGGTACGGTGCTGGCCATGTTGCTTCACTGCAGGCGGGCTGGGGTCAGGGGTATCCACCTCCTCACCTTTTTTTTTGCTAGAGCTTGAGAAGTGACTCACTTCAGGGGCTTTTAGGAGAGGTGAGGAGCTCCTGGGCTTCAGGGCAGATTTCTGGGTGTCTAGCTGACTTGTGAGGTCAGGCTCCAAGACCCTTGTCTCTTGGGCTATGTTGAGAGGCCTAGGCCCACTTGGTTGCTGTAGGAAAAGACAAACGCAAATAATGAGGTTAGGATTGTCTTAGCATAGAGTAAATGTGAAAACTGGTCAAGTAAAATTAGTGAACACAGCGCAATAATTGAGTCCCATTACAAGGACAAACAGCCATTTGAATGAGGAATGTCCAACTGCCCCTGTGCTAATCAGAAATAAAGAAATGACACAATCAATTAGAAACCTCTGGGATGCCAACAGTTCATGGAACTGTGGAACATGACTCTGTATCTGGTTGGATGCAAAGCTTTTAAGTTACTGCCCAATATTTCCAAAATGGCATCTCAAAAGTAAGGCAATGACAGTCAACTAGAGTTAATCAAAGCTTTAATTAACTCCTCACACAGAAGGGGCCATGAGAGTCAAGAAAACCAAGGCTATCCTAGAGAAGCCGAGCATGGTTAGCCAGGAAACTCACACTCAGATCCTCCCAGGACTCGGTCACGTCCTTCCAGTTGTGCTGCTGCCTCCCTGGGAGGTTCCTGGGAAGTTTCTGGAGGACAGCCTTGTTTTGCAGCTCGCCTTGCCTGCAGAAAAACAAAGCAAGTTTCCTTGTGTTCATTTCCTGTGCACCACTACCTCCAATCACATTGAACAGCACCGTGGGCTACACTGATTCTGCACCTCTCTTCCAGTCAAGGTTTTCCCCTAAACACAGATTGCCCTGCAAATTGTCCACTGCCTACTTTCTAGGAGGTTTCACTGCTTCTCTGCCTGTCCTGACCAAATTCCAAGATGCACCATGCTCCTACAACTTAGTGATTTGTCAGACGTAGGCAGAGCTCCATGGTCTGGAGACCTGGATGAAGTGGGGCTCTTTCCGTTTCTCTGTAGGCTGTCAGTCACTGTTTAGAGGTGGGGATTCATCTCCTCTCTACGTGGCAGTGCCCAGAATGACTTTCAATGACTTTCACGTGACTCACCTTTGATTCTCTTCCTTGTGTAGCTCTGTCTTCCTCAATGGCCCTGGGTTCACGGGATGCTGCCGTTTCTGAGGCACCAGGTTCTCCTTATTTGGGCCCATGGGCTGCAGAGTCAGAGTCCCATGGGAGCACTTGATGGGGCACCTCCTGCTGTGTGCCATGTGACCAAAGGCCCCACAGCTTTTGCACTTGACCTGCGATTCATAAAGATACTTGTTAGTTGGATCAGCAGAATTCACAGGTTTAATGTATCACAGGTCAGTTGAATAACCTATTGTCAATTCTTACTTTGCTGTTCACTTGGAGTACAAAGCTAGACATGGATCTCATTCATTGTGAAACATTTCAGACGTATTGTAGTGCCAACGCCTGGATTAGGGATGGATATTCGAGTGTAGGACAGGAGATTCCACAGGAGAAGATAAGGAACCAGGTTTCAGTGAAAGTGCATGGTCAGCTGTGTCACCTAATGGGACATAAGGTCTCCCGAAGACACCGAATGGCACAGACACCTACTGAGGATGTCTCAGGTCAGGATAACACAGGATGGAAACGATCATTTAAGTCACAGAGGCAGAATGGTCCATGTCCCTCTCCAGTCTGTGTGCGTGAAGAAGGATCCTTGAGTCCCTCCAGATCCCAACCTCTGCGTACCCTGGGATTCTCCTCCTCTGGTGGGGGCACCCTCAGGCCTGCTGGTCCCCTCTGCTGCTTTCTCATGTTCTGAGGTTGATGGACTCCGTGGGTCAGAAGTTCTGGATAGTGATCTGCCATTCAGCCGTCCACTCGGGAGCTTTGGAGGTCAGTTTTCCTCAGACACTGATTTCTGTGTCCTGAGTCAAAGAAGAATAAATTTTGAAATGATACACAAACAGAATTCCCTTCAGAACCTTCTTTGACCGGGTCGAGGTAGGTGTGTGTGTGGTCAGAAAGTGTAGTTTTCTAAAAAATTGTTGAACACCGTTAATATTTCAATATTCCTTGACCACGGCACACACTATTCTGTGACTTTTTTTCCTCACTGTTTGTTGAATTCTTTCCTTATGTAGGGTGAATCACATCTGAATAAAGTCACATGGAAAGAGATGATTGTCGAAGTTAAAGAAAGGAAAATAAAGGAAAAGAGGAGTGAGCTTGGTGGTTAGGCAGGAGGGATGCCAGGGTGGGAGGTATCCCTATGCTCTGCCGTGTGTACATATGAATTATACGAAGTGTTTCACCTAAGAAAATGAAAAGCTAGTCACTTACCATGACTCATATTCACTACCGTAAACAAAGCAGGCTGCTGGAGTATATGACCCTGAGAATTTGGAAATTCAGGTAATACGTATTATTTGGAATGATATCATTTAGTGTATTTTATTTTAATTTTCTTTTTAGACAGGCAGAGTGGACAGTGAGAATGAGAGACAGAGAGAAAGGTCTTCCTTTTCCCAGTGGTTCACCCTGCAATGGCAGCTGCAGATGGGGAGCTGCAGCCATCCACCACGCTAATCTGAAGCCAGGAGCTCCTGGGCCACAGCAGAGAGCTGAACTGGAAGAGGAGCAACCAGGACAGATTCCAGTGCCCCGACCTGGACTAGAACCCGGGGTGCCGGCGCTGCAGGCGGAGGATTAGCCTAGTGAGCCGCGGCGCCGGCCGGAATGATGTATTTCTTCCTAGTCTGTACTAAAACATGAAGGAAAAAATCCGTCCCAAATAAATAATGCCTTATTCCCACACACCACATTCTTTGTTCTTTTTCTCTTTTTCTTTTTCTTCTAAGAGGCAGAGTTAGATAGTGAGAGAGAGACAGAGAGAGAGAGACAGAGAGAAAGGTCTTCCTTCCTTTGGCTCACCCCCCAAATGGCCGCTACGGCCTGCGTGCTGTGCTGATCCGAAGCCAGGAGCCAGATGATTATCCTGGTCTCCCATGCGGGTGCAGGGGCCCAAACACTTGGGCCATCCTCCACTGCACTCCCGGGCCACAGCAGAGAGCTGGACTGGAAGAGGAGCAACCAGGACAGAATCCGGCACCCCCACTGGGACTAGAACCCGGGGTGCCAGCGCCTCAGGCAGAGGATTAGCCTAGTGAGCCGCCCTCGGCGCCTGCCCCAATGATATATTTCTTCCTTGTCTGTACTAAAACAGGAAGGAGAGTCCGTCCCAAACAACTAATGCCTGATCCCCAGGTGTCACTTATGCTGCATTTGATTGTTCTTGAGTGATAGCCATAGAACAAATTCTGAAAAGAAACCCACCTGCACTGCAGCTGTGCTTGTCCTGGCTGTCTGCATGCACTCGGGTGGGTGGATGCTGCAGAAAGAACCCTGGAGAGAAGGAGGCTCCTGGCACCACAGAGGCAAGGCAGTGAGGGAGGAGGGAGTCCAGGCTGGCTTTATTGGGCCCCTAGGAGGCGGGATCACACCCGCCATCCAATCCGATGTTCACCAATCCAGTCAGACTTGATGGGCTTAGCTCTGGGAACAATGCAGTCGCCTTTGTTTCCGGATTAAGTGATTGCCTTCAGAATACTTCTACTTGGTAATAAAAACCAAACCTTTGCATTTTGAACTTCACTCTGCACTGTGCCATTTCCCACTGTATTCAGTTGTCTCCTTCATCCATGAGGAGAGGAGGTGCTGCCATTCTGGAACAGTACCTGGCAGCTGGTGATCTTACTCTAAAGGTGGCCCTCAGTTTCTGTTTCCACGAGGAAGGGTGCACCAGAGATTTTCTACTGCAGCAGCCAGTGCTATGAGTTAAGGATCCTAAGAAGTCTTTGGGTTTCTGTATTAGAAATCTGAGGAACTGGCGTTGTGCTTAGGCTCAGTGGAAGATCCTGGCTCTAGGCTTTGGATCCGCCAAGCTCCAGCTGTTGTGGCCATTTGGGGAGTGAACGGGCTTTTAGTGTGTGTGTGTGTGTGTGTGTGTGTGTGTGTGTGCAAATTGTTGAAATGCTTACTTAGTACAGAGTTAGTCTTCTCTGTACAAAGTTAATTGAAAATAGGTCATTTTTTTTTATTTGATAGATAGACAATGAGAGACAGAGAGCAAGGTCTTCCTTCCGTTGGTTCACTCCACAAATGGCACGCTGGCCAGGAGCCAGGTGCTTCTTCCTGGTCTCCCATGCGGGTGCAGGGATCCAAACACTTGGACCATCCTCCACTGCCCTCCTGGGCCCCAGCAGAGAGCTGGACTGGAAGAGGAGCAATCGGGACTAGACCCCGGTGCCCCTATGGGATGCCGGTGCTGCAGGCAGAGGATTAACCAAATGAGCCTCAGGGCTGGCCCAAAAATAGGTCTTAATTTGATATCAGACAGGAAAGGGGAGATGTAGGAGGAGAAGGGGAGGAAGTGTGGGCGTTACGGCAGATAGGGTGAGAAGAATCACTCTATTTTTTGCGTTGTACTTATGAAAATTGTATTCATCACATAAAAGGTTTCTTTAGGGAATACATCAATAAGTTTAAAACTAAAAAACATAAAGTATGCCTTCATAAGGATTTACAAAAAAAAAAAACACCTATTTTCAGCCATCAGTCTTTCCAGCATTCTTCTTTGTTTTCCTTTGAGAAATCAATGGCACATATGAGCTCCTCCTGGCAACCAAGTTCCACCATGGGCAGATTAAGCCTTATCCTAACAACTGCAAATTCTCCAGGGGTTGCAATAAAGCAGTTAAGTCCCTGAGGCTTAGGGAGTGAGACCACACCCTAAGGCCCCTAATCCCGTGAAGGGCTAGCAGTTGATTGATGGACCTGGTACCACGGGAAGGCTGTGGTGGGCAGTGTGGACTATAAAGGATGGGTGAGAGAAAACAGGTGATCATTTGTTGACAACTCTCATCCAGAGACTGATGTTGGCCTCCAGAAAAGGACACTGTTGGCATAGAAACATAGCGATTACAACCAGATGCATTGGAGGTTCTAGGACAGCATTAGACCACCTGAAGCTCAAAAGATATGGGGCCCCTCTGTTGCCATGGGAAGACTGAGGCTGCCATGGAATGCAGGGAGACTCCCACTCACCTCCACAACCTAAACCATTTGAGCCCTTGAAAGAGTCTGCAGACATCTCCTGCAGGCCAGACTGACTGTGGATGCCCGGCATCCCAAATACACAAGCAGAGCTCCTGGGCAGGGGTAAAGGAACTCAGATCTCAGGCTACGCTCATACGTGAACTCCAGAAAATGCCACTTTATTAGTTGATTCTTAAGAAACCGAGAGGAAAACAGAATCAGCTTTTAAGTCTTTATTTACTTATTTGAAAGGAAGAGTGAGTGAGGGGGTCGGGGGAGGGGAGAGAGAGAGAAAGTGTCTTCCAGTCTTTCATTTGTCATGTCTGTGTTCTCACAGGGAGGTGGGTTCTCGGTTCTCGTGGGCAAGGTCAGCCTGCTGCACCCTAACCCTGCCTTGGGATCTTCCAGACCCCGCTGCTGCTCTCTTACCCCGCCAATAACTGGAGACACCAAGACTTGAACAGACGGCCACAATGGCTGCCAGCATGGCAGGCTGTAGCTTCAGTTCCTGTATCATGAAGCCAGACAGCAAAGGGGTTTGTAGTCTAACTCTTCTGCAATCTTAGAGACCTATGCCCTGATCTCTCATTTCCATAAGCTCTTCCCATACTGGAAGTAGCCTTGATGAGATGAGATATAAGATAGAGTATGTATGTATGGATGTGTGTGTGTGTGTGTGTTTGAGAGAGAGAGTTTGTCCAGGTGTGTGTTTAGAGTCTAATGGGGGTGTCAGCACTGCGGCACACTGGGTAACGTTGCAGCCTGCAGTGCTGGCATTCCATATGGGCTCCAGTTTGAATCCTGGGAGCTCCACTAACAATCCAGCTCTCATCTATGGCATGGGAAAGCAGTAGAAGATGGCTTATGTGCTTGGGCCCCTGCACCCACATGGGAGACCTGGAAGAAGCTCTGGCTCCTGGCTTTGGATAGGCACAGCTCCCCAGTTGTGGCCACCTTGGGAGTGATCCAGTGGATGGAAGACCCCACTCTGTCTCTCTCTCTGGTTAACTCTGACTTTCGAGTTAATAAAGAAATCTGAGTTTCATGAGGGTAAACATGATTGTGCTAAGCAGATGTTTTACACATGGGTGATTCTAGAGTAGGGCAAACTCAGTTGCATTCTACATGCAGGACTTACCCTCCATTCATGTTCATGGACTATTCCCATGGGTACATTATAAGACACACATCGGATTGCCGTGGAGCTGGTCTTTGCCTGAGATCCTGTACTTCATTTTCTGTGTTACAATGTATGTCTTTGAGAGGCTTAGAGAAGGGAGACAGAGACAGAGACCTGCCATCCCCTGGCTCACTTCAGCAATGACCTCAGTTTCCAGGAGCTGGATCTCAACCACATCTCCTCCATAGGTGCTGGGAGGCTGATTATTTGAGGGATCCAGGAAGTCTCCCGGGGTCAGCAGTAGCAGAAGGCTGCAGGCAGTGGTGAAACATTGGTGCAGGGTCTGAGTCCACCCGTACAAGGATGGACTGGGTCCGAGGAAAGGTTAGTGCGCTGCTCGCCCGTTTCCCAGCCTCCCGATCCCAGAGACAATCAGATGCAGCGGGGAGCCAAGTCTAGCAAGGACTCATTTATTCCATGTGAAACCAAACCTTTTATAGCACAAAACTGCAGAGTCATTGGGGCGGGGCTAAGAACCAACCTATCATTTAAAAGGTCACTTTACGGGGGAATTTCTATAGGACTAGCCATATGTCTATACTAGTCTTGTTACCTCCCCTGATGTTGCATAGCCAATTAGCTTTTGAGTCCCACCCATCATACTTCCTCTGGGCGCCATCTTCTTTGCCCCTCCTTGGCGCCGCCCAGTCCGGGAGCCACGTGCGCGCACGCCGGGCCCCTCCCTGCGCTGCCATGCCCAGGACACCTGCCAGCTGGCTCCTCGGGCCCTGGCTTGGGTTAGTTCACGGGCTCGGCTCCACGTGGCTCCGTTCTGCGCAGCTTGGGCGGAGCACCCGCGCATGCGGAGCACATGGGCCTGGCCTGGCTGCACCATGGCTGTGCTCATGCCCCACACATTGGTATCAAACCGAATATGCGATGTGAGCTTCTTAACTCTTCAACTCAATCCTAGAGCAAATGCCCAAGCCTAAGGTTCTGTATCTTAGATAAGTGATAGAGAGATGTGGCCAAGGTCTTCACGTACCAGTAATAAACCGTGGTACATCAAAAGAGTTATAAAGTGTTTACCCTGCTAAGTGAAGCCTGGACACAGCATTTCATAGTTGACATCACTTTATTGATGGCAAAATTACTTTTGTCAATACAGGTTCATGTGGAAATACAATAACCGAAGAATACAAGGTCACGAGGACGTTCAGCTTCAGGATTTCCTCTGCAACCCGACCAGAGACAGAGGCCCTGCTCTCAGGACTGAGCATTGCTTCAAAGACGCAGAAGCCAAAGCACAGCCAGAGGGTCTGAAAATACGGTTATCTGAACCACAAGTACTGATGAACTGTTTAGTATGTATATTATAATTTCATACCTAGTCCACCAAGCCAATCAATTGTATAAACTCCTTCACGTAAAGGCCATTATTCTCCAGTGAAAGTCCCCTGGAAACACCACAGAATTGAAGTGATGCAGAGAGGTAATGTGTGTCTGCTGCCAGCATTCCCTCTGGCTGCCAGGGTGCTCTTGCTGGACAGCTGAGGACATTCTGAGGACACTGGCATGGCCTGCTTCCGGAATCTTTCCCTTCCCCAGTACAACCCCCAGCCACCAGTCACCTGAGGAGACAGGTGGGCATTGCCCTTCCAGTGGACGGCTCACTCCCAGTCACTGTCCTCAGAGGAGGAGGAGGAGATCTGAAGGGACTCATAGAGGAGTCTCAGTGGAGACTTCACACAGGGTTTCTGTGTCTTCTTGGGGACAGGCGGGTTCAGAGGAGTGGCAGTTGGCTTCCCATGGGGCTGAGGCGAGGGAGCAGTCATGAACCTGCAGCTCCACCAGTTCTTGCCTACTGCACTGAAGGCCATTCTGAGGGACGCGCCTGGAACACAGCTAGGAGCTGGGTGATGGGAGGGAGTGGAGCCCTGCCCAGTTTTCTCAGGAACTCTGTGTTTTGGTGGCTGCAGGTCAGTGTGGAGCTCTGGAGCTGGTGAACTCTGTGACACAGGAAGTGACATTGGTCTTCCTTGGCCCCTTGTAGTTGGCAGCTCCTGCCGACTCTGGAGAGTCTCATGCTTAGGTGACTGAGCGGTCCTCTGCAGGTTTTGTAAGGGGCTCAGTCTTGGTCTCTTGGCTGGATTCCTCGAGGAATGATGGGGCGTGTTGACGGATCTCTTGCCTGGAGGCCCATTGTTGGGTTTGGATTGGGGACCCATTCTCAGAGCCTCAGGCTGTTTCCTGGGCTGTGGATCCTCCTGTGAAAATCGGACTTGTGTCTGCCATCTGGAGCTTCCGTCTGAGTCCTGTGCTTTGGAGGCCTTCTTGGGGATTTTAAAAGCAGACCAATGAGGCCTGAGGCTTGTCTGCTTCACACTGAAGGTACGGTGCTTGCCATGTTGCTTCACTGCAGGCGGGCTGGGGTCAGGGGTATCCACCTCCTCACCTTTTTTTTTGCTAGAGCTTGAGAAGTGACTCACTTCAGGGGCTTTTAGGAGAGGTGAGGAGCTCCTGGGCTTCAGGGCAGATTTCTGGGTGTCTAGCTGACTTGTGAGGTCAGGCTCCAAGACCCTTGTCTCTTGGGCTATGTTGAGAGGCCTAGGCCCACTTGGTTGCTGTAGGAAAAGACAAACACAAATAATGAGGTTAGGATTGTCTTAGCATAGAGTAAATGTGAAAACTGGTCAAGTAAAATTAGTGAACACAGCGCAATAATTGAGTCCCATTACAAGGACAAACAGCCATTTGAATGAGGAATGTCCAACTGCCCCTGTGGTAATCAGAAATAAAGAAATGACACAATCAATTAGAAACCTCTGGGATGCCAACAGTTCATGGAACTGTGGAACATGACTCTGTATCTGGTTGGATGCAAAGCTTTTAAGTTACTGCCCAATATTTCCAAAATGGCATCTCAAAAGTATGGCAATGACAGTCAACTAGAGTTAATCAAAGCTTTAATTAACTCCTCACACAGAAGGGGCCATGAGAGTCAAGAAAACCAAGGCTATCCTAGACAAGCCAAGCATGGGCAGCCAGGAAACTCACACTCAGATCCTCCCAGGACTTGGTCACGTCCTTCCAGCTGTGCTGCTGCCTCCCTGGGAGGTTCCTGGGAAGTTTCTGGAGGACAGCCTTGCTTTGCAGCTCGCCTTGCCTGCAGAAAAACAGAGCAAGTTTCCTTGTGTTCATTTCCTGTGCCCCACTACCTCCAATCACATTGAACAGCACCGTGGGCTACACTGATTCTGCACCTCTCTTCCAGTCAAGGCTTTCCCCTAAACACAGATTGCCCTGCAAATTGTCCACTGCCTACTTTCTAGGAGGTTTCACTGCTTCTCTGCCTGTCATGACCAAATTCCAAGATGCACCATGCTCCTACAACTTAGTGATTTGTCAGACGTAGGCAGAGCTCCATGGTCTGGAGACCTGGATGAAGTGGGGCTCTTTCCGTTTCTCTGTAGGCTGTCAGTCACTGTTTAGAGGTGGGGATCCATCTCCTCTCTACGTGGCAGTGCCCAGAATGACTTTCAATGACTTCACGTGACTCACCTTTGATTCTCTTCCTTGTGTAGCTCTGTCTTCCTCAATGGCCCTGGGTTCACGGGATGCTGCCGTTTCTGAGGCACCAGGTTCTCCTTATTTGGGTCCATGGGCTGCAGAGTCAGAGTCCCATGGGAGCACTTGATGGGGCACCTCCTGCTGTGTGCCATGTGACCAAAGGCCCCACAGCTTTTGCACTTGACCTGCGATTCGTAAAGATACTTGTTAGTTGGATCAGCAGAATTCACAGGTTTAATGTATCACAGGTCAGTTGAATAACCTATTGTCAATTCTTACTTTGCTGTTCACTTGGTGTACAAAGCTAGACATGGATCTCATTCATTGTGAAACATTTCAGACGTATTGTAGTGCCAACGCCTGGATTAGGGAGGGATATTCGAGTGTAGGACAGGAGATTCCACAGGAGAAGATAAGGAACCAGGTTTCAGTGAAAGTGCATGGTCAGCTGTGTCACCTAATGGGACATAAGGTCTCCCGAAGACACCGAATGGCACAGAGACCTACTGAGGATGTCTCAGGTCAGGATAACACAGGATGGAAACGATCATTTAAGTCACAGAGGCAGAATGGTCCATGTCCCTCTCCAGTCTGTGTGCGTGAAGAAGGATCCTTGAGTCCCTCCAGATCCCAACCTCTGCGTACCCTGGGATTCTCCTCCTCTGGTGGGGGCACCCTCAGGCCTGCTGGTCCCTTCTGTTGCTTTCTCATGTTCTGAGGTTGATGGACTCCGTGGGTCAGTAGTTCTGGATAGTGATCTGCCATTTACCCGTCCACTCGGGAGCTTTGGATGTCAGTTTACCTCAGACATTGATTTCTGTGTCCTGATCAAAGAAAAATAAATTTTGAAATGATACACAAACAGAATTCCCTTCAGAACCTTCTTTGACCGGGTCGAGGTAGGTGTGTGTGTGGTCAGAAAGTGTAGTTTTCTAAAAAATTGTTGAACACCGTTAATATTTCAATATTCCTTGACCACGACACACACTATTCTGTGACTTTTTTCTCACTGTTTGTTGAGTTCCTTCCTTATGTAGGGTGAATCACATCAATCACATCTGAATAAAGTCACATGGAAAGAGATGATTGTCAAAGTTAAAGAAAGGAAAATAAAGGAAAAGAGGAGTGAGCTTGGTGGTTAGGCAGGAGGGATGCCAGGGTGGGAGGTATCCCTATGCTCTGCAGTGTGTACATATGAATTATACGAAGTGTTTCACCTAAGAAAATAAAAAGCTAGTCACTTACCATGACTCACATTCACTACCGTAAACAAAGCAGGCTACTGGAGTATATGACCCTGAGAAGTGGGAATTTCGGGTAATACATATAATTTGGAATGATATCATTTAGTGTATTTTATTTTAATTTTCTTTTTAGACAGGCAGAGTGGACAGTGAGAATGAGAGACAGAAGGAAGGTCTTCCTTTTCCCAGTGGTTCACCCTGCAATGGCAGCTGCAGCTGGGGAGCTGCAGCCATCCACCACGCTGATCCGAAGCCAGGAGCTCCTGGGCCACAGCAGAGAGCTGAACTGGAAGAGGAGCAACCAGGACAGAATCCAGTGCCCCGACCTGGACTAGAACCCAGGGTGCCGATGCCACAGGAGGAGGATTAGCCTAGTGAGCCGCCCTTGGCGCCTGCCGCAATGATGTATTTCTTCCTTGTCTGTACTAAAACATGAAGGAAAAAATCCATCCCAAATAACTAATGCCTTATTCCCACACACCACATTCTTTGTTCTCTTTTTCTTTTCTTCTAACAGCAGAGTTAGACAGTGAGAGAGAGACAGAGAGAGAGAGACAGAAAGAAAGGTCTTCCTTCCCTTGGCTCATCCCCCAATGGCCGCTATGGCCTGCGTGCTGTTCCGATCCGAAGCCAGGAGCCAGATGATTATCCTGGTCTCCCATGCGGGTGCAGGGACCCAAACACTTGGGCCATCCTCCACTGCACTCCTGGGCCACAGCAGAGAGCTGGACTGGAAGAGGAGCAACCAGGACAAAATCCGGCACCCCCACTGGGACTAGAACCCGGGGTGCCAGCGCCTCAGGCAGAGGATTAGCCTAGTGAGCCGCCCTCGGCGCCTGCCGCAATGATATATTTCTTCCTTGTCTGTACTAAAACATGAAGGAGAGTCCGTCCCAAACAACTAATGCCTGATCCCCAGGTGTCACTTATGCTGCATTTGATTTTTCTTGAGTGATAGCCATAGAACAAATTCTGAAAAGAAACCCACCTGCACTGCAGCTGTGCTTGTCCTGGCTGTCTGCAGGCACTCGGGGGGGTGGATGCTGCAGAAAGAACCCTGGAGAGAAGGAGGCTCCTGGCACCACAGAGGCAAGGCAGTGAGGGAGGAGGGAGTCCAGGCTGGCTTTTATTGGGCCCCTAGGAGGCGGGATCACACCCGCCATCCAATCCGATGTTCACCAATCCAGTCAGACTTGATGGGCTTAGCTCTGGGAACAATGCAGTCGCCTTTGTTTCCGGATTAAGTGATTGCCTTCAGAATATTTCTACTTGATAATAAAAACCAAACCTTTGCATTTTGAACTTCACTCTGCACTGTGCCATTTCCCACTGTATTCAGTTGTCTCCTTCATCCATGAGGAGAGGAGGTGCTGCCATTCTGGAAGAGTACCTGGCAGCTGGTGATCTCACTCCAAAGGTGGCCCTCAGTTTCTGTTTCCACGAGGAAGGGTGCACCAGAGATTTTCTACTGCAGCAGCCAGTGCTATGAGTTAAGGATCCTAAGAAGTCTTTGGGTTTCTGTATTAGAAATCTGAGGAACGGGCATTGTGCTTAGGCTCAGTAGAAGATCCTGGCACTAGGCTTCAGATCCGCCAAGCTCCAGCCGTTGTGGCCATTTGGGGAGTGAACGGGCAGTTAGTCTGTGTGTGTGTGTGTGTGTGTGTGCAAATTGTTGAAATGCTTACTTAGTACAAAGTTAGTCTTCTCTGTACAAAGTTAATTGAAAATAGGTCATTTTTTTTTATTTGACAGATAGACAATGAGAGACAGAGAGAAAGGTCTTCCTTCCGTTGGTTCACTCCCTAAATGGCACGCTGGCCAGGAGCCAGGTGCTTCTTCCTGGTCTCCCATGCGGGTGCAGTGGCCCAAACACTTGGACCATCCTCCGCTGCCCTTCTGGGCCCCAGCAGAGAGCTGGACTGGAAGAGGAACAACCGGGACTAGACCCCGGTGCCCCTATGGGATGCTGGCGCTGCAGGCGGAGGATTAACCAAGTGAGCCTCGGGGCTGGCCTGAAAATAGGTCTTAATGTGATATCAAACAGGAAAGGGGAGATGTAGGAGGAGAAGGGGAGGAAGTGTGGGCGTTATGGCAGATAGAGTGAGAAGAATCACTCTATTTTTTGCGTTGTACTTATGAAAATTGTATTCATCACATAAATGGTTTCTTTAGGGAATACATCAATAAGTTTAAAACTAAAAAACATAAAGTATGCCTTCATAAGGATTTAAAAAAAAAAAAACCCTATTTTCCGCCATCAGACTTTCCAGCATTCTTCTTTGTTTTCCTTTGAGAATTCAATGGCACATATGAGCTCCTCCTGGCAACCAAGTTCCACCATAGGCAGATTAAGCCTTATCCTAACACCTGCCTATTCTCCAGGGGTTGCCATAAAGCAGTTAAGTCCCTGAGGCTTAGGGAGTGAGACCACACCCTAAGGCCCCTAATCCCGTGAAGGGCTAGCAGTTGATTGATGGACCTGGTACCACGGGAAGGCTGTGGTGGGCAGTGTGGACTATAAAGGACGGGTGAGAGAAAACAGGTGATCATTTGTTGACAACTCTCATCCAGAGACTGATGTTGGCCTCCAGAAAAGGACACTGTTGGCATAGAAACATAGCGATTACAACCAGATGCATTGGAGGTTCTAGGACAGCATTAGACCACCTGAAGCTCAAAAGATATGGGGCCCCTCTGTTGCCATGGGAAGACTGAGGCTGCCATGGAATGCAGGGAGACTCCCACTCACCTCCACAACCTAAACCATTTGAGCCCTTGAAAGAGTCTGCAGACATCTCCTGCAGGCCAGACTGACTGTGGATGCCCGGCATCCCAAATACACAAGCAGAGCTCCTGGGCAGAGGTAACGGAACTCAGATCTCAGGCTACGCTCATACGTGAACTCCAGAAAATGCCACTTTATTAGTTGATTCTTAAGAAACCGAGAGGAAAACAGAATCAGCTTTTAAGTCTTTATTTACTTATTTGAAAGGAAGAGTGAG
Source organism: Sylvilagus floridanus (assembly GCA_949820135.1). NCBI lineage: Eukaryota > Metazoa > Chordata > Mammalia > Lagomorpha > Leporidae > Sylvilagus > Sylvilagus floridanus. Next base: position 117,387,614 of record OX463238.1, on the reverse strand, counting down.
TGAGGGGGTCGGGGGAGGGGAGAGAAAGAGAAAGTGTCTTCCAGTCTTTCATTTGTCATGTCTGTGTTCTCACAGGGAGGTGGGTTCTCGGTTCTCGTGGGCAAGGTCAGCCTGCTGCACCCTAACCCTGCCTTGGGATCTTCCAGACCCCGCTGCTGCTCTCTTACCCCGCCAATAACTGGAGACACCAAGACTTGAACAGACGGCCACAATGGCTGCCAGCATGGCAGGCTGTAGCTTCAGTTCCTGTATCATGAAGCCAGACAGCAAAGGGGTTTGTAGTCTAACTCTTCTGCAATCTTAGAGACCTATGCCCTGATCTCTCATTTCCATAAGCTCTTCCCATACTGGAAGTAGCCTTGATGAGATGAGATATAATATAGTGTATGTAAGGATGTATGTGTGTGTGTGTGTGAGTTTGTCCAGGTGTGTGTTTAGAGTCTAATGGGGGTGTCAGCACTGCGGCACACTGGGTAACGCTGCAGCCTGCAGTGCTGGCATTCCATATGGGCTCCGGTTTGAATCCTGTTGGCTCTACTAACAATCCAGCTCTCTTCTATGGCATGGGAAAGCAGTAGAAGATGGCTTATGTGCTTGGGCCCCTGCACCCGCATGGGAGACCTGGAAGAAGCTCTGGCTCCTGGCTTGGGATAGGCACAGCTCCCCTGTTGTGGCCACCTTGGGAGTGATCCAGTGGATGGAAGACCTCTCTCTCTCTCTCTCTCTCTCTCTCTCTCTCTGTGGGTAACTCTGACTTTCGAGTTAATAAAGAAATCTGAGAAAAAGAGTTTCATGAGGGTAAACATGATTGTGCTAAGCAGATGTTTAACACGGGTGATTCTAGAGTAAACTCAGTTGCATTCTACATGCAGGACTTACCCTCCATTCACGTTCATGGACTATTCCCATGGGTACATTATAAGACACACATGGGATTGCCGTGGAGCTGGTCTTTGCTTGAGATCCTGTACTTCATTTTCTGTGTTACAATGTATGTCTTTGAGAGGCTTAGAGAAGGGAGACAGAGTAGAGACCTGCCATCCCCTGGCTCACTTCAGCAATGACCTCAGTTTCCAGGAGCTGATCTCAACCACATCTCCTCCATAGGTGCTGGGAGGCTGATTATTTGAGGGATCCTGGAAGTCTCCCGGGGTCAGCAGTAGCAGAAGGCTGCAGGCAGTGGTGAAACATTGGTATCAAACCGAATATGCGATGTGAGCATCTTAACTCTTCAACTCAATCCTAGAGCAAATGCCCAAGCCTAAGGTTCTGTATCTTAGATAAGTGATAGAGAGATGTGGCCAAGGTCTTCAAGTGCCAGTAATAAACCGTGGTACATCAAAAGAGTTATAAAGTGTTTACCCTGCTAAGTGAAGCCTGGACACAGCATTTCATAGTTGACATCACTTTATTGATGGCAAAATTACTTTTGTCAATACAGGTTCATGTGGAAATACAATAACCGAAGAATACAAGGTCACGAGGACGTTCAGCTTCAGGATTTCCTCTGCAACCCGACCAGAGACAGAGGCCCTGCTCTCAGGACTGAGCATTGCTTCAAAGACGCAGAAGCCAAAGCACAGCCAGAGGGTCTGAAAATACGGTTATCTGAACCACAAGTACTGATGAACTGTTTAGTATGTATATTATAATTTCATACCTAGTCCACCAAGTCAATCAATTGTATAAGCTCCTTCACGTAAAGGCCATTATTCTCCAGTGAAAGTCCCCTGGAAACACCACAGAATTGAAGTGATGCAGAGAGGTAATGTGTGTCTGCTGCCAGCATTCCCTCTGGCTGCCAGGGTGCTCTTGCTGGACAGCTGAGGACATTCTGAGGAGACTGGCACGGCCTGCTTCCGGAATCTTTCCCTTCCCCAGTACAACCCCCAGCCACCAGTCACCTGAGGAGACAGGTGGGCATTGCCCTTCCAGTGGACGGCTCACTCCCAGTCACTGTCCTCAGAGGAGGAGGAGGAGATCTGAAGGGACTCATAGAGGAGTCTCAGTGGAGACTTCACACAGGGTTTCTGTGTCTTCTTGGGGACAGGCGGGTTCAGAGGAGTGGCAGTTGGCTTCCCATGGGGCTGAGGCGAGGGAGCAGTCATGAACCTGCAGCTCCACCAGTTCTTGCCTACTGCACTGAAGGCCATTCTGAGGGACGCGCCTGGAACACAGCTAGGAGCTGGGTGATGGGAGGGAGTGGAGCCCTGCCCAGTTTTCTCAGGAACTCTGTGTTTTGGTGGCTGCAGGTCAGTGTGGAGCTCTGGAGCTGGTGAACTCTGTGACACAGGAAGTGACATTGGTCTTCCTTGGCCCCTTGTAGTTGGCAGCTCCTGCCGACTCTGGAGAGTCTCATGCTTAGGTGACTGAGCGGTCCTCTGCAGGTTTTGTAAGGGGCTCAGTCTTGGTCTCTTGGCTGGATTCCTCGAGGAATGATGGGGCATGTTGACGGATCTCTTGCCTGGAGGCCCATTGTTGGGTTTGGATTGGGGACCCATTCTCAGAGCCTCAGGCTGTTTCCTGGGCTGTGGATCCTCCTGTGAAAATCGGACTTGTGTCTGCCATCTGGAGCTTCCGTCTGAGTCCTGTGCTTTGGAGGCCTTCTTGGGGATTTTAAAAGCAGACCAATGAGGCCTGAGGCCTGTCTGCTTCACACTGAAGGTACGGTGCTTGCCATGTTGCTTCACTCCAGGCGGGCTGGGGTCAGGGGTATCCACCTCCGCACCTTTTTTTTTGCTAGAGCTTGAGAAGTGACTCACTTCAGGGGCTTTTAGGAGAGGTGAGGAGCTCCTGGGCTTCAGGGCAGATTTCTGGGTGTCTAGCTGACTTGTGAGGTCAGGCTCCAAGACCCTTGTCTCTTGGGCTATGTTGAGAGGCCTAGGCCCACTTGGTTGCTGTAGGAAAAGACAAACACAAATAATGAGGTTAGGATTGTCTTAGCATAGAGTAAATGTGAAAACTGGTCAAGTAAAATTAGTGAACACAGCGCAATAATTGAGTCCCATTACAAGGACAAACAGCCATTTGAATGAGGAATGTCCAACTGCCCCTGTGGTAATCAGAAATAAAGAAATGACACAATCAATTAGAAACCTCTGGGATGCCAACAGTTCATGGAACTGTGGAACATGACTCTGTATCTGGTTGGATGCAAAGCTTTTAAGTTACTGCCCAATATTTCCAAAATGGCATCTCAAAAGTATGGCAATGACAGTCAACTAGAGTTAATCAAAGCTTTAATTAACTCCTCACACAGAAGGGGCCATGAGAGTCAAGAAAACCAAGGCTATCCTAGAGAAGCCAAGCATGGTTAGCCAGGAAACTCACACTCAGATCCTCCCAGGACTTGGTCACGTCCTTCCAGCTGTGCTGCTGCCTCCCTGGGAGGTTCCTGGGAAGTTTCTGGAGGACAGCCTTGCTTTGCAGCTCGCCTTGCCTGCAGAAAAACAGAGCAAGTTTCCTTGTGTTCATTTCCTGTGCCCCACTACCTCCAATCACATTGAACAGCACCGTGGGCTACACTGATTCTGCACCTCTCTTCCAGTCAAGGTTTTCCCCTAAACACAGATTGCCCTGCAAATTGTCCACTGCCTACTTTCTAGGAGGTTTCACTGCTTCTCTGCCTGTCATGACCAAATTCCAAGATGCACCATGCTCCTACAACTTAGTGATTTGTCAGACGTAGGCAGAGCTCCATGGTCTGGAGACCTGGATGAAGTGGGGCTCTTTCCGTTTCTCTGTAGGCTGTCAGTCACTGTTTAGAGGTGGGGATCCATCTCCTCTCTACGTGGCAGTGCCCAGAATGACTTTCAATGACTTCACGTTTCTCACCTTTGATTCTCTTCCTTGTGTAGCTCTGTCTTCCTCAATGGCCCTGGGTTCACGGGATGCTGCCGTTTCTGAGGCACCAGGTTCTCCTTATTTGGGTCCATGGGCTGCAGAGTCAGAGTCCCATGGGAGCACTTGATGGGGCACCTCCTGCTGTGTGCCATGTGACCAAAGGCCCCACAGCTTTTGCACTTGACCCGCGATTCGTAAAGATACTTGTTAGTTGGATCAGCAGAATTCACAGGTTTAATGTATCACAGGTCAGTTGAATAACCTATTGTCAATTCTTACTTTGCTGTTCACTTGGTGTACAAAGCTAGACATGGATCTCATTCATTGTGAAACATTTCAGACGTATTGTAGTGCCAACGCCTGGATTAGGGAGGGATATTCGAGTGTAGGACAGGAGATTCCACAGGAGAAGATAAGGAACCAGGTTTCAGTGAAAGTGCATGGTCAGCTGTGTCACCTAATGGGACATAAGGTCTCCCGAAGACACCGAATGGCACAGAGACCTACTGAGGATGTCTCAGGTCAGGATAACACAGGATGGAAACGATCATTTAAGTCACAGAGGCAGAATGGTCCATGTCCCTCTCCAGTCTGTGTGCGTGAAGAAGGATCCTTGAGTCCCTCCAGATCCCAACCTCTGCGTACCCTGGGATTCTCCTCCTCTGGTGGGGGCACCCTCAGGCCTGCTGGTCCCCTTCTGTTGCTTTCTCATGTTCTGAGGTTGATGGACTCCGTGGGTCAGTAGTTCTGGATAGTGATCTGCCATTTACCCGTCCACTCGGGAGCTTTGGATGTCAGTTTATTCCTCAGACATTGATTTCTGTGTCCTGATCAAAGAAAAATAAATTTTGAAATGATACACAAACAGAATTCCCTTCAGAACCTTCTTTGACCGGGTCGAGGTAGGTGTGTGTGTGGTCAGAAAGTGTAGTTTTCTAAAAAATTGTTGAACACCGTTAATATTTCAATATTCCTTGACCACGACACACACTATTCTGTGACTTTTTTCTCACTGTTTGTTGAGTTCTTTCCTTATGTAGGGTGAATCACATCAATCACATCTGAATAAAGTCACATGGAAAGAGATGATTGTCAAAGTTAAAGAAAGGAAAATAAAGGAAAAGAGGAGTGAGCTTGGTGGTTAGGCAGGAGGGATGCCAGGGTGGGAGGTATCCCTATGCTCTGCAGTGTGTACATATGAATTATACGAAGTGTTTCACCTAAGAAAATAAAAAGCTAGTCACTTACCATGACTCACATTCACTACCGTAAACAAAGCAGGCTACTGGAGTATATGACCCTGAGAAGTGGGAATTTCGGGTAATACATATATAATTTGGAATGATATCATTTAGTGTATTTTATTTTAATTTTCTTTTTAGACAGGCAGAGTGGACAGTGAGAATGAGAGACAGAAGGAAGGTCTTCCTTTTCCCAGTGGTTCACCCTGCAATGGCAGCTGCAGCTGGGGAGCTGCAGCCATCCACCATGCTGATCCGAAGCCAGGAGCTCCTGGGCCACAGCAGAGAGCTGAACTGGAAGAGGAGCAACCAGGACAGAATCCAGTGCCCCGACGGGGACTAGAACCCAGGGTGCCGATGCCACAGGAGGAGGATTAGCCTAGTGAGCTGCCCTTGGCGCCTGCCGCAATGATGTATTTCTTCCTTGTCTGTACTAAAACATGAAGGAAAAAATCCATCCCAAATAACTAATGCCTTATTCCCACACACCACATTCTTTGTTCTTTTTCTCTTTTTCTTTTCTTCTAACAGCAGAGTTAGACAGTGAGAGAGAGACTGAGAGAGAGAGACAGAGAGAAAGGTCTTCCTTCCCTTGGCTCATCCCCCAATGGCCGCTATGGCCTGCGTGCTGTTCCGATCCGAAGCCAGGAGCCAGATGATTATCCTGGTCTCCCATGCGGGTGCAGGGGCCCAAACACTTGGGCCATCCTCCACTGCACTCCCGGGCCACAGCAGAGAGCTGGACTGGAAGAGGAGCAACCAGGACAGAATCCGGCACCCCCACTGGGACTAGAACCCGGGGTGCCAGCGCCTCAGGCAGAGGATTAGCCTAGTGAGCCGCCCTCGGCGCCTGCCGCAATGATATATTTCTTCCTTGTCTGTACTAAAACAGGAAGGAGAGTCCGTCCCAAACAACCTAACGCCTGATCCCCAGGTGTCACTTATGCTGCATTTGATTTTTCTTGAGTGATAGCCATAGAACAAATTCTGAAAAGAAACCCACCTGCACTGCAGCTGTGCTTGTCCTGGCTGTCTGCAGGCACTCGGGGGGGTGGATGCTGCGGAAAGAACCCTGGAGAGAAGGAGGCTCCTGGCACCACAGAGGCAAGGCAGTGAGGGAGGAGGGAGTCCAGGCTGGCTTTTATTGGGCCCCTAGGAGGCGGGATCACACCGCCATCCAATGGGATGTTCACCAATCCAGTCAGACTTGATGGGCTTAGCTCTGGGAACAATGCAGTCGCCTTTGTTTCCGGATTAAGTGATTGCCTTCAGAATATTTCTACTTCATAATAAAAACCAAACCTTTGCATTTTGAACTTCACTCTGCACTGTGCCATTTCCCACTGTATTCAGTTGTCTCCTTCATCCTGCCATTCTGGAACAGTACCTGGCAGCTGGTGATCTCACTCTAAAGGTGGCCCTCAGTTTCTGTTTCCACGAGGAAGGGTGCACCAGAGATTTTCTACTGCAGCAGCCAGTGCTATGAGTTAAGGATCCTAAGAAGTCTTTGGGTTTCTGTATTAGAAATCTGAGGAACTGGCGTTGTGCTTAGGCTCAGTGGAAGATCCTGGCTCTAGGCTTTGGATCCGCCAAGCTCCAGCTGTTGTGGCCATTTGGGGAGTGAACGGGCTTTTAGTGTGTGTGTGTGTGTGTGTGTGTGTGTGTGTGCAAATTGTTGAAATGCTTACTTAGTACAGAGTTAGTCTTCTCTGTACAAAGTTAATTGAAAATAGGTCATTTTTTTTATTTGATAGATAGACAATGAGAGACAGAGAGCAAGGTCTTCCTTCCGTTGGTTCACTCCACAAATGGCACGCTGGCCAGGAGCCAGGTGCTTCTTCCTGGTCTCCCATGCGGGTGCAGGGATCCAAACACTTGGACCATCCTCCACTGCCCTCCTGGGCCCCAGCAGAGAGCTGGACTGGAAGAGGAGCAATCGGGACTAGACCCCGGTGCCCCTATGGGATGCCGGCGCTGCAGGCAGAGGATTAACCAAATGAGCCTCAGGGCTGGCCCAAAAATAGGTCTTAATTTGATATCAGACAGGAAAGGGGAGATGTAGGAGGAGAAGGGGAGGAAGTGTGGGCGTTACGGCAGATAGGGTGAGAAGAATCACTCTATTTTTTGCGTTGTACTTATGAAAATTGTATTCATCACATAAAAGGTTTCTTTAGGGAATACATCAATAAGTTTAAAACTAAAAAACATAAAGTATGCCTTCATAAGGATTTACAAAAAAAAAAAAACACCTATTTTCAGCCATCAGTCTTTCCAGCATTCTTCTTTGTTTTCCTTTGAGAAATCAATGGCACATATGAGCTCCTCCTGGCAACCAAGTTCCACCATAGGCAGATTAAGCCTTATCCTAACAACTGCAAATTCTCCAGGGGTTGCAATAAAGCAGCTAAGTCCCTGAGGCTTAGGGAGTGAGACCACACCCTAAGGCCCCTAATCCCGTGAAGGGCTAGCAGTTGATTGATGGACCTGGTACCATGTGAAGGCTGTGGTGGGCAGTGTGGACTATAAAGGATGGGTGAGAGAAAACAGGTGATCATTCGTTGACAACTCTCATCCAGAGACTGATGTTGGCCTCCAGAAAAGGACACTGTTGGCATAGAAACATAGCGATTACAACCAGATGCATTGGAGGTTCTAGGACAGCATTAGACCACCTGAAGCTCAAAAGATATGGGGCCCCTCTGTTGCCATGGGAAGACTGAGGCTGCCATGGAATGCAGGGAGACTCCCACTCACCTCCACAACCTAAACCATTTGAGCCCTTGAAAGAGTCTGCAGACATCTCCTGCAGGCCAGACTGACTGTGGATGCCCGGCATCCCAAATACACAAGCAGAGCTCCGGGCAGAAGTAACGGAACTCAGATCTCAGGCTACGCTCATACGTGAACTCCAGAAAATGCCACTTTATTAGTTGATTCTTAAGAAACCGAGAGGAAAACAGAATCAGCTTTTAAGTCTTTATTTACTTATTTGAAAGGAAGAGTGAGTGAGGGGGTCGGGGGAGGGGAGAGAGAGAGAAAGTGTCTTCCAGTCTTTCATTTGTCATGTCTGCGTTCTCACAGGGAGGTGGGTTCTCGGTTCTCGTGGGCAAGGTCAGCCTGCTGCACCCTAACCCTGCCTTGGGATCTTCCAGACCCCGCTGCTGCTCTCTTACCCCGCCAATAACTGGAGACACCAAGACTTGAACAGACGGCCACAATGGCTGCCAGCATGGCAGGCTGTAGCTTCAGTTCCTGTATCATGAAGCCAGACAGCAAAGGGGTTTGTAGTCTAACTCTTCTGCAATCTTAGAGACCTATGCCCTGATCTCTCATTTCCATAAGCTCTTCCCATACTGGAAGTAGCCTTGATGAGATGAGATATAAGATAGAGTATGTATGTATGGATGTGTGTGTGTGTGTGTGTGTGTGTGTGTGTGTGTTTGAGAGAGAGAGTTTGTCCAGGTGTGTGTTTAGAGTCTAATGGGGGTGTCAGCACTGCGGCACACTGGGTAACGTTGCAGCCTGCAGTGCTGGCATTCCATATGGGCTCCAGTTTGAATCCTGGGAGCTCCACTAACAATCCAGCTCTCATCTATGGCATGGGAAAGCAGTAGAAGATGGCTTATGTGCTTGGGCCCCTGCACCCGCATGGGAGACCTGGAAGAAGCTCTGGCTCCTGGCTTTGGATAGGCACAGCTCCCCAGTTGTGGCCACCTTGGGAGTGATCCAGTGGATGGAAGACCCCACTCTGTCTCTCTCTCTGGTTAACTCTGACTTTCGAGTTAATAAAGAAATCTGAGTTTCATGAGGGTAAACATGATTGTGCTAAGCAGATGTTTAACACATGGGTGATTCTAGAGTAGGGCAAACTCAGTTGCATTCTCCATGCAGGACTTACCCTCCATTCATGTTCATGGACTATTCCCATGGGTACATTATAAGACACACATCGGATTGCCGTGGAGCTGGTCTTTGCCTGAGATCCTGTACTTCATTTTCTGTGTTACAATGTATGTCTTTGAGAGGCTTAGAGAAGGGAGACAGAGACAGAGACCTGCCATCCCCTGGCTCACTTCAGCAATGACCTCAGTTTCCAGGAGCTGGATCTCAACCACATCTCCTCCATAGGTGCTGGGAGGCTGATTATTTGAGGGATCCAGGAAGTCTCTCGGGGTCAGCAGTAGCAGAAGGCTGCAGGCAGTGGTGAAACATTGGTGCAGGGTCTGAGTCCACCCGTACAAGGATGGACTGGGTCCGAGGAAAGGTTAGTGCGCTGCTCGCCCGTTTCCCGGCCTCCCGATCCCAGAGACAATCAGATGCAGCGGGGAGCCAAGTCTAGCAAGGACTCATTTATTCCATGTGAAACCAAACCTTTTATAGCACAAAACTGCAGAGTCATTGGGGCGGGGCTAAGAACCAACCTATCATTTAAAAGGTCACTTTACGGGGGAATTTCTATAGGACTAGCCATATGTCTATACTAGTCTTGTTACCTCCCCTGATGTTGCATAGCCAATTAGCTTTTGAGTCCCACCCATCATACTTCCTCTGGGCGCCATCTTCTTTGCCCCTCCTTGGCGCCGCCCAGTCCGGGAGCCACGTGCGCGCACGCCGGGCCCCTCCCTGCGCTGCCATGCCCAGGACACCTGCCGGCTGGCTCCTCGGGCCCTGGCTTGGGTTAGTTCACGGGCTCGGCTCCACGTGGCTCCGTTCTGCGCAGCTTGGGCGGAGCACCCGCGCATGCGGAGCACACGGGCCTGGCCTGGCTGCACCATGGCTGTGCTCATGCCCCACACATTGGTATCAAACCGAATATGCGATGTGAGCATCTTAACTCTTCAACTCAATCCTAGAGCAAATGCCCAAGCCTAAGGTTCTGTATCTTACATACGTGATAGAGAGATGTGGCCAAGGTCAAGTGCCAGTAATAAACCGTGGTACATCAAAAGAGTTATAAAGTGTTTACCCTGCTAAGTGAAGCCTGGACACAGCATTTCATAGTTGACATCACTTTATTGATGGCAAAATTACTTTTGTCAATACAGGTTCATGTGGAAATACAATAACCGAAGAATACAAGGTCACGAGGACGTTCAGCTTCAGGATTTCCTCTGCAACCCCGACCAGAGACAGAGGCCCTGCTCTCAGGACTGAGCATTGCTTCAAAGACGCAGAAGCCAAAGCACAGCCAGAGGGTCTGAAAATACGGTTATCTGAACCACAAGTACTGATGAACTGTTTAGTATGTATATTATAATTTCATGCCTAGTCCACCAAGTCAATCAATTGTATAAACTCCTTCACGTAAAGGCCATTATACTCAGTGAAAGTCCCCTGGAAACACCACAGAATTGAAGTGATGCAGAGAGGTAATGTGTGTCTGCTGCCAGCATTCCCTCTGGCTGCCAGGGTGCTCTTGCTGGACAGCTGAGGACATTCTGAGGACACTGGCACGGCCTGCTTCCGGAATCTTTCCCTTCCCCAGTACAACCCCCAGCCACCAGTCACCTGAGGAGACATGTGGGCATTGCCCTTCCAGTGGACGGCTCACTCCCAGTCACTGTCCTCAGAGGAGGAGGAGGAGATCTGAAGGGACTCATAGAGGAGTCTCAGTGGAGACTTCACACAGGGTTTCTGTGTCTTCTTGGGGACAGGCGGGTTCAGAGGAGTGGCAGTTGGCTTCCCATGGGGCTGAGGCGAGGGAGCAGTCATGAACCTGCAGCTCCACCAGTTCTTGCCTACTGCACTGAAGGCCATTCTGAGGGACGCGCCTGGAACACAGCTAGGAGCTGGGTGATGGGAGGGAGTGGAGCCCTGCCCAGTTGTCTCGGGAACTCTGTGTTTTGGTGGCTGCAGGTCAGTGTGGAGCTCTGGAGCTGGTGAACTCTGTGACACAGGAAGTGACATTGGTCTTCCTTGGCCCCTTGTAGTTGGCAGCTCCTGCCGACTCTGGAGAGTCCTCATGCTTAGGTGACTGAGCGGTCCTCTGCAGGTTTTGTAAGGGGCTCAGTCTTGGTCTCTTGGCTGGATTCCTCGAGGAATGATGGGGCGTGTTGACGGATCTCTTGCCTGGAGGCCCATTGTTGGGTTTGATTGGGGACCCATTCTCAGAGCCTCAGGCTGTTTCCTGGGCTGTGGATCCTCCTGTGAAAATCGGACTTGTGTCTGCCATCTGGCGCTTTTGTCTGAGTCCTGTGCTTTGGAGGCCTTCTTGGGGATTTTAAAAGCAGACCAATGAGGCCTGAGGCCTGTCTGCTTCACGCTGAAGGTACGGTGCTGGCCATGTTGCTTCACTGCAGGCGGGCTGGGGTCAGGGGTATCCACCTCCGCACCTTTCTTTTGGCTAGAAACTTGAGAAGTGACTCACTTCAGGGGCTTTTAGGAGAGGTGAGGAGCTCCTGGGCTTCAGGGCAGATTTTCTGGGTGTCTAGCTGACTTGTGAGGTCAGGCTCCAAAACCCTTGTCTCTTGGGCTATGTTGAGAGGCCTGGGCCCACTTGGTTGCTGTAGGAAAAGACAAACGCAAATAATAAGGTTAGGATTGTCTTAGCATAGAGTAAATGTGAAAACTGATCAAGTAAAATTAGTGAACACAGCGCAATAATTGAGTCCCATTACAAGGACAAACAGCCATTTGAATGAGGAATGTCCAACTGCCCCTGTGGTAATCAGAAATAAAGAAATGACACAATCAATTAGAAACCTCTGGGATGCCAACAGTTCATGGAACTGTGGAACATGACTCTATATCTGGTTTGATGCAAACCTTTTTAGTTACTGCACAATATTTCCAATATCATCATTCTACTTTATTGAAGACACTCTCAACATTTTGCCTCACCTATAAAAGATAGTTTTTCAGATGTAAAAATGGAGGATGAAGGAGATGCACTGAGCTTGGGAGAAATGGTTTAGAGAATTGTGTAGGATGTGCACCCTTGGTAGAGAATTGGAGAGTAAACCTTCCAGGAAGACCCATGGGAACCTCTGGGTGCTGGGTTCTGATCCACATCCTGAGAGCTTGGGGAGTCGGAAGTGTAGAGAGCCAAAGATGGAAGCATTTTTGAGACAGGGGAGAGAAGAAGGTCTGCAGCAATCCATGGGGATAGGGCTGTAAAGGGAGAATGGCGTAGGTCCAGACTGGAGCCCACGGGGCTAGTGGTTGCTAGTGGTCACCTGTGGTGCCAGGGCAGTGGAGAAACTGAGCCAATTCAAATGAATCTAGCTATATCCCAACCCAAGAACTAACTGAGAAATGATGGATGCATTTACAAGTGAAGAGAGACTGTGTTTTGTGTATGGCGGTGATCCATTTAGTTGTGAGCTTTATGTGTGTCTCTAAGCACTTGTTGAAGTTAGCGGCACAGAATTCTGCTTAATGATGGAATTCTGCTGAAGGTGAGAAAATAGGGGAATAATGGCTTCCTTCCTGTTTGGCTACTAATGTATAACAACATCTCATGTTTTGCTGACCATCCTGTCTCATTGAGGGCTTTGTGATAGTTTTCTCTAAATCCATAGTGCAGGGGCACCTCATGGCCCTCTCCCTTACCACAGTTCATTGCCTCAGGTTGTCACAGTCCCTGGGAGGTTGGTTTTAACCAGGATGAGCTTCTTGAAATTAACCATTGTCTTCAGGCATCAACAGCATTGTGTGATCATCTCCATGGTACTGAACAGGAGCCCTTAATCCTCCAGAATTGCCAGTTTGCCTAAGGAAATTCTGGGTCAGAGACTGATCTTGGCCTCCTGGAAAGGATACTGTGGGCATAAAAACTACTGAAAGCACCTATAGGTTTGTCTCAATCAGTTTAAAGGCAGGAGCCCACAATAGATGATTTGAGTTGCTAGGACAGCATTAGGACCTTTTGAACCTCACAGTATGTGGGGTCCCTTGGTCACCATGGGAAGACCAAGGCTGCGATGGAACACAGGGAGACTCCCACCACTTACACAACCCAAACCATTTGAGCCCTTCAAAAAGTCTGCAGACATTTCCAGCAATCCTGTGTCTCCCTCCTGCTGGTCAGACTGACTGTGGATGTCCCACATCCCCAAGAAAGATGCACAGCTCCTGGGCAGAGGTGAAGCAACCCAGATTTCAGGCTGCTTGGAGAAAGGGAAGAGCTTATCGAAATGAGAGGGTAATACATATGTCTTTGAGATTACAGAGAAGTTAGACTGCAAACCCCTTTCCTGTCCGGCTGCATGGTCAAGCAGGTTAAGATACTGACTGCCACGCTGGCAACCATTCTGGGCATCTGTTCGAGTCTTGGCTTTTCTAGTTAGTTGGCAGGCTCTGGCTCCTCACTGGATCCCAGGGCATTGTGGGCTGGTCCTTAAGCTCCCCTGTTCCCTTCTTCAGTCCCCTCTGTTACCAAATCTCATTCCAGTCCCCAGATCAGGATGAGTGTCAGTGGGACTGAACTGCCTCTTCTGCCTGCAGGTTGACAGTGTCAGATACTTGGGGTATAAACTGCTGAGTGCTCAGATTTCTTACATGGGAGGTCGAGAAGCTCCCTTCTCAATGCCCTGAGATCAGCTGAACTGCATGTGCACCTGCTGAGCCCCCTGATTCCAGCACAAGCATTTCCGCCTCATCACATTAGACAGGGTCAGTGAGGGCCAGGATCAGACCAGGAACACTGCAGATTCCTCAGGAGAGATGGGTTATCTCCGGTGTAATTGCAAGGCGAAAAGCAGAGGCTGGCTTTGCAGAACGTGCACTTTCACACCCCAACCTCAGGACCCAGTCTCCATTTCTAATTCCCACTTACACATCCATCCTTCCACAAAGTCACGTTGGAAGTGAGGAAGACAGAGCAGCAGGAGTGTGGGGGAGGAGGAAGGAAACCTCCCTGAGTTGGAGAGGGACATTCACTGACAGTTGGCCGCGCATGCAGGACCAAACTCCCAATTCAGGGCCGCAGTGCTGTCCACTCAGGGGAACCCAAGTGACCTCCATGGCAGATGCCCATGCGGAAGACAGGGCAGAGGCACTGCAGACTGCGGGAGGCTGTGAGCGATAGCACAAGGTCGCTGTCCAGATTCTGCTGAGAAAAGGTCAGAAGACCTAAGTCCTCCTGAGGAGAGGACACAGTATTTAAGTTCAGAGAATACTTCCCCCTAGTGTTCCCAGAACAAGGAGTTTTGCACAGGACAGAAGGAATTCTAGGTAGCTCTGGAGGGTTTTGTTTTATTTTTCTTTTACTTTTTTAAGATGTCTTCAATCCACAGATTGCAGTCAAGTTTACAGTGTGTGCAGCTTGGCCTGGACTCCTGTGTCTTGGACCCTGTTCTCACCACCACACTGATTTCAGAACAACTCTCTTCTTAAAAACACCATCAAGTCTCCTGTCAGAGAGGACCCTGAACACAGGGGACTGAGGTTAGGGTGTATGAGGTGGAGAATCTGGAAGGAGCAAGTGAATCTTGCTTTTAGCAATCTTACCCCTAGACCTCATTGGTCCAATGCCCAACCATGCACATAAGGCACCAACTCATGCCTGCTCCTCACAGAACAAGGATCCACCCCAGGGGCATTCTCTCTCAGAATCTGCTACACTGCAGTTTCAGATTGCATCCTGCATGTGTGTACAAATGTTGGACAAAACCCTGTCCTCTCTGGTACAAGATCCTCAGTGACAACCTGTTATTTTCACTACTTCTGGCCACTGTAACTCTACCCATCAGGCAAGCTCAATGTTCACTACTCCTGTGTTCAGACTTTGTATCAATAAAGCATTCTTCCACCAAATGTGCATTGTGCTCTACCTGTCCATTCTAGTAGCACCATGTTCACCTCTTCCTTCCTGACTTGAATGTAAATTACCCACCACCATGGATATAGTAGAATTAAGTGGCACAATAAAGTAAGCCTCCCAGCACAATTGTGTATATTTCTGCAGCATGAAACAACATATAAGCAAATGCAATTTATGTTAATGAAGGATTACATGTTCTTCCCCAAAGAATTCTGTATTTAAAAAATGATCCCATCATGCACAGCAAATAAGGGAATTGCTGATTAAATTATGAAGCACACCCTTGATGTTTTTCTTTTTATTTTTTAAGAAAGCTTTTATTTAATGAATACAAATTTCATAGGTATAGCTTAAGAAATATAGCAGTTCTTTCCTCCATACCCGCTCTCCCACCCCCCATCCCCGTCCCACCTCCTATTCTCTCTCCCATCCCATTCTTCAATAATTTTTGTTTTTAGTTAATTTTATATAAAGAAGACCAACTCATACTAAGTAAAGATTTCAATGGTTTGCACTCACACAGACACACAAGGTAGCAAGCATTGCATGAAAACAAGTTTTACAGTTAATTTTCACAGCACAACTTATTAAGGACAGAGGTCCTACATGGGGAGTAAGTGCATAGTGACTCCTGTTGTTAACAATTGACACTCTTATTTGTGAAGTCAGTGATCACTCAAGACTGTTAACATGAGCTGTTAAGGCTATGGAAGCCATATGAGTACACAAACTCTGTCATTATTTAGACAGGGCCATAAGCAGAGTGAAAGTTCTCTCCTCTCTTCAGAGAAAAGTACATCCTTCTTTGATGGCCCCTTCTTTTCACTGGGGTCTCACTAACAGAGATCCTCATGTAGGACTTTTTTTTGCTACAGTGTCTAGGCTTTCCATGCCTGAAATGCCCTCGTGGGCTTTTTAAGGGCTGATTATGCAGTCAGAATGCTGTTTAGGATGTTTGTCATTCTATGAGTTTGCTGTGTGGACTGCTTCCAATGTTGGAACATTCTCTACTTTTTAATTCTATCTATTGTTATTACCATACACTTGGACCTATTTATGTGATCCATTAGATACTTAATCTTATCTATATGACCAATTCCACACTTATTATGATTACTTTATGATGTAAGATGGGATTAGTACCACGCAGCTTAATGGCATTTGGAGTCTCATGGCAAATTTTCAGCTTTTCCCTTAAAGGTAAGTCCGTGGGACTGTGTGCCAAACTGTATATCTCCTCCTCCTCTTATTCCCACTATTTTTTTTAACTAGGATCTATTTTCAATTGGATTTATACATCTATGAATAATTCTATATGAAGTTAAGAGTTCAACCAATGATATTAAGTAGAAAAAGAAAATAATAAAATAAGCTAATTAACTGTTCCTCAACAGTCAAGACAAGGGCTGCTCAAGTCATCACCACTCATAGTGTCAATGCCACTTCTACAAATTTCATTTTAAATGCTCTGTTAGTTGTCACAGATCTGGGAGAACATAAAGTATTTGTTCCTGTGTACTGTCTTATTTCACTATGTATGATATTTTCTAGATTCATCCAGTTTGTTGCAAATGACCAATTTTTTTTTTTACCTCTGTGTAGTATTCCATTCTTTATCCAGTCTTCTGTTGACAGGCTTTTAGATTGACCCCATGTCTTAGCTATTGTGAATTGAGCTGCAATAAACATTTAGGTGCAGAATAACACTTTTATTTGCTGATGTCATTTCCCTTGGGTAAATTCCAAGGAGTGGGCTAGCTCAGTCATATGGTAGGACTATATTCAGATTTCTGAGGCATCTCCAAACTGTCTTCCGTAATGGTTTTACCAGTTTGCATTCCAACCGAGAGTTAATTTGTGTTCCTTTTCCCCCACATCCTTGCCAGCATTTATTTTTTTTGTTGATTTCTCTATGAAAGCCATTCTAACTGGGATGAAGTGAAATCTCACTGTGGTTTTGATTTGCATTTCCTCAATGGCTAGTGATCCTGAACATTTTTTCAGGTGTCTGTTGGTCATTTGAATTTCCTCTTTTGAAAAATGTCAGTTTAAGTCCTTACCCATCTCTTAACGGTTGTTAGTTTTGTTCTTGTGGAATTTCTTAATCTGTTTGTAGATTCTGGTTACTAATCCTTTATCAGTTGGACATTTTGCAAATAATTTCTCCCATTCTGTCAGTTGCCTCCTCACTTTCCTAACTGTTTCTTTTGCTGTACAGAAACTTCTCAGTTTGAAGTAATCCCATTTGTTAATCTTGGCTTTGACTGCCTGCCCCTCTGGGGTCTTTTCCAAGAAGTCTTTGCCTGTGCCAATTTCTTGTTGGGTTTCCCCAGTGTTCTCTAATAATTTAATGGTATTGTGTCATAGATTTAGATCTTTAATCCATTTTGCTTGGATTTTTGTGTAAGGTGTAAGGTGTAAGGTAGGGGTCTTGTTTCATATTTCTACATGTGGAAATCCAGTTTTCCCCAGTACCATTTGTTGAAGAGATTGTCCTTGCTCCAGGGATTGGTTTTAGCTCCTTGATAAAATATAAGTTGGTTGTAGATGCTTAGAATGATTTCTGGTGATTCTATTCTGTTCCATTTGTCTATCCAACCATCTGTTTTTGTACCAGTACTAGGCTGTTTTGATTATAACTGCCTTGTAGTATGTCTTGAAATCTGGTAATCTGATGCCACTGGCTTTGTTTTTGTTGTATAAGGTTGCTTTAGCTATTTGAGTTATCCTGTGCCTCCATATGAATTTCAGCATCATTTTTTCTAGATCTAAGAAGAATGTTTTTGGTATTTTCATAGGTATCATATTGAATCTGTAAATTGGTTTTGGAAGAATGGACATTTTGATGATATTGATACATCCAATCCATGAATGTGCAAGAGTTTTCTATTTTTTGTATCTTCTTCTATTTCTTTCTTTAATGTTTTACAATTCTCATCTTAAAGATCTTTGACATCCTTGGTTAAATTTTTTCCAAGGCATTTGATTGTTTTTGTAGCTATTGTAAATGGGATTGATCTTAGAAGTGGCATTGTCTTTAGATTTTTTTTTTGACAGGCAGAGTTAGACAGTGAGAGAGAGAGAGACAGAGAGAAAGGTCTTCCTTTCCGTTGGTTTACTCCCCAAATGGCCACTACACCTGGTGTGTTGCGCTGATCCGAAGCCAGGAACCAGGTGCTTCCTCCTGGTCTCTCATGAGGATGCAGGGCCCAAGCACTTGGGCCATCCTCCACAGTCTTCCCAGGCCACAGCAGAGAGCTGGACTGGAGGAGGAGCAACTGGGACAGAACCAGCGTCCCAACCGGGACTAGAATCCATAGTACCAGTGCTGCAGGCAGAGGATTAACCTAGTGAGCCGAGGTGCTAGCCTGTCTGTAGATTTTTGTGTATTGACTTTATATCCTGCTACTTTACCAAACTCTTCTATGAGTTCCAGTAGTCTCTTAATGGAGTCTTTCGGATCCCGTATATGTAGAATGATGTCATCTGCAATAGGGATAGTTTGACTTCCTCCTTCCCAATCTGTAGCCCTTTGATTTCTTTTTTTTTTCTTTCCCTGTTGGCTCTGGCTAAAACTTCGAGGACTATATTGAATAGCAATGGTGAGAATGGGCATCCCTGTCTGGTACTAGATCTCAGTTGGAATGCTTCCAACATTTCCACATTCAATATAACACTGGCCATGGGTTTGTCATAAATCACATTGATTGTGTTGAGGAATATTCCTTGTGGAGAATAGAGAGGCCAGGAGGAGGAAAGCACAAGGATGTCCCACATTGATGTGCACCTGGGACTTCACAGACATGTGCTTGTCAGTGACCATGACATCTTTACTGGGAACAGGAAGACAGGCTTGGGAAGACGGCAATCTTCTTGGTGTGTGTCTTGGAGTGGCACGGAGGCATAGCATCAGGGATATGCTATGGTTGTCCCAGGGCAGACTGTGTAAATGCTGAACTTTGCTCATATCTACATTTCTACCCTCACTTACAACTGTGCATGGTGATTGGCATCAGAACCTCAGCACCTGGTGGCTGCAATAGGGAGCCCAGGTTGCTTGCAGAACTTTCTGTCTCTTCACTTTCCCAGTGTCCTTTTGAAGCTGTATTTTATAGACAATAACAGGTTCTTGACATTTTAGATTTAATCAGGAGCACATGTCACGAAGTAAAGTTTTAGTATTTTTGTTTGTTCTACTTAATACCATTGGTTGAGCTATCTAATTAACACACAATTATTCTTAGGTGTTTAAAGTTAACTGAAAAGTGATCTCTGTTAATTATAAGAGTGGGAATAAGAGAGGGAGGGGATGTACAATTTGGTACATGCTCAAGCTGACTTGCCCTATGTGGTGGAGTTAGAAATGCGCCAGGGGATTCCAATACAATCCCATCAAGGTTGCATGACCAATGCCACCTCACTAGTCCAAGTGATCAATTTCAGTTCACAATAGACCATAATAATAGGTCTAAGAGTCAAAGGGATCACATAAACAAGACTAGTGTCTGATAATACTAACTGATAGAATCAAAAAAGGAGAGAACGTTCCAACATGGGAAGTGGGATACACAGCAGACTCATAGAATGGCAGTTGTCCTAAACAGCACTCTGGCCTTGGAATCATCCCTAAGGCATTGGGATCTGGCTGAAGAGCCCATGGGAGTATTTTAGGCATGCAAAGCCAAGACACTCTGGGAAAAAAAAAGAAAGATCTCTGTGAGTGAGATCCCAGTGGAAAGAACGGGCCATCAGAGAAGGAGGTACCTTTCTCTGAAGGGAGGAGAGAACTTCCACTTTGACTATGGCCTTGTCGAAATAAGATCAAAGACGGTGAGCTCAGGGGGCTTCCATGGCCTTAGCAACTCATGACTAGAGCCTGGGAAGATTGCTGACACCTTAAACAAGAGTGGCGATTTGTTAAGTCAACAACAGGAGTCACTGTGCACTTACTCCCCATGTAGGATCTCTGTCCTTAATGTGTAGTTCAATGTGAATTAATGATATGACTAGTGCTCAAACGTATTTGGCACTTTGTGTGCTGTGTGGGGGCAAACTGATGAAATATTTACTTAATATATACTAAATTGATCTTCTATATATAAAGATAATTGAAAATGAATCTTGATGTGAATGGAATGGGAGAGGGAGCAGGAGATGGGAGGGTTGTGGGTGGGAGGGAAATTATGGGGGGAGAAAAAGCCGCTGTAATTCACAAACTGTACCTTGGAAATTTACATCTACTAAATATAATTTTAAAAAAATGTAAAGTCGAGGAATGCTGAGTGTGCATTTTGTGTCTGAAAATGTACGAAATGAGTGTTTACTAGACATTGCTAGTATATATGAACAAGAATTTATCTCAGTATGAGACTCCTGTGCCTTTTTATCCTCATTGTAAATCATAAGTTCTAATTTGAGCTAATATTTCAGTGGAGCTGGATCACCCATAACATTAAGAGGCGTATAATTAACTAGAATATTTACAACAGAATTTCAGCACTTTGGATTAGAGGATGGTGGTTTTTCATGAACATTAACTGGTAAGAATTGCTCAGCCTTACACTTGGGGAATGTCTTTGGAGAGGAGCTCATCTGAATGTAGGCTGACGGAAGAGAAAATAGAGGTCAGTAGAGAGATCAGAACCAGACTGGGGCTTTCTGATCACCTCCTGCCTGAAGCCTGAATTACAGTCAGGTCAGCCTCGAATCTGGAGCCAGAGTTTTATTTAGAAGAGTTTTGGGACTTGCACTTTAAGAGTCTGGAATAACACACACATGAGCATCAAAGGAGTGCAAACTTAACAGCATTCATTACAAGCACTTTACTTGGATAGGAAAGGAGGGGAAGGCTCAGGAGTCATAACATGTTCACTTGAGGTTTCAAGGCAAACAAGGAACTTGCTTTTTCTTTCTGTTTTTCATGCTCAGCGGCGGCAGCAGAGTGGGTAGCGGACTCCACGGATTCTGCAGACCCCAGCGCGACGTTCCCGAGACGTACAGAGGGCTCGTCTGCACACACAGGTCACACCTGCCTTTACACCTGCGGACAGAGGGAGAATATCAAGCATTGAACATGGGAGTCATACAGGGTGGCAAGGATATGCTGCAGAAGCTACTCACGTGGTGAGTAGGCTCATTAGGTTGGCTGCTGTAGACCCGCCAGCACAGACAACAAATACCCACAGCAAGTGCTGGTCCCACAGAACCCGAGACTCATTCTCAGTGTCTTCACTTCTGTGTGCTCTGGCCCCATCACACATGCATCTGAGCACAGCCTTGCTCCTGCCTCCAGATTCTAAACCTCCTCTTACAGACTGTATTCAATGTTCTCCTCTCCATGAATTCTACACATTTAGATACAGAAACATCAGTAATGTGTCTGTCATGTTTAAACCTAGAGAATACCACACACATCTCTCCCACTCAGGAGTCTTTGCAGAGCGTGCCAGATTCATTGGGCTTGCAATGCTCACGTTACAGTTGAGAGATTGTGGGTCTGGGAGGTTATGTGAGATCATCTCAGTTGCTCTCCCAGGCTGTTCCAGTGCCCGTGTCCCGTCCCTCCCCTGAGTCTGCAGCTCTGCTGTGCTGCATCTCTCACCTAAAGCCTCAAGAGCGGAGCTCTCATCCTCCTTAACGTAGATGGCCACGTCCTGATCCTCTGCCTGTGGGGGCTGCTGGTCTACGACTTCATCGATGCTCACTGAAATGTGCTCAGCCTGGGCCTGCAGGGCCACCAGGAGGATGGCAGCAAGGAGAGCGAGGGTCCTCATGGCTGGGAGGCACCTGGAGGATGGGAGAGCAGGATTCCAAGTGAGTGGGGAGTGGGCAAAGTAGGAACAGGTGTAAAGTATCTGTAAACCACATGTCTGCTGAGGTTTACATGCAAAGTACAGAACTAATTTAAAGAACTCAATAGCCAAAAGCATATAACCTGATAGCAAAAATCAGAGATCCTGAATAGACATTTTATCAAAAAAAAAAACAAACAACCAAACACCTCTCTTGAAGAAGCCTCTGTTGTCTCCACTGCACATCCCAAGTAAAGCATGTATGTGTCGACACACTTCTTGAGTCTCTCTATTAGCCCACCTGGTGGCTCCTGTCTCCAGCACCCACCACAGGCCCACACAGTGGAGCACAATGGGGCCTCTGCATGCTTGGGTTCTACCATATAGGCCTTACCTTGAGGGGTCAGATTGATGCTGGGCTGCAATGACAAAACCCTCACCACATAGAGTGAGTGTCAATAGCTCTCAGTACTTACAGATCCTCAGGCTATGCAGGATGAGCAGAGAGGGGCAGGCAGCAGTCCTCTGACCCAGACCTTCTGGAGCAGCAGGCACCACACACATGCAGCACAGGACTTCTCCTATTTAAGGATCTCCAAAATCAAGAAGTCCTAATTTAGCTAGACTACTTCCTGTTGGGCAATCAAACAGTTCTTGGGTAGGGACAGTTGGCTGGGGGAGGACAGGACTCTTCAGAGAACTTCACATCTGCCTTGGTCAGCCTTGCCCAGGCCCAGGCAGCAATGACTATGGTTTCTCCAGCACTCTTAGTACGACTGACCCCGTGGTGCCTAAGCCATTTCCTAGGCTGAATCTCTTGGAGCAAGAGAGTATTACAGTGTGCTGGAAACCCTGGAGCTACACTCTACAGGACATTCCTTGTTAAGGAGACTAGGATGAAAGCACCAGTGCACACTCAGAGCATTTGAATGAGTTCTCCATCAGCCTCCCCAGGACCTGGGGTCAACCCATGACAGTGAATCAAATGTGCTCTGTGTCCGAGTATGTTGGAGAACTACTGGGTAGACTGTGTACTACCTCCAGATGTGTAGCTACCTGGCAATAGTTTTACTGGATTTTCTCGGAGTTATTGATATGCAAACAGCATGCAGCACCTGGAGGAGGCAAGCCTCTCCTGCTTGAAAAAGAGATGGGTCAGTTCTGGGCTAAAAGGGTTTTCTAGGATCATCTGGGCCAAGACCCAAGAGATTACTGCACGATGCTTAATGTCTCCTATACCAGGCTGTCAGGGTGATGGCTCAAAGACCTGGTATCCACACCAACACAAGCCGATTGACCTGATTCCAACATGACTGGGATGAACACGTGTACCTGGTCCTGGGATGCACAGGCCTCACCTCGTGAGGCCGGCCCTTTGTTATCTGGAGGACAAGTCCTAGGACAACCAGTGCACTTTTCAGAATGTGCCATGTTTCACTTTCTAGTTCCTCCACACCGTGAACTGAGTAGCACAGGTTTTGGGAAAAAGAGGAATGAATGGATGGTGACAAGGCAATGGTGCATTGTGCACTAGCCCACAGTCAGTGTTGTCACCAGGATGCTCACGCCATCTTCTGCACAAAGACAGAGACTCAGGATGGCTCTGGTCTTTATGGATTTGGGAGGTACCATCTGTGAAGGATTGGGAGCAGCTGACTGAGAAACAAAGTGTCCACCTCCAAACCAGGGAGATGAGAGGTGTCTCAAGGCTTGTAACAGTGGTGGCTGTGCCAAATCGCTGGGGCAGGCTCTCATCCTATGGGAACAGTGGGTTCATGGTTGGTGGACTAAGCAACTTCAGCATTAGCAGAAGTGGGCACAGTCTCAGCCCAGCAAATGGGCAAATTGAGGTATTTGTTTGGAACAAGAGGCAGGTGTCGGTGTTGGGATCTAGGGGGTTAGTGGTCACCTGTAGAGACCTGGAGGCTGCTTGAGAAGATACTAGAAGTGGTGGTGTGAGCACATGGGGAAGGCCCTGTGGTTGTGTTAACCTCCAGTGGGCAACAGAAGCTGTAGTGGGCACAGCATCGTTGCCCACAGCACACATTGCAACCGTCAGGTTTTCTCCACCAGACAGGAGACAGGGAGTTTATGGGGAAGGAAGTCCACAGTTTTGCAAAACTCACAGGGAAGGCTCACAAACTGACTTGTTCTTGTGGTTCCCTTGCAGTGGGATTAGAGCTACTTGTGCTACAAGTAAGGTAACTGGGGATCTCAGCGAAGTACCAATCTCTGGGTCATCTGTGAGGGAGTCAGAGACCATGAGCTAAGGGAGGCAGCATTGCCAGGGACAGAGGTTCTGTGAATGAGTTTTGGGCTTGCCCATGTCTGGTTGGCAATAGCAGGGGTGTGCTTGTAGTGAATGCAAGATTCATTGATTTCTCTGTTTTTGGTGAAACAACAATTTTCCTTAATGAACTTTTGGACTGGAGTTCCATGGTGAGTTGGTTTCATCTACACCAACACCCTTGTGGGTTAAGCTGGTGGCATCCAAGTGGGTTCCAGTTTATCAGAGGGCTACCCATTATGTGTTGTGGGGTCTGAGCATTCCAATGACTTATAATAGTCTGTGAGATACATTGGAGGGCAGAATCACTCCCAGTGATGCTGTGTGGAGGAAGGTAAAATGTGTATGTTTTGTGTCGGTTAATTACACACCTGTAAGTGCCCCTGGTGTTTTCACAATATTGGAGAAGCCTTAAAATATTTCTTTTTTGTATGTAAATTTCAGCTTCTCCATAATACTCATGAAATGGGGTAGAACTTCTTATTTTATTTCTGACGTACAACAAAGGTCACTGCACAGTGAGGGTACATGTTACTGGAGGGTAGGTGCGAATGAACTACCTTCTACCTGTGCTTAGTTCAAATTTCAAATACAAATGGCCAAAAAATATATGAAAAAATGCTCAGCATTGTTAGCCATCAGGGAAATGCAAATCAAAACCACAATGAGGTTTCACCTGACCCCTATCAGAACGGCTAATATCCCAAACTCAGAGAATAACAAATGCAGGTGAGCATGTGGAGAAAGGGGAACACGTTTACACTGTTGGTGGGAATGTAAATTAGTGCAGCCACTGGGGGAAGGAGTGGCAATTTCTTAATCAAAACTAGAAATTATTAACTGTTTAAATAATTATGAATCATAAAATGTTCCCTCAATTTCACATTTCATGAAAGTGAAGTAAGCATATTTTTAGTTTCTCTGGAGTCCATAATATACGATGCAATTTTGTTTCCCTTTGGAGAATGCAAAAGTAAAGCAATAGTTTTTGAAGGATTATCCTGTGGGGCAAAGAGCTTAGTTGTGCATAGGTTGGGTTTTTTCAGGTTATTGGGATTTTCTCCAGCATTAACATGATATCGAGAACAACATGAGGCTGACATCAGGATGAGGCTGACGTAGGCTTGGCATATGGCACTTACCAGGGAAGATGAGACAGTGTGTGGGAAAAGGAATAAAAGACTCTTCTGTTTAATGATTTAAGTGATACGGGTCTGAATTTGAAGGATTAAGAGATCTGGATAATTAAGTGGGAACAAATGGTTGAAGAGAACAGAGGCTTGAAGATGTTGAATAATGGGTTTTAGGGGGCAGCTGAGTGGCAAAGCTTGAAGGAGAAGAGGGCTTAGTGTAGGTACTGCAATCTGGCTTTTTAATCTGAGAGCATATTCAAGTCCTAAGAATCTTAAGAAGAAGGGAGGTATTTAACAGGGAGGGTCACTCAAAGGAATGATCCAGGGGGCCGGCACTGAGGGAGTTATGGACCCGACACCTGTTCTTGCTGCTCCAGGCAGACATGTTGGAGCAATGTTACCTCCACAATCAAAGGCTGACCTTTGGAACAGAAACTTTTGCGACACTAGGGAATATGCTAGAAATACGAAATCTCCAGTCTCACTCAGATATGCTGAATCACAAACTCGGTGGGATGGGTTGCAGTGAGTGTGTTCTACCAAAACCTCTGCTCTAGAGGACACTTGACTGTTCATGGACCACATGGTCCAGGGCAGAGTCTTCTCCCAGGGCCTCAGAGAAGTAATGGCATAAATCCTTCCTTAAATTCCACCACTGAGATGTACACAGAATGAAAGAATTCTGGAACTCTCTATGGCACTTCTGAAGGCACTCTTTAACTGCACTCGTTAGTGCACTAATGGCTGCATTTCATATTTACTTGAATTTTTATTTGAATTTACCCAAATGTGAGGTGTAACCCCTGTCCAAGTTTCTGGCTTACCTTGTCCCACACTGCTAACATTCTGCCTTCCATTGTGACCTACAGTTATGAACTGGCTCCATTTACCCACGGAGAAGACAATAACACTGTCAGGAGGAAATTTTCCCCTATGGGTATTACCCAGATACCATGAGCTTTCTACAAGGGAAATATCTTTTCATGGAATTGCACATCTTAGACTAAAGGATTAATCTGGCTTTATATGGTTTACTTTACCAGGCTGTTCTGAATGGAATAGAAGAGAGAATATAGCACTCGTGGCCACTGATCACTACCAAGGCACAGAGAGAAGAGGAAGGCTCACCAGTGTTTCACTATAACATGAACTATTCATTTACCCCCAGCAATCTGATGGAACAAGCAGTGCACATGGGAATTCTAGGTTAGTAGAACCTCCAAGTGTGTGGAGGACAACTAGGGAGTGTCATGGTTTCCTTCTCTCGCTCCTCTCTTTTCCCTGCCCCATACTCACATACTTGCAGGAACTGAAGTCCAAGCCCTGGTGTGAAGGGCTCACTGCTCTCGGATCCTGCTTTCCATGAACAAGTGAAACACAAGATCAGTACAACCCCTCACGTTAGCCATCAGGCCTTGCAGTCCCTGAGGAGTTAATGACTTCCAAGATGATCTGCAGTAATGAGGATCTTAAACTCGGGTCACTCTCTCTCTCTCTTTTTTTTAACAGGCAGAGTGGACAGTGAGAGAGAGAGAGACAGAGAGAAAGGTCTTCCTTTACTGTGGGTTCACTCTCCAATGGCCGCTTTGGCCGGCGCACTCGGCCCGCATACCACGCTGATCCGAAGCGAGGAGCCAGGTGCTTCTCCTGGTCTCCTATGCGGGTGCAGGGCCCAAGAACTTAGTCCATCCTCCACTGCACTCCCGGGCCACAGCAGAGAGCTGGACTGGAAGAGGGGCAACCGGGACAGAATCCGGCGCCCCGACCGGGACTAGAACCTGGTGTGCCGGTGCTGCAGGTGGAGGATTAGCCTATTGAGCCACGGCGCCAGCTCCACTCTTTCTCTTATTAACATCACCCCCATCCCCATGTCTAAGCCCTCACAGGAGCAAAAACTCGGAGTTTCTGTGGGAATACCATAGGTTCAGGCCAAGAGCGCACCCTCTCTGTGTGTTCTCAAACTGAAATGTCCTCAACTCAAGGCAGACCAGGGAGTCCACTGTATTTGAGCAGACTACTCTACAGTAACACCTCATGGCCAGCAGGTGGCTCACTTGCCCTGAAGAATCAAATTCGCTCCGAGGCTCCTCTGATCCAGAGGTGCAACTGTTACAGCATTATCCCCAAAGCAGGCGTTCTAAGGAAAAACAGAGGTTATCCACAAAAGATGCTTGACCTGGTCAGCTTACAAAGCTTTAAGTTCGTACAAATAAGCACAATCTCGTGCTATCTTTTCAGCATTTAGATAATGTGGAAGAGTCTATTTGTTTTTACTAAAATCAAACTAATAACTTGAACATGATTTAATGAGAATGAGAAGGTGAGACAGTTTGTGAGCATTTACATGGATTACTTCAAGTGTAAACACGTGTGATGATATTTGACAACTGGAGAGGGAGCAAACCCATCAATTTTTATCTGTCAGGTTTGAGCTTAAGTTTGTACTCAGATTAATAACAGACGTTTTCTGACTCTCCATATCTCAGCCAAGTTTCCTTTTCCTGACCATGCAAATCAGATCCAGGGCCTTGCACTAAGGAGATCAGGGGCAGAGAAGGGATCCTCTCTAGGTGGAGGTGGGAGTGAGGATGGAGGATACTAGGCCAGGATCGGAGCGGGTCCTCTTGGTGAGGAATGGGGGAGGAGGGCAGCCAGAGGGAGACTGGAACTCTGGGATCTTGGGGCTCCCAAGACTGCCATGCTTGGGCTGAAGGCCAGGCCCCTCTCAGGTGGGCAGGGCCTCTCTGAGCTGACCTTGGACAGCTAGTGAGGACCTCAGTCTCCAGTGTCTCTTCCTTCAGGTGCACCTCTGGCTTCTTCGGTTCTCTTTAAGAGTGTATTCAGCTTCCTAGATTTGGAGAAATTTCTAAATGAAAGAATCACAAACAATTAAAACCTGAATATATACACAGGAAGTAATAGTTATTTTAGGTAGATCTTATGTTTTATTAATATTGAATTACAAACCAACATGTAATTGAATATCATATTTTTAATAACACATGAGGAGATATTGTGCCTATGAACTAATATAGAAATATAGAAACTATACACAATTACATATGGTATATAATATGAATATTAATATATATATATATATACTATGAGGTAATTTAACATATAATTATGAGATATAGAAGTAACCAATTTTTAGCATTATTATCAGTATTTCAATTTGTATTGTGCATATATTTTTCCTCTTTTTTAAGATTTATTTTATTTATTTGAAAGACAGAGTTACAGAGAGAGGTAGAGACAGAGAGAGAGGTCTTCTATTTGCTGGTTTACTTCCCAGATGGTTGCAATGGCTGGAGCTGTGCTGATATGAAGCCACTAACCAGAAGCCAGGAGCCAAGAGCTTCTTCCAGATCTCCCACGTGGGTGCAGGGGCCCAAGGACTTGGACCATCTTCTACTGCTTTCCCAGGCCATAGCAGAGAGCTGGATCAGGAGAGGAACAGCTGGGACTAGAACCAGTGCCCATATGGGGTGCTGGTGCTTCAGGCCAGGGCTTTAACCCACTGTGCCACAGTGCTGGCACCTGTGCATATGTTTTTCTAAAAAAATTGCCAAAGAAATTTATATGAAATATTCAGTACCTCCTTGCCATGAATGGCTCCATTTCCACCGGTCTGCAGACTACATCCGAAGGTTTTAGGAAGAGGGCCTCAGAGCAGTCTTCGTGAGGCAGGATGCTTAGGAGTGGAGCTGTCTCCTTGCCTCACAGTCCTGGTTGCTGTGGGCAGGAGCACCACTGTCGCTGATGTCCACCACACAGCCCCAGCACTGCCCCATATCTCTGAAGGACCAGAAAACCTGGCCCAGAGCCACCCAGGCCACCCAGCAGGATTTAATCTCCCTTCTTTGGGCCAGACCTCTGACATGGCTGTGCACACCAGTGCAGATGAGGGTAGAGTAAGGGCCCCCATAAGTGGGATGGGTTTCTGTCCAAGAAAGGCCCAGTCTGCTGCTTGTCCTCAGCCACCATCAGTATCTGCCGCAGCTCATCATGGACTCTCCAGCCTGCCTAGCTGTGAGAAATGAACTTGTGTAGTTTAAATCTCATGGTATATGGTATTTTTGTGATACTGTCCAAAAAATTAAGATGTCTAGACTGTGACATTTATTTAGAAAAGTAAAGAGAAGAGGAGGGATGATGATCACCACCATTTGTGTCAAGGTGAGCTTTTGCCAAGACCCCAGGAACTGGATGATAGAGCCAGATGCACTGAGTTTTGGGCAGATGCTCTGCATTCAAGTCAGAGAGACCAGATGATGGTTTAGGACAATTGAGAGAACTGATTAAAGACAGCAAAACTTCAAATCAGTGGCAGTTAGAGGAACTCAAGACAGGCTTCCTGGACCTCACTACAAATCCCAGCTACACAAGGAGGATTCATTTCTGGGTTCATTTCATATTTTTAATAATACATGAGGAGATATTGTGCCTATGAACTAATATAGAAATATAAAAACTATACACAATTACATATAGTATATAATATGAATTATTATTTCTGGGTCAGAACCACAGACTGATTCTGACCTCTCTGAGGAGACTGGATTGTGAATCCATCCCAGGCATAGAGGGTCTCAGAGGGATGCAGGAATCCTGTGCTGGCTTCTCACACACACATGTTCCACCTGGGGCTGTGACACACCCCAGGCTCAAGGTGGAGTGGGCATAGGGAAGACCTGCTCCCTTCTCCTGGGGTCTCAGCATGTATTGTTGGTGCTAGTGATCACACCAGTGTCCGGGCTCAGCAGAGTGTCTTAGTCAGGAATGATGACTGAATGAACCACTATAAAATGTGCCTTTCTGTGCAAACTGTAGTCTTTCCATTACTCATAGACTTCTTGAGATAATAATAAGGGTGCTGCTAACATATTCTTTTCCCAAGCATGTAGTGCAGAATCACAAATTGGAAGTCCTAGATAAGGAGTAAATATAATAATTCTAGGGCTCAGTGCAGGATTCTTCCAAAGGACGTTGTGGTCACATCCTGATGGGTGTTTTGCAGAAATGATGCATAAGTGTCTGAATGTTAGTGAGTTTCTTGTGGGGGAAAGAGAGGCCAGGAGGAGGAAAGGACAAGGATGTCCCACACTGATGTGCACTTGGGGCTTCACAGACATGTGCTTGTCAGTGACCATGACTTCTTGGGATGGAAAAGAAGACAGGTTTGGGAAGAAGGCAATCTTCTTTGTGCATGTCTTGGAGTGGCATGGAGGTGTAGCTGCAGGGATGTGCGATGGCCGTCCCAGGGCAGACTGTGCATCCTCTGAACTTTGCTCAGATCAGCATTTTTGCCCTAACTTACAGATGTGCATGGTGTTTGGCATCAGAACCTCAGAACCAGGTGGCTACACCAGGAACCCCAGGTTGCTTACAGAACTCTCCGTCTCTTTATTTTCCTGGGTGTCCTTTTGAAGCTGTGTTTTATAGACAGTAACTGGTTCCCATCATCTTAAATTTAATTAGAAGCCGATGCCACAAAGTGCAGTGAAGGAATGGTGAGTGTGCATTCTGTGTCTGAAAATGTATGAAAGGTAGCATTTACTATACAGGGGTGGTAAATATGGACACAAATTTATCACAGTGTGATGTTCCCGTGCTATTTTTCTCCTCATGGTTAATAACCTATTATAATCAGTGGAGCTGGATCACCCATAACATTAAGAGGCGTATAATTAACCAGAATCTTTTCAGTATAACTGCAACAGTTTAGATTAGAGGATGGTGGTTTTTCATGAACATTAACTGGTAAGAATTGCTCAGCCTTACACTTGGGGAATGTCTTTGGAGAGGAGCTCATCTGAATGTAGGCTGACGGAAGAGAAAATAGAGGTCAGTAGAGAGATCAGAACCAGACTGGGGCTTTCTGATCACCTCCTGCCTGAAGCCTAAGTTACACTCAGTTCAGCCTCGAATTTGGAGCCAGAGTTTTATTTAGAAGAGTTTTGGGACTTGCACTTTAAGAGTCTGGAATAACACACACATGAGCATCAAAGGAGTGCAAACACAAGGCTTCATTGAGAACTCTTTATTTGGGTAGTAAAGAAAATAAGAAGGCACAGGAGTTGAGGTTTCAAGGCAAACAAGGAACTTGTTTTCTCTGTTTTTTTTTTTTTTTTTTTTTTTTTTTTTTTTTTTGCTCAGCGGCGGCAGCAAAGTGGGTGGAGGACTCCACGGATTCTGCAGAAGCCAGCACGACGTTCCCGAGATGTACAGAGGGCTCGTCTGCACACACAGGTCACACCTGCCTTTACACCTGTGGACAGAGGGAGAATATCAAGCATTGAACATGGGAGTCATACAGGGTGGCAAGGGTACGCTGCAGAAGCTACTCACGTGGTGAGTAGGCTCATTAGGTTGGCTGCTGTAGACCCACCAGCACAGACAACAAATACCCACAGCAAGTGCTGGTCCCACAAACCCGAGACTCATTCTCAGTGTCTTCACTTCTGTGTGCTCTGGCCCCATCACACATGCATCTGAGCACAGCCTTGCTCCTGCCTCCAGATTCTAAACCTCCTCTTACAGACTGTATTCAATGTTCTCCTCTCCATGAATTCTACACATTTAGATACAGAAACATCAGTAATGTGTCTGTCATGTTTAAACCTAGAGAATACCGCACACATCTCTCACACTCAGGAGTCTTTGCAGAGCGTGCCAGATTCATTGGGCTTGCAATGCTCACGTTACAGTTGAGAGATTGTGGGTCTGGGAGGTTATGTGAGATCATCTCAGTTGCTCTCCCAGGCTGTTCC
Source organism: Sylvilagus floridanus (assembly GCA_949820135.1). Classification (NCBI taxonomy): domain Eukaryota; kingdom Metazoa; phylum Chordata; class Mammalia; order Lagomorpha; family Leporidae; genus Sylvilagus; species Sylvilagus floridanus. Next base: position 117,355,783 of record OX463238.1, on the reverse strand, counting down.
AGTGCCCGTGTCCCGTCCCTCCCCTGAGTCTGCAGCTCTGCTGTGCTGCATCTCTCACCTAAAGCCTCAAGAGCGGAGCTCTCATCCTCTTTAACGTAGATGGCCACGTCCTGATCCTCTGCCTGTGGGGGCTGCTGGTCTACGACTTCATCGATGCTCACTGAAATGTGCTCAGCCTGGGCCTGCAGGGCCACCAGGAGAATGGCAGCAAGGAGAGCGAGGGTCCTCATGGCTGGGAGGCACCTGGAGGAGGGGAGAGCAGGATTCCAAGTGAGTGGGGAGTGGGCAAACTAGGAACAGGTGTAAAGTATCTGTGAACCACATGTCTGCTGAGGTTACCATGCAAAGTACAGAAGTAATGCAAACAGCTCAATAGCCAAAAGCATACGACCTGGTAGGAAAATCACAGGGATCCTGAATAGACATTCTGTGAAAAAAAGCTCTCATGAAGAAGCTGCTGTTGTGTCCACTGGGCATGTCAAGTAAGATAAGTGTATTAGGAAACTTCTTGAGATTCTCCATTAGCCCACCTGGCAGCTCCTGTCTCCAGCACCCACCAGAGGCCCACACTAGGAGAACAGCACGGGCTCTACAGGCTTGGGTTCCACCATGTAAGCCTTACCTTGAGGGGTCAGAGTGATGCTGGGCTGCAATGACAAAACCCTCACCACCATAGAGTACTTACAGGCTATATGGAATGAGCAGAGAGGGGCAGGCAGCAGTCCTCTGACCCAGGCCTCCTGGAGCAGCAGGCACCACACACACGCAGCACAGGACTTCTCCTATTTAAGGATCTCCTGGGGCAAGATGTCCTAATTTTACAGGACTACTTCCTGTTGGGCAACTCAGACAACTCTGGGGCAAGGACAGTTGGGCAGTTTATGTGAAGCTGCGGTAGGACAGGGCTCAGCAGAGAACTTCACATCTGCCTTGGTCAGCCTTGCCCAGGCCCAGGCAGCAATGACTATGGTTTCTCCAGCACTCTTAGTACGACTGACCCCGTGGTGCCTAAGCCATTTCCCAGGCTGAATCTCTTGGAGCAAGAGAGTATTACAGTGTGCTGGAAACCCTGGAGCTACACTTTACAGTATATACTTTGTTAAGGAGACTAGGATGAAAATACCAGTACACACTCAGAGCATTTGAATGAGTTCTCCATCAGCCTCCCCAGGACCTGGGGTCAACCCATGACAGTGAATCAAATGTGCTCTGTGTCCGAGCATGTTGGAGAACTACTGGGTAGACTGTGTACTACCTCCAGATGTGTAGCTACCTGGCAATAGTTTTACTGGATTTTCTCGGAGTTATTGATATGCAAACAGCATGCAGCACCTGGAGGAGGCAAGCCTCTCCTGCTTGAAAAAGAGATGGGTCAGTTCTGGGCTAAAAGGGTTTTCTAGGATCATCTGGGCCAAGACCCAAGAGATTACTGCACGATGCTTAATGTCTCCTATACCAGGCTGTCAGGGTGACGGCTCAAAGACCTGGTATCCACACCAACACAAGCCGACTGACCTGATTCCAACATGACTGGGATGAACACGTGTACCTGGTCCTGGGATGCACAGGCCTCACCTCGTGAGGCCGGCCCTTTGTTATCAGTGCACTTTTCAGAATGTGCCATGTTTCAATTTCTAGTTCCTCCTCACCATGAAGTGAGTAGCATAGGCTTTGGGAAAAAGAGGAATGAATAGATCGTGACCAAGGCAATGGTGCATTGTTCACTAGCCCACAGTCAGTGTAGTCATGAGGATGCTCACACCATCTTCTGCACAAAGACAGAGACTCAGGATGGCTCTGCTCTTTATTGATTTGGGAGGTATCATCTGTGAGGGATTGGGTGCAGCTGACTGAGAGACAAAGTGTCCACCTCCAAACCAAGGAGATGTGAGGTGTCTCAAGGCTTACAACAGTGGTGGCTGTGCTAAATTCTGGGGTAGCCTCTCATCCTATGAGAACAGTGAGTTCATTGTATGGTGGACTAAGCAACTTCAACATTTGAAGAAGTTGGCACAGTCTCAGCCCAGCAAATTGGCAATTTGGGGTATTTGGGAGAAACAAGAGGCAGGTGTCGGTGTTAGGATCTAGGGATTTAGTGATCACCTATAGAGTCCTGGTGGATGTGTGTGAAGGTACAAGAAGTGGTGGTGTATGCATGTGGGGAAGGCCCCTTTGTCATACTAACCTCCAGTTGGAAACAGAGGCTGTAATAGGCACACACTCTTTGCCCACTGCATGCACTGCAACCTTTAGGTGTTTCTCTACCAGACAGAAGACAGGGACACAATGAGGAAGTAAGTCCACTGCTTTGCACAACTCACAGGGAAGCCTCACAAAGTGACTTGTCCTTGTGGTTTCCTTGCAATGGGATTATAGCAAATTGGGCTACAAGTAAGGTAACTGGGTATCTCAGCAAAGAGCAATGTCTGGGTCATCTGTGAGGGATGTAGAGAACATGAGCTAAGGGAAGCAGCATTGCGAATGCCAGGGATTCCATGCGTGAATTAGGGGCTTTCTAAGGTTCCTATCCTTGGTAGCAGCAAGAGTAGGTTGTATAGTCAACATGAGATTCATTGATGTCTCTGATTGTGGTTAGACATTATTTTCTTCAATGAACTTTTGGGCTGGGGTGCCATGGTCCCGGGTAGTATCATCTACACCACAACCTTGTGGGATCAGTTGGTGCCATCCAAATGGGTTTCACTTTCCCAGAATGCCACCCATGATGTACTGTGGGGTCTGAGTATTCCAGTGACTTATGATAGTCTGTGAGATTCGTTGAAGAGTAGAATCACTCCTACTGATGCTTTGTGGTTGGAGATAAAATGTGTGTAGTTTTAAGCCAGTATGTTTTGTGGTTGGTAATTATACACCAGCATGTGCGCATGGCATTTCCACGACACTGGGGAGAAATCAAAATATTACTGTTTTGTATGTAAAGTTCAGCTTCTCCGTAATATTCATGAAATGGGGCTGAATATTCTCACCTTATTTCTGAAGTACAACAAAGTTAATTGCACATTTTAGTTACATATGATATTGGAAGGTAGGCAAGACTGATGATCTAACTTCTACCCATTCTTAGTTTAAATTTCAAATACCAATGGCCAACCGATATATGAAAAAATGTTCAACATCACTAGTCTTCAAGGAAATGCAAATCAAAGCCACAATGAGATATCACCTCACTTCTCTCAGAATGGCTAAAATCCAAAACACAGAGTAACAAATGCTGGCAAGGATGTAGACAACTGGGAACACTTATACATTGTTGGTGGGGATGTAAATTAGTGTAGCCACTGTGGAAAGCAGTGTGGACATTTCTTAAAAGCTAGAAATATGGCCGGCGCCGTGGCTCAACAGGCTAATCCTCCGCCTTGCGGCGCCGGCACACCGGGTTCTAGTCCCGGTTGGGGCACCGGATTCTGTCCCGGTTGCCCCTCTTCCAGGCCAGCCCTCTGCTGTGGCCCGGGAGTGCAGTGGACGATGGCCCAAGTGCTTGGGCCCTGCACCCCATGGGAGACCAGGAGAAGCACCTGGCACCTGGCTCCTGCCATCGGATGAGCGCGGTGCGCCGGCCGCAGCGCGCCGACCGCGGCAGCCATTGGAGGGTGAACCAACGGCAAAGGAAGACCTTTCTCTCTGTCTCTCTCTCTCTCTCACTGTCCACTCTGCCTGTCAAAAAAAAAAAAAAAAAGCTAGAAATAGACTTGCCATATGATCCAACAATCCAGTTATTGGTTATAAACCCAAAAGACTTGAACACTATATATCAAAGTGATACCTGCATCTCAATGTCAATAGCAGCACTGTTCACAACAGCCAAAATCTGGAACCAATCAAGGTGCCCAACATCAGCTGAATGGATAAATAAAATGTGGTATATATACACAGTGGAATGTTATTCAGTTATGAAATGGAATGAAATCCTGCTATTTGTAGCAAAATGGGTTCAACTGGAGGACATGATATGAAATAAACTGGGCCCAGAAAGACAACTACTGCATGTTGTCCATTATACGCTGTAGCTAAAAGTTTAAAAAAAAACAAAAAGTAGAAGAAAAAAGTAAAAGTAAGAAATGTCTGTATCAGTATAGCTGTAAATGCAGTTTTATAAAACTTTGTTTTATTATTTTGTCAAAGCAATGGTTAAGAATGCTATACTATTGTAGTTTAATGATCTGTGATTACTTTAAAAATTGTTGAATGTGGGTGAAATGGTCATTTTTCCTTTCAATTATTGTTTATAGCCATTGTCTATATTTCTACTAACTAGGGTCTTTTTGCTTTTTACTTACTTAACTTCTTTTTCAGTGAAGTATTAAGCATTACACTTTGATGTAAATTTAAAATATGTTATGTTAAAAATAAAAAAAGAAAAGGAGAAAGAAGGCCAGTAGGAGGAATGAGGAAGAGAGGGAGGAAGGAAGTGATATCATTATGTTTTTAGAATTGTATATACAAAGCAAAGTTAAAAACTTATTAAAATAAAAATCTAAAAATTAGGAAAAAAAGAAAAGTGAAATACTTAGTGTAAATCTCAGAAAATCTGTTAGTGACATAAGCAGCGGATACAAATGCAATTGAACAAAACATGGGCACATAATCTAGCACAGGGACCCAGCATCATGTGAAGCAAGGAGTTCCAATGCACAGAATGGGAGAAGGCTTGACACTCTATGCAGAAAGCTGAAGAAGAGGGGAGAGATGACCAATGTAGGGAGCATGGTGCAATTTAAAAAGGGAGATCAGGGCACACCTCATCGTAAAGGGTAAGTTGTCTCTGAGGTCTTGGAGCTGGACCTGCCCGACTCTGAGTTCAATGCATATGTTGTAAAATGGAATCAGTATGGCTTAGTGGTCATCTCAGGAACACTACAGAGTAGAAAAAAAAACACCACTCAAACACGGAGTCCTTTGAAGTCACAGGAACCCAGACAGCTCCCTGACTTTCACACATCAGGTCTGTGTCTATGAGCTCACTGCGTACACCAGGAAGAGGAGCTGCAACAGTTGTTTTGTCAGATCCACCGGGTTGCACTGACTTCCCTGAGGTCTGGGTCGTGGACCCAGCCGTGATGTGCCTCCCATTCCATGAGGTGAGTGCTTTTATGGATGCCCCAGCTTCGTCCAACAGACACACCCAGTATGTACCCTCTAGAGATTGTGTTTGACAGGTGATCCCTTGAAGATACTTGGGAAGACAGGCTCAGGAGGATGTCATCCCCTAGTGGCTTGTGTATGCTGAGTGAGGCAGCAGCTGGTGACAGTCAGCAGTGGGGCTGTGGTCATCCCAGGCAGCCTGTGTGGATCTGAGAGGGCACTACTGTTGCCTGCCCTTCCTCAGACCTGGTTTTCCTGCCTTCACACACTGATGTGGGAATGGGAATCACAGAACACCACGGCACCAGCTGGTTCCTTTGGAGAACATTCTCTCCCTTTCTTTTACCTTGAGGATCCACTGAAGCTATATTTTATTGATAAAAATATGTTCCTGGAAGGTTTGAGGCTTCCCAAGAGATCTCACATTGCAAAGAACAGTTCAGAAATTCTGTGTGAGTATTTTCAGCATAAGGTGCCCTTTATGTAAGACTTACACACTACAGCTTTTACTAGACATGGGTGAATGACACCAATGTTGAGTATATATGTGTATCACTCTGTGGTGCTCCTGTGGATTTAGTCTGACTTATTATGTCTTTGCTAACATCTCATTCCAATGTGACTTAACATTGTTTGAACGGAGCTGATACAAACCCAGATAATAAAGCCTGTATGTTAAGGCACTGTTCGGTAAAACTCCCCTAATTTAGGAGAAAGGGTGATGGCGATTCCTGGAAGGAAAGGATATTATGGCTATGTAAAGTGAAGCTGACAATGACTGCTTTGTCTAGGACCTGGTAATATCCTTGACAACGCATCCAATGCAAATGAAGGCACAGATGGCATACAGAGTAGTGTTAGTGATGCAGCATGATTGAGCTTTCATATCAATTTGTTTGAAGCCAGTGTTCATTCATAAAATCCCTAGAATTTTGAGCTAGCATTTTGTTAAAAGAGTCATATTTTAGATTCTGGAATTTGCACCTGTGAGAATCCCAACTAAGACACAAATGAAACAGTGAGGAAGGGCAGGGAGCTTGCATCAAGGACGTTATTTGGAATGAGGACATGGTTCAGAAATAATGTGAGTCCCCTTCTACAAATCATGGCAAAATGGTGTTCTTTTAAAAATATTTATCTATTTGAAAGTCAGAGTTACACACAGAGAGAGAAGGAGAGTCAGAGAGAGTGAGAGAGAGGACTTCCATCTGCCGATTCACTCCCCAGTTGGCTGAAATGGCTGGAGCTGCACTGATCTGAAGCCGGGATCCAGGAGTTCTTCCAGGTCTCCCATGTGGGTGCAGGGGCCCAAGGAGTTGGGCCATCATTTACTGCTTTCTCAGGCCACAGCAGAGAGCTGGATTGGAAGTGGAGCAGCTGGAATTTGAACCAGCGTCCATATGGGATGCTGGAACTGCAAGTGGTGGCTTTACCCACTGTGCCACAGGGCCGGCTCCAATGATATCTTGTTATTCCTTGAGACTGAAGATGAGCAGCACCAGCAGAACCTGAAGGGGACTCCAGCTGAAAGTCCTGTTCTCCTAAAGGACAGTTTCCAGCTCTGCACTCACAGGTGAAGCTATCATGAGGTTTGGAGTACTGAGTTCTGGTTTCCGGGGATATTGGTGAGGAGAACCCTGGAGAAGTCACCTGCCTCATTGAGAACATTTGTCATGTGCTACCCTGCAGTCAGAGCACTCACAGCCCCACACAGGAGGGTAAGCATTGGGCACATGCAGGAGGGCAGACTTGCTCTCACTATGCCCTTTAGCAGGTGCTCCTGCCCCAGCGCGCGCACACACACACACACACATCTAAACTCAACCTTAGTCCCTCGCCAGCTTCTAAGGGCTCTCCTACTAGACAAGGTAAAACAATCTCCCTGTAACTAATTATACATTTTAATCAGCAAGAAACTTGTCAGTATATATCTCTAATCAAAACCAGTGGTTCAGAGAATCCCTTGTGATCAGAACCTCCTCTCTTAGCTTTCCTTGGTTCTCATTATTCAATTTACAGAAGAGAAAGCAAGGCCTTGATAGGCTAACTCAAGTCACCAAAGAGAGGCAGACAGTCCCTGAACCAATGTCTGATCCTGTCTCAGTCCTAACTCCCTAGAAATTGTAGCTCTGGCCTGGTGAAATCTCTCGCCTGAGAATCTGAGAGCAGAGTTTACAGGCCCTGCTACCCTGGTCAGAGGCCATGTTAGCCAGGAGAACGACAGTGAGGAGGGTGAGACCTCATGGCTGAGAGTCCCCTGGAGGCTGGGAGAACAGGAGCTAGAGTGTGTGAGCAGTAGGGGTCATCCTGCATTTGTGGTCTGTTAGGGGAGGCTCAGGGACAGAGGCTGCAGCTGAGCAGGTGTGCATGGGTAGGGAGGGTGGGGACCTGTGTTTCATTCAAGGTCACTACTGTTCTGTTTTCACCACTTCCTTTATAACAAGAGTGTTTGTGTGAATGAAGGGTCTGTGCTTACTTCCAGTTGATAATTGTGAAGTGGATACGACTGTATTTTCCTTACAGCTGGAACACATACTTCCTCATGTTCAAAAAATAAGGGAAAGTGTGCTCACTGAGTAAGCTCAGGAACCATTGCTTCTTATTTTGGCAGAGGGCCCTGGCACTCTCTGGAGGTTAGTTCCTAGGGTAGATGTAGGCCTCCATGGAGATGAAAGCTAATTCCATGTAGGGCTGAAGGCATTACCTTTCTGATGGAGGGTGAGAGGGTCCCTGTTGGGATGAGTCTGGGGTGGACAATGACTTTATCAGTCCATCATGGAGATGAGCTCAGTGGGCACTAGGAAAACAATTGGTCTAAGGCTATGAGATTACTTACTTTTCTTGATTTGTTGAACTATGAGTGACAATTTCATATATTCCAGTATATATAAAGTGTACAATCTGATGATGCTTATCTCATACCGTGTTCTAAAAGCTACTCCCACACTTGAAGGCATAAAACCACTAGGAGGAAACAAAGTGAGCCCTGCCATGAGCACTGTCATCCCGGTGACTGTGAGCACCCTCACAGCTGTGCCCTTAGACGCAGTAGCAGAAGCTTGACAGTGTGGGAATCAAATCAGCTCCAGGAGTCACCCAGCCAGTCACAAATGAAGAAGCAAAGAGTGTCACATAATGGGAAGTGGGGTGGACCAGTATTCAACTTGATATGTTATATTCAATGCTCACTTTCTAGAAAAATTTAAAATGATATTCACAAATGGGAAATTAGTTCTAACCCTCAATGAAAAACAAGGCAACATTAACTTACCATAAGAACATGCATATATTAGATTTAATAGATTACATGAAATAATTATCTATGATAAGTACACTTATGTTTAAAGAATGAAAGGAAATCACAGCTGCAGAAGTAAGGAATTTTTGATCATAGTATCTCTTTAAGTACAGAACATCAAATAAACAGAAGTCAAGGAAAAAATATCAAAATATTGAACTGAGAAATACAGGTGAATGAAAGAATTTACTGTGAGAGATCAATAGTTGATGCGAACTGACAGAGGAAAGAATGTGCAAACTGGCAGCTAAGGGTATGGATTTATGTAAACAAAGAATAAGGGAAGAAAAAGAATAAAGTCCCAGAGAAATGGGGAGGGGGGTATCACAGAGCGACTAGTTGTGTGTATGATAGAATCCAAAAAACAGGGGACCACAGACCACTCACAGATGGACACACAGAGAACTTGATGCAAAGCCAGGACAGGGTGGCACAGAAAAGGACATTTAGAGTAGATCAGGGGGCTTCTGGGTGAGCCTGGCCATCGGGCTGTCCAGAGACTTCCATGCAGGGACAAGTGTGAGAGCCTCCTCGTGATGCTGAGTAACCAGGAGGAGGGAGAGCTCGGGGTGGCCTGGAAGGACAGCGATGAGGTTGGATAATCAGAAAGGGGGGAATTGTAGGAGATGGCAAGACTCAGAGTGATGCCTTGGGGAGAGAGCTGGAGCAAAGGGAAGGAAGGGTCAGTGTCCCCAAGAAGGTCGAAGAGTTTTGTGGGGTGAGCTTGCAGCCACATGAAAGTCAGAATATTTTCACATAATCTGTAAGCTTTTTAATGAGTCCTGGGGTTATGATGGCAATGGTGGGAAACCTGAAAGCCTAGAAAGAGAAAAATGACTGTTTTTAAAAATTCCCTCCTTTCTGGTCTGGTTGTCAGCACAGTTTGAACATCAAAAAAGCCAGGGGCTACTATTGTGAAAGCATTGCACCAGACTCTTTTTGGAAAGAGTAGGGAAGGCTTCATCAGGACTGTTGCCATGGGGTCAAGATTTGCAACAGGAAGAGGAGTTGAACTGAATTTTTAGCAAACAGCAGAATTTCTAAGCTCTGGATCAGTTGGTGAGAAGTTCTCCAGGGGGTTTGTGGGGAGGTTGACAAAGGTGATTACACCATCTGTATTCCTTACTCTGCACTAACTGCAGTGGAATTCTAACTGCCCCCAGAGACCGGTGTGCTATGTCCTTGGGCAATTACAGCTTCAAGGGATGGCTCTTTATGGCTTATTCTTCATCTCCCTATCTTAGCACACGAGCAGCTGATTTAAAGCATAACGTGTCTTGTTAGGTGTTCACCTGGTGCATCCTGTCTGTGTGCCTCGCACTGATAAGATTTATGCCAAATGTGAGGCTGAGAAGGTGCCCAGGTTGGTAGAGCCTCTCACGCATCTTCCCACCATGTCCATCATGGAGTTTACACAAGTCATTGCCAGTCTGGGCTGTAGCAGCCACAGGCTAATGTGATGCACCCTGTGTCCTTTTCCACATACAGTAGACAGAGATGTCTCATCCCCATTTGTCCCTTTCTGTTTATCTGGTAAATGAATCTGACTATATCTGCTTAAATTGATTTCACTCTTTGTCTTGCCACATCACTTCCTGTAATTAGCACCTGACACTGGATTTCTCTTTCCTTTACTCCATTCTCTCTGCCTAAAATTCTGCTCTACTTCTTTTAATCTATTGAAGTTTTCAGCATCTGATCTTTCAGCTTCAGATCTCTGTGAATTTTTGTTGCTACTCCAAGCCAAAATACTCTCCATCCACTTTATAATTCCTAATGTTTCTAGAAGTTAGATTTAAAAATAATCTTCTATATTTCAGTCTGAAATGATTTAAATCAATTGTTTATAGATAGCCTGTCATATTATCTGGATAAAAGTACTGATTGAACTCTAGGTTTCAGATTTATTTTATGAGGTGTAGTAATAATAATGTGTCTCATGTCATGTGAACACACACTTATCTTAGGCAATTATCTACAGCCTGGGGCACAAAGACCAACAAAGTGGGAGACTTACATTCTAGTCTAGGGAGATAACTTTTTTATTATACAAATAGTGTGTACAGATTATGAGACAATTCAGATTTATATAAGGAAATAAAGGAAATGGAGATCACCATGGAGAAGATGTCATAACTTTAAAAAGGGGGAATTGGACAGTTGTCCAATAAGGAGAACTTTTTGCAGAGACCTAGAGCTGTGGGAGCAGCTGGAATCTGGGTTCATTGCAGATGCCCCGTGGTGAAGTTTGCCTGGCTCAGTGGACAGTTCAGGACATGACAGTTAATTGTTAAAACTACAGACAATGTCAAGTCCTTTGCAATTCCATGAACCCAGACAGCTCCCAGACCTTCATACCCAAGTCCCCACCCATGACCTTTCTCTGTACACATGTGACAAGCTGGGGCAATATTTACCGTTCTGAATCCCCTGGGAGCTGGACTGTGATTCTCCAGCCATGGAGCATCTCAATGGGGTTCCCGGTCACCTGAGCTCCTCAGTTGGGGTTGTGACCCATCTCAGAGTCAGATGGAGTGGATATGGAAAATTCCTGTGCCTTTCCCTGAGACCTTGGCATGAGTTTTTGGCACTGGTGATCACACCACCTGTCTGTGCACAACAGATTGTTTTAGTCAGGATGGTGAATAACTGCACTGAAAACACTGTCCCTTTCTCTACACACTGAATCTGTCATTCACACTCAGAGCAGTTGGGACAATCTACCAGTGACTATAACAGAAACAGTAGCCATGGAAGGAACTGACACATTCTTTTCCCAGACATGTGTTGTGGCATCACAAGCTGGGACTACTTGACCCAGAATGCATTTAAGGAGTCTGGGCTCCTGCTGCACTTCTCACCAGGACTTTGTGGCTACATTGCACTGACACAGGGGAGAGTGACCAAGAATCAGTGGGTATGCGGGAGAAGGAAGGAGAGGCCATGCGGGAAGCAGACTCACACTCCAATCAACAGGTGTCAGACTGGCCCTAGCAGATGCTGCATTTGTCAGTGAGTGTGACTTATAGGAAGATAAGAGGAAGCAAAATAGTGACTTCACGTCTAGGAAGATCAAGAATAAAAGCAAGATTCAGACACAAATTGGCAAGAAAATTGCTTTTCACTGCTTGTTCTGATATATAAGAGAATGTAATAGTGAAGTGGAATTTAAGGAACATTTCTTGAAAGAAGGTTGAGACCATTTGGCTTGGAGGGGCAAATAATGATTTCTTGGTGTATCTTATAAGAAAAAATAATGACATTAGTCAGACATAAAAAAGAATGAGATCTGATAAATACAAGAAAATGGATAGCACTGGTCTGTAATGTGGAAGTAAGCTGAAGTACTCAGGTGATTTTGCTGCTTTCCCAGGTACACTAGCAGAGAGCTGGATCAGAAGCAGAGCAGCCAGAACTTGAACCGGTGCTTATATGGGATACTGGCTTCCCAGGCTGTGCTTAACTCCCTGTGCCACAATCCTGCCAGCCCCTATGTGTCCTAAATAAAAGCATGGTAAGTTGGAGACAATCTGGAGTAGAATCATCCAATATGTTTTATTCAATTCCACAATGGAGGAATTCCAGTCCCTTTTCTTTATCAGACTGCCCTTTAGCTGTCCTAATAGCTGGTATCATCCATAAGTTGTGCTGCCTGAAACTGGTGGGGTTTGATCTGGACCCCTGCACCTGTGGCACTATCCTTTCAGTTTGCTTAGTGGTCTCTTGCAGGAGTAAGTCAACACCACTGTGAACTCAAAGCCACATTAACTGTTGTAATGGTTTTCCTCCAATACTGAGGTTTGGCCACACACAACACAAAATTCAAGGCCAGGATACCATTGTAACATTTCTGAGTAGCATCTGGTGTTCAGTAGGACACAGGATTCCCCTTGCAGTTACCAAATACCTCAGTCCTATAAGTCTCCAGCCACTTTGCACCAGGCCCACTGTGTATTGATGGGAACTTTTCTGCACATACCTCCCATTGGTCCCTGTCTCAAAGGCTCATTTATGCTATCAGGAGGATGTGCCCTACATGCTGTTGGGGCCCACACCAGGATCCAGATTCAGCCGGTCACACAGGCCATCTCCCAGGCCATGCCCCTGATGCAAGCCGGTTTGGAGATTTGTGTGGAGACCCTCCCTACTGTCGATGAAGTCTCCTGGAGCCTATGGACTGACATGTCCCATGTGACTACCTTTGACTTCTGGACACATAGATTGTAAGTGGCATGGATTGCTATCCCCGTGTAAGGCAGGTGTTCCCTGCACACGCAACCTCACTGAGACCAAGACACTCACAGGATATGATTCTGTGCCACTGTGGAGCCAGGTGACATTCATGACCTGGGTCCCCACCTTCAGGTGCAGAGCATATCAGGCTAGTCCTGAGGAAGCTCTAATGAAAGTGTGTTTACCTATAGTAGAGTTAGCATGAGATGCGTTGCACTCCAAACACATATGTTGACCCTCAGATTTCCTAGGTTTGGAGTCCTCAGAATGGCATCTTCCCATCACCTGTCTGAGAGTGCAGGGCAAGTTAAGCCCAATTCACACTGCTTCTAGCCTTATTCACTTTCTCTTACTCACTACCAGGGAACACTTCTTTCCTGATCACCTGGTTTTCAAGATTAATAGCCTTTTGAACTTCATGAGGCTTCAGGAGTCAGGTGAGCTGTGTAGGAAGTGGCTTGACGCACAACTTTTCACCAATGGGCAAATTTATAATAGATAATGTTTGGCTGAACAAATAAAGTCTTTCAGATAATTTTTTCCTTGTTATATAGAGATAAAGCCATTGCTTGGTAACACAGGGAGCATTGTATCTGCATTGAGGTTAATCATTAACCATATGTTCTTACATGTGCATACATATTCTCTTATTTTCAAAGAATTAAAGGAAATAATTGATGAAGTAATGGAAACTATGATAGGAGCTGCCGCTGTGGTACAGTAGGTTAATGCCCTGGCCTGAAGTGCTGGCATCCCATATGGGTGCCGGTTCTATTCCCGGCTGCTCCACTTCTGATCCAGCTCTCTTCTATGTCCTGGGAAAGCAGTAGAAGATGGCCCAAGTCCTTGGGCCCCTGCACCCGTGTGGGAAACCCGGAAGAAACTCCTGGCTCCTGGCTTCGGATCGGTGCAGTTCCAGCCATTGCAGCCATCTGGGGAGTGAACCATTGCATGGAAGACTTCTCTCTCTCTGCCTCTCCTCTCTCTGTGTAATTCCGACTTTCGAATAAATAAATGAATCTTTCAAAAAAAGGAAACTATGATGACTCTATCATCAAATTGAGAACATCACATAAACACATTAAAGTTATAGAAAAATGAGAAACTACTGATTTGAGAAAGACAAAAGCACACTAACAAAGGTGTAATGGCATCCAGAGGGCATGGGGGCAATAACCACACGTAGAAAGACACACAGAGAATGTGTTGTAAAGCCAGGGCAGGGGTGTATAGAGAAGGACATTTAGAGCAGATCGGAGTTCTGAGTGGTTCTTGTCATGGGGCTGTCAGGGTCTTCTCAGGCAGGGACAAGTGTGAGAGCTTCCTTGTGATGCTGAGGAACTAGGAGGAGGGAGAGCTCAGGAGAAGGTCTGGACGGACAGGGTAAAGTTAGTGACAAGTAGCTTTGGACTCGATATTCAGAGAAGGAGGAGTTGCAGGAGATGGCAAGACACAGGGTGATGTTATGGATCTGGAACGGGAGCAAAGAGAAGGGAGGTACACTGTCCATAAGAATGTCAAAGTCCTTGAGTTTTGTGGGGTGAGCTGGCAGCTATGTGAGGTCAGATCCTTTCCCGTGATATCTAAGTTTTTAAACGAGTCCTGGGCTTTGGCTGGCAATGGGGAAACATAGCTAGTAGCCTAGAAAGATAAAAATGATTGTTTTTTTTTTTATAAAGCTTTTATTTAAAGAATATAAGTTTCCAAAGTACAGCTTATGGATTACAATGGCTCCCCCCCCCCACACAACTTCCCTCCCTTCCGCTACCCTCCCCTTTCCCGCTCCCTCTCCCCTTCTGTTCACATCAAGATTCATTTTCAAATCTCCTTATACACAGAAGATCAGTTTAGTACATATTACGTAAAGATTTCAACAGTTTGCCCTCACATAGAGACACAAAATGAAAATACTGTTGGAGTACTAGTTATAGTATTAATTCACAATGTACAGCACATTAAGGACAGAGATCCTACATGATTTTTTTTAAAGAATTGATTAATTATCTATGCAAAAATGATTGTTTTTAAAAGCCCCCTCCATAATGGTTCTGATTGTCAGCAGAGTTTAAACATCATAGAAGACACGTTTTGCTATTTTGAAAACATTACATCAGACACTTTTTAAAAGCAGCAGGGCACACCGGGTTCTAGTCCCGGTCGGGGCGCCGGATTCTGTCCCGGTTGCCCCTCTTCCAGGCCAGCCCTCTGCTGTGGCCCGGGAGTGCAGTGGAGGATGGCCCAGGTGCTTGGGCCCTGCACCCCATGGGGAGACCAGGAAAAGCACCTGGCTCCTGGCTCCTGCCATCGGACAAGCGCGGTGCGCCGGCCGCAGCGCGCCGACTGCGGCGGCCATTGGAGGGTGAACCAACGGCAACGGAAGACCTTTCTCTCTGTCTCTCTCTCTCACTGTCCACTCTGCCTGTCAAAAAAAAAAAAAAAAAAAAAAAAAAAAAAAAAAAAGCAGCAGGGAAGACTTCTTCAAGACTGTTGCTATGTGGGTCGAGATATTGCAACAGGGCGAAGACTTGAACTGAATTCTTAGGATGCAAACGGCAGGAGAATTTCTACGCTCTGGACCGTTGCAGGAATAGTTCTCCATGAGGTTAGTGGGAGTTTGGTAAAGGTGATTACCACATCTGTGTTCCTTAATTTGCACTAACTGAAGTGAGACTCCTAACTGCCCACAGAGCCAAGGGTGCAATTACAGTTTCAAGCGGTGGCTCCTTGTGACTTACCCTTCACTTGCCTGTCTTAGCACATGAGCAGATTATTTAAAATAGAAAATGTCTTTCTGAGTGTTCAGTAGGTACACAATCTCACTGTGTGCATCTCACTGATAAGATTTCTGTCATATGTGAGGCTGAACAGGTGCCCTGGTTGGTGGAGCCTCTTAGACTTTTTCCCCCACTGCCTCTGCCCTTGGGTTTGCATCCATCATTTCCAGCCTGGATTAAAGCAGCCACAAACAAATGTGATAATCTCTGTGTTCCATGATCCATGCGGTAGACAGGGATGTCTCTTCCCCCATTTATCTCTTTAATTGGTAGGTGATTCTGAATTTATCTACTTTGAACTCTATTTAATCCTTTTTTTTTTTTTTTTTTTTTTTTTTGACAGGCAGAGTGGACAGTGAGGGAGAGAGAGACAGAGAGAAAGGTCTTCCTTTGCCGTTGGTTCACCCTCCAATGGCCGCCGCAGCCAGTGCGCTGAGGTCGGCACACCGCGCTGATTCGATGGCAGGAGCCAGGTGCTTATCCTGGTCTCCCTTGGGGTGCAGGGCCCAGTATTTAATCCTTCTCATAGTGTGATTGATACACTTGGCCTTTATTTCGTCTCATTATATCTTTGTGAGCAACCTGTTCTAATCTTAATTCAAGTTGTCCAGAGAAACTGAGAAAACAATAGTTCTTGGAAGGCGTTTGTGTGATGTGGGGCACTTTGATACAACTGCAGCACTTTGAAAAAGAGGATGTCTGTTTCTCCGGAGAAGTGAAGATGTAGGGACTGCATACACTGGAAGCTTTGTCTAACCTGAGGTAGATGTGTTTGAGAGTCAATTATTCCAAAATGAAGACGTGGCTAAAAGAGAAGTAGATAGAAGGTTTATTCAAAAATTTCATCCATAATTAGAGTTAAATTGCAAGCCTAGTATGATGTAAAACACTTTAAAAAATATTTAAAGATATGTTTGAAAGAGTAGCAGAGAGAGAGAGAGGGAAACACAGAGCTCAAGAGATCTTCTCTCTGCTGGATTACTCTCCAAATGGCTGTGGTGGCCCAAGGCTGCACTGGTCCAAAGGCAGGGACCTGGAATTCCATCCAGTTCCCTCATGTGGATGGCAGGGGCTCATGTATTGGTATATCTTCTTCAGTTTTCCCAGGCTCATTAGCATGAAGCTGGATCTGAAGAAGCACTGCCAAGTCTCAGAAATCAATATCCCTTTCTTCTTCCAGATCATTTTACAATTATTTACATTTTATTATGTTTACATTTATTATATTATCATATTAACATTTATGTTTTATTTGGAAGGCAGAGTTACAAAGGAAAGAGAGAGAGACAGAGACAGATCTTCCATTTGCTGGTTCACTCCCCAAATGGCCACAACAGCAAGAGCTGTGCCAATCCAAAGCCAGGAGCTAGGAGCCAGGAGCATATTCTGCATCTCCCATGAGGGTACAGGGGCCCAAGCACTTGGGCCAACATCTGCTGCTTTTCTGGCAGCATTAGTAGGAAGCAAGATCAGAAGCAGAGCCATCAGGACTTGAATTGGTACCCACATGGGGTGCCAGTGCCACAGGCAGGGGCTTTATCCACTATTTGTGTGAAAGGCAAAATTACAAAGAGTGGGGGTGAGAGACAGAGATTGTCCATCTGCTGTTTCACTTCCAAAATGGCTGCAATGGCCAGGGATGTTCTGGGCCAAAGCCAGGAGCCAGGAGCTTCTTCCAGTTCTCCCATATAGGTGCAGGGCCTCAAGCACTCGGTTTATCTTCTGCCGCTTTCCCAGGCACACCAGCAGGGAGCTAGACAGGAAGTGGAGCAGCCAGGACACAAAGAATTGCCCACACGGGATGTTGGGGTTTGCAGGAGGCAGTTAACATACTACAGCCACAAACACAGGCCTCTCTAGTTTCTTTCTTTTTTTCTTAATGACAATTTTTAATTCATATAAGGTGAACAAACTTCATGTATTTCATATATATAGATTCATGAGTATACTGATACTTCCAACCCTCCTTCCTCCTTGCTTTCTATTCTTTAAGTTTTTACCATTTCTTCCTTTATATATATATTTTATTTGATGTAAGTAAAGCTACTCTTCCTTCGTTATGTTTCTATTTTCACTGAATATCTTTTCTGCTTCTTCAGTTTTAAAGAATCTACATCTTTACTGGTGAAGTGAGTTTATCTCAGGCAGAATAGACATGTCATTTTTTATTTTTGGTATTCATTCATCAATACTGTATCTTCTAGTTGTGGAATTTAATCTCTTTACATTTGATGTTATTATTTGTTCTCAGAGTTCTTTTATGTTTCAAATTGTTCAGTGAGCACGAACGAATTTAGTAATTTTTAACACTTTTCCATACTTACTTCATACTCACCATAATACTAATTTTTGAAAGCAGGGATATTAATATCACACAACGCGGGAGTCATAACAATGAAACAAATTGAGGAAAGAAGTGTATATTATTATGTCAGAGGTATAACTTAGTAAAGCAAAATTTATGACTATCTACATATCAAATGTGGCATCCTCATATCTTATACTATGTATTTAGTAATATAAGATATATTGTTACATGTTATATGCTATGTCTTTTAATTCTACAATATCTTGAGGACTCTGATGCTTGTGCATTGGTAAATAAGTGGCCTTCACTAATTTTGATGAGTGGCTTTGGTACAAAAAGACCTTCTCCTGGAATTGTGGCCTATGGGGTCAGTTTGGTACCCTGTGTTGTCTTTGGTTCCAGGTGCACGTGGCAGTATAGTCTCTGCATCATTTATGAGATGTACTCAACACTGAGAGTGCCTGAACATACAGACATTCCCCTGATCCCAGCAACTGGGCTTCTGTGTTTCATCTTTCAACTGTAAGCATTTATATAGAAATTGCTTATGTACCAGAATATTCACTGAGATTTATTGGTAATGATAAAAGTGTGGAAATTCATAGGCCATTTTATTTACCAATATTTAGTCAATAAATGTAGTTCAACATGGGACAGGTGTTTAGAGTAGCAGTTCAGACGCTATGTGGGATGCCCACATCCCACATCAGAGTGGCGGAACTTGAGTCCCAGCTTCACTCCCTGTTCAGCTCCCTGCTGATGCTCCCTCTGGGAGGCAGCAGAAAACAGCTCATGTATTTGTGTCCCTGCCTGAGTTCCGGTCTCTCGGTTTCAGCCTGGCCCAATGATTCCTCTGGTAGATATTTGGGGAATGAGCCAACAGATGGCATATCTTTCTTTCTCTCTCCCTTTTTTTCTTCATTTGAAATTAATGAATAAACATTTTACATAAAAGGATTATGATAGATTTTCTTAAAATTAAAACTAACTTTAAAAATTTTTTATTCTGATCTCTGCCCACATTTTTATTAGTTTATTTTAAATTGCTTGAGTTCCTTACATATTTTCCATATTCACATCAGATCTTTTCTCTAATCATATTTAGAAATGCGTGAAATATAATTGTTTGTATGACACTTTGTATCTAGTGATTTTGCTAAACGAATTTATGAATTATACTATCGGAGATTCTTTTGGGATTTTCTTTAAAAAAGTACCATCTGTGAATAAAAGCATTTTAGTTCATTCTTTTTGATGGAAGATGAATCATTGCATACACTGTCGCGGGGGCCTTTATACTAACTGAATGTTTCCCTTCCTACACGCAGCTTCACATTTCAGTGCAATCCCACTTGCTTATTTGCCTTTTGTCTCCTGTGTCTTTGCCTTCATTTCCAAGAAATCATTGTCCACATCTATGTCAACATTTTGGCAGGAGATAAAGCAAGATAGTGAGTGGTGAGGCAAGATACTCCAATGATCCCTTCACCGAGACACAAATTTGAACCATTTTTCATGTATCGTTAATTTCAAAACAGTCAAGGAGACCAAGTGAGAGGCCACAGTGCCTAGTCTGAGAAACATGAGAAAAGATGCCTTGAAGAAGGTAGGGAAGAGTTGCCATGTCACATCTGCCAGGGCTCCCAGTAGACCAGTGTGAGAGGGAATGGGAACAAAGTCGAGACCCTAAGCCTGAGACCCAGCACCACCCCCATTGTGGTGAAACCTAGGGGACACTTCCCCAAGCCAGTACCTGCAGACTGAGCCATGAGATCCTCTTAGCCAGGAGGCTAAAAGCTGCCTCTAACAACCCTCCACCAAACTCCAGCACAGAGCTGAGGAAGACTCCAGCTCCATAGAAGAGGTTGGAACAGAGAACGTAGCACTTTACCTGAAGTTCAGTCCCTGCCTCAGGTGGACACCTGTGTCTCAGGGGGACAGACTGGCTTTGACCTGCATCACCACCAACAGCATGCAGGCCTAGCACACTCCCTGCATCTGTGCAGCAATGAGTAATTGTAAGACTTAGAGTGACTCAATTTAGTGTAAATCTGGCCTGGGAATAGCCTCTGCATCTCTCTCAAAACTCTGGCAGACAGCAGGCTAAACTCCAGCTACTGGGAAGTAGAGCAGGACAGTGAGCTTAGAGCTCTGCCTGGACACGGAGCTGGGCCCTACTGTGCAGAAATCCAGCACCAGGAGAACCCTACAGGTCGCTACACTGCAGGCAGTGCTCAGAGGCACGGGTCACATATTTGCCCTACAACCAGGCAGAGACCTGCACCATGGTGAATCCGATGACTTTCTCTGGCTGCACCACCCCCACCTTACCTAGGTCTGCTGTGCATCAGCAGGACAATAAGAGCCTCATAGCTGTGAGAATCCAAAGCACTCAGCTTTACCATCAGCCTGGGAGGCCAAGGGACTGCCTACATCACCTCTCCCAGCAACGAGAGATAGGCTGAAAAATAGATAAATGGGAATATTTCAAACTAAGAGGGATCTGCACAGCAAGTTGAATAACAAACCAAAAACAATTATAAACAAAAAATTAACAGAAAAGGAGAAATATGTTCAAATTATGTGAGTGACATTAGGTTAATATCCAGAGAATATAAGAAAGTCAACCAAAAACCCTTAACAACAAAAAGCAAGAATCCAGTTAAAAATGGGCAAGTACTCTGAATAAACAGCTCTCAGTACAAGAAATACACAAGACCAAGAAGTGCATAAAACTGCACAATTTAACACAAACCACACTATAATGAGGCATCATTTCATTCCCGATAAAACTGGTATTATTGAAAAAAAAAATAATGGATTCTGGCAGGGGTGTGGTGGGAGTTCAATTATTATGACCACTGTGATGAACAGAATGGAGCTGTCTTAAAAACTAACTTTAGATATATCATATGACACAGCTATCCCTCTTTGGGGTACATGCCCAAAGGAAATGAAAGCAGCATATAAAAGATACCTACCCTTTCATGTTAATCATAAGCATTATTTACAACAACCAACTTATAGCATGTATCTAAAAGTCCTTTTTGGGAGAATTGATGGAGGAAATTTGGTATACAAACATAATGAAATATTATTCAGCCACCAAACGTTTGAAATCATGACATTTGCAGCAAATTAGTTTGAGCTGGAGATCATTAGGTAAGTAAAATAGGACAAAGGTGGAAACAAAATACTGTGTATCTCTCTAATATGTGTAAATTCAAACAAGAGCCAAGCAGAGTTTATAACACTGACTAGCGGAGGTCTGGAGGTCGAGGAAGGGAATAGAGAAGGGTTGTAAGTGGACATCAAACCCAGTGGACAGCAGTCCCAAGAGGCCTATACAGTGGGCTGACGAAGATTCACAGTAATGCTTTATACACTGTAAAGGACTGAAAGGAAAGACCTGGCAGGCTGCAAACGTGTAAGGAAAGGGAGACGCCTACTGGCCTGGTTTGGTTGGTTCTTGCAGTGCGTAAGTGTTGAGATATTGAACTTTGCCCCATGAAATGTACAAGTATTGTATGTTAATCAAAAGCTTTTAAAATAAAACAATTGTAAGGGCTCAAGCTTAATGTTTAGGTCATCATTCTTTATGAGTTGATTTTCCTTTATAATACAAGGTATGTATACATATTTATATACATATGTATATATATCAAGCTATGATATAATGTATTTGAGATAAATAACATTTATTAATTATCCTTAATATATCAGTAAGGCTGGAAACAAACTTGTTTTAATTTACATGAATTGATTATTTCTTTGATCATAGCCCAGTACATTTTTTATCCACTCCATCCTTGCTCCAGCAAAAGACTACTTGTTCTACAATGTGAAATCACCATTAAGGGGGCCAGTATTCATTAATTCCATCAAGAATTAACTCTCTACTCCCCTGAAGTCATTGTGTGGACCCAGTTTATATACACCAGAGAGTAGCTTGGCACAGAATAAGAAATACGAGGTGCCATGACTTACTAAATAAAAGCACTGCTTATATTTTTTAATATTCAAAATAAACATTGAAGCAGACAGAAATAAGAAAATACACAGGGTGTTCAGCATTATCAAATTAAAGAGACACGAAATGTGCTGTGATGATTTCTGGGAAAACAGAAGAACATTGAGGACATCAAAGGGACCTTAGGACAATGGCAGCCTCCCCTCCCCCATCATAGGAACCTCTTCTCTAGCTGCCTCCTTTGTCTCTAAGCCTTCTTCCAACAGCCCCATGAACACAGACTGATGCTTGACTTCCTATATACTCTCACCTGTTCTGCTCATCTGAATGAAGGCAGAGGGAAGAGGCAATAGAGGTCAATTGAGAGATCAGAACCAGCTTGGAGCTTTCTGATCACATTCTGCCTGGAGCCTGAGTTCAACTCAGCTCAAACCTAGAACCTACATGGAGAGTTTTCTTTAAAAGGGTTTAATATTTTAGAGCTTTCTAACCCAAGAGTCAGGACTAGGATACACGTGAACTTCAAAGGAACAAACACCAGCACAGAATATCCGCTACAAGCTTTTATTTGGGTAGGAAAGGAAAGGATGGGGCACAGAAGTCATAACATTTTCCCTCAAGGTTCCAAGCAAATAAGGAACTCTTTTTCTTTGTTTTTGATGCTCAGTGGCGGCAGCAGAGTGTGTGGCGGACTCCACGGATTGTGCAGGACCCAGAGTTGCGTTCCCCAGACCCACAAAGGAATCGTCTGCAAGTACAGGACAAACCTGCCTTTGCACCTGTGGACACAGATAGAGCACAAGGCATTGAGCATGGGGTCAGACAGGGAGTTCTGTGTGTTTAGTGGGTTCATTTAGTGGGCCGCAATACACAAGCACTTCAGCACATCCTTGCTCCCCTCTCTAGTTTCTAAACATTCTCTTATAGACAGAATTCAAATTCTCTTTACAATGAATTCTACACATTTAGATACAGAAACAAAATACTGTGAATCTGTCTGTCCATGTGTAAAACCTGCAGAATAACACACACATCGCTCACATTCAATAGTCTCTGAGAACGTGTCTGATTCATTGGACTTCAGTGTTCTATTTACAGTGGAGAAAATCTGGGGTCTGGAAGGCTATGTAAAATCATCTACTTGCTCGCCCAGACTCCTGGACTCTCCTCCCCTGGAGTCTCTACAGCTCAGCTATGCTGCATCTCTCACCTGAAACTTCAAGGGTGGAGGTTTCATCCTGTTTAATGTAGATGGCCACGTCCAGATCCTGTGCCCGGGGCTGTTGCTTGTCAACAACTTCATCAGCCATCCCTGAATGGAGCTCAGCCTGGGCCTGGAGGGTCACCAGGAGAATGGCAGCAAGCAGAGCGAGGGTCCTCATGGCTGGGAGGCACCTAGAGGAGGGGAGAGCAGGGTGTGGGTGTGGGGTGAGGAGTCAGCCTGTGTTCACAGGTCTGTTAGGGGAGCCTCGGAGACGAAGCCTGCATTAGGGAAGGTGTGCACTGATCTGGAGGGTGAGGGCTGCTGTCCTCTAGGTCCCTTCTCCTCTGTGGCAGCTGCAGCATATCACAGGTGTGGTCGCTCACTGCCTTTGTTGGCTGACACTAATTAGATGGGGACCCTGTCATCTATTCCTGTTTCTGTTGTTTGAATATTTACCTTTTCAAATTCAAGATGGAAAAGAAGCAGTGCTTCTTGGATTCATTAAGATGAGGGAACAAATGCTCCTCTCTGCAGATGGGCCCTGCTGCTCTGGGGGTCTGAGCTCTCAGCCCAGACTTGCACCCCAGTGAGTAGAGAGGTGGTCAGGTTGTGTTAGGGCTTGGCCATTGCTGTGAAGGAGGATTTTCAGGTTAAAGTGGTGAGGAGGCTCCTGCTGGCCAGAGTGTGTAAACAACAATGACCTCATCAGGCTATAGGGAAAATGATTTCAGAGGGTCTAGGCAAATTAGTCATCTAAGGCTATGAGAATTTGTTTGTGGCTTTATTGTGCCTAAAGTAACAATTTAAATTGTATATACCTTTAGTACCCAAACTTTACATATTTATACAACTTGATCCTCATGTCAAATCATATTTTAAAAATTAAGTTAAACTACATGAAGACCTGAGACCATAGACCTACTCGGCAACCACAGCAGAAAAACTCGAGATATGGATTTGGGCAATGATTTCTTAGATATGGCAGCAGTACCTTTGGCAGTGAAGTTAAATTGATGAGGGGATTGTGAAGATCAGCAGAGCAAAGGAAACAATCAACAAGTGAGAAGCAAAGTAGGAAACAAGCGGAAATATTTGCAAAATGTACATCTGATAAAAGCTAGCATCCAAAATACAGAAGCAGCTAAAGAAAGTTCAGTAATAAAAAATATATGACCTGATTTTAAGTGAGCAAAAAAGGTCAGATATTTCACTCGGTGTCAAAAATATCTGTTGGGACGCCAGCATCCTACATCAGAGTTCCAAGGTTTGAGAACAACCTCCCCTAATTAGAGGTTCCAGCTACTCAAAACTCTGAAAACCGCACACAGTAATTTAAGAGTCTGAGGCACCTGTCACCCATGTGAGAAAGAAAGAATGAATTCCCAACTCCTTTCTTCGGCTTGACCTAATTCAAGCATTTAAAGGCATTTGATAGGGAATGAGTAGATGGGAGGTCTCTCTCTCTCTCCCTCTCTCTCTCGCTCTCTCTCATAAATTAAAAAAGGTATTCTTAATGGGCCAAATATCTGAGTAGATATTTCTAAAAAATAAAGCAATTCCTTAAAAGGTATTATTGTCTCCAATGGACATGCTGGCAGCATCTGTTGTTTTGACAAATCTTTTTGAGTTTCTGTAACTACTGTCTCCAGCAGTCCCAGGCACTCAGCAGAGTCACAAACAGAAGGGCCCAAAAGGGGTCCACAAGCATGGGTTCATCCAGGGCAGACTCACCTTTAGGGGTCAGATTCATGCTGGCCTGCAATGACACAAACACAGAGTGAGAGTCAAGAGCATTTCAGTACTTACAGATCCAAAGGCTTGTGGGATGAGCAGAGAGAGGTAGGCAGCAGTCCTCTGACCCAAGGCTCCTGGACCAACAGCCACCACACACATGCAGCGCAGGACTTCTCCTATTTAAGGATCTCATCCTGGGGCAAGATGTCCTAATTTCTCAGGATCACTTCCTGTTGGGCAATTCAGACACTCTGGGGGCAAGGGGAGTTGGGCAGTTTTATGTGACACTGGGTAAAACAGGGATCTGTTAGGACTCTGCACTTGCTTTGTTCAGCTTTGCCCAGGGCCAGGAAGCAACATCAGTCACTATTCTCTCTGCATATCTCCTCACATGGACGACTCTATGATACCTGGGACAGCACCCAGGCTGAATCTTTAGGCCCAGGAAAGTATTATAGTCTGCTTGAAACCCCTGGGCCTACCCTTTAGAGTATATTCGTTGTTAAGGAGACTATGGTGAAACACCAATGCCCACTCAGAGCACTTGCAATCCAGTTCACCAACCTCTCTAGCACTTGGGCTCTACCCATGAAAGTGAATCAAATCCACTGTGCAGAGTGGGGGTATTGGAGAACACTTGGGTTATGTGCACTATCACTGAGTGTGTAGCCACATTTCACCATTGTCCTCATTTTCCTGTTAAGTAGAATAGATTTTGGGAAGAAGAATTCTGCCTAAAGTCACTATCTGGACAATGTTACCAAGTGTGCTACCCTCCAGGCAGTGTGGTCAGGAGGACGCTCGCACCATCTGTAGGCACAAAGGACAGAGTCTCAGGACCAGTCTGAGGTCTTCTTTGAAATGCTGGGTACATTGCCCTATGCAGTGGGAGAAATGCAGTGATACGTGAAGTGTCTTCTGCCAACCTAAGGAGAGATCAGCTGTATCAAGACTTGTAATAGTGGAGACTAAGAGTGGTGCCCATACTACATCACTGAGCTAGGTTTTCTAGGGGAGCAGTGAGTTTGTGTCATGTGGCAGACTCAGCATCTTCAACATTAGAGGGAGTGAGCACAGTCTCCACCCAGCATATGAACAAATTTGGGCTTTTTGGGGGAAATGGAGTTCCAGGTGTCAGTGTTAGTTTCTATGGGTTTTGTAGTTGCTGTAAGGACCCATTGGGGGTGTGTGTGTGTGTGTGTGTGTGTGTGGAGGTGGAAGGAGAAATGGTAGTGTCAGCATGTGGGGAAGGCTCTATGGTTGTGGTTTTCTGCACTAGGAAAAAGAAGTGATGATGGGATCAACTTCTTTGCACACAGCACGTCCCGCAATCCATAGATATTTCTCCACTTGGTAGGAGAGAGGGACTTTCTGGGGAAAGAAGTCCACATTTTGGTACAACTTCTTGAGCAGCCTCACAAACTGACTTGTCTTTGTTTCCTTACAATAGTGGAGTTAATTGATTACAAGTAAGACAACTAGCAATCTCAGCCAAGCACCTTTCTCCAGGGTCCTCTGTGAGGGACTTAGCAGAGTTGAGCTAAGGGAAGCAGCACACAAGGAGCAGTATGTTGAGCGTGATCTAGGGGCTAGCTAAGTCCTTCTTCTTGGTAGAAGTAAGAGAGGAAGCTCAGCTGACTCTGTGGCCAAAGTCAGGTTCGTTAATGCCTCCAATTCTTGGGAAGCCACTGTTTCCTTCAACGACTCCTTGGGTTGTGGTGCTGTGGTCTGAGATGTTGTCATCTATACCAGCAATCCATGGATAGGGGGTCACCTTCTCAGAGGGCCATCCATGAAGTGAAGTAGAGTCTGGAGATTCTGATGGCTGATGAAATCTAGGAGGCCCTTAGGAGAGTGCCCCCTTAGACTTTCTTTCCGCAGGTATGGCACAAGCCTACCAGCTCCTTTGAGTGCTGACAAGAGGGACCCTGGAACAGATGACTAAGGTTTAACTATTGTCTCATGGAGAAGATAAAAATCAGCTTGAGTAGAGGATAAAACCTTCAACAAAGATTTTAGGAAAGTTTATGGATTCTTTTCTGGGTGAAACAGATGTTTCTATCCACATGCTGTAAAACTGGAGGCCTGTGTACATCCCTGGTGTGAGGACAACTCTGAGCTTTCTCTGACTTGAGGCTCACTCTGTATGTTGTGTGGATTTGTGCTGGATATCACCATTCACTTATTCAGAGGCATATCTAGACATCCACGTACTTGGCTACCAACCTGGCATTACAGTGGGATCTGGGGTGTCGAGTTCTTGTGGTGGTTACACATTGGTGCCATTGGACCCATTTGGTTCAACAGCTGGGATTTCCTGACTTAAACTCAATCTGTCACCATTTGGAGTGCAGTCCTAATGGTTGTCCAGCTCGGGCAATGATTTCTGACCAGCATAGTTCTGTGCCAGCACATCTCTAGCCTGGTATCCAGCAGAAGCCCTGTAAACCCCACCACACATAAGACCCCAAGCAAGGCCAACTTTAAAGGGCAAGAATACCCTATAACTCAGCACTTTTCCATTGCTGCTCCTATAATGACACTGATCACAGTGCTGGCTCAGGCCATCTTTTGTGAGTGGTTTCCTCTACATTCAGTATAGGCCATTGCCTCATGCCATCCCTGTCCACCAGTTCAAGGACTTCTGCTCACTTCTGCCTTCCATGGTACCTGGAGAAATAATCTCTAGTTCATATAAGTTTGAGGGAAATATCAACCAACCTCTAAAACTAGTAAAAACCTGAGCTTCTGCTGGAATTTTCTAATCAGTTAGCTATGTATGGTTTAGCACAGGCATTGCGGCCCTGTTCTTGATCCCTGTGTGTGGTTGTCAATCTTAAATAGAATATAGCCTACCTTGTCTACAGTGGGGTCACCAAAAGATGTTTGATGGCAAAACCATCAATATCTTGTAGCAGGAAAGGCTGGTATCATTGCTGCATCAAAACAGCTCTAGAAAGACCTGGAATGGCTAACTCCAGAAATAACAGTCTTTTATAGGTAATAGAGGTCTTAGTACCCCTAATCATCTTTATGGAATCAATGGTCCCCTGTGTGTGTATGTGTACACACGTATGTGCTTGCATAAAAAAGAGGTTATGCGTGACAGAAGGAGGAAACAGCCAATATTCAGACAGATAGAACAGGAAGGTTACAGTTGTCCTCATTACCATTAGTGTGACATGAGGGAAACAGAGCTCTGTGTTAGATGGAGTCACTGCAGCAGCAGAATGACAGAAGTAGTGTTTCCTAGGGCTCACCTCAACACACTCTGCCTCATCACAGCCAGCGACAGAAGGAGCTTTTGAGGTTGCAGCTCGGGAGGGACCTGGGACAGAGGACACAGGCAGTGACATTTCCTTTGTAGAAGATAAAAACTCCGCTCAAAAGGCTCCAGGTGTCAGGTGTCAACATCTGAGTGCTATAAAGAACTGAGACACCTGTTTTCTAGCCTCAAGATTGGCTCAACCAATTATGTCAGCTTGAGCACCTCATTGAATATCCCAGTGCCTCAGTGTCATCATCTGAAAGCTGAAAACACTGGCCTGTCTAGTCTTGTAGCAGTTACATTTTATACAGATTTTTGACTTCATGACAAGTGGAAAAGCCTCTGAGGCTGGAGGCAGCCAGGGATAACATGTGGTTGGATAAGCTGGCAAAGCTCTAACAGGATTTAACATTTGGTGGGCAAACCTGACCCAAAAGTAGTAACAGCTTCTTATCGCAAAACTGATTCTAGTCTTTACTTAATGAGACATTTGGAGACAAGGCAAAATGTAGGAATCAGTGAATGTGTATCAAGGATGGAAGAGGGGGGACAATTATCCTAAAGCATGAAGAAAAGACAGGTGAGGGCCCAAGTCTTCTCTGATAGGTATCATTGAGTCAAATCTTTTTCATTCTGATGGAAAGGAATACTACTATCACTGTAATTTTGCACATTTATATGGCTCCTCCAAATCAAAATATAACTTCTCCATGATTCTTCCTTCTTCCACTCGTTCTACAAACACATCCCGTTGCGCCCAAGATTCCCTCTTCCTCCGGGCACACTGAGCCTGCCCTGCTATGCAGACAAGGATGCTACAGCCTCAGGGGCATCCCTCTGGCACTGAAGTTCCTTACAGGCATTGCTGTCTTTTGGCTGCTTCAACCTAAATACAAAAATGTTCAAGAATCAATGTGAAGGCAAGGGACAAAGCATTGTCACTTTCTATGCTTCTCTCTCGTGTTTTTTTCCTAACTCCAAGTAAAATCTGTACTTGGAGATTTCTCTGTATCTGATTTTGTGATCTTTCAACATGTGTGTTAGTTGGTACTAATTTAAATGCAAGCAACAACAATCTCACTAAACTGTAAAATGACAATATTGACTCTTTCACTTGAGGAATTCAGAGTAGTTCTGGGTTCAGACACAAAATGCTGTGAATGCATGAATAAGCTCTCTCTCTCCCTCTCTCTCTCTCTCTCTCTCTCTCTCTCTCTCTCTCTCCCCTCCTTTATTTTTCTCTCTCTTCTCCCTTTCTCTCTCACTCTTTCTTTCCATCCCTGTAACTTTGACTTTCAAAAAATAAACAAACCTTTTTATTCTAGTACTAGGGGTTGAACTCTGTAATTAACACACAATTATTCTTAGGTGTTTAAATTTTAACTGAAAAGTGATCCCTGTGAAATATAAGAGTGAGAATAAGAGAGGGAGGAGATGTACAATTTGGGACATGCTCAATCGGAACTGCCCCAAATGATGGAGTTAGAATTGTGCCAGGGGATTCCAATACAATCCCATCAAGGTGGCAGGTACAAATGCCATCTCACTAGTCCAAGTGATCAGCTTCAGTTCACAATTGATCACACTGATAGGTCTAAGAGTCAAAGGGATCACACAGACAAGACTAGTGTCTGATAATACTAACTGATAGAATCAAAAAATGAGAGAACGATCCAACATGGGAAGTAGGATACACAGCAGACTCATAGAATGGCAGATGTCCTAAATAGCACTCTGGCCTCAGAATCAGCCCTTAAGGCATTCAGATCTGGCTCAAGAGCCCATGAGAATATTTTAGGCATGGAAAGCCAAGACACTCTGGAAGAAACAGATGACCTAAATGAAAGATCTCTGCGAGTGAGATCCCAGTGGAAAGAATGGGGCCATCAAAGAAGGAGGTACCTTTCTCTGAAGGGAGGAGAGAACTTCCACTTTGACTATGACTCTGTCAGACTAAGATCGAAGTTGGCGAACCCTAAAGGCTTCCATAGTCTTGGCAACTTATGACTAGAGCCTAGGGAGATTACTGACACCATAAACAAGAGTGTCAAATTATTAAATCAACATCAGGAGTCACTGTGTACTTATGTCTCATGAGGGATCTGTCCTTAATATGTTGTCCAATGTGAAGTAATGCTATAACTAGTACTGAAACAGTATTTTGTTTTGATTTTACAGATTTTCTTTTTTTTAATAATGCTTTTATTTAAAGACTATAAATTTCCAAAATACAGCTTATAGATTACAATGGCTTCCCCCCCATAACTTCCCTCCCACCCACAACCCTCCCCTTTCCAACTCCTTCTCCCCTTCCATTCACATCAAGATTCATTTTCAATTCTCTTTATATACAGAAGGTCAGTTTAGTATATATTAAGTAAAGATTTCAACAATTTGCCCTCCCATAGCAACACAAAGTGAAAAAAACTGTTGGAGTACCAGTTATAGTATTAATTCACAATGTATAGCACGTTAAGGACAGAGATCCTACATGATATATATATTTTTAAATTGATTAATTTTCTATGCAATTTCCAATTTAACACCAAGATTTTTTAATCATTTGCAATTATCTTTATATACAGAAGATCAATTCAGTATATACTATGTAAAGATTTCATCAGTTTGCACCCACACAGAAACACAAAGTGTAAAAATACTGTTTCAGTACTAGTAATAGTATTATTTCACATTGGATAACACATTAAGGATAGATCCCTCATGAGACGTAAGTACACAGTGACTCCTGAAGTTGATTTAACAATTTGACACCGCCTTGCGGCGCCGGCACACTGGGTTCTAGTCCCGGTCAGGGCACCGGATTCTGTCCCGGTTGCCCCTCTTCCAGGCCAGCCCTCTGCTGTGGCCCAGGAGTGCAGTGGAGGATGGCCCAGGTGCTTGGGCCCTGCACCCCATGGGAGACCAGGAAAAAGCACCTAGCACCTGACTCCTGCCATCGGATGAGCGCGGTGCGCCGGCCGCAGCACGCCAACCGTGGCAGCCATTGGAGGGTGAACCAACGGCAAAGGAAGACCTTTCTCTGAAACAGTATTTTTACACTTTGTGTTTCTGTGTGGGTGCAAACTGATGAAATCTTTACATAGTATATACTGAATCGATCTTCTGTATATAAAGATAAATGAAAATGATTAAAAAATCTTGGTGTTAAATTGGAAATTGCATAGATAATTAATCAATTTTTTTAAAAAAATATCATGTAGGATCTCTGTCCTTAATGTGCTGTACACTGTGAATTAATACTATAACCAGTACTCCAACAGTATTTTTCACTTTGTGTCCCTATGTGAGGGAAAACTGTTGAAATCTTTATGTAATATGTACTAAACTGATCTTCTGTATATAAATAGAATGGAAAATGAATCTTGATGTGAATGGAAGGGGAGAGGGAGAGGGAAAGGAGAGGGTGGCGGGTGGGAGGGAAGTTATGGGGGGGAAGCCATTGTAATACATAAGCTGTACTTTGGAAATTTATAGTCTTTAAATAAAAGCTTTATAAAAAATAAAAAACTAAAAGTCAAAAAAAAAGAAATAGAAAATATATAAGGAAGCTGAGTAACACCACTAAGAAACCACTGATTTTAAAAGTCGGCAAGGCACCTGAATAAACATTATTCAAAATAACATATTTTTAAAGGAATCTATTATAATCTTTGTTGGATATTTCAAATATGGTATGTGTCTTTTTTTCTCTCCATATTAACATTAATCTAAATTTCTGAAATATCCTAAAATCCCTTCTCATGTGCTTATATGAATGCTGATTTCAGCTAGGAAATGACACAAAATCTACACAACTGCATCTACCTGGTACCAGAAAAAGATATAACAGAGAAAATTGCAGGCCAAAATTAATGATAATTATAACAAAATTTATTAACAAATTTATTACAAAATTAATTATAACAAAATTTTTACAAGAAGCAATACATAAAACAATTTTTATTCTGTGGCAAATTTGGGCTCATTCCAGGTATAAAAGAATGGCTCAATAAATACAATGGATTAATGTGATACATGACAAACAGAATCAAGAAAAATCCAAATGACAAATGACTATCTCCTTAAATGCAAAAAATACGTGCAGTAAAAGTCAGTGTTCACTCATGATAATAACCTTCAACAAATTAGGTATGAAGTAAAGTACTCCAACAAAAAGGGTATCTATGGCAAACTCATAGTCAACATCATACAGAAAGAGAAAAATCTGAAAGCATTTCTTTTATGATTAGGAGGAAGACAAGGATATCAATTTCCACCACTTTCTCAACAGAGACCTTTAAGTCTTAGTCAAAGCCATTAGGTTAAAAAAAAAAGATTAAAAAAAAATAAGGGACATCTAAGAAAGGAGGTAGTCAATTTTTCCCATTTTGCAGATAACGTAATTTTACATGTTGGAAAACCTGAAGCCACTACCAAAATACTGTTAGAATTGATAAATGAATCCAATGGAGTTACTGCATACACCATCAGCATTTAAAAATCAGAAGCATTATTACTAATTCCAAGTTAAATTACACTCTACGACAAATAAACCTATTATACACTTACAGGACATTTATCCAACTGCTGCAGAATACCCATTCTTCTCTATAGTACATTTAATATTGTCCAGGTAAACTACCTGTTAAACCAAAAAACAAGCCTCAGTAATTTTTAAAAAAAATCATATCAAGGGGCTTTTTGACAACAAAAGGGGAAAACAAAAATTAATAACAGGAGAAATGGTGAGAAAACTT
Organism: Sylvilagus floridanus; assembly: GCA_949820135.1. Taxonomy (NCBI): domain Eukaryota; kingdom Metazoa; phylum Chordata; class Mammalia; order Lagomorpha; family Leporidae; genus Sylvilagus; species Sylvilagus floridanus. The sequence goes on along the minus strand of OX463238.1, from coordinate 117,323,134 downwards.
ATTTATGAGTGTGTAGAAACTAACAGTATGCTGAACAGCCAATGAGTTAATGAGGAAATTATAAAGGAAACTGAAGAAACTTTCAAGACATTCAAAATCTATGGGACATGGAAAAAGCAATGATGAGAGGTAAGTTTATAATAAAAATGACTACACCAAAAAGAGAGAGATCTCAAATAAGAAACTATCATTGTATCTCAAATAATTAGAAAAATAAGAACAAACTAAAGCTAAAACAAGCACAGGGAAAGAGATAGCAAAGATCAGAGTAGAAATAAATAAAATGGAGGCTAAAAATCCTCAAAAGATCAATGAAATGAAGAGTTCTGTTTTTGAAAAATGTAAATAATATCAACAAACTTGTAGCAGATTAAGAAAATAAGAGAGAAGTCTCAACAAATAATATTAGAAATGAGATAGAAAATATTACAACTGAAATCAATGACTCAGAAGTGTCACGGTAGTATTAGGAACAAATATACACAATATATTGGTAAAGTTGAAAAAAATGAATAAATTCCTGAACATATACATCTTGTCAAAGTTGAAATAAAGAGAAAACAAAAAACCTGAGCAAACAAATAATGATAAATGAAATTGAATCAGTAATTAAAAAGTCTCCCATTAAAGAAAAGTCCAAGACCTCATGGCCTCATTGATGATTTTTGTCAAACATTTAAAAAAGAACTAACAATACAAAGAAAATCCAAACTTTCCTAAAAAATCAAAGAGGAAAAAATTTTTGGAAACTCATCCCAGAGGGCTAGAAACCACCATGACATAAAACCAGATGGGATATGTGTGATCACATGGGATTTCTCCCAGGGCTGCAAAAGTGTTTACAGATGAGCAAATCAAGAAACATGATACATCACATCAATAGAATCAAGACCAAAAATTATATGGTCATTTACATAGATACAGAAAATAACAAATGTGGTAAAGTAGAGAGAAAGTACCTCAGTGTAGTAGAGGAACACGTAAACAAAAGAAGAGCTAGCCTCATACTGAATGAAAAAAAGTTGGAAGTGCGTCCTCTAAGTTCTGGAACAAAACAAGGATACCCACTTCTACCCATAAGATATTGCAAGTCCTAGATGGAGACGTTAGGCAAGAGAAAGACCAATGGGCATCCAAGTTGAAATGGAGAATATCATATTGTCCTTGGTTATAGATTTGATCTTATGTAGTAAATTAACTCAGTAAAGTTACAGATACAAATCAATATACAGATCAGTAATACTTCTGTAAAGCAACAGCAAATTATTTGAAAAGCAAATTAAGAAAGCAATCTTGTGAACATTAGCCATAAAAATAAAATACCTAGGTATAAATGTCACTTAGGAGGTTGAACATCTCCACAGTGAAGACAATGCAACATTGTTAAAAAAAAAATTGAAGAGGACACAGATGAATGAACATTATTCATTATTCATGAATTGGAAGAATTAATATTATCAAAATGTCTATGCTACCCAAAGCAAAATGCACATAAAATGCAATTCCTTTCCAATATAGATGTGACATTTTGCTGCAGTAGTAACAACAATTCTCAGATTCATATAGAACCACAAAAGACCTCAAAAAGCCGAAGCACTAATTGAGAAGAAGTACAACTTTGTAAGTATCACCACACCTGACTTCAAAATAAACTACAAAGCTGTAGTAACCAAGATAGCATGATATTGGCATAAAAACAGACACGTGGACCAACAGAACAGAACATAAAACCCAGAAATAAACCTACACACTTATATTAAATGATTTTTGACATAGACAACAGGGACACAGGTTTGGGCGAAGATACTGTCTTCAATAAATCAAAGACACCCTCTTCAGTAAAAGGTGGCTGGAAAACTGGATGTTCATACAAGAGGAGTAGTACTAGACCGCTATGTCTCACAATATACAAGAAAAGAGCTAAAACAGTTAAAGACTAAAATGTAAAGCACCACTAACTCGACTTGAAGAAAACATAAGGGAAAAGGTCTCAGGACACTGATCTGAGGAAATAGTTTTTGGATATGACCTCAAATACACATGGAATAAAGGCATAAATAGGCAAACGGGGTGACATACAACTAAAACACTTCTACATAGCAAAGGAGATAATTAAGTGCAGAGACAAGTAATAGAATAGGAGAAAATATTGGGTTTTAAAAAATGATTTATTTGAAAGAGTTACAAAGAGAGAAAGGGAGAGACAGAGAGACGTGTTTCATCCACTGGTTCACTCCCTAAATGGTGGCAACAGCCAGGGCTGGGCCAAGCCAAAGCCAGGAACCAAGAGCTTCTTTATGGTCTCCTACAAGACTAGCAGGCACCCAACACTTGGGCCTTCTTCCACTGCTTTTCCCAGACTATTAGCAGGGAGATGGACTGGAAGTAGAGCAGCTGGGACATGAACTGGCACCTATATGGGATGCCAGCATCATAGGTCAGCATCATGCCACAACATCAGCCCCAAGAAAATAATTTTAAAGTGTACATCTGACAAGTGTCAATATTCAAAATATGTGAGGGACTCAAACAGTTCAAAAGCAAAAGCAAAAAAAAAAAAATCCACACACCACACTGTGATATGAAGAAAAACAATAGACACTAACCAAGAGAAAGCATAAGCATACAAGTGGCCAACAGGTATATAAAACAATGCTCAACATATAATCAGGGAAATGTAAACCAAAAGCAATTAGGTGGGGTTAGTGCTGTGGTGCAGCAGGTTAACACCCTGGCCTGAAGCATGAGCATCCCATATGGGTGCCAGTTCAAGACCCAGCTGCTCCACTTCCTATCCAGCTCTCTGCTATGGCCTGGGAAAGCAGTAGAAGATGGTCCAAGTCCTTGGGCCCCTGCACCCACATGGGAGACCCGGAAGAAGCTCCTGGCTCCTGGCTTCGGATCAGCGCAGCTATGGCAGTTGTGGCCAATTGGGGAGTGAACCATCAGATGGAAGACCTCTCTCTCCTCCTCTCTCTCTCTCTCTCTCTCTCTCTCTCTCTCTCTCTCTGCCTCTCCTCTCTTTGTGTAACTCTGATTTTCAAATAAATAAATGTCTTTAATAAAAAAGCAATTAAGTGAGTTCAATCAGTAGCGGGAGCAGAGAGAGGACCCCAGAAAGCCCTGAGCAGCCCCACCTTCGCAGTTGGCCTGTCACAACCCTGAGCAGTGAGGCCAAGACTCAGCAGCCACCCACTGCCCCCCACCGCCACCCCCTCCTCAGCACCACGGAAACCAAACTGGGCACCAGGGGCAGTGGGGCAGGGAGCAGTGGCCCGGGTGGCCTCACATCGGTGGTGCCAGCCAGCGGGGACAAGAGGGTCATCACAAGGAAAGTTTTGGGAACAGTAAAATGGTTCAATGCAAGGAGCGGATATGGTTTCATCAACAGGAATGACACGAAGGAGGACATATTTGTACACCGACTGCCATAAAGAAGAATAACCCCAGGAAGTACCTTTGCAGTGCAGGAGATTGAGAGACTGTGGAGTTTGATGTTGTTGAAGGAGAAAAAGGTGCAGAGGCAGCAAATGTTACAGGTCCTGGTGGAGTTCCAGTTCAAGGCAGTAAATATGCAGCAGACCGTAACTATTACAGACGCTACCCACGTCATAGGGGTCCTCCACGCATGACCAGCAGAATTACCAGAATAGTGAGAGTGGGGAAAAGAATGAGGGATCGGAGAGCACTCCCAAAGGCCAGGCCCTACCACAGGCAAAGGTCCCACCTTACTACATGTGGAGACCCTATGGGTGTCGACCACAGTATTCCAACCCTCCTGTGCAGGGAGAAGTGATGGAAGGTGCTGACAACCAGGGTGCAGGAAAACAAGGTAGACCAGTGAGACAGAATATGTATCGGGGTTATAGACCACGATTCTGCAGAGGTCCTCCTCACCAAAGACAGCCTAGAGAGGACGGCAATGAAGAAGATAAGGAAAACCAAGGAGATGAGACCCAGGGCCAGCAGCCCCTCAGCATCAGTACTACCGCAACTTCAATTACCGATGCAGACGCCCAGATTACCCTAAACTACATGATGGCAAAGAGACAAAAGCAGCCGATCCACCAGCTGAGAATTCACCTGCTCCAGAGGCTGAGCAGGGCGGGGCTGAGTAAATGCCGGCTTAACATCTCTACCACCATCCGCTTTAGTCATCCAACCAGAAGAAGTGAATATGAAATTCCAGCAATCATGAGTGAACAAAAGATTGGAGCTGAAGACCTTAGGTGCTTGCTTTTTGCCTGTTGACCAGATTACTAGAACTATCTACATTACCTATGCAGCACAAGGCTTTTATTTACCTAAAAATGTCTCTTTTTGGTAATGACAAACGTGTTTTTTTAAAAAGGCTAGTTTTTCTCAATACACCTTTAAAGGTTTTTAAATTGCTTCATATCTGGTCAAGTTGAGATTTTAAGAACTTCATTTTTAATTTGTAATAAAAGTTTACAACTTTATTTTTTTTCAAAAAAGTCAACAAATTGCAAGCACCTGCTAATAAAGGTCTTAAATAATAAAAAAGAAATAGGTATCAGTTCATATACTTAGAATGACTACCACAAAAACAACAAATGCTGGGAAGCAAGTGGAGAAAATGAAATTCTTACATATTGTTGGTGAGAATATAAATTTTAATAACCATTATGGGAAGCAATATGGAGGTTCCTCTGAAACCATGACAGGATCTATTGATCCCACTACTGGGTATATATTCACCAGAAATGAAATCAATATGTCTAACAGACATCTACATGCCCATATTTGATGCAGTTATTCACAATAGCTAAGATAAGAAGTCAACCAAGAAGTCTATCAATAGTTGTGTTCATAAACAAAATGTGGTACATATAGCCAGTGGAATACTACATGGCAATGAAAAGTGTTGTATTGCGGGACAAGCAGTTGGTCTGGGGGTTAAGATGTATGTTAAGATGCTGATATCCCATATTAGGTACCTAAATTTAAGCCCCAGCTCTGGCTTCTGATTCCATTTTCCTGCCAATGCAGACTCTGGGAGGCAACACAATGGCTCAAGTTTGTGGGCTCCTGCCACCCACATGGGAGCCCTGGATTTCACCCTGAGTCAGATTCATCCCCAGATATTGAGGGCATTTTGGAGTGAACCAACAAATGGGAGAATTCTCTCTCTCTTTCTCTCTCAAAAATATTAATAAATTTATTTTAATGTATATATTGCATTGTGTATATCAAACAGCTACAAGTGAGGCCGGTGTGCTTGCATAGCATGCTAAGCCACCACTGGTGCATCTCAGAGCACCAGTTCAAGTTCTAGCTGCTTCACTTCTGATCCAGTGTCCTGCTAATGTAATGGCCCAAGGGCTTGAACCCCTGCCACTTTTGTGGTAGACAGAAAGCATTCCTTGCTCTTGTATTGGCCTGGCCCAGCCCCTTGTGTCCACTTGGGAATGAACCAGCAGATGGAATGGGAGCATGCTCTCTCTCTCTCCCTTTCTCTCTCTCTCTCTCTCTCTCTCTCTCTCTCTCTCTCTCTCTCTCTGTGTGTGTGTGTGTGTGTGTGTTTGTGACTATATCTTTCAAATAAATAAATAAGCCTTTTTAAAAAATCAGCTAGAAAAGGGGACTTTGAGTGTTGTCATAAGAAAAAGTGTTTGAATGATGGATAACTTAAATACACTGAAATCAGTCATTGAACAATGTGCACATGTCCTGAAATACCACACTAGACAACATGAAAATGTGTAAGTGCTGTGTCAATTAAAAATAACAATAAACACAGCAGGAGGAAGTTGTGTTTTATTAACATTTTGATAAATCTCAATACACAGAGGTGAATGACTTGAATAATATGTGCGAGATCCAGAAAGACCACAGCATTTGGGAACTTCAAAAAACTGTGGAAAAAAGGATCTAAAAGTTAAGTATAATATGCAAATAAATTTTCAACCAATGTGGTTTTTTCATAATAAATATTTGCCTGTACGTTTTGAAAATACGACTTCTTAAACTTCTTGTAACTTCTTCTTAAAGCAATCTTTTATTTTAAAAATATTTATTCAGTTTTCTTACTCATTTTTAAATAAAGTCACCTGCTTTCTCATTGTTGAGTTGTTTCAGACCTATAAAGACAGGCTAACTCTTCACTCCTCCCACACTCAGGAGCCTGCTCTCCCAGCCCCCACTCCCAGCCAGGAGGACCCAACTCTCCTCTCTGCCATTGTCCTAGTGGCCCTTCAGGCCCACGCTGAGCCTTTTTCTCCAAGAACTCATGTGGCTCCAGCCCAGGAACATCCAGAGGCAGAAGACAAGCTAGTGGCTGTCTGCTTTGCAAGAGGTGGAATCTCCTGTGTGACACTGCTTCCGAGAGACGCTGACATGGCAGAGCTATGGACAGTGGGGATGGGCTTTGGAATCAGGTCTAGAAACGTCTACTCAGTTAAGCAACTGCAGTTAAGTCTGTGGGCCTTGATTTTTTCACCTATACATGGAATAATGAAGGCCATATGAATCTGAGAGATTTTATTTCTGCAAACTCTTTTGATTATAAGGTATGTCTGTGCATTTCACTAGGTTAACACAGGAGACATACTGTCTACTTCCTTCTGGAATCAAATGTATAAAATTAGCAATAGGGAATTGATCTTATGCTGTCTACTAGAGTGGGTTTTGGAAGCTGGAGATTGGTGGAAGGCTGTGTTCAGATGTGCCTGTTGGGGGAGTCGGGGGAAGGAGCACCTGAGTGTGAAGACACATGAGAATGGGTCTCAGATCCTGAGTGACCACCACTTGCTACATGTGGTTCTTCCTGTTGGCTGGGGACCCCAACAGAAATCTAGGGAGGGCAGAGTGAGTGTGTGGGCATGATATAGAAATGGACCATTTGTCTTCCTTGTGTCTATAGTGAGGGTGAAAGATTGCAATTTAAAATGTACAGTCAGGCAGGATGATTTGGGTTATTGTACCTGCCCCTGACTTGACATTTTGTGATCTTTGATGTGACTCCCTATAATATTCCCAAACTCTTAATGGGATTGTTGTGACTGCATCGCGGGGTATCTAGGCTGAACCCAGAGACTATCTATCCCATTGGTGGGTCCCAGCCCCAGATCTCTGCTAAAATTTCACCCTCTCTTTGAGGTCTGATTTCCACGTTTCCCCTGGTGACCTCAATCTCACTTTTCTTTAATATTCTCTGTACCAAATCAAACTGTCTCATTTTCTATCATCTTTATTACTTTCTTTCTGTGACATTTGTCTCCTTACACTAGAATTTAAGGTTCACATTTTGTTCCTAATTGTTCCCAATGCCTAGATAAATGCCTAACACAATAGGTGATTTATAAATATACTGTGAGTAAATTTTTTTTTAAATTTCTTTTTTTTTGATTTTATTTAAAGAATATAAATTTCCAAAGTATAGCTTATGGATTCCAATGGCTCCTCCCCTCACAACTTCCCTCCCTCCCGCCACCCTCTCCTCTCCCGCTCCCTCTCCCCTTCTGTTCACATCAAGATTCATTTTCAATTCTCTTTATACACAGAAGATCAGTTTAGAACATATTATGTAAAGATTTCAACAGTTTGCCCTCACATAGAGACACAAACTGAAATTATTGTTGGATTACTAGTTATAGTATTAATTCACAATGTACAGTACATTAAAGACAGAGATCCTACATGATTTTTTTTAAAGAATTGATTAATTATCTATGCAATTTCCAATTTAACACCAAGATTTTTTAATCATTTGCAATTATCTTTATACACAGAAGATCGATTTAATATTATAGTATGTAAAGATAGCCTCGGCAACTCATGACTAGAGCCTGGGGAGATTACTGACGCCATAAACAAGAGTGTCAAATTGTTAAATCAACTTCAGAAGTCACTGTGTACTTGCGTCTCATGAGGGATCTGTCCTTAATGTGCTATCCAATGTGAGTAAATTTAATATTTGGATCCAACCTCACTTATTAGAATTAATACAATGTTCTTTTAAAATATTCTCAAATTACCTTTTGCTAGTACTCAAATAATAGCCACAAGTGATAATAAAGTAATGATACATTGTTTTAATTTTAAAAATAAATAAAACCATATCATTGTTTCTAAACTGCAAGGAAGAAGACTGAAACCTACAGAGGTAAATCAATGCATTCATCCAGTTAATGTGAAAAGAGTAATTTAAGTTTGAAATATAGACTTAGGTAACAGGAAATGCAACTTTATGATGCTTTAGGATTGAAAATGAAAATAGGCTGGCACCATGGTTCAATAGGCTAATATTCCGCCTTGCGGCACCGGCACACTGGGTTCTAGTCCCGGTTGGGGCACCAGATTCTGTCCCGGTTGCCCCTCTTCCAGGGCAGCTGTTTGCTGTGGCCCGGGAGTGCAGTGGAGGATGGCCCAAGTGCTTGGGCCCTGCACCTGCAAGGGAGACCAGGAGAAGCACCTGGCTCCTGGCTTCGGATCAGCGTGGTGCACCTGCTGCAGCGCCTGCCCTCAGCAGCCATTGGAGGGTGAACCAACGGTAAAGGAAGACCTTTCTCTCTGTCTCTCTCTCTCACTGTCCACTCTGCCTGTCAAAAAAAGATAAAGAAAATGAAAATAGACACTATTGTGGTTTGGAGTGGCAGGGAATGATTTCACTGTGAATGTGAAAGATAAACATTACAGATATTTATTAAAAGAATGGGTACAGCAGAATTGTAGGGAAGGAGATGTGCAGGGTCAAGAGCTGTGCCCTTATGATTTGGTGTTGCAAGAGACATGGAATAAATAAAGTTCAGAGTAGATGTCCTCAGAATCACCTATCAATCAGAGGGACAAATGAGGGATGGGACATCCCTATCTATGCTCTGTGGATGAAGGAAGACAGGAAGCATGACATCCTTGTGGTTGCTGTAATCCAGTCTGGGAGATGATAGATGGAAACCCAGGAGAGATGGGATGAAGAAGTGTGAGAGGCTCCAGCAACCAGAGCACCTGCTCGACCTCACATATGATGTAAATCTCATCAGTGGGATGCACACACACTGTATCTACTGAAAACCCACAAGACAAGTTCTAACATAAACTGAAGGCTCAAATTCAAGGATATGTAAATAAAGAATAAGTCACAAGCTAGCATCTCTTTCAAATGCAGGTTTTCAAGATCACAGCACCCCTGTTGCTGTTGCGGTTGGAAGTCTCACTTCAGTTAGTGCAAAGTAACAGACCCAAATGGCGTAATGGCCTTTGCCAACTTTGCCACTAACCTCCCCCGGAACGTTCCCACCAATGGGCCTGTGTTTGGAGAAGTTCCTGCCGTTTGCCTCAAGAGAGTTCAGTTCAGTTCTTCATTCCTCAATGTCTTGACCCCTGTAGCAACAGAGTCGTACAAAATCTACTTGTCTTTTGCAAAAAGTGTCCTCTATAAGACAAAGCATCACCATTTTTCCTTAACTTTTATTTAGCAAATATAAATTTCCAAAGTACAGCTGATGGATTACAATGGCTCCTCCCCCATAACTTCCCTCCCGCCCACAACCCTCCCCTTTCCCGCTCCCTCTCCCATTCCTTTCACATCAAGATTCGTTTTCGATTATCTTTATATACAGAAGATCAATTTAGTATATATTAAGTAAAGATGTCAACAGTGACGGCATCACCTTTTTCCTTCTGCTTTTGTATTTGGTTTCCAATCTCTGCTGATAATCAGAACCAGAATGGAAGAAAATAGAAAAGCCATGTTTCTCTTTCTAGGCTTCTGAGTAATATTTTTTGATTGTGATCAAAGCCTGAAGGCTCGTTTTAAAAGTTACAGAAAATGGGAACTGTTGACCCTCTTGTGGCCTCCTGCTCACCCTACAAGCTCTCAGTACCTTGACCTCCTGGGGGACAGTGTCCCTCCCTTCTCTAATTCAACTCTCCTCCCCACAGCCAAACTCCAGTGCTTTCCATCACATGGAATTCCTTCCTGTCTGAACACCCCATCCAGAGCGCCTAACCTCACTGTGGGTCCTTCCAGGCCTGTCGCTGAGCTCTCTTTCCTCCTGGCTACTCAGCATCACAAGGAATCTCTCGTACTTGCCCCTGCCTTAGAAGGTGCCAGGATCACCCAGAAGCTCATCAATCTGCTCTGAATTTCCTTTTCTAAGCAACCCAGCCATGGCTTTGCATCAAGCTCTCTGTGTGTCCAAGAGGTTCTCCCCTGTCTTGTAGGACCTATTCCACTTGGCTACTGTGCTTGATTGTACCCTGCTTTTGTGTGGCTTAACTCACTTTAATTCATACTCTCCTTCATCTCTTGGACTGTGTAACACCGATCCATGTACCCTCCACTTTGCTCACTCTTTCCTCAGCCATTCCCATGTACTACTGATCCCCTACAGCAAACTCTTTCATTCTGCTGTGTTTCTCAAATAAACAATTTCACGTTCTTCCCTAACTTTGGTATTTTTTTTGATGTTCTCTATTTGATGAGAAATACAGTACTTTATACTTTGTGTATCTGTGTGGGTGCAGACTGTTGAAATCTTTACTTAGTATATACCAAGTTGATCTTCTGTATATAAAGGTAATTAAAAATGAATCTTGATGAAGAATGGGATGGGAGAGGGAGTGGGAGATGGAATGGTTACGAGTGGGAGGGAGGTTATGGGGGGAAAAGCTGCTGTAATCCAAAAGTTGTACATTCGAAATTTGTATTTATTAAGTAAAAGTTTTTTAAAAAAGTAAAACAAAACCTGCATTTAAATTAAGCCTGATAGGATGAGGAGAAACTGATATTTATTGGAATAGTCAGCTTTGAGGAAGAATAAAATTGCCACTGAAGAAAGAAAGAAAGAAAGAAAGAAAGAAAGAAAGAAAGAAAGAAAGAATGAAAGAAATTGTCATTATAGTACTTTTTCAAAGATAATTTCCTTTAGTTCTTTGAACATAAGAGTATGTAATTCACATATAAGAACACGTGGTTAGTGATTAACCTATTACACAGGGCAGATACAATGCTCACTATGTTACCAAGGAATGGCTTTATATCTATATAGCAAGGGAAAACTTATCTAAAAGATTTTATTTGTCCAGTCAAATATTATCTATTATAATTTGCCTGTTGGAGAAACATTGTGCAACAGATCATCTCCTATGTAACTGGTCTAACATCTATAGCCTCAGGGTCAAAAGGCCACTCACAGTTTTGCAAACCAGGTGATCAGGGGAGAAATGTTATCTGGTAGTGAACAGATAAGTGGAAAAGAGGAAAGGAGCAAAATGACTTAGGTTAAGCAGCTCTGCGTCTCTCACAAAGATGACAGGTCAGATGCCATTCTGAAGATTCCAGACCCAGGAAATGTGAGAGTGAGTCCACGTGTTTGGAGGCCCAGCACATCTCATTCTAACTATACTACAATTAAACGTATTTTCCTTTTAACTTTCTCAGTCCTAGCCTGGTATGCTCTTCCCCTGAAGTCTGAGACTTCAAGTTTGAAACCCAGGGCATGACTGGCTGCACAGTAGCACAGGAGCATATCCTGTGAGTGCCTTTATCTCATTGAAGGTACATGTGTAGGGAACACTGGCCTTTCTTGGAGAATAGCAGGCCAGGTCACCTATAGTCCATGTGTCCAGAGCCATAAATAATCACGTGGGCTATGTTTGGTCCATAGGCTCCAGGAAGCATAATGGACAGTAAAGGGTCTCCAGAGACATCTTCAAGCCCGATGGGATCAGGGTCATTTCTGAGGAGATGAAATGTGGGGCCGACTATATCTGGATCCTGGTGTGTTCCCCAAGTGCACATGCAGCACATCCTCCTGTTGGCACAGGTGAGTCTTAGCAACACGGACCAAAGAGTGTGTGTTTTCTCCCAAACACAGAAGGTTCCTATAAACATATGTTGGGTTTGCTGCAAAGTGGCTGGAGGTCTGATGGTCAAGATTTGAAGGTTTTATACCTGCAAGGGATGGCCTACTGAGGTTCAGGTGCTACTCAGGAACATTATGAGGGTGGCTTAGCCCTGAACTTTGTGTAGGGGTGTGCCTTGCCAAGAAAATCACTACAGTGCTCAATGGTATTTGACATCACAGTTCCCCAAGTAGCATTGACTGATTTCTCCAAGTGGCTACTAAGAAATGTGTGATTGGGATAAAGGCACATAAAAAAGAGGTCCAGATTAAACCACATGAATTCAGGTAGCACAATTTATGAATGAAACCAAGATATTGTGTTAGGCCATGGCAAAGTGATAAATGTGCATTCATTTCATGCAAAAGTTAAAGCTAATGGACTAGAACTCTTCCATTATGGAATTTAAAGGAACACAGTGGACAAGTCAATCCCAGATAGTCACTGACTTACCGTGCTTTGACTTAGGATTTTTCAACTTTAAGATGACACAGAAAGGTACCCATTCAAAAACTCTGGTTTTCCCTTTCAGTAATGTATTCAATAAATTAATGGAGATGTTGAACATTTTGTTATAAAATAGGTTGTGTCCATATTATAACTTTCATTACCAAGATAACGTAACTGAAGCTGATTTTTCACACATGTATAGTTGAATTCACAAAGAATATCTAAGTGAATCTCTACATTCAGAAAGACACCTGACCCCATCGTTTAGGAATTCATATTCCAGGGAAGCTGTGTGTGTGAGCCTGTGTAGGGATGAGAAATACAATTCTAGGAGAAACACAGATATGTCCCATACGTTATGCTCTCCAGTGGCCCCAGCAGATGTGGTTGTCTGGGCATTGAGCATGACCTGAGTGTATGGTCTGACAAGGTGTAGAAGGCTTGGGGAGAGACCCTAGTGGGCACCCTGGGATGAGGCAAGGATGGGGGCTCCACATGGAGAACAGATGAGGCAGTGAGAGTCCACTCTGAAGCTTTTTTCGGAGTGTATTGCTACTGTCCCATCCTGTAGATGCATTTTCCTGACTTCAAACATGGATGTTCCTGGAGCCAATTCTATTACACAGGGACACATGGCCCTAAGGAGCCAACATGGAAAACCAGGGAGGCTACAGGCTACTCACATTTTTCCATCTTCCCACATGTAATTAACATTGGTAGTTTTCAGCATTTCTTAAATAAATGAAAAGAAAATAAACTAGCTTCAGCAGTTTAAAACATAGTCAAATATTTGACTTTATCCTAGAGAAATACAGATTACTCCTCTTCTTTTTTTGTAAAGCTTTTTTTAATTATTAGAAAGCCAGAGTTACAGAGAGAGGTCACTTCACTTCATGGGTGGCCCTCTGAGAAGGTGACCCCCTATCCATGGATTGCTGGTATAGATGACAACATCTCAGACCACAGCACCACAACCCAAGGAGTCGTTGAAGGAAACAGTGGCTTCCCAAGAATTGGAGGCATTAACGAACCTGACTTTGGCCACAGAGTCAGCTGAGCTTCCTCTCTTACTTCTACCAAGAAGATGGACTTAGCTAGCCCCTAGATCACGCTCAACATACTGCTCCTTGTGTGCTGCTTCCCTTAGCTCAACTCTGCTAAGTCCCTCACAGAGGACCCTGTAGAAAGGTGCTTGGCTGAGATTGCTAGTTGTCTTACTTGTAATCAATTAACTCCACTATTGTAAGGAAACAAAGACAAGTCAGTTTGTGAGGCTGCTCAAGAAGTTGTACCAAAATGTGGACTTCTTTCCCCATAAAGTCCTTCTCTCCTACCAAGTGGAGAAATATCTATGGGTTGCGGGACGTGCTGTGTGCAAAGAAGTTGATCCCATCATCACTTCTTTTTCCTAGTGCAGAAAACCACAACCATAGAGCCTTCCCCACATGCTGACACTACCATTTCTCCTTCCACCTCCACACACACACAAACACACACACACACACACACACGCCCAATGGGTCCTTACAGCAACTACAAAACCCATAGAAACTAACACTGACACCTGGAACTCCATTTCCCCCAAAAAGCCCAAATTTGTTCATATGCTGGGTGGAGACTGTGCTCACTCCCTCTAATGTTGAAGATGCTGAGTCTGCCACATGACACAAACTCACTGCTCCCCTAGAAAACCTAGCTCAGTGATGTAGTATGGGCACCACTCTTAGTCTCCACTATTACAAGTCTTGATACAGCTGATCTCTCCTTAGGTTGGCAGAAGACACTTCACGTATCACTCCATTTCTCCCACTGCATAGGGCAATGTACCCAGCATTTCAAAGAAGACCTCAGACTGGTCCTGAGACTCTGTCCTTTGTGCCTGCAGATGGTGCGAGCGTCCTCCTGACCACACTGCCTGGAGGGTAGCACACTTGGTAACATTGTCCAGATAGTGACTTTAGGCAGAATTCTTCTTCCCAAAATCTATTCTACTTAACAGGAAAATGAGGACAATGGTGAAATGTGGCTACACACTCAGTGATAGTGCACATAACCCAAGTGTTCTCCAATACCCCCACTCTGCACAGTGGATTTGATTCACTTTCATGTGTAGAGCCCAAGTGCTAGAGAGGTTGGTGAGCTGGATTGGTGCTCTGAGTGGGCATTGGTGTTTCACCATAGTCTCCTTAACAACGAATATACTCTAAAGGGGAGGCCCAGGGTTTCAGGCAGACTATAATACTTTCCTGGGCCTAAAGATTCAGCCTGGGGGATGTACTAGGGATCATAGAGTCAGCCATGCGAGGAGTTGTGCAGAGAGAATAGTGACTGATGTTGCTTCCTGGCCCTGGGCAAAGCAGAACAAAGCAAGTGCAGAGTCCTAACAGATCCCTGTTTTACCCAGTGTCACAAAGAACTGCCCAACTCCCCTTGCCCCCAGAGTGTCTGAATTGCCCAACAGGAAGTGATCCTGAGAAATTAGGACATCTTGCCCCAGGATGAGATCCTTAAATAGGAGAAGTCCTGCGCTGCATGTGTGTGGTGGCTGTTGGTCCAGGAGGCTTGGGTCAGAGGACTGCTGCCTGCCTCTCTCTGCTCATCCCACACAGCCTTTGGATCTGTAAGTACTGAAATGCTCTTGACTCTCACTCTGTGTTTGTGTCATTGCAGGCCAGCATGAATCTGACCCCTAAAGGTGAGTCTGCCCTGGACGAACCTATGCTTGTGGACCCCTTTTGGGCCCTTCTGTCTGTGACTCTGCTGAGTGCTGGGGACTGCTGGAGACAGTAGTTACAGAAACTCAAAAAGATTTGTCAAAACAACAGATGCTGCCGGCATGTCCATTGGAGACAATAATACCTTTTAAGGAATTGCTTTATTTTTTAGAAATGTCTACTCAGATACTTGGTCCATTAATAATACTTTTTTTTTTTAATTATGAGAAAGAGAGAGGGAGAAAAAAAGAGAAAGAGAGAGACCCCTTTTCACCTGTCAAATACCATTAAATGCTTGAATTAGGTCAGGCTGATGAAAGGAGTTGGGAACTTGTTCTATCTCTCACATGGGTGACAGGGAACTCAAACTCTTAAATCACTATGTGTGGTTTTCAGAGATTTGAGTAGCTGGAACCAATAATTAGAGGAAGTTGATCTCAAACCCTAGAACTCTGATGTAGGATGCTGGCATGCCAATTGATGTTTTAAATACTGTTAGAAATATGTGACATTTTTGGCCCACTTAAAATCAGGTCATATGTTTTTTGTTATTGAATTTTCTTTAGCTGATTCTGTATTTTGGATGCTAGCCTTAATGAGATGTACATTTTGCAAATATTTCCACTTGTTTCCTACTTTGCTTCTCACTTTGCTGCGTGTTTTTTTTTCTTTTGCTATGCTGACCTTCACAATCCCCTCCTTAATTTAAATTGACTGCCAGAGCCATTGCTGCCATATCTAAGAAATCATTACCCAAATCCAGATCAACAGTTTATCTCCTTTGATTGCCTAGTAGATCTATGGTCTCAGGTCTTCAGTGTAATTTAACTTAATTTTTAAAATATGATTGACATAATATTCAAGTACTATAATTATGTGAAGGTTGGGCACTATGGGTATACACAATTTAAAATGTCACTCATAGCACAATGAAGCCACACAAAAAAAATTCTAGCCTTAGATCATTTATTTGCCTAGACCCTCTGAGCTTATTTCCCCTATATCCTGATAGTGTCATTGTCTTCTCCACACTCTCATAGCAGGAGCCTCCTCACCACTTTAACCTGAAAATCCTCCTTCACAGCAATGGCCAAGCCCTAACACAGCAGTGACCACCTCTCTACTCACTGGGGTGCAAGTCTGGGCTGAGAGCTCAGACCCCCAGAGCAGCAGGGCCCATCTGCAGAGAGGAGCATTTGTTCCCTCATCTTAATGAATCCAAGAAGCACTGCTTCTTTTCCATCTTGAATTTGAAAAGGTAAATATTCAAACAACAGAAACAGGAATAGATGACAGGGTCCCCATCTAATTAGTGTCAGCCAACAAAGGCAGTGAGCAACCACACCTGTGATATGCTGCAGCTGCCACAGAGGAGAAGGGACCTAGAGGACAGCAGCCCTCACCCTCCAGATCAGTGCACACCTTCCCTAATGCAGGCTTCGTCTCTGAGGCTCCCCAACAGACCTGTGAACACAGGCTGACTCCTCACCCCACACCCACACCCTGCTCTCCCCTCCTCCAGGTGCCTCCCAGCCATGAGGACCCTCACTCTGCTTGCTGCCATTCTCCTGGTGGCCCTCCAGGCCCAGGCTGAGCTCCACTCAGGGATGGCTGATGAAGTTGTTGACAAGCAACAGCCCCGGGCACAGGAGCTGGACGTGGCCATCTACATTAAACAGGATGAAACCTCTGCCCTTGAAGTTTCAGGTGAGAGATGCAGCATAGCTGAGCTGTAGAGACTCCAGGGGAGGAGAGTCCAGGAGTCTGGGCGAGCAAGTAGATGATTTTACGTAACCTCCCAGACCCCAGATTTTCTCCAC
Source organism: Sylvilagus floridanus (assembly GCA_949820135.1). NCBI lineage: Eukaryota > Metazoa > Chordata > Mammalia > Lagomorpha > Leporidae > Sylvilagus > Sylvilagus floridanus. The sequence continues at coordinate 117,306,282 of OX463238.1, read as the reverse complement.
TGCAAATAGAACACTGAAGTCCAATGAATCAGACACTTTCTGCAGAGACTATTGAATGTGAGTGATGTGTGTGTTATTCTGCAGGTTTAACACATGGACAGACAGATTCACAGTATTTTTTTTCTGTATCTAAATGTGAATTCATTGTAAAGAGAATTAAACTCTCTACAAGAGAAGGTTTAGAAACTAGAGAGAGGAGCAAGGCTGTGCTGAGATGCTTGTGTGATGAATGCAAAGCACATAGAAGCGAAGACACTGAGAATGGATCTCAGGTTATGTGTGATCAGCACTTGCTGTGCGTTTGTTCTTATTGGTGGATTGTCCATGCTAATTGCTACTCTGCAGCCAACCTAATGAACCCGCTAAACACAAATAAAGCTTCTGCAGCATGCCCTTTGCTACCCTGTAGGACCCCATGCTCAATGCCTAATGCTCTATGTCCACAGGTGCAAAGGCTGGCTTGTCCTGTACTTGCAGACGATTCAGTTGTGGGGCTGGGGAACGCAACTCTGGGTCCTGCACAATCCGTGGAGTCCGCCACACACTCTGCTGCCGCCACTGAGCATCAAAAACAAAGAAAAAGAGTTCCTTACTTGCTTGGAGACCTCGAGGGAAAATGCTATTCTTTGCCTCATCCTTTCCTTTCCTACCCTAAATAAAGAGCTTATAGTCAACATTCTGTGCTGGTGCTCCTTTCATGCTCATGTATATCTTTGTCCTGGCTCATGGAAGTGCAAGTCCCAAAATGAAACATTTTAAATAAAATGTTGGCTGCAGACTCTGGGCTGAACTGAGTTGAACTCAGGCTCCGGGCAGAGAGTGATCAGAAAGCTCCAAGCTGGTTCTAATCTCTCAACTGTCCACTATTGCCTCTTCCCTCTGGCTTCATTCAGATAAGCAAGAGAACAGGTGACAGTATATAGGAAGTCAAACATCAGCCTCTGTTCATGAAGCTGTTGGAAGAAGGCTTAGAGGCAAAGGATGCAGCTAGAGAAGAGGTTCCCATGATAGGGGAAGGTGAGAGCCACATTGTCTTTCAGGTCCCTTTGTTGATTTTGAAGTTCTTCTCTTTTCCCTGAAATCATCACAGCACATTTCAGGTAGCTCTTCACTTTAAGTTGATAATGCACACAGGATAGACAGGGAAGTCCCCTCCCTCATCTGCCCACTACCCTTCAGGTGACAGGCACCTGTGCACACTGAACTCCGTGTGATCCTTAGCTCATTAATTATCTCGTCTTGTGAGGGTAACCTGCTGACCCTGGATAAGTCCTGCTTTTGGGCGACTCTGTCTGCCCCAGAGTCTTGTAACTGTTCCCTCCCCCACGTACCTGCTGACTCTTGACAATCCCATATGTCAGTGCAACATAACCACAAAGACCTGTGTGGAGTCTGGGGAGAGCAGCAGACTCCTTACATCTATTCTGGACCAAGCCATTCTTGTCTGTCATTCTACAGTAAGTGTCTGGAAAAAGGAAAATTTCTGTTCCTTCCATGCCTCTCTTACTGTGGTAGACTGTCCCAGCAGCTCTGAGGGTGAATGAGGGGCTATGTTGTGCAGAGAAAGGCACAGTACTTCTGGTAGATCATTCACCATTCTTGACTAAAATAATCTGATGGGCACAGACACTGGTGTGACCACCAGCAACACATGCTGAGGCCTCCAGAGAAGGGACCAGGTCTCCCCCATGTCCACTCCACCTGACTCTGAGGTGGGTCACGGCCCCAGACTGAGGGTGTGTCTATCTGAGGAGGCCAGCTCGGGGGACAAGGCACCCCGCTGAGACACTCCATGGCCAGGGATTCACAGCCAAATCCCAGGGATTTCAGAGTGAGTCTGTGGGTCTGATGAAGATATGGTCCCAGTTCCTCTCCTGTGTACACAGCAAAGTCATAGGTGAGAACTCAGGGTATAAGGTCAGGGAGGTCTCTCAGTTCCTGTAACTGCAAAATACTTAAAGCTGTTTGTGCTTTTGAACTACTAGCTGTTGTGTACTTGAAATGTCCACGGGGACAGACCAACTCCACCATGCAGCATATGCACTGAACACAGCGGCAGGTCTCAGCTAAAACTTCACCTTGTTTGAGAACTGTCCAGGTCCCCCTCTTTTTAAATCGCAACATCTTCACTATGGTGATCTAACCCCTTTCTTTTCTTTCTTGTTCCTTTATAGAAAACCAAATTATCTCACAATCTGTGCATAATAGGCTTTTGTCTCCCTTCACTAGAAAAGTAAGATTCACCTTTGGTGGTCATTGTACCCCAGGGCCTAGGTAAGTGCCTGAGACAAGTAGGTGTTCACATGAAATAAAAATATAGTGTTGGACCAGGCATTGTGGCATAGCAGGCAAAGCCACCGCCTGCAATGCCAGAAGCCCTGTGGGCACCACTTGGAGTCCCAGCTGCTCCACTTCCCATCCAACTCCCTGCTGATGGGCTAGGAACAGCAATGGAAGATGACACAAGTGTTTGTGCCCCTGCCACCCACATGCAAGACCAGAATGAAGCTCCTGGCTCCTGTACCTGCCTTTGGTCTGGCTCAACCCTGGCTACTGTGGCCATCTGGGAAGTGAACCAGCAGGTAGAAGATCTCTCTCTTTCTCTCTCTCACACACTCTCTCTCTCTTTCACTTTCTCTCTCTCTGTAACTCTGACTTTCCAATAAATGTTTAAAAATACACTATTTTTGCTGTCTTCACAGGATGAATCTGAAACTTAGAGTTCAATCAGTCCACTTATCCAGATAATGTGACAGGGAATCTTTAAAAATGATTTAAACCATTAAAGAATTGGGAATAGGAAATAGGGCAGAGAATGTTACGGCTTGGTGGTGTCAGGAACAGTTTCATGGAGATCTGAAACTTAAACACAACAAGTGTTGAAAATGTCAACTAATTAAAAGAAGAGATAGAGGGGCTGACATTGTGGCATAGTGTGCTAAGCCTCTGCCTGAGGTTCTAGCATCCCAAATGGGCACCAGTTTGAGTCTCAGATGCTCCTCTTCTGATCCAGCTCTCTGCTGGCCTGGGAAACCAGTAAAAGATGACCCAAGTGCTTGCATGGGAGGCCTGGAAGAAACTCCTGGCTCTTGGCTTTGGATCATCTCAGCTCTGGCCAGTTGCAGCCATTTGGGGAGTGAACCAGAGGGTGTAAGACCTCTCTCTCTCTCTCTCATCTCTCTATCTTTCTCTACTGCTCTCTTTCCCTCTCTCTGTCTGTAACTCTGTCTCTCAAGTAAATAAATAAATCTTTTTTTTTTTTTTAAAAAAAGGAGGTAGAGAAGAATTTTAGGCAGGGAGAATGGAATGAAAGAAAGAGAAATCTAGTGTCAGGAAGTGATGTTGCAAAACACAAGGGCAAAATCAATTTAAGCAGATGTGGTCAGAATCATCTGTCAGATAAAGGGAAAATGGGGCATGAGACATTTGTATCTACTGTGTGTGGGTGAAGGAACACAGAGACATCACATTTCCTTGTGGCTGCTACAATCCAGGCTGGGAAATGACAGATGCAAACCAGAGAACAGACATGGTTGAAAGATGTGACCAAAGTTTCAGTAATAAGGCACATGCTCAGCCTCACAAAAGACTTAAATCTCATTAGTTGGATGCACTCACACTGTGTATCTATTGAACACTCCATAAGACAAGTTTTAGCTTAGATTAGCTGCTCATGTGCTAAGAGATGGAAATGAAGAACACGTCACAAGGAGACATCCATTGAGACTCAGTTGCTCAAGGACATAGCGCCTCTGTCTCTGTGAGCAGTTAGGAGTCTCACTTCGGTTACTGCAAATTAGGGAACACAGATGGTGCAATCACCTTTACCAACCTATTCACTAACCTCCTGGGGAACTTCCCATAGATCTGTTCAGGATTTAAACCCCTTTGTGGTTTGCTTCAAAAGAGTTCAGTTCAACTCCTCTCCCTGTTGCAATATCTTGTCTTCCATGGCAACAGTCCTGAAGAAGTCTTCCCTGGTCTTTGGTGTAATGCATGCACAATAGCAGAGCAGGCATTGTTGATGTTCAAAATCTGCTGACAATCAGACTAGAATGAAAGAGTTTTTAAAAACAGTTCTTTTTGTCTTTCTGGGCTTCTATTTTTTTTTCCCTCTTTGCAATGAAAACCCAGGACCAACAAAAAAATTTTAAAATAAAAAAAAAAACTTTCAGATCTTGGAAAAACCCTCACATGGCTGCCAGCTCAACTCAGAAAACTCTCAGGACTTCGACATTCCTGGGGACAGTGACCCTCTTTCTACTTGCTCCAGCTCCCACCCCAGATCCTCACCCTAACCCTTTCCATCATCTGTAATTTCCCCCCTTCTGAATACGCAGTCCAGAGCTCCTGGTCCCAACCGTCACTCCTCTCCTTCCAGACCTCTCTCCTGGTTCCTCAGCATCACAAGGAGGCTCTCATACTTATCCCTGCCTTAGAAGATCCAGGATCACCAGAAGCCCTCCCATCTGCTCTAAATGTCCTTTTCTATGCAACCCTGCCCTGGCTTTACACCAAGTTCTCTGTGTGCTCTTCTATGGTGGTTATTGCTCCCTGTCCTCTGGACACCATTATATCTTTGCTAGTGTGCTTTGTGGTGCCTGACTTTTTCTTGGGCTTGATTGTACTTTTAATTTTCATTTTTCCTCGTTCTTTGGATTGCATAATACCCATCCCTGCATCCTCCAGCTGCTCGTTCTTTCCTCTGCCATTTCCCTATACTACTGATTCCTTACAGCAAATTCTTTCATTCCTTTGTATTTTCCAATCATTAATTTCATGTTTACCCTGATTTTGATGTGGTTATTTAATGTTATCAATTCAATGAGATATTGTCATCATGGTTTCTATCATTTCATTAAAGATGATTTCCTTTAGTTCTTTGAACAATGGAGTATATAATTGCCCCTGTAAGTACAAGTAGTTAGTGATTAACCTGTTAGTGCAGATACAACTCTCCCTCCCATGCCATGGAATGAAGTTATCTCTATTTAACAAGGACAAACTTATATGAAAGACTTTATTTGTTCAGCCAAACATTATCTATTATAACTTTCCCACTGGGGAAAAATTGTGCATCAAGTCACTTTTTTAAAGACTTTTATTTATTTATTTGACAAGTATAATTACAGATAGAGAGAGAGACAGAGAGAAAGGTCTTCTTTCTGTTGATTCACTCCCAAATGGCCACAATGACCAGAACTACGCAGATCCAAAGCCTGGAACCAGGTGACTCCTCCTGGTCTCCCATGCAGGTGAAGGGGCCCAAGCACTTGGGCTATCCTCCACTGCCTTCCCAGGCCACAGCAGAGAGCTGGACTGGAAGAGGAGCAACCGGGACTAGAACCCGGCGCCCATATGGGATGCTGGGTCCGCAGGTGGAGGATTAACCTAGAGCACCACAGCACTTGCCCTCTTAAGCCATTTCTTATACAACTGGCCTGAAATCTGAAGCCTCATTAAGGTCAAAAGCCCATTAGTCTTGAAAACCAACCTATCAGGAAAGAAATGTTACCTGGAGTGAAAAATATAAATGCAGAAGAAAAAGAGGTGAAGTGAATTGGGCTTAAATCGTCCTTCACTTCTCCGACAGACAACAGGTAAGATGCCAATCTGAGCGTTCCTGGCCAGGGAACTGTGAGAGTAAACACATATGTTTGGAGCCCAACACATCTAATGATAACTGTATTGTAGTTAAACATATTTTCATTAAAATTCTTTCAGTCCTAGCCTGGTGTACTCTGTCTCTGTAATCTGTGGCCCAGCTCAGGGATGTCAGCTGGCTGCATGATGGCCCAGGAGCATACCCTATGAGTGCCTTGGTGTCAATGAGGGCTTATGTGGAGGGAACACCTGCTTTTCTTTGGGGATAGCAAGCCTGGCCACCTGCAGACCATGTGTCTGGAAGCCATAGGTAGCTTCATGGGTCATGTTTAGACCATAGGCTCCAGGAGGCATAATGAACAGCGGGGAGGGGCTCCACACAAATCTTCAAACCTGCTAGGAATAGGGGCATGGCCTGGGAGATGACCTATGGAGCCAGCAGTAGCTGGATCTTGGTGGAGGTCCAATAGTGTATCCAATGTGTGAACACAAATGAGCCTTAGCAACAGGAACCAACAGGGTGCAAGTTGTCTCCCAAAGGCAGGGGTTCCCATCAATATACAGTGGGTCTGCCACAAAGTGTCTGGAGGCCTGATGGTCAGGATTGAAGGGAATCGTGTGTCCTGCTGAACACCAGATGCTACTCAGAAATGTTACAACCATGTCCTGGCCTTGACCTCGGTGTGGCCAAGCCACAGTGTTGGAGGAAAAACATTACAGCAGTTAATGTGGCTTTGAGTTCACAGTGGTGTTGACTTACTCTTGCAAGAGGCCACTAAGCAAACTGATCAGGGTAATGCCACAGGTGCAGGAGACCAAATCAAACCCCACCAGTTTCAGGCAGCACAACTCATGGATGATAGCAGCTATTGAGACAGCTAAGAAGCAGTCTGATACATGTGTACTCATTCCTTGCAAATGTTAAAACATATGGACTGGAATTCCTTGATTATTGAATTCAATACAACACATTGGACAGTTCTACTCCAGATGGTCCCTGATTTACCATGTTTTTACTTAGAATTTTTCAACTTTGGGATGACACAAAGGACTAGTGTTGTGGCACAGTGAGCTAAACCACAGCCTAGGAAGTCATATCCCATGAGAATACTGGGTCAGTTCTAGCTGCTTGGTTTCAGATCCAGCTCTCTGCTAGTGCGCCTGGGAAAGCAGTGAAAGATGACCTGAGTACTTAAGCCCTTGCCACTGACATCGGAGACCAGGTGGTGTCTTGGCTCCTTGTCTCATCCTGTCACAGCCCTGGCACTTGTGACAATTTGGGAGTAAATCAATGGATGGAAGATCTCTCTCTCTCTCTCTCTCTCTCTCTCTCTCTGTCTCTGTCTCTCTCACTCTGTGTGTAACTATGGCTTTCAAATAATAAACAAATCTTTTCAAAAACATGTTTAAATGTACCCATGCAACAATTCTACTTTTCACTTTTAGTGCACCATTCAGTAAGTTACCAAGGCTCCCTTCCTGCACTGTGGAGCTCCAGAACACATTACTGTCACTCACCTGCAGTGTGGTTCCCATAAGCCAGTATCAACTCAGTTTACTCCCTTCCCAGACCCTGCTCTTGAGTATTTTAAGTTCATATAAAATATGTGTATTTCAAACCCACATATGAGAGAAAACATGCAGTGTTTGTCTTTCTGGGTTGGGCTTATTTCACTTAATGATCACCAGTCTACCCATTAACTTGTAATTTTCATTCTTTTTTACGTCTGCCTAATATGGTTATTTTTTTCTTACAAGATTCACCAAGAAATTATTCTTTTCCCCTCCATGCCAATTCTTCCAAGAATTGTTCCTTAAATTCCACTTATCTATTACATTCCCCTATGTCCAAACAACTTGTGAAAAGGGATTTATTTGTCAAATTGTGTCTGAATCTTGCTTTTATTCTTGAAGTCATTATTTTGCTCCCTCTTATCTTAATATAGGTCATGCTCACTGACAAACACAGTGACCCCTAGGGCCAGTCTGACACCTGTTGGTTGGGATGTGAGTCTGCTTCCTGCATGGCCTCTCCTTCCCTCTCCCACATACCCACTGATTCTTGGTCACTCTCCCCCATGTCAGCGCAACATAGTCACAAAGTCCTGGTGAGAAGTGCAGCAAGAGCTTCAGACTCTTTAAATGCATTATGGGTCAAGTAGCCCCAGTTTGTGATGTCACTACACTTGTCTGGAAAAAGAACGTGTCAGTTATTTCCATGCTACTCTTACTGAGCTGGTCACTGGTAGATTGGCACACCTCCTCTGAGAGTAAAGGAGAGGCTACAGTGTGCAGGGAAAAGGACAGTGTTTCTATTAGGGGTGTTCACCACCTTGATTAAAACAGTCTGATCTGCACAGACACTGGTGGGGCCACCAGAATCAACAACCAATGCCAAGGTCCCCAGGGAAAGGAACAGGTCTCCTCTATGTCCACTCCTTTCTGACCTTGAGCTGGGTCATAGTCCCAGACTGAGGGTGCAGGTGTTTGAGGGGGCAAGCATAGGGGTCCAGGCATGACTCTGAGACCCTCCAAGGCTGAGGATTCACTGCCCAGATCCCTGGGAGTTCAGAGTGAGCTGTGAGTCTGACAAAGATATTGTCCGGGTTCCTCTCCCGCGTATACCACAAGATCATAGTTGGGGACTCAGTATATGAAACTCAGTGAGCTATATTGTTCTCGTACCTGCAAAGGACTTGACTTTTGGTGATTTTACAGCTCTCTGTCATATTCCTGAAATGTCCACCAATAAAGTTCAACTCCATCTGCAGGTGTCTGCACTGAACCTAGAGCCCCGTTGCTCCCACAGCACCAGGTCTCAACTAAAATTTTCCCTTGTTAGACAACTGTCCAGATGTCTCTATTTTAAGTTTCAACAGCTTCCTCCATGGTGTTCGCTATTCCCCATCCTTGCTTTCTTTCTCACTATAGAAAATCAAATTATATCACAATCTGTACATATTATTTGTATACTTGCTGTGACATTTCTTTCCCTTCTATAGAATGTAAGGTTCAGATTTTGTTGATCATTGTATCCAGGGCCTAGACAGCTGGCCAAGACAAGCAGGAAAGCACATTATTATTGCTCCACCTCATAGACTAAATATAAATTGTAGAGTTCAGAAACTCTGTTTATCCAGAGAGTATGACAGTGTAGCAATACAAACAATGGATTTAAATGAATTCAAACTGATATATACAAGATAATTTTTAAAATCTAACTTCAAGAAACATTAGGAATTAGAAAGTAGGTGGAGAACATTATGTCTTGGAGTAGCAAGAACAGTTCATGGAGATCTGAAGCTAAAACACTAGATGCTGAAACTTCAATAGATTAAAATAAGATTCAGGGCAGAATTTTAGGCAGACAGTGGAATACAGGAAAGAGAAATCCAGTGTCAGGTGCTAATTACAGGAAGTGATGTGGCAAGGACAAAGAGTGAAATCAATTTAAGCAGATATAGTCAGATTCATTTACCAGATAAACAGAAAGGGACAAATGGGGATGAGACATCTCTGTCTACTGTGTGTGGAAAAGGACACAGGGTGCCATCACATTAGCCTGTGGCTGCTACAGCCCAGACTGGCAATGACTTGTGCAAACTCCATGATGGACATGGTGGGAAGATGCGTGAGAGGCTCTACAACCTGGGCACCTTCTCAGCCTCACATATGGCATAAATCTTATCAGTGCGAGGCACACAGACAGGATGCACCAGGTGAACACCTAACAAGACACGTTATGCTTTAAATCAGCTGCTCGTGTGCTAAGATAAGGAGATGAAGAATAAGCCATAAAGAGCCATCCCTTGAAGCTGTAATTGCCCAAGGACATAGCACACCGGTCTCTGGGGGCAGTTAGAATCCCACTGCAGTTAGTGCAAAGTAAGGAATGCAGATGGTGTAATCACCTTTGTCAACCTCCCCACAAGCCCCCTGGAGAACTTCCCACCAACTGATCCAGAGCTTAGAAATTCTGCTGTTTGCTAAAAATTCAGTTCAACTCCTCTTCCTGTTGCAAATCTTGACCCCATGGCAACAGTCCTGATGAAGCCTTCCCTACTCTTTCCAAAAAGAGTCTGGTGCAATGCTTTCACAATAGTAGCCCCTGGCTTTTTTGATGTTCAAACTGTGCTGACAACCAGACCAGAAAGGAGGGGATTTTTAAAAACAGTCATTTTTCCCTTTCTAGGCTTCCAGGTTTTTCCCCCACTGCCATCAAAACCCCATGACTCATTTTAAAAACTTACAGATCATGGAAAAGGAACTGACTTTCACATGGCTGCCCTCACCCCACAATGCTCTTCGGTTTTCTTGGGGACAGTGATTCTCCCTTCCCTTTGCCCCAGCTGCTACACTATAGCCACACCAACACCTTCCATACCTGTAATTTCCCCCTGTCTGAATATCCAGTCCAGAGCTCCAGGTGTCTAATCTCATTCCTGTCCTTCCAGGCCACCCCTGAGCTCTCCCTCCTCCTGGTTACTCAGCATCACAGGGAGGCTCTCACACTTGTCCTGCCTTGGAAGTCTCTGGGCAGCTCCATGGCCAGGCTCACCCAGAAAATGCCTGATCTGTCTAAATGTCCTTTTCTGTCCCACCCTGGCCTGCTTTGCATCAAGTTCTCTCTGTGTCCATCTGTGAGTGCTCTGTGGTTCCCGGTGCTCTGGACTGTATTACAAACAGCTAGTGCACTTTGTGGTACCCCCCTGTTTCCTCTGGCCTTTATTCTTTTTCTTCCCTTATTCTTTGTTTACATAAATCCATACCCGTATCCTCAGGTTTTCTCATTCTTTCTTCTATCAGTTCTCGCATTCTACTGATGTCCCACAGTAAATTCTTTCATTCACCCGTATTTCTCAGTTCAATATCTTCATGTTTTTCCTTAACTTCTGTTTATTTGATGTTCTGCACTTAAGGAGATACTGTCATCAGAGCTCCCTTAGGTCTTCAGCGGTGATTTCCTTTCATTTTTTTAACATGACCTTGCATGCATGTCATGAGTAGTTTGAATATGTAATCTATTAAATCTAACATATGCTTGTCCTTGTGGGAAGTTAATGCTGCCCTATTTTTCTTTTATATTAGTTCTAATTTCTGATTTTTAAACATCCTTTTAAATTTTACTAGAAAGTGAGTACAGGGGCCGGCGCCGAAGCATAATAACTTAATCCTCCACCTGCAGCACCAGCATTCTGTATGAGTGCCGGTTGTAGTCCTGGTTGCAGCTGTTCCAGTCCAGCTTTCTGCTGTGGCCTGGGAAATCAGTGGAGGATGGCCCAGGTGCTTCGGCCCCTGTACCCACATGGGAGACCAGGAAGAGGCACCTGGCTCATGGCTTCGGATTGGTGTAGCTCCGGACATTGCTGCCATTTGGGGAGCGAACAAACAGAAGGAAGACTTTCTCTATTTTACATCAAAATTCAGTTCTCACTGTCTGTAACTCTACCTGTCAAATATATATATATATAAAATCTTTAATAAAAAAAAAGAAAGTGAGCATTGAAGATAGCAAACCAACTGTGAATACTGGTCCTCCCCACTTCCCATGTTGTGACACTCTTTGCTTCTTCATTTGTGACTGGCTGGGTGACTCCTGGAGCTGATTTGATTCCCACACTGTCAAGCCTCTGCTGCTGCGTCTAAGGGCACAGCTGTGAGGGTGCTCACAGTCACCGGGATGACAGTGCTTATGGCAGGGCTCACTTTGTTTCCTCCTAGTGGTTTTATGCCTTCAAGTGTGGGAGTAGCTTTTAGAACACGGTATGAGATAAGCATCATCAGATTGTACACTTTATATATACTGGAATATATGAAATTGTCACTCAGAGTTCAACAAATCAAGAAAAGTAAGTAATCTCATAGCCTTAGACCAATTGTTTTCCTAGTGCCCACTGAGCTCATCTCCATGATGGACTGATAAAGTCATTGTCCATCCCAAACTCATCCCAACAGGGACCCTCTCACCCTCCATCAGAAAAGTAATGCCTTCAGCCCTGCACAGAATTAGCTTTCGTCTCCATGGAGGCCTACGTCTACCCTAGGACCTAACCTCCAGAGAGTGCCAGGGCCCTCTGCCAAAATAAGAAGCAATGGTTCCTGAGCTTACTCAGTGAGCACACTTTCACTTATTTTTTGAACATGAGAAAGTATGTGTTCCAGCTGTAAGGAAAATACAGTCGTATCCACTTCACAATTATCAACTGGAAGTAAGCACAGACCCTTCATTTACACAAACACTCTTGTTATAAAGGAAGTAGTGAAAACAGAAGAACAGTAGTGACCTTGAATGAAACACAGGTCCTCACCCTCCCTACCCATGCACACCTGCTCAGCTGCAGCCTCTGTCCCTGAGCCTCCCCTAACAGACCCACAAATGTAGGATGACCCCTACTGCTCACACACTCTAGCTCCTGTTCTCCCAGCCTCCAGGGGACTCTCAGCCATGAGGACCCTCGCACTCCTCACTATCATTCTCCTAGCTCACTTGGCCTCCTACTAGGAGCAGACAGGGCCACAAGAGCAGAATGTGAACAGCCTCTTTGTAGGTCTCTAATCTCTGCTCTCAGATTCTCAGGCGAGAGATTTCACCAGGCCAGAGCTACAATTTCTAGGGAGTTAGGACTGAGACAGGATCAGACATTGGTTCAGGGACTGTCTGCCCCTCTTTGGTGACTTGAGTTAGCCTATCAAGGCCTTGCTTTCTCTTCTGTAAATTGAATAATGAGAACCAAGGAGAGCTAAGGAGAACAGCTGATCACTGGGGATTCTCTGAATCACTATTTTGATTACAGATACCTACTGACAAATTTCTTCCGTAATAAAACATGTAATTAGTTACAAGGAGATTGTTTTACCTTGTCTAGTAGGAGAGCCCTTAGAAGCTGGCGAGGGACTAAGGTTGAGTTTAGGTGTGTGTGTGTGCGTGTGTGTGCGTGTGTGTGTGTGTGTGTGAGTTGGGGCAGGAGCACCTGCTAAAGGGCATAGTGAGAGCAAGTCTGCCCTCCTGCATGTGCCCAATGCTTACCCTCCTGTGTGGGGCTGTGAGTGCTCTGAGTGCAGGGTAGCACATGACAAATATGCCCAGCGCTGAGAACGACCTTTCCAGGATACTCTTCCTCACTCTCCACTGACACTAGGACTCAATACCAGATGTTTTCTCTGTCCCTGATGGTCACTGATGGCCTCACCTGTCATTGCAGTATAGGATATTGTTCTTTAGGAGAACAGGAATTTCAGCCTGTAAAGCTGCATCTGATGCTCCCTTCAGGTTCTGCTGGTACTGCACATCTTCACTCTCAGGGATTAACAAGACATTGTTTTGCCATGAGATGTGCAAGGGAACTAACGTTATTCCTGCACCATGTCTTCAATTCCCTTGAAGCAAGCTTCCTATTTTCCTCACTGCTTCATTTGCGTCTGAGTTGAAATTCTCACAGATCCAAATTCCAGAATCTAAAATATGATTTTTTATATAAAGCTTTTATTTAAAGAATATAAATTTCCAAAGAACAGCTTATGGATTACAATGGCTCCCCCCCACACAACTTCTCTCCCTCCCCCTACCCTCCCCTTTCCCACTCCCTCTCCCCTTCTGTTCACATCAAGATTCATTTTCAATTGTCTTTATACACAGAAGATCAATTTAGTACATATTACGTAAAGATTTCAACGGTTTGCCCTCGCATAGAGACACAAAATGATAATACTGTTGGAGTACTAGTTATAGTATTAATTCACAATGTACAGGACATTAAGGACAGAGATCCTACATGATTTTTTTTTAAAAAAATTGATTAATTGTCTATGCAATTTCCAGTTTAACACCAAGATTTTTTAATCATTTGCAATTATCTTTATATAAAGAAGATCGATTCAGTATATACTATGTAAAGATTTCATCAGTTTGCACCCACTCAGAAACACAAAGTGTAAAAATACTGTTTCAGTACTAGTAATAGCATTATTTCACATTGGATAACACATTAAGGACAGATCCCTCATGAGACGTAAGTACACAGTGACTCCTGATGTTGATTTAACAATTTGACACTCTTGTTTATGGCGTCAGTAATCTCCCTAGGCTCTGGTCATGAGTTGCCGAGGCTATGGAAGCCTTTAGGGTTCGTGGAATATGATTTTTTAACAAAATGCCATAAAGACAGAGAAAATCAATCATTTTTTAAGAAAATATCATGTAGGATCTCTGTCCTTAATGTGCTGTACATTGTGAATTAATACTATAACTAGTACTCTAACAGTATTTTTCACTTTGTGTTGCTATGTGGGGGCAAACTGTTGAAATCTTTACATAATATGTACTAAACTGATCTTCTGTTATAAAGAGAATTGAAAATGAATCTTGATGTGAATGGAAGGGGAGAGGGAGCGGGAAAGGGGAGGGTTGCAGGTGGGAGGGAAATTACGGGGGGGGGGGAGCTATTGTAATCCATAAGCTGTACTTTGGTAATTTATATTCTTTAAATAAAAGCTTTAAAAAAAAATTTGACAGCTTATATTAGAAAACTGTTACATAACTACAAAAAAATAATCTAGTTTCAGTGAATGCAAATTAGAAAACAGATGGCCTAATCACATTGACCAACTCCCCACTAACGTCCTCCATCCATTTCCCTAAGCTCAACCACTGTCCGCGTAGCCTTCTCACCTCACTCTGTCTCCTTCCCTGCTAAGCAGCATCAGTAGGTGGTTCTCAGACTGGCTGAGCATCACAATCTCCTGTGCAGTCTGAGGCCAGGCCACACCCAGAACATCTGTAATCTGTTCTCAACATCCTCCCCTCAAACGATATAGTGTCTTGTTGTTACGTTCAATAAGTTTGGCATTTCAGATGTTTACCTTACCTATTAGTTTGGATCTTGAATTCAAATTTCAGAAACTGTCCCACTGAGGCAGCACATTTGCCTCCCACATCTATGAAAGTTAAGGCTTCACAAAGAACTTGACCCAAGAATTCAAAGGATGAGCCAAAGTATTGTCCACATCATCTTGTCTCTGCTATTTCTTGGGTTTTCTTAACTCTTCTCATGAGATAGTGAAGTTAATCAAGGGTATCCTTATATAGTAGGGATAGTAGCTACATGACCTGATGCCACTGATCCTGATGAAACCAATTTAACCCACGAGGTTGTTGGTGTATATGACCACTTCTCAGACCACAGTGCCCAGCCCAGAAAGTCGGTAAGGGAAATAGTGGTCTCACTGCAACCAGGGAATCAATGAATCTCACTTTGACTTCACAAGGCGTTACCTACTCTTGCTGGTGCCAAGCATATGTACCTTGGCAAGCCACTAACTCATGCATAGTACCTCTTCCCCTTACCATGATGCTTCTACATCCCTCACAGATAAGAGACAGGTTCTTTCCTGAGATCCTAATTACCTTCCTTGTAGCCTAATTAACTCTAATCCCACTGCAAGGAAAACACAAGGTCAAATCGCAAAACTGGACTTGCTTACGCACAGTGTCCCTCTCTCCTGCCTGGTGGAGAAACACCTTTGGGTTTCAGCGAGTACTGCTGTATGCAAAGAGGCTGTGCCCATTACAGCTTCTGTTGTCTATTGGTGGTTACCATACCCACGGGGCCTTCCCCACAGGCACACAACACGACTTCTCCTTGTACCTTCATACACTTTCACCAGGTCTCTACAGGTGACCACTAAATCCCTAGAGCCTAACAACATCACCTGATTCTTGCTGCACCCAAAATCCCCCAATTTGCCCATTTGCTGGGCTGAGACTATCTTCACTTCCTCTAAGGCTGAATTTGCTGAGTCCACCACATGGCATAAATTTACTGTTCCCCTGGCATAAGAGCTTACCCCAGAGATTCGGCACAGCCACCACTGATACTAGCCTTGAGACACCTCAAGTCTCTTTGGTTTGGAGGGGGCACTTTATTTCTCAAGAGGTACTCCCAATCCACAGATGATATCTCCCAGCTTCCATAAAGACCAGAGTCATCATGAGTTTCTATCTTTTGTGCAGAAGATGGAGCGAGCAGTCTCATAACCAATTTGACTGTTGAGACGGCACCTTTGGTACCATTGCTGTGGTCATGATCTATTCATTCCTTTTTTCCAAAACCTATGCTACTTCTTCACCATGAGGAGGAGGAAGATCTGACCCCTGGCACACTCTGAAAAGTGCACTGGTGGGTGTTCCTGGGAATTCTCTTCCAGATAACCCAGAGGGAATCTGATGAGGTGAAACCTGTGCATCCCTAGCACACAAGTTCATCCTAGTCATGTTGGACACAGGCAGGTTGGCTGGTACTTGTTTGTTTTTCAGGGTTTTGAGCTCTCACCCTGTCTGAGGAACCTCATGGAAACATAAATTAGCATGGGGTAATCTCAGATGCCTTGGCACAAATGGTACTAGAAAACCTTCTAGCCCTGGCCCATCTGTGGCCAAGCAAGATGTTTGTTCCTTCCAGGATGCTGCATGTTGTTTGACGTCAAAAACTCAATGAGAGTTCCGCAATCTATCGCCATGTAGCCTCAAATGCAGCTGTGCACAATATACCCAGGGGTTCTCCAACATCCCCATCTTCCCAGCAGATGTGACTCACGTTCATGGGTACAATCTAGGTCCTGGTGAGGCTGATGGGAAACTGGATTGCAAATGCTCTGAGTGTGCACTGGCATTTTCAACAGAGTTCCTCTAAGGAGCAATACACTACAAAGTGTAGGTCTGTATCGCAAGAGGAGTTGGGTGGGGTTCTTGTCTTCATGCAGGAAAGAATTCAGGCATGAGAAAGAGAGCAAAATAGCAAGGTTTTATTGGGGATAGGGCATCCATCAGAATGGAAGGGACAGAGAGAGTGAGCAGTCACTCAGACTGGGTGAAGAAAGGTTAAATGGTTAAATGGAGAGAATACACCTGGCAGGCCAGGCAGGCTGCTCAGTGGAAAGCTTAGAAAGCTGAGTGTGCACTGCCTTTTTCAAACTGAGATTCATCAGGGAAGAGTCTGGTCCATTCCTGCCATTTCTCTTTACCTCTCCACTTCCTCCTCCAGAAGAAAGGGTTTGCTGAGTATAAATTAGGAAATTCCTTTCCCAGTTTGGGGAGCCCTCCTGGACTGGGGCAGAGGAGCTTCCCTAGGGTGCCTGCCTTGAAAGAAAGAGGTCACGGTTTCATTGCTCAGTGTTCTCAGGCCAGCTAACCTAGCTGGTCCTCAGAAGAGAGAATTCTCCTTGGGGAAAGCTGGAAAGTTTTCAGGATCTGGACAGCACGTTGAACTGTAGATGCTGGGCTGTTTCCAAAGTAAGCTTCTGCAGTTGCTGGTTGCATTTCTCTCAGGCCCTTCTCCCACACATAGGCTAATATCTAACCTCCTACCTAATAGGTCAAGGGGCTCCAGCAGACTGTTATACTTCTTTGCTCTAAGAGATTCATCCGGGCAATGGCCTAGGCATCGCAGAATCAGTTGTGCTAGGAGTACTGAAGAAGCAACAGTGATTGCTGCCTGGGCCTGGGAAAGGCTGACCCAGGCAGGTGCCAAGTTCTCTGCTACGCCCTGTTTTACCCCAGCTCCAAATCAAACTGCCCAAATGTCCTTGCCCCAGAGTTGTTTGAGTTGCCCAATAGGAAGCAATCCTGAGAAATTAGGACATCTCGCCCCAGGACGTCCTTAAATAGAAGCCCTGTGCTCCATGTGTGTAGTGGTTGTTGCCCCGGTTGGCTTGGATCAGAGACTGCTGTCTGCCCCTCTCTGGTCATCCCACATAGCCAGAGGATCTGTAAGTACTGAAGAGCTCTTGACCCTCACTTTTGGGATGTGCCATTGCAGACCAGCTTCAGTCTGACTCCTTAAAATGAGTTTGCCCTGGAGGAACCCATGCATGTGGACTCCCTGCTGGGGCCTCTTCTGTCTGGGCCTGTGGTGGCTGCTGGGGACTGCTGGTGAGTTAAAAGAAAAATTGGGAAGCGAGTTAATAGAGAAGCTTGAAATGATTGGTTCATACAAACACATGCTGCAGGCTGCCACTGTGGCATAGCAGGTAAAGCCACTACCTGCATTGCCAGCATCTCATGAGTGGCAGTTTAAGTTCTGGCTACTCCTCTTCTGATCCAGCTCTCTGCAATGGTTTGGGAAAACAGTTGAAGACAGCTCAAGTCCTTGGACCCCTGTACCACATGAGAGACCCAGAGGAAGCTCCTGATTCCTGGCTTCAGATTAGCAAGTCTTCAGATCAGCGCAGCTCCAGTCATTGAGGACACTGGGAGTCAACCAGCAGATAGAATATCTCTCTCTCCATCTCTCTCTCTCTCTCCATCTATATCTCTCTTTCTCTCTCTCTCTCTGCCTCTGCCTCTCTATAATTCATTCAAACAAACAAAATCTTTTTTTTTAAAAAGAACACATGCAATCAATGTTTCCATTGGAGATCATAATACCTTCTTGGGCCTTCATTATTTATTTATTTATTTTTAAAGATTTTATTTATTTGAGAGGCAGAGTTACAGACAGGGAGAGGGAGACTGACAGCGGTCCTCCATTTGCTGGTTCACTTCCCAAAAGGCTGCAGTGACTAAGTGACTAGAGCTAGGCCTTTCCAAAGTCTGGGACCAGGTGTTTCTTGCAGGTCTCCCATGTGGGTGCATGGTCTCAAGCACTTAGAACATCTTCCACTGCTTTCCCAAGCCATTATCAGAGAGCTGGACCAGAAATGTAGCAACTGGGATACAAACTTGCAACCATATGGGACACTGGTGTGAGAGGCAGAAACCACACACTATTCCACAGTGCTGGCCCCACACTCTTTTACTTTAAAAGATGTACACTCAGATACTTGGTCCACTAAAATACTTTTTTATTTAATTATTTATGAGGGAGAAAGAGAGAGAGAGAGAGAGAGAGAGAGAGAGAGAAACCCTCCCAACCAATCATCACTCATCAAAAGCCATGAAATGCTGGCATTGGGCTAGGCTGAGGACTGGAGTTGTGAACACATTCTAAGTCTCTCATATGGGTGTCTTGGACCCAGAACACTTAAACCATCATCTGTGGCTTCCTGAGGTTTGAGTAACAGGAGCCTGTAATCAGGGTAAGTGGATCTCAAAACTCGGCACTTCAGTGTGGGATACTGGATTCCCAACCGAAATCTTAAACACTGGACCAAATGTCTGACCCTTGTTGTCCACTTAAAATCAGGTCATATGTTTTTCGTTATTGAGTTTTACTTAGTTGTTTCAATATTTTGTTAGCCTTATCCTTGAATGGTTTGCAGATATTTCCAGTTGTTTCCTAGTTTGCTTCTCACTCTGCTGATTATTTCTTTACTCCGCAGAAGCTTCACAATCCTATTCGTCAATTTAACTTCACTGCTAGGGCCATTGCAGCCATGTCCAAGAAATCATTGTCCAAATCCAAGTCACCAGCTTCAACTCACTGAGGTTGTCTAGTAGGTCTATAGTCTCAGGCCTCCAATGTTCGTTAAGTAAATTTTTAAAATATGATTTGAGATGAGGATCTAGTTGTATAAATATGTGAAGTCATCTGATTGGGACACACTTTAGATATGCACAAAATAAATTATCACTCAGGGATCAAAAAAAAAAGTGGGAAAAATGCTTGTAACATTAGATTAAATATTGTGCTAGCACCCTCTACACACTCTGGCCAGCAGGAGCCTCCTCACGTCTCTAACCTGAAAATCCTCCTTCACAGCAATGGCCAAGCCCTAACACAGCCTGACCACCTCTCTACTCACTGGGGTGCACGTCTGGGCTGAGAGCTCAGACCCCCAGAGCAGCAGGGCCCATCTGCAGAGAGGAGCATTTGTTCCCTCATCTTAATGAATCCAAGAAGCACTGCTTCTTTTCCATCTTGAATTTGAAAAGGTAAATATTCAAACAACAGAAACAGGAATAGATGACAGGGTCCCCATCTAATTAGTGTCAGCCAACAAAGGCAGTGAGCGACCACACCTGTGATATGCTGCAGCTGCCACAGAGGAGAAGGGACCTAGAGGACAGCAGCCCTCACCCTCCAGATCAGTGCACACCTTCCTTAATGCAGGCTTCGTCTCTGAGGCTCCCCAACAGACCTGTGAACACAGGCTGACTCCTCACCCCACACCCACACCCTGCTCTCCCCTCCTCCAGGTGCCTCCCAGCCATGAGGACCCTCGCTCTGCTTGCTGCCATTCTCCTGGTGGCCCTCCAGGCCCAGGCTGAGCTCCACTCAGGGATGGCTGATGAAGTTGTTGACCAGCAACAGCCCCAGGCAAAGGATCTGGACGTGGCCATCTACATTAAACAGGATGAAACCTCCACCCTTGAAGTTTTAGGTGAGAGATGCAACATAGCTGAGCTGTAGAGACTCCAGGGGAGGAGAGTCCAGGAGTCTGGGCGAGCAAGTAGATGATTTTACGTAACCTTCCAGACCCCAGATTTTCTCCACTGCAAATAGAACACTGAAGTCCAATGAATCAGACACTTTCTGCAGAGACTATTGAATGTGAGAGATGTGTGTGTAATTCTGCAGGTTTAACACATGGACAGATAGATTCACATTTTTGGGTTTTTTTCTGTATCTAAATGTGTAGAATTCATTGTAAAGAGAATTTGAACCCTCTGTAATAGAAAGTTTAGAAACTGGAGACAGGAGCAAGGCTGTGCTGAAGTATAGGTGTGATGAGGGCACAGCACATAGAAGTGAAGGCATGTGAATGGGTCTCAGGGGTGTGTGACAAGCACTTGCTGTGTGTATTTGTTCTTATTGGGGGGATTGTCCGTGCTAATTGCTACTCTGCAGCCAACCTAATGAACACACTAGACACACAGCAAGCTTCTGCAGGTTGCCCTTTGCCACCCTGACTGACTCCATGCTCAATGCTCAATGCCTGACGCTCCCTCTGTGTCCACAGGTGCAAAGGCAAGGGCCATGTGTTTTTGCAGACAATACCTTTGTGGAGCTGGGGAAGTTTTCTCGGGGTACTGCACAAAGCGTGGAATCCGCCTCTCACTCTGCTGCCGCCGCTGAGCATCAAAAACAGAGAAGAAAAGAGTTCCTTATTTGCTTGAGACCTTGAGGGAAAATGTTATGACTCCTGTGCCACGTCCTTTCCTTTTCTACCCAAATAAAGAGCTTATAGTGAATATTCGTTTCTGGTGCCCTTGATGCTCATGTGTATTTTAGTAATGGCTCTTGGAAGAGCAAGCTCTAAAATCATAAACCCTTTTAAATAAGACCCTGGCTCCAGAGTGTAGGTTGGATTGATTTGAACTCAGACTTCAGGAAAAAAGTGATCAGAAAACCCCAATGTGGTTCTCATCTCTCTACTGACCTCTATTTCCTCTTCCCACCTCCTTCATTCAAATAAGCTCCACTCCCAAAGACATTTCCCATGTGTATGATTGAGCAATTGTTACCAGCTATCCTTCATGAAAAACCACCATCCTCTTATCCAGGGTGTAGGAGTTCTATTGAAAAGACCTAGATTAAATACAAGTCCCCCGGCTGGTGCCGAGGCTCACTAGGCTAATCCTCTGCCTGCGGCGCCGGTACCCTGGGTTCTAATCCTAGTTAGGGCGCCGGATTCTGTCCCGGTTGCTCCTCTTCCAGTCCAGCTCTCTGCTGTGGCCCGGGAGGGCAGTGGAGGATGGCCCAAGTCCTTGGGCCCTATACTGGCATGGGAGACCAGGAGGAAGCACCTGGCTCCTGGCTTCGGATAGGTGCAGTGCTGGCTTGTAGCATCCATTTGGGGGGGGGAGGGGTGAGCCAATGGAAGGAAGACCTTTCTCTCTGTCTCTCTCTCTCACTGTCTAACTTTGCCTGTCAAAAAAAATACAAGTCCCTGAGGATCTTGATTTTACCAGCTTCTTTGAAATGACTTGAGTTCAGATTCAAATGGACTTTTAACAAAGACCTAGTAAGTAGGAGCACCACAAAGAGATAAACTCAGTAACACATGTTCAGTTGCAAAAGCTGGACTGTGTCCATAAAAAGTTGGTTTTCACACACAAAATGCACACTCTGTATTCTTTGGGTAGTTTGAGATGTGTCTCTTTTTTTTTTATAACGCTTTTATTTAAAGAATATAAATTTCCAAAGTACAGCTTATAGATTACAATGGCTCCCCCCCCATAACTTCCCTCCCACCTGCAACTCTCCCCTTTCCCACTCCCTCTCCCCTTGCTTTACATCAAGATTCATTTTCAATTCTCTTTATATACAGAAGATCAGTTTAGTATATATTAAGTAAAGATTTCAACAGTTTGCCCTCACATAGCAACACAAAGTGCAAAAATACTGTTGGAGTACTAGTTATAGTATTAATTCACAATGTACAGCACATTAAGGTTAGAGATCCTACATGATATATTTTTTTAAAATTGATTAATTTTCTATGCAATTTCCAATTTAACACCAAGATTTTTTTTTCATTTTTAATTATCTATATACAGAAGATTGATTCAGTATATACTAAGTAAAGATTTCATCAGTTTGCACCCACACAGGAACATAAAGTGTAAAATACTGTTTCAGTGCTAGTTATAGCATTACTTCACATTGGACAACACATTAAGGACAGATCCCACATGAGACGTAAGTACACAGTGACTCCTGATGTTGATTTAACAATTTGACACTCTTGTTTACGGCGTCAGTAATCTCCCTAGTCTCTAGTCATGAGTTGCTGAGGCTATGGAAGCCTGTAGGGTTCGCCGGAGATGTGTCTCCTTTTGAGTGAATGTATTCTTCTGGGAACTTGATGGTGTCTAAAAATACAGCTTCAGATGGGCATCCAGGAAAGTGAAGGGAAAGGAAGCACTCTGCGCAAACTTGTTCCCTGTGAAGCTGCAGGGTTCTGAGGTTCTGATACCAAACACCAAGCACATGATGAGTGAGGGCAGGAATCCAGGTCTGGACAAGCAGATGGCATTGCTCCGGGACAACCATAGCGCCCCCTGCTGCTCTGTCCCAACTGTTGCTCACCACAGTGCACATACCACATGTGAGACGTGTGTCTCTCCTCAGCCTTTCTTCCTCTTCCCTTCTGAGAAGTCACATTCATGGAATAGCACAGGATCTTTAAATGACCATTCTGAGACCTGATGGGGTAGGATCTGAACCTCATATTCCCTCCCTCAGATACCCATTGGCCCTTGAACGTCAGCAGGCGTTTCTGTTAACTGTCAGGATGTGAGCACGGGCCCCTGGGAGGGGTCCAGTGTGTGCTCTCAACACCTTATGTCTATGCTGGACCTGGTAGTTCTGGTGGGTGATCCTAGTGCACATGTTTGGAAATCGTTATGTCAGTTCAATCAATGACAGCCCTCACTGGGGTGATCACTGGCACAGGCTTCCAAAGTCCTCCCACAGAAGAGGGACTATACTGTGCAGAGAAAGACACTAGACAACCCGAGGGTCCCAAACACTGTTCTGACCACCAGCACCAACAACACGTGCATAGAACCCAGGGAAGAAAACAGATCCTGTCCATGCCACTCTGTTTTAACATTGGCATGGGTCCCAGTCCCAGCTGTGTCTGTACGAGGAGGCAAGTGCAGGGGTCCAGGCACCCCACTGAGACTTGCCATGCTGGGGACTCACAACCCAGGCTCAAGGAGGTCAGAGTCCCTGCCTGTAGTTCAGACACAGAACTGTGTTCTTCCCTTTGTGTACCAGGTTAAGCTCAAACACCGGGATTTTGGGTTGAGGTCCAGGAAGCTTGCTTCAAATTCCTCTAACTGCCACTGATATGAAGTTCTGCTCTTTGTATTGTTCCTTAACTGTCCACTGGGTTTGTGGAACCCATCTCAGGGCACCTGTGCTGAACCCAGAGTGCATCTGGGTCACTTCTCTAGTTCCCAGGTCTCTTGCACACACTCGCCCTGACATAGAGAGCTGTTCTGGTTTCCCTACATCAAATCACACCACGTTCCTCCTGGTGATCACAATCCTTTATCTTTTCTTTATTATTCTCTGTAAAATTTGAGACAATTTCACATACTACACATTTTAGTGATTTTCTTTATGAGACATTGTTTCCTCATACTAGAATATAAGCTCAGTTTTTGCTCATTGTTGTACTTTGGTGCCTAGATCACTGCTTAACAAGAAGATGATTGAAAAATTAATTGGGTGGCAGGGATCTGGTGCAGCAGCTGCATAACTGGTATCGAAATGATTATTTTCATTCCTGGCTCCTCTGCTTCTGAACTTGCTTTCTGCTAATGGATACTGCATGAAGGCAGCAGGTGAACTCCCCAGGACTTGAGTCCCTATGTCCACGGGGGAGACTCAATGAGTTAATAGTTCCTGCCTTTGACTGGGCACAGCCTGGGCTGTTGCAGGCATTTTCAGAGTCAACAAGTATATATAAGATATCTGTGTCTAATTAAAGAGTTTAACCAATGGTATTTGTGGCAAAAAAAAAATGACCTAAATGAAAGATCTCTGTGAGTGAGATCCCAGCAGAAAGAACGGGCCATCAAAGAAGGCAGTACCTTTCTCTGAAAGGAGGAGAGAACTTCCACTTTGACTGTGGCCTTGTCTAAACAAGATCGGAGCTGGTGAACTCAAGAGGCTCCCATTGCCTTGGCAGTTCATGACAAGAGCCTTGGGTGATTACTGATGTCATAAATAAGAGTGTCAATTGTTAAATCAACAATGGGAGTCACTGTGCACCTGCTTCCCATGTAGGACCTCTGTCTTTAATGTGTTGTACTATGTGAATTAACGGTAAAACTACTACTCAAACAGTACTCTATACTTTGTGTGTCTTTATGGGTGCAGTCTGTTAAAATATTTACATAGTATATACTAAGTTGATCTTCTGTATATAAAGATAATCGAAAATGAATCATGATGAAGAATGGGATGGGAGAGCGAGTGGGAGATGGGATGGTTGTGGGTGGGAAGGAGGTTATGCTATAATTCAAAACTTGTACTCTGGAAACATATCTATTAAATAAAAGTTGAAAAAAAGATATCTATCTAGATCTCCAACTTTCTGCCTCTTAAATAAGATGAAAATAAAATGTTTAAAAATTAATTTTGATTTTATTTGACTTAATATAATGTTATATAATTACATTATCACTACTAAACTGCACAGAAATTAACCATAACCTACAGAGATAAATTAATCTATGTATTTCATTTTGTGACAGTTTATCTTTAAACAGAGGCTTAAAATCATTCACAACTTAAGTGCATTAGAAGATAATAAGTAAAATGTGAATTCACTAAGCATCAAGATTTTAGAAGGAGGAAAAGTATGGCAAGGAATTTTAAATACTAATTTGAAGCATAAGTGATACAGAAAACTTGGATAGATTAATAGAATGGCTATACTACAATTAAATGGGTTGATTAGAAAACTAGAATGTTAGGTATAGAGAGAGGTAAAAGGGAGAGAGATGAGCTAGGTCAGAATCTCATGCCACTGGTGCTACAAGCAAGAATGTGAAGTTAAGGTCAAAGCTGCTGTGTTCAGAATCCTCTAGCAATTAAAGGAAAAGGGTTACAGGAAGGACAAAGCATCCATGCCTACTCTGTGTAGATGGAGGAAGGCAGGAAACATCATATTTGCTTGTGGCTGCAACAATTCCTGCTGGGCAGTGACAGATGCAACCCCAGAGACAGAGCTGATCGCAAAAGGAGTGATAGGCTCCAGGAACCAGTGCACCTGCTCAGCCGCACATGAAACAAAAATCGCATCGTTAAGATGCACATTCATCGTGTATCTCCTGAATGCTCACAACACGTGTTCTACCGTAAATCAGCTGTTCGTGTGCATCAGTAGCCAAAGCTGTCCATGATGACTAGGAACAAGGAGAGCATCACACATTAACTAGACAATTGAGATGGCAATAGATAATTGTGCAGAGGTTAAGTGCTGGGGTAAGATTTGTCATGTTGCCTACATTATGGTCAGCAACGTGATCAAATTTTGTCAACAGGAATAAATATATATGGGAAGTACTGGTCACACACAGTATTTGAGGACCATTCTCATATGTCCTTATTCTATGAGCTCCTGTCCCCCAAACACACACATATGAACACAACCTAAGGCCCATGTCCAGTTTCTCACATCTCCTCTTAAAAGACAGAGTGCACTATTCTCCCTGTGACTGCTTCTACCCATATAGATCCAGAGAACTAGTTACTATGACTCTATATCTTAAACTCAGTAAACTTCACATTTCTCAGATTCAAAAATCACTGGATAAAGAAATCTCTTATCTTTATTTTTCTCAGTGTTTAATTTGCAGATGAAAAAGTGAAGGTCCAGGAAGAGTACGAAGTGGTTCCAGAGCACATCTCCCACCCTGCCTTTCCAGATTTCATAGCTAGGTCATTTAGGTATCGTTCATCTGAAGATTTTAGAACATGGCTTTCCACCCTTGCACAGCAGATGGCCACAACATTTTCCACTACCCCTTGCAGGCATGGGCTGGGATCTTCTATCTGTCTAGGAGAGGCTTGGCCTTTGCCTGGAGGGCCAATAGGGGAATGGCAGTGAGAAGATGAAGGTCCTTATGGCTGGCAGCCACTTTGAGAGCAGGTGAGAGCATATAGGAAGTGAAGACTCAGCATGGGTTCTTGGGCTGTTGGAAGAAGGCTTAGAGACAAAGGAGGCAGCTAGAGAAGAGGCTCCTGTGATGGGGGAGGGGAGGCTGTCATCGTCCTCAGGTCCCTTGGATGTCTTCATGACCTTTTGTTTTCCCAGCAATCATCACAGCACATTTCCTGTTGCTCTTCACTTTAAGTTAATAACGCTGCTACACCCTGCATATTTTCTTATTTATATCTGCTTGAATGTTTATTTTGAATATAAAAAAGTAAAGCAGTACTTTTATTTAATAAGTCATGGCACCCTATTATTTCTTATTCTATGACAAGCTACTCTCTGGTGTATATAAACTGGGCCCACACATTGACTTCAGGGGAGTAGAGAGTTAATTCTTTGTGGAATTCATGAATAATGTCCTCTGAAGGGGGGCTTCGGGTTGTAGAATGAGTAATCTATTGTTGGAGCAAGGAGGGAGTGGATAATAAATGTATTAGGCTATGATCAAAGAGATAATGAATTTATGTAAACTAAACTAGTTTGTTTCCAGCCTTACTGATGTATTAGTGATAATAATAAATTTTATTTATCTAAAATACATTACCTAATAGCTTGATATATAATACACACACACACACACACACACACACACACACACATATGTATACGTGTCTTGTACTATAAAGGAACATCAACTCAAAGACTGATTACCAGACTGGCGCTGTGGCACAGAGGGTTAACTCCCTGGCCTGAAGCACCAGCATCCCTTTTGGGCACCAGTTTGAAACCAATCCAGCTCTCCGCTGTGGCCTGGGAAAGCAATAGAAAGCAGTAGAAGATGGCCCAAGTCCTTGGGCCCCTGCACCCACATGGGAGACCCGGCTCCTGGCTTTGGATCAGCACAACTCCAGCCGTTGCGGTCAATTGGGGAGTGAACCATTGGATGGAAGATCTCTCCGTCTCTCTCTCTCTCTCTCTCTCTCTCTCTCTTTCTCTCTCTCTCTCTCTCTGTGTGTGTGTGTGTGTGTATGTAACTCTGACTTTCAAATAAATAAACAAATCTTAAAAAAAAAGACTGATGACCTAAATATTAAGCTTGAGCCCTTACAATTGTTTTATTTTAAAAGCTTTTGATTAACATACAATACTTGTACATTTCATGGGGCAAAGTTCAATATCTCAACACTTACGCACTGCAAGAACCAACCAAACCAGGCCAGTAGGCGTCTCCCTTTCCTTACACGTTTGCAGCCTGCCAGGTCTTTCCTTTCAGTCCTTTACAGTGTATAAAGCATTACTGTGAATCTTCGTCAGCCCACTGTATTGGCCTCTTGGGACTGCTGTCCACTGGGTTGGATGTCCACTTACAGTCTATCTCTATTCCCTTCCTCAACCTCCAGACCTCCGCTAGTCAGTGTTATAAGCTCTGCTTGGCTCTTGTTTGAACTTACACATATCAGAGAGATATGGAGTATTATGTTTTCAACTATGTCATATTTCACCTGACATAATGATCTCCAATTCAAACTAATTTGCAGCAAATGTCATTATTCCAATCATTTGATGGCTGAAGATTATTTCATTATGTTTGTATACCAAATTTCCTCTATCAATTCTCCCAAAAAGGACTTTTAGATACATGCTGTAAGTTGGTTGTTGTAAATAATGCTTATGATTAACATGAAAGGGTAGGTATCTTTTATATGCTGATTTCATTTCCTTTGGGCATGTACCCCAAAGAGGGATAGCTGTGTCAAATGATATATCTAAAGTTAGTTTTTAAGACAGCTCCATTCTGTTCATCACATGGTCATAATAATTGAACTCCCACCACACCCCTGCCAGAATCCATTATTTTTTGTTTGTTTTTTCAATAATACCAGTTTTATCGGGAACGACGTGATGTTTCATTGTAGCTGTGGTTTGTGTTTCTCTGATGACTAGTTAAATTGTGCAGTTTTGTGTACTGTTGGTCTTGTGTATTTCTTGTTCTGAAAACTGTCTATTCAGAATCTTTGCCCATTTATAACTGGATTCTTGCTTTTTGTTGTTGAAGTTTTTTTATTATCTTATATTTTCTGGATATTAACCTCATGTCAGTGTGTAGTTTGAACATATTTCTCCCTTTCTGTCACTTTCTGTTTACACTGTTGATTCTATCACTTGCTGTGCAGATCCCTCTAGTTTGAAATATTCCCATTTATCTATTTTTCAGTCTATCTCGTTGCTGGGAGAGGGTGATGTAGGCAGTCCCTTGGCCTCCCAGGCTGACAGTAAAGCTAGGTGCTTTGGATTCTCACAGCTATGAGGCTCTTATTGTCCTGCTGATGCACAGCAGACCTAGGTAAGGTGGGGGTGGTGCAGCCAGAGACAGTCATCGGATTCACCATGGTGCAGGTCTCTGCCTGGTTGTAGGGCAAATATGTGTCCCGTGCCTCTGAGCACTGCCTGCAGTGTAGCGACCTGTAGGGTTTTCCTGGTGCTGGATTTCTGCACAGTAGGCCCAGCTCCGTGTCCAGGCAGAGCTCTAAGCTCACTGTCCTGCTCTACTTCCCAGTAGCTGGAGTTTAGTCTGCTGTCTGCCAGAGTTTTGAGAGAGATGCAGAGGCTATTCCCAGCCCAGATTTACACTAAGTTGAGTCACTCTAAGTCTTACAATTACCCATTGCTGCACAGATGCAGGGAGTGTACTAGGCCTGCATATTGTTGGTGGTGTTTCAGGCCAAAGCCAGTCTGTCCCCCTGAGACACAGGTGTCCACCTGAGGCAGGGACTGAACTTCAGGTAAAGTGCTACGTTCTCTGTTCCAACCTCTTCTATGGAGCTGGAGTCTTCCTCAGCTCTGTGCTGGAGGTTGGTGGAGGGTTGTTAGAGGCAGCTTTTAGCCTCCTGGCTAAGAGGATCTCATGGCTCAGTCTGCAGGTACTGGCTTGGGGAAGTGTCCCCTAGGTTTCATCACAATGGGCA
Organism: Sylvilagus floridanus; assembly: GCA_949820135.1. Classification (NCBI taxonomy): domain Eukaryota; kingdom Metazoa; phylum Chordata; class Mammalia; order Lagomorpha; family Leporidae; genus Sylvilagus; species Sylvilagus floridanus. Next base: position 117,277,159 of record OX463238.1, on the reverse strand, counting down.
TGGTACTGGGTCTCAGGCTTAGGGTCTCGACTTCACTTCCATTCCCTCTCACACTGGTTTACTGGGAGCCCTGGCAGATGTGACACGGCAACTCTTCCCTACCTTCTTCAAGGCAGTTTTTCTTACGTTTCTCAAACTAGGCACTGTGGCCTTTTACTTGGCCTGCTTGGCTTTGGGAAATTAATGATGCATGAAGGCAAAGGCACAGGTAACAAAAGGCCAATGAGCAAATGGGATTGCACTAAAATGTGAAACTGCCATGCAGCAAGGGAAACATTCAGTTAGTGTACAGGCCACCTATCTTATATGCAAGGATTAATGTTCCATCAAGGGAATGAGCTAAAATAATTTGAATCACAGATGGCATCTTTTTAAAGAAAATTCAAAACAATCAGCAACAGTATAATTGATAAATTTATTTAGCAAAATCATTAGATGCAGAGTGTTATGCAAACAATTATGTTTCATGCATTACTAAATATGATTAGTGAAAGATGTGGTATGAATATTGAAAATATGTCAGGAACTCAAGCCATTTAATACTAAAAAACAAATCAACTGATAAAAATATGGACAGAAATCTGAATATGATATTCTAAAAGGTTGTTTTAATTTTTGGAAATATAATCCTTTTTTGTAAAATGTTTACTCATTTATTTTCACTTATTTCAAAGGAAGAGAAAAGAGAAAGAGAAAGAGAGAGAGAGAGAGAGAGAGAGAGAGAGAGATTCCATCTTCTGGTTCAATCTCAAAATTCTACCACAGGACTCACTCGGCCAGGCTGAAACTGGGGGGCCCAGAATTCAGGCAGGGACACAATTATGTGAGCTGTTTTCTGCTGCCTCCCAGAGTGAGCATTAGCTGGGAGCTGAACAGGGAGTGAAGCTGGGACTTGAACTCAGCTACTCTGATGTGGGATGCGGGCATCCCACATAGCATCTGAACTGCTACTCCAAACACCTGTCCCATATTGAACTACATTTATTGATTAAATATTGGTAAATAAAATAGCCTATGTGTTTCCATATTTTTATCATTGCCAATAAATCTCTGAATATTCTGGTACATAAACAATTTCTATATATATGCTTACAGTTGAAAGATGAAACACAGAAGCCCAGTTGCTGGGATCAGGGGAATGTCTGTATGTTCAGGCACTCTCAGTGTTGATTACATCTCATAAATGATGCAGAGACTATACTGCCACATGCACCTGAAACCAATGCCAACAGAGGGTGTTAAACTGACCCCATAGTATACAATTGCAGGAGAAGGTCTTTCAGTACCAAAGCAACCCCCTAAGTTAGTCAAAGCAGCTAATACACTAATGCATAATCATGAATGTCCTCAAAATGATTGCAAAAGAATGGAATTAAAAGACATAACATATAATATATAACAATATATCACATATATATATCATATGTAATATACATTCTGTATTATTTGGTTTATAGATATTATCTCTACTAAATAATAATATACCCTACTTTCCTCCCTTTTTAATCTTGGCCAGGAGTCTCAGGTTATGTGATGTTAACAGCTCTGCCTTCAGGAAAAATATTTTCGTGGTGTTTATATCATATTCACATATGAAGTGAAATTGGCAAAATGCTAAAAATTTTAATTTAGTGTGGTCATTGAACTACTTTAAAAATAGTAACAGCTTCTGGAAAAATATAACATCAAATTTAAAGAGATTCAGTTCCACAATTGGAAGATATAGTATGAATGAATGGATACCAAAAATAAAAAATATATATGATTCCCTTCTGCCTGTAACAAACCAATTTCACTTTTCATAAATTAAAAACTATTAAAGATGCAAAAATATTAAAACTGAATATATAGAAAAAGTTATTCAGTGGAAATAGAAACTAATAAGGAAGAGTAGCTTTATTTACATCAAGTAAAATATACACAAAATAAGAAACCAAAAACACACAAGGAAAGCTACTAAAATGATAAAGGAGTCAATTCAAGAAGGTGAAATAACAATTGTGAATATATATGTACTCAAAAATGGGTCACATATATGAGATAAATATTTTCTAAAAGGGAAGATACAAATTTCTTTTTTTTAAAAATTTTTATTTATTTATTTATTTATTTATTTATTTTTTGACAGGCAGAGTGGACAGTGAGAGAGAGAGACAGAGAGAAAGGTCTTCCTTTGCCGTTGGTTCACCCTCCAATGGCTGCCGCGGATGGTGTGCTGCGGCCGGCGCACCGTGCTCATCCGATGGCAGGAGCCAGGTGCTAGGTGCTTTTCCTGGTCTCCCCATGGGGTGCAGGGCCCAAGCACTTGGGCCATCCTCCACTGCACTCCTGGGCCACAGCAGAGGGCTGGCCTGGAAGAGGGGCAACCGGGACAGAATCCGGTGCCCCGACCGGGACTAGAACCCAGTGTGCCTGCGCCGCAAGGTGGAGGATTAGCCTGTTGAGCCACGGCGCCGGCCGGAAGATACAAATTTCTAAACAGTAATATTTAAGGACCTCATCATAATTTCCTTAGTGAGCAGTTCATTCAACAAGGAAATTTGAAGTTAATTGATGCCATTGATTAAATGGATCTTTAAAGACATTTACAGAACATTTCACCCAATAGATGCAGAATGAGCACTCTTCTCATCTGTGCATGCAACATTCCCCAGGATAGACTATGTGCTGGCCACAAAACAAGTCTCAACAAATTTAAAATGCCAAAATCATATCACATGTCTACCCTCACTATAGTGTGATAAAACTAGAAGTCAATACAAAGGGAACTTTAGAAATTATACAAATATGCGGGAATTAGATGGCATACTTTTGAATGCAATGGATCACTGAAAAAAATCACAAGAGAAATTAAGTATTTCTTGAATCAAATGAAAATGCAATCACAAGTCAGAAACTTATGTGATTAAGCAAATCACTACTGAGAGGGAAGTTTAAGAGTGAATTCCCACATCATAAAATTGGAATGATTTCAATAGATAACTTTCCAATGAAGTTCAAGGAACCAGAAAAACCAAACTCAACTTTGTAGGAAAGAAATAAAAAAAAATGATGAAATTGATAGAGAATAATTGCAGCTTAAATCACAATAGCTAAGATTGGAATTAACCCAGATGTTCATCAATTGATGACAGGATGAAAAAAAAAAAATGTGTTATATATACACCATGGAATACTACTCAACCATAAAAAAGAATGAAATCTTGTCTTTTGCATTAAAATGGATGTAATGAGAAGCCATTATGCTTAGTGAAATAATTCATTCCCAAAGACCAATATCATATGTTTTCTCTGATTTGTGGTCATTAATGTACAGAACACAAAAATGTAATTATGTGAGTGAAATTGACATTTTGAGATTTGATTATTGTTTACAGCACTTGTCTATAGAGGAACACCACTTTCTCTACTAAGTACTTGTTGAATTTTTTATTTGGTGAAGGGTTAAGCTTGTGATTATAAAATAAACAAAGAAGGTCATTATAAAATTTAAAAGAAAAAATATGAAAGGAAGGAGGAGAGAGAGTGGGAGCATAGCCATGAGGGAGGGTAGTGTGAGAAGTATTATTATGCTATAAAATCTGTACATATGAAATACATGGAATTTGTTCACCTTCTATAAATAAAAAATTAAAATTAGAAAAGAATAAGAAGATCAACAAGACATAGCTCCTTTTTATGGAAAGATAAATTCAATAAATCGCTAACTAGAAGTGCAGAAAAGAGAAGATCCAAATAACTAAAATCTGAGACTAAAAATGAGGCATTATAACTAATAATAAAGGAATAAAAAGCGTCATTAAAGAGTATTATGAACAACTACATCCCAATCTCCTGGAATGCCTAGAAGAATAGAGTGAATTGATAGACACATAAAACTCACCAAAACTGAACCATGGAGACGTGAAAACAATCTGAAAAGAGCAATAATAGGTAGTAATATTAAGTCAGCAAACTTCAAAATTAACAAAGGGAAGTCCACAAGTGCTGAATTATAGAATCTTTTAAAGGAAAACTAACACTAATAATTCTCAAATGCTTCCAAGGAGTTGAAAGGGAGAGAACTGTTGCAAACTTGGATGAGGCCAGCATTTCTAGTATTACCTTGATATCAAAGCCAGGTAAAGATGCAACCACGAAGAAAATTACAGACCAATATCATTGGTAAACACAAATGAAAATTTTCAACAAAATACTAACACACTGAACTGATTAAGGAGGCTTCATCTTAGGGATTCAGGGATGGTTCAACAGAAGCAAACAGATGTATGTGATGGTTCACATCTCAGAATCCAGCAAAAATTCAGAATCATCTCAATAGATGCAGAAAACACTCAATAAAATTCAACATTCTCTCATGATAACCCCCAACAAATTGGGTATTAAGGAGTGTAACTCAACCCAGTAAAGCCTATATATGACAAAATCACAGCCAACATCAATTGCATTGAAAAGGAAAAAAAAAATCAATAATATTTCTTCTGTGATCTGGAAGAACAAGTGGATACTAACTTCCACAATCTGGCAATTCTTCAGATCTAGCTTTGTGCTAATGAGCTCAATACACGGGCCCCTGATATCCATTTGGCAAAACTGGATGGATTTCCAGGTTCCTGGCTTTGGGCTACTGTGGCCATTTGGAGAGTAGTCAGCAGACAGAAGCTCTCTCTCTCTCTCTCTCCGTCTCTCTCTCTTTCTGTTACTCTGCCTTTCAAATATATATTTTTTTATGTGAGAATCGACCTTTAAACACCTGAAGGGTAACTTAAGTCTGAAAGACAGGTGAATGTAACAGGAAATGTGACTTCAAGATGGCTTCTGAGGAGCCAGCGCTGTGATGTAATAGGTTAAGCCTCTGCCTCTGGTGCCGGCATCCCTTATTGGTGTCTGTTCATGTTCCAGCTACCCCTCTTCCATTCCAGCTTTCTGCTAATGTGCCTGGGAAAGCAGTGGAAGATGACCCAAGTCCTTGGGCCTCTACACCCACAAGGAAGACTCTCAGGAAGCTCCTGGATCCTGGCTTCAGATTGGGCCAGGTCTGTCCATTGTAGCCATTTGGGGAGTGAACCATCAGATGGAAGGCCTCTTTCTGTCTCTCCCTATGTCTATAACTCTACGTCTTAAGTGAAAAAATACTTTTTTTTTTTTAAAGATGCCTTCTGATTTAGAATGAAAGAGGAAACCATTGGCTGGCGCCGTGGCTCAACAGGCTAATCCTCCACCTTGCGGCGCCGGCACACTGGGTTCTAGTCCCGGTTGGGGCACCGGATTCTGTCCCGGTTGCCCCTCTTCCAGGCCAGCTCTCTGCTGTGGCCAGGGAGTGCAGTGGAGGATGGACCAAATGCTTGGGCCCTGCACCCACATGGGAGACCAGGAGAAGCACCTGACTCCTGCCATCGGATCTGCGCGATGTGCTGGCTGCAGCACACTAGCCACGGTGGCCATTGGAGGGTGAACCAATGGCAAAGGAAGACCTTTCTCTCTGTCTCTCTCTCACTGTCCACTCTGCCTGTCAAAAATAAAAAAAAAAGAGGAAACCATTATGATTTGGAGTATAATTGAGGGATTTCATTGTGAATCCTAAGCTTAAACATCACAGGTATTGATTAAAAGAATGAGTAGAGTAGAATTGTAGGTACAGAGAATTATATAAGGACAAGACAAATGCAGGGTCATGGAATATGCCCTTAGGATTTGATGTTATAAGAGAGAAGGATTAGACAGAGATCAATGTAAATGTACTCAGAATTGCCCACTAATTAAAGGGACAAATGAGGGAAGTGAACATCTCTGTCTACTGTGTGGATGATGGAACATAGGGAACATCAAATTTGTTTGTGGCTGCTACAATCTAGGCTGGGCAATGGCAGATGCAAACCTAGGGGCAGAGATGGTGGCATGATGGAGGCTACCACAAACAGAGCACCTGCTGAACCTCACTTATGATGAAAATCTTGTTAGTAGGATGCACACACACACTAAGCGTCATCCGAAGACCCACAAGACACGTTCTACCTTAGATCAGCTGCTCCTGTGCTAAGATAAGGAGATGGAGGGTAAGTTACCAGGAGCCATCTGTTGAAGCTGTAATTGCCCAGGGGCTAAGCACTGCCGTCTCTGTGAGCAGGTTGGAGTCTCACTTGAGTCTCACTTCAGTTAGTGCATGTTAAGGAGCACAGATGGTGTAATCGCCTTTCCTAACCTCCCAACTAACCTCTGGGGAACTTCCCACCAACTGGCTCAGGGATTAGAAATTCTCCTGCTGTTTGCTTCAAAAGAGTTCAGTTCAACTGCTCATCCTGTTGCAATATCTTGGCCCCCTTGACCAAGCTTTTTTTGAAGAAATTTTTTCTGCTCTTTTCAAAAATTGTCTGGTGCATTAAGCCAGTCCCAAAGGGACAAATATCATATGTTCTCCCTGATCGGCGACAACTAACTGAGCACCAAAGGGGAAACCTGTTGAAGTGAAATGGACACTATGAGAAACAGTAACTTGATCAGCTCTTGTGCTGACTGTTGTTGTACAATGTAATACTTTATCCATTTTAGTATTTTTTTATCCTAGTACTAGTGGTTGAACTCTGTAATTAACACACAATTATTCTTAGGTGTTTAAACTTTAACTGAAAAGTGATCCCTGTGAAATATAAGAGTGGGAATAAGAGAGGGAGGAGATGTACAATTTGGGACATGCTCAATCGGATCTGCCCCGAATGATGGAGCTAGAATTGTGCCAGGGGATTCCAATATAATCCCATCAAGGTGGCATGTACCAAGGCCATCTCACTAGTCCAAGTGATCAATTTCAGTTCACAATTGATCACACTGATAGGTCTAAGAGTCAAAGGGTTCACACGAACAAGACTAGTGTCTGCTAATACTAACTGATAGAATCAAAAAGGGAGAGAATGATCCAACATGGGAAACGGGATACACAGCAGACTCATAGAATGGCAGATGTCCTAAATAGCACTCTGGCCTCAGAATCAGCCCTTAAGGCATTCAGATCTGGCTCAAGAGCACATGAGAATGTTTTAGGCATGGAAAGCCAAGACACTCTGAAAAACAAAAAAGGAAGACCTAAATGAAAGATCTCTGCAAGGGAGATCCCAGTGGAAATAATGGGGCCATCAAAGAAGGAGGTACCTTTCTCCGAAGGGAGGAGAGAACTTCCACTTTGACTATGACCCTCTCAGAATAAGATCGAAGTCGGCGAACCCTAAAGGCTTCCATAGCCTTGGCAACTCATGACTAGAGCCTAGGGAGATTACTGACGCCATAAACAAGAGTGTCAAATTGTTAAATCAACATCAGGAGTCACTGTGTACTTATGTCTCATGAGGGATCTGTCCTTAATGTGTTATCCAATGTGAAGTAATGCTATAACTAGTACTGAAACAGTATTTTTACACTTTGTGTTTCTGTGTGGGTGCAAACTGATGAAATCTTTACATAGTATATACTGAATCGATCTTCTGTATATAAAGATAATTGCAAATGATTAAAAAATCTTGGTGTTAAATTGGAAATTGCATAGATAATTAATCAATTTTTAAAAAATATCATGTAGGACCTCTGTCCTTAATGTGCTGTACATTGTGAATTAATACTATAACTAGTACTCCAACAGTATTTTGCACTTTGTGTTGCTATGTGAGGGCAAACTGTTGAAATCTTTACGTAATATGTACTAAACTGATCTTCTGTGTATAAAGAGAATTGAAAATGAATCTTGATGTGAATGGAAGTGGAGAGGGAGCGGGAAAGGGGAGGGTAGCGGGTGGGAGGGAAGTTGTGTGTGGGGGAGCCATTGTAATCCATAAGCTGTATTTTGGAAATTTATAATCTTTAAATAAAAGCTTTATTTATATATAAAACAACAACAACAACAACAAAAATTATCTGGTGCAATTTTTTTCACAATAGCAAACCTTGACTTTTTGATTTTCAAACTCTGCTGACAACCAAAGTAGAATGGAGGGGATTTTTAAAAACAGTCATTTTTTTCTCATTCCCCCCCCCCCCACTGCCATCAAAACCTCAGAATTCATTAAAAAAAAATCTGATCCTCCCATGACTGACAGCCCAGCCCACAAAACTCTCAGTACTTTAATGCTCTTTGGGAGCCAGCGCTGTGGAATTGTGGGTAATGACCTTTGATTCTCTTTGTTCTGGCTCCCACTCTCTAGCTTCACCCTGAGTCTTGCCATCTCCTGGAATTCTCCCTCTGTGAAGATTCAGTCCAGAGCTCCTGGTCCCTAACCTCACTCCTGTCTTTCTGCTGTAGGCAGGCATCTAGAATAAAATTGATCAGGTTTGTGAGCTGGAAGACACTCCTTAACCACGCCCCTGTGTGACCTCATGCCCCTACCTGACTACACCTGTGTGCCCAAGGGCCAATCAGGTTAATTAACCACTCCCCTTTGGGGGTTGATTAAAAGCCTGGGACACGGTGGGCTAGCCCTCTTCTTTTGGCTTTCTGTCCCTTTGCCAGTGTGGGCCCCTGTGGCCCAGTGCCTCCAGGGCATGTGGCCTTTGGGCCACTCGCCCCATGCTTCCTGCCCTGCATGCTCCTCAGCATGGTTATCTCCTGCTACTCCGTATGAACCCAGATTTATCTCCCTTTTAGATAGGGCCCTCACTCTCCTATGCATCTTTCTCATTGAATAAAAGCTTAAAATGTATCATGCTCCCTCTCTCATTTATGCCGATATTCAGAATTCTTCTCTGAATATCAGGCAAGAACCCACACGGGTTTATTTATGTTGGGAATTTATAAATAAGCACACTGTGATATTGTACGGCACCCCAAAGTCCAATATCATTTGGTACCCCAGATGGGACTTTTAGGGGGCCATATTCCGACTTCACTTCCAGGCCTCTCCCTGAGCTCTGCCTCCTCCTGTTACTCAGCATCATAAGGAGGGCTTTCATGCCTATCTCTGCCTTGGAAGGCTCTGAGTAGCTCCATGCCCAGACTCACCCAGAAAAACTCTGATCTGCTCTTAAGTTCCTTTTCTAATGTGTTAACTCAGAATTTAGACTGCTTAAAAAAAAATCAAACTTGAAGTTTGTTCAGATGGTTGTTCTCCCTTCCTGAGTTTGGTTCAGGTTTTATACTTTTCTGATGGGGTGAGTACATACCCTGGGTCAGTTTAAAACAACGCTGGTTTATGTGTGGCCATCAATCACGTTGAAAATTAAAGAATACCCCACTGAAAACTGAGGAGGACCTGGTAGCAGGTCACAGGCATCATCAATGACTAAGCAGGTGCACTGCCTCCCACACACATTCCCACAGGGTATGTGCTCTGAAAGGGGGAGAAGCAGTTGCTCTCAGTGACTCTCAGACATAAAGCTTGTTCCTCCTTAAGGTACAGGAGATGCCTCCTTGCCCATGGCTGCTCTCTTCTTGGCCATGTCTGAGGTGTGCATAAAAGTCCTGCTCCCGGAAACCAGTTTCAGGACATTTGCTCAGCACAGTGTCCTGACTGACTCAGGTCTCTGCAGTCACCATTCAGGTTCACAAATGCAGGATTCCACATACTTGCCTCAGGTGCTCTGTGAGTCTCTCTGTCTCTGGTCCATTCTCCACTGTTCTCTGTACCCTGTTACACCCAGCCAATGTGCTTTGTGGTACCCTACTTTTCTCTGAAACTTTAGCCTTTTTCCCACATTATTCTTTGGGTTGCATGATACCTATTACTGTGTCCTTCAGTTTGTTAACACTTTCCTCTGCCAGTTCCCATCTACTATTGATCTCCCAACATAAATTCTTTAATTCGCTTGTATTTCTTTTTTTAAAGATATATTTATTTATTTGAAAGTCACAGTTACACAGAGAGTGAAGGAGAGGCAGAGAAAGAGAGAGAGAGAGAGAGAGAGAGAGAGAGAGAGAGAGAGAGAGGTCTTCCATCCACTGGTTCACTCCCCAATTGGCCACAATGGCTGGACCTGCACCAATCCAAGCCAAGAGCCAGGAGCTTCTTCCGGATCTCCCATGTGGGTGCAGGGAACCCAAGGACTTGGACCATCATCTACAGCTTTCCAAGGCTACAGCAGAGAGCTGGATCAGAAGTGGAACAGCTGGGACTTGAACTGTCGCCTATATGGGATGCTGGCACTGATGGCTGTGGCTTTCCCTACATCACAGCACTGGCCACTCTTAAAGTGTTTTGAGGATCTAGGGGGAAATAAAAGCTTTTCTTCTCATTTCATTCCTTTCCCCTATGGATTGAAGTCTGAGTATTTGTCTATCCAAGGCCATGCCCGATGCCCTCATTTGTCAATGCCCCTCTGCCTCCCTCCTCAATGGCAGCAGTATCTACAGGAGAGTGGAAACTGCGATAGGCTTGGAGTGTGTTTGTTCTTCAAGGGATGCAGGTGTAGCAGGAGGGGAAGCCCTTCTCCCACTTTGCACCCCTCCACCCTCACACCAGTCTGTAGTGATGGGCAGATGTTCATTCACTCACAGGAGGAGACCCATTGCCCAGGATATTTCTTAGATGCACTGGGATTATAAGAGGCTTCCAACCTTCCAGCCCATGTTGAACAGATGGTTTATGGATATTTTCAGTACTCTTAAAACCATAAATAAATATCCACATGGGTACAAGAGAAGTTAGCAACGCAGCAACTGATGCTCACTTTCCTATCTGCTGTCTCACTAAGAGTGTCACTCAGCATTTCTGTTCCCTGCCTCTTCTTTAGTTCATAAACAATAGTTTCTCTCCATGCTACTTTTTTTCTGATGATATCTAACTGTGATTTGATCCACTGTCTCCTCTCTATTCATTCTGCAGCCATACACTGTCCGATAGAAATGCCTACAAATGAAGGGAATGTGCCATTTCTTTTCTAACCATTACGGCAGCCACCAGGCATGTGTGCAGATTGAGCTCTTGTAGAGTGGCTAGAGTGTCTGAATCTTTAATTGCATTTACTTTAAGTTATTATTGATTTAAGTATACTTGTAGTTAGTAATTAACATATTAGTGCATATGTAACTCTCCCTCAGCAACCAAGAAAATAATTTATCTCTTTTCTACATAACAAGTGAAAACTTGCATGAAAGAGTCTATCTTTCCCATCAAATATCATCTACTACATTCACCTACTAGGTAAAAACTATGCATCAAGTCACCTCTTATGCAATTGGCATGATACCTGAAAACTCTCTGAGGTCAAAGATCATTAGTGTTGCCAAACCAGATGATCAGGGAAGAGTTAATTGATAGTGAACAAGACAATAAGACTAGAAGCAAAGTAAGTTGGCCTTAAGGTGCACTTCACTCTCAGATGGTTGACAGTTGAGGTGCCATTCTCAGTATTCTAGACTTGAGGAATGTGAGGGTCAGAACATTTGTTTAGTGGACATGCAAATCTCTTGCTAACTGAACTATAATTGAACTTATTTCCTTTTGAACATTTTCCAGTCTTGGCCTGATTTGCTCTTTGCTTGAAGTTTGAGATCCAGGTCATGAATGGAAATTGGTTGCACAATTACAAGCAAGCACATCTCATGAATACCTTGGTCTCAATGTTGTCTGGTCTATTTGCGCCAGTATTCAGAATTCTTCTCTGAATAGGTGGCAAGAAACCACAGGCTTATTAATATTAAAAATTATTAATAACCAGTCATATAGCAACATTAGCCACATACCACTTTCTAAGAGATTTCCTGCTAGACAAGGTAAAATAATTTCCCTATAAGAAATCATGCTCCTTGTGATTGGGAATGAAATTGTCAGTGGGTCTCTCTGTGTTGTAAAAGTAATGAGTCAGAGATTCTCTAGGGGTCAAAATCTTTGAGAATGAGATATCTTAGATCCTTGGTTCTCATTGTTCAGTTTAAAGTAGAGAAAAGCAAGGCCCCAAGAGGTCAAGGAAAGTTCCCAGAGAGGGGGAGACAGTCCCTGTCTCAAGTCCTTCCTCACTAGAGATTGTAGGTCTGGCCTGGGAATCTCTCACCTGAATTAAGAGCAGAGTTACAGCCCCACCAAAGAACTTAGACAAATCCTTCTCCTTGACCCCTGGCCGCTCCTGAGCTGCATCCAGTCTTGGAGGGAGAGGATCCGCCTGGGCCTGGATGGCCACAGGAGAATATATAGCAGTGAGGAGGGCTGGGGTCCTGATGTCTGGAATCACCTGAGGACTGGGGAACAGGAGCCCAATTATGTGAGGAGTGAGAAAACAGAAGGCCTGTATTCACAAATCTGTTAAGGGAGGCTCATAGATAGAGGCTGTGATGAGGAGCTGTGCAGGTGATGTGGGAAAACTTAAGGTAGATAGCTAATTCATGAGCTGGAGGCCACACCTCCCCGCCCCCATGTAATCCTATAAACCCACCTGTCAATCAGACTATGTAACCACCCCCCTTTGGAAGTGCATAAGAAGCACGTGAAAGGGTGGGCTTTCTCCCACTCTCCTCTCCTGGACTCAGGGAAAGCCTGGTATAAAAGCCTGTCTTTACCCTTCCTGGCCCCACTCTCCCTTAATAAAGCCCTCAAGTTCCTAAGTATTCTTCTCACTCCTTAAATAAACTGTATCAGGTTACACTTCAAATTCTCCTCTAAGTATAAGGCATGAGCCTGAAATAGGAGCTGGAGGCTAACCTAGCCCAAGGAGGAGAGGCAGGGTCAGAGCTTCCATTGCCCCCAGGGGGGTGTCTTTGATGTTCCTCTGTTTTCACAACTTTCAACACAGCAGGATGCCCTGTGCTTAGTGTCAGGCTTCCCGCTGACAGCCTTGATGAGGATCTTGCTATCTGAGTTTTCCCACCTGCTTGAATATTGACTTTTAAATACAGACAATGGAAACAACAGTGTATTTATTCATAAGGTCAGGAAACAAATAGCTCTTCTTTCAGCAGATGGAACCTGCAGCTCTCTGGAGGCCTAAACCCTGCAGGAAGAAATGGATCTCACGGAGCAGAAGTCTACTGGAGGATGTAGGGCTTTCCATAAAGGTTTTGTGGGCTCCTGTGGAGAGGAGGCTCCTGTAAGGGACAGGTTTGGAGATAATAGATAGATCCTATCAGGGCAGAAAGTACAAATAGCTATTTTTGCCTGCAGGACTATTCATTTGACTTTCACTCTTTCCTTTATAGGTGAGAAAATCAGTTCCCAGAGACGTACTGGCCCTGTACACCTCATTCACTTACATCATACTCATTACCTAAAATTCTACTCTAGCTCTTTTATCTACTTTTAAATATTTATTCACTTATTTGAAAGTCTGAGTTACATAGGGAGAGAGAGAGAGAGAGAGAGAGAGAGATCTTCCATCCACTGATTCACTCCCCAGATGGCCCCAAGGGACAGGGTTGGGAGAGGCTGGTGCCAGGAGCCAAGAACCAGAGGCCAGGGGCCAGGAGCTTCATCTGTGTCTCCCATGAGGATGGCAGGGGCAAAAAAACACTTGGGCCATCCTCGACTGCCTTTCCCAGGCCACTAGTGGGGAGTTCGATCAGAAGTGGGACAGCTGGCATATGAACTCATATGAACTGAGGGCCATTTCCAGCATCAAGGCAGCTGTTTAAACCCCTATGCACAGTGCTGGCTCTAGCTCTTCTTTAAATCTGTCCAAAACTTCAATATCACTTATGCTTCCATTTGCGATTGACAGTGAATTTTTTCTTGCCATACTTTTCTTTCTTTCTAAAGTCTGAATGCTTCATAGAGGCACACTCTATGTATTACCTTCTCAAATACTTCAGCCTTCAGTGATTTTCATCAGCTGTTAAAGTTATACTGTCACACAATTTATGTACATGGGCTACCTGGATTACCTCTCTAAGTTTCCATGTTCTCCCTTGAAGACTAGAAATAATAATGTAACTTTTCAAAAAAGGCTTATTTTATTTATATTAAAGGCAGATTTCGAGAGGGAGAGATAGAGAGATATAGATAGATAGATAGACCTTCCATCTGCTGGTTCACTCATCAGATGGCCAGGGCTGGACCAGGCCAAAGCCATGAGCCAGGAGCTTCATCTGGATCTCCCAAGTGGGTGACAGGAATCCAAGTACTTAGGCTGTCTTCCACTGCTTTCCCTGGTGCATTTCAAGGATACTGGATCAGAAGTGGAATAGGCGGGAATCAAATTGGTGCTAATATGGGATTCTGGCATTGCAGTTGGTGGCATAAGCTTCTATTCCACAATGCTGGCCCTGATACTGTAATTTTATGCTTTATGATGGATAGCATCAACTTAATCAGATGAGAATCCTCAGAATGGTTTTGTGGTCACAACCTGATAGGTGACTTTGTAGACATGGTGGATGAGTGTCTGAGAGTCAGTGAGTGTTTGGCGGAGAGAAAGGGAAGCCCAGAGGAGGAAGACACAGATGACATTTCACTATGATGTCAGGCTGGGTCTTCAGAGACACATGCTTGTCAGCAAACCAGATGTCTCCTGTGGGAACAAGAAGATAAGCTCAGGAAGTACACAATTACCACATGTGGTATGTCTGTTGGAGTGGATGGAGCGCCAGGGGGAGCTGCGGCTGTCTCAGGGCAACCTGTGCATCTGATGTCCTTTGCTTAGACCTAGTTCCCTGTCTTCACTAACTGATGAGTGGGATGTTTGGTATCAAAACCTCAGCTCCCTGCAGCACTATGAAAGAACCCCAGGTGCTTCTTTTCATTTTTCCCTTGTGCTCTTTTGAAGCTATATTTTATGGGTAGTATCGTGTTCCTCGTAGCTTAAATGAACTGTAGAGAGCCCAAGTTGCAACGTGCAGTGGAGGAATTGAGTGCAGTGTATGCGAAAATCAGCTTTATTTTGCACAATCCAGCTTCCAGTATTTATGTAGATACCATGCACAAGACTTTATCAGTGTAGTACTCTTTTCTTTTTTGCTTTACTTTACGGCATTTTTGTTCTCAGCCTTTTCCAATCCAAACTGGTGTTAATTCAATTAGCTGTGAAATCCTAGATCTAAGAGGCTTGTGTTATGTTTGGCTCTTTTCAATAAAACTCTACAATTTTGCTTAAGTGGGTAGTGGTTTTTCCTGAGACGTAAGCTTTCATGATTGCTTCTACTGAAGCTGACAGTGATCCCTTGCATTACTTGTGGGGAATGTGAGAAATGTCTTTAAAACTCTGAAAGTACATCTTGGTGCAGGCACTGTGGCACAGTAGGTTATGCCTCTGCCTGCACTGCCGGCATCCCATATAGGCCTGGATGAAATTCCCAGCTTTTCCTTTCTGCTGATGGCCTGGGAAAGCAGCAGAAGATGGCCCAAGTGTTTGGGCCCTTGCACTCATGTGGGAGACCCGGAGGAAGCTTCTGGCTCCTGGCTTCAGATTGGCCCAGCTCTGGCCATTGCAGCCATTCAGGAAGTGAACCAGCAGATGGAAGACCTGTCTTTTCTCTGAATCCCCCTCTCTCTGTCTGTAACTCTGTTTCTCAAACAAACAAATAAATAAATATTAAGAAAAAGAAAGTGTATCTCATCGCGGTGAGGAAAGGGACTGTAGAAGATGGTTGGTAGATCAGACCTGTGGCTGGAGCTTTCATATCACTTTTGCTTGAAGCCTGAGTCCAAGTCAGATGTGTGGAATTTGGAGCCAGACTTTTGTTTAAAAGAATTTAAGATTCTGGGTCCTGCTTTTCAAAGAGATCAGACTAGGATACATGCGAGCATCATAGGAACACAGGCAGAGCATTCTCTTCAAGAATTTTATTTGGGGTAGGAAAGCAAAGGACATAGCAGAGGAGTAAAAACAGTTTCCCTTGAATTGTAAAAGCAAATAAGGAGCCGGTTTTTCTGTACTTCATCTTCTGGGGCAGCAGCGTCTATAGCGGACTCCATTGGCTCTGCAGTACCCCGAAAAGCGTTCAAAATTCGGACAATGGTGTCTTCTGCAAGCACAGATGCCCTTTATATCTGAGGACACAAGGAAAGCGTCAGGCACTGAGTCACAGGTGGGTGCCAAAAGGCGTGCTGGAGAAGTTGCATGTAAACTGAGTGGGAACATCAAATTGGCTCCAGCATAGCCAGCAGCATGGCCAACTCCCAGCAGTAGGAATAAACATATAAGCAAGTGCTGGACACATGGAGCCTGAGGCCAGTTCTCATTGTGTTCACTTCTGTGTGCTCTGACCCCATCACACACAGACATGAATGCAACCTTACTTCTGATTCCAGTTTCTAAACCTCTTTTGTTAGAGTTCAATATTCACCTTATAATTAATTGTACTTATTTAGATAAGATTAACTAGTCCATGTGCCTCTCCATGTCTTAGAACCTGAGAATGGCACACACAAATGTGATTCAAAAGTCTTTTCAAAAGATACTCTCAGATTCATTTGGCTTTCAGTATTCAATTTACAGATTTGAATATCACCAGCCAGGGAGGTTAAATAAAATTCATCTCAGTTACTCTCCCAGGCAATTCCAGAGTCCATGTCCTGTTTGTTCCCTGGGGTTTCTACCAGCTCAGCTATGTTGCATCTCTTACCTGGAACTTGAAGAGCAGAGCTTTCCTCCCCTGTAAAGTGGATGACGAGGTCCCGGTCTGATCCTGGCTGCTGTTGGTCTAGAACCTCATCAACATTTACTGAGAAGAGCTCAGCTTGGGCCTGCAGGGCCACCAGGAGAACGGCAGCAAGGAGGATGAGGGTCCTCATGGCTGGGAGGCACCTGCAGGATGAGAGAGCAGGACAGTGTGAGCAGTGAGGCATCTGTCTGTATTTGTGGGTCTGTTAGAGGAGGCTCACACAGCCCTGCTGCTGGAAGGGATGTGTGCCTTGTTAGGGAGGGAGAGGGCTGCCCTCAAATCCTCATGATGCTTCTCTGTTCTGGCAGCCCCAGTGTAACGTAAGTCTGTGTGTTTACTGACTCTTCTGAGCTGGGGCTCAAAATTTTTATACCGACTGCTAAATTTTCCTATTTCAACTTGTTTGAGCATACGCCTTTAATATTCAAGATGGAGAAGAAGCAGTGCTCTCATTTAATGAGACCAAGATGGAAGATGGGGCCTGCTGCTCTCTGAAGGTCTGAAACCTGTTCCCAGTCCTGGACCCTGTGAGTAGAGAGTTGATCACTACAGTGCTTAGGGCTTTCTGTTGTTGTGAAGGAGGGATTCAAGGTTATGGGGTGGGTAGGTTCCTGCTGCTGCTAGTGTGCAAATGAACTCGGTTGGTACTACAGAAACAAGTGGTCAAAGGGTAGAAGAGTGTTTATTTTTTCCTGTTTCATTGAAGCAGCAGTGACGATTTAAAATTGCGTGCAAAGAAAGTGCCCAATCTGACGATCTGATGTATTTATCCAAAATTGTACCCTCATCTCAAATCATACAGGAAAATTAAACTAAAGTGGATTCAAGCCTTGGAACCATAAAACCACTCAATGATCGGATAGAGATGAAACTTCTTGATGTGGATCTTCTTGCATATGGACAGAGGTGTTGCGCTGAATTGTGAAGCTTCTATAGAGCAAAGGAAACGATCAGCAGCAGAAGAAGCAAACTAGTAAACAGCAGGGGATATCTGATAAGGGTTAATATCCAAATAAGAGCATCCCAGCAAACATCTGAATAGCGGAAAATAAATTACCTGATTAGAAAATACAAAGGTCTGGATCAACAATTGGCAAAATAGAAGCACACATGAAGAAGCCGTTACTGTCTTCACTGGATGTGTTTAGTAGGATATCTGTGTTTCGAACAAATCATTTCACCTTTCTCTATTAACTCACAGGGCAGCCCTTGTCCCCAGCAGCCACAAGAGCCCTTCAGAAGAGCTGCAGGGAGTACATGCCTGGGTTCCTCCTGGGTAGACTCACCTGTAGGGTCAGATTACCGCTGATTCAATGGTACAACCACCAAGTGAGAGCTGATAGCTTTTCAGTACTTACAGATCCTCAGGCTTTGTGGGGTGATCAGAGAGAGGCACGCAGCAAGCAGTCCTCTGACCCAGGTCTCCAGGAGAAGCAGCTACCTCACATATGCAGCACAGGACTTCTATTTAAGAATCTCCTGGAGGGAGAAGTTTTCTCTCAAGATTTCTTAAGTTTACTTCCTATTGGGCAATTTAAGCAACTCTGGGGCCAGGACTATTTGGCAGTTTTTCAGGAAACTGGATTAAAACGGGGCTCAGCAGAGGACTTCTTGTCTGTATTGGTCAGCCTTGTGCACACCTAGGCAGCAATCACTATTTTTCTTGTGACCCCTAGGCCATTGGCCTAGGCTGAATCTTTTGGATCAAGAAAATGTCAAAGTCTACTGGAAACCATGGGCTCACCCTTTATAGTATATTCTTTGTTAAGGGAGCAGGGTGAAAACACCAATGCACACTCAGAGAATTTGGAATCTGATTGTTCAACCTCTTGAAGACCTGAGGTCTGCTCATTGTGCAGGGTGAGGAAGTTGGAAAACACTAGGTAGATTGTGCACTAGAGGAGAAATATGTAGCTATGTGGCACACTTTTGCTGGAGTCTAAACTATGGATGTATCAAGTGTGTGTTGTACCCCAGAAGGAATGAATGTTATCTAAATTCACTAATAGATGGGCTGGCAATAAATATTGTCTAGTAAGGACCCGTGAGATCGGTGAATGAGACTTAAAACATCCAGCAAGCTCCTCAGGAAGACTTCCAGAGTGAGAGCTCTGCAAATCAGTCCTGACTACACTGATTGAACCTATACCACGTGCCAGGTATGAATACCACGTGCCAGGGATATCAGGCTTCACATCACATATCTCTCCCCAAATTAACTGAATAGGAAGTCTCATGGCCACCAGTGCACCTGTTGAAATGTGCTGCTCTTCTCTCTCTTCCGCCTCCTTAAGGAGAGGTAAATAATATGGCTTTTGGTGAAAACAGAACGGAACAGGGTAACTTTCAATGTAATGGTACAGATGTGCTATCTAACCAGTCAATGTGGTCAGGAGGATGCTCACATCATCCAAGGGCACAAAGCAGAGTCTCAGGACCACCATATGTTTTTTGGAAGAAGGGAGGTGTCAGTCTGTGAAGGACTGGGAGCAAATGAATGAAAGAGGAAGTGTTTCCCTCCATCTCAAGACATGTAATGGTGATGACTGTATGGCCAGCGCCGCAGCTCAGTAGGCTAATCCTCCACCTGCAGCGCCAGCACACTGGGTTCTAGTCCCGGTCGGGGCGCTGGATTTTGTCCCGGTTGCCCCTCTTCCAGGCCAGCCCTCTGCTATGGCCCGGGAGTGCAGTGGAGGATGGCCCAGGTCCTAGAGCCCTGCACCCGCATGGGAGACCAGGAGAAGCACCTGACTCCTGGCTTTGGATCAGCGTGGTGCACTGGACACGTTGGCCATTGGAGGGTGAACCAATGGCAAAAAGGAAGACCTTTCTCTCTGTCTCTCTCTCTCTCTCTCACTATCCACTCTGCCTGTCAAAAATTAAAAAAATAAATGGTGATGACTGTGCCATATCCACAAGTTAGGTGTCACCCAAAGAAAAGTAGTGAGTTCCAGTGGTGGGGCAGACTGCAACAATGGCATTTGTGGAAATGGGCACAAGTATCAACCCAAGGATTTAGTAAATTTGGGGGTAACTATGACCCTGGCATCTCCACCTGCCGCCAGCTCAGGTTAGTGGAACATGCAAAGGGCAGCCAGAGGTGGAGCAGGGGTGGGAGCCACCAAGGGCAAGGGTTGGGTGGAACAGGGGAGGGAGAGGGGCACCAGCCGGTGCCAGGAGTAAGGAGACAGCCTGGCCAATATCCCCGGGCCAGGTAGGAGCTGAGTCTGTTCTGGGAGCAGGCCAGGCTGGTAGCACCCCCGACGGGGGAGCCCCTCAACCACACCCCATGGGGATGCCCGCTTCCCACTCTGGGTCAGTCCGTGTGCCTGGGACAACAGGAGAGACATGGAAGGCACTTTATAGGGAGCTGAGGCTGAAGCCAAGAGGCCTGGGTCCTAGGGCAGTGTGTGGTTGGGAAGAGGGCATGAACAGCTGCGGGCAGGGGCTGGGCTAGGTGACAGTTTTAAGTTTTAGGGATTTTGTAGTTGCATTTGGGACCCTGTGGTTGTGTGTGTGGAGATAAAAAGGAAATGTCTTGTGTGCACATGGGAAAAGCCCTGTTGGTATGGTAACCGCCAGTGGGGAACAGAAGTTATACTGGGAACAGCCTCTTTGCACAAAGCACACACTGCACTCCACAGATATTTCTCCACCAGGCAGGAGAGAGGGACATTATGGGGAAACAAATCCACATTTTTGTGCAACTCACAGGGAAGTCTCACAAACTTGTCCTTGTGGTTTTTCTGCAGTTGGAGTAGAGCTAATTGGGCTACCTATAAAGCAAAGTAGCATTCTGCAGGCTCATCTGTGAGATATTTAGTAGACTGTGAGCTAAGAGAGGCAACACTGATGGGGGCAGGTGTACTGTGTGTGATCCAGGGGATTTCTATCACCTATCACCAATCTATATCTTCTATCTTCTCTGCATAATTTAACGTCCACTCAGCTAGACAGAAGTCACCTGCATTTCTTTTAGAGACAGAACCTCCACTCCTTGAGCTGACAGTCAGGGTGTTGTGAAGTCAGATGTCAGTAAGATGATGGAATAGGAGTTCCCAGGTTTTGCTTCTCACACAGAAAGATGACCCAGAACTTATATTTGCGGAAAAATGAGTTGATGGAAGCGCCAGAACCTCACTATAAGACACAATCACAGGGCTGGCGTTGTGGCAGAGCAGGTAAAGCCACTGCCTGAACAGCTGGCATCGTGTAAGGGTGCCTGTTCATGCCGCTGCTCCGCTTCTCATCCAGCTCCCTGCTAATGGCCTGGGAAAAGCAGTGGAAAATGGCCTGAGTGTTTGGGTCCCTGCCACCCATGTGGGAGAACTGAATGAGAGGCTCCTGTCTCCTGGCTTTGAACAGGTCCAACACTGGGAATTGTTGTCATCAGGGGAGTGAATCAGCAGATGGAATCTCTCTCTCTTTCTCTCTCTCCTCTCTCTCCATGTAATTTTCTTACTTTCAAGCATAAATACATAAAATCTTTAATAAAAACAGCACCATCATTTGTGTTTTCCACAGAAATGAATAAATATCTTTACTGAAAGCTTAGGAAAAATGGTCTCCCTTTGACTGTGCCATCCATCCCACTCCCTGAAATTAACCAGAGAAAGATTCCTGGGGCTCCCAGGCTGCAGTGAGGTGGACATCCTGCTTTTGCAGCATTCTGAGATGCTGCCCAGGAAGCCCCATCTATTCTCACCTCATGGGGAACGAGATCCTGCGGTGGGGGGGAATCTGCTTTGTTTGATCACCTTTGACAGGTACAAACGAAGCATGGAGGGAGAGCCCACTGAGAATATAATTCAGATTTGGCAATAGGTCAGTGTGTCTGCTGGCAGTGGTACTTGATCAGTGCTACCAGCTAACAACACAGTCCAGTAAAAAGCCAGCTGGTCACTGTCTGCTCTGGTTTGCCTGTGCTTTAGTGGTGAACTCTCAGTGTCCACTACGATTAGAAGTTGAGTTCCCATGGTGGCCTTGTGAGAAGACCTTGGGTCACTGAGGATGTACTCCCAGAATGAATTATGGAATTCGAGTCTATCTGTCTTTCCTCTTTGAAATGTGGCTGGTGTCTCCCACACCACCTCCTATCATCACTCTCTGCCATCCTCCATGTGAGCTTCACCAGAACTGAGCCAGTGCAGGAGTTGTGAGGTGACCCTGAGCCTTCAAAACTGTCACCTGAGTAACCCTTTCTTCGCACAAGTGGTTTCCCTGGGGTGTTTTGTTATGCTAACCCAAAGCTGACCAATGGGCTCCCAGAAGAGATGAGAATTGCTGCCTAGCTGAATGCCTGCCTGTCCAGCCTCGGTTATTACCTGTGGCCCTACTCAGGGAGGAAGAAGCTCCCACATTGGATTTCAGCACAAAGTAGGCACCACTTTTCACCTCCAAGAGCTTATCAATGTTCCCTGGCTCCTAAAGATCACCCCTCGACCCCACCCCGAGATAGAAACGGCCAGTATTGCAAATTGTGACAAAAATGAATGACAGGTTCAATCAAAGCTGAGTTTGCTCCTACTCTCCCTGCCTCAAAGCACACACTGGACACCACTCAGGTGGGAGAGCAAATATGATCTGCTCATTCCTAGTTAGCAGAGTGGTCAGGCCAAACGTGTGCAAGCACTTAGTTTAAGGGCTTCTCCTATAAACCTGCTCCCCTGATGAACTCAATTAGGACTGTGCTCTTTGTCCAGGCCTGATCAGAGACTGTCACACTGCTATGGAGTGGTTAGGGTTACTGTGGAGCTCATCCGAATCTAGAGTAATGGCAGCCGCCTAGGCATTGGGAACCTGAAAGGAAGCTCTGTTTGCTCAGGACACAAGCAACAGGCCAATACAGAGTCTTAGGCTGCACCTTCCGGGTGACATCTACCTGTAAAATTAAAAAAATGGTGTCTTTGCAAATGTGCATACAGTAACGTAATGATTGAAATGTTACGAAGACTGTGGAAATCATGACACCTCCAAAAGATTCTAAGAAAGCTCCAATAACTGATCTTAAAGGATGGAGGACGTGGGGAGTAGCATTGTGGCACAACATGTTAAGCCCCCAGTTGTGACACATCCCTTATAGGAGTGTCTGATTCTAGGGCCAGCTATTATGGCCTTCATTTCTACCTTCCACATAATGTACCTGTGAGGCAGTAGATGGTGGCCCAAAGTACTCGATTTCTTGCCAGCCATGTGGGAGACCCAGATAGAGTTCCTAGTCCTTGAGTGGGCCTGAGGCAACCCTAATATTTCTGGCATTTGAGGAATTAATCAGAAGATGGAAGATCTCTCTCTGTGTATCTCCATCTCTGTCACTCTGCCTTCCAAATAAATAAATAAGTTGGAGCTGGCATTGTGGTGTAGTGGGTAAAGCTGTCACCCATGATGCTGGCATACTGTATGGGTGCCAATTCAAGTCCTGGCTGCTCCACTTCTGATCCAGCTCCCTGCTAATGGCCTGGGCAAAGACATAGTATATAGCCCAAGTGGCTGGGCCTCTGACATCTAAGTGGGAGATCTGGATGAAGCTCTTGACTCCTGGCCTCAGCATGGCTCAGATCTAGCCATTGAAACCACTTGGAGAGTAAACCAATGGATGGAAAATCATTCAGTCTTTTCCTCTCTCTCTAACTGATTTTCAAATAAATAAATAAATCTTAAATAAAACCCAAATCTTTCAACATAGAGAAAAAGAATGGATGATTAAAAATGAAATGAAAACAATTCAGAATGATCCTCTTCAGAAAGTTTATTCTGGGCCCTTGTGTCACGGATGGTGAGGGTTTCCTTTGACACATCTCTTAAATGATCTTCCTGTTGGAAGTTCTGTAAATGGGATTCTGAGATTAGTTCAGGAACATGTTCCCAGATGGCTGAAAGCCTGACAGTGATACCAGCAAGTTTGATGTCCAGAAGAGCAGAGTCTATTTCTGAAACCCAAAGTGAGTTCTGGCCCATTTGATGATGTGCTGAAGTGCACAGAATATGAAAACCTCTTAGTGTATGTGTGTGTGTGTGTGTGTGCTCCATGCTACAAATGCAAACTGGTAGATTTGGCCTGATGTGTTGTGCTACAGCAAAAGCCATTCCTACAGGACTTGGAAGGCAGCTGTTTCTGCCGGGGTGGAAATGGCCTGAGCCGTGCCATGGGTGGGACCATGTGGTGATCTACGTGATGTACCAGGAGTAGGGCTCAGCCCGCTGAGCTGTCATCATATCTGCTGAACTTGAGGAAAAGATGTTTGGTGACCTTCAAGAGTCACATTTTAAAAAAAATTTAAAAAGAATGTTGAGGCAAGAGAAAGAGGCTCAGCACACCTTACTCATGTCACACTGTCCTTCAGGGTCACTGTGTTTAGGCACCAATCATTACAACTCCAAAGGGAAGAGAAAGACAAGCTCCAGAAGCATACAGTCCTGAAATAGGGTGTGAAAGTTGGGGTGGGGATGAGTCAGAGCGGAGACAGAGCCTCTGAGGGGCAATGTCCACGCTGGAGTGCGCTGCGTGGTTCTAACAGGAGGGTAGCGCTGCTGTGCTGTCCTTACACCCACGATTCCTGACTTCACTCCTAACTTCACTCACAGTGGTGCACAGTGTGTCAGAGGCATCACCCTGGGTGGTGACAGAGACTCTGTGTAGCTTGCGGACTGCACCACTGAGGCCAGACCTTACAGACAACTTGGGTTCTGTGCACCCTATAAAAATGTGTATTTGTCAAAGTGGAAGTTCTCTCCTCCCTTCAGAGAAAGGTACCTCCTTCTTTGATGGCCCCGTTCTTTCCACTGGGATCTCACTCGCAGAGATCTTTCATTTAGGTCTTCTGTTTTTTCCAGAGTGTCTTAGCTTTCCATGCCTAAAATATTCTCATGGGCTCTTGAGCCAGATCCGAATGCCTTAAGGGCTGATTCTGAGGCCAGAGTGCTATTTAGGACATCTGCCATTCTATGAGTCTGCTGTGTATCCTGCTTCCCATGTTGGATCATTCTCTCCCTTTTTCATTCTATCAGTTAGTATTAGCAGACACTAGTCTTGTTTGTGTGATCCCTTTGACTCTTAGACTATGGCCCTGTGGGAATAAGATCGAAGTCGGCTAACCCTAAAGGCTTCCATAGCCTTGGCAACTCATGACCAGAGCCTAGGGAGATTACTGACGCCATAAACAAGAGTGTCAAATTGTTAAATTAACATCAGGAGTCACTGTGTACTTACGTCTCATGAGGGATCTGTCCTTAATGTGTTATCCAATGTGAAGTGATGCTATTACTAGTACTGAAACAGTATTTTTACACTTTGTGTTTCTGAGTGGGTGCAAACTGATGAAATCCTTACATAGTATATATTGAATCGATCTTCTTTATATAAAGATAATTGCAAATGATTAAAAAATCTTGGTGTTAAACTGGAAATTGCATAGACAATTAATCAATTTTTTTAAAAAAAAAATCATGTAGGATCTCTGTCCTTAATGTGCTGTACATTGTGAATTAATACTATAACTAGTACTCCAACAGTATTATCATTTTGTGTCTCTATGCGAGGGCAAACCGTTGAAATCTTTACGTAATATGTACTAAATTGATCTTCTGTGTATAAAGAGAATTGAAAATGAATCTTGATGTGAACAGAAGGGGAGAGGGAGCGGGAAAGGGGAGGGTGGGGGGAGGGAGGGAAGTTGTGGGGGGGGGGGAGCCATTGTGGTCCATGAGCTGTTCTTTGGAAATTTATATTCTTTAAATAAAAGCTTTATAAAAAAAATGTGTATTTGAGGTTATTAAAAATTTCCAGTATAATAATTAAAAAATTTGCTGATACCTATGTGTTCTAGTTGTTTTAGGAGTTCAGGATGAATGCTTAGGTCTTCAGCCCATTGTGAGATGATTTTCCTTTAAAACACAAGATCAGGATATTAATGAATTATGTACACATGTAGAACCATTGTGTTCTATACTTTGGATACACTCAATTTTAAATTACTACTCATAAATCAGTAAAACTGGAAAAATAAACACTTTATAGTTTATACAGATTTTTTACCTATTTGATCTATGCTTTTTAAAGGTTGTTATCCACTCCAACATTGTCTACAGAGACTTCTAACCCCCTAACCCACCCCCCCCTTCAGGAGGTATTATTAGTGCCCTGAGTTCTTTAAAGAGTTAATCCCCAGAGGATTGCTTGACCAAGATGAAGAAATTAAGAGGCATTATTTCCTTGAATAATCTAGGGAAATAGCTCCAATAATTTAATATTTTAACATAAAAGTTCAAGCAAATATAGCAGGATTCCTTCCATCATTATCAGCTCTAAGGGAGGACCAACAGCATACACACAATAATGAACTCTGGGAGCAAACAGGAGCATCAAAGAACAGCAAAAGTACCTGGAGACAGCAGTGACCCACATACTCCCAGTCAAGTGGACGGATACCTTCTCTGACAGCATACTTTGTCTCTAAGCTTCTTCTAACGCCAGTGGACACAGGATGGCGCTTCACTCCTGAGAACACTTGCTCACCTCTTCTCCTATTCTCTTACAATTCACAGCCACAAGGACTTTCATCCTTCTTGCTACCATTCCCACATTGGCCCTCCTAGCCCAGGTTAATGCCCTCCTAGCAGTATATGAGAAGACCACAGGTCAGGAACTGCATGAGGGAATGGGCAATATCATGGTCCCCTTCTTTGCAAAGGTTTAAAGCTGAATCCTAAAATCCATAGGTGGCTGATACCACAATGGCCTAGCTAGGATGTCTAGCAGGGAAGGGCAGGGCTCTGGACTATTAGGCACCTTCTCAGGCCTTGGTTTTCTCATATATGTGTTATACAGTAAAAGCCAAAGAAATGCAAGAGATCCCCCCCAAGGCTTTTGTTTCTGAACAATGTCTGTGGTATTTGCTAGATTTGAGATGTGGAGCATCATAGTAACTCATTCCTTCTAGATGCACAGTTGTAGATGTAGTTATAGATGAATGTTGTCCTCTGTCTGTGAGAGGAAGCTTGAGGAATAATAGATGGGACTGAGGTTGCTCATTCCATAACCTCAGGTCTCCTGCCTGAGGATGGCCACATCTTGATTTATAAAAAAATTCATTCCCAGCTCCACTGAGGTCTGTGTTTGGGTCATCATCAACACACTGAGTATAGCTTGGTACTGATGAAGAAAATGAGATACATTGGCTTCTTGGATTATTAAATGAAAGCACTAATTATATTTTTAATATTAAAAATAAACATTCAAGCAGAGAGGAAACAGAAAATGCTGAGAAATGAGTGTGAAGGAGGCAGGAGCACCTAAAGCAAGGGCAAATGAGAACAAGCCTCAAATCCTGTGTGTGATTAGCATTTCCCATACGAGTTTTAAGTGGATCTTATGAGAGTCCACACCAGGCATTTATCTACTTCTTGCTGAGTCATGTCATATTGTGATCTGGGTGGCCCCGTGCAACCCCTGTGACCTTCTGAGGCTTGAATTCCTCCCTTCTTGATGGAGCTGACACAGAGAACTGAACACGGGCCATAGAGTTGGGGTACACCAGTTCGCTCCTCCAGAGGAAACATGGGGAGGTTTCAGCTTTTGTGTCCCATGTTGTCCACCATGGAATTCCAACAACAAGATTGGAAAATATTTCTTTTTGAAGATTTATTTATGAATTTAAAAGTTGAGGTTACAGAGAGAGACAGAGAGAGATTGTTTGTCCATTCATCCATTAGGAGCTTCATCTGGGTTTCCCATGTGGGTGATGGGGACCTAAGTACTTGAGAGACCTTCTGATGCATTCCCAGGCCATTAACAAGGAACTCGATTGGAAATGGAGCAACCAGGACATTAATTGTCACCCATATGCAATGCTATCTTTGCTGGTGGCAGCTTTATCTGCTATGCCACAATGCCAACTCTAGCAAATAGTTCCAATGATTTAATCAAATAAGAAAAATAGCAGGAATCTTACATTGGAGACCATCACATGGCCTGAGTTCTATTAAAGGCCTAGATTTTAGAGACAACTACAAGGTTTGAATTCTGCAGATGGCCAGATTGCAAAGGTGATTGGTGGAGTTATGTCAACGGCAAAGGTCATTTGACAAGATGCTGAAACAGCTAAGGAAACACTGTGTGCTCCAGTAAATAGCAAGTGGGATTCACTCCAGTTAATAATTAGTTGACCTCAAGGTTCCTCCACATTGGGATTGTTCATTTCATCCCACCTTCCAAGCAAACAAGTTCTTCCTGTAAACATCGAAACTCCCCATTGTTCCCTGTTTCACTGTGTTTAAACTCCTTCATCATGAAATCCTGTTTTCACAAAACAGCACATTTTTTAAATGATTGATTGATGACATCACCACTGATAATAAATGCTTGGAATAATCAGACATCTGGGTCTCTGCTTCTGCCTCTACCTTTTGCAGGAGACAGAATATCCCCTGGTTTCCCTACATTAAAATGTTTAGTGTGAGTCTGCTTCCTTAATCAATGTGATGCCATTCCTCTTTCGGGTTAACCTGACACCTTGCCATGCTGGGCACAGCTGTCTTGAAACGTTCTCCCAGTGTAATTGTTGAAAATAGATGGACTCTTTTCCCCAAATGACATTTAATAATTTCTGTGTAGACTCTTATTCAATGAGACTGTGTGTTGTTTGAAACCTGGGTAGAAACTTCAGAAGTTCCAAGGAGAGCCTGGCTAACCACATGAGGTCTCAGGACCCCAGGGTCCCAGACAAAGGAGGTGGGGTTGTAGAGTATGTGCAGTCAAAGTAAGTTTACTGCCTTTGAAAGCTAAAGAGTATATCTCATAATTAAGGATGCATCCTGTGGTGGAGTGCTTTGTTCAAGTCTACCTACTTCATGTTTTTTATCCAGCTTACTGTTAATGAGCCTGGGAAGGAAGCAAGTGATGACCCAAGTACCTGGGAATCCTGCCACCATGTGGGAGACCCTGATGGAGTTCCTGGCTCTTGGCTGCTGCTTGGCCCAGCCCTGGCTGTTGTGAGCACTTCTGGAGTAAAGCTGCAGGTGGAAAATCTTTATCCCTATCTCTTCTGTCACTCTGCCTTTCAAATTAATAAATGTTTTTAAAAATAATGATTAAACCAATAAAACCTCAAGGCATTTTGAGGAAATGTAAATTATTTCTGAATTTAGGAAAATCAAAAAAACATATGAATTTTGATTTTTTAAAAAAGATTTATCTATTTTTTTTAAAGTCAGAGTTACAGTGAGAGAGAGGAGGAAAAGAGACAGAGATCTTCAGTCTTCTGTTCACTCCCCTGAAGTCCACAATGAGCAGGGCTGAGCCAGTCTGAAGCCTGATGCCAGGAGCTTCTTCCAGGTCTCCCACGTGAGTGCAGGGACCCAGACACTTGGGCCATCTTCTGCTCCTTTCCGAGGCCATTAGCAAGGAGCTGGATCATAAGTGGAGCAGCCAGGACATGAGCTGGCATCCATATGAGATGCTGGCATCACAGGAAGCGGCTGTACCCACTATGCCAATACATTAGCCCTTCGAATAATGAGTTAATAAAAATGCAAAAGAAAGCAATTTGGGGCACTCACACGTACATTTCAAGTGGAAATATGTTGATGACCTCTTTGCACAACAGTTGGCAGCTGGAAAGTGAGCAAACAGATGCATTTCTATCTGACAGGTTTGCATTTAAGTTTGTACTTGGATTAATATCAGGACATTTCTCTCTGATTTGGAGCCACGTTTATTGCCTCCTGATCAAGAGAAGCAGAGCTGAAGATTTCAGGGGACAAACAAGGGATCCTCCCTGGGTGGAGGTGGGACCCTCCACAGGTGGAGAGAGAGAACATGTTAGGCCAGGATCATGAACAGGGCGTGGCCCTCTGTAGAGAGGAGGGGAGACCAGGTGAGGGATCTGCCACAGACATGCCCTGCTTGGGCTGTGGGAGCAGGCCCCTCTCAGGGGGATGGGGACGGTCTGGGCAGACCCTGCACAGCCAGCAAAGACGCCACTGTCCAGAGCCTCATTCCTTAGGTCCCTTGTGGTTTGTGTGATTCTTTTTACTTGTGGTGGTATCATTCAGATTCTTACCTTTCCAGGAGGTTTACACAAAAGAACTGAAAACTGTAATGACCAGAATGTTTGCAATAATTTACTATTTTAGGTGGTAGTTTAGATGTTTTTGTATCATACTATATATAAGCAATTAGATACTATATGTATTATAATACATGAATATATGGAGTTTCTATATAATCTTATACAAACAATTCATATACATTATACATAATTATTATATTAATATAATTTTATAGAAATACATACTGTGTAATAATACATATTTCCATGATCTGCAATAACTAACTTGTAATATTGATTACCAATGTGTTATTTTTTCACTGTGTACATATTTCTTCTAAAGGAATTACCAAAACAATTCATACTGAAGTGTCTCCTTGCCATGAGTGATGAGGTTTCATCTTTCACACACCAGATGCAGAGTGGTAAGGAAGTAAGGAAGGGTTGTGAGCATAGCTGCCTGCCTCACCTTGCAGTGTTGCGCCTGTGAGCAGGCGCACCAGCCACAGCTCTCTGCCACACAGCGGGTTTGGTTGCATTTCACTCTTTTTTTTTCTTTAAAGATTTCATTTATTATTTTATTTGAGAGGCAGAGTTGCAGACAGAGAGAAAGGTTCTCCATTTGCTGGCCCACTCCTCAGATGGTCACAAAGGCCAGAGCTGTGTCAATCTGAAGCCAGGAGCCAGGAGCTTCCTCTGGGTGGAAGCTTCCTGCACCACATGGGTGCAGGGGCCCAAGGACTTGAGTCATCGTCTACTGCTTTCCCAGGCCATAGTAGAGAGCTGGATCAGAAGTGGAGCAGCTGGGACTCGAACTGGTGCCCATTTGATATGCCAGCACCACAGGTGGAGGATTAACCTACTGTGCCACAGTGCCAGCCCCACCTATCACTCTTACTAATCAGAAAATCGAGACCATGACATTATCGGCAGGAATGAAAATCCTTTCTCTGGGCCAGATCTTTGCCATAGCTCTGTACACAAGAGCAGCTGAGGGTGCATGCCAGGGCCTGTGTGAATGGGATTGGTTTCTTACAAAAGAAGGCCTTACAGAGACCTTTTCCTTGATCCTCCATCATGTGAACACATACTGAGAAGATGCCCATTATGAAGCAGGGAACAGGCCCTCACTAGATGGTGGTCTGTTAGCTCTCTCATTTTGGACTTCCCAGTGCCCAGAATTGTGCTGTTCAAAAACTCCCTAGCCTATGGCATTTTGCTATATCCTCCTAGATGACCTAAGATAAAAGTCACATTAGGTCCCCTCCACCATGCTCTAAGGAAGACCAAGTATCTCACAATGGGACCCCCATGGAGAAAAGCTGAGGCCACTTGCAATGGTGGACTAGAAAACATTGACCAACCTATGTTCTGTGGGCAAAAATGCCTATTTGTAATGTTTGGGACATGTTTCTGGTTGCAATTCTGCCAGCTACAGATGTTCACAACCAATTGCCAGCCATATAAGTGAGCTGTCAAGACACTGATTTATTTCCCATGTTCTTGCAGATCCACTCATTCTGATGCTGTATGGAGTCAGGTAAAGATGTGCAATTTTGGGGCAGAGCCAAGATGGCAGAATAGTGAGGACGTGCACTAGCAGTCCACGAAGATAGTTTAATAAAAACAGAGTTACTGTAGCCTCAGAAAAAGTCTCAGAAAGAAACTGCAGAGGAAATTCTTCTGGATCCAGTGAATGAGACACAGAGGACCTAGGGGAAAGTAAGTTTGCCCACAGCGAACCGTGCCACAGTGGGACGGGAGCCACCAGCGGGACGGAGCCGGGCGGGACGGAGCTGGGCAGAATGGAGCCGCGCGGGACAAAGCCACCTTAGCAAAATCGGCGCGCCTGCGCTGGAACGGGAGTTGAGACAAAGATCCAGAGACACTGGCAGGGGGAAACAGACCCCACGGGGGAAACAGCACAAACAAGGGGATCCTGCATGGACACTAGCCTCTCTCTTCACCCACCTTACAAAGTTGAGCTAGATAAACAGCAGTAAAACGGCGTGCGCCCGCCTGCCCGCCACTGAGGCAGGCGGAGCCAACAACCCGAGACTGTATAAATCTGAGGGGGAGCCTGAATCCGGGAACACACCGTGCACACAAACTCCATTACCTAAACAACCCCGAGAAAGAGTGTGGAAAAAATGCCAAACAAAAGTAGATACTGAGGTAACAGGATCAAGGAAGACATTATGATGACCCCAAATGAAAAAGACACACCAAGTCAAGATTATGAAGATGATGAGATAGAAGAAATGCAAGCAGGAGATCTCAAAAAATGGATAAGAACATTAAGAAGTTCTCAAAAACAAATTCTTGAACTACAGAAATTTTTAATGGATAAGATAGAAAATCTCTTGCGCGAGAATGAAATATTACAGAGGAATATAAACGAAACGAAACAACTAGTAGAACAAGAAGCTACGATAGTGACAAAAAATCTTAATGAATTGAAGAATTCAATAGATCAATTGACAAGCACTCTTGAGGGCCTTAAAACCAGAATGGGTGAAGCAGAAGAGAGGATATCAGACCTAGAAGACAGAGAACAGGAGAGGAAACAGTCAAACCAAAGACAAGAAGAGGAAATTAGAAATCAAAAAAATATCGTCGGGAATTTACAGGATACTATTAAAAAACCCAACATTCGGGTTCTAGGAGTTCCTGAAGGCATGGAGAGGGAGAAAGGATTAGAAGGCCTTTTTAGGGAGATACTAGCAGAAAATTTTCCGGGTTTGGAGAAGGACAGAGAAATCCTAGTACAGGAAGCTCATAGAACCCCTAATAAACGTGACCAAAAGAGATCCTCAGCATGACATGCTGTAATTAAACTCACCACGGTGAAACAAAAAGAAAAGATCCTAAAATGTGTAAGAGAGAAATGTCAGATTACTCTCAGAGGATCTCCAATTAGACTCACAGCTGACTTCTCATCAGAAACCCTGCAAGCTAGAAGGGAATGGTGAGACATAGCCAAAGTACTAAGAGAGAAAATCTGTCAGCCCAGAATACTGTATCCTGCAAAGCTCTCATTTGTGAATGAAGGTGAAATAAGGACCTTTCACAGCAAACAGAAACTGAGAGATTTTGTAGCCACACGTCCAGCCCTATAAAAGATGCTTAAAGATGTGCTACACACAGAAACACAGAAACACGTTTGTCAACTTGAAAGAAGCTAAAGGAAGGAAACCTCACAGCAAAAGATCATATGAAACTCAAAGCATATATAAGAAACTATCTTTGGCAAATGGCAGGGCAAAGTTACTACTTATCAATAGTCACATTGAATGTGAACAGTTTGAATTGCCCAGTCAAAAGAAACCGATTGGAAGACTGGATCAGAGAACAAAACCCATCTATTTGCTGCTTACAAGAAACACATCTTTCTAACAAAGATCCATACAGATTGAAAGTGAAAGGCTGCAAAAAAGTCTACCACGCCAGCAGAAATGAAAAAAAAAGTGGGCGTAGCCATCTTAATATCAGATAATATAAATTTTACCACAAAAACTATTAGAAGAGACAAAGAGGGACACTATATAATGATTAAGGGATCCATCCAACAAGAAGATATAATTATTATCAATGTATATGCACCTAATTACAGGGCACCGGTTTATTTAAAAGACTTGTTTAGGGACTTAAAAGGAGACTTAGACCCCATTACAATAGTACTGGGGGACTTCAATACCCAACTAAGAGATAGACATATCACAAAGAGAGAAGTTCAACAAGGAGACAGTAGATTTAAACGACACTATAGCCCAAATGGACCTAACAGATATCTACAGAACTTTTCATCCTACAGAGAAACAATTTACATTCTTCTCAGTAGTACATGGAACCTTCTCTAGGATAGACCACATACTAGGCCATAAAGCAAGTCTCAGCAAATTCAAAAGAATTAGAATCATACGATGCAGCTTCTCAGACCATAAAGGAATGAAGGTGGAAATTAGCAACTCAGGAATCCCTAGAGCATATGCAAATACATGGAGACTGAACAACATGCTCCTGAATGAACAATGGGTCATAGAACAAATCAAGAGAGAAATAAAAAATTTTCTGGAAGTAAATGAGGATAACAGCACATCATACCAAAATCTATGGGATACAACAAAAGCAGTGTTGAGAGGAAAGTTTATATCAATAGGAGCCTACATCAAGAAATTGGAAAGACACCAAATAGATGAGCTTTCAGCTCATTTCAAGGATCTAGAAAATTAGCAGCAAACCAGACCAAAGCTAGTAGGAGAAGAGAAATAATTAAAATCAGAGAAGAAATCAACAGGATTGAATCCAAAAAACCATTACAAAAAATCAGCCAAACGAGGAACTGGTCTTTTGAAAAAATAAACAAAATTGACACCCCATTGACCCAACTAACTAAAAAAAAAAGAAGGGAAAAGACCCAAATCAATAAAATCAGAGATGAAAAAGGAAACGTAACAACAGACACCACAGAAATAAAATGAATCATCAGAAATTACTACAAGGACTTGTATGCCAGCAAACAGGGGAATCTAGCAGAAATGGACAGATTCCCGGACACATGCAACCCACCTAAATTGGACCAGGAAGAAATAGAAAACTTAAATAGACCCATAGCAGAGACATAAATTGAAACAGTAATAAAGGCCCTCCCAACAAAGAAAAGCCCAGGACCAGATGGATTCACTGCTGAATTCTACCAGACATTTAAAGAAGAACTAACTCCAATCCTTCTCAAACTATTCAGAACAATCGAAAAAGAGGGAATCCTCCCAAATTCTTTCTATGAAGCCAGCATCACTTTAATTCCTAAGCCGGAAAAAGACGCAGCATTGAAAGAGAATTACAGACCAATATCCCTGATGAACATAGATGCAAAAATCCTCAATAAAATTCTAGCCAATAGAATTCAATGACACATCAGAAAGATCCTCCACCCAGATCAAGTGGGATTTATCCCTGGTATGCAGGGATGGTTTAATGTTCGCAAAACAATCAACATGATACACTACATTAACAGTCTGCAGAAGAAGAACCATATGATTATCTCAATTGACGTGGAGAAGGCATTTGACAAAATAGAACACCTTTTCATGATGAAAACCCTAAGCAAACTGGGTATAGAAGGCACATTCCTTAATATAATCACAGCAATTTATGAAAAACCCACAGCCAACATCGTATTGAATGGGGAAAAGCTGGAAGCATTTCCACTGAGATCTGGTACCAGACAGGGATGCCCACTATCACCACTGCTATTCAATATAGTTCTGGAAGTTTTAGCCTGAGTCATTAGGCAAGAAAAAGAAATTAAAGGGATACAAATTGGGAAGGAAGAAATTGAACTATCCCTCTTTGCAGATGATATGATTTTTTAGGGGATCCAAAAACTCTACTAAAATTCTATTATAGGAATTCATAGAAGAGTTTGGCAAAGTAACAGGATATAAAATCAATGCACAAAAATCAACAGCCTTCATATACACAAGCAATGCCACGGCGGAGGAAGAACTTCTAAGATCAATCCCATTCACAATAGCTACAAAAACAATCAAATACATTGGAATAAACTTAACCAAGGATGTTAAAGAGCTCTACAATGAAAATTACAAAACCTTAAAGAAAGAAATAGAAGAGGATACCAAAAAATGGAAAAATCTTCCAAGCTCACGGATTGGAAGAATCAATATCATCAAAATGTCCATTCTCCCAAAAGCAATTTATACATTCAATGCAATACCAATCAAGATACTGAGGACATTTGTGTGATAAAGTTTATTTTGCCTGATATAAGGATGGCTACCCCTGCTCTGTTTTGCTTTTTGTTAGCCTGGAATATCTTTTTCCATCCTTTCATTTCAGTCTCTGTGTATCTTTGTTGGTAAGCTGTGTTTCTTGGAAGCATCAAATAGATGGATCTTACATTTTTCTCATCAGAAACCCTACAAATAGGAAAGAATAGAGAGATATAGTACCATTCACAAAGGTGAATTTCACAAAGTAAGATTTCACAAAGGTGAAAAACGGTAAACCCAGAATACACTAGCCTGCAAAGCTCTCATTTTAATTGAAGGTGAAATAAAGACTATCTAAAACAAACAGAACATGAATGAATATGCCACCACTCATCCAGACTTAGAAATTATACTTAAGAATGTGCAACACAAAGAAACACAGAACGAAAGTCATCATTATGAAAGAATGTGAAGAGATAGCGCCGGCACACCGGGTTCTAGTCCCGGTCGGGGCACCGGATTCTGTCCCGGTTGCCCCTCTTCCAGGCCAGCCCTCTGCTGTGGCCCAGGAGTGCATTGGAGGATGGCCCAGGTGCTTGGGCCCTGCACCCCATGGGGAGACCAGGAAAAGCACCTGGCTCCTGGCTCCTGCCATCGGAGGAGCGCGGTGCGCCGGCCGCAGCGCGCCGGCCGCGGCGGCCATTGGAGGGTGAACCAACGGCAAAGGAAGACCTTTCTCTCTGTCTATCTCTCTCACTGTCCACTCTGCCTGTAAAAAAAAAAAAAAAAAAAAGAGATAAAATATCCTAGTAGAAGCACAAAGGAAATCCAAAGCAAGCAACAGGAATATTTATGAGAAAAATGACAAGATGAAGTCATTACTTATCAATTGTAACCTTGAATATAAAAGGCCTATCTTCTCCAATTAATAGACTGGTTGAATGGATTAAAAAAAACTCCTGCAATGTGACATTTATTTTCAAGTATCATAGTCTTCATTCCATCTCAGGTAGCATCAGGATGTTGGCACATTTGGTGTCCCTTTAATAGCTTTCATTGTCTATTCTTGTTACTACTGTGTATTTTACATCTACCTTTCCACTTTCTTTACTACACAAGATATGCTTCTTATTGATATTATCCTCAGGTTTGCTTACATGTATCCACAAACTCAGCTCTCCCTTCTTTTGTACTGCTACTGCCTTTGGGATTTCTTTAGGGTTCTCTGATTTTCTGACCATCACCTGACTGCATTCTTTAGTATTTTTCTCTTCATCCTCTGCCTTTTTTTCAACTTTTATTTAACAAATATACATTTCCAAAGTACAACTTTTGAATTATAACGGCTTTTACCCCCCATACCCTCCCTCTACCCGCAACCATCCCATCTCCCATGCCCTCTCCCATCCCACTCTTCATCAGTATTCATTTTCAATTATCTTTATATACAGAAGATCAACTTAGTATATGCAAAGTAAAGATTTCAGCAGACTGCACTCAGAAAGACACAAAAAGTATAGAGTGCTTTTTGGGCAGTGGTTTTACCATTAATTCACATAGTACAACACATTAAGGAGAGAAGTCCTACATGGGGAACAGGTGCACAGTGACTTATATTGTGCTGTTGGTGATTTAACAATTGACACTCTTATTTTTGACATCAGTAATCACCGGAGGCTCTTGTCTTGAGCTTCCAAGGCTATGGAATCCTCTTGAGTTCACCAACTCCAAGGCCATATTCAAAGTGAAAGTTCTCTCCTCCCTTCAGAGAAAGATACTGGCTTCTTTGATGGCCCATTTTTCCCGCTGGGATTTCACTCACAGAGATCTTTCATTTAGGTAATTTTTTTTTTGTCACAGTGTCTTGGCTTTCCATCCCTGCAATACTCTCATGGGCTTTTTAGACAGATCCGAATGCCTTAAGGACTGATTTGGAAGCCAGAGTGCTGTTTAGGGCATTTGCCATTCTATGAGTCTGCTGCATATCCTGCTTCCCATATTGGATTGTTCTCTCATTTTTAATTCTATCAATTATTATTTGAAGACATTGGTCTTATATATGTAATCCCATTGACCCTTAATCCTATCTTTTTGATCTATTATGAACTTAAAATGATCACTTTGATTTGTGAGATGGCATTGATGGGATTGAATTGGAATCCTTTGGCACATTTCTAGCTCTACCATTAGGAGTAAGTCCGCGTGAGCATGTGCCAAACTGTACATCTCTTCCCTTTCTTATTCCCACGCCTATATTTAACAGGGGTCATTTTTTTGCTAAATTTAAATGACTAAGAATAAATGTGTGTTAATTAAAGAGTTCAGCCAATGGTATTAAGTAGAACAAAAAAAAATACTAAAAGGAATAAAATAGTAAGTTATTCTTCGACAGTGAGGACAAGGGCTGATCAAGACATTGTTTCTCATAGTCATCCTTTGCGTTTTATTTGAGTGATCCTTGGTGACAAATGCTTAAATTAAGCTTACCCTTTTAGATGTTTTCTTCAAAGATATTTGCCCTGGGAATAGAATTTCACATGGCTGTGATTCCTTTCCGGCATGTGAAGTATGTCTTTACATGGCTTTCTGGCTTCAAAATATTTCTGGTTAATTACAGATTCTGCTGCTGAATGTTTAAAGGAAATCCCTATTTTTGCTACTGGATATTTTAAGATTTTTGAACATTTTTGCTGTTATGCAACTTATTTCTATGGTATTTTTTGGCATTCTTTTCTCCAATGATTCAAAAAGAAAAATTTAAATCTGACATTAATTGAAGACACATAGAGAAAATCTGAGGCAAAGAATTAGTTTCTTTAAAAAGGAAAATTATCTCAATTGGACTTTATAGAGGTGGTAGTCTCCATAAGAACAGAATATAAAGAGTAACTCTCTTTCCATTTTATTTCTTTTGTGGCAATCTAATTATGAGTGAGTGAGTAGGAATAATCTTCAATGATAAGGAAAATGTATACTTGTATATCTGATTGAGGAGTTGAGCAAGAGAAAATGGAGGAAACATTTTGCAAGATAGAATTATAGCAAAAGAACTTGTGAAGAAAGAAAACCAATGGCTGCTGTAAAATATCCTTTTCCTATATTTTAAAAACTTGACAACCTGCATAATACAAAGACTCTTCTATATTAAAAAGAACATGCTTTTGTCCCATATACAGGGTCTTCTAGCTTGGCTAAAACAAACTCGCATGATGCTATGAATCCATACTAAGGATACTCAGAAAAAATTTTCACCAGATATCAGACCATCACTGAAGGCATGTGTGGAGAAAAAATGCTCACGGGTTCATATCACACAGCTCTCCTAGTCTCCTTTTTTAGGTGTCTACAGTATGGCTTTGCATGCTGTGTAGAATATGGGAGCACAGAGGAGCAAGGGTACACTCTGGACGTGGATTTGCCATCCCTGATTCACTAGACAGAAGAGTTTAAAATTGTGCTTTCCCTCCCCTAAATCCTCACCCTCAAAAGGAGGAGGTTCATCTACAGCATCCCCAAGAGGCTCCCCAGCTTCCAACCCCAGTCCAAACCCATGGGCCATTCTCCATCCTGATGAAGTTATCTGCCATGCAGCACAATCCACACTTGCTCTTTGGAAAGTTTCTTTCAGGATTTCCTTCATCACAGCATTCTCCATGGGTGAAATTTGATCTATTTCTTCTTCAAGAAGGACTTGAATCTTCTATTGTTTCATAGTATCTTTGATCATAGTTATGAAGTAACTTTGAGCATTTCTTTTATTTCTTTTGAGCTCTTTCATCAATACTGAGCACACTAATGTTATAAAATCTTGAGGTATTTGAATAGAATATACCTGACTCTCTCACTTAGCTCTATAATTAAATTCTATGAACTTCACTGCCTCCTTCTGTAAAATTTAACTACTAAGTGTATTCTCTATTTATTAAAGTAAGAAGACATCCTTGTGTGACTATATAGAAGTGGTATTAATTGTATAAAATGGGATGTGGCTATGCACTCCAAATCCTTACAGTAGATGAAGATTATTTCCACAATCATGGATCAGAATTCTTGTGTATAATCATTATTAAGCAAAGGGATTTCATTATTTCTAGGCAATGTTGGCTGGAGGTACTATTGATCTGTTTGCAACTGGCCTATTACAAAATAGGGTAGCCTCTAGGACACAAGAAATTGTAAGTAAAAAGCAATTTCAAGTCTGTGATACATCTTGGGGTTCAACACCTCCTGTGTGGTAGAAGGATCTAAGTATCTCTGAAGAGGCATGATAAATGGGCCTATGATTGAACAAATTGGCCAAGTGTGAGATCAGAGTATGTGAGCCATTGGAAATTCACTTTGGATATTACTTTGCAGTGTTTGTGTGTGTTTATCGGCCACGGAAACAGAGGGAAAGGGGAATAACACAGAACATGTTTGTTGCATAAAGTCACATTGAGGTTTCTCTGATCCAACAGCTCTGCCCATGTTTCCTGTCTCTTTGCTGAGCATCTGCAGATTTCCTTCTCATGGTAGAATAAAAGTGTTCCTTATATACTGTCCTGATAAAGTATTTCCATTTCTTAGAGAGTGACAATAGTTTAGAACACACACATTGACTTAGAGTACAGGACTTGGGTAGGAGTTAAGTTCAAGCCAAAAACAATAAAATTTTATAAATTACAGTGAAAAACACATAAACCTAGAAATTATAAAATAAATTTAATAATATGGAATAATTTCAAACGAAGAATGTTTAAAAAACCGCAAGTGAAATGACAAATTCTATAAAGACTCACAATACATTGGACATAATTTCCTGAATTTGTGAGTCCCCACAAATAAAAAACAATAAACTATCTAAATAACAAAGACATTAAATTTCAGAGAAACCAAAGACAAAGCATTGATAAGCAGGAAAAAATGTGTACCCTAAACTATAAGGAAACACAAATCAAACCCACAGAGATTTTTACCTATCACACGGGGAAAATTCATCAGCACTCACAACACATATTCCAAGCTTCTCTGACTCACTAACATCAGAAACTCAGCAAACAGAGGATTCCAAAAGTCACGATCAGGTTGTTCCCTAGACACAGCAACCACAAGCCAAGGTGTGTGGGAAGTGATACAACCAGGGCCTCAAGGACCAAGGAATCTTGTAACGACCTGCTGCACCACCCATGGCAATCATTTGTTTCCCTCTTGATTAAAAGGTGTTTCTGGAAGTCCAGCTACTTCTACAACTCAGGAAATCAGAGAGAAAACAATAAAAATAACATGATGTAAGATATGAAGCAAAGACAAGTATTTAAATTGTCATTGCAGATGATATTTTCCTTTTCTTTAAAGATCTATATTATTCATTTGAAAGATAGTTCCAAAGAGAGGTAGAGCCAGAGAGAGAGGGAGAGAGGGGGGGGGGGTCTTCCATCTGCTTGTTCACTCCCCAAATGACCACAATGGCCAGAGCTGGGTTGACCTGAAGCCAACAGCTAGGAGCGTCTTCCAGGTCTCACATACAGATGCAGGGGCCCAAGGACTTGCCCATCCTCTACTGCCTTCCCAGGCCGCAGCAGAGAGCTGGATCAGAAGTGGAGCAGCCAGGACTCAAACTAGCGCCCATGTGTGATGCTGGCACGCAGGTAGGGGCTTTAACTTGCTGCACCACAGCTCCAGCTTCTGGGATATTTTCTTAGGAGTTATGTTGTACTAGTCAGAACTCTCTTATACATTCTCAAGTGCAAGAAGGTCTAGGACATCCATTATTTTGAGCAAAGAACACTTTTTCCCTGGACAAGGCAAGAAGAAAGAGATGATGGAATTGAGTAATGGCAGAGCTTTCTAAAGAACATTCCACTGCTCATGGAAGCAGGAGGACAAATAACTATATTTTTAAGAGCGATATTGGGACAACTTCTATGGAAGGAAATGTGAAAGTATCTCCAAGTAAATAGCCCATGTTGTTTGACCCTGAAATTCTTTTCCTAAATTTATCGTATGAATTTCATCACTTACGGGAAAGTGTTTTATTATTAGAAAAGTACAAGAATAACCAAATTATAATAATTGAGTGATATTTTATTAATAGAAAAGTAGTTGAGTGATGGTTTACACAAACACTGGAATAGTTTAAACCCACTAAAATTAATGTAGAACTGTGTATGTTTAATGTACAAATTATTTATAATGTTGATTGAGGGGAAAACAAGTGCTGAATATTGCATGAATGTTAATAGCGGTTTGATCGGCACCAGAACTGAGGGCTGAGATCAGGGATGGGAGCTCATCCTCTTCTTACTTTTCAGTTTCTGTCCTCGTAACGTTTGTTTAAAATTTTCAAAACTTAGTAGTAAAATCAAAGATCTCAGAAAAATGCCTCAAGGCACATGTGTCAGCTGTTTTGCTAATTATGAAAGTGGAGGTGTGTCTCTGGACTGATGTGCTTACATTGATCACTTGAAGTAAAGTGTCCTTTGTTCAATCTGACCATCCCTCTGCTCAGAGTCCTACTCAGCTAGTGACATCTAATCAGGATGAGACCATTCTTCCTCCTCACACTGGCAACAAAAGAAGACACACCATAACCTCAGCCTCCTTCATGAGGTTGGCAATGCCCTGGAACATTTAATGAAGTCACTCTCATCTCCTTTAGGGTCCAGGTCTGGCCTGAGTGTCTAGCCCTCCAGTGAGTAGCAGGATTCATGTTTGGAAGATAAGATCTGCTAGCAGAACGCTATAAATAGAACCATTCATTCATTTATTTTTATTTTTATTATTCAGCAGTAAATATTCAAGCAGATGATAGAAGGGGAACATATATTGACTAAAAGCCTGAAGCAAGGACTGATAGTAAACACACAGGCTCCTATTATGATTAAAGC
The DNA here is from genome assembly GCA_949820135.1 of Sylvilagus floridanus. NCBI lineage: Eukaryota > Metazoa > Chordata > Mammalia > Lagomorpha > Leporidae > Sylvilagus > Sylvilagus floridanus. The sequence goes on along the minus strand of OX463238.1, from coordinate 117,235,008 downwards.
TGTGAGAACAGAGGAACGTCAAAGGCACCTTGAATGCAACAGCAGCCCTCACCTACCTAGCAAATCCACTCCTTCTCTCACTGCAGCCTTTGTAACAGAGCCTGCTCCTAGCACTATATATTCAAGTCTCCTCCTCACTCAAAACACACTCAGAATCCTGCTCTTCCTGCCTCCAGCTGATTCCTAGACATGAGGTCCTTCACCCTCTTCACCACCATTGTCCTGGTGGCAGTCCAGGCCAAGGCTGAGCCTGTCCCACCAATAGCTGATGAGGCTCCAGATCAGGAGTGGTCAGAGGCAGGGAACCAGGTCATGGCCATCTCCTTTGCAGGGGAAAAAATGTCTGCTCTTCAGGATCCAGGTAAGAGACTCCAAAATGGAAGGGCTACAGAAACTAAAGAGGAAGGGTTGGAAGAAGGCTCTGGAATTCAGTCTTGGATGGTCTAGGTCACTGAGCTGAACTTACTTAGCTTCTCATAGCCTTGATTATTTCAAACATGGTACTAAAACACAGTTAAACAGAGGGAATTGTTTCTGGTATTCCACAGTACAGTGTAGCAACCTGAGATCATAATAAACTATTATATCCTAATAATGGAGGAGATGACATTGTGGGTTCCACACATGAAGAAAATGTAGGGAGTTGGAGAAGCTGATTGCCTGATGTTAACAGAGTGCATTCTGGCCATTTGTTGAACCACTGTGCTAAACCCTAAAAGTTTGAAATGTATTACGTATTAATCAAAAATATTTTCAATATAAAAACGAACAGTAGAAACAGTGAATGTCAAATGAGTCTAGGAGATGTCCTCTACACAAACTTTTTACTAAAAGATACATCTGTGAAATATCTTGCTTTACAATGAGGAATCCTTCAGGTGAGGTTGTCATGGATCTAATGGGTAAATGCAGTCATAGGAGAGCATTTTACACTGTCTACTAGAGAAGCTTTTACAAACTGAAGACACAGCTAAGGCTGTGTTCAGATGTGTTTGATGAGGTCAGGAGCACAAAGAAATGGAGACAAATGAGAACAAATCACAAATCCTTGTGTGACCAGTAATTGTTATGTATGTCGAGTGTGTTGATAACGCTTGTTGATGCTTCTGGCTATAATGACACATGACACCATCCCACCCCAGTGTATATTTTTCGGTTTCTCTTTGATCACAGTATTCATTTCCTGGTACTCTCTGTTTACCCTAGATCAACTGAAGGCTTTGGTCTGCCATTGCAGAAGATCCTGTTATCCTCAAGAACACATCTATGGCACCTGCAATGAGAATGGTGCCATGTACAGCTTGTGTTGCTTCCAAGATTCCAGAAAACAAAAATGACTTCATGATTGCTTGTAACCCTAGGAAGGTGCCTGTGTTTTCTGTACCATGTCTCAAATAAAATTCATGCAGCAAATCCTCTCTGTTGTTATCACACTGATGTTTGCCATGTGTCTTACATCATGCTAAAATGGAAGTACCATGATCTGAAGACAGATTATTTAAAAGGAAAAAGAAAGTAACTCCAAATTCTAGGAATTTCAAGGATGAACACATACTTCAGACAAACTTCAAGTCATGCTTTTGGTTTATCTATGTACCTCCACTCTTGGTTAAATACACCTACATTTAGACGAGATTCTCAATTAAAAAAAAAGTTTATCATGTGTTAGGCAAAGCATTAGTGTCAGCTTTTAGTTTATGGTCATGCCATATTTACAACCCAAGAAAGACCACTTTCTTCACACTCACAGCACTGGTTCATTAGACTGAGACTCCTGTTAGACATCCACTAAGACCAAGGGTTATAACAGCTCCACTGAAATTACTTTAGTTCATATGGAACAGGGTTGCCCACAAACACCTAAGGAGGAGAATAACTAATAGAGGAAAACACACTGGGAAGCACTCATTTTTTTAAAATTTATTTATTTATTTGAGAGGTGGAGTTACAGACAGAGAGAGGAAGAGACAGAGAGAGAGGTTTTCCATCCTTTGGTTCACTCCCCAAATATCCACTTTAGCTGGGCTGATCCCTGACCTTCTTCCAGGTCTCCCATGGGGGTTCAGGGGATCAAGCATATGGGCCATCTTCCAGTGCTTTCCCAGGCCATTAGCAGAGAGCTGGATCAGAAATAGAGCAGTCGGGACTTAAACTCATGCTCATTTGGGATACTGGCAACACATGCTGAGGTTTAACCTACTATGCTGCAGCACTGGCCCACTGGAATAATTTTCAGTATCATCGCTCCAGGTCTGGAAATTTTATGCACCACATTGGTCTCCCAAGCCACCTTAAAGCCACTGTGACTCTAAAGTATATGTAAAGTACAGCTGCAAAGGGGCCCCCTGGAAACATGAAAGGCGTAATGCAGGTCTCCAAGCTATGTGGAGTTCATGGTGCTGCAGGGTGCTGATGTTCTGATACCCAAAGTAATCATGTGCATCAGGGACTGAAGTCAAAGTAAACCAGGTCTGACTCTAGGACAGCAACTATGCTGCCTCTTACACACACTGTGTTGGGGCAGTCATGGCTCCCCCTGCTGCTCTGCCTCCAACTCCTGCCCACCACAACACACACACCACAAAGATCGCATTCTTCCTGAGCCTGTCTTCCTTTTCCCTTCCATGAAGACATGTTTACTGACCTGCACAGTCTCCAATGGGCCCTTTGACACCTTAGCTGTTGTTATGTGAGTCTTCCTCCTGTCCCAGCTCTTTTCTCCACCAGATACCCACTGACATGTGGACACCTGTCAAACATCACCCATAAACAGGAATAGGTCAAGGCTACAAGGCCCTGGTGAGGAGTCCAGCTGTGAGCCCTAGACCGCTTATACTTACTCTGGAATAGAGTTTCCACTTTGAAATCTGACAAATCAAGAGAAATATGTAAGCTTAAGCCATGGCACTTTTTAATGCACAATCGCTAGTAGTTTGTCCCAAGAAGGCCACAGAGAGAGACTACATTTGCAGAGAATGAAACTACATTATTCACCATTCTTGGTGCAAACAATCCAATAGACCCAGACACAGGCGAGAACAACATCTCCATGAAGCAGCGGCAAGACATCCAGAAAAGGGAACATTCGAGTTCGGGATAAGAATGGAGTCCACTCTGATTTAGAGGTTGGTTAGAGCCCCAGTCTGAGGGTGTATTTCGGGTAGGTCCACACAGGAGTCCAGGTACCCTAGGGAGACCCTCTATGACTAAGAAACAGACCCCAGGGAAGATGCAATCCATCAGTGAGTCCTGCCCAGCGATACACCAGTTCTTCACCATTGCATAGTAGGTAGTGGAATTTAAATGCAGGATTTGGGATGTGGTGGCCAGCAAGTCTTGTTTGAATTCCTAGAACTGCCACTGACTTGAAGTATTGGTGACTTTGATCTAATTCTTTATATTATCTCTAATCTGTCCACTGGGCTAGGCTGACACTTTCTTCATGCATCTGCACTGAACTGAGGGTCCACCTGGATTGCTCCTCCAGCACCTAGAACCTCTGGTAAAATTCCATCTTGTCACTGAGGTGAGACTTGATTTTCTTGTATTCTGTTGCAACATATTTACCACCCAACAATTTTTCAGTCAATTTCAATTCATCTAGCATTCTATACACTTTAGTCACTTAACTTTGTATAAAATTTGCCTTTCCATACTAGAATTTAATCCTTGTATTTTGCTCACATTTGTATCTTGGACCCTAGATAACTGATGAACATAAAGAAGCACCAAATAAATCGATTTTCCTTAAATTAATCAATTTTATCCAACCTGAAATACTTATGTAAAATTACTTTATTGCTGGCAAACTGCACAGAAGGAAAAAGAAACCTAGAGATGCAAATCAGTCCATGGATCCAGTTCATGACAATGCACACTTATGCTTATGTTTATTAGAATCATTAACAAAATAGATGTATGAAAATATAACCCATCCACGTGACTTCACAAAACCAGAGGATTTCAGAATCAGGGAAGAGTGTGGCAACGAAAGAGTTGTGATGAATCTTAAGCTGAAATGTAACAAATACTGAAAAAGTGAATAGATTAAAAGTAGTAGAGCAAAAATGTAGGTTGTGACGATGATATAAGGCAAGGCCCAGGCATTTTCAGTACCTGGCTCCCTCAGAGAGGAGTGATATTGCAACACAGGAGGTCGGAACAGAATTCAAGCAGCTGTGCTGAGCAGTGTCAATTAATGGGAAGGTAGCAGATGAGGGGTGCTCTCTCTATACATCATGTTTGCTATTGCTATTATCATTTTCCTTGGGCAATGATACTTGTAAAATCTGGAGAAAAAGATGTTTTTGAGGATTCTGAGGGTCTCCAAACAAACAGGAAAACTTGCTCAATCTCAGATATGTCAAAAAATCTCATTTGTGAGGTGCCCCTAGGCTGTACATTTGCTGAAGAACCCCACGGCCTATACCACCTCAGAGAAACTTCTTATGAGGTAGGATGAGGAAATAAAGAACAAGTCAGACGTGGATTCTTCCCCTTGACACCTAGTTGCCCATGGACATAGAACCCCTGTCACTGTGGGGCATTAGACGCAGAACCTCAGTAGGTGTCCATTAGCAAGTACAGATGACCTAGTCACATTGATCCACCTCCCCTCTAACATCTTCTACTGCTTTTTCCACCAGCTCACTTGGGCAAATAAAGGCCTCTTGCCTTTGGCTTCACAATGTTTGAATCCAACCTCTCCCTCTATTGCAATCTTGAACCATACTGCAATAGTCTAATAATTATTCTTCCCATTTTAAAAAACAGTGCCTGTTCAACTTTTTCTGCTAAAGTGACTGACATTATTTTTATTTACTTTTTAATTGGACACAAGTGATTGAGCAACTTTGTGTTGTACGATGTGATGTTTTGTTACATGTATACCTGTGAAATGAGCAATTCTGAGTGATCTGCATAGCATTCATTTCGAAATTTTTTCTCATTTATTTATGGAGAAACATTCAAAATCCTTTTTCATGGTTTTTGAAAATGTGTGTGCAATGAATTTTCATTATCTATAGTGAAGAACACCAGAACTTCTTTCTGCTATAAAACAGTAACTTAGTACTCTCTGATCAATCTTGACTCACCACTCCCCGTCTCTGGTAACCACCATTCCACTCTCAACTTACTAGAGATCCATCTATGAGTTATATCATGCAGTGTTTGCCTTTCTGGATCTATGGAACTATAATAGTTCAATGTGTCTTTATGAAGCCTGGCTTATTTATCTGCCCTTAATGATCTCCAGTTCCATCTTGTTGTTGCAAGTGATCCCTTGTGTATATGTATCCCAGTTTTCTTTATTCATTCATCAGTTGATGGACATTTAGATTTTATTCCATTTCTTGTGGTTGATTGGTGAAGTTGACTTTTCTCATGTATCTTATAGCTGTTTATATGTTTTCCTTGGAAAAATTATTACATCTTCTACCCTTTTTCATTGAATTATTTATATGTTATTTATGATACTGAGTTTTGTCTTTATGGTTTCTGGTTATTAGCATCTTACAAATTATTTTTCTCATTCTGTACATTGTTTCTTTATTCTTTTTTCTTTCTTTCTTTTTCTTTTTTTCTTTTGACAGGCAGAGTGGACAGTGAGAGAGAGAGAGAGAGAGAGAGAGAGAGAAAGGTCTTCCTTTTGCCGTTGGTTCACCCTCCAATGGCCTCTGCGGCTGGTGTGCTGCGGCCAGCGTACCACACCGATCCGAAGCCAGGAGCCAGGTGCTTCTCTTGGTCTCCCATGCGGGTGCAGGGCCCAAGCACTTGGGCCATCCTCCACTGCACTCCCGGGCAGAGAGCTGGCCTGGAAGAGGAGAAACTGGGACAGAATCTGGTGCCCTGATCGGGACTAGAACCTGGTGTGCCAGCTATGCAGCTGGAGGACTAGCCTATTGAGCCGCGGTGACGGCCATGTTTCTTTATTCTTGTTTGTTTCTTCTGCTGTTCAGAATCTTGTGAGTTTCTTGAAATCCCATTTGCTTATTTTGGCTTTTCTTTCTTACGCCTTTAGGCCTGATTAAAAAAAAAAATCTGTGTCCAATCTGATGTCTTCAAGTTTCTTTCTCATGTTTCTTTTTGTTAGTTTCAAAGATTTAGGTGTTATGTTTAGTTGTTTAGTCCATTTTGAGTTAATTTTAGTAAGTGAGGGGTGATGAGCTCTAGTCTCATTCTTCTGCAAGTGTCTCTGCAATTTTCCCAGCACCACATATGCAAAGAATGTCTTTTTACGGGGTATTAAAGCACTCTGTCATTATTGTATTGTCACCTCTGCCTTCCTTTTTTTTTTTTTTAAACATTTACTTATTTATTTGAAAGGCAGAGTTGAGAGAGAGAGAGAGAGAGAGAGAGAGAGAGAGAGAGAGAATCTTCCATCTACTGGTTCACTCTCCAAATGGCTGCAACAGCCAGAGCTGGACCAGGCTGATGCCAGGAGCTTTTCCAATTCTCCCACTTGGGTACCTGGGCCCAAATCCTTGGCCATCTTCCTCTGCTTTCCCAGGAACATTAGCAGGGAGCTGGTTGGGAAGTGCAGTAGCCAGGTCTTGAACCAATGCCCATATAGGATGCCAGCATAGCAGATGGCAGCTTAACCCACCATGCCACAACGCTGGCACCTCTGCCTCCGTTTTAAGTCTCTCTGTATTTGCTTTATGTATTGGGTACCTTCATATTGTGTTGACGTAAATTAAAAGTTATTCTCTAGCAGAATTCAGCCTTTTATCATGCTATAATGACTTGTCTTGTCTCTTTTGACTACTTTTGGTCAAAAAACTGCCTTATCTGATATATGAATGGTGGCTCCTGCTTTCTTCTGGACTCCAGTGTGTGTGCTATGTAGTTCCAGCTCTTCAGTGTATGTGTGTGTTAGAGGTGACATCTTTGTAAGCAACATGTGATTGGCCCTTTTCTTCAACCATTAAGTCACTTGATATAGTTTTGTTAGAGTTTAATCTATTTGTTTCAAGGCAGTTATTGTTAATAACACCTCACTACTGCCATACAGACACTTGATTTCTAGTGTCAGTTGCTTCACTTTCACAAGATCTGGATATCAGTGGACTTCATGTCCCTTTAATCACTATGAGTATTTCTTGTATTTATACATTTATATTTCAATTATGTCTGTTTTAACCTTTATTTTTTTATACAATCTTCCTTTATTATTTATTGATTTCTATCATTAAGTTTTGATTTTTTGTTTATAGTTTTTGATGTGTCTATAGTAGAATTATGATTTTTGGTTATCGTGAAGTTTACCAAAACTTCTTTTGGCTGTAACAAGCTTTGTTGAAATGGTGGCAACTTAAAATTTATTCTAAAGGTAAAAGAAGAAATTAAAATAAAAGGTAAAAATTCTAATAAAAACTGAGTTCCATTTAATATTTGATGTACCAAATTACATCTGTTTACCTTGCCTTCTCAACACATTAATGTATTTATTTTTGTTTTAACTGTTTTTTTCTTTGCATACTAAAGTTATTACTTGTTTGTGACAATGTTTAAAATGTTAGAGCATTCTAAATTTTTCTGGATAATCTTCTTACCAGTAGATTTTGTACCTTCTGATATTGTTCTCTTTTTTTTTTTAAAGATTTTTTATTTATTTGAAAGACAGAGTTACATAGAGAGGTAGAGATAGAGAGTGGCCTTTCATCCGCTCGTTTACTCCCTAAATGGTTGCAACAGTCAGAGCTGTGCCGATCCGAAGCTAGGAGCCTGGAGTTTCTTCTGGATCTCCCATGTGGGTGCAGGGGCCCAAGCACTTGGACCATCTTCTACTGCTTTCCCTGGCCATAGCAGAGAGCTGAATTGCAAGAGGAGCAGCCGGGACTCGAACTGGCGCCCATATGGGATGCCGGTACTTCAGTCCAGGGCTTTAACCTGCTGCACCACAGAACCAGCCCCCTGATATTGTCTTCTTTCACATCAATGCCTCCTTCTTTTTTTTAACCACAAACAACTTCTTTTACGTTTCTTCAAGGCCAAGCCTATTGGTGATTAATTCATGCGTTATTTGATAAAATCTTTATCTGTCTTTCATATCTTTATGTTCTTCTTTCAGTCATTTCACAGCTAATGCTTTATATATTTCTTCTTAAAACATTTTATGTTTACTGATTTGTTTTCTTAAAAGATTTTATTTATTTTAAATGCAGAGTTACAGAGAGGCAGAGGTGGAGAGAGAGAGAGAGAGAGGTCTTCCATCCTCTGGTTCACTCCCCAAATGGACACAAAAGCTGGAGCTGTGCCAATCCGAAGCCAGGAGCCAAGAGCTTTTTCTGGGTCTTACACGGGGGTGCATGGCCCCAAGGACTTGGGTCATCTTCTACTGCCTTCCCAGGCCATAGCAGAGAGCTGGATCAGAAGTGGAACAGCCAGGACTTGAACCGGCGCCCAAATGGGATGTTAGCACTGCAGGTGGCCACTTTATCTGCTATGCCACAGTGCCAGCTCTGATTGATTTGTTTTAAATAAAGTATGATAATGTTTGTTCCTTAAATAAAATAAAAATTAATGTGATTATAGAAGCATTTAAATTTTCCATTTAATTTGTTGTTTTCTCTTTTCCCACCTATTGCTTTTTCATTTCCTTTCTAATCTTCATGCAGTTTGCTACTTGATTAAAAGACATTTTCTTTCAGTCCAACTGCTTCTATATGCTAGGAAAATAATAAAAATAACATGATGAAGAATATGCAGCAAGGAAAAGAATAATTATTACATAAAGGCAGATATTCTAGGGATTGTGTTTTACTGACCTTTGTTACAACCTATCATGTGCAAGAGGGTCTGGGACATGCAGTATTTTGAGCAGAGCACAATTCTTCCCTGTACAAAGAAGGAGGGAGTGATAATAGAAATTGGGTAATAACAGAGCATTCGAAATAACTGCATGTGTGATCAGGTGAACAAATAAGTGTATTTTTATAAGTGATATTGTAACAATTTTATGTAGGTCAATATAATAATATTTCCAAAATTTATAGCATATATTTTTGACCAGCAATTCTACTTCTAGATTTATCCTATAGATATCATCAGTTATAGGAAAGTGTGTTTCTTATTATTACAAAATTTCAATAACCAAAATGTAAAAATTGAATATTTTACTAGTACAAAAATAACTAAAGCTTTATGCAAATACTAGAATAGTATAAGGATATGAAAATCACTGATAGAGCTTATGTTTTGATATACAAAGTGTTTAATATCTTACACTGGGAAAAATAAGTGCAGAAAAATTCATAACTGTTAATAGTGGTTAGATCTGAACAGAACCACATGTGGGCTGTGATCAAGGAAAGGAGTCGATCAGTCTTTGTACGTTTTTTCATTTTTGAAGCAACTCTGTAAATTTTATTGTAAGTGGAAGACAATACATCACAGAAACTTTATGGTAGGTCTGGGGAAAGTGTTATTTACAATAAATGATGAAACAGTTTGTCTTTGGCAATACGATTACACATGAAGAAAGCAAGATATAAGAATGGATGCCTCCGAAACAATGCCACCAAATCCCTTGGGTTCAGCTGATGGTGTCTCCACACTGCTGCTTTAGGTCAACACAAATACAAATGAATGTCCCGTTCTTCCTCCTTTATGGTTCTCCATTTTCTATTCATGATATTGGCAGTTTCAGACAGAAAAAAATGGGCTTTTGAAAAATTATTACTCCTTTAAATTAATTTGGCCATATAGGTCTATTGGCCAGGAATGGTCAGATGACCCCAAGCATCAACAGTTAACCTCTTGGTCTTCTGATAGCTTTATCACTGTTTTTTTTTTTTTTTCTACCAAACTCAAGAAATGTTACAGAATCAGAGTATAAAGTAATGTACACGTGTGTATGCTTCCAGGCACACAGATACTGTTCTTCCCCCACATGTTCACCATGACAGTGTAAGTAGTGAGTGTGATAGCATAACATGAAACTGGTACTGAAACATCCATGAGCTTAGATGGTCTCAACAATACATACTCACAAAATTCTGAATGCTTAAGTAACTGAAAGAGTGCTATGTTTCATCTAACACTGGAGGGAAAGGGCTGGGGAGCTCAGACCACAGTCATAAGAGGATGGAATAGGGTTTCTAGGTTTGAAAGGATCACCATATTGAAGTCTTTGAGAACCCAAAATGGAATAGCATATTGCAAAAGATGGAGATGGCTGTTCCCTGCTTACCAAATGAAATACAGTGGAACCACACTCTTGTATAGATTCCAAATTAAAAGATTTCAATGTTAACAGAACAACAGGAAAAGTCCTTGTGAGCATCTCACAGTAAATCAGAAATAGGTCTGATTTCAGAAATCCCACAGCAAGAAGCAGCACCATAAACACATCAGTTTCAGCCATTTAAAGATGGATTTTTTTTAAAAAAAATATTGTATTTTCCTTCTTAAATTTTTGGTCAGTGAAGCTAGTACTTGTTTGCTGAGCTGTGCAAGAATTGCAAAGTCACACACATTATCCATGATCAAGCAACTGAGCTGATGGGTCTGTGCTGGATTGAACAAACAGCAAGAGAGAGAAAAAGAGTGAGGGAGCATGGGAGTCAACCGCCATCGCTGGTGCTCTCTCAAAGGAAGAGGGCTTAACAGATGAATTCACAAAGGTAGGAGGATTGCCACAGAACACCAGATGTCATGTGTAAATCCTCATGAATCTCCAGAAACAAGAACACCACACAATGTATATACTTTGATTTACACATTCCATTACAAAGTGAAAGAAAGACACCATTACAGCTTTGTAACTGTGTTAACTGCAAAAAGAAACCAAACTCCAAGAAGCTTCTTTGTACCTTTTGAATGTTTTTGTCCTTCTACATATTTAAAAGTATCTAACACTAAAAATAGATCAAGGCTCTTGGGAAATGGCTGGAGGCACTTGTGTCAATTGTTTTGCTATTTCCCAAGGTGGAGACCTGTATCTGGATCACAGTTCAAGTGATGTGCACTGTCCTTTGGTCAATTTGACCATCTCTCTTCATAGAGTTCTACTGAGCTAGTGACACCTAAATAATGATGAGGTCATTTTTCATCTTCACACTGGTCCTAAAAGAAGATATAACCCCAGAACCTCAGACTCCTTCATGAGGAGAGCAATACCCTCTCTCCTCCACTGGTGTCCTGTCCAGCCTCCGTGTCTAGACTTCCAGGGAGTTACAGGTTCCACGTCTGGGGGATAAAATCATTGCTTCCTGAACTTGATAAATGAAACCATTCTTTCTTTTGTTTTATTATTAAACAGTAAATATGTATGAAGATGGAAAATAGTGGAATAAACCAAGTTTGCTACTTTTATTAGGACTAACAGTGGACACCCAAACTCCTGCTATGATTAAAGCTGTGAGAACAGAGCAACATCAAAGCACTTGTAGTGCAATGGTCACTCACCTCCCTATCAAATGCATCCCCTTCTCTAATCGAAGCCTCTGTCTCTGGGCCTCTTCCAAGATCTATATATACAGGCTGATGACTCACCCCGACGTCAGTTCCTGGCTTCACCCTGTCCAAGAGCTGGCTGTTGTGGTCATTAGTGGAGTTAATTAGCCATTAAAAGATCTCACTTTGAAACCAGCGCTGATACAGTGGGTTAAGCCACAATCCCTAGTGGTGGCGTTCCATATGGGTGATGTTTCCCATCCCAGCTGCTCCATTTCCAACACAGCTCCCTCCTAATGTATCTGGAAAACAGTGGAGGATGTCCCAAGACCTTGGACCCCTGCACCCACATAGGAGACCTGGTAGAAGCTCCTGGCTTCTGACTTTGGCCTGACTCCAGTGAGGCTGTTGCTGCCGTTTATGAAGTGAACCAGTAGATAGGATGATCTCTCTCTCTCCCTATCTCTCTCCCACTCTCTCTGTCTTTCCCCCTCCCTCTCTGTAATTCTGCTGTTAAAATAAATAAATAAATTTTTTAAAATAAAAGAAAATCTCACTTTCTCTCTCCTGGATCCAAGTAAAGCAGACAGCTGGATCCAAGTAAAAAAGATAGTCAGCATGACACCATGACAGCTCCATGGCACCATGACAGCACCTAATCTGACCTGGCCAGAGTTCTCTCATTTTGAGTTCAACAGGTTAACAGGTTTGTAGGAGAAGCCTTGTTGTTATAAGAGGTTGGAGTGGGTTGGTCTGACTATTATGCTATGTAGAAATGAGTAGTTCATATTTGCTTCCCTTCCTGAGTGGGGTGTGATATTGTACTTTGAGGCAAGGAGTGCTGACCAAACTCTGCTATGGCATAATGTGTATTGGATTTGCAGTGGTGGCTACTTCTTTCTCAGGATGGGATCTGGCTTTGATCATTGAGGCCTCAGGGAACACTGATTAAGCTCTCTTAAATGAAGACCTGGTGCCTATTATGTATTGATATGCACTGTGGGAGCTTCTCTGGCACAAAGCAGGACCTTAGAGAATGTCTGGGCCTATTGGAGGGCACATTCAAGAGCATTATAATTAGTAGAGAAGCACTAAGACAGGTGGACATGGAGAGCATCAGGCAATGACCACATGGAAGTAAAATACCAAGAGTAACCTATGCTGAGTGAAAGAAGCCACCAATGAAAATGGGCCTGATCAAGAGCCCTGGTCAACGTCCATATAGGAGCACCAGTAAGATCGAGCCAAGTTTTAAGATGTTAATGCACATTAAGAGGTATAATGTGTGGTATGGGGTGTGGGGATACTACAGGATACCAGGCTAGAGAAGTGATCAACAGGACTACCTTGGCCAAGAATTGTAACCGAGAGCAGAAATCTGAGCCTTGCTATAAAGCCATGTTAGAAAGACTGCATCCTAATGCCACCAGATTTAGTCCAATTAGACAATTCGTTTTTTTCTCAAGTGGATCCAATGGTACTGAAGTGTAAACACACTGAGGCCCCTACACCCCCAGATCATATTCTAATGACAGTCATATGGCAGTGTACTTGCCAGGCTTCCATGAGAATGGATGAAAGATGGTATCCAGCACAAATCACACGTGGTATACTGAGGGCATGCATCTCACATGCAGAGAAAACAGTTAAGGTTGTCTCAGCTCAGAGATGCACACAGGTCTCCACTTTACACTTCCTGCAGAAGGAAGCACCCATGCCTCCCAGGAGAGCACTGAGACACTTGCCACAAAGCTCCCATGAAAACCCATAGGGATGCCAAAGATTGTGCAACACAGGCAATAAAGGAAGGCCTTGGGGAAACTCTCCAGAGACCCTTGCACTTTCATTAGCCATCAGAATCAGAATGTCAAGTTACTTTCATTCCTGGTAGGGGTCTCTGGGAAGATGAGCCCCTCATGGATGGCTGCTGCCTGGTTTACACCAGCCTAGCCCGCCAGGTTGTTGGTGCAGATGACACCACCTCAGACCACAACTCCCCAGCCCAAGATATCATTAAGAGAAACAGTATCTTCACTCTAGACTTCAACGAGTCTCACTTTGACCAGTCACCAGCATCACACCATTTTCTTCCTACTACCCAGGATATGGACCTAGACAAACCCCTGGTTCACACACAGCATGCATGCCCCTTGTGATGCTGCTCACCTTAGCTTATGCTCTGCTAAGTATCTCACAGGTGACCCCATGGAGTGCTAGTTTGCTGAGGTTGCTATTTATCATACTTGTAGCCAGATTAGCTCTACTCTGCATTATAAGGAAACCACAAAAACAAGTCAGTTTATGACACAATCAATGAGTTCTGCAAAGCTGTGGATGGTTTCCCCATAATGTCCCTCCCTCCTTCCTCAGGAGATAAGTACCTATAGATTGCAGGATGTGCTATGCACAAAGAGGCAGAGCTGTTGCCCAACAGAGTTTAGCACAACGATGGGGCCTTCCCCACATGCTCACACCACCACTTCTCCTTGTACTCTGTACATATATCCACCAGGTTCCTGCAGTCAGCTACTAAACCCCTAGAGCCTAACACCATCAACTGCTTCCCATTTCCCCAAAATAGCCAAAATTTGATCATATACTGGCTGAGACCTATGTCCACTTCCTCAAATGCAGAAGTGTTTGAGTCTGCCCCATGACCTAAACTCACTGCCTCCCTAAGGTGAGCATCTGCCCCTTGGATTATGCTCAGCCCCCACTGTTATAAACCTTGAGACTCCTCATGCCTCCTTAGGTTGGGGTTGGGGGAAAACACCTTAAGTCTCATACAATAATCTTGTAAATCCTTGTCCCAGATGGGGCTAGACAACCTTGTAGCCATGACATATCTATTGCCCAATCAAGAAGACATTTTCCCTCAAAAGAACTGCATATTTTTGCACCTCAATAACCCAGGAACAATCTGGCAAATTAGTGCCATGTAGCTACACGCATTTCTCCACTAGTGCACAATCTACCCACCTGTTATCCAACATCCACATTCTGCACAACTGATTTGATCTGTTTTCATAAATAGGTCCCAGGCCTTCAGGAGACTGATGGAAAACTGGGTTCCAAATGCCCTGAGTGTGCACTAGCATTTCAACCCTAGTCACCTTAATAAGCAGTATACCATAAAGGGCAGGCCAGGCAGCAGACTTTATTACTTCTTTGCTCCAGGAGATTTGGCAATGGCCTAGGCATCATAGTGTCAACAAGGCAAGGAGTACAGAAGAAACAATGGGACTTCTGCCTAGTACTGGGGAAGGCTGACCAAGATAGGTTAGAAGTCCTCTGCTAAGTCCTTTTTTATCCCCAAATTCATGCCCAACTGTCCTGGCCACAGACAGTTTGAATTTCCCATAGGAAGTAATCCTGAAAAATTAAGACATCTCACCACCAAAAGATCCTTAAATACAATAAGTCCTCTCTCTTTTTTTTAAGATTTTATTTATTTATTTGAGAGGTAGAGTTACAGTGAGAGGTAGAGACAGAGAGAGAAAGATCTTCCATCCCCTGGTTCACTCCCTAAGTGGCTGCAACTGCTGGAGCTGAGCTGATCCAAAGCCCGGAGTCAGGAGCTAGCTTCCTCCAGGTCTCCCACATTGGTGCAGGGGCCCGAGCACTTGGGCCATCCACTACTGCCCTCCCAGGCCATAGCAGAGAGCTGGATCAGAAGAGGACCAGCTGGGACTCCAATTGGTGTCCATATTGGGAGTTGGCACAGTGCTGGCCCCAAAGTCCTCTCAGACATGTGTGTGGTGTCTGTTGCTAACAAATCCTGGGTCAGAAGGCCACTACCTGCCTCTCTCTGGTCATCCTGTATAGCCTGGGATCTTTAAGTACTGGGAAGCTCTTACAGTTTCACTTTGTGGCTATGTCATTGACATCCAAGTGTAATCAAACTGGTAATGGAAAGGCTTGACCTGGTAGGATCCACACATGTGGGATTGTGCTGTGTAGTCCTCTAGTGGCTACTGGGGACGGTAGCTCCTAGGTAATTTAACAGAGAAACCTGGAAAGATTAGTACAAAGTACATATATCCTAGCTGACATATCCAAAGGGACATTAACACCTTCTTCAAGGTGCTTTATTTTGCTGACCTCATTTCCTCCCTGCCCTAATTAGGTCACTGTACTCGCCCACACTCATGCCAACAAAAGAATACACACCACCAGGAGCTCAAATTTCTTCTTCTTTTATTAAAAAACAACAGCAATGCCTGAAGCACAGTGATGATCAGCTCTCTACTCACTGGGGTCCAGGGGTCCAGGGGTCCAGGTCTGGGATGAAGGTTCAAGCCTCCAGAGCAGCAGGGCCCATCTTCAGAAAAGAGATACATTTCTTCACTGAACTTATGGAATGAAAGCAGTGCTTCTTCTCCATCTTGAATTTTTTAAAAATTTTATTTAAGGTATACAAATTTCATGAATTTCATATATATAGATGTAGGAACATAGTGACACTTCCCACCCTACCCTCCTCCCACTGAAGCTCCCATCCTTTTTCCTCTGCTCTCTCCTATTCCCACTCTTAATTTTTAAGGCTGGTGCCACGGCTCACTAGGCTAATCCTTCGCCTGCGGCGCTGGCACACCGTGTTCTAGTCCTGATCGGGGCGCTGGATTCTGTCCCGGTTGCCCCTCTTCCAGGTCTGCTCTCTGCTGTGGCCTGGGAGTGCAGTGGAGGATGGCCCAGGTGCTTGGGCCCTGCACCCCATGTGAGACCAGGAGAAGCGCCTGGCTCCTGCCACTGGATCAGCGCAGTGCGCCGGCCTCAGCGCGCCGGCCATGGTGGCCATTGGAGGGTGAACCAACGGCAAAGGAAGACCTTTCTCTCTGTCTCTCTCTCTCTCTCACTATCCACTCTGCCTGTCAAAAAAAATTTTTTTACGAAGATTTATACTCATAAGACTAAGTAAAAGTTCAACACTGAGTAAAGAGTTCAACAAACAGTAAGAAGAAAAAAACCACTGTTCCTCAACAGTGAAGACAAAGGCTCTAAATGATCATCGAAACTCAAAATATCAATTTCATCCTGTACCTTACGTTTTAGGTACTGAGGTATACAAACAAATGTGAAAGGGGAAGATAGAGCAGTTACTTTCAGCTTAGAAGAGACACTAAGCACTCAGACCTGTGCTATCATGAGCTGCAAGAACAGAGGAGCATCATGGACACCTTGAAGACAAAGGCAGCCCTCCCTCTCCCCATCAAATGCACACCTTCCCTAACTGCAGGCTGTGTGCCTGAGCCTCCTCTAACACAGGCTGACTCCTCACCCCACACCCACACCCTGCTCTCCCCTCCTCCAGGTGCCTCCCAGCCATGGGGACCCTCACTCTGCTTGCTGCCATTCTCCTGGTGCCCTCCAGGCCCAGGCTGAGCTCCTCTAGTAAATGCTGATGAGGTTCTAGACCAGCAGCCAGGGACAGAGGACCAGATGTGGCCACATACCTTACAGAGGAAGAAAGCACTGCTCTTCAAGTTTCAGGTGAGAGATCCAACGTGGCAGAGGTATAGATGACAGGAGCTCTGGAATAGCATGGGAAATAACTTGGATGGTTTTATTTAACCCATGATATTCAAATCTGTAAACTGAACACTGAAAGCCAAATGAATCTGAGACTTTTCTGAAAAGACTTTTGATCTGAGATTTGTGTGTGGTATTCTCAAGGTTTACGATGTAGAGAGACACACGGACTAGTTCTTCTTTATCTAAATGAGTAGAGTTAATTATAAGGAAAATATTGAACTCTGTCTATAAGAGGAGGTTTAGAAATTGGAATCATGAGCCAGGTTGTGTTCAGATGTGTATGTGATGGGGCAGAGCACATGAATGTGAAGACACTGAAGATGGGTCTCCAAGTGACCAACACTTTCTCTGTGTGTTTATTCCTACTGCTTGGGGAGGTCCACGCTGCCGACTGGCCTGCAGCCAACATGATTACATACTCAACCCACAGGTAACTCCTCCAGCATTCATTTTGCCACCCATATGTAACCCCAACACTCAATGGTTGATGCTTTCCTTGTTTCCCCAGACAAAAAGGCTGCCTGTTATTGCAGAACAGGCATGTACCTGCCGTTTGTGAAACGCCATAGCAGGAGCTGCACAATCCATGGTGTCAAACACCCATGCTGCTGCCCTAAATCATGAAGAACAGAGGAAAACAAGTTCCTTATTTTCTTGAGTCCTAGAGGGGAACAGTTACAACCACTGTGCCATGTACTTTCCATTCTACCCCCATAAAGTTCTTGTGTGTATTCTTCTTGATGCTCATGTGCACGTCAGTTTGAATTCGTGGAAATCTGAGTCCTAACATCTTAACTGAAACTCATTTTACAAAACTCTGGCTCCAAGTTCTAGGAATTTCAGAGCTGAACTCAGGCTTCAGGCAGAAAACGATCACAAAGCTCCAGTTATAGTTCTGATCTATCTATTGACCTCCGTTGTCTCTTCCCATTGCATTCCTTCAGATGAGATTCATTCAGAGACATTTTCCAGAAATAAGGCAAAGGATCTTTGTCAGCTTCAGTAGAAGAAATCCTGATACCTTTACTTCTCAGGAAAACCACCATCCACTCACACAAAATCTTCAGTTGTATTGAAAGAGCCAGATTAAAGACTTGGATCTGGAGTTTCACAGCCCCATCAAATCAACATTAGTTCTGATGGGATAGGGTTGTGAATACGAAAACATCAGGCCTACAATGAAAAGCACCTGACCATGACACTGATAAATTCTTATCCATGTCATCTATTCATATTTAGCAGAAGCTGAATTGCATACAGATAGAGTTGGTTTTAAATACAAAATCCACCCAATTCCTCCAGGGCAAATTTGCAATTTGAGCTCCCCTGAGTTGACTGAAGCTCTTAGGAGCCTGACACTGTCTGTAAATGCAAATTCAAAAAGAACACCCGGGAAAGTGAAGAGAAGCACTTGGAGGTCCTCACAGGACTGCAGTACGCTGATGTTCTAACACCTAACATCCCACACATCAATGAGTGAAGGTAGAAAACTAGGTCTGGGGAAAGGAGAACAGAGACACAGCCTGCCCTGAACAGCTATAGCACCCCCTGCTGCCCTGTCTCCATGTCACTCAAACACACACACACACACACACACACACACACACACACACAGACCACTTGTGGAAATTGCATCATTCCTGAGCCTCTCTTCGTATTCCATCCCAGGAAGTCAGGCTCACTGACAAGGGTATGTCTCTGAAGCCCAAGATGGACATCCTGTTGGGATGTCGTGTGTGTTTCCTCCTCCTGGACTCTCTTTCCATCCACAAGATACTCACTGACCCGTAAAACTCATCCACCATGTCTGCAAGATCAGCTATCAGGATATGGCTAAAAAGCCCTTTGAAGGAGTGCTGAGTGATTACATTTAAGCAATCTATCATAATGACATAAAACTGCACTATTATTGCTAGAATTTGTAGATTATCAAAACCTACAGAGGGAAATCAGCCCGTGTATTTATAGTCTGTGACAGTAGACAGTGAATGACTGATGAAAATCACTGAAGACTTAAACATATGAGAAGTGAGTAAGTACAATGTGCCTTCATGAAGCATTAGGACTTTGGAACAGTGGAAGAACATGACAAGGAAAGATTTCATGGTGATCCTTTTAATTATGTGGAAAAGTTACATTAAAATGAGACTTAAGGGTATTTTAGATAAAGAGAAAGGGATAAGGGAGAGAGATGTACAGGACCAGGGTCTGACTCCTACTAGTTGGAGGAGTAAGGTGGGAAGAGAGAAGGAAGAAGACAAAGAGTCATTTATGAATCAATAGGAAGGTACAGAGAAGGGATGGAGCACCCCTGTCTACTCTGAGTGGATGAAGGAATGCAGGAAGCAGCAGGTTTGCTTGTTGTTACTGAAATACGTGCTGGGCAATGAAAGGCATGAAGTCCTACACAGGGATGATGAGGAAGATGTGAGTTTCTTTCTAACAACCAAGGTAACTTAGCCCCGTAGAAGACACAACGCTCAGTAGGGAGAAGCACACTCAGTTTCTCTACTGAACACTCACAAGGCATAGTATCCCTTATATCAGCAGCTCAGGAGACAGGATAACAAAGTGGAGAGTGAGTCGCAAGGAGCCATTCCTTTGAAAGGCAATTTTCCAAAAAC
Source organism: Sylvilagus floridanus (assembly GCA_949820135.1). Lineage (NCBI taxonomy): Eukaryota > Metazoa > Chordata > Mammalia > Lagomorpha > Leporidae > Sylvilagus > Sylvilagus floridanus. Next base: position 117,215,452 of record OX463238.1, on the reverse strand, counting down.
ATAACTGTTACCAGAGAAGGGCAGGGTTCTTGTCTTTGCGCAAGAAAGAATTCAGGCGTGAGACAGAGAGTAGTGGGAGGTAAAACAGCAAGGTTTGTTAGGGAAGGGACATCTGTAAGGACGAATGGGCACCTCTCCAGACAGAGTCTGAGAGAGTGCCCTGTCGCTCGGACTGGAGGGGGGGGCGAGGTTACATGGTTGAGTAGAGAGATCACTCCTGACCAGGTCAGGCGGGCAGCTCAGCAGAGAGGCAGAGGGCTGAGCACGCAGTCCAGTTGAGGCCGGGGGTTTTTAAGGAGATGGGTCTTTGTCTTCACACATCTCCTGAAACAAAGGATTTTATGCATGTAAATACTAGAAGCTCCTATCTGAGTTTTCCCTTGAAGGTATCAGATATGAGGAAAGTTAGCTGGTGCCATCCTGGATTTAGAGGAAGGGTGAGCAGGACCCCCTAGAGAATGGGGATCCGAGCAGGGTGTTTGAAATGCAGATACTGGGCTGCATCTGGGAGATTGTGGAAGGTTTGTCAGGCAGAAGGGGCAGAGGGCCCAGCAGGCAGGTTATCAGGTAGAAGGGGGCAGGGCAGGAAGCGAAGAGCCTGCTGCCCCTGAAAGGATGACGGTGAGATGCAGATGCACATGATGGACATAGATGTCTTTTCTTTAGGCCTTTATATCACACACTCATAAGCTCATATCTGACTTCCAACCTACTATAACCACCATCTCTGTGGGCAGCTGGAAGTCTAACTAATGCAGATTATCAAGTACAGGTGACCTGATGACATTGACCAACCTCCACACTGCCCTCCCCAGAACTTCCCTGCTGATATTCTACAGCGGTTTTAAATCTCCTGCCTTCTGCTTCATGACAATTGAGTCCAACCTCTCTCCTATAGCAAAATCTTGACCCCCATTTCAATACTGAAATAAATTCTTACTTTCTATATTTGAAAAACATCTGGTTGATATTTTTAATACAATAATCTCTATTCCTTTAGTTATCACAAAATATTGTATAGGTTTATCTTTCACAGTGAAAAGTTTTGTCGCAGGCACACTTAGTGTAAAGATCAATTCAGGGTAAATAGCTTATCCATATACTCAAGTATTCTTCATTTCTTACCAAGGAACCATGCAAAATCCACAGATTTTCACATATACATTTTGTTTTTACAGACAACCCTGTGCAATAGAAGAGCACCAAACATCCCTCCTGTCTAACTGTGACTTTAGTCCCTTTGCCCAACCTGTCTGATACCCTTACCCCTCACTCCCCAAGCTCTGGTAACCACCACTCTACCTTCTACTTGTAGAATCAACTTTTTGCATTTCCCATATGAGTGAGATCTTGCAGTCTTTGTCTTTACGAATCTGATTTGTTTCACTTAGTATGACGTCCTCCAGTCCCATTAAAGTTGCCATGAAAGACAGGGTTAACCTTTCCAAGGTTGAGCAGTGCTCTACTGTGCACGTGCTGCCCATTTCCTTGATGCATTCATCCACTAGGGACACGTAAGATGACTACATAACTTTGCTATTTCTATAGTGCTGTAGTAACATGAAGGCTCAGATAATCCCTTCAACAGAGATCCCCTTTCCTCTCGCTTTGCTGTTAGTGTTTTTGGTTTTCTGAACTCTACTGACAATCACAACTGGAGTGCAACAGATTTCAACAGTACTTGTGAAGCTTCCCTGGGCTTATTTTCTCCTTTCCCATTCAACAACCCAGGACTCATTAAGAAACTTCAAGATCTAGGACAAGTTTCCAAGACTACAGTGTTATGCACCACCTAATCATGCTGTGATATTTGTTTCAGAAATAGAATGAGAAGATTTCATCCTACTTCATCAATATTATGGAGAAACAAAACTACACACAGAACATGCACAAGTCCAGTTGGTATCCCTGAGAGAAATATGCAGTGTTCACCTACCCCTGTGTATGAAAACACCATCAAACTTAGTGACTTAAAATTGTACATCTTTACCTGACTCGATACAGCATCAGAATGAGTGGATCTGCAAGAACGTGGGAAATAAATCAGTGTCATGACAGCTCACTTATATGGCTGGCAATTGGTAGTGAACATCTGTAGCTGGAAGAATTGTAACCAGAAACATGCCCCAAACATTACAAATAGGCATTTTTTAATGATTTTTTCATGATTTTTGTCATAGGTCATCTTGGAGGATATAGGAAAATGCCATGGGCTAGGGAGTTTTTGAACAGCACAGTTCTGGGCACTGGGAAGTCCATAATGAGAGAGCCAACAGACCACCGTCTAGTGAGGGCCTGTTTCCTGCTTCCTAATGGGCGTCTTCTCAGTATGTGTTCACATCATGCAGGGTCAAGGAAGAGGTCTCTGTAAGGCCTTCTTTTGTAAGAAACCAATCCCATTCATGCAGGCCCTGGCATGCACCCTCAGCTGCTCTTGTGTACAGAGCTATGGCAAAGATCTGGCCCAGAGAAAGGATTTTCATTCCTGCTGGTAATACCGTGGTCTCGATTTTCTGGTTAGTAAGAGTGATAGGTGGGACCAGCACTGTGGGACAGTAGGTTAATCCTCCACCTATGGTGCTGGCATCTCAAATGGGCACCAGTTCGAGTCCCAGCTGCTCCACTTCTGATCCAGCTCTCTACTATGGCCAGGGAAAGCATTAGGCAATGGCTCATGTCCTTGGGCCCCTGCACCCCTGTGGGAGACCCAGAGGAAACTCCTGATCCTGGCTTCAAATTGACACAGCTCTAGCCTTTGTGGCTACTTGGGGAGTGGGCCAGCAGATGGAGGACCTTTCTCTCTGTCTGTAACTCTACATCTCGAATAAAATAATAAATGAAATCTTTAAAGGAAAAAGAAAGAGTTATAGGCAGCCAAACCCGCTGTGTGGCAGAGAGCAGTGGCTGGTGCGCCTGCCCACAGGCTCAACACTGCAAGGTGAGGCAGGCAGCTATGCTCACAACCCTTCCTTACTTCCTTACCACTCTGCATCTGGTGTGTGAAAGATGAAAACTCATCACTCATGGCAAGGAGACACTTCAGTGTAAATTGTTTTGGTAATTCCTTTAGAAGAAATATATGCACAGTGAAAAAATAAAACATTGGTAATCAATATTACAAATTAGTTATGGCAGGTCATGGAAATATGTATTATTACACAGTATTTCTATAAAATTATATTAATATAATAATTATGTATAATGTATATGCATTGTTTGTATAATATTATGTAGAAACTCCACATATTCAGGTATTATAATATATACAGTATCTAATTACTTATATATAGTATGATACAAAAACATCTAAACTACCACCTAAAATAGTAAATTATTGCAAACATTCTGGTCATTACAGTTTGCAGTTCTTTTGTGTAAACCTCCTGGAAAGGGAAGAAACTGAATGATACCACAAGTAAAAAGAATCACAAAAACCACAAGGGACCTAAGGAATGAGGCTCTGGACAGTGGGGTCTTTGCTGGCTGTCCAGGGCCAACCCAGACAGTCCTCGTCCCTGATCCTACAGCCCAAGCAGGGTAGACTCAAAGGTCTGTGGCAGATCCCTCACCTGGTCTCCCCTCCTCTCTACAGAGGGCCACGCCCTGTTCATGATCCTGACCTAGCATCTTTTCTTTCTCCACCTGTGGAGGGTCCACCTCTACCCAGGGAGGATCCCTTATTTGTCCCCTGAACTCTTCAGCTCTGATTCTCTTGACAGGAGGCAATAAACGTGGCTGCAAATCAGAGAGAAATGTCCTGATATTAATCCAAGTACAAACTTAAATGCAAACCTGTCAGATAGACATACATTTGTTTGCTCATTTTCCAGCTGCCAAATGTTGTGCAAAGAGGTCATCAACATATTTACACTTGAAATGTACATGTGAGTGCCCCAAACTGCTTCCTTCTGCTTTTTTATTAACTCATTATTCGAAGGGCTAATGTTCTAGCATAGTGGGTACAGCCGCTTCCTGTGATGCCAGCATCTCATATGGATGCCAGCTCATGTCCTGGCTGCTCCACTTATGATCCAGCTCCTTGCTAATGGCCTGGGAATGGAGCACAAGATGGCCCAAGTGTCTGGGTCCCTGCACTCACGTGGGAGACCTGGAAGAAGCTCCTGGCATCAGGCTTCAGACTGGCTCAGCCCTGCTCATTGTGGGCTTCAGGGGAGTGCACAGAAGATTGAAGATCTCTGTCTCTCTTCTGCCCTCTCTCACTGTAGAATTAAATATCTCACTTGGAATTAAACCCTTCATCATTATATAATGACATTCCCAACACTTTATACCAACTAAACATAAAATTTATTTAACTGGTAGAAATCAGATTATTGCTTTCCTTTGGCCTGATTCTGCGTAGAAGATCTCACACATATTTTTTTACTTTGAGAGCCCATATGTCCCAACCACAGTAGGGCAACCACAGATCTGAATATCAGGCATTTCCTATAGAAAGACTGAGAAACATTTAACGTTCTTACACAATGGAGGAAGTGTGTGGGCTACTTCAGAGGCTGATTGGATCCAAGTACACTATGTGAATGCATTAAGTTAATGTGTATACACCGCAGGGTACAAATGTTTTAAAAGTTAATAAAATGTTGCAAACAAATAAAATGAAATAGAACAAATATTGGAAGTCAAATGAATCTAAGTGATGTTCCTCCTAAAACGACTGTGTATTCCAGCATATGTCTGTGAAATAGCCTTGTCCAAATTTGGAAAGTCATAAGGGAAGTCACCCTGGGTCAAATGTGGAAATCCAGTTATGAGGACAGCATTTGACACTGCTTAGTAGAGAAACGTTGAGAACCTGGAGACCCAGCTAGAGCTGTGTTCTGATGTGTTTGACAAGGTCAGGAGCACAAAGACTCGGACAAAGGAGAAAGGGTCTCAAATCGTGTTTGGGACACACTTGCTGTGTCTGTTACTCCAGTGACTGGGTGCTCTTCCTGCTGCTGGCTGGGATGTAGTCCACATGAGCCCCTCTCAGCTCAGCTGGAATGGTCCCTGCTTTTCTTTGATCCCTGGGTTCATTGCCAGAACCTCTCTCTGTACCCTAGTTTTTCTGCTGAAACCGCTGATTCTGCCCAAACTCCGGTTAAAACCGAGACTCCTGTTACTGCCTACACCTCTGAGACCACTAGCATTGTTGAGACTGCCAAGAACCCTGGGACTGCCGAGACTCGCATTAGAGCTAGGATCATCAAAACATACCTGCTGTTCAAACTATGCTGTGACCCTCGAGAGGAGATACTTGGTATCTGCCAAGAGTTTCTTACACTCATCTATATCTGTTACAGAAGAAGATGCAGAGATGAAGAATGAACTCGTCATTTCCTTCACACATTGAATAGAACCAACTTTACTCCACAATCTTGCATTAAGTTTGTTATCCTCATTCTACATAAAGTACTTGCAACCAATTTCTGTGTCAACATCCCTTTCCTATTGGCTACATTTTTGGGTCTCACTGAACTGCAATTAGCACTGTGGGAAACCAAATACAGTCTAAAAGAAAAAGTACCTCCAAGGTCCAGGAATATCGAGCATGAACACGTTCTTCAGAAAATAAAAGTTGCTAATAACTTCAAGTCCTGATTTTGATCTATGTCTCCACCTAGATTGTCTATTCAGGTACCTACATTGAGTTGAGATTCACTCTGAGAAAGTGTTCACTGTGTTAAGGCAAGCATTTGTGTCTGCTTCTAGTTTCTGGCCACTCCATGAGTATATCTCAGGAAGGACCATGGTCCTCACACCCATAGGACTGGGGTATTCACCTGAGACTCCTGTTCCCCATCCACCAAGACCTGAGGTCACAACAGCTGCACTGATCTAACTTGAATTCAGGTGGAAGGGGCAGTTCACAAACACCATGGAGGAGAGCAACAAGCACAGGAACCCACCCTGAGATAGACTCATTTTCACTTGAACCTCTCAGGCCCAGTACAACCTGGAGAGTCAATCCCCCACGTTGGTCTCCTGAGTGAATCTAACACTGTTGTGAAGTTCAGCTCAGTGGATGCCCCTAGGAACTGTGAGGGGGAAAGCAGGTCTCCAGCAATGGGGAGTCCATGGTAATTTCAGTGCATGTGTTCTGATACTAAGAGTAACCATGTGCATCAGTGAGTGAGGTCAAGGTCAACCTGGTCTCACTATAGGACAGCACCCATGCTGGCCTTGAGCACACACAGAGTCTGCACTGAGGCTGCCATTGTTCCCCTCCTGCTCTGTCCCCAGCTCCTGCCAAGCATACACTTGTACCACAAAGCCTGCATTCTTCTGAGCCTGTCTGCCCTTTCCCTTCCTTTCAACTCATGGTTACCGATGGGCACCATCTCCCATGGTCCTTAAGACATCTCAGTTTTTGTATGTGAACCTTCAGCCTGTCTCAACTAATTCCTGCACCTCAAGCCCACAGCCCCATGGACACCCGAAAAATACGTTCCTTAAACTGTACTAGATAAAAGTACAAGTCCCCAGTGTGGGGTCCGATTGTGAGCCCTAGACCCCTCCTGTGTTCTGGATAAGTGTTTCCATCTTGTAATCAATCTCACCACACCTGTTTCGAAAAATAATATGCAAGTTTAGCCATGGATATTATAATGCAGGATCACTGGAGGTTTGTCCCTAGAATGCCACCGTGAGAGAAGACATTTGAGAGAAAGAAACAGTGCTTCAGTCATGTTACTATTCTCCAATTTTTATTCAAATAATCCAGTATCCCCAGGTAACTGTTTGAACACCAGCACCGAAAAATTATCACAATCCAGAAATTGGAACACTCCCTTCTGGAGGGAAATGGAGTCTTAGCATGACAGTTTTAACACCTTTGGTTGGAACGATGCTGAAAGCTTTTGTGTTTTATTTTAATTCTTTGACTTGTAGTTAACATTGATATTATTCCAGATGGTTCCTTCAGGTAAAAACTGAGGTACAGTAACACGAAACTGATCATGTACAGTGAATGTTTGAAACATAACAAGAATATTGAACAACTGCTACGTTTCTTGGCTTTTTTTTTTAACGATTTATTCATTTATTCGATAGGCAGATTTTCAGAGAGGCAGCGTTAGAAACAGATAGAGAGGTTCTTCATCCACTGGTTCACTCCCAGAATGGCCTGAGTCATGCTGACCTGAAGCCAAAGCCAGGAGCTTTATCTTGGCCTCCTGCATCTGTGTAGGGATCCAAGGACTTGGACCATCCTCCACTGTCTTCCCAGGCCATACCAGAAAGCAGGATCAGAAGTGGAGCAGCCAGGACTCAAACCTGCATCCATATGTGGGTGCCAGCTCTGCAGACAGATTCTTTACCTGCTGTGCCACACAGCCGATCCCAAGGAAGCAGTTTTATAAAGATGGTGGGAAGGTGCTTGACATCAGTGTACAGACTTAGACAAAGTTTTATCTCTCTTGAAAGAATTGAACTCAGATTTCAAGGTTGACACTGAATGTTTCCACCATAAGAACTGATAAACTTTTGAGAATTCAAGATATGTTGGATTCAGTTGAACATTACACAATGTATTCATGCATGAAAACATCACACAGTGCTTCCTTAATGTTCAATCTTTATGTATCAGTTAACAATCCAGATTTTTTAAAGAAAAAAGAAGTTTCAAATGGAGAGACATATCTAATCTACTTGGTTTTAGTCCTGTAATTCTTTTCTGATTAACACAACATGATCAATTCTCCTTGGAAGCTCTACATCCCACTTTCTACAAAATTAAGCTTCTGTTGTAGGTTTCTCTGTTAATAGTGTTTCCCATCCATATGTCCATGCTCAAAATCACCCCTTAAAATAAAATCAGTCAGATGCAAAAGACCCAACAGCTCTGTGTTAGTGAAATATCCCCATGCTGAGACAGCATTTTAGTTTGAGAATCTCACAACACAGTTTTACAGTAATATTCCTATGACACACCTTTTCTGTTAGATGGAATTGCCTCGAGTTTTCATGTTCGTTAGTGTAAGAACATGGGTTTGTAGTTGCGAAAAAGATAAGGGAATAGGATGACCCACTCACATTTGGTAGCTTTGATTTTCCTAGAAAAAGAAAGCACCTTTCTGTCATTATCGTGCTGGAATCTCACTGTTCTGGTTGCTTATCATTTCCTTTCTGTATCGAGGTGAAGGCATATTGGGTGGATGCACATTTAAAGTTGTTATTTTCTCCTGGTGAATTAAATCCTTCATCATTAATTTATGACCTTCCCACCTCTTTATACCACTTTTAATTGGAAATTTATTTATCTGGTACAATAAGGCTATTGCATTCTTTTGGACTCAGTCTGCTTGGAATATCTCATGGTATTTGTTACCTTTAGTGCCCATGTGTCTCTAGATGTGGAGTTATGTAGTAAGCAGCAGAGAATTGAGTTTTTTCATAAACTCACTTAGTTACTCGACATAATTATTACTCTAGAGTTTACTACATTTACATTCAAGGTAATTGTTGATATTTAGTTGCTCGCTCCTGCTGTTTGACATTTGATTTTTACTGTCAATTCCTTCACTTTCATCTCAGAGAGTATCAGAATATTGGCCCACTTACGTATATTGATGACAGAACCAATATGTTTTGATATATAAAGTGATCAAGATACTGCATTAGAGGAAAACATTAGTGCAGATTAATGTGTACATTGCTATAGTAGTTAGATTTACACAGAACTGAAGGCTGAGAACAGGGATGGCATCTCAGACTTTCTGCATTTGAAATTTTGTCCTTCTACAGGTTTTAATATTTTCCAAATGTGAAAGTTTTCAGTCTCAAAAATGATAGAGATAATGGTGTTGGTTCTTCCGCTCTCTATCAACACAGACAGCTGTATCTGGGTGGGTATCCTCCAAGTGCTGGGCTCAGACAAACGTCCTGCAGGAATGAAAGTGCCTCTGAACAATTTGAACATCTCTCTCCCTAGAGGCCTCCTGACCTGGTGACAACAGCAGCATGAGGACAGCATTTTTCCTCTTCACACTGGCCCAAAGGGACATAACACCCCACAAACTCTTTCCTCCTCCATGGGGAGGGCTACACCGTAGAACACGTTAAAGAATTTCACTCTTCGGCATTGGGCTCCAGGTATGGCTTCAGTGTCTAAACCTCAAATGGATAACAGGCTCTATGTTTGGGAAATAAGAAACTTTGCTCCCAGAAATTAACAAATGAAATGACTCTTCATTTTCTTTTTATTGCTCTTCAGTAAATATTCAAGCAGATGGGAATTAGGGGAAATATCTAGTCCTTTATCTTGACTATCATAGGGAAGCAAAAATAGAGAAAAAAACACACAGATGCCTGCCATAGTACAGGCGGTGCTAACAGAGCACCATCAAAGGCACTTTGCGGGCATGGCAGCCCTCATCTCCAGATCAAAGCCCCCCCTTCTCTAACTGCAGCCTTTGTCACAGAGCCTGCTCCTAGCACTATATATACAAGTCTCGTCCTCACTCACAGCACACTCAGAATCCTGCTCTTCCTGCCTGCAGCTCACTCCCAGACATGAGGACCTTCACCCTCCTCACTGCCATTGTCCTGGTGGCACTGCAGGCCAAGGTTGAGCTTGTGCCACTCACAGATGAGGAGGTTCCAGACCAGGAGCAGACAGATGCCGGAGACCAGGACATGGCCATCACCTGTGCTGGGGATGAAACCTCTGCTCTTCAGGACCCAGGTGAGAGACTCCAACATGGAAGAGCTATGGAAACTAAGGCAGGAGGATTGAAGGAAGGCTCTGGGATTGAGTCTTCAAAGGGCTTAGTCACTCTGCTGAATTTACTTAGCTTCTCACAGCCTTGAGTTTTTTCGAACAGGGTTCAGTTCAACAGGTACGTCCAGCTAGTAGTTCCTAGTGTTCCCCACCACAGTAGGGCTACCACAGATCTGAATACTCTGGCATTTCCTATAGAGAGACTGAAAAGAAGAGAACGTTTGCTATAAAATGCAGCAAGTGTAGACTACCACAGAGGTTATAAGCTGATTGGCTTCAAATACACACTGTGCTTTTATTAAGATAATGTGTATCCCACAAAAAGTACAAATGTATTATGAGTTAATACTAAGTGTTACAAACAAATAAAATATGGGGCTGGCACTGTGGCTCACTTGGCTAATCCTCCACCTGTGGTGCTGGCATCCCATATGGGCACTAGGTTCTATTCCTAGCTCTCCTCTTCCAGTCCAGCTCTCTTGCTGTGGCCCAGGAGGCAGTGTAGGGTGGCCAAGTGTTTGGGCACCCGCACCCATGAGGGAGACAAGGAGGAAGCACCTGGCTCCTTGCTTCGGAAGTGCACATCGCCAGACATACCGGCAATTTGGGGGTGAACTAACAGAATGAAGACCTTTCTCTCTGTCTCTCTTTCTCTCTCATTGTCTAACTCTGGCAAATAAAAAAACAACAAATAAAATAAAATTGAATATATATTTGAAGTCAAATGACTCTAAGAGGTCTTCCTCCTAAGACTGTGTATTCCAACACATTTCTGTGAAATAACTTTGTTCAAATTTGGAGAGTCTTAAGGGAAGTCACCATGGGTCAAATGTATGAATCCAGTTATGAGGACAACATTTGACACTGCTTAGTAGAGAAACATTGAGAACTGGGAAACCCAGCTAAAGCTGTGTTCAGGTGTGTTTGACGAGCTCAGGAGCAAAAAGATTCAGACAAAGAAGAATGGGTCTCAAATCATTTGTGTGTTATGACTAAACTTCCTGTGTCTGTTACTTTCAGTTGCTAGGTGCTCTTCCCACTGCTGACTGTGATGTAGCCCCCATGAGACCCTCTCATCTCAGTGTGGAATAGTCCTGGTTTTTCTTTGATTCCTGTGTTCCGTGACAGACACTCTCTCTGTACCCTAGGTTGCCCGCAGAATCTGAAACCATACTGTAGCTGCAAACTACGCTGTGGCCTTGGAGAGGTGATAAATGGTGTCTGCAACGAATGGTTTATAGTCACCTATGTCTGTTGCAGAAGACCATGACCCGGACATGAAGAATGAACTCGTCATTTCCTTCATACATTGAATAGAACCACTTTTACTCCAGAACCTTGCATTAAGTTTTTTTTCCTCTATCTCACATAAAATGCTTGCAACCAATTTCTGTGTCAACATCCCTTTCCTATTAGCTACGTTTTTGGGTCACACTGAACTGCAATTAGCACTGTGGGAAACCAAATACAGTCTAAAAGAAAAAGTACCGCCAAGGTCCAGGAATATCAAGCATGAACACGTTCTTCAGAAAATAATAGTTGCTAGGGAACTTCAAGTCCTGATTTTGATTCATGTGTCCACCTAGATTGTCTATTCAGGTACCTACATTGAGTTGAGATTCACTCTGAGAAAGAGTTCACTGTGTTAAGGCAAGCATTTGTGTCTGCTTCTAGTTTCTGGCCACTCCATGAGTATATCTCAGGAAGGACCATGGTCCTCACACCCATAGGACTGGGGTATTCACCTGAGACTCCTGGTACCCATCCACCAAGACCTGGGGTCACAACAGCTGCACTGATCTAACTTGAATTCAGGTGTGAAGGGGCAGTTCACAAACACCATGGAGGAGAGCAACAAGCACAGGAACCCACCCTGAGATGGACTCATTTTCACTTGAACCTCTCAGGCCCAGTACAACCTGGAGAGTCAATTCCCCACGTTGGTCTCCTGAGTGTCCAAGAGCAGCAGTGAATCTAACACTGTTGTGAAGTTCAGCTCAGTGGATGCCCCTAGGAACTGTGAGGGGGAAAGCAGGTCTCCAGCAATGGGGAGTCCATGGTAATTCTGGTGCAGATGTTCTGATACTAAGAGTAACCATGTGCATCAGTGAGTGAGGTCAAGGTCAACCTGGTCTCACTATAGGACAGCACCCATGCTGGCCTTTTGCACACACAGAGTCTGCACTGAGGCTGCCATTGTTCCCCTCCTGCTCTGTCCCCAGCTCCTGCCAAGCATACACTTGTACCACAAAGCCTGCATTCTTCTGAGCCTGTCTGCCCTTTCCCTTCCTTTCACTCATGGTTACCGATGGGCACCATCTCCCATGGTCCTTAAGACATCTCAGTTTTTGTATGTGAGCCTTCAGCCTGTCTCAACTCTTTCCTGCACCTCAAGCCCACAGCCCCATGGACACCCGAAAAATACGTTCCTTAAACTGTACTAGATAAAAGTACAAGTCCCCAGTGTGGGGTCCGATTGTGAGCCCTAGATCCCTCCTGTGTTCTGGATAAGTGTTTCCATCTTGTAATCAATCTCACCACACCTGTTTCGAAAAATAATATGTAAGTTTAGCCATGGATATTATAATGCAGGATCACTGGAGGTTTGTCGCTAGAAAGCCACCGTGAGAGAAGACATTTGAGAGAAAGAAACAGTGCTTCAGTCATGTTACTATTCTCCAATTTTTATTCAAATAATCCAGTATCCCCAGGTAACTGGTTGAACACCAGCACCATGAAATTTTATTAATATCCAGAAAATGGAACACTCCCTTCCAGAGGAGAACGGAGTCTTAGCATGATAGTTTTAACACATTTGGTTGGAACAATCCTGAAAGCTTTTGTGTTTTATTTTAATTCCTTGAGTTGTAGGTAACATCGATATTGTTCTAGAAGGTTCCTTCAGGTAAAAACTGAGGTACAGTAACACGAAACTGATCATGTACAGTGAATTTTGAATTCTCAAAAAGTGTATTGAACACCTGCTAGGTTTCTTTCTTTCTTTCTTTCTTTCTTTCTTTCTTTCTTTCTTTCTTTCTTTCTTTCTTTCTTTCTTTCTTTTTAAGATTCTTTCATCTATTTGAAATGCAGAATCACAGAAAGGCAGATGCAGAATGAGAGGGTGAGGTCATGCATCCACTGGCTCACTCCCAGAATGGACGGAATCATGCCAATCTGAAGCCAGCAGCCAGGAGCTCTCTCCGGGCCTCCCATACCAGTGCAGTTGCCCGAGGACTTGGACCACCCTCCACTGCCTCCCCAGGCCATACCAGAAAGCGGGATCAGAAGTGGAGCAGCTAGAACTTGATCCAGTGCCCATATGGGTTGCTGGTACTGCAGTAAGAATCTTTCACTGCTATGCCACAGTGCCGATCCCAAGGCAGCATTTTTATAAAGATGGTGGGAAAGTGCTAGTCATCAGTATACAGACTTAGAAAGAAGTTTTGTCCTACTAAAATAATTAGACTCTGATTTTCAATGTTAATACGGTTTCCACTATAAAAAAAGGCAATATGTTTGATTCCATTGAATATTACACAATGTATTCATGCAGGAAAACATTACACAGTGCTTTTTTTAAAATTTTTTTACAGGCAGAATGGACACTGAAAGAGAGAGAGAGAGAGACAGAGAGAAAAGCGCACCACACTGACCCGAAGCCAGGAGCCAGGTGCTTCTCCCGGTCTCCCATGCGGGTGCAGGGCCGAAGGACTTGGGCCATCCTCCGCTGCACTTCTGGGCCACAAAGAGAGCTGGACAGAAAGAGGAGTAACCAGGACAGAATCCGGCACCCCAACTGGGACTAGATCCCGGAGTGCCAGAGCCACAGGTGGAAGATTAGTCTATTGAGGTGCTGTGCCCAAAAACAGTGCTTTATAAATGTTCAATTTTTATGTTTCAGTTAACAATCTGGATTTTTTAAAAGAACAAGAAGTTTCAAATGGAGAGAAGTATTGAATATATTTGCCTTTAGTCCTGCTTCCTTAATTCTTGTTTCCTGTGATTTTTTTCTGATGAACAGAACATGATCAATTCTCCTTGGCAGCTCTATGTCCCAGTTTCTACAAAATTTAGCTTCTGTTGTGGATTTATTTGTGAATAGTGTTTCACATTCCATACGTCCAATGGTCAAAATTACCCCACAAATAATTCAGTCGAATACTAAAGCCCCAGCAATTCTGTCTCAGTGAAACATTCCAGTGCTAAAGAGCATTTAGTTTGAAAATCCCACCAGACATTTTTAGACTACTGTTCCTACCACACACCTTCTTTGTCAGATGGAGTAGTCTCCAGATTCCACATATGTTATTCTGAAAACATGGATGTGTTGGTGCAACTAGGATAAGGCACTAGGATGACCAATATGACTCTCCAGTATGGAGAGTTCATGGTGCTTAGGAATTCTCATGTTTTGACACCCAAAGTCTTCATGTGCATCAGTGAATGATGTCAAGGTAAACCAGTTCTTACAAAAGACAGCAACAATGCTGCACTCCACACACTGAGTCTCTGCTGGGGCAGTCATAACTCATCCTGCTGTTCTGTCTCCCACTCCTGCCTTCCACAACATTGGTACCAAAGCACTGTATTCTTTGAGCTTGTCTTAAATGTCCCTTCCTTGAAGTCGTGCTTACTGATAGGCACAGTCTCCAGTGGGCCAGTCTCACCTGCTAATTGTCGCTGTGTTAATCTTTCTCCTCTCTGAATTATTTCCCTCAATCAGATACCCACTAACCCATGGACACCTATCAGAAAAATTCCTTAAACAGCAACAGGTCAGGGCCACAAGGCTCTAATGAGGAGTCCAATTGTGAGCCCCAGACCCCTTTTATTCACCATGGATCTAGATTTCCCAGGAAAATCTAAGTCCATCTCTGTTTATTTTTATGCACAGTCGCTGGTACATTCTCTCAGTAAGACAACACAATGAGAAAAAACTACATTTACAAAGACAGAAACAGTGTTTTAAGTGTGATTATCCCCCATTGCTGATTTAACAACCCAACAGACACAATGTGCAGACACGAGCACCAAGAACAATTACCAAGATGTCCAGAATGGAGTCCAAAGCCACACTACTCTGACTCTGGGATGGGTCTGAAGGAGGCCTGCCCAAGTGACCAGACCCTACTGAGACCCACTAGGCCTGGGGAAACAGCCCAGACTCTGGGGAGATGAGTTCATCATTGAGTCTGACCTAGAAATGCACCAGTTCTTCCCCATTGTGTAGAAGGTGGAGTTTAACTCCTGGAATTCTGGATGTGAAGGTCAGGAAGTGCTCTTCCAATTGTTGTGGCTGCCACTGGTTGAAGTGTTGTGGTCTTGATCTAAGTCTTCACATTTTTCACATCTGTCCTCTGGGCCAGGCTGACTTCCTCATGCATCCGCACTGAACCCAGCGTCCCTCAAGCTTACTCCTCCAGCTCCTCCAACCACTGGTAACATCTCCCCTTGTCACTGGGGGATTTTCAGGTGCAACATTGCAACATGTCCACAACCCAAATGCATGTTTCTAGAGATTTTTAAATCACCTAAAATGCTACACATTTTCATTAATTATTCTATGTAAAATCTGCCTTTCTACACTAGAATTTAAATCTTGTGTTTTGCTCATCATTGTACCCTGGTGCCTAGATAACTGCCTAATATACAGTAGTGATCAATGAGTAAAGTTTGATTTTTTTATTTTATCCAATTTTTATATATTGATACAAAATGACTTCATTTTTGTCCAACTGCACAGAAGAAAACTGAAACAGCTAGATTTAAGTAAATCCATGTATCCAGTTCATGACAATATACTCTCTGAAAATTGAATAGAATTGGACCAGTGCTGTAATTTATAGGCAAATCCTATGCCTGTGACGCCGGCACCCCAGGTTCAAGTCCCGAGCAGGGCGCCAGATCTGTGCCGGTTGCTCCTCTTGCAGTGCAGCTCAGCTGTGGCCTGGTAGTGTAGTGGAGAATGGGCCAGGCCCTTGGGCCCTGCACCCATATGGGACAGCACTGTTTCTTTCTCTCAAATGTCTTCTCTCACGGTGGCTTTCTAGGAACAAACCTCCAGTGACCGTGCATTTTAATATCACAGCTAAACTTACATATTATTTTCTAAATAGGTGTTGTGAGATTGATTACAAGATGGAAACACTCATCAGAAGCCCATGAGGGTCCTAGGGCTCACAATCAGACCCCACACTAGCACCTTGTGCCTTCACTTAATACTGTTTGAGGAACACATTTCTTGGTTATCCTTGGGGCTGTATGCATGTGATGCAGAAAAGGGTTGAAACAGGAAGCACACTCACATACAAAAATTAAGAAGTCATAAAGGTCCATGAGAGACAGTGCACATTGGTAACCATGAGTGAATGGAAGGGAAAAGGCAGACAGCCTAGGGAGAAATGCAGGCTTTGTGGTGCATGTGTTGTGGTGAGAAGGAGCTGGGGACTGAGCAGGGAGGGGAACAATGGCTGTCTCAATGCAGACTGTGTGTGCACACGGCCAGCATAGATACTGTCCTATAGCGAGACAAGTTTGACCTTGACCTCACTCACTGATGCATATGGTTACTCTTAGTTTTAGAACACATGCACTGAAATTACCATGGACTCCCCATTGCTGGAGACCTGCTTTCACCCTCACAGTTCCTAGGGGCGTCCACTGAGCTGAACTTCACAGCAGCATTAGGTTCACTGCTGCTCATGGACACTCAAGAGAATGACATGGTGGATAGAATCTCTAGTTTGTACTGGGCCTGGGAGGTGCTACTGAAAATGAGTCCATCTCAGGGTGGGCTCCAGAGTTCAGTGTTCTGCTCCAAGATGTTTGAGAATTGCTCCTTCCCACCTGAATTAAAGCTAGATCAGTGCAGCTGTTGTGACCCAAGGTCTTGGTAGATGCGTAACAAGATTCTCAGTTCAATACTCCAGCCCTATATGTATGAGGATCGTAGTCCTTCCTGAATATTCTCATGGAGTCACCATAAACATGAAGCAGACACAAATGCTTGTCTTAACAGATGTGAACAATATTTCAGAGTGAATCTCAACTAAATGTAGCTACCTGAACTGACAATGTAGGGGGACACATAAATCAAAATCAGGACTTGAAGTCCCTAGCAACTTTTGTTTTCATCCTGGATATCCTAGAACTTGGAGGTAGTTTTTCCTTTGGTAAGTGTTTGGTTGCCCACAGTGCTAATTGCAGTTCAGTGTGACCCAGAAACAAAGCAAATAAAAAAAGAGATGTTGACACAGAAATTGGTTGCAAGGACTTTACATGAGATAGAGAAAAAAAAACTTAATGGCAAGATTCTGGAGTAAAGGTGGTTCTGTTCAATGTATGAAGGAAATGACGAGTTCACTCTTCATCTCTGTGTCATCTGCTACAACAGATATAGATGCAGATACCACATACTTCTTCTCAGGGTCACAGCGTCTTTTCAACTGCAGGTCGCTTTTGAGGGTCCTGACTGTAGAGGGAGTCTTGGCTGCCATGGGAGTCTAGGCAGTCTCATTGGTCCCAGGGGCCAGAGGTCTGGGCAGTAACAGGGTTCTCTGTTTTAACGGGGGTCTGGGCAGAATCAGCGGTTTCAGTGGACAAACTAATATACAGACAAAGTGTCTGGCAATGAATATGGGTTCAAAGAAAAGCAGGAACTGTTCCAGCTGAGCTGAGAGGGGCTCATGTGGACTACATCCCAGCCAGCAGCAGGAAGTGCACCCAGTCACTGGAGTAACAGACACAGCAAGTGTGTCCCAAACATGATCTGAGACCCTTTCTCCTTTGTTCGAGTCTTTGTGCTCCTGACCTTGTCAAACACATCAGAACACAGCTTTAGCTGGGTCTCCAGGTTCTTAACATTTCTCTACTAAGCAGTGTCAAATGCTGTCCTCATAACTGGATTTCCACATTTGACCCAGGGTGACTTCCCTTATGACTTTGGACAAGGCTATTTCACAGCGTATGCTGGAGAAACAGACTTATTAGAAGGAACATCACTTAGATTCATTTGACTTCCAATATTTGTTCTATTTCATTTTATTTGTTTGCAACATTTTTATTAACTTTTAAAACATTTGTACCCTGTGGTGTATGCACATTAACTTAATGCATTCACAGAGTGTACTTCATTCCAATCAGCAGTCAGCCTCTGCAGTAGCGCACACACTTCTTCCATTGTGTAAATAACATTCACTGTTTCTCAGTCTTTCTATAGGAAATGCCAGATGTTCAGATCTATGGTTGCCCTACTGTGGTGGGGAACACTAGGAACTACTAGCTGGTCATACCTGTTGAATTGAGCCCTGTTTGAAAAAACTCAAGGCTGTGAGAAGCTAAGTAAATTCAGCAGAGTGACTAAGCCCTTTGAAGACTCAATTCCAGAGCCTTCCTTCAATCTTCCTGCCTGAATTTCCAGAGTTCTTCCTGGTTGGAGTCTCTCACCTTGGTCCTGAAGAGCAGAAGTTTCATCCTCAGCACAGGAGATGGCCTCCCGCATCTGTCTCCTCCTGGTCTGGAACCTCCTCATCTCTTGGTGGCACAGGCTCAGCCGTGGCCTGGAGTGCCACCAGGACAATGGCAGTGAGGAGGGTGAAGGTCCTCATGTCTGGGAGTGAGCTGGAGGCAGGAAGGGCAGGATTCTGAGTGTGCTGTGAGTGAGGTGGAGACTTGTAGGTTTAGTTCTCAGAGCAGCCATGTGACAAAGCCTGCGATTAGAGTAGGGGTGCCTTTGATCTGGAATTGAGGGCTGCCATGCCCTCAGAGTGCCTTTGATGGTGCCCTGTTCTTACGGCCTGTGTTATTGCATGCATCTGTGTGTTTTCTCTCCATCTTTGCTTCATGATGATAATCAAGATAAAGGAGTGAATATTTCCCCTAATTCCCATCTGCTTGAAAATTTACTTCAAAATAATAAAAAGAAAACAAGGAGTCATTTAATTTGTTAATTTTGGGAGGCAAAGTTTCTTATTTTCCAAACATGGAGCCTGTTGTCCATTTTCGTTTTAGACACTGAAGCCATACCTGGAGCCCAATGCAGAGGAGTGAAATTCTTTAATATGTTCTAGTGTGTAGCCCTCCCCATGGAGAAGGAATGAGTTTGTGGGGGTGTTATGTCCGTTTCTTCCAGTGTGATGGGAATAATGCTGTCCTCATTTTGTCACTAGCTCAGGAGGCCTCTAGGGAGAGAGATGTTCAAATTGTTCAGAGGCACTTTCATTCCTGAGATATGTATGTCTGAGCACATGACATGGAGGATGATCCAGATACATGCTTCTGCTTTGAGAGATAGAAGAATAATCGATTCAGTTATCCCTAGCATTTTGAGATTGAAAACTTTTACATTTTGGAAGTCTTAAAAACTATAGAAGGACAAAATGAAATGTCAAAACTATGATGAGATCCCATCCCTGTTCTCAGCTACGGTTCTGTCCAAATTTAACTACTGTCAACAAATGTACACATTAGTCTGCACTAATATATTCCCCTAATGCAATATCTTGATCACTTTGTATATCAAAACATTGAGTTTCCAAGTGTGCCAACATTCCCATACTCTCTGAGATGAAAGTGAAGGACATGGCAGTAGAAAACAAATGTCAGGCAGCATGAGTGAGCTACTCTGCATCAATACTTACCTTGAATGTAAATGGAGAAAACTCTCTAGTTATAAATATGTCATGTAACTGAGTGAATTGATGAAAGCACTCATTCTATGCTGCTTACAACATAACTCCACATCTAGGGGCACATGGACACTGATTGAGTCCAAAGGAAAGCATTAATAGGATTTCTATCAGATAAATAAATTTTAAAATAAATTGGTATAAAGAGGTGGGAAGGTCACTATATAATGATAAAGGATTTAATTAAACAGGAGAAAATAACAACTTTAAAAGTGCATCCACCCAATAAGCCTTCACCTCGATAATAAGACTTCACCTCGATACAGAAAGGAAATGAAAAGAGACCAGAACAGCGAGATTCCAGTACGATAATGACAGAAAGGTGCTTTCTGAGCGGCAAGATGGCAGAATAGGAAGGGAGCACACCGATAGTCCGGGGAGAGACAGTTTAATAAAAGTGGAGATACTGCAGGTTCAAGGAAGAGTAGGGGAAGAAACAGCAGAGGAAACTCTTCCAGAACTGGTGATTCACAGTGGACCTGCGTGGAGAGCGTGGGAGCCCCCAGTTTGGGACACCAGCAGCAGACTCAACACACCAGTGCTGGAACGCGAGGTGAGCCGAACCTCAATAGCCTGAGACACCAGCAGGAAAGCAGAAAGAGGAGACTAGAGTGAACAAGGCTTGAAACCCTGTGGGGAAAGTTCACCAGGCTAACTAGAAGAGAGAGAGAGAGAAAAAAAAGTGACCGATACAGAAACGAGTTTCTCTCTCTCCACCCACCTCTCAAAGGTGAGCAAGACAAAGAGCAGGTGCCATTTTGGAATACGTCATAAGTAGGGCGACCTCGGGTCTGCATCGGCCCTGAGCCTAGCAGAAAAACCTGACTCTGGGCGTGGGAGTGAAATAACAGGAGATTAGAACCTAATGAATGTGTGGTGCTAATGAACTGAGACTGTGAAAAAAGAGACGGTGGGGGAGAGAACTCACGGAAATCACGAATTCATGTGAGTACTCTCCAGAGATGCTACAGTTCAGTAGCCTTGGCAGCCCAGTGGGAGACTACAGGAGAATTTGAGCCCACACTAAGGGCTGCAGAGATTCCATCGCTGGTCCTTGGGAAAGAGCTTCCGATCTCTGGATCCTGTGGGTATATCATTCGCCTGCTAACCACCCCCAATTCCATTCAGCTGTGGGAATTACTTCCCTTTTGAACCAAAAAAAAAAAAAAAAGTAACAGAGAGAGATTTACCACGCCTAACCTGGGAGTGTCTCCTTTGATATACCTTCAACCCTGAGGAACCAAACAGAGCTCTCAGGCCACAGCCATCTCAAGCCTCTAAGGCTCCATCGAAAGCAGACAGTCCACTTAATCTAGAGTCATAGTATAACAAGAAAAAACACCGCAGTGAAGAAATCAATATGCCAAAAAACAAACGCAAAAACCGAGGTAATAAGAACAAGGCAGACACTATGATGCCCACAAATGAAAAAGACACCCCAATTCAAGATTACGAAGATGATGAGATAGAAGAGATGCAAGAAGCAGATCTCAAAAAATTGATAAGAACACTAAGAAGTACTCAAAAACAAATTCTTGAACTACAGAAATCCTTAATGGACAAGGTAGAAAATCTCTTTCATGAAAAAAATATTAAGGAGGAATCAAGCTGAAATGAAACAACTAGTAGAACATGAAACTGTGATAGTGACGAGAAATCATAATGAAATGAAGAATTCAATAGATCAAATGACAAACACACTAGAGAGCCTTACAAACAGAATGGGTGAGGCAGAAGAGAGAATATTGGACTTAGAAGACAGAGCACAGGAAAATATACAGTCAAACCAAAGACAAGAAGAGGAAATTAGAAATCTAAAAAATATTGTTGGGAATCTACAGGATACTATTAAAAAACCCAACATTCGAGTTCTAGGAGTTCCTGAAGGCATGGAGAGGGAGAAAGGATTAGAAGGCCTTTTTAGTGAGATACTAGCAGAAAATTTCCCAGTTTTGGAGAAGGACAGAGACATCCTAGTACAGGAAGCTCGTAGAACCCCTAGGAAACATGACCAAAAGAGATCCTCCCCATGACACAATGTAATTAAACTCACCACAGTGAAACATAAAGAAAAGACCCTAAAATGTGCAAGAGAAAAATGTCAGATTACCCTCAGAGGATCTCCAATTAGACTCACGGCAGACTTCTCAACAGAACCCTACAAGCTAGAAGGGAATGGCGAGACATAGCCCAGGTACTTAGAGAGAAAAACTGCCAGCCCAGAATATTATATCCTGCAAAGCTCTCATTTGTGAATGAAGGTGAAATAAAGATCTTTCACAGCAAACAGAAATTGAAAGAATTTGTCACCACTCGTCCAGCCCTGCAAAAGATACTTAAAGATGTGTTACACACAGAAACACAGAAACACGGCCATCAACATGAAGAAGGTAAAGGAAGGGAACCTCACAGCAAAAGATCACAGGGAATTCAAACCATACATTAGAAAATATCTTTGGCTAATGGCAGGGCAAAGTTACCACTTATCAATAGACACATTGAACGTTAATGGTCTAAACTGTCCAGTTAAAAGACAGAGATTGGCTGATTGGGTTAAGGAACAAAACCCATCTATTTGCTGCTTACAAGAAACACATCATTCCAACGAAGATCCATACAGATTGATAGTAAAAGGATGGAAAAAGATATACCATGCCAACTGAAATCAAAAAAGAGTGGGTGTAGCCATCTTAATATTGGACTACATAAATTTTAACACAAAAACTGTTAAGAGAGACAAAGAAGGACAATATATAATCATTAAGGGATCAATACTACAGGAAGATACAACAATTATCAGTGTATATACACCTAATTACAGGGCACCCGTTTATCTAAAAAATTTGTTAAGAAACTTAAAGGGAGACTTAGACCCCAATACAATAGTACTGGGGGACTTCAATACTCCACTCACAGATATTGACAGATCGACAGGACAGAAGATCAACAAGGAGACAGTAGATTTAAACAACACTATAGCCCTAAGGGATCTAGCAGATATCTACAGAACTTTTCAAACTACACATAAAGCATTTACATTCTTCTCAGCAGTACATGGAATCTACTCTAGGATTGACCACATACTAGGCCATAAAGCAAGTCTCAGCAAATTCAAAAGAATTAGAATTATACAATGCAGCTTCTTAGACCATAAGGGAATGAAGTTGGAAATTAGCAACTCAGGAATCCCTAGAGCATATGCAAACACATGGAGACTGAACAAGATGCTCCTGAATGAACAATGGGTC
Organism: Sylvilagus floridanus; assembly: GCA_949820135.1. Taxonomy (NCBI): domain Eukaryota; kingdom Metazoa; phylum Chordata; class Mammalia; order Lagomorpha; family Leporidae; genus Sylvilagus; species Sylvilagus floridanus. The sequence goes on along the minus strand of OX463238.1, from coordinate 117,192,794 downwards.
ACAGAAGAAATCAAAAGAGAAATCAAAAATTATCTGGAAGTAAATGAGGATAACAGCACAACATACCAAAACTTATGGGATACAGCAAAAGCAGTGTTAAGAGGAAAGTTTATATCAATAGGTGTCTACATCAAAAAATTGGAAAGGAACCAAATAGATGAGCTTTCAATGCATCTCAAGGATCTAGAAAATCTGCAGCAAACTAGACCCAAATCTAGTAGAAGAAGAGATAATTAAAATCAGAGAAGAAATCAACAGGATTGAATCCAAAAAAACATTACAAAAAATCAGCCAAACGAGGAGCTGGTTTTTTGAAAAAATAAACAAAATTGACACCCCATTGGCCCAACTAACTAAAAAAGACAAGAATCAAATCAATAAAATCAGAGATGGAAAAGGAAACGTAATCACAGACACCAGAGAAATCAAAAGAGTCATGAGAAATTACTACAAGGACTTGTATGCCAGCAAACAGGGAAACCTATCAGAAATGGATAGATTCCTGGACACATACAACCTACCTAAACTGAACCAGGAAGACATAGAAAACTTAAACAGACCCATAACTGAGACAGAAATTGAAACAGTAATAAAGGCCCTCCCAACAAAGAAAAGCCCAGGACCAAATGGATTCACTGCTGAATTCTACCAGACATTTAAAGAAGAACTAACTCCAAAATTCTCAAACTATTCAGAACAATCGACCTAGAGGGAATACTCCCAAATTCTTTCTATGAAGCCAGCATCACCTTAATTCCTAAGCTGGAATAAGATGCAGCATTGAAAGAGAATTACAGACCAATATCCCTGATGAACATAGATGCAAAAATCCTCAATAAAATTCTGGCCAATAGACTGCAAAAACACATCAGAAAGATCATCCACCCAGACCAAGTGGGATTTATCCCTGGTATGCTGGGATGGTTCAATGTGTGCACAACAATCAATGTGATACACCACATTAACAGACTGCAGAAGAAAAACCATATGATTATCTCACTAGACGCAGAGAAAGCATTTGATAAAATTCAACACCCTTTCATGATGAAAACCCTAAGCAAACTGGGTATAGAAGGCACATTCCTCAATACAATCAAAGCAATTTATGAAAAACCCACGGCCAATATCCTATTGAATGGGGAAAAGTTGGAAGCATTTCCACTGAGATCGGGTACCAGACAGGGATGCCCACTCTCACCACTGCTATTCAATATAGTGCTGGAAGTCTTAGCCAGAGCTATTAGACAAGAAAAAGAAATTAAAGGGATACAAATTGGGAAGGAAGAACTCAAACTATCCCTCTTTGCAGACGACATGATTCTTTATTTAGGGGACCCAAAGAACTCTACTAAGAGACTACTGGCACTCATAACAGAGTTTGGCAAAGTAGCAGGATATAAAATCAATGCACAAAAATCAACAGCCTTTGTATACACAGGCAATGCCACGGCTGAGGTAGAACTTCTAAGATCAATCCCGTTCACAACAGCTAAAAAAACAATCAAATACCTTGGAATAAACTTAACCAAGGATGTTAAATATATCTATGATGAAAATTACAAAACCTTAAAGAAAGAAATAGAAGAGGATACCAAAAAATGGAGAAATCTTCCATGCTCATGGATTGGAAGAATCAACATCATCAAAATGTCCATTCTCCCAAAAGAAATTTACAGATTCAACGCAATAACAATCAAAATACCAAAGACATTCTTCTCAGATTTGGAAAAAATGATGCTGAAATTCATATGGAGACACAGGAGACCTCGAATAGCTAAAGCAATCTTGTACAACAAAAACAAAGCCGGAGGCATCACAATACCAGATTTCAGACATACTACAGGGCAGTAGTTATCAAAACAGCATGGTACTGGTACAGAAACAGATGGATAGGCCAATGGAACAGAATAGAAACACCAGAAATCAATCCAAACATCTACAGCCAACTTATATTTGATCAAGGATCCAAAAACAATCCCTGGAGTAAGGACAGTCTATTCAATAAATGGTGCTGGGAAAACTGGATTTCCACATGCAGAATCATGAAGCAAGATCCCTACCTTACACCTTACTCAAAAATTCACTCAACATGGATTAAAAACCTAAACCTATGACCCGACACCATCAAATTATTAGAGAGCATTGGTGAAACCCTGCAAGACATAGGTACTGGCAAAGACTTCATGGAAAATACCCCAGAAGCTCAGGCAGTCAAAGCCAAAATTAACTACTGGGATTGCATCAAATTGAGAAGTTTCTGTACTTCAAAAGAAACAGTCAGGGAAGTGAATAGGAAACCGACAGAATGGGAAACTATATTTGCAAACTATGCAACAGATAAAGGGTTGATAACGAGAATCTACAAAGAAATTAAGAAACTCCACAACATCAAAACAAACAACACACTTAAGAGATGGGCCAAAGACCTCAATAGACATTTTTCAAAAGAGGAAATCCAAATGGGCAACAGACACATGAAAAAATGTTCAAGATCCCTAGCAATCAGGGAAATGCAAATCAAAACCACAATGAGGTTTCACCTCACCCGTTAGAATGGCTCACATTCAGAAATCTATCAACAATAGATGCTGGAGAGGATGTGGGGAAAAAGGGAAACTAATCCACTGTTGGTGGGAATGCAAACTTGTTAAACCACTATGGAAGTCAGTCTGGAGATTCATCAGAAACCTGAATATAACCCTACCATTCAACCCAGCCATCCCACTCCTTGGAATTTACCCAAAGGAAATTAAATTGACAAACAAAAAAGTCTTCTGCACATTAATGTTTATTGCAGCTCAATTCACAATAGCTAAGACCTGGAACCAACCCAAATGCATATCAACAGTAGACTGGATAAAGAAATTATGGGACATGTACTCTATACAATTCTATACGGCAGTCAAAAACAATGAAATCCAGTCATTTGCAACAAGATGGAGGACTCTGGAAAACATCATTCTGAGTGAATTAAGCCAAATATCATATGTTCTCCCTGATCAGTGACAACTAACTGAGCACCAAAGGGGAAACCTGTTGAAGTGAAATGGACACTATGAGAAACAGTGACTTGATCAGCTTTTGTCCTGACTGTTGTTGTACAATGTAATACTTTATCCATTTTAGTATTTTTTTATCCTAGTACTAGTGGTTGAACTCTGTAATTAACACACAATTATTCTTAGGTGTTGAAATTTTAACAGAAAAGTTATCCCTATGAAATGTAAGAGTGGGAATAAGAGAGGGAGAAGATGTACAACTTGGGACATGCTCAATCGGACCTGCCCCAAATGATGGAGATAGAATTGTGCCAGCGGATTCCAATACAATCCCATCAAGGTGGCATGTAACAGGCCATCTCACTAGTCCAAGTGATCAGCTTCAGTTCACAACTGATCACACTGATAGGTCTAAGAGTCAAAGGGTTCACACAAACAAGACTAGTGTCTGCTAATACTAACTGATAGAATCAAAAAGGAAGAGAATGATCCAACATGGGAAGCGAGATACACAGCAGACTCATAGAATGGCAGACGTCCTAAATAGCACTCTGGCCTCAGAATCAGCCCTTAAGGCATTCAGATCTGGCTCAAGAGCACATGAGAATGTTTTAGGCATGGAAAGCTAAGACACTCTGAAAAAAACAGATGACCTAAATGAAAGATCTCTGTGAGTGAGATCCCAGTGGAAAGAATGGGGCCATCAAAGAAGGAGGTACCTTTCTCTGAAGGGAGGAGAGAACTTCCACTTTGACTATGACCCTGTCGGAATAAGATCGAAGTTGGCGAACCTTAAAGGCTTCCATAGTCTTGGCAACTTATGACTAGAGCCTAGGGAGATTACTGACACCATAAACAAGAGTGTCAAATTATTAAATCAACATCAGGAGTCACTGTGTACTTATGTCTCATGAGGGATCTGTCCTTAATGTGTTGTCCAATGTGAAGTAATGTTATAACTAGTACTGAAACAGTATTTTTACACTTTGTGTTTCTGTGTGGGTGCAAGCTGATGAAATCTTTACATAGTATATACTGAATCGATCTTCTGTATATAAAGATAATTGCAAATGATTAAAAAATCTTGGTGTTAAATTGGAAATTGTATAGATAATTAATCAATTTTTTTAAAAAAAATCATGTAGGATCTCTATCCTTAATGTGCTGTACATTGTGAATTAATACTATAACTAGTACTCCAACAGTATTTTCACTTTGTGTCTCAATGTGAGGGCAAACTGTTGAAATCTTTACGTAATATGTACTAAACTATTCTTCTTCGTATAATAGAGTTGAAAATGAATCTTGATGTGAATGCAAGGGGAGAGGGAGTGGGGAAGGGGAGGGTTGTGGGTGGGAGGGAAGTTATAGGGGGGAGCCATTGTAATCCATAAGCTGTTCTTTGGAAATTTATATTCTTTAAATAAAAGCTTTATAAAAAATTAAATAGATTAGGTATTCTCTCCATTTGAAATTTTTATTTTTAAAAAATCTTGATTGTTTACTGGTACATGAAATTTGAACATTTATGAAGTACTGTGTGATGTTCTCATGCATGCATACATTGTGTAATGTTCAATGAATCAAACATATCTGCCTTCTCCAACGTTTATCAGTTCTTTAGGGTGGAAACATTCAGTGTTAACCTTGAAAATCCGAGTTTAATCCTCTTAAGCAAGATCAAACTTCTTTCTCAGTCTGTACACTGATGTCTAGCACCTCTCCACCATCTTGATAAAAACTGCTTCCTTGGGGACAGCACTGTGGCATAGCAGGGAGGCCTCTTCCCGCAGGCTGGAAGTCAATAAGTGGTGGTTCATGTCCCAGCTACTCCACTTGGGCCTCTGCACTGACAGGGGAGGCCCGGAGGAAGCTCCTGGCTCCTGGCTTCAGATCAGCCCTTCTTCTGCTGCTCTCAGTGAGTCAGCAGATGGACAACATCTCTCTCTCTTTCTGCCTCTGCCTCTCTGTAAATGTGCCTTTCAAAACGATAATACATCTATAAAAAATAAGAAACCTAGCAGGTGTTCAACATGCTTGCTGGGTTTCCAAAATTCACGGCACATGATCACTTTTGTGTTATGGTACCTTAGTTTCTAACTGAAGGAACCATCTGGAACAATATCAATGTTAACTGCAACTCAATTAAAATAAAAGCACAAAGCCTTTCAGCATTGTTCCAACCAAACGTGTTAAAACTGTCATGCTGAGACTCCATTCTCCTCCAGAAAGGGAGTGTTCCAATTTCTGGATCTTGATCATTTTTCTTGGTGCTGGTGTTCAAACTGTTGTCTGGGTGTGTTGGATTATTTGAATACAAAATGGAGAATAGTAACTTGATTTGAAGCGCTGTTTCCTTCTATCAAATGTCATCTCTTAAAATGGCTATCTTTGCACGAACATCCAGTGAATGTGCATTAAAATAGCTATGGCTTAGACTTACATATTATTTTTCGGAACAGGTGTTGTGAGATTACTAGATGGAAACACTTATCCAGAGCATATGAGGAGTCTAGGGTCACAAACAGAGCCCACACCAGCACTTGTGCCTTGACTAAGTACTGTTCAAGGAACGTATTTGTCGAGTTTCCACAGGTCTGTGGGCATGTGGTGAAGGAAAGGATTCAGAATGCAGACCCACACACAAAAACTAAGAAGTCATAAGGGTCCATGGGAGACAGTGTACCTCAGTAACATGAGTGAATGGTAGAGAAAAGGCAGACAGCCTAGGGAGAGTGCAGGCTTTGTGGTGCATATGTTGTGGTGGCAGGAGGTGGAGACAGGGTGCAGAGGGAGCAATTGCATCTTCAGTGCAGACTCTTTGTGTGCACAAAGCCAGCATGCGTGTTGTCATATAGGGAGATCAGATAGACCTTCACCTCGCTCACTGATGCACATGGTTACTCTTAGTATCAGAACATCTGCACCAAAATTACCATGGACTCCCCACTGCTGGAGCCTCTTTCTCCATCACAGTTTCTAGCGGCGCCCCCTCAGCAACACTTCACAGCAGTGTTAGGGTCACCGCAGCTTATGGACACTCAGGAGACCGACGTGGGGGATTGACTTTCCAGTTTCTACTGGGCCTGGGAGGTGCTACTGAAAATGAGTCCGTCTCAGGGTGGGTTCTTGTGCTTGCTGCTCTCCTCCAATGGTGTTTGTGAACTGCCCCTCCCACCAGAATTCAAGTTCGATCAGTGCAGCTGTTGTGACTCCAGATCTTGGTAGATGGGTAACAAGATTCTCATGTCAATGCCCCAGTGCTATGAGTGTGGGGATGATCATCTTTCCAAAGATATAATCATGGAGTAACCATAAACTTGAAGCAGACACCAATCCTTTCTCTTAACACATGTGAAGTCTTCCTCAGAGTGAATCTCCACTCAATGTAGGTAGCTGAACAGACAATCTAGGGGACACATAGATTAAAATCAGGACTTTCAGTTCCCTAGCAGCTTTTATTTTCTGAAGTATGTGTTCATGCTTGATATCCCTAGACCTTGGTGGTAGTTTTTCCTTTGGAAAGTGTTTGATTTCCCCACAGTGCTAATTGCAGTTCAGTGTGACCCAAAAACATAGCGAATAGGAAAGAGATGTTGACACAGAGATTGGTTGCAAGGACTTTATATAAGATAGAGAAAAAAAATTAAAGGCAAGATTCTGGAGTAAAGATGGTTCTGTTCAACTTGTGGAGGCAATGATGAGTTCATTCTTCATTTTTGTGTTTCTTGCAGCAGATGTATTTGCGGAAAATCCAGCCACAGGTACCATCTATCACCTCCCAAGGATCACAGTGGTTTTTGCACGTACAAACCAATTTGCTGCCTCTCTTTGGCGAAGCTAGGGTAGAGAAAGGGGGTCCGTCTATTAACACGGGGACCAAGAAAAGCCAACCATTCCAGACTTAGATGAGAGGGTCTCATGGGGGCTACATCACAGCAAGCAGTGGGAAGTGCACCTGGCAACTGGAAGTAACAGACATAGCAATTGTTGTCACAAACACGATATGAGACCCTTTCTCCTTTGTCCGAGTCTTTGTGCTCCTGATCTTGTCAAATACAGCAGAACACAGCTTTAGCTGGGTCTCCAGGTTCTCAACATTACTCTACTAAGCCGTGTCAAATGCTGTCCTCATAACTGGATTTACACATTTGACCCATGGTGACTTCCCTTGAGAGTCTCCAAATTTGAACAAGCCTATTTATGGACGTATGTTGGAATACACAGCCTTTTGTGAGGAACTTCTCTTTGAGTCATTTGACTTCCAATGTTTATTCTATTTCATTTTTTTTGTAACAGTTAGTATTAACTCGTAATACATTTGTACCTCTTGGGGTATACACAATATCTTAACACAAGCACAGAGTGTGCTTGGATCCAATCAGCTAGTAACCTCTGTAGTCTACACCCGAACCATTATGTATTGAACAGTCTCTTCTTTTCAGTCTCTCTATAGGAAATGCCAGAGTATTCAGATCTATGGTTGCCCTACTGTGGTGGGGAACACTAGGAACTACTAGCTGGACGTACCTGTTGAACTGAACCCTGTTCGAAAAAATTCAAGGCTTGAGAAGCTGAGTAAATTCAGCAGAGTGACTACGCCCTTTGAAGACTCAATCCCAGAGCCTTCCTCCCACCTTTCCTCTTCAGTTTCGGTAGTTCCTCCATGTTGGAATCTCTCACCTGGATCCTGAAGAGCAGAGGTTTCATCCTCAGCAAAGGAGATGGCCATGACCTGGTCTCCCGCATCTGTCTCCTCCTGGTCTGGAACCCCCTCATCTGTTGGTGGCACAGGCTCAGCCTTGGCCTGGTATGCCACCAGGACAATGGCAGTGAGGAGGGCAAAGGTCCTCATGTCTGGGAGTGAGCTGCAGGCAGGAAGAGCAGGATTCTGAGTGTGCTGTGAGTGAGGGCGAGACTTGTATATATAGCGCTAGGAGCGGGCTCTGTGACAAAGGCTGCTTAGAGACGGGTGTCTTTGATCTAGAGGTGAGGGCTGGTGTTCCCTCAAAGTGCCTTTGATGGTGCTCTGTTCCCACCTCCTGTAGTATGGGAGGCACCTGTGTGTTTTCCCTCCATCTTTGCTTCATGCTGATAATCAAGATAAAGGACTGGATATTTCCCTCCAATTCCCATCTGCTTGAATATTTACTTCAGAACAATAAAAATAAAATGAAGAGTCATTTTATCTGTTAATTTTTGGGAGCAGTTTCTTATTTTCCAAACACAGAGCCTGTTGTCCATTTTCGTTTTAGACACTGAAGCCATACCTGGAGCCCAATGCAGAGGAGTGAAATTCTTTAACATGTTCTAGGGTGTAGCCCTCCCCAGGCAGGAGAAGTGAGTTGGTGTGGTGTTATGTCCCTTTGTGCCTGCGTGAGGTGAAAAATGCTGTCCTCATTTTGTCATTGTCACTAGCTCAGGAGGCCTCTAGGAAGAGAGATGTTCAAATTGTTCTGAGGCACTTTCATTCGTGAGATACGTATGTCTGAGCACATCACATGGAGGATGTTCCAGATACATGTTTCTGCTTTGAAAGATAGCAGAATAATTGACAGCATTATCCCTAGAATTTTTGAGACTAAAACTTTTATGTTTGGAAAATTTTATACCTGTAGAAGGACAAAAATTCAAAAGCTGAAATTCTGATGTTCTTCCCTGTTCTCAGCTATGGTTCTGTCCAAATCTAACTACTATCAATAAGTGTACACATTAGTCTGCACTAATATATTCCCCTAATGCAATATCTGGATCACATTAAATATCAAAGCATATTGAGTTTTTTCATCAATATACTCATGTGTGCCAACATTCCGATAGTCTTGAAGATGAAAGTGAAGGAAAAGGCAGTAGAAAAGGAATGTCGGACAGCATGAGTGAGCTACTCTGTATCAATAGTTACCTTGAATGTAAATGGATTAAACTCTCTAGTTATAAATATGTCAAGTAACTAACTGAATTGATGAAAGCTCTCATTCTATGCTGCTTACAACCTGACTCCACATCTTGGGGCATATGGGCACTAAAAGTACCAAATACCATGAGATACTCCAAGCTGATTGAGTCCAAAGGAAAGCAATAATCAGATTTCTACCAAATAAATACATATCAAATTAAGTTGATATTAACAGGTGGGATGGTCATTACATAATGATGAAGGATTTAATCAGGAGAAAAAACAACTTTAAATGTGCATCCACCCAATATGCCTTCACCTCGATACAGAAAGGAAATGATAAGAGACCAGAACAGTGAGATTTCAGTACAATAATGACAGAAAGGTGTTTTCTGTTTCTAGGAAAATCAAAGCTTCTAAATGTGAGAGGGTCATCCTATTCCCTTATCTTTTTCACACCCTCACACCCATGTTCTTAGAATGACATGCATGAAATCTCAAGGCTATTCCATCTAACAGAAAAGGTGTGTCATACGAATATTACTTTAAAACTGTGTTGTGAGATTCTCAAGCTAAAATGCTGTTTCATCATTGGGGTATTTCACTGACACAGAGCTTTTGGGTCTTTTATGTGTGGCTGATTTTATTTTTGGGGGCAAAAATGACCGTGGACATTGAGAATGAGACAATGAGAACTAAAGCAACAGGACTAAAAGCAAATAGATTAGATACTTCTCTCCATTTGACACTTCTTTTTTCTTTAAAAAAATTCAGATTGTTAACTGATACATAAGGATTGAACATTAATGAAGCACCGTGTGATGTTTGCATGCATGAATACAGTGTGTAGGGTTCAGTTCAATCCAACATATCTACCTTCTGAAAAGTTGATCAGTTCTTTATGGTGGAATCATTCAGTGTTAACCTGAAAATCTGAGCTCAATTCTTTCAAGCAAGATAAAACTTTGTCTAAGTCTGTACACTGATGTCCAGCACCTTCCCACCATCTTTATACAAACTACTTCCTTGGGGCCAACACTGTGGCATAGCAGTGCTCTGCAGTGCTTGCACATAATATGAATGCAGGTTTGAGTCCCAGCTGCTCCGCTTCTGATCCAGCTTTCTGGTATGGCCTGGAAAGGCAGTGGAGGATGGTCCAAGTCCTTGAGTCCCTACACAGACACAGGAGGCCAAGATAAAGCTCCTGGCTCTTGGCTTCAGATCAGCATGGCTCGGGCCATTCTGGGAGTGAACAAGTGGATGAAGAACCTCTCTGTTTCTAACTCTGCATCTGTAAATCTGCCTATCAAATAAATGAATAAATCATTAAAAAAAAAAAACAAGAAACCTAACAGTTGTTCAATATTCTTGCTGATTCAAACATTCACTCTACATGATCAATTTGGTGTTACTGTACCTCAGTTGTTAACTGAAGGAACCATCTGGAACAATATCAATGTTAACTACAATTCAAAGAATTAAAATAAAGGCACAAAACCTTTCAGCATTGTTCCAACCAAATGTGTTAAAGCTGTCATGCTAAGACTCCATTTTCCTCCAGAAGGGAGTGTTCCAATTGCTGGATCTTGATAATTTTTCGGTGCTGGTGTTCAACCAGTCATCTGTGTATACTGGATTATTTGAATAAAAATTGGAGAATGGTATCATCACTTGAAGCACTGTTTCTTTCTCTCAAATGTCTTCTCTCACGGTGGCTTTCTAGGGACAAACCTCCAGTGATCGTGCATTATAATATCCATGGCTAAACTTACATATTATTTTTCCAAACAGGTGTTGTGAGATTGATTCGGGTCTAGGGCTCACAATCGCACCCCACACTAGCACCTTGTGCCTTCACTTAGGAGTGTTTAAGGAACATATTTGTTGGGTATCCCTGGTGCTGTGGGCAAGAAGTGTAGGAAAGGGTTGAGACAGGCTGCAGGCTCACATACAAAAACTAAGAAGTCCTAAGGGCCCATGGAAGATGAGGCACATAAGTCACATGAGTGAAAGGAAGGGAAACGACAAACAGGCTCAGGAGAAATGCAGGCTTTGTGGTGCATGTGGTGTGGTGGGAAGGAGCTGAGCACAGAGCAGGGAGGGGAAGGATGGCAGCCTCAGTGCAGACTCTGTGTGTGCACAAGGCCAGCATGGGTGCTGTCCTGTAGTGAGACCCGGTTGACCTTGACCTCACTCACTGATGCACATGGTTCCTCTTAGTATCAGAACATCTGCACCAAAATTACTATGGACTCCCCATTGCTGGAGACCTGCTTTCACCCGCGCAGTTTCCAGTGGCGTCCCCTAGCAACGCTTCACAGCAGTGTTAGGTTCACTGCTACTCATGGACACTCCGGAGACTGACGTGGGGAATTGACTCTAAAGTTGGTACTGGGCCTGGGGAGGTGCTACTGAAATTGAGTCCATCGCAGGGTGGGTTCCTGTGCTTGTTGCTCTCCTCCATGGTGTTTGTGAACTGCCCCTTCCACTTGAATTCAAGTTCGATCAGTGCAGCTGTTGTGACCCCAGGTCTAGGTAGATGGGTAACAGGAGTCTCAGGTCAATACCCAATTGCTATGGGTGTGAGGATGGTGGTCCTTCCTGAGATATACTCAGGGAGTGACCATAAACTTGAAGCAGACACAAATGCTTGCATTAACACAGTGAACACTTTCCAAAAGTGAATGTCAACTCAATGTAGGTACTTAACAGACAATCTAGGGGACACATAGATCAAAATCAGGACTTGAAGTTCCCTAGCAGCTTTTATTTTCTGAAGTATGTGTTCATGCTTGATATCCCTAGAACTTGGAGGTAGCTTTTCCTTTGGAAAGGGTTTGGTTTCCCACTGTGCTAATTGCAGTTCAGTGTGACACAAAACTAGCAAATAGAAAAGAGATGTTGACACAGAGCAAAGCCGAACCTTCTGTGCCTGTTGGTAGTTTTGTCAAACATCAGCATCGTGTCCTCCACCTTTCCAAACTGCTCAAAATATTGCTTGACATCTTCCACAACAAAATTTGCAGATAATCCGGCTACAAATATCTTCTTTGTTCTTATGACCATCTTGGGTTGCACTTGACTAGGAAATGCAACTTTGGGGTCAATTGTCTTGGAATCTAGCTCATGGTGGGGCTGACCCAGCACTTTATCTTCGCTGCTGGGTGCGCGAACGTGACTAAGCAGAAATCTCTGGAGCGTTTCGTGGTGGATTCTCTCATAACCATACATTCTCTAATTTCTCCAAATTTGCTAAAATAGTCTTTAAGGCTATCTGGTAAGGTCTGCCAGCTCAGTCTGCCTATAAACATTTTACCGGGATCGTGCTGGGAGTTGTTGGCGCTGCCCGAGGTGCCTTGGCTCGCATTTGCCTCCATATCAGAGCCCTCTCCGCCCCGCAGCCGGGAAAAGCCAAGACTCAAAGTGATCAGAGCAGAGCGGTGGCGGGCTCCGAGCCCCGAGATCTCCCGGAACTTCTTTTTCTTTTATAAACTCCTGATTGTTAACTGGTACATAAAAATCGAACATTTATGAAGCACTATGTGATGTTTGCATGCATGAATACATTGTGTAGTGTTCAATTGAATCAAACATATCTGCCTTCTCAAACGTTTATCAGTTCTTTATGGTGGAAACATTCAGTGTTAACCTTGAAAATCTGAGTTCATTTTTTTTAGCAAGATAAAACTTCTTTCGAAGTCTGTGCACTGATGTCTAACAACATCCCATAATCTTTATAAAAACTACTTCCTTGGGGTCGGTGCTGTGACCTAGCAGGGAAAGCCTCTGCCTGCAGTACCAGCATCCCATATGGGCACTGGTTCGAGTCCCTGCAACTCTACCTCCCATCCAGCTCTCTGTTATGGCCTGGGAGGCAGTGGAAGAAGGTTCAAGCACTTGGACCCCTGTACCCACATAAGGCCTGTAGGAAGCTCTTGGCTCCTGGCTTCAGATCGGTGCAACTCAGGCCGTTCTGGGAGTGAGTAAGTGGATGGAGGACCTCTCTCTTTGATTCTAAATCTGCCTCTCAGTGAATCTGCCTTTCAAATAAATAAATGAATATTTAAAAAAAAAAAACTAGCAGGTGTTCAATACGCTTGTTGTGTATTCAAAATTCACTGTACATGATGAATTTTTTGTTACTGTAACCATGTTTTTAATTGAAGGAACCATCTGGAATAATATCAATGTTAACTATATTCAAAGAATTCAAATAAAAGCACCAAACCTTTCAGCATTGTTCCAACCAAACGTGTTAGAACTGTCATGCTGGGACTCCATTCTCCTCCAGAAGGGAGTGTTCCATTTTCTGGATCTTGATAACTTCTTGGTGCTGGTTTTTCATACTGTCATCTGGGTGTATTGGATTATTGGAATAAAAATTGTAGAATAGTAATATGACTCGAAGCACTGTTTCTTTCTCTAAAATGTCAACTCTTACAGTGCCTTTCTAGGGACAAACCTCCAGTGATTGTACATTAAAATACTCATGGCTAAAGATATATATTATTTTTCTAAACAGGTGTTGTGAGATTGATTACAAGATGGAAACACTTATCCAGAGCACACGGTGAGTCTAGGGCTCACAAATGAAAACCCACACTAGCGCCTTGTGCCTTTACCTAATACTGTTTAAGGAGTGTATTTTTCAGGTGTCCATGTGTAGTGAAATGTGGTGCAGGAGAGGGTCGAGACAGGATGCAGACTCACATACATAAACTGAGATGTCATAAGGGCCAATGGGAGATGGTTCACATCTGTAAACAGGAGTGCATAGTAGGGAAAAGGCAGACAGGCTAAGGAAGAATGCAGTCCTTGTGATGCATATGTTGTAGTGGCAGGAGCTAGAGACAGAGCAGAGAGGTGAGCAATGGCTGCCTCAGGGTAGACTCTGTGTGTGCACAAAGCCAGCATGGGTGCTGTCCTATAGCGAGACCAGGTTATCCATTTGCATTTATTTTTATTTTTTATTTTTTTTATTTTTGACAGGCAGAGTGGACAGTGAGAGAGAGAGACAGAGAGAAAGGTCTTCCTTTGCCGTTGGTCCACCCTACAATGGCCACCACGGTCGGCGCTCTGCGGCCGGCACACTGCGCTCATCCGATGGCAGGAGCCAGGTGCCAGGTGCTTTTCCTGGTCTCCCATGGGGTGCAGGGCCCAAGCACTTGGGCCATCCTCCACTGCACTCCCAGGCCACAGCAGAGAGCTGGCCTGGAAGAGGGGCAACCTGGACAGAATTCGTCGCCCCGACCGGGACTAGAACCCGGTGTGCTGGCGCCGCAAGGCGGAGGATTAGCCTGTTGAGCCACGGCGCTGGCCTCCATTTGCATTTTGACACAGGTCATATCTAGAGCCCAATGCAGAAGAGAGTGAAATTCTTTAACATGTTCTAGGTTGTTGGCCACCTCATGGAGGAGAGGTGAGGTTGTGGTGTGTTATCTCCTCTGGGCCAGTGTGAGGGGAAAAATGCTGTCCTCATGCTGCTGTTGTTACTTGCTCAGGAGGACTCTAGGGAGAGAGATGATCAAATTGTTCAGAGGACACTTTCATTCATGCAGGACATATGTCCGAGCACATCACAGGGAGGATGATCCAGATACATCACTCTACTTTGAGAGAGAGTAGAAGAATCGACACCATTATCCCTAGCATTTTCTGAGACTAAAAATTTTTATGCTTGGAAAATCTTAAAACCTGTAGAAGGACAAAAATTCAAATGCAGAAAATCTGATGAGATCCAATCCCTGTCCTCAGCCTTCAGTTCTGTCCAAATCTAACTACCATCAACAAATATACACATTTTTCTCTAATGCAATATCTTGATCACTATGTATATCAAAACATAATGAGTTTTTCATCAGTATACTCAAGTGGGCCAAAATTCTGATACTCTCTGGGATGAAAGTGAAGGAAATGACAGTAGAAAACAAACGTCATACAGCACGAGCGAGCAACTATGTCTCAATAATTACCTTGAATGTAAATGGATTAAACTCTAGAGTAATAAATATGTCAAGTAACTAAGTAAATTCATGAAAAACTCAATAGCATGCTGCTTAAAACATAACTGCACATGTAGGGACACATGGGCACTGAGAGAAACAAATAGAGAGATACTGCACGCAGACTGAGTCCAAAAGAAAGCAATAGCCTTATTTCTACGAGAGAAATAAATTTTAAATTAAAAGTGGTGTAAAGAGATGGAAAGGTCATTATATAATGATGAAGGATTTAATTCACCAGGAGAAAATAAAAACTTTAAATGTGCATTCAGCCAATATGCCTTCATCTCGATACCTAAAGAGGATGATAAGAGACGAGAACAGAGAGATTCCAGTTGATCATGACAGAAAGGTGCTTTCTGTTTATAACAAAATCAAAGCTTCTAAATGTGAGAGGGCCATCCTATACTCTTATAATATTCTTACCTACACAATCATGTTTTTATACTAACATATATGAAATCTAGAGGCTATTCCATCAGACGAAGAAGGTGTGTGCTGAGAATATTACTTTAAAGATGTCCTGTGAGATTCTCAAACTAAAATGCTGTTTTAGCACTGGGATGTTTAACAGACACAGAGTTCCTGGCGATTTAGCATCTTACGGATTTTATTTTTTGGGGTGATTTTGACCATGGACATATGGATGGGAAACACTATTTACAGAGAAATTCACGACAGAAATTATATTTTGTAGAAAGTGGGACATAGAGATGACAAGCAGAAAGATCATGTTGCGTAAATCTGAAAAGAACCCCAGGTAGTGAGAATTCAAGAAAAACAGAACTAAAAGTAAGTAGATTAGATACTTCTCTTCATTTGAAATGTCTCTTTCTTTTAAAAAAATCTTGATTGTTAACTGGTACATAAAAGTCAAACATTTATGAAGCACCATGTGATGTTTGCATGCATGAATACATTGTGTAATGTTTAACTGAATCAAACATATCTGCCTTCTCAAATGTTTATCAGTTCTTTATGGTGGAAACATTCAGTGTTAACCTTGAAAATCTGAGTTCATTTTTTTTAGCAAGATAAAACTTCTTTCGAAGTCTGTGCACTGATGTCTAACAACATCCCATAATCTTTATAAAAACTACTTCCTTGGGGTCGGTGCTGTGACCTAGCAGGGAAAGCCTCTGCCTGCAGTACCAGCATCCCATATGGGCACTGGTTCGAGTCCCTGCAACTCTACCTCCCATCCAGCTCTCTGTTATGGCCTGGGAGGCAGTGGAAGAAGGTTCAAGCACTTGGACCCCTGTACCCACATAAGGCCTGTAGGAAGCTCTTGGCTCCTGGCTTCAGATCGGTGCAACTCAGGCTGTTCTGGGAGTGAGTAAGTGGATGGAGGACCTCTCTCTTTGATTCTAAATCTGCCTCTCAGTGAATCTGCCTTTCAAATAAATAAATGAATATTTAAAAAAAAAAAACTAGCAGGTGTTCAATACGCTTGTTGTGTATTCAAAATTCACTGTACATGATGAATTTTTTGTTACTGTAACCATGTTTTTAATTGAAGGAACCATCTGGAATAATATCAATGTTAACTATATTCAAAGAATTCAAATAAAAGCACCAAACCTTTCAGCATTGTTCCAACCAAACGTGTTAGAACTGTCATGCTGGGACTCCATTCTCCTCCAGAAGGGAGTGTTCCATTTTCTGGATCTTGATAACTTCTTGGTGCTGGTTTTTCATACTGTCATCTGGGTGTATTGGATTATTGGAATAAAAATTGTAGAATAGTAATATGACTCGAAGCACTGTTTCTTTCTCTAAAATGTCAACTCTTACAGTGCCTTTCTAGGGACAAACCTCCAGTGATTGTACATTAAAATACTCATGGCTAAAGATATATATTATTTTTCTAAACAGGTGTTGTGAGATTGATTACAAGATGGAAACACTTATCCAGAGCACACGGTGAGTCTAGGGCTCACAAATGAAAACCCACACTAGCGCCTTGTGCCTTTACCTAATACTGTTTAAGGAGTGTATTTTTCAGGTGTCCATGTGTAGTGAAATGTGGTGCAGGAGAGGGTCGAGACAGGATGCAGACTCACATACATAAACTGAGATGTCATAAGGGCCAATGGGAGATGGTTCACATCTGTAAACAGGAGTGCATAGTAGGGAAAAGGCAGACAGGCTAAGGAAGAATGCAGTCCTTGTGATGCATATGTTGTAGTGGCAGGAGCTAGAGACAGAGCAGAGAGGTGAGCAATGGCTGCCTCAGGGTAGACTCTGTGTGTGCACAAAGCCAGCATGGGTGCTGTCCTATAGCGAGACCAGGTTATCCATTTGCATTTATTTTTATTTTTTATTTTTTTATTTTTGACAGGCAGAGTGGACAGTGAGAGAGAGAGACAGAGAGAAAGGTCTTCCTTTGCCGTTGGTCCACCCTACAATGGCCACCACGGTCGGCGCTCTGCGGCCGGCACACTGCGCTCATCCGATGGCAGGAGCCAGGTGCCAGGTGCTTTTCCTGGTCTCCCATGGGGTGCAGGGCCCAAGCACTTGGGCCATCCTCCACTGCACTCCCAGGCCACAGCAGAGAGCTGGCCTGGAAGAGGGGCAACCTGGACAGAATTCGTCGCCCCGACCGGGACTAGAACCCGGTGTGCTGGCGCCGCAAGGCGGAGGATTAGCCTGTTGAGCCACGGCGCTGGCCTCCATTTGCATTTTGACACAGGTCATATCTAGAGCCCAATGCAGAAGAGAGTGAAATTCTTTAACATGTTCTAGGTTGTTGGCCACCTCATGGAGGAGAGGTGAGGTTGTGGTGTGTTATCTCCTCTGGGCCAGTGTGAGGGGAAAAATGCTGTCCTCATGCTGCTGTTGTTACTTGCTCAGGAGGACTCTAGGGAGAGAGATGATCAAATTGTTCAGAGGACACTTTCATTCATGCAGGACATATGTCCGAGCACATCACAGGGAGGATGATCCAGATACATCACTCTACTTTGAGAGAGAGTAGAAGAATCGACACCATTATCCCTAGCATTTTCTGAGACTAAAAATTTTTATGCTTGGAAAATCTTAAAACCTGTAGAAGGACAAAAATTCAAATGCAGAAAATCTGATGAGATCCAATCCCTGTCCTCAGCCTTCAGTTCTGTCCAAATCTAACTACCATCAACAAATATACACATTTTTCTCTAATGCAATATCTTGATCACTATGTATATCAAAACATAATGAGTTTTTCATCAGTATACTCAAGTGGGCCAAAATTCTGATACTCTCTGGGATGAAAGTGAAGGAAATGACAGTAGAAAACAAACGTCATACAGCACGAGCGAGCAACTATGTCTCAATAATTACCTTGAATGTAAATGGATTAAACTCTAGAGTAATAAATATGTCAAGTAACTAAGTAAATTCATGAAAAACTCAATAGCATGCTGCTTAAAACATAACTGCACATGTAGGGACACATGAGCACTGAGAGAAACAAATAGAGAGATACTGCACGCAGACTGAGTCCAAAAGAAAGCAATAGCCTTATTTCTACGAGAGAAATAAATTTTAAATTAAAAGTGGTGTAAAGAGATGGAAAGGTCATTATATAATGATGAAGGATTTAATTCACCAGGAGAAAATAAAAACTTTAAATGTGCATTCAGCCAATATGCCTTCATCTCGATACCTAAAGAGGATGATAAGAGACGAGAACAGAGAGATTCCAGTTGATCATGACAGAAAGGTGCTTTCTGTTTATAACAAAATCAAAGCTTCTAAATGTGAGAGGGCCATCCTATACTCTTATAATATTCTTACCTACACAATCATGTTTTTATACTAACATATATGAAATCTAGAGGCTATTCCATCAGACGAAGAAGGTGTGTGCTGAGAATATTACTTTAAAGATGTCCTGTGAGATTCTCAAACTAAAATGCTGTTTTAGCACTGGGATGTTTAACAGACACAGAGTTCCTGGCGATTTAGCATCTTACGGATTTTATTTTTTGGGGTGATTTTGACCATGGACATATGGATGGGAAACACTATTTACAGAGAAATTCACGACAGAAATTATATTTTGTAGAAAGTGGGACATAGAGATGACAAGCAGAAAGATCATGTTGCGTAAATCTGAAAAGAACCCCAGGTAGTGAGAATTCAAGAAAAACAGAACTAAAAGTAAGTAGATTAGATACTTCTCTTCATTTGAAATGTCTCTTTCTTTTAAAAAAATCTTGATTGTTAACTGGTACATAAAAGTCAAACATTTATGAAGCACCATGTGATGTTTGCATGCATGAATACATTGTGTAATGTTTAACTGAATCAAACATATCTGCCTTCTCAAATGTTTATCAGTTCTTTATGGTGGAAACATTCAGTGTTAACCTTGAAAATCTGAGTTCAATTCTTTTAAGCAAGATCAGACTTATTTCTAAGTCCATACAATCATGTCTAGCACCTTCCCACCATCTTCATTAAAAATACTCTTTGGAGCCGGGGCTGTGGCATATCAGATAAAGCCTCTGCTTGCAGTTCTGGCATTCAGTATGGGTGCCAGTTCATGTCTCAGCTACTGCACTTCCAATCCAGCTCTCCAGTATGGCCTGAGAAGGCAGTGGAGGATGGCCCAAGTCCTTGGGCCACTACACCTCCTGGGAGGCCAGGAGGAAGCGGCTGGATCCTGGCTTCAGATCGGCGTGTTCCAGCTGTTCTGGGAGTGAGCAGCAGATAAAGGACCTCTCTCTCTCTGTTTTCAACTCTGCCTCTCTGTAAATCTGCCTATTAAAAATAAATAAATCTTTAAAAAATTAAAAGGCAAGAAACTTAACAGGTGCTCAATATGTTTGCTGCGGTTTGCAAATCCACTGTACATGATCAGTTTGTGTTACTGTAACTTAGTTTTTAACTGAAGGAAGCATCTGCAACAATATCAATGTTAACTACACTCAAAGAATTAAAATAAAAGAACCAAACCTCTCAGCATTGTTCCAACCAAACGTGTGAAAACTGTCATGCTGAGACTCCATTCTCCTGCAGAAGGGAGTATTCCATTTTCTGGATCTTGATAATTTTTCTTGGTGTTGGTGTTCATGCTGTCATCTGGGTGGATTGGATTATTGGAATAAAAATTGTAGAACAGTAATATGACTCGAAGCATTGTTTCTTTCTCTAAAATGTCAACTCTTACAGTGCCTTTCTAGGGACAAACCTCCAGTGTTCGTGCATTAAAACATCCATGATTAAATTCACAAATTATTTTTCCAAACAAGTATTGTGAGATTGATTACAAGATGGAAACACTTATCCAGAGAATATGAGAGTTTAGGGCTCAAAAACATATCCCACAGCAGTAACTTGTGACTTGACCTAATACTGTTTAAGGGGCGTATTTGTTGCGTGTCTACGGGTCTGTGGGTAGGTGGTACAGGAAATAGTTGAGAAAGGAAGCATACTCTCATTCATAAACTGAGATGTCATAAGGGCCGACTGGAGACGGAGCACACTGGTGCACATGAGTAACTGGTAGGAAAAAGGCAGACAGGCTCAGGAAGAAGGCAGGCTTTGAGGTTCCTGTGCTGTGGATGCAGGAGCTGGGGACAGAGCAGGGAGGAAGCAATGGCTGTCTCAGCGCAGACTCCGTGTATGCACAAGGCCAGCATGGGTGCTGTCCTATAGCGAGACCCGGTTGACCCTGCCCTCACTCACTGATGCACATGGTTCCTCTCGGTATCAGAACATCTGCACCAAAATTACCATGGACTCCCCATTGCTGGAGACCTGCTTTCTCCCTCACAGTGCCTAGGGGTGACCCCTCAGCTGAACTGCACAACAGTGTTAGGGTCAACACAGCTTATGGACACTCAGGAGACCAACGTGGTTGATATAATCTCCAGGTTGTACTGGGCCTGGGGAGGTGCTACTGAAAATGAGTCCATCTCGATGTGGGCTCCTGTGCTTGTTGCTCTCCTCCATGGTGTTTGTGAACTGCCCCTTCCCACCAGAATTGAAGTTCAATCAGTGCAGCTGTTGTGACCCCAGGTCTTGGTGGATGGGTACCAGGAGTCTCAGGTCAATACCCCAGTGCTATGGGTGTGAGGATGGTGGTCCTTCCTGAGACGTACTCATGGAGTGACCAGAAACTTGAAGCAGACACAAATGCTTTGTCCTAACACGTGTGAACTGTTTTTCGGAGTGAATCTCAACTCAAGGTAGGTACCTTAACAGACAATCTAGGTGGACACATACATCAAAATCGTGACTTGAAGTTTCCTAGCAACTTTTTTCTGAAGTATGTGTTCATCCTTGAGATTCCTAGAACTTGGAGGTAGTTTTTCTTTGGCAATCATTTGGTTGCCCACAGTGCTCTTTGCAATTCAGTGTGACCCAAAAACGTAGCAAAGAGGAAAGAGATGTTGACGCAGAGATTGGTTGCAAGGACTTTATTTGGGATAGAGAAACAAACTTAATGGCAAGGTCCTGGAGTAAATCTGCTTCTGTTCTACGTGTGAACGGAATGATGAGTTCAGTCTTCATCTCAGGCTTTTGTCTCGCAACAGAGTTTGGCAAATTTTAAACGACCCAGGTTGCATGTACCCCTTTTTTGTTGTTTACCAGTACAGAATAATTTGCAATGGCATTCCGATTCCTTTGGACCACCTAGGGTACAGAAAGAGGGTTGTACAGTTTACACAGGGATCAAGTTAAAGAAGGACCCTTCCATGCTGGGCTGAGTGGATCTCAGGTCGGCTGCATCAAAGTCAGTATCTTGAAGAGCACCTATCAACTGGAAATAACAGACACAGCAGTTGTTGTCACTAACAGGATTTCAGACCCATTCTCCTTTGTCTGACTGTTTGTGACCTCCTCAAAACATGTGAACACAGCCTTAGCGGGGTCTCCAGGTTCTCAACGTTTCTCGACTAAACAGTGTCAAAAACTGTCCTCATAACTGGGTCTACGCATTGGACTCATGGTGACTTCCCTTAAGACTCTCCAAATTTGATCACTTGGACTAGTGAGATGGCATCGGTATATGTCACCTTGATAGGATTGTATTGGAATCCCCTGGCACGTTTCTAACTCCATCATTTTGGGCAGGTCTGATTGAGCATACCCAAATTGCACATCTCCTCCCTCTCTTATTTCCACTCTTATATTTAACAGGGATCACTTTTCAGTCAAAATTTAAACACCTAAGAATAATCGTGTGTAATTATAGAGTTCAACCACTAGTACTAAAATAAAAAAAATACTAAAATGGAAAAAGTATTATATTGTACAACTACAGTCAGCACAAGAACTGATCAACTCACTGTTTCTCATAGTTTCCATTTCACTTCAAGAGGTTTCCCCTTTGGTGCTCAGTTAGTTGTCGCCGAGAAGGGTGTGTCAAATGTATGTTGGAATAAGAAGTCTTTGTAGGAGGAACATCACTTAGATTCATTTGACTCCCAATAGTTGTTCTATTTTATTTTATTTGTGTGTAACATTCTGTCTCAACTCATCAAACATTTGTACCTTGTGGGGTACACACTTTATCCTAACACGAGCACAGAGTGTACTTGGATCCAATCATCTTGTAGCCTCTGTATTAGCCTACGCTTGCTCCGTTTTAACCCATGACCTCTGTTTCTCAGTCTTTCAATAGGAAATGTCAGATTATTCAGATCTATGGTTGCCCTACTAGTGGTGTAGAACTAGCTAAACGCACCTGTGCTGTTGAACCCTGTTTGACAAATCTCAAGGCTATGAGAAGCTAAGTAATTCCAGCAAAGGCCTAAGCCCTTTGAAGACTGAATTGCAGAGTCTTCCTCCACGCTTTCCTCTTTACTTTCCACAGGTCTTACTTGTTGGAGTCTCTTACCTTCATCCTGAAGAGCAGAGGTTTCAGCCCCGGCAAAGGAGATGGCCATGTCCTGGTCTCCAGCATCTGTCTGCCCCTGGTCTGGAACCTCCTCATCTGTTATTGGCGTAGGCTCAGCCTTGGCCTGGAGTGCCACCAGGACAATGGCAGTGAGGAGGGTGAAGGTCTTCATGTCTGGGAGTGCACTGGAGGCAGGGAGAGCAGGATTCTGAGTGTGCTGTGAGTGAGGGCGAGACTTGTATATATAGCACTAGGATCAGGTTCTGTGACAAAGGCTGCAGTTAGAGACGGGTGTCTTTGATCTGGAGATGAGGGCTGCCTTGTCCTCCAGAGTGCCTTTGATGGTGCCTGTACTCACCGCCTGTATTATGGCAGGCACCTGTGTGTTTTCTCTCCATCTTTGCTTCATGCTGGTAATCAAGATCAAGGACTCGATATTTCCCCTAATTCCCATCTGCTTGAATATTTACTGCAGAGTAGTAAAAATGAAACAAAGAGTGTGTCATTTGCTAATTTTTGGGAGCAAAGTTTCTTGTTTTCCAAACACGGAGCCTGTTATCCATTTGAAGTGCAGGCACTGAGCCCATACCAGGAGCCCAACGCAGAAGAGCGAAATTCTTTAACATGTTCTAGGGTGTTGCCCGCCTCATGGAGGAGGAGTGAGTTTGTGGGGTGTTATCTCTCCTGGGCCAGTGTGAGGGGAAGAATGCTCTCCTCAAGCTGCTGTTGTCACTTTCTCAGAAGAGAGCAGAAGAATCAATTCCATTATCCTCATCATTTTTGAGACTGAAAACTTTGATGTTTGGAAAGCTTTTACGTTCGTCCCGTAGAAGGACAAAAATTCCAATGCAGAGAGTCTGAGATTCCCATTCCTGTTCTCAGCCCTCAGTTCTGTCCAAATCTAACTGCTGTCAACACAGGTTCACATTAGTCTGCACTAATGTTTTCCTCTAATGCAATATCTTGATCACTTTGTATATCAAAGCATATTGAGTTTTTTCATCAGTATACTCAAGTGGGCCAACATTCTGATACTCTCTGAGATGAAAGTGAAGGAAGTGACAGTAGAAAACAAATGTCAGCCAGCACAAATGAGCTACTCCACAGCAATAATTACCTTGAATGTAAATGGTTTAAACTCTCTAGAAAAAATTATGTCACGTAACTAAGTGAATTGATGAAAGAACTCAATTCTATGCTGCTGACAACATAACTCCACATCTAGGGACACATGGGCTCTGAAAGTAAATAACCAGCATGAGATATTCCATGCAGACTGAGTCCAAAGAAAGCAATCGTCTCTTTTCTAGCAGATAGATGAATTTTCAATTAAAAGTGGTATAAAGAGATGAGAAGGTCATTATATAATGAGGAAGAGTTTAATTCACCAGGAAAAAATAACAACTTTAAATGTGCATCCGCTCAATATGCCTTCACCTTGATACATAACAAATCATAAGAGACCAGAAAAGAGAGACTCCAGTGGGATAATGACAGAACAGTTCTTTCTGTTCCTAAGAAAATCAAAGCTTCCTAATGTGAAAGGGACATCCTATTGCCTTATCCTATTTGTACCTACACATCCCATGCCTTTAGATTTACGTATATGAAATCTGAAGGCTATTCCATCTAACAAAAGGGTGTGTAGTAGGACTATTACCTTAAAAATATCTTGTGAGATTCTCAAACTAAAATGCTGTCTTAGCACTGGAATGTTTTGCTGACACTGCTGTTGGGGCTTCAGCATTTGGCTGATTTTATTTTTGGGGTGTTTCTGACCACAGGCATATGGATGGGAAACGTTATTTACAGAGAAATCCAGAACAGCAGCTATATTTTGTAGAAAGTGGGACATAGAGCTTCCAAGCAGAATTGATCATGTTGTGTTAATCTGAAAAGAACTTCAGGAAGGAAGTGAGAATTCAAGCAAAACAGGACTAAAAGCAAATAGATTAGATATTCTCTCCATTTGAAATTTATTTTTCTTTTAAAAAATCCTGATTGTTAACTGATACATAAAAGTTGAACATTTATGAAGCACCGTGTGATGTTTGCATGCGTGAATACGTTGTGTAATGTTCAATTGAATTCAACGTATCTAACTTCTCGAACGTTTATCAGTTCTTTATGGTGGAAACTTTCAGTGTTAACCCTGAAAATCTGAGTTCAATGCTTTCAAGCAAGATTGAACTTATTTCTAAGTCTGTACACTGATGTCTAGCACCTTCCCACCATCTTTATAAAAACTACTTCCTTGGGGCCAGCACTGTGGCATAGCAGGGCAGCCTCTGCCTTCAGTGCTGGAAACCAACATGGGCGGTGGTTCATGTCCCGGCTGCTCTACATGGGCCACTGCACCAACAGGGGTGGCCTAGAGGAAGCTCCTGGCTTCTGGCTTCAGATTGGCGCTGCTCCTGCTGCTTTGGGAATGAGTCAGTGGATGGACAACATCTCTCTCTGTCTTTCTGCCTCTGCCTCTCTGTAAATCTGCATATCAAAAAAATAAATCTTAAAAAAAATAAGAAACCTAGCAGATGTTCATTATGATTATTGTGTTTCCAAAATTCACTGCGCATGATCTCTTTTGTGTTACTGTACCTTAGTTTTTAACCGAAGGAACCATCTGGAACAATTTCAATGTTAACTACAACTCAAAGAATTAAATTAAAAGCACAAAATCTTTCAGCATTATTCCAACCAAATGTGTTAAAACTGTCATGATTTGACAGCCTTCTCCTCCAGAAGAGAGTGTTCCAATTTCGGGACCTTGATTTTTTTTTTTTTTTTTTTTGATGCTGGTGTTCACACTACCATCTGGGTATATTGGATTAATAAAATAAAAAATGGAGAATAGTAAAATGACTTGAAGCACTGTTTCCTCCTACCAAATGTCGTCTCTTAGAATGGCTATCTTGGACAAACCTCTAGTGATCGTGCACTAAAATAGCCATGGCTGGGGCTGGCGCTGTGGCGCAGTAGGTTAATCCTCTCCCTTGCATTGCTGGCACCTCATATGGGCAGCGCTGCTCCTCTACTGATCCAGCTCTCTGCTATGGCCTGGGAAAGCAGTAGAAGATGGCCCAAGTCCTTGGGCCCCTGCACCTGTGTGGGAGACTGGGGAAAATCTCCTGGCTCCTGGCTTCAGATCGACGCAGCTCTGGCCATTGCAGCCATTTGGGGAGTAAACGAATGGAAGGAAGACCGTTCTCTCTGTCTCTTCCTCTCAGTGTCGGTAACTCTCGCTCTCAAATAAATAAATAAATAAATCTTTGAAAAACTAGGCAAGGCTTAAACTTACATATTATATTTCTAAAAAGGTGTTGTGAGATTACAAGATGGAAACACTTATGCAGAGCACATGAGGAGTCTAGGATTCACAAACAGAAACCCACACAGCGCCTTGTGCCTTGGCCAAGTACTGTTCAAGGAACATATTTGTCGGGTTTCCTTGGGTAGTGGGCATGTGTTTCAGGAAAGGGTTGGGACAGGATGCAGATCCACATAGAAAAACTAAGAAGTCATAAGGGACCATGGGGGATGGTGCACATCAGTAACATGAGTGAATGCTAGGGAAAAGGCAGACAGGCTCAGGAAGAAGGCAGGCTTTGAGGTTCCTGTGCTGTGGATGCAGGAGCTGGGGACAGAGCAGGGAGGAAGCAATGGCTGTCTCAGCGCAGACTCCGTGTATGCACAAGGCCAGCATGGGTGCTGTCCTATAGAGAGACCCGGTTGACCCTGCCCTCACTCACTGATGCACATGGTTCCTCCCGGTATCAGAACATCTGCACCAAAATTACCATGGACTCCCCATTGCTGGAGACCTGCTTTCTCCCTCACAGTGCCTAGGGGTGACCCCTCAGCTGAACTGCACAACAGTGTTAGGGTCAACACAGCTTATGGACACTCAGGAGACCAACGTGGTTGATATAATCTCCAGGTTGTACTGGGCCTGGGGAGGTGCTACTGAAAATGAGTCCATCTCGATGTGGGCTCCTGTGCTTGTTGCTCTCCTCCATGGTGTTTGTGAACTGCCCCTTCCCACCAGAATTGAAGTTCAATCAGTGCAGCTGTTGTGACCCCAGGTCTTGGTGGATGGGTACCAGGAGTCTCAGGTCAATACCCCAGTGCTATGGGTGTGAGGATGGTGGTCCTTCCTGAGACGTACTCATGGAGTGACCAGAAACTTGAAGCAGACACAAATGCTTTGTCCTAACACGTGTGAACTGTTTTTCGGAGTGAATCTCAACTCAAGGTAGGTACCTTAACAGACAATCTAGGTGGACACATACATCAAAATCGTGACTTGAAGTTTCCTAGCAACTTTTTTCTGAAGTATGTGTTCATCCTTGAGATTCCTAGAACTTGGAGGTAGTTTTTCTTTGGCAATCATTTGGTTGCCCACAGTGCTCTTTGCAATTCAGTGTGACCCAAAAACGTAGCAAAGAGGAAAGAGATGTTGACGCAGAGATTGGTTGCAAGGACTTTATTTGGGATAGAGAAACAAACTTAATGGCAAGGTCCTGGAGTAAATCTGCTTCTGTTCTACGTGTGAACGGAATGATGAGTTCAGTCTTCATCTCAGGCTTTTCTCACGCAACAGAATTTGCCAATGTTTAAAGGACCCAGGTTGCATCTACCCAGTTGTTTTTCTTTACCAGTACAGAATAATTTGCAACGGCATTGCAGTTCCTTTGGACCACCTAGGTACAGAAAGAGGGTTGTACAGTTTACACAGGGATCAAGTTAAAGAAGGACCCTTCCATGCTGGGTTGAGTGGATCTCAGGTCGGCTGCATCAAAGTCAGTGTCATGAAGAGCACCTATCAACTGGAAATAACAGACACAGCAGTTGTTGTCAATAACAGGATTTCAGACCCATTCTCCTTTGTCTGACTGTTTGTGACCTCCTCAAAACATGTGAACACAGCTTTAGCGGGGTCTCCAGGTTCTCAACGTTTCTCGACTAATAGAGTTAAATGCTGTCCTCGTAACTGGGTCTACGCATTGGACCCATGGTGACTTCCCTTAAGACTCTCTAAATTTGAAACGAGGATTTTCAAATGTATGTTGGAATTAGAAGTCTTTGTAGGAGGAACATCTCTTAGATTCATTTGACTCCCAATAGTTGTTCTATTTTATTTTATTTGTGTGTAACATTCTGTCTCAACTCGTCAAACATTTGTACCTTGTGGGGTACACACTTTATCTTTTTTTTTATAAAGCTTTTATTTAAAAAATATAAATTTCCGAAGTACAGCTTATGGATTACAATGGCTCCCCCCCACACAACTTCCCTCCCTCCCGCTACCCTCCCCTTTCCCGCTCCCTCTCCCCTTCTGTTCACATCAAGATTCATTTTCAATTCTCTTTACACACAGAAGATCAGTTTAGTACATTTTACGTAAAGATTTCAACAGTTTGCCCTCACATAGAGACACAAACTGAAAATACTGTTGGAGTACTAGTTATAGTATTAATTCACAATGTACAGCACATTAAAGACAGAGATCCTACATGATTTTTTTTAAAGAATTGATTAATTATCTATGCAATTTCCAATTTAACACCAAGATTTTTTAATTATTTGCAATTATCTTTATACACAGAAGATCGATTTAATATATACTAGGTAAAGATTTCATCAGTTTGCACCCACACAGAAGCACAAAGTGTAAAAATACTGTCTCAGTACTAGTAATAGCATTATTTCACATTGGATAACACATTAAGGACAGATCCCTCATGAGACGTAAGTACACAGTGACTCCTGAAGTTGATATAACAATTTGACACTATTGTTTATGGCATCAGTAATCTCCCTAGGCTCTAGTCATGAGTTGCCGAGGCTATGGAAGCCTTTAGGGTTCACCGCCTTCTATCTTAATCCGACAGGGACACTTTATCTTAACACGAGCACAGAGTGTACTTGGATCCAATCATCTTGTAGCCTCTGTATTAGCCTACGCTTGCTCCGTTTTAACCCATGACCTCTGTTTCTCAGTCTTTCAATAGGAAATGTCAGATTATTCAGATCTATGGTTGCCCTACTAGTGGTGTGGAACACGAGGACCAACTAGCTGGACGCACCTGTGCTGTTGAACCCTGTTTGAAAAAACTCAGGGCTCTTAAACCTAAGTAAATGCAGCTAAGTGCCTAAACCCTTTGAAGACTGAATTGCAGAGCCTTCCTCCACGCTTTCCTCTTTACTTTCCACAGGTCTTACTTGTTGGAGTCTCTCACCTGCAACCTGAAGAGCAGAGGTTTCAGCCCCGGCAAAGGAGATGGCCATGTCCTGGTCTCCGGCATCAGTCTGCTCCTGGTCTGGAACCTCCTCATCTGTTGGTGGCACAGGCTCAGCCTTGGCCTGGAGTGCCACCAGGACAATGGCAGTGAGGAGGGTGAAGGTCCTCATGTCTGGGAGTGCGCTGGAGGCAGGGAGAGCAGGATTCTGAGTGTGCTGTGAGTGAGGGCGAGACTTGTATATATAGCGCTAGGAGCAGGCTCTGTGACAAAGGCTGCTTAGAGACGGGTGTCTTTGATCTGGAGATGAGGGCTGCCTTGTCCTCCAGAGTGCCTTTGATGGTGTCTGTACTCACCGCCTGTATTATGGCAGGCACCTGTGTGTTTTCTCTCCATCTTTGCTTCATGCTGGTAATCAAGATCAAGGACTCGATATTTCCCCTAATTCCCATCTGCTTGAATATTTACTGCAGAGTAGTAAAAATGAAACAAAGAGTGTGTCATTTGCTAATTTTTGGGAGCAAAGTTTCTTGTTTTCCAAACACGGAGCCTGTTATCCATTTGAAGTGCAGGCACTGAGCCCATACCAGGAGCCCATCGCAGAAGAGCGAAATTCTTTAACATGTTCTAGGGTGTTGCCCGCCTCATGGAGGAGGAGTGAGTTTGTGGGGTGTTATCTCTCCTGGGCCAGTGTGAGGGGAAGAATGCTCTCCTCAAGCTGCTGTTGTCACTTTCTCAGAAGAGAGCAGAAGAATCAATTCCATTATCCTCATCATTTTTGAGACTGAAAACTTTGATGTTTGGAAAGCTTTTACGTTCGTCCCGTAGAAGGACAAAAATTCCAATGCAGAGAGTCTGAGATTCCCATTCCTGTTCTCAGCCCTCAGTTCTGTCCAAATCTAACTGCTGTCAACACAGGTTCACATTAGTCTGCACTAATGTTTTCCTCTAATGCAATATCTTGATCACTTTGTATATCAAAGCATATTGAGTTTTTTCATCAGTATACTCAAGTGGGCCAACATTCTGATACTCTCTGAGATGAAAGTGAAGGAAGTGACAGTAGAAAACAAATGTCAGCCAGCACAAATGAGCTACTCCACAGCAATAATTACCTTGAATGTAAATGGTTTAAACTCTCTAGAAAAAATTATGTCACGTAACTAAGTGAATTGATGAAAGAACTCAATTCTATGCTGCTGACAACATAACTCCACATCTAGGGACACATGGGCTCTGAAAGTAAATAACCAGCATGAGATATTCCATGCAGACTGAGTCCAAAGAAAGCAATCGTCTCTTTTCTAGCAGATAGATGAATTTTCAATTAAAAGTGGTATAAAGAGATGAGAAGGTCATTATATAATGAGGAAGAGTTTAATTCACCAGGAAAAAATAACAACTTTAAATGTGCATCCGCTCAATATGCCTTCACCTTGATACATAACAAATCATAAGAGACCAGAAAAGAGAGACTCCAGTGGGATAATGACAGAACAGTTCTTTCTGTTCCTAAGAAAATCAAAGCTTCCTAATGTGAAAGGGACATCCTATTGCCTTATCCTATTTGTACCTACACATCCCATGCCTTTAGATTTACGTATATGAAATCTGAAGGCTATTCCATCTAACAAAAGGGTGTGTAGTAGGACTATTACCTTAAAAATATCTTGTGAGATTCTCAAACTAAAATGCTGTCTTAGCACTGGAATGTTTTGCTGACACTGCTGTTGGGGCTTCAGCATTTGGCTGATTTTATTTTTGGGGTGTTTCTGACCACAGGCATATGGATGGGAAACGTTATTTACAGAGAAATCCAGAACAGCAGCTATATTTTGTAGAAAGTGGGACATAGAGCTTCCAAGCAGAATTGATCATGTTGTGTTAATCTGAAAAGAACTTCAGGAAGGAAGTGAGAATTCAAGCAAAACAGGACTAAAAGCAAATAGATTAGATATTCTCTCCATTTGAAATTTATTTTTCTTTTAAAAAATCCTGATTGTTAACTGATACATAAAAGTTGAACATTTATGAAGCACCGTGTGATGTTTGCATGCGTGAATACGTTGTGTAATGTTCAATTGAATTCAACGTATCTAACTTCTCGAACGTTTATCAGTTCTTTATGGTGGAAACTTTCAGTGTTAACCCTGAAAATCTGAGTTCAATGCTTTCAAGCAAGATTGAACTTATTTCTAAGTCTGTACACTGATGTCTAGCACCTTCCCACCATCTTTATAAAAACTACTTCCTTGGGGCCAGCACTGTGGCATAGCAGGGCAGCCTCTGCCTTCAGTGCTGGAAACCAACATGGGCGGTGGTTCATGTCCCGGCTGCTCTACATGGGCCACTGCACCAACAGGGGTGGCCTAGAGGAAGCTCCTGGCTTCTGGCTTCAGATTGGCGCTGCTCCTGCTGCTTTGGGAATGAGTCAGTGGATGGACAACATCTCTCTCTGTCTTTCTGCCTCTGCCTCTCTGTAAATCTGCATATCAAAAAAATAAATCTTAAAAAAAATAAGAAACCTAGCAGATGTTCAATATGATTATTGTGTTTCCAAAATTCACTGCGCATGATCACTTTTGTGTTACTGTACCTTAGTTTTTAACCGAAGGAACCATCTGGAACAATTTCAATGTTAACTACAACTCAAAGAATTAAATTAAAAGCACAAAATCTTTCAGCATTATTCCAACCAAATGTGTTAAAACTGTCATGATTTGACAGCCTTCTCCTCCAGAAGAGAGTGTTCCAATTTCGGGACCTTGATTTTTTTTTTTTTTTTTTTGATGCTGGTGTTCACACTACCATCTGGGTATATTGGATTAATAAAATAAAAAATGGAGAATAGTAAAATGACTTGAAGCACTGTTTCCTCCTACCAAATGTCGTCTCTTAGAATGGCTATCTTGGACAAACCTCTAGTGATCGTGCACTAAAATAGCCATGGCTGGGGCTGGCGCTGTGGCGCAGTAGGTTAATCCTCTCCCTTGCATTGCTGGCACCTCATATGGGCAGCGCTGCTCCTCTACTGATCCAGCTCTCTGCTATGGCCTGGGAAAGCAGTAGAAGATGGCCCAAGTCCTTGGGCCCCTGCACCTGTGTGGGAGACTGGGGAAAATCTCCTGGCTCCTGGCTTCAGATCGACGCAGCTCTGGCCATTGCAGCCATTTGGGGAGTAAACGAATGGAAGGAAGACCGTTCTCTCTGTCTCTTCCTCTCAGTGTCGGTAACTCTCGCTCTCAAATAAATAAATAAATAAATCTTTGAAAAACTAGGCAAGGCTTAAACTTACATATTATATTTCTAAAAAGGTGTTGTGAGATTACAAGATGGAAACACTTATGCAGAGCACATGAGGAGTCTAGGATTCACAAACAGAAACCCACACAGCGCCTTGTGCCTTGGCCAAGTACTGTTCAAGGAACATATTTGTCGGGTTTCCTTGGGTAGTGGGCATGTGTTTCAGGAAAGGGTTGGGACAGGATGCAGATCCACATAGAAAAACTAAGAAGTCATAAGGGACCATGGGGGATGGTGCACATCAGTAACATGAGTGAATGCTAGGGAAAAGGCAGACAGGCTCAGGAAGAAGGCAGGCTTTGAGGTTCCTGTGCTGTGGATGCAGGAGCTGGGGACAAAGCAGGGAGGAAGCAATGGCTGTCTCAGCGCAGACTCCGTGTATGCACAAGGCCAGCATGGGTGCTGTCCTATAGAGAGACCCGGTTGACCCTGCCCTCACTCACTGATGCACATGGTTCCTCCCGGTATCAGAACATCTGCACCAAAATTACCATGGACTCCCCATTGCTGGAGACCTGCTTTCTCCCTCACAGTGCCTAGGGGTGACCCCTCAGCTGAACTGCACAACAGTGTTAGGGTCAACACAGCTTATGGACACTCAGGAGACCAACGTGGTTGATATAATCTCCAGGTTGTACTGGGCCTGGGGAGGTGCTACTGAAAATGAGTCCATCTCGATGTGGGCTCCTGTGCTTGTTGCTCTCCTCCATGGTGTTTGTGAACTGCCCCTTCCCACCAGAATTGAAGTTCAATCAGTGCAGCTGTTGTGACCCCAGGTCTTGGTGGATGGGTACCAGGAGTCTCAGGTCAATACCCCAGTGCTATGGGTGTGAGGATGGTGGTCCTTCCTGAGACGTACTCATGGAGTGACCAGAAACTTGAAGCAGACACAAATGCTTTGTCCTAACACGTGTGAACTGTTTTTCGGAGTGAATCTCAACTCAAGGTAGGTACCTTAACAGACAATCTAGGTGGACACATACATCAAAATCGTGACTTGAAGTTTCCTAGCAACTTTTTTCTGAAGTATGTGTTCATCCTTGAGATTCCTAGAACTTGGAGGTAGTTTTTCTTTGGCAATCATTTGGTTGCCCACAGTGCTCTTTGCAATTCAGTGTGACCCAAAAACGTAGCAAAGAGGAAAGAGATGTTGACGCAGAGATTGGTTGCAAGGACTTTATTTGGGATAGAGAAACAAACTTAATGGCAAGGTCCTGGAGTAAATCTGCTTCTGTTCTACGTGTGAACGGAATGATGAGTTCAGTCTTCATCTCAGGCTTTTGTCTCGCAACAGAATTGGCCAAATCTTAAAGGACCCAGGCGGCATTGACGCATTTTTTGTTGTTTACCAGTACAGAATAATTTGCAACGGCATTCCAATTCCTTTGGGCCACCTAGGGTACAGAAAGGGGGTTGTACAGTTTACACAGGGATCAAGTTAAAGAAGGACCCTTCCATGCTGGGCTGAGTGGATCTCAGGTCGGCTGCATCAAAGTCAGTGTCATGAAGAGCACCTATCAACTGGAAATAACAGACACAGTAGTTGTTGTCACTAACAGGATTTCAGACCCATTCTCCTTTGTCTGACTGTTTTGACCTCACCAAACATGTGAACACAGCTTTAGCGGGGTCTCCAGGTTTTCAATGTTTCTCCACTAATAGAGTTAAATGCTGTCCTGGTAACTGGGTCTACGCATTGGACTCATGGTGACTTCCCTTAAGACTCTCCAAATTTGAAAGGAAGATATTTCAAATGTATGTTGGAATTAGAAGTCTTTGTAGGAGGAACATCTCTTATATTCATTTGACTCCCAATAGTTGTTCTATTTTATTTTATTTGTGTGTAACATTCTGTCTCAACTCGTCAAACATTTGTACCTTGTGGGGTACACACTTTATCCTAACACGAGCACAGAGTGTACTTGGATCCAATCATCTTGTAGCCTCTGTATTAGCCTACGCTTGCTCTGTTCTAACCCATGACCTCTGTTTATCAGTCTTTCAATAGGAAATGTCAGATTATTCAGATCTATGGTTGCCCTACTAGTGGTGTGGAACACGAGGACCAACTAGCTGGACGCACCTGTGCTGTTGAACCCTGTTTGAAAAAACTCAGGGCTCTTAAACCTAAGTAAATGCAGCTAAGTGCCTAAGCCCTTTGAAGACTGAATTGCAGAGCCTTCCTCCACGCTTTCCTCTTTACTTTCCACAGGTCTTACTTGTTGGAGTCTCTCACCTGCAACCTGAAGAGCAGAGGTTTCAGCCCCGGCAAAGGAGATGGCCATGTCCTGGTCTCCGGCATCAGTCTGCTCCTGGTCTAGAACCTCCTCATCTGTTATTGGCGTAGGCTCAGCCTTGGCCTGGAGTGCCACCAGGACAATGGCAGTGAAGAGGGTGAAGGTCCTCATGTCTGGGAGTGAGCTGCAGGCAGGAAGAGCAGGATTCTGAGTGTGCTGTGAGGGCGAGACTTGTATATATAGCGCTAGGAGCAGGCTCTGTGACAAAGGCTGCAGTTAGAGACAGGTGCCTTTGATCTGGAGGTGAGGGCTTGTGTTCCCTCAGAGTGCCTTTGATGGTGTCTGTACTCACCGCCTGTATTATGGCAGGCACCTGTGTGTTTTCTCTCCATCTTTGCTTCATGCTGGTAATCAAGATCAAGGACTCGATATTTCCCCTAATTCCCATCTGCTTGAATATTCACTGCAGTGTAATAAAAATGAAACAAAGAATGTGTCATTTGTTGATTTTTGGGAGCAAAATTTCTTGTTTTCCAAACACGGAGCCTGTTATCCATTTGAAGTGCAGGCACTGAGCCCATACCAGGAGCCCAACGCAGAAGAGCGAAATTCTTTAACACGTTCTAGGGTGTTGCCCACCTCATGGAGGAGGAGTGAGTTTGTGGAGCCTTTGTGAAGACGTGAAAGGCTGGTGTTTTCACTAGCTCAGTAGGACTCTAGGAGTTAGATGTTCAAATTGTTGGAGGGACCCTTGCATTTCAATCAATGTGTATATTCTTAGTGCATCTCATCATATGTGTTCTTGATGCAAATCTCCAGTTTTATAAATAGCAATACAATTGATACTAATGGCTCTATACCTTTTCACCATCCATGGATTATTTTTTGTATCCATTTGAAGCCTATACAGAAAAAAAAAATTCAAAAAGAATAAAAAGTTGAAATCCTACCCCATCTGTGAAACTCAGATCTTTTCCCAGTCTTCAGTTCTGCTCCAAATCTAATGCGATACATTTACAAATTTTACTCTTGAATATTTCCTCTAATGCAAGACTTGAACACTTGTATAGCCTAACATATAAAGCCTGATGCTAATTTTGATTGTCTAACATTCTTTTACCATTTATATAAACTATCACCTATTTTTGTGTTGATTTTTTTTGCAATTTGCTTATTCTTAAACTTTTGTAATAATAGGTACAGCACTTTTCTGTAACATGATATTCAAAGTTTAAATCTAGAAGTATAATTTTTGGGTTACACTATGTATGCTGTATATTTTGGAATGATTATTACATTGTCCTCCCCAGAGTTTGTCCCTAATACCACTTAAATACTTACGTATTTGTCTACCTTTTCTCATGTGCTGTGGAATATTCTTTAAAAAGCTATGTTCTTACCCAATTCAGGTGATACCCTTTTCCTGCTTTGCATTGTAAAGTATGCTCTGTTTAAAATACTTGATGTCGCAGACTCTCTTGCAAATGAGAGTTCTTTCTTTTTTTAACTTTTTTTTTATTTGATAGTCAAAGTTAGACAGTGAGAGAGAGAGACAGAGAGAAAGGTCTTCCTTCCATTGATTCACCACCCAGGTGTTTCCCCCTGGTCTCCCATGAGGGTGCAGGTGCCTACGTACCTGGGCCATTCTCCACTGCCTTCCCAAGCCACACAGAGAGCTCAACTGGAAGAGGAGCAGGGACTAGACCCTGGGTCCCCTATGGGATGCTGCAGCCACAGGCAGAGGATTAACCAAGTGAGCCATGGCGCAGGCCCCTAAAATGAATTCTTTCAACAGATTTCTCACCAGTAAATTATAACTCATTAGCAATGTCCTTTGTAATAATAATTTAATTTTTGTCTTTGCTTTATATTTTTCACCATGTTATTTTTAATCTTTAGCATTTTTTTCTAGTTCATGGAAATAATTGGACTTGCAGAAATTGTCTCTTAGTCAAGAAGCATACAAATGCTTGACATGGTTGGTGGATCACTTTGTTAAAAATGTCCTTGTTCCTTTTTTAATTTTATTTTTGTGTTACATATATAAGGAGAACAGGCTTCGTGTATTTCATACATGTAGTTTTAAAAACATAATATCACTCCCTACTCTACTTTCCCTTCCTCTTTCTATCTTTTCTCCTCTTTATTTCTTATTTTTTTCTAATTTTTACAGTGATGTGCTTTCAATGTACTTTATAAGCACAAGATTAACCTTCCACTAAATAAAGAATACAACAAATAGTAAGTAGGAAAACAATATTTTTCCTTGGTCCTTGATGTATTGCTTCAGCCACTTCCCCCACACCCTGGCTTGCTCACATCTGTGTTTGCTGTGCTTTGTGAAAAAACAGATCTTGATTTTTTTGGAGCCTCTGCTTGTTGGGTTCCTGATCTTGGTGGCTGAGACAGTCTAACATCAGTGTTGTATTCTTTCCCCATCTAATAGGTAAGAAATTAATTTCCCACTGTGTTTCCTTATGAATTACAGACCACATGTTTCTTACCTGTTTTCTCTGAATTTTAACTTTTTAAGGATTTAGATTATTTATATTTAGGGATGTTGGGTAAGTGTTATATATTCAGGAAATTAGTCCAATCTTGTCATTACAAATTTTTTCATTTCTCTTTTGGCTTCTTAGATTTTACTCTGTTAAAATTACTAAATTTTAAAATTTCTTTTGTGATTTCTAGGCTTGTGTGTTTTAAACTTAATCTTGTAAAATGCTATATTGTTTATGGAATGAACTTAGCTCTTATCTACATCCTGCACTGAAAATAATTTCCCTTCTGAACTACTGCAAATCTCTCTGGGGAGGCTATATTTTATCAGGGAGGTTTACAAGAATCCTTATTTTATTTTTTTTTTTTTTACAGGCAGAGTGGACAGTGAGAGAGAGAGACAGAGAGAAAGGTCTTCCTTTT
This sequence comes from Sylvilagus floridanus, assembly GCA_949820135.1. Taxonomy (NCBI): domain Eukaryota; kingdom Metazoa; phylum Chordata; class Mammalia; order Lagomorpha; family Leporidae; genus Sylvilagus; species Sylvilagus floridanus. The sequence goes on along the minus strand of OX463238.1, from coordinate 117,155,362 downwards.
GCCGTTGGTTCACCCTCCAATGGCCGCCGTGGTCGGCGCGCTGCGGCCAGCGCACCGCGCTCGTCCGATGGCAGGAGCCAGGAGCCAGGTACTTTTCCTGGTCTCCCCATGGGGTGCAGGGCCCAAGCACCTGGGCCATCCTCCACTGCACTCCTGGGCCACAGCAGAGGGCTGGCCTGGAAGAGGGGCAACCGGGACAGAATCCGGTGTGCCGGCACCGCAAGGCGGAGGATTAGCCTGTTGAGCCACGGCGCCGGCCGACAAGAATCCTTATTTTAAGGATATCTACAGGTACTCAGCAAGGAGACAGGAAACATGGCTGTGGACATGACTCGGGGGCAACAGATGTGCTCTGTGTGATTATTCCCCTTTCTCTTTGTCTCTGGGTGACACCATATTTCCCAAAGCATAAGGCCACACAAATATTGCAAAGTAAGCTCAGAGTCAATTACCCAATGGCCCATTTCCTCTGATCTTGCATTTAGCCAACTTTTCCACATGTGGGCCTATTAATCTCCTTTCTTCAGAGGTACTCAGATTCTGCTATCTCACCAGAGGTGCTGAAACCCAAGGTAGATCACAGACTTGCTGATTTCTTTCCTCTTACAATCTCCTGTGTCCTCGACACCTGATGGGCTGACCCTGCAGGCTGCTATATTGTGATACAGGCTAGTGCACAATCATATCAACAGTGCTCCCAGACAATTCCTGGAAATAACAAAATCCGTTTATTCAGTTATCATTGCACAAAAGAATTCTGACTGCTGTTTCTAGAAATAAGCTTCATCTACTGCATGGATGTGAATTAAATAATCCTGGTCTGTGTCCACAAAAGGGTGGACTTACAAAAAATCTACTAAGAAGATAGCATAAATTCATGTACAGTCTGCGCATTTACGTAGCCTGTCAGCAGTGAACAACTTACGGCAGTTAGCGCTGTAGAATATGGAGCAAAATCACACTTAATTTTATAAAATGTGGAAGAGTTTATGTGACATACAGGCTGTCAAACTTTTCACAATTAGGAAAGTGTTATAATTTTTAGAAATTTATTTATTTGAAAGAAATACAGAAAGAGGGAGTGAGAGGGAGAGGGAGAGAGAGAGAAATAGAGATTGATTTTCCTTTGTTCAATCACTAAATGGCTGTATCGACCAGGGCTGGGCCAGATGAAGTCAAGAGCCTGAAACTATGTCCAAGTCTCCCTCGTGGATGGCAGAGGCCAAAGCACCTGGACCATCTTCTGATGTCTTGATGGCTACATTACCTGGGAGTTGGCTCAGCAGTGGGACAGCTGAGACTCAAATAGGTGCCCCCAGGTGATGCTGTTGTTGTAGGCTGTGTCTTAACCTGGAAGATTTCTTTTGAACTACAAACTCATTTTCTTTCTTCACAAGTACTTTTGCTATGATTTTCTCTTGCAATTGCTTTCTCGCTTCTCTGTAATTCTACTCCTCATTCAAATACATAAGTGTACATTTCCATTATCACTGAAGGTATTTTTTACTTATTATGATTAAGATTGCTGCAAAAGGCACAAATTGGAAAAAATATTCTTTGGATTCTTTTTTTTTTGACAGGCAGATTTAGTGAGAGGGAGAGAGAGAGAGAAAGGTCTTCCTTCCGTTGGCTCACCACCCCGCCCCCCCCCGCAATGGCCACCACAGCTGGTGCGCTGTGCTGATCAGAAGCCAGGAGCTAAATGCCTCCTACTGGTCTCCCATGTGGGTGCAGGGCCCAAACACTTGGGCCATCCTCCACTGCACTCCCGGGCCACAGCAAAGAGCTGGCCTGGAAGAGGAGCAACCGGGACAGAATCCGGCACCCTGACCAGGACTAGAATCCAGGGTGCCGGTGCCACAGGTAGAGGATTAGCCTAGTGAGCCACGGATTCTTGCTATTACAAATAGAGACTTTGGCTTCTCCATTGTCCGCATGAGTTTTTAAAATCCTTTTAAAAGTACAACCTGTTTGTATTTTGAGATTAGAAAGAAATCAGCAAATCAGGTTGGAAAGAAATCACAGCCATGTGAAATTCTGTACCCACTGAAAAATAGCTGTGAAGGTAAGACCTAAAGAGTCAAGCTTAATTACAAGGTTTGTAAGTGACCAGGAATAATTTAAAAATGTAATGTACAAGAGTGAAATAACATTTTGTGATATGTTTTTTATAATCCTTGTCTATACTCTTTTTAAGATTTATTTTATGTATTGAGAGGTGGAGTTACAGATAGTGAGAGGGAGAGACAGAGAGGTCTTCCTTCCGTTGTTTCACTCCCCAGAAGGACACAAGGTCCAGAGCTGCACCAATCCAAAGCCAGGAACCAAGTGCTTTTCCTAGTCTCCCATACGGGTACAAGGCCCCAAGGACTTGGGGCATCTTCTACAGCTTTCCCAGGCCACAGCAGAGAGCTGGGTTGGAAGAGGAGCAGCCGAGACTAGAACCAGCGCTCATATGGGATGCCAGTGCCACAGACGAAGGATTAACCTACAGCAGTACAGTACCAGCCTCGTCCTTGTCATACTCTTGAGAGACAGTGGTTTTTCCATTTACTACTTGTTGAATTGTTTATTTAGTGAGGGTTAAGCTTGTGATTATAAAGAAATTTCAAAGTATGTCACTGCAAAAATTAACAGAAAAATTAAAAAGGAGTAGAAAGGAGGGTATAAGTGAGGGAGGGGTACAGTGGAGAGTATAGCTATGCTTTTCAAACTGTTCATGTGAAATACATGAAATTTGTTCACTTTATGTAAATAAATACTAAAACAGGGAAAAGACAAATCCTAAATCATGCTGTCAGGTAGAAGGCCAGAAAGACCCCTAACAGAGGTCTCCAAGCAAGAAGGAACAGTATGGAGGAGAGAACTGAGTCTGTGGATTCATGTGAGTAAACATGAGTATAATATCAATAAGAAGTATTTATTGTGTAGTATCGCAAAAAATGGAGGAAGTAAAATACACACCAGCACAAATAGTATGTATTGAGAGAGATTAAAAGGATATCAAATGTGCCAACATCCTGATATTTTCTGAAATGAAAATCAAGGAATTGACAGCCGTAGGATTTCAGAAGTGGCAGAGCATACCATGTGTTTTTTAATGATTTCTAAATGACAAGCACATATCATGGAAATTCCAAGTACCTAGAGAAAAAGTGGAATGATAAATAGAAGTCAAACAACATGAAGATGAGAGAGGTGAAAATAAGCAACAGGTGGAAAAACAGAAAACACCAAATTAAATGGCAGATTTAAATCTAAATCCCTGTAATCCTAGTAAAATATTTTATTTAAGAGACAAAAGTTATTATGCTATATTAAAAACAAAACCAGGAATAAACATAAAATACGTTTTTGTGAGTTTTCAGTGAACATACGACACATGTGCATCTCACAAATGAGATTTGTGATGTATCTGACGTTAAGCAAATTGTACTGTTGGTCTGAAAACCCTCTCACATCCTATGTACTATCTTTGTCCTCAAATTTTACATCTATCATTGTCCAAGGAAAACTATAGTGGCAATAACAAATGTGATGCTTAGGAAAGGCATCCCTAATTAACACTAAATTAACATAGATACCTAGTGGCACCTCATGGTACATATTCCTAGGCCTAAAGGATGTTTTATTCTACATAGCATTAAGCACTGAATCCCAATATTTGTTTGTATTCTTTTTGTTTTGTATGTTTTTAAGATTTATTTTGTTTATCTGAAAGGCAGAGTAACAGAGAGAGAGGGAGAGACAGAGAGAGGTCAAGATCTTCCACCCACTGTTGGTTCACCCTCCAAATGGCAGAAACAATCAGGGTAGGGCCAGGCTGGAGCCAGGATCCTGGAAACCTATCTGAGTGTCCCATGTAGGTTTCAGAGGCCCAAGTATTTGGGTCATTTTCTGCTGCTTCCCAGGGAAGGAGCTGGATTGGAAGTGGAGCAGTTGAGACTTGAACCAGTGTTCATACGAGATGCCAGCTTCACACAAACAGTGGCTTAACCCATTGCTTTGCAATGTTAGCCCCTATTTGCCTTTAAATGTATTTATCCATCTTCAAATATAAATTAACAATACATTTAGACAGTTTTTCTTCAAGGCTTCAGGGACAGTCTTCATTTGTTTGGCAATGCTCTTGCAAGGGAACTCAGAGATCTCCAAGTAAAGACTAGAGTCATGCTACAACATGTAAATGATATCCTCATTTATAATTACCTGCAAGGAGGAGCCAGATAAAAATACCAACCTGGTCCAAAACTTTTTAGAGAATTGGGAATACAAAATTTCCTCAACCAAAGCTCAAATTTCTAAACAGGAGCTAAGCTATTTAGGATATATTCTGACCCCAGGAAAGTCTGCTCTTTGACTTAACAAAAATAAAGCTACACTCAATATAAGGATACCACAAGGGAAAAAACAGTTAAGACATTCCTGGGAATCACACATTTTTGCAGGATATAGACGCCAAGATTTGTGTTGATATCCAAACCATTATAGGAGGCTTTAAAGGACTCTGACACAAACCCACTTAATTAGACATGGAACCACTGGGAGTTTTCCAACAGGTTAAATAACTATTAACATAAGCTGTTGCACTAGGAATCATTAAATAAAACAACCCATTTGCTCTGTTTGCAGCAGTGACAGGGGATAGCTCTAGCTACACTCACTCAAAAATTGCATCCACTTTTACCACCAACTAGTTTCAGTGGCTGCAGGATGGCCTGCATGCCTAAGGGCAGTTGCTGCTACATTTTTTATGAAGGAAACCGCCGAACAGACTTCAGTCACTTGAAGTTCAAACTCCACACCAGGTGCAAGGAGATCTAAACATTAAAGACATCAATGGTCAACAGGAGGATGCCTTACAAAATACCAGGATCTTCTGTTAGATTGATCTGGGCTAACTCTAAAGATATACCAGGTATTCAATCTTGGCTGCTCTCTAGCCATCCACATGTACTGAAGAGTTAACTCATTCTTACATAGAAAAGATAAAGCAAGTCTATTCCAGTGGACCTCATCAACAAGATGAACTTCTGAAAAATCCTGATGTTAAGTCTTCACCGATGATAGTAGTTTCATAAAGAAAGGAGCTGGGAAGGCAGGATATGCCATAGTGAATCTTAGGTGACAGAAGATCAGGCATTGTCATCTAACTTATTAGCTTGAAATACCTAACTTATTAATTTGACTACAGACTAACAATTAAGAGAAGTGTAAAGAGTTGATATTTACTCAAACTCAAAATATGCTTTCCTTGTATTATAAATGCAAGCAACATTTTAGAGAGAAAGAGGCCCACCAACTGTAAAGAACTCTCCCATTAAATATGGAAAAGAAATACTAGTTTTCCTTCAAGTAGTATTGGAACTTCCAGAGAGAAGTGGCTGTCAGATACTGCAGGAGACACCGAAAGGAAAATGTCACGTCAGCAAAGAAAATGCACTGGCAGACAGGGCTGCACGGCAGGCTGCCATGTAGGATGTTTAAGAACTAATACCTGGCCAGCGCTGTGGCTCACTTGGCTAATGCTCCACCTGTGGTGCCAGCACCCCGGGTTCTAGTCCCGGTTGGGGTGCTGGGTACTAGTCCTGGGTGCTCCTCTTCCAGTCCAGCTCCCTGCTGTGGTCTGGGAGGGCAGTAGAGGATGGCCCAAGTGCTTGGGTCCCTGCACCTGCATGGCAGACCAGAAGGAAACACCTGGCTCCTGGCTTTGGATCGGCACAGCGCCAGCCGTAGCCACCATGAGGGGAATGAAACCGCAGACGGAAGACCTTTCTCTCTGTCTCTCTCTCACTGTCTATAACTCCTCTCTCTCTCTCTCTCTCTCTCTCAGTGTCTAACCCTGCCTGTCAAAAAAAGAAAAAAAAAGAACTAATACATAATACCTCATCTGTAGAGGCAAATAAAAATCCTTACTATACGGTGTAACTATAGCAATGAATTTATGCTAATGATAGCAATGAGAGGTGGATTTTATATCATAAGGTCATGCTCCCAATGGCCTCTCAGTGAAAAATTACTAATAGAATACATGACTCTGCCAATCTGGAAACAAAAAGTCAAAATGAAAATAGTTTTTGAGTATTTAGAAAGAAAGGTCTGCATAATGTTATAAGGGAAGTAATTTCATCCTATCCTCTCTGCTTACAAAATAACCCTATTGGTCTTGTCACATAAGACCATCTCCTTTACTCACTCTTGTACAAGAAAGAAATAAGCCCAGGCAAATAGTGACAAATAGGCTGTACTAACATGCCCTCAGCAAATAGTCACAAATATTATCTGGTCTTTATTGATATCTTCACAGTATAGATAAAAGCTTTTTCCAACCTGAACAGAAAAGTCATACAAATTGTCTAAAACTCTGCTAAAAATAATTCTTTTCTTTTATCTCCCAAAGTCATTCCCAAGTGACAATACACTCTCTTTTGTGTCTAAAGCCATCAGCAGATAGCCACTGCTTTAAGGATCTCTTGTCATCCCCATGCCTCTTGGAGAATTCAGTCTTCATGCAAAGTTGAGAAAATTAATTATAGTCTTAAAGATTCTGACAAATCTTTGACAAAGGATCTCAAAATAATGGCTCATGATATTGCTTCTTGCCATTCTCAGGGTGAGAATTGCATTTAAGTTTGCTTTAAAACTTAGCCCATTAAAAAAAAAAGAAGAAAGAAAGAAAGAAAGAAAGAAAGAAAGAAAGAAAGAAAGCAAGCAAGCAAGCAAAGGCCTGCACCACAGCTCAATAGGCTAATCCTCCGCCTGCGGCTCCGGCACCCTGGATTCTAGTCCTGGTCGGGGCACTGGATTCTGTCCCAGTTGCCCCTCTTCCAGGCCAACTCTCTGCTATGGCCCGGGAGTGCAGTGGAGGATGGCCCAAGTACTTGGGCACTGCACCGGCATGGGAGACCAGGAGAAGCACCTGGCTCCTGCCATTGGATCAGTGCAGTGCGCCAGTCACAGGGATAGTGCTCCCCCCCAAAAAAAACCCACCCTCCCACATGCAAAACATCCCATCTCCTACTCCTTCTCCCATCACATTCTTCATCAAGATTCATTTTTAATTATCTTTATATACAGAAGATCAATTTAGTATATACTAAGTAAAGATTTCAATAGTTACAGCCACATAGATACATAATGTATAAAGCATAAAGCACTGAGTAGTAGTTTTACCGTTAATTTGCATAGTACATGTACTCTGTATTATGTCATAATGTACCCAATTCCATGCACTGCTGAGAAGAATGTGTACTCTTCAAGTGTAGGATGAAAAGTTCTGTAGATATCTGTTAGATCCATTTGGTCTATAGTGTCGATTAAATCTGCTGTTTCCTTGTTCATTTTCTGTCTGGTTGATCTGTCCATTACTGAAAGTGGAACATTGAAGTCCCCCAATACTATTGTATTGGAGTCTAAGTCTCCCTTTAAGTCTCTTAACATATCTTTTTTTTTTGACTTTCTATAAAATGTGTTTTTAATAATACTAAAACATGAACTATTGAACATATCTTTTAAATAGCCCAGTGCCTGTAATTAGGTGCATATATGTTTATAATAGTTACATCTTCCTGTTGAATTGATCCCTTAATCATTATATAGTGCCCCTCTTCGTCTCTCTTCGCAGTTTTTGTGTTAAAGTCTATTTTGTCTGATATTATGATGGCTATGCCAGCTCTTTTTTGGTTTCTGTTTGCATGGAATATCTTTTTCCAACCTTTCGCTTTCAGTCTGCATGCAACTTTGTTGGAAAGATGTGTTTCTTGTAAGCAGCAAATTGATGGTTTTGTTTTTTTTTTTATCTATTCAGCTCCCACTTTTTGAGAAATAATAAAACATATTCTATATTTCCTAATAGGGATCTCACTCATAATATATCTTTTTTCCAATTATTCTAATTTACTAATTTGTTATTAGTAAATTACTCTGATTTACTAATTTGTTAAAACTCTGTGTGAGCCTTGTGGAGGTAGAACGAGCATCAGACATTGAATGTGAGGGTCAGAGGTGGGGGAAAAACAGAATCCTGAAAATTACATGCTAGGTTAGGTGGGTCTGCCACGTTGGCTAAATTACAGCCGGCAGCATGTATAACTCAAACCAAAGGAAGAAACATACATAGCAAGTGCTGGTCTCATGGGATTTGAGATCCATCCTCATTTGTCTTTGCTTCTGTATTTTCTGCCTCCATCACACATATAGTTTTAGACCTCTCTTTAGTTTGTCAAAGCTTCTCTGCTAGACATAGTAAGATAATCTCCCTTTAACAAATTCACTCATTTTGATTCATAGAGAACTGGCTAAGATACCCCCTGTAGCTGAATACTAGAAAATTTAACAAACGTATCTTGAAATCAGTATCTCTGGAGACAGAAAATTTTTTAGACTTGTTTGATACTCATTCAATTTATAGATGACGAAATCAAAGTCCTGAGAAGTTAAATAAGGTTATTTAAGTAAAGTACACCTTTTCAAATCCAATTCTGAAGTCCGTCTCCAAGCTCTCCCCATGAGACTTCATTGTGTATCCCCATGACTGTGTCTCACCTGAGCTTTAAGAGCAGAGGTTTTAGTCCCTACAAAGAGGTTGGCAATGTGCTGATGCTCTGCCCATTTTGTTTCTGGGTGTGGCCTCATAAAGTCTTGGTGCTGGAGGCTGACCCTGGATCTGGATGACCTCCAGAAGAATGGCAGGGAGTATGAAGAAGTTCTTTATGACTGGGAGTCCCCTGGAAGATGGGAGAGCTGGAGCCCAAGTGTGTGTGGGAGTAAGGAGTCCTCCTGTATTTATGGGTGGGTTAGGGGAGACTCAGGGATAGCAGCTTCAGCTAGAGATGGTGTGCATTGATAAGCAGAATGGGGGCTGCCATTACCCTCAAGGCCTCTTTGATGTTCCACTGTTATAGATTCTTCATAGCAGAAATCTTTGTGTTTCGTGTGTGTTTTCTTGGTTCAAGCTGATAATCATGATAGGGACCCTGCTATGTTTTCCTACTTCCCAGCTGCTTGAAGATTTACATATTAGAAATTAATAAAGAAGAGAAGCAGTGTTCTCATGTAAAAAGTTCATGGACAATGCTTGTCATTTTTGGAAGAAGGATCCTGCTGCTCTTGGGAGGTGAGACACTGGAGCCAGATGTGAACTGCACTGGAGGAGAAATTTAATCATTGCAGGATTCAGGGGCTAGCATTTGGCCTAGAAATCAAGATACCTTTGTTACACAAAGAAGTACCTTACTTCAATGCATGCCTCTAGGTCCTGACTCCAACTTTCTGGCAGTGCAGACCACAGCAAGCAATAGTTAAGTCCTATTACCCACATGTGAAATCTGAATGGATTACCTCCCCACTTTGCCTTGGCAACAGCCCTGGTCATTCCAGATATTTGGGGAATAAACGAACAGATGGGAAAACTCTCCATATATTTCTCTCTCTCTTCCCCTATTTTTCTCTATCTCTCTCATTCAAATAAGTTTTTAATAAATCATTGCAGGATTCAGAAAGTTTACCTTTCACATAAAGTAAGTTTTTGAGATTAAGGGGTGAGTATACTCTTGTTGGAATGTGTGTGGATAGGGCAATGACCATATCAAGGTAATGAGTTCAGTGGAATGTTAGAAAGGTGTCCGAAATAGAAGACTCATTTTATTTTCTAGTTTTACTGAGTTATTTGTGACAGTTAAACCTTGCATATGTCTAATATGTACAGCCTGGTGATTTGATATAAGTACACACTGATTCTTTACTCAAACATAAACAAAATCAAGTTGCAGCAGATTAAAGATCTAAAGATAAGAGTTGAAACCTTAACATGACTGAAATAACACATGGGAATATTCATGGGAATATAAGATGGATTTAAACCATGGCTTCTTTTTATTCAATGTGATGAGATTTATTTGGAAAGTGAGAATGCATAAGCACATGAAGACTTCATTCAGGGAGAGCAAGCCAGGAAAGGTACAAAGTGAAATTTCATACCTTGCTCTTCTTGTTCTAGGTCCACGAAGTGGGAATAAAAAGAGCCCCTTCTCCTTCACCAGAGTTCTTATTAGCTTGGAAAAGGGTAGTGGTTACATAGTACTGAGCCCAGGCCCCAGGTATGGGGAGGTGCATTTTGGGGAGGGGTCACCTGATTGATGATAGGATTACATGGAGGTGGGGTAGTTGTGGCTCGTGAACTGACTTTTTCCACATCATTCTTCCCTTAGAAATTTCTGATCCTTAACCTTAAGGGTTGTAGACTCATCATATCTTCTGTATCTACATCCTGCTGATCATGGAAAAAGATTCTGCCTGCCTTAGGTCCAGAAATCTCTTTCTATCTCATCTAATGATTCTATTTCATGAGCTGGAGAATTTTCAGTCACCACCAATGGCTGTGTTCCCCACATGCTCATAATTACTTTCAGAAGTTGTTGAATTCTGAAAACATAAGTTTATCAATCAGTATGAGCAAAACTGTTAGAAAAAAGAATATAGTATATTGATTCCCAGATGATAGATGGTGATAGGCTGTCCTTGTGCATGAGAGCTGGACTGGAAGAGGAGCAACCAGGAATAGAACCTGGTGCCCATATGGGATGCCACAGGTGGAGGATTAACCAAGTGAGCCATGGCGCCGGCCCCTCTCCTTGTTCTCAGTATATACTCCGAGGCCTGTTGATTGTCCATAACTACCTTAGACAGAACATCCACAGATGTAAGTACTTGCTGTAAAGTTGGCCTGATGTGTCAGCCAGGTTACCTAAAACAATGGTTGGATTTTTAAAGTTAGCTTCCTGTGGCACACCAGAATCTCCTAGTATTATAATAGAAAAACCCACTAAGGAGTTTTCCTGCCAATTTTAACAGCTCCCAGAAAGTATCAAAAGAAGAGGTATGTATAACATGTCTGCCTTAAAGTGCACCAGTCTTGATGTGACAAAAGCAAAAGTTTTACTTATCTTTTTGCATTTTCAAAAGGTATTTGAGATCTTTGATTGGCTCACAGGAGAAGACAGACTTATCTTTCAAGTACACCTGCAAAGACTCAAGAGGTTGAAGTTTAATCCTTGACAAATGTAGCCAGCTTTGGATGTCCTGTAATTTCAATGAGGTAGGTATGCTCAGCAGCACCTGATAAGGTCGTTTCCTTTTAGACTGAAATGGTCTGAAGTGGATTCTTCCTTCCAAGTTTTTGATAAAACTAAGTCTCCTGGGGAAATGGGCTGCACATGAGTTTTAGGATCTGGTACTGGGAGAGCTCTATTACCATACTCTATCAGAGCCTTTTGTGCCTGGCCTACATCGATCATATGCTTTATCTGATCTTGAATTTCTGACTCAAAGAGGATGACAAAGATGAGGAAGGGTCTTTCACATAACCTCCCATATGGACTAAGCTTTAAGGCAGTCTTGGATGCTTTTTTCTCCTTATATATTCTTACAGATATTTTTAAATCAGAAGGTAGCAGACTACCTCGTTGTTTTGAAAAATTCTATAAAAAGCCATCTATGTCATAAGTATTTAACTATTTTTGCTGATTACATGTTGATACATAGAAATAATTCATGTTCCAAGATGGCTGAATACGGAAGGAGCTTACTGCTCTAGTCTGCTAGAGGACAGCTTAAAAAAGTGGAGAGGGTGGAGTCTTAGGGAAGAGTTAGGGAGAAAAGTGGTAGAGGAAATGCTATACAAATTATAGGGAAACAGTAGACCTATGTGGACGGCATGGACACCCACAGCTCAGGACTCCAGCAGCTGAGAGCATTTGAGCCGGTGTAGGAGAGTGAGGAGAGACCAGACTGCAACAGCCCAAGTCACTGGTGACAAAGTTGCAGGAAGATCCTAGAGGGAACCCAGCTTGGAGTCCCGTGGGGAGAACTAACAGGGGGCTGAGTGCTTGTGGCTATGGGCAGCTTGTGTGCTGGAACTATAGAAAAATGACAGTGGGTGGAAGGACTTACAGTGTGGCTGGGACTTTGGATACACACTGCGGGACTCTACATGCTCAGGGCTTCCTGGTCACCTGGTAAGGGGCATTACCAGGGAATTTGAGCTTATACTGACGACTGCACAGATCCTTTGTGTGGTCCTTGGGATAGAGCAGATGAATATTACACCCACTGGGGCAAGCACTCAGGCACTGTTCTCCTTTGAGGAGAGGAGCTCAGCTGAGCAGACTAAATATCCCTTCTGATTTAAAAAAAAGAAGATTTACCTAGCAAAACCTGAGTGTGTTACCTCAGACACACCTTTCAACTCTGGAGGATTGAACAGAGCTCCCTGGCTACACCCACCACACACCTCTAGATATTCACTGAAAGTAGACACTCCGTGTATCTACAGAGGAACAGTACAAAGATAAAAGCCACCACAATGTTAAAAAAACAAAGAATAAACTAACAAGTGTCTCCACAAATGCTGAATAAAAAACACACCAATTCAAGAAATGAGAATAAGGAAGACAACATGATGCTCTCAAAAGAACATAACACTTCAATACTAGATTGTGAAGATGATGAGATGGAAGAAATGCCAGAAATGGAATTAAAAACATTGATCATAAGATTACACAGGTAATCAGAAGAAAATGGATGAGCTACTGAATTATGTACATGGTATGAAAGAGAATTTATCCTATGAAATTGAGATCTTAAAGAGAAATAACAATGAAATGAAGAATTCAATAGGACAAATAAAAATGCAGTGGAAAGCCTCAACAACAGCACTGGTGAAGCAGAAGAAACAATATCCAGCCTAGAAGATAAAGCATAGGAAATTATGCAGTCAAACTAAGAACAAGATTAGGAAATTAGAAAACTAAAAAAAAAAAAAAATTGGGAATCTACAGGATACTATCAAATGATACTATCAAATGGGTTCTAGGAGTTCCTGAAGGTGTGTAAAGAGAGAAAGTATTACAAGGCCTGTTTAGTGAAATAATAACAGAAAATGTCCCTAATTTGGAAAAAGAAAGGGACATTAAAGTACAGGAAGCACATAGATCTACCAATAGACATGACCAGAAAAAAGCTTCATGACAACACATTGTAATCAAACTCTCCACAGTAAAACATAAAGGAAAGATTCTAAAACGTGCACAAGAGAAACAGCAGATTACTTGCAGAGGATCTCCAATTAGACTCACAGTGGACTTCTCATCAGAAATGCTACAGGCTAGGAGAGAATAGTGAAATATATTCCAAGTCTTAAGAGAAAAGGACTGTCAACCCAGAATATTATAGCCTTCAAAGCTCTCATTTATGAATAAAGGTGAAATAAAAACCTTCCATAATAAATAGAAACAAATAATTTGTCACCACCTGTCCAGCCCTATGGAAAATGCTTAAGGATGTGCTGTGCACAGAAACACAGAAACATGGACATCAATACAAAAGAAGGTAAAGGAAGGAAATTTCCCAGTAAAAGTTCAAAGGAAATTCAAAGTAAAAACTAGGAATATATTTGGAAAAATGGCAGAGCAAAGTTGCTACTTATCAATAGTCACCTTGAATGTAAATGGTCTCAACTATCCAGCTAAAAGACAAAGACTAGTGGAATGGATTAAAAAACAAAATCCATCTATTTGCTGCCTACAAGAAACACATCTCACCAAGAAGGATGCATGCAGACTGTAAGTGAAAGGCTAGAAAAAGATATTCCATGCAAACAGAAGCCAAAAAAGAGGTGAAGTAGCTATCCTAAAATTATAAAAAACAGACATTAACACAAAACCTGTTAAATGAGACAAAGAAGGGCACTATGTAATGATTAAGGGATCAATTCAACAAGAAGATATAACTATTATAAATATATATGCACCTAATTACAGGCACTTGACTATTTAAAAGAAATGTTAATAGATCTAAAAGGAGACATAGAATCTAATACAATAGTATTAGGGGAACTCAATACTCCACTTTCAGCAATAGACAGATCAACCAGACAGAAAATCAGCAAGGAAACAGCAGAATTAATCGACACTATAGACCAAATGGGCCTAACAGATATCTATAGAACTTTTCATCCTAGAGTTGCATAATACACATTCTTCACAGCAGTGCACGGAATTTCTCTAAGCTTGGCCACATGCTAGGCCATAAAATAACGTTCAGAAAATTCAAAAAAATCAAAAACATACCATGCACCTTCTTGGACCACAATGGAATGAAGCAGGATATCAACAACTAGGAATCTCTAGAACATATGCAAACACATGGAGACTGAATAACATGCACCTGAATGAATAGTGGGTCATAGAAGAAATCAAAAGAGAAATAAAAAATATTCTGGAAACAAATGAAGATGACAATACACCATATCAAAACCTATGGGATATAGCAAAAGCAGTGTTAAAAGGAAAGTTTGTAGCAATTGGTGCCTACATCAAGAAAAGTGGAAAGGCACCAAAAAAAAAAAAAAAAAGCTATCGATGCATCTCAAGGATCTAGAAAAACAACAGCAAACCACACATAAGACTAGTAGGAGAAAAGAAATAATTAAAATTAGAAAAGAAATCGAATCCAAAAAATACAAAAGATCAGCAAAATGAAAAGATGTTTTTATGAAAAAAATAAACAAAATTGACACAGCATTTGTTCAACTAACCCTAAAAGGAGAGAGAAGACCCAAATCAATAAAATTAGAGATGAAATAGGAAATGGAACAACAGATACCACAGAAATAAGAAGAATCATCAGAAATTACTACAAAGAGCTGTATGCCAACAAGATGGGAAATGTAGAAGAAATGAATAGATTCTTGGACACATACAATCTACCTAAACTGAGCCATGAAGACATAGAAAACCTAAACAGACCTATAACCAAGATGGAGGGAGGAGAGGTCACATAGCAAGACTGGAAGTAGAGGCAGCCTTAGGGAGTAGATTCAGGTTCCACAACAACTTACTGTCCTGTGGATCCACTCCAAGAGAGCAGTGTTCCTTTCTGAAGGCAGAGCCTTCAACAGCCAAAGGATCTTCCATTAGGTCCCATATCTTAAGCGTTTGAGTTTCCAACACTGCCACACTAAGGAACAAGCACCAACACATGGGCCCTTGCAAGAAAACAATGTCCAAACTATGGCATTTACCTTGGTTCATATCTGCCCTTACTATTCTCCTCATTGATATATCTGGGTATTCATGTATCAATCTCCACGTTTGGACACTTTTGTTGGTTTATAATATGTTTTAATATCTGACAGGTTAGTCAACCCACTTTTCTTCCTATCAGAATTCCCCTGGCTATTTGCCAAACAACCTTTAAAATAGAATCAGTTTTCCTCATTCAAAATAAAAATCCTGGTAGTGATTCTCATGAATGGCTTTCTTAATTTTGCTTAGCTGCATTCAAGGACAGTGCTTCCCAACTGCCAAAATGGATTGCAAGTTTCCACTTATAAATGTTATAATCAGAATTTCTTATATTTTTGTCCTTGAAAGTGTCTTTTTACCTAGATATTTTTAAATATTGATATAAATCTAGGAGCATATGGTTTTTAAGTGAATATGATCATCTCTAGAAAGCTATTCATATGATTATAATAGATTTTCCTCTGTTTTCATTTTTTTATTTAAGGTAAACAAATTTCATGTAATTCATATAGACAGATTAGGAACATAGTGATATTTACCACCCTACCCTTCCTCTCACCCATGCTCCCACCCTTCTTTCTCCTTCCTCTCTTATTCCCTCTCTTAATTTTTATAAATATTTCTCAGCTTACTTTGTACTCACATACAGATTTTTCCTTTGACATGCATCTTTTTGTTTCCCTCCACTGTAAATTATTCACTTCCAATTAAATGTTAGGTGGACCCTCCTCAATTGCCCAATTAATTGCATTTGGAAATATGGAATGTTTTTGTACTTACATCAGGGTCTGATAAACAATGTACAACTTTATTCATGACTGTTTGGGGACTTACTGTCATACATTCTTAGTTTGAATGGTTCCAGGGACTGATCAGCCACAGGGCTGAGGCCTGGTCAATTAGAGCTTTTCAACATTCTGACCAATGTCTGGGTCAGAGTTAGACACATGTCAGTAACAAGTGTCCAATGCAGAATGTGTGATATAAAGACTCTATTTGAGAGAAGAAAGAAAATTAAGGGCATTTTTTTGGGAATGACAAGTATTCACTTTTTGATCTGAAACTCAAATCTTGAACAATTTCATTTTACATTTGCCAAATCTGTATTGAATACTACTGGGATGCAAGCCAGGGAGACATTTCTCAAAAGACTGAATCATTTTCTGCAGTATCATGTAAAGCATAACTTAATGCCTGTAGGGACAAAGGCAGCAGTTCTCCAGAATTAGTGGTGGGAGCATCCCATAAACAGAAATCCATAGGGGAATTAGTTGTCTTCTATGAATGGTTATGTCTTAAAGGTTATGTCAGATTGAGAAGGAATAATTATGTCCTCAAAAAAATTGAACAAAGAATGGCTGGTAGTCTTCCAACCTTTGGACTCTTGTATACCTTCCTCTATTATTACCCCTCACCTTCACTCTTCTTGTTTCTAGAAAATAACTTGAAGATAATGGACAATGATCAGAAGTTATTCCCTCATATCATAAAGCTAGATGTATTTATAAGCCATGTGAGTTAGGAAGACCCCCTGAGGGATTCCTTGTAATAGGAAGGTGTGTGTGTATGTGTGTGTGTGTGTGTACTTCAGCCACAACAGTGAGTAAATGAACTTACTTATAAAATAACCCCAGGTACAGACAAGTCAACTTCAGGAGAAGAGTAAATCATGCTAAGACTGAAAGAGGTTGAAAGGGAACTATGTTTAATTATAGTACAGTTAGTGTGAGATGTGTTGTGATTCCAAACATGTGGACTGACCCCCACATATCCCAGGTCTGAAATCTTCAGAATGACAACTTACCTATCATCCATCTGAGAGGTGTAGGGCAGCTTAAGCCCATTTCACTTTTCTTCTAACCTCATCCCCACTTACCTTGTTTACTACCAGGTGACTTTTCCCCCAATCATCAGGATTAAAGACTAATGACCTTTTGAGCTCAACAAGGCTTCTAGTATCAGGCCAGCTTCACAGGACGTGACCTGATATATACATATATATATATATATATTTACTTCATAGGTAGTTACAATAGACAATGTGTGGCAGGACAGATACCATCTTTAAATGAGTTTTTCCTTGTTACATAACAAGGGAACAATATCAATGTTAACTACAACTCAAAGACTTAAAATAAAAGCACAAAACTTTTCAGCATTGTTCCAACCAAACGTGTTAAAACTGTCATGCTAGGACTCCATTCTCCTGTAGAAGGGAGTGTTCCAATTTCTGGATGTGATCATTTTTCTTGGTTCTGGTGTTCAAACTGTTGCCTGGGTGTATTGGATTATTTGAATAAAAAGTGGAGAATAGTAACATGACTTGAAACACTGTTTCTTCTATCAAATGTCATCTCTTAAAATAGCTATCTTTGCACAAACATCCATTGATTGTGCATTAAAATAGCTATGGCTTAAAATTATATATTATTTTTCTGATTAGGTACTGTGAGATTACAAGATGGAAACGCTTATTCAGAGCATATGAGGAGTCTAGGGATCACAAAAGAAACCCACACAAAGCCTTGTGCCTTGACCAAGTACTGTTCAAGGAGTATATTTGTTGGTTGTCCATGGTTCTTGTGGACATGAATTGCAAGAAAGGGTTTAGACAGGATGCAGACCCACACACAATAACTAAGAAGTCATAAGGGCCCATGGGAGCCAGTACGCATTGGTAACTATGAGTGAATGGAAGGGAAAAGGCAGACAGGCTCAGAGGAATGCAGGCTTTGTGGTGCATGTGTTGTAGTGACAGGAGCTGGGGACAGATCAGGGAGGGAACAATGGTTGTCTCAGTGCAGACTCTGTGTGTACACAAGGTGAGCACGGGTGCTGTCCTATAGTGAGACCAGGTTGACTTTGACCTCACTCACTGATGCACATGGTTGCTTTTGGTGTCAGAACATCTGCACAAAAATTACCATGGACTCCCCATTGCTGGAGACCTGCTTTCTCCCTCACATTTCCCTAGCGGTGTCCCCTCAGCTGAACTTCACATCCAGTCTAACGTTAACTGCAGCTTATGGAAACTCAGGAGACTGATGTGGTGCATAAAATCTCCAGTTAGTACTGGGCCTTTGGAAGTGATACTGAAAATAAGTCCATCTCAGGGTGGGCTCTTGAGCTCAGTGTTCTGCTCCATGGTGTTTGTGAACTGCCCCTTCCCACCTGAATTAAAGGTAGATCAGTGCAGCTGTTGTGACCCCAGGTCCAGGTAAATGGGTAACAGGAGTCTCAGGTCAATACCCCAGTCCTATGGGTGTGAGGATGGTGGTCCTTCCTGAGATATACTCAGGGAGTGACCACAAACTTGAAGCAGACACAAATGCTTGCATTAACACAGTGAACACTTTCCAAAAGTGAATGTCAACTCAATGTAGGTACTTAACAGACAAAATAGGGGACACATAGATCAAAATCAGGTCTTGAAGTTCCCTAGCAGCTTTTATTTTCTGAAGTATGTGTTCATGCTTGATATTCCTAGACCTCTGAGGTAGCTTTTCCTTTGGAAAGGGTTTGGTTTCCCACTGTGCTAATTGCAGTTCAGTGTGATACAAAACTAGAAAATAGGAAAGAGATGTTGATACAGAGCTTGGTTGCAAGGACTTTACATGAGATAGAGAAAAAAAACTTCATGCAAGGTTCTGGAGTAAAGATGGTTCTGTTCAATGTGTGAAGGAAATGATGAGTTCAATCTTCATCTCTGTGTCTTCTTCTGCAACAGACACAGGGGAGTGTAGGAAACTCTTGGCAGATTCCAAGTATCTCCTCTTGAGGGTCACAGCGCCATTTGAACTGCAGGTCTGTTTTGATGGTCCTGGCAGTCATGGGAGTCAGGAGGTCCCGGGGTTCTTGGCAGTCTCAACAGTCCCAGTGGCCTCTGAGGTCTAGGCAGTAACGGGGGTCTCGGTTTTAATGGGAGTCTGGGCATAATCAGCGGTTTCAGTGGACAAACTAGGGTACAGAGAGAGTGTCTGGCAATGAACACAGGGTTCAAAGAAATGCAGGGACCATTCCCCTGAGCTGAGAGGGTCTCGTGTGGACTACATCACAGCCAGCAGCAGGAAGTGCACCCAGCCACTGGAGTAACAGACACAGCAAGTGTGTCCCAAACATGGTCTGAGACCCGTCCTCATGTGTCTGACTCTTTGTGCTCCTGACCATGTCAGACCCATCTGAACTCAGCTTTAGCTGGTCTCCAGGTTCTCAACGTTTCTCTACTAAGCAGTGTCAAATCTGTCTCCTAACTGGATTTACACATTTGACCCATGGTGACTTCCCTTAAGACTCTCCAAATTTGAACAAGGCTATTTCACAGACATATGTTGGAATACACAGTCTTAGGAGGAACATCTCTTAGAGTCATTTGATTTCCAATATATATTCAATTTTATTTTATTTGTTTGCAACATTTTTATTAAGTTTTAAAACAATTGTACCCTGTGCGATATACAGATTAACTTAATGCATTCACAGGGTGTATTTGGATCCAATCTGCATTCAGCCTTGGTAGTAGCCCACTCAATTCCTTCATTGTGTAAGAACATTCACTGTTTCTCATCTTTCTATGGGAAATGCCAGATGTTCAGTTCTATGGTTGCCCAACTGTGGTGGGGAACACTAGGAATTACTAGCTGATGTACCTGTTGAATTGAGCCCTGTTTGAAAACACTCAAGGCTATGAGAATCTAAGTAAATTCAGCAGAGTGACTAAGACCTTTGAAGACTCAATCCCAGAGCCTTCCTTCAATCCTCCTGCCTTAGTTTCCATAGTTCTTCCATGTGGAGTCTCTCACCTGGGTCCTGAAGAGCAGAGGTTTCATCCCCAGCACAGGAGATGGCCATGGCCTTGTCTTCTGCATCTGTCTGCACCTGGTCTGGAACCTCATCATCTGTGAGTGGCACAAGCTCAACCTTGACCTGGAGTGCCACCAGGACAATGGCAGTGGGAGGGTGAAGGTCCTCATGTCTGGGAGTGAGCTGCAGGCAGGAAGAAGAGGATTCTGAGTGTGCTGTGTGTGAGGACTAGACTTGTAGGTTTAGTTCTAGAAGCAGGCTCTGTGACAAAGGCTGTGGTTAGAGAAGGGGTGCCTTTGATCTAGAGGTGAGGGCTGGTGTTCCCTCAAAGTGCCTTTGATGGTGCTCTGTTCGCACCGCCTGTGTTATGGCAGGCATCTGTGTGTTTTTTTCTCTATGTTTGCTTCCCAATGCTAATCAAGATAAAAGACTAGATATTTCCCCTAACTCCCATCTGCTTGAATATTTACTTCATAATAATAAAAAATAAAACAAAGAGTCATTTCATTTGTTAATTTCTGGGAGCAAAGTTTCTTATTTTCCAAACATGGAGCCTATTATCCATTTTTGATTTAGACACTGAAGCCATACCTGGAGCCCAATGCTGAAAAGTGAAGTTCTTTAACATGGTGTAGCCCTCCCCACGGAGGAGGAAGGAGTTTGTGGGGTGTTATGTCCCTTTGGGCCAGCGTGAAGAGGAAAAATGCTGTCCTCATGCTGCTGTTGTCACCAGGTCAGGAGGCCTCTAGGGAGAGAGATGTTCAAATTACAGAGGCACTTTCATTCCTGAGATACGTATGTCTGAGCACATCCCATGGAGGATGTTCCAGATACATGCTTCTGCTTTGAGAGATAGCAGAATATTCGACACCATTATCCCTATCATTTTTGAGACTGAAAACTTTTATGTTTGGTAAATTTTATACCTGTAGAAGTACAAAAAGTCAAAAGATGAACTTCTGCTGAGATCCCTTCCCCGTTCTCAGCTACGGTTCTGTCCAAATCTAACTACTGTCAATAAGTGTACACATTAGTCTGCACTAATATATTCCCCTAATGCAATATCTGGATCACTTTAAATATCAAAGCATATTGCGTTTTTTCATCAATATACTCATGTGTGCCAACATTATGATAGTCTTGAAGATGAAAGTGAAGGAAAAGTCAGTAGAAAAGGAATGTCGGACAGCATGAGTGAGCTACTCTGTATCAATAGTTACCTTGAATGTAAATGGATTAAACTCTCTAGTTATAAATATGTCAAGTAACTAACTGAATTGATGAAAGCTCTCATTCTATGCTGCTTACAACCTAACTCCACATTTAGGGACACATGGGCACTGAAAGTAAAAAATTAGTGTGAGACAGCATACTCATAGAATGGCGGAAGTCCTAAACAGCACTCTGGGCTCAGAATCAGCCTTAGGGCATTCAAATCTGGTTGAAAAGCCCATGAGAGTATTTCTGGCATGGAAAGCCATGGCACTCTGGCAAAAAAAAAAAAAAAAAAAAAAAAAAATGACCTAAATGAAAGATCTCCAGGAGTGAGATCCCAGTGGAAAGAACGGGGCCATCAAAGAAGGAGGTACCTTTCTCTGAAGGGAGGAGAGAACTTCCACTTTGACTATGACCTTGTCTAAATATGATAAGAGTCAGTGAACTCAAAAGGCTTCCATAGCCGTGACAACTCATGAGAAGAGCCTAGGGTGATTACTGACGCCACAAACAAGAGTGTCAACTTTTTAAGTCAACAACAGGAGTCACTATGCACTTACTCCTCATGTAGGGTCTCGGTCATTAATGTGCTGTACATTGTGATTTAATGCTATAACTAATGCTAAAACAGTATTTTAGACTTTGTGTTTCTGTGTGGGTGCAAACTGATGAAATCTTCATTTAACATATACTAAACTGAACTTCTGTATATAAGAGAAATGAAAATGAATTTCAATGTGAATGGAAGGGGAGAAGGAGTGAGAAAGGGGAGGGTTGTGGGTGGGAGGGAAGTTATGGGGGAGGGAGGGAAGCCATTGTAATCGATAAGCTGTGCTTTGGAAATTTATATTCATTAAATAAAAGTTAAAAAAAAATTAGTGTGAGATACTCCACGCAGATTGAGTCCAAAGGAAAGCAATAATCTGATTTTTACCAGATAAATACATTTCAAATTAAGTTGGCATAAAGTGGTGGGAAGGTCATTATATAATGATGAAGGATTTAATTCACCAGGAGAAAATAACAACGTTAAATGTGCATCCACCCAATATGCATTCACCTTGAAACATAAAGGAAATCATTTTTGACCAGAACAATGAGATTCCAGTACGATAATGACAGAAAGGTTTTTTCAGTTTCTAGGAAAATCAGAGCTACCTAATGGGAGAGGTCATCCTATTCCCTTATCCTGTTTGTACCTACATCTATGAACTTCCCAGGAATGAAATGAAATTTAGAGGTTTACTTTAAAATTGTCTTGTGAGATTCTCAAATTAAAATGCTGTTTTAGCATTGGAATGTTTCACTGAAACAGAGTTGTTGGGGCTTTAGCATCTGACTGCTTTTAATTTTGGGGGTGATTTTGAGCATAGACATATGGATGGGAAATATTATTTACAGAGAAATCCACAACAGAAGCTATATTTTGTAGAAATTGAGACATAGAGATGCCAAGCAGAATTGGTCATGTTGTGTTAATCTGAAAAGAACTTTAGGAAGTGAGAATTCAAGCAAAACAGAACTAAATGTAAATAGATTAGATATTCTCTCCATTTGAAATTTTTATTTTAAAAAAATCTTGATTGTTTACTGGTACATGAAAATTGAACATTTATGAAGTACCCTGTGATGTTCTCATGCATTCATACATTGTGTAATGTTCAATGAATCAAACATATCTGCCTTCTCCAACGTTTATCAGTTCTTTAGGGTGGAAACATTCAGTGTTAACCTTGAAAATCCGAGTTTAATCCTCTTAAGCAAGATCAAACTTCTTTCTCAGTCTGTACACTGATGTCTAGCACCTCCCCACCATCTTGATAAAAACTGCTTCCTTGGGGACAGCACTGTGGCATAGCAGGGAGGCCTCTTCCCGCAGGCTGGAAGTCAATAAGTGGTGGTTCATGTCCCAGCTACTCCACTTGGGCCTCTGCACTGACAGGGAAGGCCCGGAGGAAGCTCCTGGCTCCTGGCTTCAGATCAGCCCTTCTCCTGCTGCTCTCAGTGAGTCAGCAGATGGACAACATCTCTCTCTCTTTCTGCCTCTGCCTCTCTGTAAATGTGCCTTTCATAAAAAATAATACATCTATAAAAATAAGAAACCTAGCAGGTGTTCAACATGCTTGCTGGGTTTCCAAAATTCACGGCACATGATCACTTTTGTGTTATGGTACCTTAGTTTTTAACTGAAGGAAGCATCTGGAACAATATCAATGTTACCTGCAACTCAATTAAAATAAAAGAACCAAACCTTTCAGCAGTGTTCCAACCAAACGTGTTAAAATGTCAGGCTGAGACTCCATTCTCCTCCAGAAAGGGAGTGTTCCAATTTCTGGATCTTGATCATTTTTCTTGGTGCTGGTGTTCAAACTGTCATCTGGGTGTGTCGGATTATTTGAATACAAAATGGAGAATAGTAACTTGATTAGAAGCGCTGTTTCCTTCTATCAAATGTCATCTCTTAAAATGGCTATCTTTGCACGAACATCCAGTGAATGTGCATTAAAATAGCTATGGCTTAAACTTACATATTATTTTTCGGAACAGGTGTTGTGAGATTACAAGATGGAAACACTTATCCAGAGCATATGAGGAGTCTAGGGTCACAAATAGAGCCCACACCAGAACCTTGTGCCTTGACCAAGTACTGTTCAAGGAACGTATTTGTCAGATGTCCATGGGTCTTGTGGGCATGTGGTGCAGGAAAGGGCTGAGACGGAGACCCATACACAAAAACTAAGAAGTTAAGGGCCCATGGGAGATGGTGCACATCAGTAACATGAGTGAATGGTAGAGAAAAGACAGACAGCCTAGGGAGAGTGCAGGCTTTGTGGTTCATGTGTTCGGGTGGGCAGGAGCTAGGGACAGAGCAGGGAGGGGAACAATGGATATCTCAGTGCAGACTCTGTGTATGCACAAGGTGAGCACGGGTGCTGTCCTATAGTGAGACCAGGTTGACCTTGACCTCACTGGCTGATGTACGTGGTTACTCTTAATATCAGAACATCTGCACCAAAACTACCATATACTCCCCATTGCTGGAGACCTGCTTTCACCCTCAGAGATCCTAGTGGCGTCCCCTCAGCAACACTTCACCACAGTGTTAAGTTCACTGCTGCTCATGGACACTCAGGAGGCTGACATTGGGACTGACTCTCCAGTTTGTACTGGGCCTGTGAGGTGCTACTGAAAATGAGTCCATCTCAGGGTGGGCTCTTGAGCTCAGTGTTCTGCTCCATGGTGTTTGTGAACTGCCCCTTCCCACCTGAATTAAAGTTCAATCAGTGCAGCTGCTGTGACCCCAGGTCTTGGTGGATGGGGAACAGGAGTCTCAGGTCAATACCCGAGTGCTATGGGTGTGAGGACGGTGTTCCTTCCTGAGATATACTCATGGAGTGGCCAGAACCTTGTATCAGACACAAATGCTTGTCTTAACACAGTGAACTCTTTCTCAGAGTGAATCTCAACTCAATGTAGGTACCTGAACACACAATCTAGGGGACACACAGATCAAAATGAGGACTTGAAGTTTCCTAGCAACTTTTTTTCTGACGTATGTGTTTATCCTGGATATTCCTAGAACTTGGAGGTAGTTTTTCCTTTGGTAAGCATTTGCTTTCCCACAGTGCTAATTGCAGCTCAGTGTGACCCAAAAACGTAGCAAATAGGAAATAGATGTTGACACAGAGATTGGTTGCAAGGGCTTTATTGAGATACAGAGAAAAAAAACTCAATGTCAAGGTCCTGGAGTGAACGTGGTTCTGTTCAATGTGTGAAGGAAATGATGAGTTCATTCTTCACCTCTGCCTACTCTCATGCAACAGAGATCGAAGACTTCAGCACCTCGGTGGCAGTTATGGATTTTCACCTCAAGACAATCACAACATTGTTTACAATGGCAGAATGTTCTCAGTGGTCCTGGAGGTCACAGAGGTCGTGGGGGTCTGGGTGGTCCCTGAGGTCTGGGAGGTCCTGGGGGGTGTTGAAGGTCCTGGAGGTCTTGGAGGTCCCTGGGGTCTGGGCGGTCCTGGAGGTCTTGGTGGTCCCGGGGGTCTGGGCGGTCCTGGGGGTCTTGGTGGTCTCAGCCGTCCCGGGAATATTGGTGGTCCCGGGGGTCTGGGCGGTCCTGGGGGTCTTGGTGGTCTCAGCCGTCCCGGGAATATTGGTGGTCCCGGGGGTCTGGGCGGTCCTGGGGGTCTTGGTGGTCTCAGCCGTCCCGGGAATATTGGTGGTCCCGGGGGTCTGGGCGGTCCTGGGGGTCTTGGTGGTCTCAGCCGTCCCAGGAGTATTGGTGGTCCCGGGGGTCTTGGTGGTCTCAGCCGTCCTGGGGGTCTTGGTGGTCCGGGGGAACTGGGCGGTCCTGGGAGCCTGGGCGGACCTGGGGATCTCGGCGTTCCCAGCGGTCTCCGCGGGCAACCTAGCATACAGAGAGAAGGTCCAGAAATGAACACAGGGATCGATAAAGCAGGGACTTCACGCTGAGCTGAGATAGTCTCATGGGGGCTACATCACAGCCAGGCAGCAGCGGGACGAAACGCACCCAGCCACTGAAGTTAACAGACACAGCAAGTGTTGTCACAAACACGATCTGAGACCTGTCCTATTTTGTCTGACTCTTTGTGCTCCTGTCCTTGTCAAACACATCTGAACACAGCTTTAGCTGGGTCTCCAGGTTCTCAACGTTTCTGTACTAAGCAGTGCCAAACGCTGTCCTCATAACTGGATTTATGCATTTGACCCATGGTGACTTCCCTTAAGACTCTCCAAATTTGAACAAGGCTATTTCATAGACATATGCTGGGATAAAGTCTTTTTAGGAGGAACATCACTTAGATTCATTTGACTTCCAGTATTTGTTCTACTTCATTTTATTTGTTTACAACATTTTGTATTAAGTTGTAAAACATTTGTACCCTGTGGGGTATACACATTAAATGAATGCATTCACAGAGTGTACTTGGATCCAATCGGCACTCAGCCTCTGTAGTAGCCCACACTTCTTCCATTGTGTAAAGAACCTTCAAGTTCTTCAGTCTCTCCATAGGAAATGCCAGATTATTCAGATCTGTGGTTGCCCTACTGTGGTGGGGAACACTAGGAACTACTAGGTGGACGTACCTGTTGAATTGAATGCTGTTTGAAAAAACTCAAGGCTAGGAGAAGCTAAGCAAATGTAGCAGAGTGACTCAAACCCTTGAAGACTCATTTCCAGAGCCTTCCTCTGACCCTTCCTCTTTAGTTTCTGCAGCTCTTCCACGTTGGAGTCTCTCACCTGGATCCTGAAGAGCAGAGGTTTCAGCCCCGGCAAAGGAGATGGCCATGTCCTGGTCTCTGGCATCTGTCTGCTCCTGGTCTGGAACCTCCTCATCTGTTGGTGACACAGGCTCAGCCTTGGCCTGCAGTGCCACCAGGACAATGATAGTGAGGAGGGTGAAGGTCCTCATGTCTGGGAGTGAGCTGGAGGCAGGAAGAGCAGGATTCTGAGTGTGCTGGGAGTGAGGACGAGACTTGCATATATAGTGCTAGGAGCAGATTCTGTGACAAAGACCGCAGTTAGAGAAGGGGTGCCTTTGATGGGGAGGTGAGGGCTGCCCTTGTCCTCAAAGTGCCTTTGAAGGTGCTCTGTTCTCACCACCTGTATTATGGCAGGCATCTGTGTGTTTTTGCTTCCAGCTGATAATCAAGATAAAGGACTAGATATTTCCCCTAATTCCCATCTGCTTGAATATTTACTGAAGAGCAATAAAAAGAAAATGAAGATTCATTTCATTTGTTAACTTCTGGGAGCAAAGTTTCTTATTTTCCAAAGAAAGAGCCTGCTGTCCATTTAGGGTTTAGGCACTGAGGTCACACCTGGAGCCCAAGGGAAAAGAGTGAAGTTCTTTAACATGTTCTAGGTGGCTGCCCACCTCACAGAGTAGGGGTGAGATTGTGGGGTGTTATGTCCCTTTTGGACAGTGTAAAGAGGAAAAATGATGTCATCATGCTGCTGTTGTCACTAGCACAGGACTCTAGTTGTAGAAATGTTGAAATTGTCGGAAGGACACTTGCATTTCAAACAATGTGCATATACTCAGTGCATCTCATGATGTGAGATCTAGTTTCAAGTCTTCACTTTGACAAATTGCAAGACAATTGAGACTAATGCTTGTATGCTTTTCCAAGATCCATGGATTTTTTTTTGTATTCTTTTGAAGACTATACAGAATCAAAAATTCAAAAAAATTGAAATTTGCATCCTATCTCTGCTGTTAACCTCAGTTCTGTTCTCAACCATCAGCCCTGCTCCAGATCTAATGCGATACATTTACAAATTTTTCTGCTTGTATATTTCCTCTAAGGCAAGAACTTGAACACTTGTATATCAAAACATTTAAATCCACACAAATTTTAATTGTCTAATATTCTTTTACCATTTACTTAAGCTATCACCTATATTTGTGCTGATATGTTTTGCAAATTTGTTATTCTTGAACTTTTGTAATAATAAGTTCAGCAATTTTCTGTAACATGATATACAAAGGTTAAATCTAGAAGTATAACTTTTGGAAACACTATGTATGCCATATTTTGGAAACATTATTACATTGCCCTCCACAGAGTTTGTCCCCAATACCACTTAAAACATTACTTATTTGTCTACCTTCTCCCATGCACTGCTGAATATTTTTTAAAAGCTCTGTTATTACCCAATTCATATTATATCTTTTTCCTGCTTTGTACTATAAGGCATGCTCTGTTCAAAATACTTGATGTCACAGATTCTCTTGCAAATCAGAGTCCTTTAAACTGATCTCTCACCAGTAAATCATAACTCACTTGTAGCAATCTCACTTGTAATAACAATTTAATTTTTGACTTTCTTAATATTTTATACCATGCTTTTTTTAAAAAAAATGTTTTTCATTGTTTTAGTTCATGGAAATAGTTGGACTTGCAGATATTGTCTCTTAGTCAAGAAGCAAACAACTCCTTGACATGGTTGGTGGAACACTTTGTCCAAAATATCCTTGCTCCTTTTTTAGTATTTTATTTTTAATGTTATTTATATAAAGGGAACAGGCTTTGTGTATTTCATATATGTAGTTTTAAAAGCCTAATAGTACTTCCCACTCTACTTTCCTTCCCATCTTCTACCCTTCCTCCTCTTTCTTTTCTTATTTTTTTCTAATTTTTACAGTGATGTACTTTCAATGTACTTTACAAACACAAGATTAACCCCCACTAAATAAAGAATACAACAAATAGTAAGTAGGAAAACAATGTTTTTACTTGGGTCAGCAACTTCCCCCACACCCTAGCTTGGTCACAGCTGTGTTTTGCAATGCCTTGCAAAAAAACAGATCTCGACTTTTGGAGCCTCTTGTTGGGTTCCTGATCTTGGTGGCTGAGACAGTCTAACATCTGTGTTGTGTTCTTTTTCCATCTAAAAGGTAAAAAAATAGTTTCCCATTGCATTTCCTGGTGAATTACAGATCACATGTTTCTTACTTGTTTTCTCTGAATCTTCGCTTTTTAATGATTTAGATTATTTATATTTATGGATGTTGGGTAAGTGTTATATATCCAGAAAATTAGTCCATATCACATATATATTATAAATCTTGTGATTTCCCTTTGGTTTCTATGATTTTGTTCTGTTGAAGTTACTAAATGTAAAATATTTATTTTGTGATTTCTAGGTTTGTGTGTTTTAAACTTAAACTTGTAAAATGCTGTATTGTTTATGGAATGAACTTAGCTCTTCCTGCCCAAAAAGTCATTTCCCCCCTGAACTATTACCAATCTCTCTGGGTATGCTATATTTTATCAGGGAGGTTTATAAGGATCCTTATCATTTTAAGGATATTTACAGATGCTCTGCATGGTGACAGGAAACATGGCCATGAATATGACTTGGGGGCAACAGATGTGCTTTGTGCTGTGTGATTTTTCCCCTTTCTCTTTGTCTCTGGGTGACAGAGTATTTCCCAAAGCATACGGACAATCAAATATTGCAAAGTAAGCTCAGAGTCAATTCCCAGTGGCCCATTTCCTCTGATCTTGCATTTGGCCAACTTTTCCACATGTGGGCCTATTAATCTCCGTTCTTCAGAGGTACTCAGATTCTGCTATCCTACAGGAGGTGCTGAAACCCAAGATGGATCATAGACTTGCTGATTTCTTTGCTCTTACAATCTCCTGTGTCCTGGAGACCTGACGAGCTGACCCTACAGGCTGCTATATTGTGATACAGGCTAGTGCACAATCATAGCAACAGTTCCTGGAAATAACAAAATCCATTTACTCAGTTATCATTGCACAAAAAGAATTCTGACTGTTTCTAGAAATAAACTTCATGTGAAATTAGTCACAAGTGAAATAAATAATCCTGGTCTGTGGCCTCGGTACCAAATCACAAAAGGGTGGATTTACAAAAAATCTACTAAGAAGATAGTAAAAGTTCATGTACAATCTAAACAGTTACATAGACTGTCGGCAGCAAACAACTTATGGCAGTTAGCACTGTAGAATATGGAGCAAAAGCACACTTAATTTTATAAAATGTGGAAGAGTTTATGTGACATATAGGCTGTCAAGCTTTTCACAATTAGGAAAGTGATATAATTTCTAGGAATTTATTTATTTGAAAGAAATACAGAGAGGGAGTGAAAGAGAGAGGGAGAGGGAGAGGGAGAGGGAGAGGGAGAGGGAGAGGGAGAAAGAGATTGATTTTCTTCTATTGTTTAAATGCTAAATGGCTGTATCAACCAGGGCTGAGCCAGATGAAGTCAAGAGCCTGAAACTATGTCCAAGTCTCCCACATGCATGGCAGAGACCAAAGCACCTGGACCATCTTCTGATGTCTTGATGGCTGCATTAGCTGGGAGTTGGCTCAGCAGTGGGACAGCTGAGATGCAGATAGGTGCCCCCAGGTGATGCTGTTGTTGTAGGCTGTGTCTTAACCTGGAAGATTTCTTTTGAACTACAAACTCATTTTCTTTCTTCACAAGTTCTTTTCTATGATTTTCTCTTGCAAATTGCTTTCTCTCTTCTCTGTAATTCTACTCCTCACTCAAATACACAAGTGTACAACTCTATTACTACTGAAGGTGCTTTTTACTTTTCCTATCATAATAAGATTGCTGCAAAAGGCACAAATTGGAAAAAAAATATTCTTTGGATTCTTGCTATTACAAATTGAGACTTTGGCTTCTCCATTATCCACATGAATTTTTAAATACATTTTAAAGTAAAACCTGTTTGTATTTTGACACTTTTCTTACATATCTAAATTTAATGTTATCTTTAAATTTTATAAAAAATTCAATGACAAAATCATCAATAAAATCATTAGCATTACTGTAAAATGTTTAAAAATTTTAGACCTATAATTATGATCAATTGTGAAATGAAATTGATCACTTGGACTAGTGAGATGGCATTGGTACATGCAACCTTGATAGGATTGTATTGGAATCCCCTGGCATATTTCTAACTCCACCATTTGGGGCAAGTCCGATTGAGCATGTCCCAAATTGAACCTCTCCTCCCTCTCTTATTCCCACTCTTATATTTAACAGGGATCACTTTTCAGTTAAATTTAAACAACTAAGAATAATTGTGTATTAATTACAGAGTTCAACCAATAGTATTAAGTAGGACAAAAAAATACTAAAAGAGATAAAGCATTAAGTTGTTCATCAACAGTTAGGACAAGGGCTCATCAAGTCACTGTTTCTCATAGTGTCCATTTCACTTCAACAGGTTTCTTTTTTGGTGCTCAGTTAGTTGTCACCAATCAGGGAGAACATATGATATTTGTCCCTTTGGGACTTGCTTAATTCACTCAGCATGATGTTTTCCAGAGTCCTCCATCTTGTTGCAAATGACTGGATTTCATAGTTTTTACTGCTGTATAGTAGTCTATAGAGTACATGTCCCATAATTTCGTTATCCAGTCTACTGTTGATGGACATTTGAGTTGACTCCATGTCTTAGCTATTGTGAATTGAGCTGCAATAAACATGAAGGTGCAGACCACTTTTTTGTTTGCCAATTTAATTTCCTTTGGGTAAATTCCAAGGAGTGGGATGGCTGGGTTGAATGGTAGGGTTATATTCAGGTTTCTGAGGAATCTCCAGGCTGAATTCCCTAGTGGCTTTACCAGTTTGCATTCCCACCAACAGTGGGTTAGTGTCCCTTTTTCCCCACATCCTCACCAGCATCTGTTGTTGGTGGATTTCTGAATGTGAGTCTTTCTAACTGGGGTGAGGTGAAACCTCATTGTGGTTTTGATTTGCATTTCCCTGATGGCTAGTGATCCTGAACATTTTTTCATGTGTCTGTTGGCCATTTGGATTTCCTCTTTTGAAAAATGTCTATTGAGGTCCTTGGTCCACCTCTTAAGTGGGTTGTTTGTTTTGATGTTGTGGAGTTTTTTGATCTCTTTGTGGATTCAGGTTACTAACCCTTTATCTGTTGCATAGTTTTTAAATATTTTTTCCCAATCTGTCAGTTGCCTCTTCACTTTCCTGACTATTTCTTTTGCCGTACAGCAATTTCTCAATTTGATGCAATTGCAAATGTTAAGTTTGGCTTTGACTGCCTGTGCTTTCACGATCTTTCTTTTCCAAGAAGTCTTTGCTGGTACCTACATCTTGCAGGGTTTCTCCAATGTTCTCTAATAATTAGATGGTGTTGGGTCATAGATTTAAGTCTTTAATCCATGTTGAAAGGATTTTTGTGTAAGGTGAAAGGTAGGGGACTTGTTTCATGCTTCAGCACATGGAAATCCAATTTTCCCAGCACCATTTATTGAATAGACTGTCCTTACTCCAGTGATTGGTTTTGGATCCTGGATCAAATATAAGTTGGCTTAGATGTTTGGATTCATTTCTGGTGTTTCTATTCTGTTCCATTAGCCTATCCATCTGTTTCTGTACCAGTACCATGCTGTTTTGATAACAACTGCCCTGTAGTATGTCTGAAATCTGGTATTGTGATGCCTCTGGCTTTGTTTTTGTTGGACAAGATTGCTTTAGCACTTGGTCTGGGTGAATGATCTTTCTGATGTGTTGCTGCATTCTATTGGCAGAATTTTATTGAGGATTTTTGCATCTATGTTCATCACGGATATTGGTCTGTAATTTTCTTTCCATGCTGCATCTTTTCCTGGCTTAGGAATTAAGGTGATGCTGGCTTCATAGAAAGAACTAGGGAGTATTCCCTCTAGGTCGATTGTTCTGAATAGTTTGAGAAGAATTGGAGTTAGTTCTTCTTTACATGTCTGGTAGAATTCAGCAGTGAATCCATCTGGTCCTGGGCTTTTCTTTGTTGGGAGGGCCTTTATTACAGTTTCAATTTCTGTCTCAGTTATGGGTCTGTTTAGGTTTTCTATGTCTTCCTGGTTCAATTCAGGTAGGTTGCATGTTTCCAGGAATCTATCCATTTCTGATAGATTTTCGTTTTGCTGGCATACAAGTCCTTGTAGTAATATCTGATGATTCTTTTTATTTATGTGGTGTCTGTGATTACGTTTCCTTTTCCATCTCTGATTTTATTGATTTGATTCTTGTCTTTTTTTAGTTAGTTGGGCCAATGGGGTGTCAATTTTATTTTTTTAAAAAAACCAGCTCCTCATTTGGCTGATTTTTTGTAATTTTTTTTTTTTTTGGATTCAATCCTATTGATTTCTTCTCTGATTTTAATTATTTCTTTTCTCCTACTAGATTTGGGTCTAGTTTGCTGCAGATATTCTAGATCCTTGAGACGCATCGAAAGCTCATTTATTTGGTGCCTTTTCTATTTCTTGACGTAGGCACCTACTGCTATAAACTTTCCTCTCAACACTGCTTTTGCTGTATCCCATAAGTTTTGGTATGTTGTGCTGTTATCCTCATTTACTTCCATAAAGTTTTTGATTTCTCTTTTGATTTCTTCTATGGCCCAGTGTTCATTCAAGAGCATGTTGTTCAATCTCCATGTGTTTGCATATGCTCTAGGGATTCCTGAGTTGCTAATTTCCAACTTCATTCCACTATGGTCTGAGAAGCTGCATCATATGATTCTAATTCCCTTGAATTTGCTGAGACTTGCTTTATGGCCTCATATGTGGTCAATCCTAGAGTAGGTTCCATGTACTGCTGAGAAGAATGTAAATTCTTTAAGTGTAGGATTGAAAGTTCTGTAGATATCTGTTAGATACATTTGGGCTATAATGTCATTTAAATCTACTGTTTCCTTGTTGATCTTCTGTCTGGTTGATCTGTCTATTTCTCAGAGTGCACATGGCCCACACTGACATATAAATGTATATTCACTTTCTTTTTTTTAGAGATTTATTTATTTATTTGAAAGAGTAACACTGAGAGAGAAGGAGAGGTAGAGAGAGAGAAAGAAATCTTCCATCAGCTGGTTCACTCCCCAACTGGCAACAACAGCAGGAGCTGAGCTGATCCAAAGACAGGAGCCAGGCGCCAGGAGTCAGAAACCAGGAGCCAAGAGCTTCTACTAGGTCTCCAACATGGATGCAGGGGCACAAGGACTTGGCCCATCATCTACTGCTTTTCCAGGCCATAGCAGAGAGCTGGATTGGAAGTGGAGCAGCCTGTATTCAAACCAGTGCCTATGTAGGATATTGTCACTGGAGGTGGTGGCTTTACCCACTGAGGTAGGTATGCTCAGCAGCACATGACAAGGTCAATTCCTTTTAGACTGAAATGGTCTGAAGCGGATCCTTCCTTCCAAGTTTTTGATAAAACTAAGTCTCCTGGGGAAATGGGCTGCACATGAGTTTTAGGATCTGGTACTGGGAGAACTCTATTACCATACTCTATCAGAGCCTTTTGTGCCTGGCCTAAATCGATCATATGCTTTATTTGATCTTGAATTTCTGACTCAAAGAGGATGACAAAGATGAGGAAGGGTCTTTCACATAACCTCTCATATGGACTAAGCTTTAAGGCAGTCTTGGGTGCTATCCTCATCCTGACAAGATCAATTGGCTGTAGTTTAAGCCATGTTTCTGAGGTCTCTCAACAAAGCTTAGCTAGAATTTTCTTAAGATTGTGATTATCATTTTCAACTTTACCTGATGACTGAAGTCTCCAAGAAGCATGAAGATGGTAAGAAACTCCTGGAGCAGCATCTAAGTGTTGAGTTATTTTAGATGCAAATGAAGGTCCATTGACACTCCAGAGTGACTGTGGGAGTCCAAAACATGGCACTATGTCTTTCATCAAGGTTTTGAATACCTCTTTTTTTTTTCTATCCATCCTGTGAAAGTATCAATAAAAATTAGAAGATATTTATAATTATTTGTTAGTAAAGTCAACAGCCAATCTTCACCTGGGTGTGTTCCTCTCCTATACAGAGCAGTCAGCAAAGGGAGTGGCTTTACATAACCATCAATGTTTTTTTGTGAACTAAGGGAACAAGTATGAATTACTTCCCTTAAGATGCTATTTAGTGCTTTCCGTTCAAATGCTCGAGACAATTTGCAAAATTGAATCTAAAAAAATACAAAACATCAGCAAAATGAAAAGATGTTTTTTTTGAAAAAAATAAACAAAATTGACACAGCATTTGTCCAACTAACCCTAAAAGGAAAGAGAAGACCCAAATCAATAAAATTAGAGATGAAATAGGAAATGGAACAACAGATACCACAGAAATAAGAAGAATCATCAGAAATTACTACAAAGAGCTGTATGCCAACAAGATGGGAAACGTGGAAGAAATGAATAGATTCTTGGACACATGCAATCTACCTAAATTGAGCCATGAAGACATAGAAAACCTAAACAGACCTATAACCAAGATGGAGGGAGGAGAAGTCACATAGCAAGACTGGAAGTAGAGGCAGCCTTAGGGAGTAGATTCAGGCTCCACAACAACTTACTGTCCTGTGGATCCACTCCAAGAGAGCAGTGTTCCTTTCTGAAGGCAGAGCCTTCAACAACCAAAGGATCTTCCATTAGGTCCCATATCTTAAGCGTTTGAGTTTCCAACACTGCCACACTAAGGAACAAGCCCCAACACATGGGCCCTTGAAAGAAAACTATGTCCAAACTATGGCATTTACCTTGGTTCATATTTGCCCTTACTATTCTCCACATTGATATATCTAGGTATTCATGTATCAATCTCCACGTTTGGACACTTTTGTTGGTTTATAATATGTTTTAATATCTGACAGGTTAGTCAACCCACTTTTCTTCCTATCAGAATTCCCCTGGCTATTTGCCAAACAACCTTTAAAATAGAATCAGTTTTCCTCATTCAAAATAAAAATCCTGGTAGTGATTCTCATGAATGGCTTTCTTAATTTTGCTTAGCTGCATTCAAGGATAGTGCTTCCCAACTGCCAAAATGGATTACAAGTTTCCACTTATAAATGTTATAATCAGAATTTCTTATATTTTTGTCCTTGAAAGTGTCTTTTTACCTAGATACTTTGAAATATTGATATAAATCTAGGAGCATATGGTTTTTAAGTGAATATGATCATCTCTAGAAAGCTATTCATATGATTATAATAGATTTTCCTCTGTTTTCATTTTTTTATTTAAGGTAAACAAAGTTCATGTAAATTTCATGTAGGAACATAGTGATATTTCCCACCCTACCCTTCCTCTCACCCTTGCTCCCACCCTTCTTCCTCCTTCCTCTCTTATTCCCTCTCTTAATTTTTATAAATATTTTTCAGCTTACTTTGTACTCACATACAGATTTTTCCTTTGACATGCGTCTTTTTGTTTCCCTCCACTGTAAATTATTCACTTCCAATTAAATGTTAGGTGGACCCTCCTCAATTGCCCAATTAATTGCGTTTGGAAATATGGAATGTTTTTGTACTTACATCAGGGTCTGATAAACAATGTACAACTTTATTCATGACTGTTTGGGGACTCACTGTCATACATTCTTAGTTTGAACGGTTCCAGGGACTGATCAGCCACAGGGCTAAGGCCTGGTCAATTAGAGCTTTTCAACATTCTGACCAATGTCTGGGTCAGAGTTAGACACATGTCAGTAACAAGTGTCCAATGCAGAATGTGTGATATAAAGACTCTATTTGAGAGAAGAAAGGAAATTAAGGGCATTTTTTTGGGAATGACAAGTATTCACTTTCTGATCTGAAACTCAAATCTTGAACAATTTCATTTTACATTTGCCGAATCTGTATTGAATACTACTGGGATGCAAGCCAGGGAGACATTTCTCAAAAGACTGAATCATTTTCTGCAGTATCATATAAAGCATAACTTAATGCCTATAGAGACAAAGGCAGCAGTTCTCCAGAATTAGTGGTGGGAGCATCCCATAAACAGAAAACCATAGGGGAATTAGTTGTCTTCTATGAATGGTTATGTCTTAAAGGTTATGTCAGATTGAGAAGGAATAATTATGTCCTCAAAAAATTGAACAAAGAATAACTGGTAGTCTTCCAACCCTTGGACTCCTGTATACCTTCTCCTATTAATACCCCTCACCTTCACTCTGCACGTTTCTAGAAAAGAATTCAAAGATAATGGAAAAGGATCAGAAGATATTCCCTTATATCTTAAAGCTAGAAGTATTTCATAAGCCATGTGAAGACCCCCTGAGAAGGATTTCCATGTAATAGGCAGGTGTGTGTGTGTGTGTGTGTGTGTGTGTGTACTTCAGCCACAACGGTGAGTAAATGAACTTACTTATAAAATAACCCCAGGTACAGACAAGTCAACTTCAGGAGAAGAGTAAACCAGGCTAAGACTGAAAGAGGTTCAAAGGGAACTGTGTTCAATTATAGTACAGTTAGTGTGAGATGTGTTGTGACTCTAAACATGTGGACTGACCCCCACATATTCCAGATCTGGAATCTTTAGAATGACAACTTACCTATCATCCATCTGAGAGGTGTACGGCAGCATGAGCCCATTTCACTTTTCTTCTAACTTCATCTGTACTTACCTTGTTTACTACCAGGTGACTTTTCCCCCTGATCATCTGGTTTTCAAGACTAATGACCATTTGAGCTCAACAAGGCTTCCAGTATCAGACCAGCTGCATAGGAGGTGACCTGATATATATTTTTTACTTGATAGGTAGATATAATAGACAATGTGTGGCAGGTCAGATACCATCTTTTACATGAGTTTTCTCTTGTTACATAAAGTCATTCCTTGGATGCAAAGGGAGAGTTGTAGCTGCAATGTCTAACAGGTTAATCACTAACCATATGTACATATTTAAATCAATTGTAATGTAAAGTAAATATAATTAAAGCCTCACTTAGTCACTCTAGCCACAATACAAGTGCTTATTCACCACATTTGACTGATGGATGCAGTAATGGTTAGAAAACAAATGACACATTCCCATTATTTGCAGGAAGTTCTATTGGACAATGGTTGGCTAGAGCATGGATGGAGAGAAGCCAGTGGATCAAATCGCAATTAGATATCATCAGGAGAAAAGAAGCTAGAGCAAAATTCTTGTCGATGGCCTGAAGTAGAAGCAGAGATTGAAAATGTTGAGTGACACTTTGAGTGAAGTAGCAGACAGGAAAGCAAAATTTGATTGTTGCTAAGGGCATAGTCTTATTTGCTAACTTATTTTGTACCCAGGTGAGATATTTATTTGTAATTTGAATGTTATTCTAAAAATCCATAAATCTTCTATTCATCATGATCCTTGCGAAGACTGTATTTTGAAGTCTGTTATGCCAGTGGGTCTAGGCAGTGCCCTTGGTGATGGGCCTCTCTGAAGGAATGTGCATCTGTCCAACATTATGATCAGGTGTGTTAGTGAAGAGAGCAAAGAGAGAAGGGTTTCTCCTGCTTCCATGTTCCCATTACATGAAAAAATAATACAGCAGTTTATTTGCCTCCTCTCTCAGAGAGATCCCTCTCACCCATAGAGGCAGCTCCAATGAGGATTGAGACAGAGGGGTGCGGGGTGCTGATGCTTGGGGACAGAGTTCAACCATGGGGCAAAGCCTTGAATGGACAAAATACAGACTGTGATCGATGGGGAGTGAGGAAGGTGGACAAAATTGTAAGAAAACATTTTCTTATCATACCTCCTTTCCCCAAAAAGAAAACCTTGAGGGAGGAGTGCTGACTTGCAGAAAACCATGGCTAAGGAAAGAGGTATTTGACATCATGGGAGGAATGAGTGTTTTACATTTTACATGTTTGAATAAAATAATCAATAACTTAAACATATATATTAACATGTGATTGGTTTATTTTAACAATAACTGAATAAGACTTGTAGGTTGGTTGGGGTTATTTGGTCCAGTGATTAAGTCTCTGCTTGGGATGTCTGCAACTCATATCAAACTTGTTCAAATTTTAGCTCCTTCATTTCCAACCCAACTTTCTGCTACTGTACATCTGGGGAGGCAGCAGATGATGGTTCAAATATTTGTATCACTGTCATCCACATGGGATACCTGCTTCAGCAGGCATTTGGTGAGTGAACCAGCATATGAACTATCTCTCGCTGTCTATAAATATATATAAGTATATATATATATATATATATACATATCTTTCAAATAATACTGAAAGTATTAAACAGTAAATACATAAAGTTATTTTAAAAACACTTCATTATTTACTGTGACTGAGATACAATCATAACATCTGGCATTTCTTAAGAAAGCCTAATCCCTCATATTTACCTTTATGATTGAGGCTTTCTTAATAAATCTTTTATTTTTGTTCTTTTTTTTTTTTTTTGACAGGCAGAGTGGACAGTGAGAGAGAGAGACAGAGAGAAAGGTCTTCCTTTGCCATTGGTTCACCCTCCAATGGCTGCCACGGTCGGCGCGCTGCGGCCGGCGCACCGCGCTGATCCGATGGCAGGAGCCAGGTGCTAGGTGCTTTTTCCCTGGTCTCCCATGGGGTGCAGGGCCCAAGCACTTGGGCCATCCTCCACTGCACTCCTGGGCCACAGCAGAAGGCTGGCCTGGAAGAGGGGCAACCGGGACAGAATCCGGCGCCCCGACCGGGACTAGAACCCGGTGTGCCGGCGCCGCAAGGCGGAGGATTAGCCTGTTGAGCCACGGCGCCGGCCTTAATAAATCTTAATACCTCATATTTACCTTTTAGACATAGGATATTCTTGCAGGTTATTCAATCCTGGGGCATTCTATGAACTATCACATTTGTGAATTTGAATAATTATAGAAATATTTTGGGAATTATTAATATAATTTATATGGCAGGGCATCCTTGAAAATGGCAGCAACTAGCTCCACATTAGTGGAACTTAAATACAAGGTGTAATCAGGGATCAGCCAAAGGGAATCCTGCTGTAAATACTGTCATCCCAGATGACTGTGAACATTCCAAGGCAGTGCCCTTGAGATGCAGTAGCAGAGCTTAGCATTGCAGGGATAAAATAAACCCCAGAATATAACCCAGCCAGTCACAAATGGAAAAGAGGAGAACAGCCACAAGTGTGGGTAGTGAGAAAGAGCAGCCCTCACAGCTGGTACATTTTCTGAAATATCTTCTTTCTAACAAAATTTTAAAGAGTGTAAAGACAGTGAGATTAGGACTATCCCAAAGGAAAAATAAGGCAACAGAAACTGCCCATGAAAATAAAGTTATGTGAGATTTAATAGAACATATGTTCGAATTATGCATGAAAAATGCTATTGAAAGAGTGGAAATAGGCCAGCGCCATGGCTCAATAGGCTGATCCTCTGTCTAGTCCCGGTCGGGGCGCCAGATTCTGTCCCGGTTGCCCCTCTTCCAGTCCAGCTCTCTGCTGTGGCCCGGGAGTGCAGTGGAGGATGGCCCAAGTGCTTGGGCCCTGCATCCCATGGGAGACCAGGAGAAGCATCTGGCTCCTGCCATCGGATCAGCGCAGTGCGCTGGCTGCAGCGCACCAGCCGCGGCAGCCATTGGAGGGTGAACCAACCGCAAAGGAAGACCTTTCTCTCTGTCTCTCTCTCACTGTCCACTCTGCCAGTCAAAAAAAAAAAAAAAAAAAAAAAAGAATCATGGAAATTGTCATTCAAGTGGTAAAGGTGATAACAATACCTCATTAAACAGAGAATATCATACAAACAGGTAGATATTAAGATAAAAATAAGGGAAATTATTGGATTCAGATACACAGTTGGATTAAAGAATTTAAGAGAACAATGGTAGATGGAACTGGCAGAAGAAAGAATGAACCAACCGGAGGATACTGGAAAGGATATTAAGCAATCCGAAGAGAAAGTGGGTGGGGATGGAAATACAGGAATAAATCCCCAGACACACTGGCACAGGTGTGATGGAGTCTAGAGGACAGGAGAAAAGGGATGGGAAATAGAGGAGGGATACACAGAACATGATACCAAAACCTCAGCCCTCTACCTTAGAGGAGGAAAGTCAGAACAGACCAGGGTGCTGCTGCATCAGGCAGCCCAAGGGGTTCAAATACAGGAAAAAACACAGAAGCCTCCACAGTGATGCTCAATAACCAGGAAGGCAATAGAGCTGAGGGAGTTGCCTAGAAGGGCAATGTATGAAGTTAGGGATCTCAAGTTTAGACTGGATATTTAGAGAGGGGAGAATTCAAATTTTAGGGTGTGGCCTTGGGGTAAGAGCTGTAACCAAGAGAATGGAGGGTCATTATCACCATAGAACCGAGAGTTTTTCAGGGTGAGCTGTTAGCCACACAAGGGGATCTGTAACTTACTGAATGAGTCCTGGGTATGTGACTGGCAAGAAAAAAAATTACAGAAGTCGGAGAAAGGACTTTTTTCACCCCTTGCATTCTGATTCTGGTTGTCAGCAGAGTTTGAAAATCAAACACCCAGGGCCAGTGCTGTGGCGTACTTGATTAATCCTCCGCCTGAGGCACCGGCATCCCATATGGGTGCCAGTTCTAGTCCTGGCTGCTCTTTTTTTTTTTTTTTTTTTTTTTTGACAGGCAGAGTGGACAGTGAGAGAGAGAGACAGAGAGAAAGGTCTTCCTTTTGCCATTGGTTCACCCTCCAATGGTCGCCGCGGTCGGCGTGCTGCGGCCGGCGCGCCGCGCTTGTCCGATGGCAGGAGCCAGGAGCCAGGTGCTTTTCCTGGTCTCCCATGGGGTGCAGGGCCCAAGCACCTGGGCCATCCTCCACTGCACTCCCGGGCCACAGCAGAGGGCTGGCCTGGAAGAGGGGCAACCGGGACAGAATCCGGCGCCCCGACCGGGACTAGAACCCGGTGTGCCGGCGCCGCAAGGCGGAGGATTAGCCTGTTGAGCCACGGCGCCGGCCTCTGGCTGCTCTTCTTCCAGTCCAGCTCACTGCTGTGGCCTGAGGGGACAGTGGAGGATGGCCCAAGTACTTGGGCCCTGCACCTGCATGGGAGACCAGGAAGAAGCTCCTGACTCCTGGCTTTGGATTGCGCAGCTCTGGCCGTAGCGGCCAATTGGGG
This sequence comes from Sylvilagus floridanus, assembly GCA_949820135.1. Taxonomy (NCBI): domain Eukaryota; kingdom Metazoa; phylum Chordata; class Mammalia; order Lagomorpha; family Leporidae; genus Sylvilagus; species Sylvilagus floridanus. The sequence continues at coordinate 117,113,871 of OX463238.1, read as the reverse complement.
AGTGAACCAACCTTTCTCTTTGTCTCTCTCTCACACTGTCTATAACTCTGCCTGTCAAATAAATTAAAAATAAGAAAATCAAACACCCAAACACAAAAGACAAAAAGGCAGTGTCTACTGTAAGGAGCATTGTGCCAGACACCTTTTAGAAATGACAGTGAAGACTTCTTCAGGGGTTGCCTTAGAGGTCCAGACATTCAAACTGAGAGCAGCACTTTTCAGCACTAGGCCAGCTAGTTGGAAATTCCTCCAGGAGGTTAGTGGGGAGATTGGTCAAAGTAATTAGCATTTTGGGTTCCTTAGTTTGCAAAGCCTGCAGTGAGAGAAGGTCTGCACTGATGGGGTGGGGTGGGGGCTGCCTTTCCTCCTACGATCCCTTTGGTGCTCCTTAGTTCTTGCAGTTTTCTCCATAGAGTCCACACCTGGTGCCCATCCTCGCATCGAGCTGATGATGATCATAAGGACCTTGTAACATTTTCCTGATGCTCATCTGCTTGAATATATACTTTTCTACACTTAAAAATTGTAAAGGATCAGTGCTTTCATTTGGCAAGTTCAGGGAACAATTGCCCCTTTTTCTCTGAAGATGGGTCCCACTACTGTCTAGATGTCCAGACTTAGGGGCCAGGCCTGGACTCCTACAGAGTTAAGAGTTAATTCTTTGAAGCAGTTAAGGTTGCTGCCATCTTCCTGAAAGGGACTTTCAGGTTAGGGGGTGAGTAGGTTCCTGTTGGGGCCAGTGTTTGGAGAACAAAGATGACATCAGGCTATGGGGAAAATGATCTCTTTGGGATACCAGGAAAATAGCTTGTCTAAATTCTAAGAATGTGTTTTTCCAGTTTTACTGAGATATAAATGGCAATTAATAATAGAATGTATTTAAAGCGTACAATCTGATGATTTGATACACTCAAGGAATTAGACCCTTTCTGTACAGCAAAGTCAGCACTCAACTGAATGAAATAGCCACCTAGGAGATGGGATAAAGTTCTTACAATCCCTAATAAGATAAGAAATTAATATCCAAAATATGTAAAGAAACCCAACAGTAAAAATCAAATAATCTTATTTAATGGAGCTAAATAGACATTTCACAAAATGAAAAGAATGATTTAATGGATATTACAGACTCCATCGGACTTCTCCCTTAGCCCAGTGGTATATAACTCATTCCATCTTGAGTTTTGTAAGAAAGGCTGACAAATCTACAATTTCCTCTGAGGTGTTTTATTATTTTTAAATTAAATGACATTCACATAACACAAAATTCCAACATGAATAGTTGTTCTTGGACCCCTGGTCCCAGAGCTTTGACTCTCCTCCTGAGAATCCCCCAGTGTGAATTATGCATGTTATTTTGCTCTCTGCCTTTTCTCATTACATGCTTAAAAATATTTTTATAGCAATGCTTTCTGAATCATCTCATTCTCTTGAAAAACTCCATAGAATTCTAATTGTCTTCCATGTTATAATTATTTTTTAAATTGTATTTATTTGAAAAGCAGAAGTAGAGAGAAAGAGAGAGGGGGCAAAGAGAGGGAGAGAAAGAGAGAGAGAATCTTCCATTTGCCGGTTCATTCCCAGATGGCTGCAATGGAGGTGCTAGGCCAGTAAAAAGTTAGGACCAGTATCCTCATCTGGGTCTCCCGCATGGGTGCAGGGCCACAAGAACTTGGGACATCTTCCACTGCTGTCCCAGGTGCATTAACAGGGAGTTGAAATGGAAGTGGAACAACTGGGATTTGAACCAGCACCTGCATGATATGTTGGCATCGCAGGCAGCAGCTTAACCTCCTGTGCCACAGTGCTGGCCCTTAATTATTTGACTCTATATATTTAGTGAATATTTATAGAGCAATATTTTTGTTTTTCCACAATTTCATCACAACAAATGAAACTTCAGTGGACCTCTCTATGTGTGTTATGTACACACAAGATAAGTAAATGTTCTATCTGAAGAGAAAAACCCAAAAGTTGAATTGCTAAGAACTATATGATACTGTGCATTTTGGCAGATATAAGATTTTCCTTTCTGTATCTTATATCGACAATATTAATATAGATATGTAAGCCTTTTCTTTTGCTAGCACCAGGATGCTTTGATTTATGAAGCTTTATAGTATGTTTTGAAGTTAGGAATTGTGGTATTTCCTGCTTAATTCTTTTTGGTCAGGATTGCTTTGACTCTTCTGTGCTTTCATATCAATTTTAGGATTGCATTTTGTATTACTGTGAAGAATGTCATTGAAATTTTTATAGAGATTTCTTTAAATCTATAGTTAGTTTTAGATAGAGTGAACAATTTAGCAATATCATTCTTCCATTATGTGAAAATAGATGTCTTTCCATTTGTGTATGTATGCATCATCTTTAATTACTCTCACACATTTTTGTTACATAGATCTTTTACCTCTTTGGTTAAATTTATGCCTAGACTTTTTTCCCTGGTATTTATTGGCAGTGGTATTGTTTTCTTGATTCCTATTTCAGTTATTTCATATTGGGGGTATAATAAATACTATTAGTTATTATATGTTGATTTTGTATTCTGTAACTTCATTAATTTGTCACTTTTGAAAACTTTTGTTGGAGTCTTTAGGTTTTCCTAGGAGTTGTCTGCCAACAGGGACAATTTAATTTCCCCCTATCCAATTTGCATTCCATTTATTTCTTTAGTCTCTTGCCTAATTGTTCTGGCTGGGATTTACACTACTATGTTGAATAAAAGTGGAGACACTGCACATCCTTCAGTTGTTTTAGATCCTAGAGAAAAAATCTTTAAGCTTTCTCTCACTCAGTATGAGGTTAGCAATGGTTGTAGCATATATGGCATTATTGTGTTGTGGAACATTTCTTCCTTAACTACCTTGCCAAGAGTTTTTCATGTAAGTGTGTTGAATTTTATCAAATTCCATTTCTGCATATATTGAGGTGGCCACATGGTTTTGCCTATCATTCTTTTGATGTGATGAATCACATATATAGCAATTAATGCTTATGTCAAAAAAACTAGGAAGATTTCAAATTTATTTGAAATCAAAGACTGCACTTCAGGAAAGAAGAGAACAGCTATAAATGATTAACAAAATCTGTTGAAGGAAAAATATAACTCAGAGTAGAAATTAAAAAAAAAATTGACCAAAATGGGAATAACCAATGAAATGAAAAGATATTTTTAAAAACATAAATTGACAACCCTTAGACTAACAAAAAATAAAAAGAATACTCAAACATATAAAACCAGAAATGAAAAAAGAGACATTGCAAATAATAATACAGAAATACAAAGAAGCATAAGAAACTACTATGAGCAATGATATACTAACTAATTAGAAAACATGAAGAGATTGATAAATTTAAGGATCTGTACAATACAGAGATTGAATCAGGAAGAGATAGAAAGTTTTAGCAGACCAATAATGAGTGAGAAAACTGAACCAGAATTAAAAATGGCCATTCTATTTATTGCTTATACCCCACTTGAGTATGAAATATAATATATTTGATATGCTGTTTTGCTAGTAGATTGTTGATTTTTGTACTTGTTTATCAAGGATTTTGGCCTGCAGCTTTGTGTTGCTGTCTTTTGTGTCTTTGTTTGCCTCAATGTCAAGTAATGTTAGTCAGCCTTGTAGATTGCATTTGGAGCTCCCCTCTTTTCAATTTATTTGGAAAGCTGGGAAGATTTGGCTTTAGTTGTCCTTTAAATATTTGGTGCAATTCAGCAGTGAAAACATTAAGTCCTACATTCTTTTCAGACTTCTTCTTACAGCTTTAGTTCTTTAGTTTCATTATGATCTTTCATTGTATGAACTTGTCAGTGTCATACAATGCTGAAGTGTTTCCAGACTCGTTCTTTTAACAAGCCACTTACCCTTGGATACAACATTTAAGCCCTATGAAGCTCAATATCTACCTACTTGAAATGAGAATATTAGCATTTTGCCATTTATTATGGTATGAAGATGATCTTGTAAGATTTCATCTAAGTACTGTTAATTTGTTAACTAATATATGTCAGGTAGTGTTATCATATATAGAGATCTACTAATATGAATACTAGCTGATATTTGTGACTACTAAGAACTTTTTTTAAAAGATTTATTTATTTATTTGACAGGCAGAGGTCTTCTACCCACTTCCTATAGTTAACCACTGCCCTATAGTTTCTTTTAATTTTTTTGCATGCTAAAATGTTAGGGTTATTTGCATTCTGAACCCAGAATCTGACAGCTGTGGAAGGTCAGTATACATTTGGTGACTGGTGTTTTACATAGCTCTCAAAGCCTTTCTTTGCATACGCCTTTGTAAATTCACCACCTCTTGTTTTCATGTGAAGGCCTTGGAATTTGATTATTGTTTTCTACATCTTTGGAATAGTTGAGGTGAAGTTTACTATCAGAATCAACAGTCAGATGACTCATGTATTACAATCATTGTTTAATAAAGAGATTCTGCTTTTTCCAGGAGATGTTGGCTGGGAGTACTGGTTGACCCATTCACAGACTGTCCTGGAACACAACACAGTGGCCTGCAGGACCAGTTCATCAAGGTCTCTGGTACATAGGGAGCTGAAATGGGGAATTATAGGGTTGGAGTGAGTGTGTCTCATCCCCATCAGCACACGACATTGATTTGTTTCCAGCTCAGTGTTCTGCATGGTTATGTTGTTCCTTTTACACAGGACACGCTCAAAACAGTAGTGTTGTTCACTACCACCTCTTGAGGAAGGTCATGTATTGGTTGTACTGGGCGTTCTGGGCATGGGCACTGGTATTTCTGTTTCTCTGGCTTATTTCTCACTGCTTAACTTCTGTACCATAGTGACTATTTCAAAATATATTAGGCAAATATCCTCATCATTTTCCTAGCTAGTGCCACATGTTTACACCTAAAACAAAGCACCTTTGATATAACTGAATAAATATACATATCAATATAGAAAATATGTTATAAAATATTATAATCATATCTTTCTGTCAAGTCAATTATTTGTTTGGTTACCATTAGAATAGCTTTTTTTTGTTTCTCCATCCCGCTTATGCAAATATGTTTTATGATCCTCTTTGGTATTTTACCTATGTTGTTGCAGTTAGATGTGTTATTTTAGTTTTCCTGGTTTTGAGTTTTAGTTGCTGTTCTGGGTGGAATCTTTTGTGGTATAAAGGAAGTGATTTATACACACACACAAATGACCAAACTATGAAACAATTCTCAACCTCTTTAGACTCAGACTGCCTAGGTTGGAAGAGATCATGAAGACCTAGTTTTGGTGAGAATATGGAGAAAGACAAATCTTAATGCTCTCTTGATGGTACTATGAGTTCATACAAACTTTCCTACAATTTAACTACATAAATGTCTAATATATATATATTTAACAACTTTTTTTAATTTAAAAGGTAGAGTGACACAGTAGGAAGCACAGAGAGATAGAGATCTTTAATCTGCTGGTTCAATCACCAAATGGCAGCAGTAGCCAGGGCTGGGCCAGGCAGAAGCCAGTAACTCGATCCTGATCTCCCACATGGGTGAAAGGGACCCAGTTACTTGGGCTATCATTTTTTGCTGCATCCCAAGTACATTATCAGGTTGCTGGATAGAAAATGCAATAGCATGGAGTCGAACCAGCATCTCAGTGGTGGCTCTGCCTATTGGATCACAATGCCTGCCTATACACATATTCTTTGACTCAGCATTCCAATTCCAGGAATTTATCCTAAGGAGTTAACTGTACAAATTCACAAAAATGTCCATGTTATTGTAATTAATCATGGAATTTTGGGAAAAATGTTAGTGCACATTAATAAGGGATTTGTTAAATAAATCATGGTCTAAGGATGAAGTTCAACATAGTCATGGAAATGATGATGTGTCTGACTCATACTCACATGTTAATATGCTGGTATGGATGCTTGTCCCAGAGTTATTATTGTATGAGTAAAGTAAGTTATTGAACAGAGTATATTCTGTGGCTCCACTGTAATAACATTTTATTGTAGAGCCAATGTGTGAGAGTATGTATTCAAGGTCTGACAAGACATGAAATATTTAAGCTATACATTGTCTTTTTTAATATTTCCTAACATTTTAAATTTAGGGATCCTCCCTCTCACACAATCAAGCTCTATCATTAAAAAAAAGACTGTAGGGGCCAGCGCTGTTAAAGCCCCAGGTGTTAAAGCCCCAGCCGGCAGTACCAGCAGCCATATGGGCACTGGTTTGAGTCCTGGCTGCTCCGCTTCTGATCCAGCTCTCTGCTACAGCCTGGGAAAGCAGTAGATGTCTCAACTCCTTGGGACCCTGCACATGCATTGGAGACCTGGAAGAAGCTCCTGGCTCCTGGCTTAAGATCAGCTCAGCTCTGGCTGTTGCAGTCATTTGGAAATAACACTGAAGGCAAAATGAGTATTTCTAAAGATTAATTTTTTTTTCTAGCCAAAAATTACTATTCTTTAAAATGAAGTGCTGTGAAATATGCTGGTTCCTTGAGATAAATTATCTCCCTCAACTCTCACAACTTTACAGGTACTATGTTGTCTCCTTTCTACAGAGGCCCAAAGTGCTGGTGTGTTTGTGAGGAAGTATCCAGCAGGTGGGGCAGAGCCACCCTGGTGCAGCTCTCTGAATCTGCAGAACAGCACACACACACATACACACACACACAGCTTCTCCCTCCTTTCTTGCTTTCTACATCTACTTCATACTCATTCATTTTCCCTGCTCCACTTATTTGGAAACAACCGTAATATCTAGCAATATGATAGTTGACAGTTACAGTTTATGAGCTGGTTGTTTGAAATTTTGAACCAATTTTCACAATTGAAAAATTTATGCAAACACTATTGGAGTAAGCAGAGTTGACTAAAATGTATTCTTAAAAAAACTAACATATTTTAACATATTTAAAACCCTTCTTTTTATTTTTCTCATTGTTTCTTTTTTAATTACAAAAGCAACTCACATTTAATATTAGGAAATATCATAAAACAGATTAAAAGAAGATTTAAGAATCACCTGTAATCCAACCCTACCAAATCAATTTACTTATAAAAACATTTTTGGATTTTGAGTGAATTGAATTAAACGTACATATTAATTTGGACAATAGCCTTTTTATAATTTCTTCTTATCACCATGTACATTATACACCAGAGTTATAAATCTATATCTATTCATTCATTATTATCAATAACATTTTTTCTAAACTATTATTTCACATACAAGAATGAGGAACATCCAGCCTGCAGGGCATAAAAGATCCATGAAATTATTGAACATCAATAATCTACAGCAGGATAATTTTTAGGTTGATAATTGTTATGGACTGCAAATAATGTTACAAATATCCAAAGGGCCCATGGGAGAATCCAGGTTCCCACATGTAAAAGTGTCACCGTATCATGTTTATGATTTTGTAATCAGTGATGATTTATTTGCTACATTTCTTATTACCGGATATTCAATTTTCATCCTTTTTAAAAATTTGTCAAAACCAGCAGAGAAAACATTTATTTCAACAGAAATAAGAAAAACAGGAAGCAAATAAAAAGCTAAACAGAAAGAAAAATAGCAGAATATCTCAAAATTTTGAAAAACTGACACAAACAGTTAAAATTCCACATAAGATAGTAAAACCATTCAGTGCTATACCAAAATTACGAAGGTGCACAAACCAGGGCTAAGAACACTCATCTTGGGTCATACTTGCATTTAAGTCACTTTGGTTCTGGTCACATTGTTCCTGTTCCCATTTGTTTTTCAGCACATTACCAAGCTCTGGACAGTGGAGAGCCCAGAGAGTGGGAGGACCCATTTCTCCAAGTGGGGCCTCCAGGTCCAGAAAGTGAAGTCTCCCTTGCCTGTGACAGATAAGGCACCATCTCTCTGGGATGAAGATGCCCACTTTCTCCTTCTCCTCCTTATCTCCAGTCTGGTCCTCTACAGCCACTACTGTTGATGTCTTGTTGTTAGTGTGCACCTGCATTCCAGGGAAGTTTGCTCTCCTATAGAAGCACTTCTTAAGTTTTTTCTAATGTAGAAGGACCCTGGAGGGAGATAGAAAGACCTCTCTAGCATCTAAATGGAAAGAATCTTTCCTCCAAACACAGTCTCAGCACCAGGGCCAGAGTAAAGAGGGCCAATGCTCAGTCACTCACTCGGAGTGGGGTGCAAAGGTTCCAGAGAAAGCTGGGCCAAAGCCCAGGACCATGGAAAGGAGAGTCCTGTTAGGGCCACCCAGGAATATGGATGGCACAGTGTCTGTCCAGCCACTCCCTTTGGAAGGGAAAAACGAATCACGACCAGTCTTGCAATGTGTCTGGAGAATATGGGAATACTCCAACTGGGGTGGTGACACTGGGGTCTGTCTCATTTCTGGTGTTTGAGAAAACTTTCTCCTTGGGGCTGATTCCCAGCTTCTCAGCAGCCAGGGAGAGTTTGACAATGCTAACCTGCAGCAGGGAGAAAACCAGAGAAATGCCCTGCCTTAGCTTTGCTTCAGGAGGGCTTGGGTTGGGCTGACACCTGGGGTGAACCAGTTGTTGGTACCAGGATGAAAGTGCTCCCTGGCATCAGAAATTGGTTTCTGGTGGTCAGACGACCCTTGGTAGTGATATGCCTCGGGAACACTAGTCTTTTTTTTTTGACAGGCAGAGTGGACAGTGAGAGAGAGAGACAGAGAGAAAGGTCTTCCTTTGCCGTTGGTTCACCCTCCAATGGCTACCATGGCCGGTGTGCTGCGGCCGGCGCACTGTGCCAATCCGAAAGCAGGAACCAGGTGCTTCTCCTGGTCTCCCATGGGGTGCAAGGCCCAAGGACTTGGACTATCTTCCACTGCACTCCCGGGCCATAGCAGAGAGCTGGCCTGGGAGAGAGGCAACCAGGACAGAATCCGGCGCCCCGACTGGGACTAGAACGCGGTGAGCAGGTGCTGAACACTAGTCTTATAGGCACTCAAAGTTAGGAAGGCTAACCCCCAACTCACACAGCTTTGGAGAATTCAGGAAAACCTGCATTTAGGAAATTCAGGAAGGCAGTGTCTGGGCTCCATCATGGCAAATAACAGGAAGCTGGTTGTCAAGTAGCTGTTAAAGCCAGGCCCAGAGATTGCAAAGATGAGCTGCAGTTGTAAAGAAAGGCTCAGACTCAAGGACAGAGCATCAGACACAGCACAAAAGATTGAGCATTATCTTGTGGGTTTTGTGGCAGGCATGACATAATGTTGAGCCCCAAAGTTTAGAAAAATAATGCATAGAAGATTTGTATTGCAGGGAAAATAGGCACACACACACACACAAACCCTTAATCTTAAGTGTAACTGAAATCGGAAAAGACCTCCTAAAATTTACCCTGAAGTGTGGCCCCTTAAAGTTCCATAAAAATGCTATCCGGGGTGCCACATGCGCTATTGGAATTTGGGGTGCCTTATGATTTCACCTTGGGCTTGTTACTAAATCCCCTATATTAATAAGCCCTAGGTGGTTCTTGCCTAATATTTAGAGAAGAATTCTAAATACCAGCACAGATAAATGAGGCAGCATGGTACGTTTTAAGCTTTTATTTAGTGCAAGACTTATCTAGGAAAGTGAAGGCTGCCTCCCAAAGTCTGCATTAAAAAAAGCTGGAATCAAGAACCAAGGTCCTCAGATTTGGGATTCAGGAATTCCAAGCAGCAGCTTACCTGCTTGGCCAAATGCCTTCCCTGCAGAGAAGGTCTTCAAAGTGGTGATTAAATTAAAATGAGAGTGCTAGCGTTAGCCCAGATTAGAAGGGGCCAGTCTCCTTGTAAGAAGATGAAGAGACAGCAAAGGGATATGCTCACAGAAGAAAATCCATCTGAAAAATGCAGCAAGAAGACCACCATCTGCATGTCAGAAAGGCCAGAGAAGGAAACCAACCCTGTGGACTCCTTGACCTGGAACTTAGAGCCTTCAGAACTTTGAGAAAAGCAATTCCTATTGCTTAAGCAATGTAATTCCTATTGTTTAAACTACACAGTCCGTGGTATTTTGTGAAGACAGCATGAGATGACACAATACTTTATGGATTGTGAAATGCTGTGAAGAACAATGAAATCAAAGTAAGGGGTGTGGGGTGCAGGTGGAGGCACTGTGCAGCGTTAGAACTAGGGAGGACGTCATCTACTGGTATCCCTGGGGAAAGCACAGAAGCCACAGGTTCCAGGGTGGGGGCCAGAAGAAACTGCTAATAAGAGTGAGAGTAGTGCATGCAAAGTCATAGCTGTACATGTAAAGATTCTAGATTTACTCTGAATGAATCAATTTTTGCAATTAATAAAATTAATTTTGTTGATGTTTTAAATTAGCTTCATATTATTTAGATAGGGATACACATAGACAAGTAGACTAACTGACTGCTAGAAAATGAATTTAACAAAATTTGACTTTTAAAATGACCCGTCTCTTAGTCTATAGATATGGTATTTGATAATCGCTAAAATCTTATTTTGCATCCTCACAAAATTTTAAAATTCCTGTTCATGTAACTCTTGAAAATCCATTAACAGGTGTTCTTAAATATTTTCTTGTTGCTGTTGAAAAAGGTGCTCTTTCCCTCATTGTAATGTTAAATAAGTAGCTTAACACATTCTATTTGTTCTCAATTGTGAACAATATTAGAATCAGTGAGTTTGTGTAGTCCTCCATAACGTTTTTTCTTTATATGGGTATGTGTCAATGGTTTGTCAAGTTTAAATGATTTCCTTTAATTTCCAAATGTGAAAGCTAAGGAAAATGCATGACTTGACATGGAGTGATCTTCACTGTTTCTTCACCTTGATACCATCATTGCTTAGCTGTGCCATTTTGCATTTTAATGGTTTGTGACACTTAGGTTAGGTTCTGCAAGATCATCATCTCATGTGCTCCTCTTTTTAGTTCTATAATTAAATCATCTCAACATTCAATGCCAACAGTTCCTGTAGAACCTATCAACAACTACTTGGAAAGCAAGTGGATTAAATGATATTGTCATCAGACATAGAGAGGCTGAATGTATTGAAAAAATAAAAAAGACCCAAGAATATGTTGCATGCTAGGAGTTCACTTCAGCTTCTTCTATTTTTTTTTAAGATTTATTTATTTGAAAGATAGAGTCACGGGGAGGAGGGGTAGGGAACAGAGAGATAGAGATTTCCATCCATTGGTTCACTCTCCAAATGGTCTCAGAAGTTGGAGCAGGACTAGGCTGGAACCAGGAGCTTCTTCCAGGTCTCCCATATGGGTATAGGGACACAAGTACCTTGTGCCATCCTCTGCTGCTTTCCTAGGTATGTTGGCAGGGAACTGGATCTGAAGTGGAATAGTGAGGACTTGAACCAGTGTCTACATGGAATGTCGGTATCACAGGCAGCTGCTTTACCTGTTACACCACAATGTAACCCCCATGATTCACTTCAGTTTAAGGACAGGCACAGATGGGAAGTGAAGGATGAAAAATATACTTCACAGAAGTAGAAACCAAAAGAGAGCAAGTATAGCTGTACTTGTACAGGACAAAATAGAGTTCAAGTCAAAAACTATAGAGTAAGACAAAAATGTCCTGGTATAATGGTAAAGGAATCCATTATTCAAGAGAACACAATTGTTTGTAAATACAGATACACCAACATTGGAACACCAAAGTACATGAACATGTATGGGTAAACTTAAAGGGTGTTAGATTAGTCTCTGTCCCTACAAGGCAGATAATTCTACATTGAAATAAATAACTTCTTTTTATCATGAAGGAGAGCCAAGAAATGTCCTTGGGAGGAAGAAAATTCGGCTTTTGTTTAGTGTCTGAGGTCACTCTTTGCTAAGTCACTCATGAGGCTTAGTGCTACAAGGAGCAAGCATCTGATTTTGAGGGGCCTTAGAGACCATCTAATCTAACACTGTTATGAGGAAATCAAGGTCTAGAAAGGAAAAGAGAAGTAACTTGCCCAGAAGTCTGTATCCAAGTTGTGTTGCTGAAAACACAACCCAAATTTTCTGATTCTCAAATTTGTATTCCTTTGTTAATCCAAACTCTTGAATCAGTAATGATGCCTTTTGATTGAGGAAGGACTTATTGTTCTGATTGAGAACTAGAAGGTGCTGACATTGTGGCTCAGTGGGTTGAGCCAACATCCCATGTGAGTACTCGTTTGAGTCCTGGCTGCTCCACTTCTGACCCAGCTCCCTGCTAATGTATCTGTGAAGGCAGCAGAAGATGGCCCAAGTGCTTGGACCCCTGCCATCAACATCAACATGGGAGATCCAGATGTAGTTCTATGCTTTTGATTTTCACTTGGCCCATCCTCGGCCTTTGCAGTCATTTGAGTACTGAACCAGAGGGTGGAGGGCCCCACCCCTCCAGGTCTTACCCCCCTCCTTTTCTATAACTCTGCCTTTCAAGTAAATAATAAATAAATCCTTAAAAAATAAGAAGAAAACTTTAAAAATAAGAGAATTTGAAATTAAGGAATATTATTTATTTTAGAAAAAATTCTAATAGTATCCTCAAATGAATTTGTGGTTTTCAACCAAAAACATTTTAAATCCATTTACTCCAAATCTATTTTCTTCTAGTCTTGAGAACAGAAAGTATCAAACTCGTCACTGCTTCTCAGAAGAATGGAATGCTTTATTCTAAACAGCACTCCTGCTTTATGGCTAATTCAACAGCTAAACCACAGGCACAATTCTATTTTAAGAGTATATTTCAGCATCTGTCTTTTTCCTAAGAGGAGTTGTTCCATATTTTTTGTTGTTTCTAGAATGTTGTGTTTTATTTTATACCCTTCCGCACAGAGATCTTAGATTTCCCTCTGGTTTACAATTGTAGTCCCAATGAAGCTGCAAAACTCTGTATGAAATTCCTTCCCATTTCTCTCATTTTTCATATGCCACCTGGCTCTCTTGGCCTCATTTCCCCTACCTGTAATGTGAAGATCTGGCCAGGGGCCTCTCTAAGGTCTTGCCCAGAGGTAACACTTGGGCTGCTTTCACACTGCACTTCTTGTGTATCTGTCTGCCTGCTCATCTCTTGGTGTTGAACGATAGCTTCCTCAGTGCCTTTCTGGGAGGCAGAGACTGTGCTAAGTCTGCGATGAGCTCCTGTCCCCTGAAACTTTTGCCTATCATCCAAGCCCACCACAGGGAAAAACACATTTACAGATGTTAACGGGGATGCCTGATGGTAGCCTCTGGGCCACTGCCAGGCATGTGCTGCTATTCTTGAAATTGCATACACGGTGGTATCTCAGGTTCATTAGCACCAGTGTGGTGAGAACATGGGCAGGTCACTATGGAAACCTTCGGAAATAACCTCTGAAGAATGAAGAAGAGCCTAAGCAAACAACCTGCTTCCCAGAGAAGGGAGAGGCAGGTGGATACTCAGCAATTCGCAGGTGGAGAATGTAGGACTGGGCTGTATGTTCCAGAGGATTTATTTTTAGTAATTACACCCTTAGGCAGAAGATCCAATTGAACTGACAAGAGCATTTTGTTCTCACTCATATTTCACTTTGTCTTCCCGTGGGTGTACTCTGTGTGTACAAGCTTGTACAACCTCAGCACTAAAGCTTGTAGAACCTCTGCGGTTTCGCAGATGGGGTCTGGAGAGGTGCTGTCACCTGTAAATCAGGGGCAGAGCCAGGACTGGGGTCTATGTTCTCCGAATCTTGCTGCATTCTTTATATTTTCTGTGTGATATTTTTGAGGTCCCTGAACGGTTTCTGTGGAAGCTTTGGCTCTATCTCTGTAACTAAGATATTATCTGGTGGCTGTGAGCCTTGGTTGGACTTGAACTTGAGTTGAATTCTGCTTGCTAACTATGTGGCCCTATTACTCCATTTCCAGAACCCATCTCTAAAGATTTTTTTCAGGTCACTGTTAGGACATAACCGTAAAGATTGAGGATTAAATGGAACATAACGTGGAGTACTGAGCATTACCCTTTGCTCATACTGAAGGTGTAATGCCTGGTACTTGTTAATGGGCACATGGGATGCTCAGTCCCATGTTGACAACTGTGTTCCAAAAGACCGAGAGCCCTCTCTCCAGATACGTTAAGATGTATTTTGTTTCTGCTGACTTAATGCATTTTCTTGTTCCCATCTTAAGGAGGACATTGGCAAATCGGAGAATACCCTGAAATGGACATGGAGACTGGTGAAAATACCGGAGAATCCTGTATCCGAGGAGCAGCTGACAGTCCTGAGGCTCTTCAGACAGACGCAGAGCAATAACGATGGTCATCACCAAGTAACGGAAGGCCCCTCTGGTTCACATGGCAAAGGGACCAGTAGGCTTCCCTAGCGAGAGCTGTTTGTCCAGAAAGAGCTGTCTTGCCAGGATGGCACTGCCAGGCTCAGACCTCTGTGTACCAGAGAGCTGAGGCAAGAGCAGAACAGCCAGCATTTTGCTTTCTCCGCAGGGAGGACAGAGCAACAGTGCAGTAATCCCAGGATTTCTGCTCTGTGGCCTGCATGCCAGGGGCTGCTGAATCAGGGGTGCACATCCAGGCCCTGGACGGCATCCTGGAGTGGGAGAAATTTGTCAGAGAGTCATATAAAGTGTGACTTGGTCTCTCTTTCTCTGCATCTCATCCTCTTTTCTGTTTTCCTTTTTCTCTCCCTTCTTCCTTCTTTCTCTTCCTTTCTATTTTTCTTTCCTTAACATGTCAACCACCACTATGTTTAAGTTTTCTCACTTTCCAACATTTTTCAGAGAGGTACCTCAGGGCTTATAAACAGTAGTGGTCCGCAGTACTCTTTGATCCCACATGTGTTTTTGCTGGCCATCACTTCTTAAATGGAGGTGCTAACTTGACACAATCAGCTTGATTTTAGAGCCTAAAAGGGCAGAGTAAGTCCAAGGGTCACAGAGACACTGGGTTGTGTTGCTGTCATTGAAAGTCTCTCCATCTCTTCCCCAGACACAGACTCATTTCTGATATCCAAGGACTTCTGGGCTGAAATGACAGCCTGTGCTTAATGCATGAGTTGAAATTCTTAATCAGGTTCTGGAAGAAAAATCAAAGACTTTTACGGAAGAAATAGCAGGTATTGAAACATCTATTTTTAAAAATCAGATTATCTTGTCTGATTTGGGGATATTAAGGAAGTTAATCTTTGATATGAGAAGAGAGGAATAAGAAAGCAAGAGAGAAGAAAATGGAGTTGAAATAAGGCAGTTTTTTACATGGTGGTAGCAGAGAAAGAGTTCTGAAAAATTAAGTGACTTCTGCCACAGGCTTATCGGTAATGTTATTTTGATTTTTCTCGTTTGGCCAGTTTCTTCAACTGTAAGAATGTGTGGATTGGGGTAGATCATTTCTGAAGTTTTCAGTACATGTCAATTCAAGTAGACGAGGAGGCAAATGATAATTAATTATGTATTTATGGTTTTATGATTGAAAAACTGTTGAGAAGTAAACACAATGAAAAAAAAGTAAGAATTTAAACTGGGAGCTGGTAATAAAATTAGTACATCAATTAATTGCTTTTTATGCAAACAATAGCTAGTTATAGAATATAACAAAAAAGTATTGTGACTCAAATAAAAAGAGAAAGCATAAAGTACAATAACTAGGAATATTTAGCCTAATGTTACAAAAATGTTTTAAGTGTAAAGAATCTACAGATGGGTATCAAAATGAAATATTAAAATTCTAATACTATATTAAAATTCTAATTAAAAATAATTAAATTTAATTAAAATATTAAAATTCTAATTCCATATAAAAATCTCATTGTTTGGAAGGTTCAAAGGTCCATGTGTAATTGTTTTCTTAATGAAAACACATAATTTCAAATGAATTTCAGTCACCGAAGCGGTAAGATTATTTTTAACATGATCAAGAAAATTACTTATTTTGTAAGAGTCCATCATCAGCAGTAGCCATGAATTCTGAAGACCGCCAGAATCTACATCAGTTAAAATCACGCAGTTCTGACACAAGAAGAGACAGGCTGGAGAGCGCCGTGGAAAGAGGAGTCTGCTTTGGGTTCTGGGAAGGTATTGGGTTTTGATAACTGGGGAGGGTGGCACTGAAGTGCTGAACTATTGCAGGTAACGTGCATGTACGTCCTATCCAGGGTGTCCTATTGTACCTGCCATGCATGGAGGCCTGAAATCGTCACTTCTTTAGAATCCTATGATTTTATTTCTCTTCTGTACACAGACTCAAATTTCTAGGAGACTAGAGCCATGAATTCAACTATGTGCCCTTTATATGAACTGTCATATGAAGAGTGATGGAAGTTCTGTGGGCTTGGGACAGTCTTACTTATGAACTGGGCAAGACACAGTTTTAATGCTAGTGCTGGGACCTGTCATGGGTTTTGACAACAGATAGATCCTATTTACATGTTGAAAACATTAAGGGAAGAACAGCACAGATATAGATGTAATTAGGTGAACACACAAATAAGGCAAATGTCTTTAAAGAAACTCAAACGCATGCAGCATAAAAAGCAAGCAGGGAGTGCAGTCATGAATTCCAGCACCTGGATGAACAAGCGTAAAGTAAAAATCAAGCTGAGAACCACTTCTGTAGCACATTTGATAAAAGACTAATTAACTGAGCAGACATGGAGTTCTTAGCAGTCAATGAGAAAAGATGAGTGACCCAACAGAACAACGGGTAATGGAGACAAAAAAAAAAAAACAAAAAACAAAAAACACCAATGAGCATTTAAAAACATTCGGTCTCAGAAATACTTCTTAGGTGTATTAAGACAAGCATAAAGACTATTATTAATTGATAAAATGGACAGAATAAAATAATTGATAACAATCAGTATTGATGAGAATTGTGATAGTAAAAAGATAATTTTATACATATTGGTTACTACTTGTTGAATTCCTTATCCAGTGGAGATTAAATTTGTGAATATAAACTAAATTGAAAGTACGTCATTGCAAAAATTAAAAAGAGAGATAAGACAGAAGAATAGAGGGTGGGAGGGAGAAAGAGAGGAGTGGAAAGTATCATGTTCATAAAACTGTATATATGGAAAAAAAGAAGTTACAGTGAGACAGTGAGTACCTGTGCAGTACATATTAAACCCTACAATATGTGTAACTGTTAATATTCCATATCTAAGATACAAAATAATATTCACATAAATTTCCATATGTATATACATATACATATGCAGTCATACACACATATGATGCAAATATATTTGAAGAAATACTAAAGAGTTTCTAATATAATATTTAATGGAGCTTATTGTAAATAATTATTTTATATTTTAAATTTAAACTATTCACATGGTTTCTTTATCAAAAGAAAAGACCTTAAATATTCTGAATTGTAAATAATTGTAATTGAAAAGAAAAATTTATGTGTTTTTTTGCTTTCCAATTTTTAAAATGTTTCTATTATTTTGAATTTTGGAATATGTATTTTTAAAAATTACTAATATAAAGAAAACAGATTTCATATATACAACTCTAAGAAAATAATCATACTTCCCATCTCCAGCCCCCCTTTCAGGCCTCCCCTTCCTTCATTTTTTTCTTTAATTTTTGCAATAACGTGTTTTCAATTTATCACACTTAATGCACCAGTAACCATGATGTTCAACAAGTAAAAAATAGAAATACCATGTTCCACTGGAAAATAGACAAAAGCTATAAACAGTAATCAAATCAGAAGATGTAATTTCTTTCTCATACATTTTTAGTATTCTATATTAACTACCACAAATCAAAGAAAACATATCAGCATATGAAAGAGTTATTTGTACCCCAAATAAAGCAGCTCAAATCAGAATAGTTTGGAATCAACCCAGACGTCTATCAACTGATGAATGGGTAAAGAAAATGTACTATATACATGAAGGAATATTAACCAGCTATAAAAAGAAATGAAATCCTATGGTTTGCCACAAAATGGATGCAGTAGGAGACTATTATTCTTAGTGAAATAAGTCAATCCCAAAAAGACAAATATCATATTTTTTCTGATACATGGAGTATCTATTTTTTTAAGATTTTATTTGAGAGGTAGAGTTACAGACAGTGAGAGGAAGAGACAGGAAGAAAGTTCTTCCTTCTGTTGGTTCACTCCCCAAATGGCCACAATGGCTGGAGCTGCACTTATATGGAGCCAGGACCCAGGAGCCAGGAGCTTCTTCCTGGCCTCTCACATGGGTACAGGGGCCCAAGGACTTGAGCCATCTTCTACTGCTTTCCCAGGCCATAACAGAGAGCTGGATTGGAAGAGGAGCATCCGGCACTAGAACTGGCGCCCATATGGGATGCTGGCGCCACAGGCAGAGGATTAACTTACAGCACCATGGCGCCAGCCCCTGGAGTATGCATTTTTAAAAATAAGAACCATAATAGAATTAAGAGCAAGCAGATGATGAAATTCAGACTTTAAGAATAACTAGGAATGTTTTCCACTAGTTTTCAAGCAGCATGAAATCTTTCTTCCCTTAACCTAGCACCATTTTCTGTCTGTATCATAAGGAGCCTGGAGCACCCCATACATTTTCCTCCACATCTTTTTCAATTACTTTCCTTCCCTTGGAAAGTCCAGCCTATGCTCCTCTGTAGCAGCATGGTCCTCAGCCATACTCTTCACCTTCACATGCTCATGTCTCTACTGCACTTTGACATCATCTTCAGGTGATGCGGTGAGAAGACTGCGTGCCAATCAAGTGCTGAAAGAAAACTCAGGTGAGCTGTAGTTGGGGATTGGGGAGCAGAGAAGGAAAACCATGCTGTGATTGGCAAGTCACCCTGGTGGAAGAACTGGATCTCAGAGAAGCAAGAAGCTAATCTGTGTACCAATCCTTGGACCACTGGGAGTTCCTCTGATAGAGAACCTCAGCCCTCTAATTTTGTCCTATTGATTCTCACCATCAGGAACGTCAACTCTGCAACCATGAGACTCCACGTTTTCCTCACTGCTCTCTTTGCCATCATCCAGGTACTGCCCGGTAAATACCAACCATTATGCCATATATTTTATTATTTTTTCCTTTCCTTAACTGAACACTTGTTGGAAGGTAAAACATTAGGAGATGCTCAGAGTCACCACTGTGTGACAAAACACTTTATTTGAATTAATAAAACACACACACACACACACACACACACACATACACACAATTTCCTTTGGTTGTTGAGTCTTCATGCCATTTAACATCTTGTTATGTCGTTTTCTTGCACTCCTCCTTCTCCAAATGAGAAGGTGGTTGGGGAGCCAAATCACTGGGTTAGTATAAACTTATGTGGAGACAGAAATTTTTATAAGCCCTAACCAGAGTTCATTTGCCATTCTTATCACACTTGCTGTTGGTGTTCATCTGGGGAAGACAGAGGTTCCCTTCATACATTTTCCTCACAGGACACAAATATCTCTTTGTTTTCCAGGCAGCACTAGGACACTGCATTTTGAGAGACCTTGCTACCTTCGGGGTGGAATCTGCTTGAAGGAAGGAACTCCAAGCTGTGAACCCTTCAGAGGACCCTGTCGGGCTTTTACTGTTTGCTGCAAAATAAGGAGAACCTGATGGAAGGAGCAAGGAACCTTGGCAAGAACTCTGAAGCATGACTCTTCCAGTCCAGATGAAAGCAAACAACTTTGATGACTTCATAGGTTATCTTGTGTTTAGGACTGATTCAAGGAAGATTAAATCCCATGAAGGGGAGGGAGAAAATTATAAGAATTAAATTTAAAATGTGCAAAGCATTTTTATTCACCTGATATGTTTAATCCATAAAAACTCATTTCTCATATGTAAAAAAAATAAAATTCAGCTAGGTTAAGTAATTTTCTCAAGATAATACAGTCCATACATGAAGGAGTGTAACCAAAAACATATAGTCTTCAGTTGTTCTACAATACTGCATCAATGTGGAAGGATTACTGCTCATGAAAGATGTCATTATTGTGCAGTGAAACAGTGTGAAGACTGAGGCTTGCTTGGGACCAGCCATAGCAAGGGAAAAAGTGCTGGGAGGAGGATCTTCTGAGGTGGCACAGGGCCAAGGGGTATGGGAACTTATAGGAAGAAGCCCATGTACACAGAGAGACTCTCCATATGGGTCAGCCACATATGGAGATGTGGGCAGAAGCCTGGTCAAAGGTAAGAATTCCAATTGCAGCTCAAGGCTTCCACTTCCTAGGATAGGTGTGATGATTTTTATGTCTGTGTTTTTGTCCAGGTACTGTCAGCAGCTCTTGCATCCTGAGTAGGTCATCTTTCTTCTACAAACATGAGTGTCCTGCCTGTTAAAGGGGATAAGCCTGGAGATGATCCAGCCTTGATTTATGTAATTTATAATGCAAAATTGGGTGGTGGAGTGGGGGGAGGATGTAGGAAATGTTTGCAAGGTGCTCAGGTATTTGGAGGTCAAAGAGGAAAGACAAGATAGATTAATATGATATCATGGGGAAGAAAATGGTTTGGTTAGCACTGTAATGACCAGCAAACAGGACAGACAAATTGTTTATTGGATCCCAATCAATTAATAACTAAAGACTATTCAGTGCAGATTTGCAGATGAGCCATGGGTTATTATCATCAATAACTCAATATTTGTAAAGTTATCCAGATTAAAGTACAAATACTAGCTATTCTTGACTTGTTTTTATTGGTGCTGACTCCCTACATAGTCTGCCTACAGGGATTATCATGAGGTTTTTCTTGTAGCTGTGACATAGGTTCACAGCAGGATATGAGTGGTTTACTCATTAGGGAGAGGGTCTACTAGTTCCAGAAGAATTTAGGAACCCACAGTCATTTAAAAATAATTCACATATGTACAAATCCTGTACTAATGAATAAATGAAGAGAACAGAATTGAGAGACTCTGAGAAATTGGAAACTTCAGAACTGGAGACTATTGGATGGTTGGTCTATACTTTATCCAAGTCACAAAGGCCTCTATATTTGGAGGACATACACTAAGTACTTTAGGAGCAGAATATCTCTTTCAGATAATTTTATTGGAACTATTGATTAATCACAAGATTAATGAAAGAGTGAAGCTGAGAGTAAGCCTGATATTAAATGACAGAATCCAGGATGTCCTGACAGCCTAAGACTTCAGACTTCCACATTGAAGTTAAGAATATAGAATCTTGTCACTTGGGCTTCCAAGCAGTTCTACTCATCTGCCAGATACTGGTTTTAGGCCATGGAACCACAGTGGAGGCTTAAATACAGACTTTGAACCCATAGACCATCCTTAAGTGAGGAAGATACATTAGAAAACAAATAACAGCTCCACCAAAATCTGCTGTGTGCAATGCCAGCATGCCACATAGGTACCAGTTCATGTTCCGGCAGCTCCACTTCTGAACCAGCCCTCTTTTAATGGCCTGGGAAAACATCAGAAGATGCTCAAGTACTTTGGCTCCTGCACCCATGTGAGAGACCCAGATGAAGCTACTGGCTCCTGGCTTGGCCTGGCCCAACTCCTGCCCTTGTGGCCTACTGGGGAGTGAACCAGCGAATGGAAAATTTTGCTCTCTCTCTGTGTCTCTCCCTCTCTCTATGTGACTCTGGCTTTCAAATAAATAAATAAATCCTTTAAAAAAGAAAACAAATAAATAGAAGATATAATGTTTGGTGATATAGAATGCTAAAAATAATAAATTTGGATCTCTGGACAGATGATGGAAAGAGTTATTTTAGATTGTATACTGTAAAGGGATATTTCTCAGTGGGTGACATGAGCAGAGGCTCAAATCAAATGATGGGACCAGCTTTGTGAGGTTTTGGGTGAAGTTCATTTCTGCCAGTTTCAATAGTATGTTGAAAGGTCCTGAGAGAGAAGGTAACAGAGTTTCTGTTGTTTAAGGGATAAAAAATAGATAAGTGTAGACAGAGAAATTTAGCAAGAGTGGGAAACATGCATTTAGAGAACTAGCCACAGGGTAAATGATAATGGATTTTAAAGAACACTGGTAGGGCTGGCACTGTGGTGCAGTGGGTTAAAGCCTTGGCCTGCAGTGTCAGCATCCCATATGAGTATGGGTTTGAGTCCTGGATGCTCCACTTCGATCCAGCTCTCTGCTATGTCCTGGGAAAGCATATGGCCCAAGTCCTTGGGCCCCTGCACCCATGTGGGAGACCCAGAAGTTCCTGGCTTCTGGCTTTGGATCAGCTCAGCTCTGGCAGTTGTGGTCATTTGGGGAGTGAATCAGCAGATGGAAGACCTCTCTCTCTCTCTCTGGCTCTACCTCTCTCTGTAACTCTGTCTTTCAAATAAATAAAATAAATCTTTCTTTAAAAAAAGAACAATTTGGCTACCACATGAAAAATGATTCAATAGGGAGTGTGTTGTGGGAGGGGTAAGACCAGAAGAAGATAAATTGGTTAGGGGCCTGTTGCAACCATACAGGCAGAGATAGTGAGACATTGGTAGAAGTGATGAAATGTGGTTTTGAAAATAGAGCTCACAGAGTTCGTTAACAGACACATATACAGATGTACACCTAGACAGATGGACATATATAAATATATATGCATAAGTAGACACATAGATAATTATCTTAGAGCCATGATAGTTGTTAAAACATAGGAAACTAATTGATCAATGAACATGTGTCTTCTACATAGCTTATCAGTTTCTTTTACAACAGAGACTATTACAATATTGTAATGGTTTTTTAGTCAGGAGAATACTTGGTAAGTCAGCAATTTGTTTCTTCAGCAAGATAAATTGTTTATTGCAGCTCAATTCACAATAGCTAAGACCTGGAATCAACCCAAATGCCCATCAACAGTAGACTGGATAAAGAAATTATGGGACATGTACTCTATAGAATACTATACAGCAGTCAAAAACAATGAAATCCGGTCATTTGCAACAAAATGGAGGAATCTGGAAAACATCATGCTGAGTGAATTAAGCCAGTCCCAAAGGGACAGATATCATATGTTCTCCCTGATTGGTGACAACTAACCAACCACAAAAAAGGTAACTTGTTGAAGTGAAAGGGACACTATGAGAAACAGTGACTTGATCAGCCCTTGTCCTGACTGTTGATGTACAATTTAATACTTTATCCCTTTTAGTATGTTTTTTTTTTGTTTTTTTGTTTTAGTATTTTTTCTTTTTGCTGATGGTGAGAATGCAAATTGGTACAACCATTATGGCAAACAGTATGGAGACTGCTCAGAAACTAAAAATAGATCTAAGATAGGACCCAGCTCTCCTATTCCTGGGAATATATCCAAAGGAAGTGTGTATAAATACACAATAGACTATTGCTGAGTCATTCCTGGTGGACACAGAGAGACAACCATATTATCAGTGTGTGCATGTGTGTGTGTTGATGTCCAGTTTCATAAAAAGAAACACAGAAATAACCAGGAATGAGTAAAAAGGGTTGATCTATCTCATCAAGGTAATGAAAAATAATGAACTGAGCAAGTCAGAAAGCATAGACGTTCTGGAATTTTCATACCATTTCCTTTAATACAAGGTGAATGGGGTCAGAATCTCTGAATCTTGTTGTAAGTTACTGTTCCTCAGGATCTGCCCCACTTCCAATAGTAAGTAAATGCCACATGTTCATTTCTACCACATGCATACATGTATGAAACATCACATTGTAATCCATATATTTGCAGAGTATGTGCCAATTAAAAGCAAAATATCAAAGATGCTTCATATTCAAATGTAGACATCTTCTCAACTATCTACTCTCCAAAGCGAAAAATTATGATCACAATTTGCTCCAAAATTTAATCATTCTTTTTCTTTTTGTTTTAATAGAATGATACCTTGAATTCAGTCCAAGCAATACAACCTGAAATGAACAGTTTAATTTCAATCAATAGTGTTTCAGAATACAAGAGTTCTTGATATTTTGGCTGCTCAACAAGAAGGAACTTGTACTCTTACTTATAGAAATGTTATTGCTGTGTTAATAAATCAGGAATTATTGCCCCAAAAAAACTTAAGAAACAAATCAAAGGCTTTGACAAGATTGCTGCTATCTCCCACACTGATTTGTTCATTGGGTTAAATCTTGGTTCCTGGAAATTTTTATTCTGTGGAATTTTCTGATCCTTAGGTATCATTCTCCTTAGCCATTATTCTCCTTCTTATGTACGATATCCTCTCAAGGGTTTAAAATGCTTTTCAACATCAGCTCCATCAAATGACCATCAGCAGGATTTGACTACTTGAAGAACTCAACAAACAGACCATGGTGACCATGCACTCTGGATAAGGACAACCACTTTTTTGTGACCTTATTTCTCAGTGCAATCACTGGGGATGACAGTATCTTCATGACTCTCTGCTCCAGTTGTTAAATCATTAGTTGGTGATTTAGCTTGCTGAGAATGACCAACAGGGGTATGGGGTACTATAATATAGATTAAAATGGAGACTGGGGCTGAAAGGCCTCTGTGCACAAAAGTCAGTTAGGCCCAATGAAGACCTTAACCTTGATTGATTGACAGATGTAAGTGAAACTTAAACTATTTCTTGTAAATGTCCAAATTAAAGAAAATAAAACTTAAGATCAACCAATCAGAAGCATCCAACAATCTTATACTGTAGTCATTTTCTTTTTTTTTTTTAATTTTTTTTTTGACAGGCAGAGTGGACAGTGAGAGAGAGAGAGACAGAGAGAAAGGTCTTCCTTTGCCATTGGTTCACCCTCCAATGGCCACCGCGGCCGGCGCGCTGCGGCCGGCACACCGCGCTCATCCGATGGCAGGAGCCAGGTGCCAGGTGCTTTTCCTGGTCTCCCAAGGGGTGCAGGGCCCAAGCACTTGGGCCATCCTCCACTGCACTCCCAGGCCACAGCAGAGAGCTGGCCTGGAAGAGGGGCAACCAGGACAGAATCCGGCCCCCAACCGGGACTAGAACCCGGTGTGCTGGTGCCGCAAGGCAGAGGATTAGGCTGTTGAGCCACGGCACTGGCTGTAGTCATTTTCTAATGGAAAAGTCAATTATATAGCTGTAACCAATCAAATATTTTCTCTATTTCCATGTTTATTCTATAAAAACCTCCCCATTATAGTCCCTAGGTGGAGCTCCCAAATCACTTCTGGTTTGGACCTGCCCACTTCATAAAATGCTGTTTTCTCAAAAAATGGTTCAAAATCTATTGTGTTTGTTTACCTTTTAAGAATTCTTTAGGACAGTCTTCACCAAACATATGATTTAATATTAAAAAAATAAGATTTCACCATTTGTTATTATTGCTATTATTTTTAACATTATATGGGGAAAATGAGGCAAAAAATGAACAAAGTATGAAATAACTGAAAAATACAAGTCATTATTTGCAAGTTATATAATAATATGTGCAAAGCATCAGAGAATTTATAGACAAAATAGTAGAATTTAAAAGAGAACAAAAAGATTTTTAGATATAAGAATAACACAAATAAATTATAGACATATACATTCAACATGCACTAACAAAAATATATTTTATGAAAATACACTTTTAGCAAGCACAATGAATAAATTTAAGAAGATATGTACAACATCTTTAAGGAGACAGTTATAAAATGTTACCAACACACATTAAGTAGATCTCAATATATCATTTTCATGGATGGAAAGGCTCATAATAAGAAAATGACATCTCTCCCTCATGTTAACCTTCAAATCCGATGAAAGTAAAAAAAAAAAATGGTAACAGAACATTTTTTTCTGAATCTTGAAAAGCTGCTTCTAAAAATCTTTGTAAAAATTAAGGAGTCAAACATTTTTAAGATGGTGTCATACGATAAGAAAGAATTGAGGCTCTATTCAAGCAGATGTCAATTTTACAATCCTTATTATAATTTTTATAGTGCATTTTCACAACAGATGACGACAGGTAGAACAATGTAACAAGTGTGAGCCTGGAGGCAGACCAACATAACATGGAAATTAAAAGATACCAGGGAAAATTATTTTGTAAAAGTGCTGCAGGATTTAGATGACAATGAAGAAAGATTTGAATTAGAAGAATGCTATTGGGGCCGGCACTGTGGTGCAGTGGGCTAATGTCCTGGCCTGAAGTGCCAGCATCCCATATGTGAGCCAGTTCTGATCCAGCTCTCTGACGTGGCCTGGGAAAGCAATAGAGGATGACCTTGGGCCCCTGCACCCACGTGGGAGATCCAGAAGAAGCTCCTGGCTCCTGGCCTTTGTGGCCAGTTGTGGAGTGAACCAGCAATTAGATGACCTCTCTCTCTCTCTCTCTCTCTCTCTCTCTCTGCCTCTCGTCTCTCTGTGTAACTCCGACTTTCAAATAAATAAATAAATCTTTTTTAAAAAAGAAGCTTGCTATTTTGCCTAAATGTTACAAAAATCTAAATTATATAATCAAGACATTATGAACAACTGAAACATTTTATGAGGTTTAATATGACTCTAAGGAGAAAACAAGGAAGGGAATCAGAAACCTTGGAAGATACACAGAGGCAACAGGATAGTTGTTGGCTTTAAGCTCACTGCTCCGGCCAGGCCTTCTGTGACAGAAGGGTGCTTGGGGCATGACTGGGGAGAATTGTAGGTGGTGAGCTGGGGGACACCTCGTCAATGCACAAGGCAGGGCACTGAAGAATCAGTTCCCCTGCGGTCCAGTCCTTAGCAAACCTCCGCCCTTGTTTCTCATCATCACCTTTATTCCCATTATTTCTGGCATTTAACTTTTTTAAAGAGTTTTACATGTTTTTGTTTTTGTTTTTGTTTTTAACAGGCAGAGTGGACATTGAGAGAGAGAGAGACAGAGAGAAAGGTCTTCCTTTTGCCGTTGGTTCACCCTCTAATGGCCGCCACGGCCAGCGAGCTGCAGCCGGCGCGCTGCGGCCAGCACACCACGCTGATCCAAAGCCAGGAGCCAGGTGCTTCTCCTGGTCTCCCATGGGGTGCAGGCCCCAAGCACTTGGGCCATCCTCCACTGCACTCCCGGGCCATAGCAGAGAGCTGGCCTGGAAGAGGGGCAACCGGGACAGAATCTGGCGCCCTGACCGGGACTAGAACCTGGTGTGCTGGCGCTGCAAGGTGGAGGATTAGCCTATTGAGCCACAGCCTCTGGCACTTAACTTTGCAAGATGCATTCTCAGGCAAGGTGGGCCCCCCTTGAGTTGTAACACAGATTTTAAGGTCTTAGATGTGTAAGATTCAAGCTCCTCTCAGATACACTTGGCCTGACTTTATAATAAATAAGTAATCTTGTAGACCTGGAGAAATACCCTCCTTTAACCCCAAGATTCACCATATACAAGATAGAGATAAAATGTCCATCCCTGGGTTTGGTGTTGTGGTGCAGTGAGTTCAGCCACTCCTAGGATATCAGAGAGCCTGCTTACTCTGTGCTTCTGATTCAGCTTCCTGCTGATGACTTGGGAGATAGCTGATGATGGCCTAAGCAGTTGGATTCCTGTTACCTGCTTGGGAGATCCAGTTGGGGTTCCTGGCTCCTGGCTTCAGTCTGGTCCAGCCCCAGCTGTTACAGACATTTGAAGAGTGATCCAGCAGGCCAAAGACTTCTCTCTATTTGTCTCTCCCTCTCTCTCTCTGTCACTATGCCTTTCAAATAAATAATTGTTTTTTCAAAAGTCTGTCCCTTACAGTAGTGCTGTGAACTTCAAATAATTTAATCTATCTGGATGGGCTTAAAAATCCTCAAAGGCCTTGGAAGTAGTTATTATTGTTTTGTATTCTTTATAGTGATTAATGTAGCCATGTTGTTTGGAAGACAGAAGACTAGACTAACAGATAAAAGAGTGAATATTAGAAACAAAACAAAGAGTGGCCAGTGCAGGAGCTGTCTCAGACTGTCAGCACAACACAAATGGCACACCAGAAAGAAATCTGGCTTGGGTACTAATGCTGTGCTTTATGGAGGGCTGTGGATTTTCAACAATGGGGTTGTATCTCTTCAGATGTAGTCAGCATTATTGGGATTGTTAAGATTTTATTATTATTATTATTATTATTATCATTGACAGGCAGAGTTAGACAGTGAGAGAGAGACACACAGGTCCTCCTTTTCCACTGCCCCACCCCTCAAATGGCCACCATGGCCAGCGTGCTGCAGCCAATCCAAAGCCAGAAGCCAGGTGCCCCCCCCACCCTGGCCTCTCATGTGAGTGCAGGGCCCAAGCACCTGGGCCATCCTCCACCACCCTCCAGGGCCACATCTGAGAGCCAGACTGGAAGAGGAGCAACCAGGACAGAATCTGGTGCCCCAACCGGGACTAGAACCCAGAATGCCAGCACCGCAGGCGGAAGACTAGCCAAGTGAGCCACAGCACCGGTCAAAGATATTATTTTTGATAACAGCTACCATTTGTTGAACATTTTACACCTTCCAGTCACTGTGCTAAGTTATTTTTATCTGTGCTTTATCATTTTCCTCTCACCTCAACCATAGAGGCAGATCGTATCATTGTCTCTAATTTGATTTAAAAAATGGAAAATGAGGATTGAAAGGGTGAGGGTTGTTCAAATTCACATGATCAACTGGTGACAGATTGGATTGAACCCTGACTCCCAGTGTGTGTTTTATCTAACATGCCAATACTGTCTCTCAAATGGCCTAGGTAAACATTAATCTTTTAATATCAGTTCTGTTTCACTGATTCTTTCACAGACAATATTTTACACAGCTTTCACTACAACTCATAGGTATATTTTCTCCATTTTACTGAAACAGAAAGAGACTCAGAACTTAAGTAAGCTGTGCGTTAGCACACAGCCAGGAGGGGTGTGTGCAGTGGTACAGAAGCAGGGGAGATAGTTAAACCCAAGGTCTTGACCTAAAAGTCCCCATCTTTCCCCATTACCGTAAACTCTTCTTTGTGCCCCTAGTACTGCTCACTGGAAGGTTAAAATGCAAAGTTCTACCTGCAGCAGGTAGGTCAATCTGATGCCAAGAGCCGGAAACTGCATTTGGGTTTTCCAAGTGGGTGGCAGGGACCCAAGTTTTTGGGCCATAATCTACTGTCTCCAAGGCACAATAGCAGAGATGTGGATTGAAGTGCAGAATAGCCAGGACTCGAACAGGCATGCAGACACAGGATGCAGTTGTCCCAAGCAGTTCTAGGCCTGCAATTGCTACACAACACCCGCCCCTGTGTTACAGTTATTTTGTCCTGTTTTTCCCCACTTGCTTTTGTGACTCATTGTTGTTTTAAGTTGAATGCTTTGACCTGATCTGACCTGCTTATATTTTTTTCCTTTGTGTATCTTTCATACGTATTTTCTTTGTGGTTACCACAAAGCTTACGTAAAACATCTCATAGTCATATTCATAATCATAGCACACCTTTCTGTCACTCTACCTTTCAAATAAATAATAATTAAAAAGCTTTTAAATGAGAAAAAATAGGAAAATATGTTAGAAATAAGTCCTTATAAATGAATAATTATGATAAAGGTAAGCAAAACTTGGCAATTGAAAGAAATTATCCAATTGGATAAAAGAATTCACTATAGTTACGTACTGCTTAAAAGAGACACAATGTTAAAGCACTTGGGAAGCTTAAAAGTAAAGAATAGAACTAGGTATAAGAGACATCATCAAAGCAGACCTAGTGAAGGTTAGCTGTTTACTAGACAAAATATACAAAATAAATTTCATTAAAAGAGTTAATTTAAATTTGTGAGCATGCGAACAAAATTATCTCAAAATATTTAAGCAAAATTCAGAATGCTATAGGGAAAGCATTACAAATTCAATGTCACAGGAATTCAAACACCTCTGTTAACAATATGTCTGGGGCCGGCACTGTGAGGTAGCGGGTAAAGCTGCCGCCTGAAGTACCAGCAGTTTGAGTCCCAGCTACTCCACTTCCGACCCAGCTCTCTGCTATGGCCTGGGGAAGCAGTAGAAGATGGCCAAGTCCTTGGGTCCCTACACTCTGGTGAGGGACTGAAAAGAAGCTCCTGGCTCCTGGCTTCAGATAAACAAGTCCTGCTATTGTAAGCATCTAGGGAGTGAACAAGCAGATGGAAGATCTCTCTCTCTCTCTCTCTCTTTTTCTCTCTCTCTGCCTCTCTGAAACTCTGCCTTTCAAATAAATGGATAAATCTTTTGAAGAAAAAATGTTATGTCTAGTTCATATTTTACATTTTGACATATGTATTACACTGAAAACAGAATATTTAATCTTTCTGATATTTTATTAATTTCAATAATAAACATTAGTGTTCAATTTTCAGTCACACAAGCAAATACACAATTGCCTTTTGTGAAACATTCAAAATCTCAAAATTACATAGAGTAAAAATTTAAAATTTAAAAAAGAAAAAATTCATTTTTTCTTAAATTACAAGATCATTTTCTCCAAAAGTAGTTGATAAACCTTGTCTGATCTATAAGAGAAATAGTGCCTTCTTATCCATTAATGCACATTTATCATCTTCCTACCCAATAATGCACATTTATCATCAGCTAAATGTCAGCATTTTCAGGGGTCTGTTTCTGGTTTATCTTTTATGTCTCAGTGAATATTTTTTCCATTTCTAGGCCAATGTCACATATTTCAAGCTTCAGCATCAATTTTAAATTACAACAACATGTATTTTGAAAATCAGTCGTTGATCTTTATAAAAATACACTTGTTTATATTTGCATATTTTCCATATGTAGTGAGGTTTGTGACATACTCATTAATGTCACAATAATATCAATTTAAAAAAAAATTTTACTTATTTCTTTGAAAGGCAGATCTATCTGTCTATCCATCTCTCTCTCATATATATTTATACTCATATGTATATATGAGTATATATATATATTTATACTCATAAATATGGAAGATTGATCTCTCTCATATATATTTATACTCATATATATATATATATATATATATATATGAGAGAGAGAGAGAGAGATCAATCTTCCATCACTGGTTCATTCCCCAATAGGTTGCTACAGACAGAGCTGGCCCAGGCCTAAGCCAGGAGCCAAGAGCTTCATGGATGCAGGGGCCCAAACACTTCTGTCTTCCTAAATGCATCAGCAGGGAACTGGATTAGAAGTGGAGTAACCGGGACTCTAACTGGCATCACATGAGACGGTGGCTTAACCAGCTATGCCACAATGGTGGCCCCCAAAATCTCTATTTTCAAACCCAAATTTCTAAATTCTAGCTAGTCTGTGGAAAGTATTAGCCAGTCTATTATGCTTTTTAATTGTACAACAATTTTTACTTGATTATAAGATAGACAATATTTATGAAAAGAGACCAGTAAGTATCCGATGTTAGCAAAGAGCTCAGGATCTGGGCCCATATTCCTGATTGCATTTTTCTTCTATCATGCACAAACTTCATCATCACACATTTTTCTTCATCCTCATTATCCTCTTACTTCTCAGGGGTGGTAGGATTACCTAGTAAAGTCAGGCTAATTTACTAATAGAGATAGAAAGGCCACAGTAATTACCTCAACATATTCTCCACGATTGGTGTTAACTAAGCTATATAAATAAAATATATAAATATAAATATATATATAAATAAATATATATACATATATACACATATGTGTATATATGTATATATTTATATATTTTTATATAGAATATATAAATATAAATATATATAAATAAAATATGATGAGTAGTCACCTATTATCTCCGAGGGAGATAAGAGGGAATAAACAAAAACTATTGGAGTCAACCACTTCCCTAAGACTTTCCTTATAGACAAATATACAACGGTTAATTTGGAGTGAGAAGCCTCATTCTTTATGAAGCACTCAAGATTTGGAAGGTAAGAAAAAAATTAGAGTCTTAACCTTTAGTTCCTAAGCTTGTGTAGCATGGGGAAAACTAGTGAAAGTGGAGAGAATTGGGCAGGTTAAATTTAAGGGGTAGGTTACTCTGAAGCCCCAGCCTCAAGACAAAGGCCCAGTTTGGGGAAGAGAATTTGTTTTCTTTTTGTTAGGAGGAAAGCCCCCCAGCTTTCGCCTGCCCTAGAACTGGGTTATGCTTGGCCATGCAAGAGCAGAGAACATGAGATTCTACTGGTCACAAGACACCCTCCCAGCCTGGACAGAACTGAATCAGCAGGGCCATTCCAGGAGCCTGCATACTCTCATTGGTCAGAACAAGTCCTCACCAAGAAGGTACTGCAACAGTGCTGAGTGTGGAGTGGATTCCAGACATCTGGAGACCCTAACGACTGCATCCTTAAGGAGAGGAGATCCTTGGAAGGTGGGTTGTAAGAAGTAGGCAGGGGTTTTCTTTCTACTATGTCACAGGGTGCTAGTGAGACTATCAGAAAAGTGAAAGATCACATTGTGACTCCATGTGTACCTCGAAGGATAATATTATACTAGTTATGTGAAATAAATTAAACAAAAAAGTAATATACTTTGTCCATCAAAGATGTTTCCGAGAAGAAATGCTCCATTCGTTTTAGTCACCCAATACCTTAGCTGTCATTTGTTTTGTGGTTCTTTCCTGGGCCTTGCGTCAGAAGGTTCTAACAAAAGAAAGCCCCCGAACTGTGAGTTGATGGAGGTAAGCATTGTTCCCTTATATTTTGTGTTCATTGTGTATTGTAATAAGTATTCTAACCACAAGTGGGCTTTCTCTCCCATAGTCACCTTCATAAGACCTATCAAAGAGGAAGCTTTAAACCTGGTTTTACTCAACATTACTGTTGTTTATTTTTTCTTTCCAGGAACTTCAAAGAGGTTCCCACTGAATTACTGCCATGAAACTCTTTTACCGTCTCGCCTTGGTTGTCCTCGTCATTTCTCAGGTCATGCCAGGTAAGCCCCGTGGGAAATATTCCTTCCATCTCTGAATCTGGTTTCTTTCTCCAGCTTGTTCTACTTTTAAAAGGATGCTCCTGGTTACCCAGAACCAGCATAAGATGGAGAGGTGAGAAAAGGGGTTTGCATCTTCAGACTGTCTTAATGGGAAGCCTGTGAAGAAACATTGAAACCTAGAAGGGAAAATCGGGGAAAAAACTGGAACATGCTTACTTGAACAACCGAACTGCTCTGGCAAATCTTCTCTCCTTTCATAAAGCTTCCATTCATTGATGTTTCCTTGAGCTAATAACAGTCTATAAAGCTTATCATAGTCTCATTCTAGAAGCAGAGAAAAAGAAAGCTTAATGCCACTCAGAAGGAGGCAACTTGTATTTAACACCCTGGCATTCTGAAGGAAACTCAGAGGCATGTTTTCCTTGCAGAGGGTGGCAAGGATGAGATTGGAGAGGGAGGCTGGGCTGTGATTTCCTGCTTGGTGTTCATTTGCTACCTCATGGGGCTGGCCTGAGTGTCAGAGCAGAGCTGGAGGGTGACTGTGTTGACAGTTGGTGATGGGGCGAGGGACCATGAGGGTTTAGCAGATCACCGAGAGTTTGAACCTGGTTGCCTGCAGAAGCTTGACTCATCCGCATGCCTTAGTCCTCTGACTCCCTCAAACGGTATATACTTACATAGAGATTCATCTAAGCAAATAATTCCCCGCCTGTGTCTCAGTGCTGAGAGCCTCCGAGAGGGACCATTCACTGGTGGATCATGGATCATGAGCTAACAGGGGCCAGGTGCTCCCTCGGCCAAGGTTCTTCTGTTCTCTTGGGCTAACAAAGTCTTTGGACTACGGCTCACAGGGCGTAATGAGTAATTGTGTTGTATCGCTCAGAACAGTGACCTCAAGTGGATTCCTCATGGAATTAATTTCCAATCAAGCAGAAGAGAAGGCTAGCTCATGGTGTACACTAAAGGAGTCTGTGGAAGTATAAGGAGAGACGTTCCATGACTGCTCACAGTGAGATGCTTGGGTGTGACACCGGGGTAAAGAGATGTTAGTTGTCCTCAGGGATAGGAGCACAGATGTTGGTGTTTCTTGGTTACTTCTGGAACTATGCCGAAGCCCAGAATGGGATAGCAGGCCTTCTCATTATAAGCTCAACCACTTGGAGTGAAGATGAGGATCCAGGAGTAATTTGTGAAGCTGTCTGCTGGCAGCACAGTTCTAAAGACTCCTTGACAGCTTATGGGCAGAATGGGGCATGTTGAATAAAGTGGAAACAGGGGCAAGGTCCATGAGCAAGATGAAAAAGATTGAATGGGAGCCGGCCTCTAGCTCTGCTGTTGGTTTCCACGAGTGGGCAAAGTTTAGACAGTCAATCTGAAGCCAAAGAAAGCTACTCCCAAAGCTGGCACCTGCTACTGGCTGGCACCTGCTACTGACCCACAGTCCACAGGCTGAGCTGCAGGCACTACTGCAGCCCGTCCGAATCAGCCTACAGGCTGGACTGTCTCCCCACCTTCTAGTAGGTAGGGAAGGAAGCTCTGTGCACACCTAGCTTTGGGGAAGGCTGGGTTTCTTTTTTCTCTTTTAGAAACCTCTTTCACCTAAGCCAGTGCTCCTCAATATTCTGGATTCTATCCTTTGGGCTAGAATTTTAAATCTCTGGTCTCATTTTTAAACATTATCTATTTGAGGGAGGGAAGGAAGAAGTGACAGGGAGAGGGAAAAGGAGAGGGAGAGGGAGAGAGGGAGGGATTCAGGGAGAGAGGGAGGCAGGAAGAGAGAGAGAGAAAGAGAGGTTGACCATCTGCTGATTCAGTGTCCAAACACCCTCAACAGCTGGGGAAGGGATCAGGCTGAAATTAGGAGCCAATAACTCCATCTCACATGGGTGTCTGGAACCCAAGTGCTTGACCCATCATCTGCTGCCTTCCAAGATGAATATCAACAAAAATCTGGAATCAAGACAGGAGCTGGGACTTGAACCATGCACTTTGGCCAGGCAGGTGTCCCAAGCAGCTTTTCAAACTATGCCAAATGCCCACCCCTCTAATCTGGGTATTAAAGATGTGTTTGGTAAATCCCAAAAGTAGGGGCTGATAAGCCAAAAAATAGTGGGTGTATTTCGAAAGGTTTCTCTAATTCTTCAAATGGTTTGTGCATCATGGTGTATGTTTATACCTTTGAATAAATATACATGTAGATCCTTCTTTCCCAGGAAATGGGCTATAGTATCACCTTGCACATTTTTAATGTACTGCTTCTAAAAAGCACTGATTGGCAATTTCCTAAAAGTACATTATGACATGTTGACTCAAGAGGTGTACTTGAAGTTTCTTAGTCCTTCAAATTACAGCACAACACTTTCTGCTCATAAGAAACTCTTGTGCTCCTATTTAACAAACAAGTAAGAAATGGATTGAGAAAAGGTGGTACAGATAGAACACTTTTACGAGCTGTGATCCTGTGGGCTTCTTTCTAGACTGAATTATTTCCATTCTTGTATGGGGAGCTTGTGCATTTCCACCTCTAACAAAGAGTTTTTGTTCATTCTACAGGTTATGAATGCGACAACACATATTACTGTGACTCACAAACAAGTGTGTGCCTGAGGCGGAACACAAACTGTGTTTTGCGCAGGCCAGGCATATGCCCTGGGAGGAGTTTCTGTTGTATGAGAATGACGTAGATGGAGGAATTCATGTTTAATAATCTACACATGTTATGCAGGAAGGCTGAGATTTCATTATATAATTGTACTCATTCATTGATTCGTGTACTTTGTCTATGTCTATTGAACACCTGCTGTGTGTCTGGAATTGTGCTGTTGTGTGGGGACATGATTCAGGGTAACTTTTGCTACAAAACTCACAGATATGAAAATCTTATCTATGCTGGATTGTTCCAATAAATCTTTCTAGTAAAGGACATATCTGAATTGGGTCTTTAAAAATGGGTAAGCATTATACATGAAAAGTGGAAGCGGCATAAATGTGCCCCAATATGAAGGAACAAACTACACAAAGACACTTTGCCAGAAACATGCCTGCCTTTATATTCAGGGGTAATTTGGGAGGCAAGACATGATAGGAGCGGAAACTAGTACAAGGATGACCAATGGACGGGGAAGTTTGGATTCTAAGCTATAGAGATTTTAGCTTATCTTTTAAACTATAAGGAAACACTGAAGAATTTTAAGTGGAGGTGTGGAGGAGGGTTGGAAATGAGAAAAAAAAACTAGAAGCAAGGAAGCTTGTGGGATAGTATGTAATGTCTGCAAAAGTTTTGGTTACAGACGTGAAGCTCTCTGATGACAGCACAGTTGTAAAGACTTCTTCACAGCTTGTGGGTAGAGAGAGTGGAGGTTATTATTCATAAGGTACTCAGGAAATAGAAACATGAGGGCTGGGTGGTTACTGGTGGGAAATACACAAGAGGAAGGCTACTTGTTTTTGGCTTGTTGGATGACAGGGACTTCCAGGAAATTACAGAGTCTGGACTGAGTTTAAAAGAGAAATCAAGGAAAAAGATAGTGATTCATGGGAGCTTAGGACTCACATGGTGAAAGCTGAGACCTCATTGACAACTGAGAGCGTATGCAGAGGAAGGGAGGGTGGGAATTCATCTGTCTGGTTCTGAAACATTCAAGGGATACATATGGGCCAGGCCTTCAGCACAAATACTGAAAAGCAACTGTCAGAGAAGAGATGGGAAGCATACCAGAAGCCAGGACTCTGAAGATGTCCAGGTGGAGAGAGCTGACTGTCAGCCAGCAGGTGGAGATGTTACTTATGTTAGCTTCATGAGCAGCTTTTCTGGTAAACTTGACATCATTTCCACTGTAGCAATACCGTAATCATTTCAAGAGTGCCATAGACATGTGGGAACAAAATCATTGTAATGACTGCTCCAACTCTGACGTCTACTACAATAATTATGCAAGCTTCAATTCAGTCCACTTGGTATCGACATTTGGCTTCTGGTAGTCTATCCTCCTCGTGGTATCAATGGCAAGATCATCATTTATTGCATATTATAGGGAACAAACTCTATAGAACTTTTCACACACTCTGGTGCCTCCCAATGAATGGCTTTCTTAACTCTATGCTGAAGGGGCAGCCCTTGGGGACTTCCTTGGGGCTAAAGTGAAAGTATAACTGTGCACAACACGCAACAAATTGATTCCAACATTTCTACCCTTCCTACAATTTATACTGTAAGTGTTCAGACACCTTGACTTCATTCAGTGTGTCACTGAGCTCATGTTTAAGTCAACCAAACACCTCAGAGCCACCCATGGTATATTAACCAAAGCTGTTTAATGCAGTGTCACTAACTAATGTGTACATACCCATGTACTTGGCCTGATCTCATGTTGTATTGTTTCTTTCCTGTTACAATGCTCTTGGGATGTATGAGAGTACTTCAAAGAGTTTGTGAGAAAGTAAGATTAAAACTGTTTACTTTATTGCAAAAATTTTGAAATCCATGCATAGCTTTTTGCATAACAAATACACACTATATTAATGTTTTAGAGACAATTCAGGTGCATGGATTTAAAAATTCTTTTGCCTGAAAGTAAATTTATTTTCAATTCCATTTTAATAAACTTTCTGAAGTACTCATTAAAATATATTCCTTGGGTTTATGCTGTCAAGTATTGTCAAAAACTTGAAATTATTTTTAAAAACTATGTATTTACATGTTTCACTTATTTCAAAGGCAGTCATGGATCTCTCATCTATTGGATCACTCCATGAATACACGCAACAGCTGGGATGGGATAGGCTGAATAGGAGCCTGGAACTGAATCTGGGTTTCCCATGTAAGTAGCAGTAACTCAATTATTTGAGCCATTATTATCATCAATAACCTTTGTGGCCACGTATAATCAACCAAGGCACAGAAACTGACCCAGACAAGGAGAGGGCTTGTTCACAGTCAATTCATGGCTTATCCAAACCTAGAACCTTAAACTCTCCCATCCAGTTCCATGGCCTGCCTCATAGGCAAGGCCTCAGAAAGACAAGAGGAAAGGTCTTGTGTTGGTGATGGCTTTATTAAGCAGAAGTCAGGGAAGGTTGCCTCTCACGCTTCCCTGAAGGTTCTCAGGGTATGGCGGCTACAGCCTACAGCAGTGTTTTTTCCGACTCTTGCATTGTGCTGGAAGAATGGAGCAGCCGTGGGTTTTCTGGTGCTTGCAGGCACCACCCATGTTTTCACACATAAGGAACTTCCTTTGTTTTTGATACCCTGTAAGGGAACAGGGCATAAAGAAACAGAAACATAAAATCTCACTTACACAAAGCTACTCGAATCCACCATGTTTAACAGTAAAAACTGACTTCCTGTTCAGGCATGACCTGTGAGCTTAGAGTGGTTTTTACATTTGTAAAATGGTTGAAATATCACAAAAAGAATAGTATCTCTTGACACATGGAAATCATGACATTCAAATTCCATTGTCCATAAACAAGTTGTATGGAAAGAGAGACACATTGCTGATTTCCATTCTCTGTGGCTGCCTTCATACCAAAAGCAGGGATGAGCTGGTTAGTTAATGAATGTTGAACAGAAGTGATATGTCCTTTCAGAGTAGAGCCCTTAATTGCCAAAGTGAGATTCTTTGGATCTCTTTCTTTTATAGTGACCAGCAACACTCACAGTGGTAGCCACTCCATCTACTCTGCCTGAATGCTTACACTGGGGTCATGATGGATTCAAACCAGAATTAAGCCTTGTTTTCAGATGCAAAGGTTTGGATGTTTTGATCACAGCATAACCTGGCCTGAGCTAACACATGCAAGAATGTCACCAGGTTACAATCAGGATCCCTAGTTAAATTTGAATTTCAGAAAATGAATAATCTTTTAGAAGAAGCATGTCCCAAATATAATTTGGGAAGTCTCCATGCTAAGGAGTATTCAGTGTTTACATATCGTTTAATAATTGGATTTATGGAATATTTAACAAGAACATGGTCTTGGGACCCCACTATGCTAGTCTTAAGTCCTGGTGTCATTACACATAACCTGTAAGGCCTAGAACAAGTTATGTCATTTATGCGTCCCTCTGTAAGACAGGGTTAAATGTACCTATCTCATAAATATGGTTATGCAAATGCCTGTGGGAGAGAGCCTTGAAAGTTTCTGTTGTGGTATTTTATAAAGAGAAAGGAGTCAATATCATTTTCTGTTATCATTGTTAGTGTTATTGCTGTGATTTTTGTTCACGTGGAAATTGTTTATAAAGTCCACTGTAACTGTTATCTATCACAATTATTGGTTATATGTGCTGTCTCCCACAAGCACTAGATTAGGGTAACCATGGGACAATCTCTGACATTCTTTGAACTTCTCTCTCTTACTTGTGACCTGGAGTGCGTGGTGCATGTGAGCATCTTTCAGCTCTGACATTGGTCAGTCACCGCACACATTAGTGCATCCTTGAGTTCTGAATCAACATGGGCTGCTTTGGCCCTACCATATCATCCTACCATAAAGATTCAAAGCTTACCTGATGCTGTCTGGACAAGACACACAAAGAGGAGAAAGAGAAGGGACAGCAGCTTCATACTGGGAAGAGTCCTCAGCACTAAAGTGCTTCCGATAGTGTCTGCAGGTGGCGCTGGCCTCAACGAGCATCAGTGGGGCAGGTGATCTGGGAGAGAATTTGAAAAGTTCAGCTGGAGGTAAAAAGCTTGCACGAGTATTTTTGAATTTGTTCTAATTTGAGAATGTTTCATTTCTGGACACATAATTAGAGATCCAAGTTTCCTCTTGCCAAAAAGAAGGGCTTTATAAGTCAGCATTTTCTGGTGGATTGCTATTTCTGCTAATGGATCTGATTTTGGTGCACTTTTTGGAAGAAATTACTACAAAATAATGATTTTTGGGGTATCATCCATTTATTCATTTATCCTAATTACAAGTTTCTATACCTGTCAGGTTTCCTTAACGAATACAAAGAAATTAGCCCTTTTTAGAAGCTAAAAAGGGAGAAAGAATTTTGCAAAGGGAAATTCCTTTTTTTATTTTTTCACTTCTTGTGGTAAAATATTTAACCACAAGCAGAAAGTGTATCTGAAAAAGGACTTGCATCAAATGTGCACAAGGAACTCTAAAAATCTCAAGGACAAGGAAATAACCCTAGAATAGGCAAAATATTTGATAGGTCTTTTTTATTTTTTAATTTTTTTAATTTAAAGATTTATTTATTTGAAAGGCAGAGTTACAGAGAGGCAGAAGCAGAGAGACAGAGAGAGGGAGGGAGGGAGAGAGAGAGAGAGAGGTCTTCCATCCCCTCGTTCACTTCACTCCCCAGATGGCTGCAACAGCCGGAGCTGTACCAGTCTGAAGCCAGAAGTCAGGAGCCAGGAACCAGGAGCTTCCTCCAGGTCTCCCACATGGGTGCAGAGGCCCAAGGACCTGGGCTATCTTCTACTGCTTTCTTAGGCCATAGCAGAGTGCTGGATCAGAAGTGGAGCAGTCAGGACTCGAACTGGCACCCATATGGCATGCCAGCACTACAAGTAGTGGCTTTACCCGCTACACCACAGCACAGGCCCCTGATAGGTCTTTCAACAAAGAACTCATGTAGATGGCACACAAACATATGAAAAGGTTCTCATCATCATTTGTCATTAGGCAATTTCAAATCAAAGCAAAATGATATGTTAGTATATTGAATAACAATGGTGAAGGTGGGTATCCTTATCTGGTTCTGGATCTTAGAGGAAATGTTTCCAACTTTTTTCTATTCAGTATGATACTGACTGTGGATTTGTCATATACTGTCTTGATTGTGTTAAGGGATGTTCCTTCTAAATCCAGTTTGCTTAAGGTTTTTATCATTAAAAATGATGTTGTATTTTATCAAATA
The DNA here is from genome assembly GCA_949820135.1 of Sylvilagus floridanus. NCBI lineage: Eukaryota > Metazoa > Chordata > Mammalia > Lagomorpha > Leporidae > Sylvilagus > Sylvilagus floridanus. Next base: position 117,073,287 of record OX463238.1, on the reverse strand, counting down.
CCTTCTCTGCACGTGTTGAGATAATCATGTGATTTTTATTCTTCAATGTGTTAATGTAATTATCACATGTATTGATTTATATATGTCGAACCATCCCTAAATACCAAAGATAAATCCTACTAGGTCCAGGTGAATGATTTTTTTTGATGTGCTGTTGGATTCTATTGGCTAATTTTTGTTGAGATTTTTGCATCTATGTACATCAGGGATATAAAATTTTAGCCAGAGCCATTAGGTAAGAAAAATAAATCAAAGGAATGCAAATTGGAAAGAAGAGAGTCAAATTATCCCTGTTGGCAGATGGCATGATCCTATGTGTAGGGGAACCAAAAAGCTCCATTAAGAGACTATTGGAACTTAGAAGGGACTTCGGTAAAGTTGCAAGATGTAAAGTCAACACACAAAAATCAATAGCCTTTGTATACACAAACAATGCCGTGGCTGAGAAAGAATTTGTAAGATCAGTACCATTTACAATAGCTCCAAAAAGTTTTAAATACTTTGGAATAGATTTAACGTAGGATGTGGGAGATCTCTAAAACTGGGGTTAGTGCTGTGGTGCAGTGGATAAAGCTATTGCCTGTGGTGCCGCATGCTATATGAGCACCAATTCAACTCCCTGCTGTTCAACTCCCGATGCAGCTCCTTGCTAATGTGCCTGGGAGGGCAGTGGGAGATGGCCCAAGTACTTGAGTCCGTGCCATCCATTTGAGAGACTCGGATGGAATTCGAGACTCTTGGCTTCAGCCTGGCCCAGCCCTGGCCATTGCATCCATTTGTGGAATGTACCACTGCACAGAACTCTGCCTTTCATATACATAAAATAAATCTGAGCAAATACCATGACTCACTAAGCTTGTACAACACTGAACCTTGTCTCTCTCAGTGCAGAGAAAGTGTTTTCTTGAACAAGTATTATGTACCAGGAATCTTAAAGTGATGTCTTACCTATGTAATTTAGGTGCATTCTGTTATCAGTTCAGGGCAGGTCATACCATTAGCTTGTATTTGAACCTATTTACTCATTCTCAAAAGGTTTACATTGGTGAAGTCTTTCTTGCTGAAGAAGCAATGATAGCATTGGTAAATGAAGGAGCATAGCTATAAGGAGATAGACTAGTGTTTATGTGTGTGTGTGTGTGTGTGCATATTTGAAAGCAAGAGATTTAGAAAATAGAGATGTGTGTGTGTTTAGAGGTTACTAACTTACCCATTCCTATCAAAGAGGCAAAGGGTGAGGCATGGGAGAGTAATTGGATTGTGTAAGGCAGATATTCCTTAGGTGATGTCGCTAAATATTCATCATCCAAACAGGAATATGTATTAGAACGCAAGGGTCTAACATGTGAAAAAAGACTACCCAGGCCTTTTTGTTAACAAGCACAAGTTTAGTGTTGCTGGTTGACCAAAGCTTTGCAGCTGATTACTCTCTCCACTGTTCTCCTTCATCAACACAACACACGATCACAAATGTTACCTGGAATGAGGTGATTATTGCTTGTGCTAGCTTATCATTCTAATTCATTTTTTTTGATTTTCTCTGTTCTCCCAAAGATAGTGAGACAATAAAATTGGAAAACAATGGCAATATCTTCTTCCACGTTTAGTCATGTACATAATCAGTATGCACTTCTGATTTTACTTAAAGGTTAATGGCAGTCTTACTTCTAATTACAAACCACTCACAATTACATCCTCATACAGAAAGCATGGTTCAGATCATTATTAACCCTGGAAGAGACCCTGAGAGGACTTTCCTGCTTATGCCTTCCTGGGTATACATATTAGGAAATCCTTAGATTGAACATGTCCCAAATTGTACATCTCCTCCCTCTCTTAGAAAGTATTGATCCTTCTAGGTTAACACCAAATCATTTTTCTTTTCAAAATGAGGTGGAGGTGTCAATGAATGACTCCCTTAATATTTAGGCCTTGGCCACTTTCTAAGTTTTGAAGTGTCTGGTGAGGACCCTAACCTTAACCTTAGTGCTTCTATGGGAGCACACGACTCAATCACAGGCCCAGCCTTCTGTGGATCTGATCTTGCCTGCACTCACCTTTTTTCTGAGGTCAGTTCAATGGCGCTTTCAGCACTAACTTTTTCTTTCAATCTATAAACTAGTTAGAAATAAAATATTTTTATTTTTTGAACTTTGAATTGGCATTTGGATTTTTAACAAAGAAGAGAGATTTGTTTTAGTTTATTGATCTTGAGCATTTTTAATCCCTTGACCTCGGTGTCAATATTTATGATAATGTTGGAGTCCATTCACGCTGCTATGACAAAATACCTTTGGGTAATTTATAAACAACAGAAATGCGTTGCTTACAACGGATGTGTGAGAACAAGGCATCAGTGTATTTAGTGTTTGGTAATAGCCCATTCTCCACTTGGGCCTTCTGTGTTCTTGCATGGTAGATGGAGCTAATGTGCACTCATCCCACTTATGAGGGCTCCATCTTCATGAGCTTATCATCTCCCAAAGACTCCATCTCTTAACACTACTGCACTGGGGATAAACTCTCAACAAATGAATTTTGGTAGAAGACAAACCTCCAGATCATAGCAAATAATGATTATTGTGATGAAAATAATAACAATAAGTATACTCTGAAACTTCTCATCCATATTCCTGTCTCCCATGAATGTGCCCTGAGAGACTTCCTCCTTACCGCCTCCCATCACTTCTTCAATCAGTTCTTTTGTTCTCCTGAAAACCTACCTTGCAGCTGGTTCCTCCAGCCTCCACTGGCTGTCTCCTCCCTGTCACTTCAGCAGGGACACTGAGGGCAGCTGCTGATTACCACATAATCAGGGGTCATGTCAACCCAGGGCAGACAGAAAACCAGGTGAGGGTGCACAAAGTGTATTGTGACCCCTTTGCAGAGGACTGATTTCAGTGGAGAAGAACGTGAGGAAGTTGCGACAGTGGAGACAAAGCTTCCAAAGAATTTTGCTGAACAACTGAGCAAAGACAAGAGGCAATAGCTGAAGGGTGATGGAGTACGAAAGAAGAAAGGTTGTTTTTAGTGTTTATTGATTTATGGAGGGAGGGTGAGAGGTAAAGCGGTTAAGAGAAAGGATTTCTGGACTTCTGTCACTGAGGAAGCAAGAGAGATGGCTCCAGGACCCAAGTGGGAATCTGGTCACAGACAGAGCACAGGCAGTTCTGGTGACTCATCAACTCTGTGATTCACAGAGGAAAGTGGCCCTCCGTGTGCTGAAACCAGAGCAGTATTTCTCCCATGGGTGAGGCATAATGAGAGACCTAGCAATGTTATGACAAACACCAAGCAGATTTTATAGGATGAGACTCATCTAAGAAAACAAATTCCAATAATGAAGACATTAAGGGTTTAATAAACAGAAAAACTGAATTGTACTTAAAATAGGATACAGGTCAGAAGTGAAGTTAAAAATAAAGAACAAATTTAGTGGTTGGGCAGAGCAGTTAATATGTTAGTTAGGGCACCTACAATCTCATATCGGGGTGCCTGGATTTGCTTCTCCTTTCCAGCATACAATTTTTGTATGTAGTAAAATAAAACTTGATAGTTTTAGGAATAAATACCCCAAACAACTAGTAACAAAAAGTCACAGGCAGAATGACATGGTATTGAAAATCAAAAACACTTAATGTACAGTGTTCACCTCTACATAGGGAAAGTAAAATGACAATTATGATGTGCTGCTTAAGCATTAGCATTTAAGGTGGAAACGTAGGCCTTTATTTATTTAAAGGTTTATTTTATTTTATTTGAGAGGCAGAATTATAGAGAGAGTGGGAAAGACAGAAAGATCTTCCATATTCTGGTTCACCCCCACAAATGGCCACAATGGTAGGGGCTGGGCCAGACCAGAGAAGCCAGGAGCCAGGAGCTTCATCCAGATTTCCCATGCGGGTACAGGGGTCAAAGTACTTGGGCCATCCTCCACCACCTTCCCAGGCACAATATAAGGGATCTGCACTGGAAGTGGAGCAGCTGGGACTCAAACCAGCTCCCATTTGGGATATCCTCATTGCAGGTGGTAGCCTTACCCACTATGCCTTTCTTTAAAACAGCACTGATTTTCAACTTTCTTTACACTCTGTAACTCTGCTCACTATTTTGTCTCATGATCAGCTCTGTCCCATAGGAGCTGTCTAAAATAATTCCAATGTGAGGTCCATGGTTGTGTTCTATTTCCTTCTGGTTTGTGGAATTCCCTCTCTTTGGGCTGTTCCAATCTAGTGAACCAGCATGGGGAGATGTGGTATAGAGATTCTAATGTGGGAAAACCAAAGGACTTGGTGCTTGGGCCTCATCGACTGACTCTCTGAGGAGCACACTGTTGGGAAGCTTCTGAAGTGATGTGGAAGTGTCCCAGCCAAGAGTGTAGAGCAAAGACTAGTATCATTTTTAGGACATGGTGGGAAATGGGTGTGAAGAGGAGACAGAGAACTACCCCTGTACACTGTTGCTGCAAAGCACACCATCACACACCTCACTTCTCTGAAAACAATGGTTTTATTATTGTCGGTCATGTTCCAGGGGATACATTGGGCTTCGCTCAGTGTCTCAGTCTAGGGTAGCCATATGGTAGCTAGGGATGAGATCACCTCGAGACTCACGTATGTCTGGCAACAAGGTGGGGAAGACTCAAACAGCTGAGAGGTGGAGCAGCTGGAGCTTGCTGGGCATCTGTGTTCCTCTGTGTGACCTCTCCATGTGGTCTCTCAAGCATGGTGACTTCAGGGAAGCCAGGCTTCATACATGGTGTGTTCTGTTAGAACCACCTGGAAGCTTCCTCTCTCTATGACATCATGCAGTCCTCCAACATGACTTTGGCCACACTCTCTGGTGAGGTCATCACAAAGCCTAACCCAGGCTGGCGTAGTGGCTCAACAGCCTAATCCTCCACCTTGCGGCGCTGGCACACGAGGTTCTAGTCCTGGTCAGGGTGCCGGATTCTGTCCCAGTTGCTCCTCCTCCAGTCCAGCTCTCTGCTGTGGCCCGGGAAGGCAGTGGAGGATGGCCCAAGTCCTTGGGCCCTACAACCACATGGGAGACCAGGAGGAAGCACCTGGCTCCTGGCTTCGGATCGGCACACCGTGCTGGCTGTAGCGGCCATTTGGGCAGTGAACCAACAGAAGGAAGACCTTTCTCTTTGTCTCTCTCTCTTTCACTGTCTAACTGTGCCTGTAAAAAAAAAAAAAGATAATTTTATTTTGGTACCAAGAATTTGAAATCCATGCAAACAAAGTGTCTTCAAAAAGTTCATGGATGGGGCTGGTGCCATGGCACGTGGGTTACGCTGTAGTCTCCAACACTGACATTTCTTTTTTTTATATATATATAAAGCTTTTATTTAAAGAATATAAATTTCCAAAGAACAGCTTATGGATTACAATGGCTCCCCCCCCCCACAACTTCTCTCCCTCCCCCTACCCTTCCCTTTCCTGCTCCCTCTCCCCTTCTGTTCACATCAAGATTCATTTTCAATTCTCTTTATACACAGAAGATCAATTTAGTACATATTACGTAAAGATTTCAACGGTTTGCCCTCGCATAGAGACACAAAATTATACTGTTGGAGTACTAGTTATAGTATTAATTCACAATGTACAGCACATTAAGGACAGAGATCCTACATGATTTTTTTTAAAAAAATTGATTAATTGTCTATGCAATTTCCAGTTTAACACCAAGATTTTTTAATCATTTGCAATTATCTTTATATAAAGAAGATCGATTCAATATATACTATGTAAAGATTTCATCAGTTTGCACCCACTCAGATTACTGACGCCATAAACAAGAGTGTCAAATTGTTAAATCAACATCAGGGGTCACTGTGTACTTACGTCTCATGGGGGATCTGTCCTTAATGTGTTATCCAATGTGAAATAATGCTATTACTAGTACTGAAACAGTATTTTTACAACACTGACATTTCACATGGGCACTGGTTTGAGTCCCAGATGCTCTACTTCCAATCCAGCACCCTGCTACTGGCCTAGGAAAGCAGCAGAGCATGACCCAAGTGCTTGGGGCCCTACAACCATGTAGGGGACGTGGCTGAAACTAATGGCTCTTGGCTTTGGACTGGACCAGTCCTGGCCATTATGGCCATTTGGGGACTGAATCAGAAGATGGAAGTGTGCTCTCTCCTCTCTCTCTCTCTCTCTCTCCCTCTCTCTTCCTGCTTCTTCCCTCTCTCTGTATTTCTGTCTTCCAAACAAATAAATCAATTTAAATAAAAAGTTCATGGAGGAGCAGTTGTTGCAGCACAGCAGGTTCAGCTGCCAGTTGCAATGCCAACACCCCATATCTGAGTTCTGGTTTGCATCCTGGTCGCTCCACATCCTATTTAGCTGCTTGGATTTGCCTGGTAAAACAGCAAGAGATGGCCCAAGGGCTTGCTTGCTGACCACTACCATGGGTTCCTGGCTTCCATCTTCAGCCTGACGGAGCTCTGGCTCCTGATGTCATTTTGAGAGTGAACTAACAGCTGGAAAATTCTCTCTCTCTCTCTCTCTCTCTCTCTCTCTCTCTCTCTCTCTCTCTTTCTCTCTCTCTCTCTCTCTCTCTGTCTCTCTCCCTCTCTCTTCATTGCTCTGCCTGTCAAATGAATCTATTAAGGCAATTCATGGAAAATGCACGGGTTTTGATGTTTTTTCACCAAAAGGAACTTTCTTTTAATTCCATTTTCCATGAACTTTTTGAAGTACCCTCATAGATACTTAACACTGCACAAATGTGGATTTTGTAAATATTAAGCTCATGGAGCCATGGCCCAAGGACCTTCTCCTCTTTGTTTTTTTAAATTCTTTTAAAATTCTATTTTCTTTCCTTTTGACTTCTTCCGCCCTCTTCCTGAGTCCCACACTGTGTCATCTAGTTTAATTATGTGTTCGTGAAGATGTTGTTTCTTTCCAGAATGTAGATAATGCGATGTAATAGCTGGAAGTGGTCTTCATCCACAAGAGCCTGGAGCCAAATGGAAGATTGACAGCAAGTACAGGCAGGAGTAGGAAGCATCTGTTAAAAAGAGCAGGAGCATGTGCTTCTCAGAGGATGAGGGCATTTTATTCACAGAGTGGGTCAGCAGTAGGATCTGAGCTGGGTTTAACCTGCATGACCTAGCAGGTGCAAGAGGTGGCAGCCCGGGAGGCTGCTCAATCGGACTTACCCCAAATGGTGGAGTTAGAAATGTTCCAGGGGATTCCAATACAATCCCATCAAGGTGGCATGTACCAAGGCCATCTCACTAGTCCAAGTGATCAATTTCAGTTCACAATTGATCACACTGATAGGTCTAAGAGTCAAAGGGATCACACAAACAAGACTAGTGTCTGCTAATACTAACTGATAGAATCAAAAAGGGGGAGAATGATCCAACGTGGGAAGCGAGATACACAGCAGACTCATAGAATGGCAGATGTCCTAAAAAACACTCTGGCCTCAGAATCAGCCCTTAAGGCATTCAGATCTGGCTCAAGAGCCCATGAGAATATTTTAGGCATGGAAAGCTAAGACACTCTGAAAAAAAAAAAAAAAAAGAAGACCTAAATGAAAGATCTCTGCGAGTGAGATCCCAGTGGAAAGAACGGGGCCATCAAAGAAGGAGGTACCTTTCTCTGAAGGGAGGAGAGAACCTTCACTTTGACTATTGTCCTGTGGGAATAAGATCGAAGTTGGCGAACCCTAAAGGCTTCAATAGCCTCGGCAACTCATGACTAGAGCCTAGGGAGATTACTGACGCCATAAACAAGAGTGTCAAATTGTTAAATCAACTTCAGGAGTCACTGTGTACTTATGTCTCATGAGGGATCTGTCCTTAATGTGTTATCCAATGTGAAGTAATGCTATAACTAGTACTGAAACAGTATTTTTACACTTTGTGTTTCTGTGTGGGTGCAAACTGATGAAATGATTAAAAAATCTTGGTGTTAAATTGGAAATTGCATAGATAATCAATTATTTTAAAAAAATCATGTAGGATCTCTGTCCTTAATGTGCTGTATATTGTGAATTAATACTATAACTAGTACTGCAACAGTATTTTCACTTTGTGTCTCTATGTGAGGGCAAACTGTTGAAATCTTTACGTAATATGTACTAAACTGATCTTCTGTTATAAAGAGAATTGAAAATGAATCTTGATGTGAACAGACAGGGAGAGGGAGCGGGAAAGGGGAGGGTAGTGGGAGGGAGGGAAGTTGTGTGTGGGGGAGCAATTGTAATCCATAAGCTGTTCTTTGGAAATTTATATTCTTTAAATAAGAGCTTTATATATATATATATATATATATATATATATATATATATATATATATAAATTCTCCTGCTTCCATTTTGAAAGATACTTAATTCATGTCTTGAGCTCAGGTACCACTGCCTTGCCATGAAAACAATGGGGAAATCACAAGCTACCTAGGTTGGCGAACACTGTGAGACCCTCTAAGGCGTTATGCACCTTCCCTCTAAAAGTGCGGTGCTCTTAGTAAACAGTCCGACTGATTCAGTCTAGAGGAGTGAGTTATTAACTGCAGTGCATTCTCAGATTATTTCAACTCTCTTACATCTCAGATCCATCTTACCTGGGGCAGGCAACAAAAACAAGAATGCCAACATGAAGAAGAGCTAGCAGGTCCTCATAGCAACAGGTGGCAAACTCAGTGACTCAGTAAGGATGAAGGCAAGCTGGTTTGTTCAGTTTGTAAGGACTAGAGGGACATGGTTACTGGCAGAAGCGGGGTTTGCAATTTTAGCAAAATTATCCAACAAAGAGAATAGCGTCTTTTCTTCTGAAGCAGACACCATGTCACACAACGAATGGACGCCACAGATAATTTCTTTCATCTTCCCATTTGGAACTCACCCCCAAGTGGAACACTTTCTGATAGTGGGTTGGTCTCTATTTGCTAGTGATCCCAGGACATGTAGCCTGGATTTACTTTTTTTTCTATTGTGATTTTTGTCTGCTCTCAATTTCCCGTTGTCCCCTCATGAGACTGGAATAATGCCAAAATGGCATTCAATTCAGTATAGACTGGGCACAAATCAGTGCTTGGCCAGATCCTGGACCTCAGCAGATACTTTTGACATTTGGATAAGACAGAGCCAGTTAATTCTGGATCCTGAGATAAAGGAAGAAGGATGGGTTACCTTCAATAGCAAATGATCCAGTGGCACTTGGATTTTCATGTAATAATATTTCATGTAATATTTTCATGTAATATTAAATTTCATGTGAAAGTCTCTTAAATTCAATACTACTTAAATTCTGAGGGAATTGTGAATTAGGATAACATATCCCATTTCTCATCTTCAGAAAGAAACCTTCTTAGTGTTTCTGCTACTTTTATGCAAATGAGGATCCTAAGAATGCACATTGTGATCTCAAGTTGGTCATTGATTATCATCACACCTATTCAGAACTCTGGCTACATTTGAAGGCATTGAAAACAACTCAATGTTTGACTTAGGATAATCTGATGGAGGTATGTGATAAATTAATAGAAAATCATTTCTGGAACCACACAAATAAACCTCTGATGGTATAGATTTTTTCTTGTCAATTCTATTGAAGAAATTAGTTTTGGCGTACAGACGGTATGAGGGTATGAAACCACAGAACAGGGTCTGCATGTCCTCCATCCCACCCGTGATTGAATTTGTACACAATAATTTATACAATAAGTGGGTTCTTCATGTAATACTGAATATGGGCACCTTTGAAGGAATAAAAGTTGAAATATGGGCTAGGAGTATTTATATTTTAACAGAGATGGGTCTGGTAAAATATTGGTAGTTTTTCACCCTTTTTTTCTACACTAAACAGTAAGGGTTCAGAGTGTTTGTCTTAAACTAAATGGAGACATAATTGGAACAAAGATCAGGTACTAATTTTGTGAGAGTTATTGATATGAATTCAATAAAAATAGTAAATTAGCTGTGAAAAGTATTACGTTTTCTTTTCTCATGACATTTCAGGCACAATGAGATGGGTGTGGCTTTCTTCCTTGGAGTCATGACTTGGGCTTCTAGATCTAGGGTGAGAGGTGCCAGGTAGCTGGTTGGAAGGCAGTCTGTAAGTGCTCCAGACTTCAGTGGTTGACCCTGTTCGCTGCAAACCCAGTTAACAACTGCAGCTGCCATCCATGACAAACCTGGGCAGATGTCAGATGCGCCTCAGGATGCCCCACTGGTGCCCAAGCTCACACATTTTGTCTACCTGCCTATCTGCAGCTTCTTCATTTCCCAGCTGCTGCACTTTTGATCCAGATCCTTGTTAATAGCCTAGAAAAGCTGTGGAAGACGGCCCAAGTATTTTCCTTTTGGATTTGGCCTGGCCAAGATCTGGCCATTGTAGCCATTTAGGAAGTGACTCAGCAGTTGGAAGATTCTCTCTCTTTTTTCCCTCTCTCTCTCTCCCTCTTTCTGTAACTCTGACTTTCGACTGGCTGCGGCGGCCATTGGAGGGTGAACCAACGGCAAAAGGAAGACCTTTCTCTCTGTCTCTCTCTCTCCTGTCCACTCTGCCTGTCAAAAAAAAATAATATAAAAAAAAGGATTTGCAATACCACATCAGAAAGACACCCATCCGTGTTGTCACCTTCACTAGGTCTCCAGTAAGTTTCTCTCCCAAGGCTGGGGAATGAGACCTGATCCAATGCTTATTGGTCCAACAAAGGGACCAGTGTGATAAAAATGCAAGCATTACCTATATTTGTATACGTGGAAATTTGAGTGGATTCTTATTTTCCTAAAACCAGAACTCTACAAGCTTTGGTCCACAGCTGAGTGACTGGGGCCTCTAAATGAGAGGTCCTGGGATTTCAGTTCCTTTATAAAAATACAGCCGCATAGCCCCTCCTGCATTTTCTTTCTTTTTTGTTTTTAAATTTTCATTTCTTTTTTTATGTTAAAGATTTATTTGTTTGAAAGGCAGAGTTACAGAGAGGCAGAGGCAGAGATAAAGAGAGATCTTCCACCCACTGGTCCATTCCCCAAATGACCACAACGGCCGAGCTTGGCCATTTCAAAGCCAGGAGCCAGGAGCTTCTTCCAAGTCTCCCTCCTGGGTGCAGGAGTCCAGGGACTTGGGCCATCTTCTACTGCTTTCCCAGCACATTAGCAGGGAGCTGAATCTGAAGTTGAGCAGCCAGGACTGAAACTGGTGCAATGCTGGCACTGCAGGAGGTGGCTTTTACCTGCCAAGCCACAGTGCTGACCTCTCTCCTGCATTTTCACACAAAAGCCAGTGGTTCCAGAATCACAAACAGCCAGCAGAGACTTACTAACATTTTGTTTTCTAAGTCACTCCATCAAGTATTTGGGCTGAAATAGGCGAAAAATGTGCAGATGAAAGCACAAGAATTGTTTATGAAAACTTAGTCACTAGGTAATTGGTAATTGGAAACAAGCATAAGCAGTAAAAGTACACTTTTGTAATGTATTTTCTCACATCTAAACTCTGGGTTTAATCTATATTTTCCCGCCCTCCCTCCTTCCTCTCTGGCTGTATTCTAAAGGTCTCTGGTGTCTTTCAGAACTCTGCTGTTCCTCTATAATCGAAATCCATAAGCAAAGTTGATAAAATGATATATTTCCAATACAATTTCTAATTGATTCATTATCTCAGTTTTTTAAAAGTATTTATTTATTTATTTTCAGGGCAAAATGAAAGAGAGAGAGAGAGAGAAAATCTTCCATCTGCTGGTTCACTGCAGAAAGGTTTCGACAGTGGGGGCTGAGCCAGGCCCAAGCCAGGAGCCTGGAACTCCATCTGGGAGCATGTTGGGGGCAGGTATCCAAGTACCTGGGCCATCTTCTGCTGCCTTCTCAGGTGTGTTAGCAGGAAGCAGGATTGGAAATGGAACAGCTGGGACTTGAACTGGTGCCCATGTGGTGTAGTGCTGGCACTGCAGGCCCCCCACCTGCTGCACCAAGATGCAGGCCCGTTTAATCTCAGGCTTTGCTGTCATATTCTCTTTCTCTCTCTTTCCTTTCCACACCCCTCCTTTTCTTCTTTCATCCCCTTTATTCTATTTCATATCAAGGATAAAATCAAGGTTAGGCATCCAGGTTTGAAGGCTGCCTTCAGTGGGCTGCCCAGTGCTGTGAACCAGAGTGGCCCTGCAGGGGCTGTGTGTGTTCTCAAGGGCTTTGGGCTGAGACGACTGAGGGACAAGCAGTTCTACAGTTACACTGCGGCCTTGCTCTCTGAGATTCTCCAGGTTACCCTGAGACTCCACACTTTACATGTAAATGTTCCTAAAATTATATTCTTCTTCCTTTGAAGAAATCAAAATGTGTTTGTTTTACTTATTTTCTTTCAAAATCACCTAACAGAGGTTTCCACCACACGCACAGCCGTCTTAGCAGGAAGATCACAAGGGAATGGAATGTGCAAGGTTCTGATTGGCTTCACGCCTTTCAAGTTGAAGGAAATGGCGCTTGATTTTCTTAAGTGATTCACAAATCTGCTTGGTCTACATCTTCCGTAGAAGAAAGAGAGAAAGAAAGGGAGGGCTGGGAAAAGAGAGACGAGAAGTGAGAAAGGAGTGAGAGAGAAGAGCTAGGGAGGGAGGGAGAGAGAGAGAGAGAGAGAGAGAGAGAGAGAGAGAGAGAGGAGGGAAGGAGGGGGACGAGAGGACAGAGCGAGACTCTATCCCGTCTTCTCTGTCCAGCTCTCCTATTTCCCTGCCCCCTACCTTGGCAGAGGTACCAGTAATGCCAAGAATACTGTGAGGAGAACACTGTGGATTCTCAACAGTTGATGCCTGCTGAGCTTAGCAAGCTGAGGCTGGAGAGGAGGGAGGAATTCCAGCCTGTCACTCTGTAGAGTGCAGTTCTGGCTGTATTTCTAGGATTACAGATTAAAAAGGAACGTTTACCTGGTGTTTCAGGAGTGGATTGCAGAGAGCAAAGCACACTCAGCTGCCCTCATGAAATGAGGGCATGGGAAACCCCTGAGAATCCTCCACTCCTGCCCTTGGTTCCAGAAGCTTCTTTTGTCTTGATATTTAGGTGCTGGGTATGGACTGGGTAAGGGGATGGACCTGTCTCTTATGGAAACAGACTTGGAGCAAGTGGCTAGCTCACCTGCCTGCTTTGTGGACCTTTAATATCTACAGGTTGCTTTCCCTGGAGGTCTGGGGACAATCTCAGACCAAAGTGGAAATGAATTCCATACAATCTCACTTATCCCTGGGGCTGCGCAATTCTTGGCGATGAAATATTTCTTATCCCAACCCAGAAACCCTAACGGTAGTCACAAATTTTAACAGCAAAGAAGGGCTGTGGGGACCAAGGGTGAGAAATGCAAGGGTCCATCTTGCCATGGTTAAAGTAGGATGATGAAATCCTAAAATTCAGAATCTTCCCAGTGTGGCAGCAGATGTGTCAGTTGGGTGTGCCAGTCCCTTTGTCAGAGAGAGTCTGGGAGTGTGACCCTGTGGCTAGATGCTTCTCTTCAGAATCCATGCTTGACAAAGCAGGGGAGTGGCTCACTCAGCCAGACAGGCAACCTGCAGCTCCACAAAACCCCAGCACCTTGAAGTCTGTGGCCTCTCTGCCTTCCATGGACATGCACCGAGGAGTTTCTTCCCTTTGCAGTCAGTGGATAAAGTTTCTGCATAACCTGGCTCAGGAGGAGCCATGGCAGCCAGCGCTGGGTGGGCCATGCCTCTCAGAGCCTCCTTGTTCTCTGCATCACAGAGTACCCAGTGGCTATAGAGAAGCCCACCAAGCAGAAGCCCTGGGAGGTGGGAGGTGGGGGCTGGCGATTTTCCCAGGGAAAACAAACTGCATAAATTGTGGTTCTTTTCCTCTAAGTTTGAAAATACAAGCACATCAGCAAAAATCTATAATTCAGAGTCAAATTTGACAGTGCTGTGAGTGACAGCCAAAGTGCTAAAACAAAGAAGGATTTTGTCATGATCTGCTTGATCTCTTCATTTAAATTTATGTTTTAAAGACCCATGGTTGGCCACAGTGTGGAGACTTTCTTTCCCTTTTTATTTAAATATATAATTTATTTTTTAAAAAAGATTTTATTTTTTATTTGAGAGGTAGAGTTACAGACAAAGAGAGGGAGAGACAGAGAGAGAGGTCTTCCATCTGCTGGTTCACTCTCCAAATGGCTGCAATGGCCAGACTGAGCCTAGCTGAAGCCAGAAGCCAGGAGATTCTTCCGGGTCTCCCATGTGGGTTCAAGAAGCAGAAAAGAAAGAAACATGCACAGAGAGATCCATGGCATCTGGGGCTGGATGAGGCCGATGTTGGGAGCCAGGAACTCAATCCAGGAGGAGACAAGGCACAACGGCTTGAGCTATCAGCACATTGGCAGGAAGCTGGAGTCAGGAATTGGAGCCAGGCATTGAAACCAGGTACCCTGAAGGGAGACCCAAACGTGTTAACCTGTGTCATAACTGCTGAGCCAAATGCCGGCCCCCAGAGATGTTTATTAACCAACACACATCAGCCGTATGTAAGTAAGGGGCACAGTGTGCTGCTTCAATACAACGTGCTGCGTCCAAACCAGGGTCATTGCGGTTGCACCCACTCTAACATTTGTCCTTATTTTTGTGTCAGAAGCATAAGAAAGAAAACCCTCTCCACACTGTCGTGACTGCAGTGGCCCTCCTGCACCCTAGTCACCACAGTGTCACCTCTCACTGTCCCTCCTCCCGGTCCCGTCTCTGGGAACCCTCGACGTCACAGACCTTTGTACGTGAAGCTGGAGACGGTACTGCGTGGGCAAGATTGGCAATGCCTCTCCTGTCAAGAGAGGAAGTCTCTGATGGAGTGTGAAATGGGAGGGCTGGGTGAGGGAGCTGTGGTTAATTCAAGTTGCGTTCCCAGGCCTGCCCTGTACTCTCCAGCACTGGTGGGATTGTGTTTTCCCAAGCGGTGCACAGGCTAAATGGAGGAGCAGCTCATTCATCCTTGACGTTGATTTGCTCCAGGCTGCGGAAGCAAATGGAAAAACTGAATGTCAAAAAAGCTGATATATGCTCAGCCTAAATTAATAGTCGACTTCTTAAATAGACAATTGTCTAAAAGAGTTACAGAGAGAGAGGGACAGAGACACAGAGATCTTCTATTCTCTGGTTCACTTCCAAAGTGGCCACAATGCAAACCAGAAGCCAGAACTTCATCCAGGTCTCCCACATGGGTGCCATGGGCCCCAATACTGGACCATCTTCTGCTGCTTTCCCCAAGCTATTAGCAGGGAACTGGATCAGAAGTGGAGCAGCTGGTCGGGACATGAACCAGGGTTGATATGAGATGCTGACATCTCAGGCGGCAGCTTTACCCCTTACAACACAGTGCCAAACCCAAAAGTCAACTTTTTTTTTATATTTATTGAGTTTCTCTCACCTTTCAGAAAAGACAAAAAGCATGACACTTTATGTTGTTTATCACAGCTTGCATCTTCTAAGAATAAAGAAAAATTCCTACACGAATCTCACAGCACATTTCTATGGATTAAATAGAATAATTCCTTAGTATCATTTACTATCCAGTCCTTATTGACATTTTCCCTGTTGTTTCAGGCAGGACTTTACAGCTGCTGATTTTTTTCTTTTTCCTGGTCCATTTGTTCATCTAGAGTCACGTTTCATTGGGTTATACCTTCTTATGTTTTTGTATGGATCATGTAGATGCCACAGTACTGTGAGGGGCATCATGGTGGTGCAGAGCCTGAATTAAGTCAACGATCCCATCGTCCTCTTGTTTGGCATCAACCCTCACTTGCGCTTCCTTAATGACTCATAAGCTTCAAGTTATTGTTACAAAGCTCACACAGTGGCTTAAACATTTACTCCCAGGAGGCTGTCTATTTCTCTCCCACTCCTCTTCCAACCCAGCCAACCAAAAAGAGCATTTTTGTCTGAGACTTTTTGTCCTGTCTCAGTGCATACCTGAAGGCCCCAGTTAGAGAGGCACAGTGGATCCCAGACATTAAAATCCTCCTGAAATGCCTCAGGCTATGCACCTGGGGTGGAGGAGTGCCCCAGAGGGTAGGTGAGGTGGTAGAAGCTACTGAGGACTGACGAGGACAGCGGGCTGAGGGTCTCATCAGGAATTCCTGAGTTTGCAGCTGCAACTTGTCTCCCGTTACAGCAACATTTGTCCTGGTGACAACGCTTATTAGGTAGAGACCACCAGAGGGGTGGCTGGCACCAGCACAAACACAGGGTGCATCGTTATTAGGCCATGTGGGGAAGTATCCAGTTCAGATAGTTCAAATTTATTTCACAAGTTCATAGCAAAGCAAGGTGTGTGCAAACAGCAACCATCAAGTCTGGGCTGAGACCTAGACTCACAGTTCTGTGCCTCAAAAAGGAAATAAATTCTGGGTCCCCAGACTTCTCCCCTGCAATGGGAAGGAGTGGAGTCTGCCTCCCTGGGGTGAATGGCTCAGGTGGCCCAGGTGTGAGTGGATGTCGCACTCCTGGAGTTATGCTTGGGAAAAGCAAAGACTTCCTTATCAATGATTGTAGAAAGCAAGGTTTCTCAGCTCTGTGTCCTCAGGATTCATTAACTTGTCCTCTTCTCCTGTAGCCGGTTTCACAGCTCCAGAGCTGTGTGGACTCCCAGGGAACCATCCTCAGGAGGGCATGGTATTTGGTGCGGTGTTCCTCTGCCTCAACCTGTCTTAAGTATTGGACTTGCATTTTCTGAGTGAGACTGCGGAGCACACACAGGACAGGGTGGTGGTGTCTAGAGGCTGAGTGTGTGGGGCAGGTGGCTTGGCCACTTGGAGCTTGTGCCTCTCTGGAGCAGCCTGGGTGCCTTGGAGCTGAGCCTGGCCGTAGCTGCAGGAGCAGTGGCCTTGTCTGGGAGAAAAGGAGTCTCTCCACATGGGGCAGCACCGGGACTTCCTGCCTGTCATTTCTGAGTCATCCCCAGAGCCTCCCAGGAATATTCACCCCTAGGACAGGCACCACAGGTGCTCTGACAGTGAACTGCCAGCAGATGATTGCCCAACAAGCATGCACACGTGGACGTGGTGGTGAAGCATGTCACAGAGTTAACGAATTCTTCAGAGCTTCTAGAATTGTCCAAGGAATTTTCCCAGA
This sequence comes from Sylvilagus floridanus, assembly GCA_949820135.1. Lineage (NCBI taxonomy): Eukaryota > Metazoa > Chordata > Mammalia > Lagomorpha > Leporidae > Sylvilagus > Sylvilagus floridanus. The sequence goes on along the minus strand of OX463238.1, from coordinate 117,056,206 downwards.
CTCAGACCCGGAAGTTAAGTTTGAAAAAGGCAATCACATTCAACAGAGAAGGAATTTTTTTATATACAGTTTCAGATGAATCAATTGTTAACAAGTAAGACTTTACTATTTCCTTGTTATTGAAGACATAGAATAGTGTGCATAGGAAAGAGTATTGAATTAAGTCAAACCATGTAGCCAATTTTAGTTTCTTGTGGGCCTCTACATCTGATAGGAAAATTCAGAAGAAATGTTAAAATTCCATTGTATGAATTTACATTTAAATTTAAATTCAAACTTGGATAAAACTGATTTGTCTAGGGTTAATGTTTTATTTGTATTTTTTAAAAATATTTATTTTAAAGGCAGAGTTAAATAGAGGCAGATACAGGGAGAAAGAAAGAGAGAGAGAGAGAGAGTGCTTCCATCCACTGGTTCACTCCCCAATTGGCTGCAGTGGCTGAAGCTGGGCCAGGACAAAGCCAGGGGCAAGAAGCTTCATCTGGGTATTCCACATGCATGCAGATGCCCAGGGGCTTAGGACATCTTTTATTGCTTTCCTAGGTGCATTAGCAGGGAGCTGGATCAAGAGTGGAGCACCCAGGACTTGAACCAGCACCCATATAGGATGCTGGCACTGCAGGCAGAGGCTTTACCCACTATGCCACAGTGCCAGCCCCTAATGTTTTGTTAAAATGTTTCACTGAATTATCAGCTAAAGATGCATGAGAGCTTACATTTGAAACTAGTTTAGCTCAATGATGTTGCAGTTATAAGATATTCTCATTGCTTCCTCAACACTTGCATTGGTAGAGTCTTCTCAAAATTAAAAATGAAGTTACTCAAATCTAATGAATGAGTTTGCAAAAAAGTGGGCTTGGAAATTTTATGACCAAGGAAGGTATTGTATGAATAAATTATTTTTCTATTAAAATTATGGCACTGAATACATTTTTTTGCAATTTGCAAACTTACGTTGTTATTCCTGTATGATTTTGTCTCTATTACACTCTATAAATGATAAAATATTTTAAAGATAAAAGCTGTGTATGTTTCTACCTTTAACAACACATCCCTGCTTTTTTAAACATAGTGTCCTGCATTTTCATTTTGCACTGGACCTTGCATGTTTTGTAGTCAGCCTTGTTATGGCCACTTATTTATTTGGAAGGTAGAGAGGGAGAGAGACTGATTTTCTGACTCTTGGATCATTGCCCAAATGCCTTCAATAGCCAGACCTGGACCTGGATGAAGCCAGGAACCAGGAACTCCATCTGGGTCCCCATGTGGGTGGGAGGGACCCATGTATTTGGACTATCGCCTTCCCAGATGATTAACAGGAAGCTGGATTGGAAGCAGAGTAGCCAGGACTATTCCAAGCAGCAGCTTAATTCACTGTGCTACGACGTCTTCCCTTTTGTATAAGTAATTCCATCTAATCCTCATTAGTTAACCTGCCAGGGAGGTGCTACTAAAGGTTACAGATGAAGATCCCAGGGGCTCAAAAGGTTAAAAGACATGTTCAAGGTCATCTGGTTACTGAGTGGTAGGAGATGTAATTCGGAACAAAATCAGCCTCTATGGTCACACAATCACTGGTGTTCTGATAAATTCGCCTCTTCATTCTCCACAGAGAATTGCTTAGAGTAACTCTCAGCTAAGCATCAGCCTCCCTCGAAGCTCCTGAGATAATCGGAGGGCTGAGAATTTGTCCAGGCCTTATGGAAGGTGAGGAATGCGTATGCAAACTACTGCCACCTGGTGGCAGCTGTCAGTCAGTGGCCATAAGAGGTGGATTCCTCTCATGCTCCTGTTTGCCTGAGGATGGGTGTGTGTGCCTGAGGCTTCTGGTAGTTAATTGCTTTCCCCTTAATAAACATGGTGAAGTTTCTAACATTTTTATTGATCATCTCAGATAATCCGCTTTTTATTTTTAAGAGCTGTTGTGTGTCCATTTTCCTTTTATCCATTTTTATTTTTATTTAGCTTTGCTACTGAGTAGTTCTCTTAGCTTTCTGTTGTGGTGGTGGTTATTGAAAATTGTCTTTCATTATTTGAGAAGCGTTTTTCCCTTCATTTCCGAGATATATGATTTTTGATGGTGTGGAATTCCAGTTTTTTATTCTGGTATGTAATTTCATGAATTAGAAACATAGTAAAATTGTGAATTTATAGTCTCACTGAATGTGGAAAGCAATAGGTTGCTATTTCCTTCACTCTGTCTGCCCTCCCCCAACTTTCTTCTGGCTCCCAACACAAAGAGGTGCCAGGAAGCTTGAGGTGTTCACGTAGGCCACTCTGTTTCTTCCCTCTGCTTCATTTCACTGTTTGCAATGGTGAAGATGCAGCTTACCGACCTTCCCTTCTGCATTCTCATTCACAACGAATGCAGCGTAGAGTAATTGCTTACTCAAATATGTGTTGTTCACTGTGGAAGCTTCATGTGGCTCTTCATATTTTTCATTTCCTTATCATGACCAGTTTGCTTTATAGCCTTGGACATAATTTATAAAATGTGTCATCACCCTTACCTCTGTTTTCAGTAACACTAGTTTTCAACCCAGGTGTGTTTTTACTAATAAACTTCTCTGCTCATTATGGGTCATGGTTTCCTGTTTGCAATTTTTTGTTTTTTTGATACAAGATACTACAAACCTTGGATTGTTGAGTGAGGATTTTGGCTGCTTCCTTTTAAAGATCGGTAGCCTTTAATCTACTCACACTGGGATGTCTTACAGAGCAGCCTGGTCCTTTCAAGAGTAGTTTATAAGAGTTTGTTCGAATCCTTGCTGAGCAGTTTCACCAGGAACCAAATAGTTGCACTTCATATACGATGCTTTTGCAAGGCCCTGGTGTTTCTGCATGTAGCTAGTGGAAATAGAAATTATTTTCAGCCCTGTGTTTGATATGGAATTGTCATCCAAAATTTGGGGTGTCTTTGTTTTCCTCTGGCCTTGTCATGTTTTATTCCAAGCATGCCCAGATCAGTGGTGGAAGGACCTCCACACACACACACACACACACACACACACACACACACGTAGCACTCAGGAGCTCTGTCTTCTTCCAGATGCCTCCACTCTGGTATTCTCCCTGAAAATGGGGGTGTCTTGTGCCACCTGGACTCTGGTGTGAGTCCCGTCAATGGGGCAGCACTGTGGGCCTCCAAGTCGTCCTCCCATGCCATGTAGTCAGCTGGGCAGTCTCAGCGCCCACTTCATTTATCTGTCTTTCCACAATCCCAGTCCTATGCTGCTTTTTGACCAATGGCTGAAAACAGCCATCTTGCATCTTTTGTCTGGTTCTCCATGGTGAGGGCAAGTCCTCTAGCAGCTAATCCTGTCACGAGGGAAGGCAAGGTGCTCCCAGCTCTCTTGTCTTTCCTCCCTTGTGCCTTGTTGGAGGCTGGTGTCAGGGAGGATGAGTAGTTCTGTATCCACATTGAGACAACACTCAGGCAGGAAACGGTGGGACCTCGAATGACTTGAATGTGTCTCAGCTCAACACATGCTGTGGATCGTCTTTCACACTCAGCGAATTCACCTAGCAGTTCACAGATGACCATGGCGAGGTGCTTGCTCCTCAAGACCCTGTGATCCCATACGGAGATTGGCTCCACCCAGAAGTGCACGGCGTAAAGCCCCAGCAGGACTCTGAGAGGATGACTCAGGCCAGAACCCTGTGGTGCCTGGGAAAGATCATCTCCATTTATTTGGGAAATCAGCTCTGTTTCCCCAAAGGAGGCTGAATTGGGGACGACGCCCTGGGGTGGTTCAAGTGTGGAGATGAGGTTGGAAGGCTGGTTCTACGTCACGTGTGAGCAGAGGCATGTGGGCATGTGGTGGAAAGAAAGGGATATCTGGGAGGAGCCAGCTTCCCCATTCCTCTGAGGAGCAAAGTTTCCCACAGGATTCAGGATGGTTTTAGGAGAGGAAGTCCTGGGAAGAGGGTGTAGAAAATTCAAAGGCAGGGGACACAAGAGAGCAGAGAGAGTATTGCGGGAGGACAAGGAGTCCAATTTCACTGGGGTACAAAATTGACAAAAGAAAAATAACATGATAATCATGGGTGCCTTTGTAGATTCCTGGGGAGATTTTACTTTATTTAAATGAAAAAAGAACCATAAGGTTTAGTTGTCTATTTGGTAATAACCGCCACAATAACCAGAATTTTTAAAGTGATCAAACTTCTACCATTTTTCTTTAAAAAATTTATTTTACTTTTACAAACTTTAAGAAGGAATTCCCCCACTTGACAAGGTTCTCCCTGAAGTTCTGGATTTTTTTTTATTTCTTTACTCGGCAGCACTTTCGGCCACGCAGAGAACAACGACCAATCTGTTCCTCCTTTGGAAGGCAGCTAAGCAAAGCACATCGGCCCCTTCTTAGCTTGCAGTAATATTTATGTGCTGCATTTATGAGTCCTCCATTGCCTGCATTGAAAAAACAAAGCATTTGAGAACGTTTAGCAGGAGTTTTTGTACAAATACAAAGCTGTTGGAATTCCTCGGATAACACATCTGTTGCCTTTCTGTCATTTCTTTCTTTTTTCTTTTTCTACATCAAGAGTCAATCAAAAAAGGTAGTACTAAGCAAGAAGACAGCGTTTCTGCAGGTTGAAGCTCCACTCTGGACCCACATCAGTGCTGAGAAAGGAGGGAGACCACGGGATCTCCTATAGGGATGTGTGAGGGGCCGGGGCAGGGGGAGCAGGGCTGCAACTCAAGTGGTCCAAAGACTCGATATTCAACATTAACTTAGCAAACTGGAGGCTTGAGCTTCTGTTCTCAGACTAAAGCTTGCTTGTTGGAATAAAAGCTTTTTATATTACCTTTTTCACATATAAAACAGATTCCAATGACAAGGTGCTCGAGGGGTACAGTTTTGTGAGCTGCTTAGTCTCAAGAGTGGCTCAGAGAAGTTTAGGAAGCTTGCTTTAGGCTTCTTTTTTATATCTTTTTTTTTTGACAGGCAGAGTGGACAGTGAGAGAGAGAGACAGAGAGAAAGGTCTTCCTTTTTGCTGTTGGTTCACCCTCTAATGGCCGCCGAGGCTGGCACACTACGGCCAGCGCACCGCGCTGATCTGATGGCAGGAGCCAGGTGCTTCTCCTGGTCTCCCATGGGGTGCAGGCCCCAAGCACTTGGGCCATCCTCCACTGCACTCCCAGGCCACAGCAGAGAGCTGGCCTGGAAGAGGGGCAACCAGGACAGAATCCGGCACCCCAACCGGGACTAGAACCCGGTGTGGCTGCGCCGCAAGGCGGAGGATTAGCCTAGGGAGCCACGGCACCGGCTGCTTTAGGCTTCTTGATGTGTATTGTCAGAAAAAAAATAGAGTTATCTGTTCCCAAGCAATGAAATGTTGTCTTTTACAACAAAATGGATGTAACTGGAGACCATATTGCTTAGTGAAATAAACCAGTCCCCAAAAGACCAATATCATTTATCCTTATTTGTGGTAACTAATATACAGAGTACAAAAAAAGTAATCTGTATGAGCAAAATTGACATCTTAAGATTTTATTATTGCTTGTAGCCCTTGTTTATATTCTAGAAGAACAATGTTTTTATTTTTTACTTACTACTTGCTGAATTCTTTATTTGATGGAGGGTTAAGTTTGTGATTATAAAGTAAATTGAAAGTATTCCATTGTAAAAGTAAAAAAAAAAAACAAGAAAGGTAGGAGGAGGGAATGTGGGAGAGAGGGAGGGAAGGTGGGGCGGAAATACAATTATGCTCTTAAAGCTGTATATATGAAATACATGAAATTTGTTCCCCTTATATGACCTAAAACAATTTTTTAAAATCTCCCAGAAGAATGCAAAAGGGCTGGCTAAATTCCACATCCCCGGTTCCCTCAACCCTTACTGCCCAGCCCATCTTACCTGGAACAGGCACCAAGAATAGGAAGAGTAACGCGAACAGGAGATAATGGATCCTCATGGCTGACAGGCTTCACAACTGAGACTGGATCGAGAGCTGCTTGCTTACTTTATAAAGGTCCAGCCACTGGTAGAAGCAAGCGATGGCTGCAATTCTTGTAATGGTACAGTGATGACACTATGACATACTTCCTGATGCATCATGCTGGCGCTTCTCAGCACAGTGTACACACCCACTCACCCAGGATCTAATTACAAGCCTAATGTGCTGCAAAGCCTGACAGGGCTGTGTGCCTCTCCTTGTGTCGTCTGGGGCTTGTCTCTATGTGGCTTGGGTCTGGTTGTGGGTACAGACAGGGCTTATGTGGGCAAGATCTTGCTTCTTTTGCAAGTGGTCCAAGTAGCTTGGGACTGACTTGTCCACACTGTAGTACTTTTAAACTTTTTGCCTCTTCCTATACCCAGCATTTTATCCCTCAACACTAATAGCATTTCTCAGACATCCTGGGAATCAGTTCATTCCATCTGTGGACGTATTCCAAGTCTTGGGACAGGAATGGCTTTCAGGAGGTGAAGAAAGGCAGGAAAATGGACCATATTCTAGGGCCACTGACCCCATGCCCTCTGGCCAATGAAAGGGAGCTATAACCTGAGAAAAACACTTCTTGCACTTCATTTTTGCCTGAGCTACTACATTTATGAGTCAAGAAACTGTCCTTAGAGAGAGAGAATGCAGGATGATATAGTTGATGCACGAGCGTCTTTTCCTTATGGACAACACTCAACCCCTACACAAAAGAGGGCCTTCACAAGATGCATTTCAGGAAAATTCAGCAAAGTCCAGGGTTTAGGTGATTTCCATTGGCTACAGAGTCCCATAGGAAAAACTGCATGTTAAAAAAAAATAAATAAACTATTAAATGTGGGGGTGGTTGTGGCACAGTGGGCTAAGCCATCACTTGGCTTGTGCACATCCCATATTGGAGTGTCTGGTTTGAGTTCTCATTACTCCATACTTTTGAACAAGCTTCCTGCTAATGTGCTGGTAGGCATCAGATGATGGTCCAAGTCCTTGGGTCCCTGCCATCCATGTGGGAGACTCAAATGGAGTGTGCCTGGTTCCTGGCTTCAGTCTAGCCTAGCCCTAGCTATTCCGGGCATTTGGAGAGTAAACCAACAAATGCAAGATCTCTCTCTCTCTCTCTTTCTCTCTTCCTTTCTCTCTCTCTCTCTCTCTCCCTCTCTGTCACTATACCTTTAAATAAAATATTTTAAAATTTTTTATTTAAATAAAGAAAACAAGTTTAATGTATTTCATATATACAATTCTAAAGCATAATGATGCTTCCCACCTCACCCTCTCTTCTTCCCTCACTCTCACTCTCCCCTCTTATTTTTGCTTTTAATTTTTACAATGACATACTTTCAATTTACTCCACAATCAGAAATAAATCTTAAAGAAAAACTATTAGACTATAAACTATGGAGGAATTCAATCAGTGGGTTGTTAATTGTTGATAGATGTTTAAATTGTAAGCTGAGGTCACTGTGACTTTGCCTGGCTATTGCAGATGTATGACTGTATTTATAACGGATTCACCAAGGTTCTGGGGTGTGTTGTGGGAGTGTGTGTTCAGGATTCTGGCCCACAATTGGGTTCAGTGAGCACAGGTTGTGTGTCTGAGTGTGTGTGCTCAGTGCAGGTGAGGAAACAAGGAGAGTGAGACACAAAGAGGGACCTGTCCTGTTTCTCTTTCTCTCAAAGTGCATCAAATGGGAAGAAGTCAATATTTACAGGGTGGATTCTGATATGTGTCATTGTAAGAGTTCAAATGCAGGGCTGAGGAAAATTCAAAGGCAATTCATATTGTAGGCTAGGTTTAGATCAGCAAATTTAGGATGACTTTGGAGTTGTAAACACCTCATGTCTTCTAAAATCAAACTTTCCTCTTAAGTTGAGGAGCTGAAACAGGGCAACTGGAAATGTTTATAACTGGGACGTGCGTGTGGGTGGAGTACTTACAGACTTGGTGTGGTTACTGAGCCTCCTAGGATAGAAGTGACCCAGCAGGCAGGGTATTGCAGAGTGTTATGATCCATTCTCAGCCCAGGTGCAGGGCTAGACTCACCAAACCACCAGGTTGCTGGAAAGGACCGATTTTCCCACGTGGAGAACAGACCACATGAGGTGAGCTGTTGGCCCAACCTGCTCTTTCACAGACTGGGAGGCACTTGCGGGAATACCACTGTTTCATGAGAGGCTGTTTGGAAACAGAAGCCACTTTTCCTTGCAGGCTCATGTGGAAGCTGGGGGTATGGCAGTCACCACTTACAACACCGATTTTGAGGAACATTTGTGTGTTTTGAGGAAATTATGAAAGTAACAGTTGTTTAGGATGAAATGGCAAGTGACGGAAGACAGAGATAGGACTTTGCTCTTTCTATACTCCAAGGAACCACTGTGAATCCTTGTATTCCTTCTTTTTTAGTTTACTGCAACTTTTTTTTTTTTTTGACAGGCAGAGTGGACAGTGAGAGAAAGAGACAGAGAGAAAGGTCTTCCTTTGCCATTGGTTCACCCTCCAATGGCCGCCGTGGACGGCGAGCTGCAGCCCGCGCACCGCGCTCGTCTGATGGCAGGAGCCAGGAGCCAGGTGCTTTTCCTGGTCTCCCTATGGGGTGCAGGGCCCAAGCACTTGGGCCATCCTCCACTGCACTCCCGGGCCACAGCAGAGAGCTGGCCTGGAAGAGGGGCAACCGGGACAGAATCCGGCGCCCCGAGCGGGACTAGAACCCGGTGTGGCTGTGCCGCAAGGCGGAAGATTAGCCTGTTGAGCCACGGCGCCGGCCTACTGCAACTTCTTTTATGTCAAGATATTTCAGACTCTGGAGTGGTAGTGGTTACACATGCAGTCTCTCATAGTTGAGCAGATGACTGCATACCTGCAGTCTCACAGCACTGACAAGAGTTGTGTCTTGTCCTTTCCTGCCACTGGGGCTTTGAATCACGGGGCTTGGGAATGCACTGGAAACTATCGCAGGAGGTGCACTTGCAGCCCTAACGGTTAGCACTTCCCCAGTGTTGTTTAGAGGAGAAAGCAGGCGATACTTCAGTGATTTACCTTTCCGAAGTCAGACTTTCCTCTAATCATTTTTTTTAAAAGCTGCTTTAAAAATATGGAACAGGTTTGACTGATACAAGTTTTTGGTTGAGGGAAAAGTGATGTGGTGGACAAACACTGGTTTTGGAGTGAGCAGTTACCAGTTTCACCTCCAATCTGTCCTTTATTATGTGCAAAAATTACCTAAGCTATTTGAGCATTTGTACTTCAACAGTAAGTCACAGAGAACAATGTATTTCCTGTTTAGCCCATAAGGAAAGCCCTATGGGTTAATGGTGTGAAATTGACTCGTGAATTGCAACTGTGTGATCATGCATCACCCAAGGTATCACTCATGTGGCTCTCGGGGAGAGTGACTGAGAAGAGTGTCAACAGCAAGACAGTGGAGACACTGTAGCATGGGAATTCTAGTAAGGAAACTCAAGATTTCATATCTTTTTCATTTGTTTATTTTTTTGGTCTGGACATACTCTAAGAGTGGCTCAGCAGTTTTCTTTGCGGCCAGGTTAAGGTCCCCATGATCATCATTATGTGAGTTTGATAGGTTGAAATGGACATTGTGGGGTAGGCTTTTGGTGCTACAGTGAAGATGTTGGTGGGATGCCCACAGTCCATATTGGAGTGTCTGGGTTTGGACTTGAGTCTGGGCTCCTCTTCTGTTTGCACACTCTGAGGGACAGCAGGTGATAGATCAATACTGCAGTCCCAGCCACCCATGGAGGAGACCCAGATTGCTGTACCAGTTTCAGGCTTTAACTTGGCCTGGCCCCCGCTGTTGTAGGCATTCGAAGAGTGAGTGCACTAGCACATGGGAGATCTCTCTCTCTCTATCCCTCTCTCTCTCTTTCTGCCTGTGAAATGAAATAAAAATAATATTGAAGTGGGCATTGTCCTAATTTTACAGATTAGAAGACTTTATTTGTGCAAGGCTTAGTGGTTGAATGACTCGCCTGAGTAAATGGCTATGTTATGACTTGAAGCCAGCCAGCATTGCCAAACACTCCTCTGCCTGCTCTCACATAATCCCTTGCCTGCTGTGCCAGATTTTGCACTGTGGGGAACCATGTATGTGCCCCAGGAACCCCTGCCAAACAGAGATCGCCACATAGATTGGGGGGCACTGGCAGAAGATGTGAGGGCAGGAGTTGATAAAGGAAATTTCTATTCCTGTATTTCTGAAGGCACCTCTTATGTGGGCTCCCATTCCTACTGGAAAGCTGCCCATCCACAGGCCAGCCTGCACGAGGCATGTGCTCCACAGCCTTGGCTTTGAGAATAGCCCTGCCTTTATCACTGGAATCAGAGGAAGAGCAGTACCTTTCTGCCATAGCAAACTGAGTCGACCCATTATGTATTATGGCTTCTCGTTTCCCTATCACCTAAATAACTAATGCCCTATATTAAACCCCTCAATCTGAAATCCCTAAATTCACCGGTTTCCCATATTGGATTCTGACTATCTTCAAAGTCCATTATTAAAAATCTGCTTGCTTTCCTTTGTGAACTAGGATTTTCTCCACACTATCTTCCAGTACAGTTTATCAACATCTAAGATTAGTATAATTCCACATCTGTAGTATGTTGGGCAGTTGCCAGTTGATAACTTAATTGTGGCCCATTGTTCACAGTTGTCACAATTGTATATGTTTCTTTTATTTTTTAGAGATTTATTTATTTGACAATTGTGTATGTTTCCATGGTAGGTATGTATGGGAGACAATTTCTAGCATTTTCTCTGTTATTTTTGCTTATTATTTATATCCAAAAGAACATAAACAAGGAAATAGGAGAAACAAAACTTTCCCCAGATGTGTAATTTTAGATGATCTTTTTGTTTTTTTTTCCCAAGAAAGGCGGCAAATGTAGGTCTTCAGTCTGAGATCATCTCTGGAGGTATATTTTTTTCCTCAGGGTGGTTTGCTTCTAACTTTGCTTAACTTGCTCTGGTTTTTTTTTTTTTTTATCTTTTTAAAAAATTTTTTGACAGACAGAGTGGACAGTGAGAGAGAAAGAGACAGAGAGAAAGGTCTTCCTTTGCAGTTGGTTCACCCTCCAGTGGCCGCTGTGGCCAGCGCACCGCGGCCTGCACACCGCGCTGATCCGAAGGCAGGAGCCAGGTGCTAGGTGCTTTTTCCTGGTCTCCCATGGGGTGCAGGGCCCAAGCACTTAGGCCATCCTCCACTGCACTCCCAGGCCACAGCAGAGAGATGGCCTGGAAGAGGGGCAACCAGGACAGAATCCGGCGCCCCAACTGGGACTAGAACCTGGTGTGCCGGCGCTGCCAGGCGGAGGATTAGCCTATTAAGCCATGGCGCCAGCCATTAACTTGCTCTGTTTTGCATAATCATGTGTTTGTATATCTCCTAGCGGCATCTAAACTATGATAGTTCTGAAAGATACTGACTTCCCTTAAACCCAGATCAGAGACCACTTCATCACAGGGGTTAGGGAAGCACAGGCTTTATTTAACACTGGATAACTGAGTTGTCTATCTCCACCAGATCTTCTGGGTGAGGACTAACACTTCATTTCTTCCTCAGGCAGCAGACTTTATTTGCATTGTTGCATCTTGCAGGCAGGTACACACATTGTTGGCCTTTTGGCTTCCTGCAGACGCCCCTAAATTCTGCACACTTGATTGGATATTGCAATCCATTCACTGGACAGAGAGAGGAGAGTGGGGAGAAAATATCAGTAGAAGGGAGAGGCAAAGGGAGGGTGTGCAAAGAAGAAATATGAGTTGCATATGATGGGCCTGTGGCTCAGCATGAGTCACAGGACTTGAGATCTGGCCAATCGGGCAGAACAGGCAGAGAGAGTTCTCCAGGAGCAGGACCACAGTGGTGGGAAAGCATAGGGCCAGTATGGGGAGAAGTGGGCAGTCCAGTCTAGCCACTTTGTCTAGTGGACAAATTTGCATTTGATTTGGTAGACAACTGGGGACTATGAATTCATGGAAAACTAAACCAAAGATTTAAATCATCTGAAATTCAGACTTCAATGATGATTCCTTAAAGACTGAAAAGGGTTAAGAAAGTTGTACATACACTTAATTAAGAGAGTCTGCTATTTAGTCTTTCAAAATATTTATATTTTTAAAAGTGTAGGGAATATTTTTATATTCTCAGACTTGTATCTACAAATATTATTGAATCTGTTAAAAATTAACTAAAACTAAAATAAAAACTATTTACCTAATCACCCTGACAATCACATCAGTCCTTAGTGACTTTGAGGGCGTGGTCACCGTTGGATAGACTATCGACGGCCAGAGATGATCACTGGAGTTTAGGCTTTCTGTCTTGTGGTTGTTGGAGCAACAGGACATAGTGTAGGGGGAAAAGGCTCCCTGCAAAGGCATTACCTGTTGTCTCTGCTCAGGCCTGGGCCTTGCAAACTGTGACTTCAGGACTGTTGGAGAGAGCGGCTGAGCACATCTTCTCAATGTCTCATTGAATCACTGAGGCTCAGTACTGTCTAATACTGCAGCCACCCCTTACCAGCGTCCCTAGTCCTCCTTCCTGAACCGGAGAGATTGATGAGTTTGAAGAGATGATGCTTCAGATGCTCTCCAGCTAACCAAGGTTCTTCAAAACCACCATGTCCTATTTGGCCACTGTCTTCCACAATATTCTAAAGCTGGACCACTGCAACCCAGCTAGGCCCCCTGCTGCTGTGCTATTGTTATTTGCTGATGAGCAACCCTGTGAGCTCAGCTAGCAGATCCATCAAAAAACACCACTCAGCATTGGGAAAGGAAGGATGAATTAGCAAATGAGTCCATGTCCAAATTCTATAGCAACTCTCCACAGAGAGTGTCTCAGGTTACAAGTCCAAGCCCTTGCATCACCCTTTTTTCTCCAGAGGGCACCATGCTTACCTGATGCTTACCTGATGTCACTACCAGAAGAGTAAGAACCACTGCAAGAAGCTGCATGGTGGGATGGAGCCCCTGAGGATTCTGAGCGAGTAAAGGTGGACTATTGTCTCTGATGGTGAGTGCTTATGCAGGCTCTCCTGTATGTAGTGTTGGAAGGGCAGCAGTGGAGACTACCAAAGGGAAGGCAGCCCAATCACTGAATAAATTCTCATAAATGCTCAGTCTGGGGCTTGACTGGCCACCTCCTTCACGTGTAGACACTCTCAGGTTGATTCCTGAGGGGAAAAGGAAAAAAGCGTCTCCTGGATTAATGCATCTTTCTTTCCCTCTTGGGTTTAGATAAGTGAGGTTAACATAGTTATCTGTATTTATGGCATGGTAAGGGACACAAAATCCAGAGAGGCAGCTAATGTGCCTGAGCCTTTATTACATACTAATTTCCTACTCCTGGCCTTCTTGCCACACATAGTCTTCAAAATGTGGATTACTTGTGCCACTCTCGTCTGCACCATTTTCCCAACTGCTGTGCACATCCCCTGTGAGGTTATCAACATCCTGATTAAGTCTACCACCTTGGCTCCACCTCACCTTACAATCACAAGTCTTTTTCTGGAAATGTCACCTTCACTTCCCAAATTGCATGTTGTTATAGGCTGAAGACTACATTCTTTCCAACTCTTCTGTTGTCCTAATTGTTCAGATGCAATAATTCACTGTATCCAGCCAATTTTTTTACACCATGGTTTGCACAGTCCAAATTTGAACAAGATCTTCATGATCCTGATTACCCAGGTTGAAAGTGGTCCCTCTCTACACTGCATTTATATACAGCATATTTTGCATCATACTTGGTGCTTTTGTCCAATGCCATGCATTTTTTGTGAGCATTTATTTTTAAAAATTCATTTATTTGTTTATTTAAGATGCAGGGAGATAAGAAAAGGAGAGGGGGGGGGAGAGAGAGAGGGAGAGAGAGAGAGAGAGGAAGAGGGATGGGAGAGAGAAAGAGGGAGGGAGAGGTAGAGAGAGGGAGGGAGAGGGAGGGAGGGAGAGAGAGGGTGACAGGGAGTGAGAGGGAGAGAGCTCCTATCCTCTGGCTAACTCTCAAATGCCAACAATAGCCGGTACTCCACTGAGCTAAAGCCAGGAGCTGGTATTATAATCCAGGTCTCCCATGTTGGTAGCATGGACACAATTACCTGAGCCATCACTACTTCTTCCAGGGTCTGCATGAACAGGAAGCTGGGCTCATGAGCCAGAGCCAGGGATGGAGCCAAGGCACTCCAGTCTGGCCTAGTTTGGAAGGCCAAACACCTGCTCCTGTTTGTGAACACTTATTATCACCTCTACAGATGGCTTCATCTGTTTCCTTATGTTAATGAGAAAGTAGATACTCAAGTCCTGTGTCACTTTCACCATTTGAATAACAATCAGGGTAAATGTTATAAAGAGGAAATAATTCTGGAAGAGTAAGAGAAAGAAAGTTAGCAAATACTGTCGAGTCAACAAATGATTTACAAGAAGAGGAGAACCATATAAACAAATGCAGCAAATGTCACATGGAGGATGGAGTAGAGGATTAAGGGGCTGGGGACCAGGAGACTGAGAACTGAACTCAGAGCTGCTATGCTTCCAGTGTCTGTGGGTGAACAGCCAGCTCTGAGGGCTAGAGCCATGTGGAAGATGAAGACAAAAGTTGACAGTGATTGAGCATGGAGAAGGAATAGATAGCACGCAGGAAGCCTGTTCAGTTCTCTTCAGGGACAGGAAGACAGTGGCAATGAAGGAGAATTAAAGCGATGATATGGAAATTGAAGCAGATATACTAGAATTAAAGCTGTGTTAGGCAGCTGCCCCTGGGGGAACTGTGAACTGTGGCAGAGAGAGCCAGGCAGTCCTCACTGCCTTGTAACAGGCTCAAACTAGTCTAGGAATTTGAAGCCTTAGTGCCAAGTGCCTTTCCCAGAGTCTCTAAAATCACACTTCACACCATGGGGACTGTCTCCCCTGCCTCCTAGGACAAAACCAACAAGTGTATAAGGAATTCACAGAAGGCTTTCTTCCTGCCCGTCTGGTGTAATATTTTCATTCCAAACAGAATGAAGTGCATGATGATGCCTGACTTTCTGTTTACACTGACACACGCATCTGATTCTCTGACTGTATTTTAAGCCCAGCCCCAGTGAAAACTCACCAAACAGCAACTCCAGCTGCCAGCCTACACAGTCAGCTGGCTGCTTCCTTGGGCAGTAGATTTAGGGGGTAGGTGCCTCTTACAAAACAATCAGGAGGTCAACTCATCAATGGGTGGGACTGACCAGGAAGGTGATGTATCCAA
This sequence comes from Sylvilagus floridanus, assembly GCA_949820135.1. Taxonomy (NCBI): domain Eukaryota; kingdom Metazoa; phylum Chordata; class Mammalia; order Lagomorpha; family Leporidae; genus Sylvilagus; species Sylvilagus floridanus. Next base: position 117,041,004 of record OX463238.1, on the reverse strand, counting down.
GGGCAAGAGGGAGGGCCACTGGGATTTTTTAAAAAAAGGACCTGTAACACTGTTATTGAATTAGAACTGGTAATTGAAGCTGGCCTATTGGCCTATTGGCACCATTACGTGATTCATGTACAGGGACTGGCTATAGAACTATTATTATACACAGGGCACTATAGTAGAGCCAGCAATGCATTTTTGTTTTTACAAAATTGTGTGAGATTAGCACTATAATCAATATTTTGAGAATAAGGAAACTGAAGTTATGGGAAGTGATACAATTTCCTTAACTTCAAATCCAGAGACTGGGTGTATCCAGCTCAGCTTATCCACTATACTATTTGAAGTCACTATAGCCATATTTTATATACATTTTTTGTCAAATATTTTGGGAATGGGGTTTCCCAGTGGGAAAGTGAAGAACCACATGTGGTAAAGAATAAGAGAGGATTTGGGGAATTGGAGCCAAATGTCACCCACAGGGCCCAGGCCCTGGAGTTAATCCTGACTTTAGGATTCCCAGCTAACTACCTTATGGAAGTACACACCATGGCACCCATGACACCAGAGCACCAAGAGAAATTAAATCAAATGATGAACTTGGCACTGCTGCTTCAACACTATCTTTCCTATTTTATGAAAGATTTTGTGATTGCCTACATCGGGAGCCAGCAAACCTTTTCTGTAAAGGGACAGCCTGCAAATATGCTTTGGTTTTGCTGGCTTAGTGGTCTCTGTTCCAGCTATTCAGCCCAACAGGTATCCTGTCAGAGCAGCTGTAGACAACCAGGTGGCCAAGGCTTTGAGCCAATAAGACTTTGTTCATTAAAACAGGTGGCAGGTGAACTTAGTTTGTGGGCTGCAGCTTGCTGACTTCTGACGTGCATTCCTGAGACGTTGAATGGTTAGGCAGCCTCTACTCTTCTGCTGGTCTGCACCTACTAGCACTCACAGTTTTGTGGAACCTGCTCCTTTTGATTCTAGACTGGCCTCACTGATTCATTTTCAACAGTAGAATATGGTGGAAGTGAGGGGATGCCACTACAGAATTTAGGCTAAAAAAGGCTGCTTTTGTCCTGAGGAATCCACAGTTTAAGAGTGAATATCCACCAGGGAGTATTCCAAACTGTCTCAGAATGGGGCTAGATAAAATTCCAAAGAAGGAAGCCCTAAACAGGGGCAGGTGTTGTGCCACAGCAGACAAAGCCTCTGCACGTGACCTTGTATCTCATATCAGAGCGGCGATTTGTGTTTCAGTTGCTTCAGTTCTTATCCATATTCCTGCTAATGTGCCTGGAAGGGCAGCGGGGGACAGTCCAAGTACTTGGGCTTGTGCCACCCGTGTAAGAGTCCAGATGGAGTTCCTAGCTCCTAGCTTTGGGCTGACTCAGACCTGCTGTTGTGGCTATTTGGGGACTGAGTCAGATGAAAATCTATCTCCCTCTCACTCTCTCTGTCACTCTGCTTTTCAAGTAAATAAAATAAATATTTAAAAATAAAAATAAACTAGGGTGATGACTGCAAGGCATTTACTAGGGGTGCTTACCTACTGAGTACTACAGCTTTGTCTTCACCACACATGGGGGAGAAGACAGGCGTTCTACTGAGGCACCTCTGCTGTGAGGGGCTCAGGGTGTGCAATTTTCATGAGGATTTAAGGCTTTTGGCTCAGAGATTGGTTTCTTTTAGTGTTTTGAACCTTATGTGGCCCTGGGAATGTTCAAGCCCCATCTTGGGCTCCAACCTGCTGGGAAAAACCTGTGGCTGGCTATTCACAGAGCTGGAGGGCTTTTTGAATTGATTCATCACTCAAATATGGAGGTTGTTTTAGGCCAATTTATTCCAGTTCAACACTCAGGATTACAGAATTCACTCTGGCTCAGACAGAACTCAATCTTACCTCTGATCTTTTTTTTTTTTTTGACAGGCAGAGTGAACAGTGAGAGAGAGAATGACAGAGATAAAGGTCTTCCTTTTTCCGTTGGTTCACCCCCCAAGTGGCCGCTAAGGCCGGCATGTTGCGCCCGGCACACGCTGCGCCGATCTGAAGCCAGGAGCCAGGTGCTTCCTCCTGGTCTCCCATGCGGGTGCAGGGCCCAGGGACCTGGGCCATCCTCCACTGCACTCCCGGGCCACAGCAGAGAGTTGGTCTGGAAGAAGAACAACCGGGACAGAATCCGGCATCCCAACCGGGACTAGAACCCGGGGTACCAGCGCTGCAGGTGGAGGATTAGCCTAGTGAGCCGCAATGTCGGCCTTATCTCTGGTCTTAATAAATAAACCAGAGCCCCAGAAAACACCCCTTTTCCACCTCCTGCAGGTCCTCACTGCCCCTTTTCCTTGATGTCATTTACCCTGTAAGTAGTCTCTAAGAATCCTTGATTTATTATTATTATTTCTATTTTAGTTTTTCCATCTTTCTGCTTCTCCCTTCCTCTTCTCCACCTCCTGCCTTAGAATTAATGTTGCTCATGCTTTTTCTGTGAATCTAGGTTTGCATTAGGATTCTCATTCTTATAAGTGCTGGATGTTATGAGCTCATGGCAAATATGACCCACATAATATATGTGTATATATTTATATGTGAATAATGTGCTTTTATATTTAAATTACCATGATTTAAGGTTTGTCTTGAGGGCATACTGGTGTTTTGTTATAAGCATTTCCCAAGATGTGCATGTTTTAGGAAATCCTCTGGCTTAGTGCCAAATCTGGGCTTTCACTCCGCAGTTATGTACACATGGGTGTAGCTCACAACACGTGCTCAGACTTGCTGTGGAACTTGACTCTGAAGACAGCCTATAAAAACTGAGAAAAGTCAATAAAATATCCAGGTGTTTTCAAACATAGAAAAATAACTTTGATAATAGCCTGGACAGCAATTCTCCTGGAATTTGGTGTTTGGGACCCCGTGCCTGCTCACACTTGTATTGTTAAGAACATTCTGTACCTGCTGAACAAGAGGCCTTGTAAGGCAAGAATGAGCTTCATTTCACCCGGTAGGTTTCCTGTAGCCTCTGCAGATTGCATTCTCTTCAACAGGCTGGTGCTCACTGTTGCAGGCTGACTGACTTACAGTGCCCTGAGGTTCCTCTTGAAGTCTTGCTTCATCAACCCTTTGGATGTGGACCTGTTTCCTAGGATGTGTGGAGAGAAGCACTTCCCAAAACCACATCTATTTGCTCAACAAAGAAATTAAGTCAGTTTAGACCACATGTTTGCAAAACATTTTATCTTTCCTCATTTTAATCTATCTAGCATTTTCTCTTTTTAAGATCACTAGCCCTATCCCCTCTACCTTTTCCCAATCTTGTTCTCCTGTTTCCTTCTATTATGTATTTGGTACAACCCAATAAATTTATCAGTCAAAGCTGAAATTAAAAGCCACAATATTAACCTTTCAAAAATTATATCTGGGGGCTGGCGTTATGGCGCAGTGGGTTAATGCCCTGGCCTGAAGTGTCAGCATCCCATATGGGCGTCAGTTTGAGACCCGGCTGCTCCACTTCCGATCCAGCTCTCTGCTATGGCCTGGGAAAGCAGTAGAAGATGGCTCTAGTCCTTGGGCCCCTGCACCTGCGTGGGAGACCCAGAAGAAGCTCCTGGCTCCTGGTTTCAGATCAGTGCAACTCCGGCCATTGCGGCTATCTGATGGAACCAGCAGATGGAAGACCTCTCTCTCTCTCTCTCTCTCTCTGCCTCTCCTCTCTCTGTATAACTCTTTCAAATAAATAAATAAATCTTTTTAAAAAATTATGTCTGTTTGTATCTGCAAGATTTAACCTTTTATTTCTATGGTAAAATAGTCCTAACATTTGTTGGGGCAAAAGTTTGGCAGCATAGTGCAGATAGGAAGCACTTTTACGGACTTGTTCATCTGAGTTGGAATGATATTTAGTCAGTTTCCCCTTGGTTTCTTGCTGGAGCTCAGTCCTCCTCTTGGTGCCATTCTGACTGTCTCCTGCCGCTGCATTTCTGTCGCCATGAGTCTCTTACCCCGTTGTTTCTGTCACGTGTGGGTTTTCTGCTGGGAAGAGCCTTCATGTCAGCTCTGGCTCTCTGCGTCTGAAGTCTCCTTCTTTCCTGCTCTGCAGCCAGCCAAGGCTGTTTCCAGCAGGGAACCCTTCCTCCTGTGGCTGTGCAACTGCCTGCCATGTTCCTCTGGCAAAGGACGAGCAGAACACTCAGCTGAAAGCCCTTCCTTTGAGGTCAGAAACCAGAGAATGTCGCCCACTCCTGTCCCAGCTACTCAACATAGGCCTGGGAGTAGCAGTGACAGCAATCACACACCCATTTCCCTCTCCTCCCATGAGTTTGTCTGAGATTCTGCACATAGGTGAGACCAAACACTATTTGTCTTTCTGTATCTAGTTTCTCTTACATGGCGTGCTATCTTCCAGGTTCATCCATGTTGTCAAAAATGTCATTGTTTTCTTTCTTTTTATTTTTAAACCTAGTGTTCCACTGGATAGATTACCACATTTTTGTCATTTACTCTTAAGTGGGTAGACACCCAGTTTGTAGCTATTGTGAACAGTGCTGCAGTGAACAGAGGAGTGCAATTAATTCTGAGATCCATTGTCAGCTCCTTTGAGAAATGCCCAAAAGTGGAATTGCTGGGTCATATGTTCTATTTTTTATTGTTTGAGGGACCTCTAGGCTGTTTTCTGCAATGTCTGTACCAACTTAAAGTCCCTACAACTGCGTCATGAGTTCTCTTTTCTCTATATCTTCATCAACACAATTTATAAAAACAGTAGCCATCCTATTGAAGTGATGTCTCATTGCAGTTTTAATTTGTGTTTTCCTGAATACCAGTGATATTGAGTATTTTTAATGTATCTGTTAGCAATTTGTTTTCTTTGGAGAAATATCTGCTCAAGCCCTTTGCCCATTTTTAAAAAAAAAAATCAGGGGCCAGCGCTGTGGCGCAGTGGGTTAACTCCCTGGTCTGAAGCACCGGCATCCCATATGGGAGCCAGTTCTAGTCCCAGCAGCTCCTCTTCCAATCCAGCTCTCTGCTATGGCCTGGGAAAGTAGTAGAATATGGCCCAAACCCTTGAGCCCCTGAACCTGCATGGGAAACCCTGAAGAAGCTCCTGGCTCCTGGCTTCGGATTGGCGCAGCTCCGGCCATCGCGGCCATCTGGGGAGTGAACCAGTGGATGGAAGACCTTTCTCTCTGTTTCTACCTCTCTCTGTAACTCTCTTTCAAATAAAATAAAATAAAATAAATCTTTAAAAAATAAATTAATTAATCTAAAAAATAAAAAAATCAGGTGATTTGCCTTTTTCTGTTTTGTTTTGCTGTTGAGTTATGAGTTCCTGATGTATTTTGGATGTTAACTCTTTTTCAGAAATATGGTTTGAAAATACGTCCCCATTCCACATTGTCTTTTTTATCAATTTTTTTTTTGATGAGTAGAATCTTTTTAGTTAAAAGGGAGGGAAGTGTAATGGGAAGTGTTTAGATTATGAGGGCACTGCCCTAATGAATAGATTAATACCATTATCATAGAATTAATTTCACAACTGTGGGAGTGAGTTCCCAGGAACATGCCCAGAGCAAGTGTTTAGCCTAGTGGCTAAGATGTTTGTCAAGATGCTTGTATCCCTGATGTGAGTAACCGGGTGCAGTAACGGACTCTGGCTCCTGATTCTAGCTTCCTGCTCAGGCAAGACCCCAGAAGGTAGGGTGATGGGTCCCACAGTCGGGTTCCTGCCACACACACGGGAGATCTGAATTGAGTTCCCAGTTGTGGATTTGGCCCTGACCTAGCCCCAGCTGTTGTGGGCATACAGGAAGTGAACCAGTGGATGGGAGACCTCTCTCTCTCTGTGTCTGTACCTCTGTCTGTAACTCTGCCTTTCAAATAAATAAACTAAATCTTCTTTTTTAAAAAGACTTGTTTAAAAAAAGATGCCCCTCTTATATACTCTCTTGCCCTCTCTTTTCTCTCCCACCAAAGGCTGACGTAGCAAGAAGGCTCTCACCAGATGCGGCCCTTTGATCTTGAGCTCACCAAACTCAAGAACTAAGAGTGAAATAAAGTGATGTTCATTACAAATTTCCCAGCTTGCCAAGTTCTGTTATAGCAGCACATGACAGTCTGAGATTGGCCCAGCCATTTGGATAGTGAACCAACAGATGGAAAATCTCTCTGCCTGTCTGTCTCTTCCTCTTTGTCCCCAATGCCTTTCAAATAAATTAATATTTAACAAAGTCTTTCTTTTTAAGACTTTTTTTCTTATATAGGCTAGTTAATCAAATAAATGAGAAGGCTGTTTATTTCCCTATCCTGCCTTTTATTTTCTCTTCCTCAAAGTTCTCAGCTTCCTCTGTCCACCTCCTTACCTTCCCTAGGAAGACAAAGTCACTCTACTGGTGTGGAAGAATCCAGCATCAGCCCCTCCTTGAGACACAAAGAGAGGTGACCACACATGTTGATCACTACCACAGGCATGAGGTAGAACAGGAAAGAAACCAGTGCTGCTCTGTCTGCTGAACAAGGAGATTCCAGCACTCAGGGAAGTGAGAAGCAATGGAGTAATCTGGGAAGTATGTCCTTCCTCACCCTGGGTTAAGACTGTGTACTCCTCAAAACATGCACCAGCCCTGCGGGATTATCCAGATGGTCCACCTAGCAGGTTCAACAGCCACAGAAGCTCACGCATCCATCCCAGCCCTGGGGAGCACATGTGGAGGGGTCTGGGGTAGGGAGACACTGCGGTCCGGATAGGGTACCACGGTGGGCTCAGCCTCACCAGGCTAGGTGGTCTCTGGAACTTGAGGGCCACACAGCACCAGCAACTGTCCCGCTGCAGCTCTTGGAGGCCACATTAGCCTGTTCAATACAACGCAGAGGGGCTGGGCCAACTGAGCAGCTCCCCTCACTGTGAGAAAGAGGGAGGTTTCTCTAGAGCGAGGCAGTGAATGAAGGGGACAAACCAGCATTGAGATTTAGGTGGCACAGAGGAGAGCCCGCTGGGGAAAGAGTAGCTCCTAGAGGGCTTGAATGGGGATGGGCATCTGGCCTAGTGGTTAGGACCCCTGTGTCTCCTATCACAGAAGCTGGATTCCACCCTGCCTCTGCTCCTGACTCCAGCTTCCTTCTAATGTGCACTCTGGGAGGCAGCAGACAAAGGCTCAAGTAATCAGGTCCCTGACACGCAAGTGAGAAATCCAGATTGTCTGGCTCCTGGCTCCAGTCTGGCCCAACCCTGGCTGTTGGGGGCATTTGGGGGCCAGGGTGAACTAGAGGATGGAAGAGTTCCGTCTGTCTGTGTCTTTCAGATAGTAAGAATAAATGGGGACTTGAATAAAGATGTTTTCCTTTTGGAATCTCAAGACAGCATATTTTTACTGTTTGTAGTTTTCATCTTTTCCTAATGAAATCTCCAGGAACTTCAGTGAAACACTGTGTTTGTACTGGACATGTCTAGCGCCTGAGTGATAAGCACTTTGAGAACCTATAGTGAGGGCAAGGTGTTCATGGCTGCCTGTGTGCTTCCGAGGAGGGAACACTACCAGTTGTGTGCATATGACCATATAGACAGGCATGGCCTGCAGCACATCAGTGCTGGATAAAGCTCGAGGCACCTGGAGTGGAGGGGTAGGAGTGGGAACTGACTTTGAGCTTCAGGCTGTGGCTGTCAGCTCAACAACAGCTGCACTCGGTGATCTTCATGGAACCCCGAAGGATTCAGACACCTAACTCAGATCCTCACAACGGGTGACTTGGAAAATTTGAAATTTGGAAGCTTCCAAGATGGGACTGGGAATTAAAGGAAGATGATTCCTCTGGCTTAGCGACTCTGACCTGCTGGTGACTAGCAGGCAGAGTCTGCACACCTCGAGTCTCCTCCCTGTAACAACACAATGACAATAGAGAAGTGCATGCTCCCCATGACGTGCACCACACCTAGTGTCCAATGTCACCCTGGGCATTTGGGCCTGTGAGTCATCCTGACTCCTGGCTATCAGCTGGCCAGGCAGCTGTGGATTTCAGGAAACCCTCGCTGGCTCACTCAATGGCTTCTGTCTGTTGGGGAAGACCAGTCTGCCGTGTCCTCTGTCTCGAGGTGTGAATTTGTGCCCTGGCGTCTAGGTAGCCCTACTGGCTGCCTCTAGCCCCAGTCATGCTGTCATCCACAGTGCTTCCCTCAGCAGGAGGGAGGACACATGAGTCCTGGGAAAGGAATCAGATAAGGAAGCACACCCTGCTTCGAGGAAGAAGGGAGGTGGAGGCATGGCGAAACAGAAATCACCAGTTGTGTTCATCAGTGGTGCTGCCTCCCAGGACTTCCTCCATTCCAGAAAATTTCCCTGCTTCCAGGTTCAGCCCACACCCTGGGGCACTCCTTGGAGAGCTGGAGATTTGTGTCACTGTTAGCTGTTCCACCTGTCCTTTTACTGCTCCTCTACCCAGCCTTGCAGCCAATGCTTCCCTCTACCACCTTCTCCTCCTGCTGCAGGTGGCCAGAGAGCTGGAGTCTTTGGTCTTCCCCTCACTCTGGTGGGGCTCATGCAAGTCATACTTCTGGATGGCAGCCACTGGGCTCCCTCTTAACTGCCCTCTCTACTTCCCCTCCTTCCCTCCCTCTTTCTTGCCTCCTGCTTTCCTCCCTCCCTTTCTTCCTTCTTCCCACAAATGCAAAATAAACATGGCGTGAAGGGTTCAGGAAGGAATGGTGTACATGCTGCAGGATCTGGCTGGCCCTGGAGTCAGATGGTAGGTCATCGTACGACAGAGTGAGAAACAGCTGCTCCAGGTGTGTTCCTGCAGAAGATGAAGCTCAGGACTCCTGGCCTCATATGGGCCTCAATGTCAGCTTTCAAAGAAAGCATAGTTAAAGTGTGGGACCCAAAGAGTGAATGGGGAAAGTTGAGTGATGTTCTGGGCAAAGGAAATGGAGACGGAAAATCTGGGAAGTGGCAAACAGCATGGGAGTTCAGAAACTTAAAATACTCTTGACCATTTGGAACTTACCAGGGCAGCAGTTATGGCTGTTGAGTTTAGTGGGGGGCTTTGATAGCAAGGCATCTTGGAGGCCACATCAGGTAGTTTGGGATAACCTTGTCCCTTGGAGGTTACATGCATTGTACACCTGGGTGTTCACCTGCACATACTTGTATACCAAGTTGCTGGGCAGACCTGGTCTGAGCCCTGTATCTCCAGGGTCCTCTCTCTCTCTCTGGTAGCCACAGTGACTGCCCAGCCCTCACCTGTCAGTAGGGAAGGCCACTCCTCTGTGAATGCTCAGGCTGAGATGGGACAGGCACGTGTTTCACTGCAGGTGGGGCCCCATGACAAGTCACTGGCAGGTGATGTGATACACACTTAGTGTCTCACAGGGAGGAAGCCTGGAGACTGCAAGCTTGTCTGATTTCCAGCTGTCCCGGGGACAGTCAGGACTTGAGTGATCTCTTCATTGTGTTCTGGGGAAGACCGACAGCTGCTTCTCCTTAGTCAGAGGGATGCAGGGGAGGACCATGGTGTGGGTGAGACCTAGGGGTCTCAGAGTCCTCAGCTGAGTTCATGGCAGAGCAGGTTCTTTGTGTGTGTGTGTGTGTGTGTGAGAGAGAGAGAGAGAGAGAGAGACAGAGACAGAGACAGAGAGACAGAGAGAGAGAGCTCTATGGAGGGTGATTCCAAAAGAGAGGTTTATAATATTTTGAGCTATCGCAGCATTATTGTTAAAGTGTGCATCCTGCGGTCCCTTAACAGGTGTGTTTCAAAGGTTTTTCTTGTTCGTTTTCTTACAAACCCATCTCATCCCCTTACTTTCTAGCACCTCCACAGGCAGTGTCACTCCAGATGGTAAACAAATGATCCTCGTAACTGAGCTATACTGCACCCCACCCCATAGGGTTAACATGTCCAGTCTGTCGGTGCAGCTGAGGGGGTGGCGGCTGGTGGTACTAAGCCTCCTTCAGCGATGATGGATGGGACAGAGCCCTATCTCTCAGCCTGCTCTCAAGGATTCCCACAAGTGGTGGATGAACTCTAGAAGGTCATAGTCATGAAGACTGAGAGAGGGACTGGTTCATGCCGTTTGGTAAGAAGTCTATCCAGGGAGCCTGCATTTGTGGCACAGCAGGTTAAGGTGCCATCTGTAACATGAGCATCCATGTCAATCTGGCTGCTCAGCACCCTGCTAATGCACTGGGAAAGCAGCAAATGAAAAACCAAGTACTTGGGTCTCTGCCATCCATGTGGGAGACCTGGGAATCTGGGAAGTAAACAAGTAGATGAGACCCCCCCCCCTTTTTCAAATTAAAAAAATAAATCTGTTAAGAAAAAGTCCATTCAGACTATAACTGTACCCCAAGATGGCTTGTATAAATGTCTACATGAGCATGCACGTGTACTTTGATGGCTAAATTGTTCCTCCTTTAGAGTATTCAGATGTGACAGGTGCTATGTTTACATTGAAAAAATCATCTCAAATCACTTTTCCTGAATTAAATTTCAGGAAGTTTTAAACTTTGGACAATAAAATGGATCACCCATAGAATCCCATACTCTAGCCTCAAAAAGAGTTTCCTCTGTCCTTTGTCATTCTAAATGGATGAATATGGAATTTACACCCAAATTGCAAAGGTGGGGCTTGAGTTTCAGTGAGGCCTAGAGTACCTGGACCATGAACATGGGCTGAGAACTCAGGCACTGCGATTCCAAGGTCAGGGTCTGCTTGCATTTCAGCTTGCTGCTCACCAGAGAGGACAGTTTGGCTAAAAGAACCCCAGGTCCCTTTGATCTAAGCATCTGTCACTGAGCGACAGGGGGCAGCAGCGTGAAAGGCCAGAGGAGGAGGAGCTTCCAAAGCTCCCCAACCTCCCACTTTTAGTCACACTGCCTCCCGTTACAGGTGGGCAGCTGAAGCCATGGACGATGGGTGGACGGCCTGCTCTGCTGTGAGGTGGTGCAACAGGAGGAGCTGACAAGGACTTTGTCTCCCTGTCTGGATAGATTTCAGATGACAGGACCCCAATCATGGGGGAGTGGGAATTTGAGGAGCAGAAGGGCTGGGAAATCTTGAAGTTGTGAGACAAGAGATGAGGATATGGGTTTCATTCTGTGACATGGAAGACGTGGCTATAGGCACAGTGGGAGGTCCCAGGCTTCCCTGGTGACACCTGCTCCAGCCCTTGGGTCAGAGGGGATGGCAGTGGAGTGCTGAGAGGACCTGCGCTTGAAGCTTGGACTGATTTACTCATTCACTCATGCACTGTACATGTATCATTCTTGGCTGTGCACTATGATGGCTGCCTAGGAGAAGTCCCATAACTAGCAGAGAAATTTGCATGTAAATGACTAATGACAGTGCATGACATATCCCATAACACGGGTGCATCCAAGGCCCAGGGGTCCAAGGACAGCACTGTCCACTCTGTGCCAGGGGTGTGCTATGGGGAAGCAGGAAGAGGGCCGGGGTGCCGCTGTGTGGGGAAGCTGGTTCTCCACTCATCAGGTCGTTCCAGGAAAGATGAGAGCCCCAGGGAAAGGATACCAACTCAGTGCACACACAACCCCTGCTGGGCCCAGCCTGGCCTCTCCTGCCCCACAACAGCCAGGGACACTCCAGGCCCCCAAGTTTCAGGGTACATCCTGCTCCCAGTACCAGTCCTACCAAGGGAAGAGACACTGGGAGCTGAGTGCGAAGTGTGTTGGGATGAAGACTAGGCAGATAAATCCCAAGAGAGTGAGGCCTAGGCCAGTGAATCGCAAGAGGAGAACAAACACGCAGGCTGACTTCTTTCTTAGTCTCCAGGTAGTCCTCTGGGAGGCAGTCACAGAGCCCATCAAGGACCTTGCTGGAACCCCTGTGCTGAGCTGCCCAGAGCTCAGAGCTTCTCACCATCCTCCCCGCCGTGTTCAGCATGGGGCCACCCCTGGAGCCACAGTTCCAGAGGGCAGGGAATCCAATGGCAGGCTCTGCTTTGCATAGGCAGGCCAGGATCAGCGGCAAAGGCACCGGGAGAGCCTAGCAGGCATAGGCGGTCGCAGCGCGCCCTCTGGTGTACAGTTTTGACATTGACGGCCTGCTCTTCGTCAAGGTCATTTCTCTCTAGTGGCCTCCAGTTCTTTGTGACAGTCCCTTCACTCCTGCCTCCCCCACGCCTCAGCAAACACTCAGGAGGCTGTACTGTATCAGGCAGTGTTGAAAGCTCCTTTTCCGTGTTTATGGAGGTTACACACATACTTCTGGAGAATCCTCCCATTAAAGGGGTAAAACTATCTTCAGCATAGGCCAGACTATGACCAGTTCTTACAAATGTGAAGCAGCACAGCTTTGGGCCATGGGTACAGTCCCTGCTGGGGGGTTCCTGCACAAGCTCTCACCTGCAACAGGGACGGATCCTCCACCCTCCTTAGCATCACTGAAGAAGTGAGATCCTGCACCTGCTTGCTGGTGGGCTCTGATATGCTCAGAGATGAGCCCTGTCTCCTTTGATTTTTGAGGAGCAAGAGTCCCAGAGTAGAGACTGAATGGCTAAGGCGTGTGATCAGCACAAAGTGTGGAAGTTGTCCCAGCCCCGCTCATTTCTGGGCACAAGAACTCCTTTGTGTGATTGCCTGTCTTGGGTGGACGGACTGGTGTGCTTGGGCTGAAGATGCCTGCCTGCTCTGAAGCGTGGAGATTTGTGTTTCACTTGGGAACCAAGACTTACCCTGGGGTCAGCACTTCCCACCTCCAGGCAGATGCAGCAGGGCAGGAAGCCACTCCCTGGACCACTGAGGGAGGACTCAGCAGAGAAACCTGCACCCAGGAGAAGTTCTGCTCTGTCTCACCCCAGGGATCTGATTGGATTTAGACAATTCAAACAAAACAAAGAACAGTAGTGGATTTAGAAAAGACTTGGAGAAGCCAAACTAATTACGCCAAAAATCAAGACCGAAGCTGGAATTCCAGACAGGAACCCAGAAGTACATACCCTCAGTACCTCTAAAGGAGGGTTGACTGATTCGCAAGGAAACTGGGTTCAGGCCATGAATAGAAATGAGAAGACACAGTATCTGGTCAAGCTCTCTGTTTGTCTAGAGAACTCTCAGCTCATGCTCTCTTAAATGCCAGCATGTTTCCTTTTATTATGTTTTGGCTTCCTTCCCTGGAGTTAATACTCTCTACTCTTGGGTTGACTGGCTCAAAGATATTTTGTGTGCAACAAATTAGAGCAGGATACAGAGAAGATCAAAGAGGAAGGCATTGTAAAGCATCAAGGCACCTTCATGAGCACAGCTCCTACTTTGCTTCTTTCCCAGCAATGTTATTTAGCAGGAACACAGAAGGAACGCCTGCTTGCTTGGGCGCACAGGAGTCTACTGATGGGTTGCTAACTTGGGAGCAATTTCCTTGGCATTACGACTTTCACTCTTCTTCCATTCCTAAAGTAGAACTGCTCTTACTTACTCCACACTCTGTGAGAGTGTTTATTAATCTTTTGAGATAACCTACGAGTAAATGTTCGAAAACAATGACATCCTATTTAGATGTGACCTGTTACCCAGGAAGGTCATGAGAAAGATGCAAAGACTGTGGCATGTGACAGTCTGGGTAAGCAAGGAGGGTTTCTTGCTGGCTTTGATCAGAAGGATGTCTTGCAAGGAAAAGTGACCAGGAGATGGACAGTGTTTCCCTCTGAAGATATATTTGGAGCTCAAGTTCTGGTCTGCACCTTTGTCTGAGGGTATGATGTACTATCTGGAACAGAGTAAGGCGGTGGAATATTACAAAATTCTGAGACATGCATTAAAAAAAGCAAAAGAGGCAAAAAGAAAATGGCAAAGAACCTTGGTGCTAGATTCATTCAACAAATATTTGTTGAGTAAACATTGTCAACCACACATTCTTTTAAGCCTTGGAGGATCTCAATATCTCTGCCTTCAAGGGCTTACACTTTCCGTCCCAAATCTGCCATCCTTGTCTTTGCCTTCTTCCACTCTGTTCGATGTACAGCATCTATTCCAGGGGTCTGAGCAAATGTCACCCTTTTTCTCACCAGAATGGCAGAAAAAAAGTCTGCAGGTTCCATGTTGCATACGGCAGATGGTATTCCTAATTCCAGGTGGAATATCTCCTACGGATGCAACAGACAGATCTGATATTTAATTCATACAGAGTGAAGAATTATGGATGACCCAGCCCATACCCCAATTCCAAATATATACTGCATTCCTAATGAAGGTAAATGTCAGTTCCAGTCTAAGTGGGATGTGGTTTCTTAGCTTTAAAATGGGAACAATTATTTACATCTCAAATGGTGCCAGGAGGCTCATTTGCTTGAATGTATGCAAGATCCCCAGGTCCTAAAAGTGGCTAACTGTTAACCTCAAGGTTCTCAGGCTCCCTGGTGATGGATATGCATTAGTGGAAAGCAGAGAGGGCTTTGGAAAACAGGATGAAATGATGGATGGTGGGTTCTGATTCTCAGCATGGGACCCAAGTTTTAATTTTATGTCCTACAATGAAAGAGAGAAGATAAGTCTTCCCATCATGACTTGTGGGCTTATCAAACAAGTGCAAACACCTGATGTTCCCATAAGGATGGCACTTTGAGAGAGGGGATGGCAAGAGGGGTCTTACTTATGTCAGGCCTGCAAATGTTACACATTGTGACTATGAAAACCAGCCACCACACAGCAGGCTCACATGGTTATGAGGGCCTTGCACAACATCTGGATGCTTTTGGGCCAGCATCATCCCAGCCCAGCCACTAGCCAGATGGGATGTAGCATGAAGAGGCAGATTCCACCCCCACTGCAGAGAGAAGAGCCACCAGACCAGCGGTCTGAGATCCTACATGCTTCATCTCACTTCTTAATAATCCACCATATTTCCTTGATAATCTCTCCAATTCATTTAATCAGTTATACCTCAGTTTTCTCATCTGTAAAACAGATAATCCAGGGGAGGTGGAGGAATATTACTGTTAATGTGAAGACCTGTTGTGACCACAGTTATTCATAGTGTTGCAGTAAACAACTTTTCTCTAGAGCTTGGTTTCCTGGGAGTGTAGGGCTGCCATAGAAGAGCTGATTCCCCCCTGTAGGGCTGACATTAAGTGTCTGTAACTTCCTCCTGAGAATCTGTCTCAGCCTGCAGTGAATTCTTCCCCTTTGTATCAGAGCCTAGATACCATTTGTCCTGTATTGACCCTTAGAACACACAATTTAGCTTCCAGAAAGCTCCTCCAGGGGATATCACATGGTGCAGGATTGAGCCCCAGAGTAGCTCACCTGCACTCAATGCCAGCACTTGGGCACAGCTCCTCCCTGTCCACACACGGACCCCACACATGGATCACACATAAATGGGACTCCCCAGGGCCTCCCAGGAGACATTTACCTGAGCTTGTTTGAGTCAGACAGAAGAAAACAGCAAAAACAAAGAGGACCTTCATGTTTTAGGGTTCCCTCGGCACTCCCTGCCCCTCTGTGCAGAGGAGCAAATCTGGGAGAGGGAGTGTCAGACGTAGCATGGGGGAGGCACACGATGGGGCCTTTATAGGCGTTGGAGAACACGAATCAGGAATGAACAATTTTATCTGCTCTGCTGAGTAAGGCTGTGGGCAGAAGGAGCTGGACACTCTTCATTTTCTATCTAAAAATAGGATTCTTGGAATTCAAAGAGGCAGTGATTGGCCAGGAACATGGAATATGGAGATCAAAAATAAGAAGGAATCAACTCTGAGGAGTGGCAACTTAGTGCCAAGTACTGTGCCAGGTAATACTTCTGTAAAGACATGCTCCCTGCTTGCAAAAGTTGTTTAGCTGGGCAATGTCCATCAGGACTAAACACATGGAGAGTCTCTGACTCAGAAACATCACCCCAGGTGTATCCCCAACCAAAACACAGGCCCAGGTGCACCAAGAGACATGCAAGAGAATGTACAATGTCTAAGCATTTATTACAGTCAGTAGAACACAGTCCCAGTACTGTGTTGTGATGGTAAATAAACAAGTAATGTATTGTTGTATAGCAATGATTATTCAAAATGTCATCAGTACCAAGAAGAGAGATGAACCTTACAAATATTATTCTGAGTGGGAGAAAAAGGCCAAATACAACCCACCACATTATTCCAAAAATCTGGCAAAGCTAATTGCCAAAAGTCAAGACATTGTCTGCTTTAGGGGAAGAGGATAGACTCCTCTATCATTTGACAATCTTGTCCATTTGAGGAGGTGACCATCTACTGGGGGCAGGGAGGCCCCAGAATTACAGGTATGGGTGGATCTGAATCAATATAGAGCTTTGCAGGGCTCTGGGATGATGCAGAATAGAGATCACTGAAAATGAGTGATGTAGGGCAAATCTCCTAATGGGTGATGCTCAGATCCCAGTTGATGCAACCTCTACTAGATCTTAGTCCCAGGATCCCTTGGATTCACTTCCTGAAAATTCTCTTAGTTGAAAGTGGAAAGTGAAATGCCAGGCTTCTTCCTGTCTCAACCCCTCAGGTCTTCATGACAACTGCTCCTAGCTTCCTATTCCCTCTTCCAGAGGCTCCCTAGATGCACAAAAACCTCTGTGAGTCTACACCCCAGTTTTTCTGTAAATGACAATAGACTATCCATATTATTCCAGACTTGCCTTTCTTATTGGGGACTTTCAGAGGTTACACAATCATAACATGTCCGATAGCCTACTGTCCACCTTATTTATCCAGTCCACAGCAAACATGGTCAACTGTGAGTATTACTCAGGAAACTTATGTTTGGAAAGGGAGACATCAAACGTGGCCCAGAACTTCTGCATGAGTAACAATGTTGGCAGCTGAGGAAGCTGGGAATCAGGTTTTTGTATAGAAGTTCACAGATCTGGTAAGAAATACAGAGACAAAGAGCCTGATCAAAGGATACTCTGATTCACAGGCCTTACTGTACCTCGTAAAAGTACCTGTGATCAGTGAAATAAAGAGCTGGTTTCTTGAAAAAATAAGCAAAATTGACACATCATTGGATCAACTAACAAAAAAAGAGAGAAGATCTAAATCCATAAAATCAGAGATGGAAAAGGAAATATAGTAATAGATATCACAGAAATAAATCATCAGGAATTACTACAAAGAGCTATATGCCAATGAGCTGGAAACCCCAGAAGAAATGGATTCCTGGACACACACAATCTACCAAAACTGAGTCATGAAGACAGAAAATCTAAACAGACTCACAAACAAGCCAGAAATTGAATCAGTAATGAACAACAAAGAAAAGCCCAGGACCATATGACTTCACTGTTGAATTCTACCAGAAAATTAAATAATTAATTTCAGTTCTTCTCAGGTATTAAAAACAATTGAAAGGGAGTGAATCCTACTAAACTCCTTCTATTAGGCATCAGCTCAATTCCTAAACCAGAAAAAGAAACAACAAAGAACTAGAACTATAGATCAATATTTCTGATGAACATAGATGCAAAATCCTCAACAAAATACTAGCCAATTGAATCTAATAACACATCAGAAAGATCATTCACCGAGATCAATTGGAATTCATCCCAGTATGCAGGGATGGTTCAACATCTTCAAATCAATCAATGTGATACATCACATTAATAAATTGAAGAACAAAAGCCAAATGATTAACTTAATAGATGCAGAGAAAACATTTGATAAAATACAACATTCTTTCATGATGAAAACCTTAAGCAAATTGGGTATAAAAATTTTTCCTCAATACAAATAAGGCAATTCATGACAAATCGACAGCAAGCATCTTATTGAACAGGGAAAAGTTGGAAGCTTTCTTACTAAGATCTGGAACCAGAGAAGGATACCCACTCTCACTATTGTTATTAAATATAACCCTGGAAGTTTAAGCCAGAATCATTAGGCAACAAAAAGAAATCAAAGGGATTCAAATTGGAAAGGAAGAAATCAAATTATCTCTATTTGCAGATAGCATGATCCTCTAAACAGGGGATCCAAAAGACTCCACTAAGAGTCTATTGGAACTCATAAAAGAGTTTTGTAAAGTGGCAGGATATAAAATTAACACATAAAAGCGAATAGCCTTTGTATACACATACAATTCCATAGCTGAGAAAGAACTTTGAAGATCAATCCTATTCACAATAGCCCCCCAAAATTAAATACCTTGAATAAATATAACCAAGGAGGTCAAAGATCTCTATGATGAAAACCACAAAACATTAAAGAAATAAATAGAAGACACAAAAACTGGAAAAAAAAACCTCCATGTTCACGGATTGGAATGATCATTATCATCAAAATGTTCATACTATGAAAGATTCAATGTGAGCCCTATCGAAATACCAACCTGTTCTTCTCAGATATAGAAATGATGATGCTGAAATTCATATGAAAACACAAGAGACCCCCAATAGCTAAAGCAATCTTACAAAACAAAAATGGAGCTGGAGGCTTCACAATACCAGATTTCAAGACATACTATAGGGCAGTTATAATCACAACAGCTTGGTACAGGTACAAAAACAGATGGATACATCAATGGAACAGAATGGAAATTCCAGGAATCAATCCATGCATGTACAATTAACTGAACTTTGAAAAAGTAGCTAAAATCAATCCCTGGAGCAAGGACAGTCTTTTCAACAAATGATGCTGGAAAACTGGATCTCTACATCCAGAAATATGATGCAAGACCCCTCCCTTACACCTTATACAAAAATCCACTCAAAATGGATCAAGGACCTAAATCTATGACCTGATACCTTCAAATTAGTAAAGAACACTGGGGAAATTCTGAAAGACATTGGCATAGGCAAAGACTTCTTGGAGAAGCACAGGCAATCAAAGCCCAAATTGGCAAATGGGATTATATCAAGCTGAGAAACGTCTGCACTGCAAAAGAAACACTCTTCAAAGTTAAGAGGTAACAGATAGAATGGGAGAAAATATTTTCAAACTATGCAACTGATAAAGAATTAATATCCAGAATCTACAAGGAGCTCAAGGAACTCAACAAAAACAAAATAAACAATCCAGTTAAGAAGCAGTCAAAAGACTTGAACAGGTGTTTTTCAAAGAGGAAATTCAAATGGCCAGCAGGCAGATGAAAAAATACTCAGGATCACTAGTCATCAGGGAAATGCAAATCAAAACCACAATGAGGTTTCATCTTACCCCAGTTAGAATGAATCTAATGCAGAAATTAAGAAACAACAAATGCTGGTGAGGATGTGGGGAAAAAGGTACCCTAATCTGTTGGGGGTGGGAATGTAAACTGGTGCAGCCATTGTGGAAGACTAACTGAGTACCTAAAATGTAGTCTATAGGAGTCAAATTGACATTTTGAGATTTGATGATTTTTTAAAGATTATTCATTTATTCTAAAGTCAGAATTACACACAAAGAGAAGGAGAGGCAGAGAGAAAGTGAGGTCTTCCACCCACTGGTTCACTCCCAAATTGGCTGCAACAGCCAGAGATGCGTTAATCCTAAGCCAGGAGCCAGGAGCTAGGAGCTGCTTCTTGGTCTTCCATGTAGGTGCAGAGCCCCAAGGACTTGGGCCATCTTCTACTGCTTTCCCAGGCCATAGCAGAGAGCTGGATTGGAAGTGGGGCAGCCGTGACTTGAACTGGCACCCAATTCTTTATTTAGTGTAGGGTTAATCTTATGAGTATAAAGTTAACTGAAAATATGTCTTGGTAAAAATTAAGAATGTTAATAGTAGAGGGAAGATACAGAAGCATGGGAGCATTTGCAGGAGGGAGGGTAGAATGGGAAGTATCACTCTGTTCCTGAATCTGTGTATAGGAAATGCATTAAATGTCTATACCTTTAATAAATAAAGTTAAGAAAAATATCTATGCAAATAGAACTTTAGAAGAAATTTTCTGAGAACTGCAGGCTGCTTTAGCCTCTCTGCTAGAGTAAGTAAAAACAACAGAACACACACACACATACAAACCCAGTTACCCTAAATGATAATCATGACTAAGTGGTGGTAAAATAGTTATGAAGTTATATGTGGATATGTACTGATGAAAGTCAGTAACAGTAAACCTGTTAGGATTTGAAATTCTTTCTTTGTGAAGTAGTCCTGAACATATTTATGAAATCTCTTTTTCAAAATGCACAAACAGTTACATTTTGCCTTCAAGAAATTTAATTTCCACATCAAGGTCATTCCCTTAGTTCGAGGTTTTCACCCAGTAGTTATAATTTTGAATGGATCTTTGCATTGACAACATGTAGTGATGATACAGGAATTGCTTTATAAAAAATCTGTATGTCTGAATGTATGGGCCAATCATAAAGTTACCTTGGTAAA
The DNA here is from genome assembly GCA_949820135.1 of Sylvilagus floridanus. NCBI lineage: Eukaryota > Metazoa > Chordata > Mammalia > Lagomorpha > Leporidae > Sylvilagus > Sylvilagus floridanus. The sequence continues at coordinate 117,020,756 of OX463238.1, read as the reverse complement.
TGAAGCAATAAAATGCACATTTTACACTTTATATACACTTTTTTCTATTTATTTAGCACATTATTTAGAAAATATATTAAGGTAGATGTGGATGATATATTTTGCTTTGCATCATGGCATCTGATATAATAGTTGTGAAATTGTAGTTTAAAAGATTTTGTATAGTTTGGAAACTCTAAGCTAGGCTCCTTTGCAAATCACATTCATTTTATCAAAGAGTTTGTTTGTATCCACCTTCCCTTTCAGACTTGAACTTATTTGTCCCAGTCACAGACTATGAAAAGAAAATCCTGGAGAAAAAAAAAATTAAGTAGATCTGGGGAGAAAGGCATCCATGCCATTGCAAAGAAGAGCAACCAGACCATCAAGCTCATTGACTGGTTTCATTCATATCTCTTCATAGATTCACATACTTGTGTGGTGGGTAAATATAGAGCTCAGTCTTTCCAAACACACAAGTCACTGTACTCCTGCACTGAAAACGACAGTGACAGGTGCTGAGATGATAGACATCCTGGGTTTCCAAACAATAGAAGAGTAGCTCATTTTATAATATATAAAAAGACGACTGCAGCACACTTTAACAAAACAAGTAAGCAACGCAAGTTAAAAACAGGCATTTCTCAAAGCATATATAAAAAGTTAACAACTGCATGGAAAGATGCTCAACATCATTAATCTTTAGGGAAACATAAATCAAAACCCACAAGATGTCACTTCATAGCCACGTTGATGGCAATAAAAAAATAACAAAACCTGAAAATATCCAAGTTTACATTTCTAGTTAGAGTGCAAAGTTATACAGTGGTTGTGGAAAGGTGGGACGACTCCCCAGTAAGTTAAACAGCTAATTACCACATGGCCCAACAAATCTATTTCTGTTGCATACAAGGGGCACTTCAAAAAATCATGGAAATGCAAATTAAAAAATTATTTTGGTACACATTTTTTTAAAAATCCATGCATATGATGGCTATCTAATAACTTCATGGAGAATGTATATTATGAAAAATTATGAATTCATTTCAAAATACTTGCACTAAAATAAACTTGTTTCTAATTTCATTCTTTGAGAACTTAAAAATGGTTGTTTACTTATGTTTATTTGAAAGGAAGAGCAACACAGAGAAAGAGCATCAGAGAATGCTTCCATATACCAGTTTACTCCCCAAATGTGCACAACGCCTGGGGCTGGGCCAGATTGAAGCCTGAATCTGTGTATACTCCATCTGTATCTTGTATCCTTAAGTTGGTGGCAGGGACCCAGGTACTGAGCTAACTGGATCCAAAGCAGAGGAGCTGAGGATGTGGGAACCACCACCTCCTACCTTTCATAAACATTGAAGTACCCTATTTCATAAAAGCAATGGTACAGCTATTCAAAAAAAAAAGTGTATATGTGGACATTGATGGCAGCATTATTTACAATAGCTAGAAAGTAGAAATGAAAATGTGGATCACTTGGTGAATAGATAAGCAACAAATTATAGTAGCTCCATATAATCAATATTATTCAGCCTTAAAATGGAATTCAGTGTTAACCCATGTTACAAGTGAATAAAGCTTGAGAAGTTATGATTCAGTGAAACAATCCAGGAATAAAATGTTCCACATTGTATGAGTTCACTTACATGAAATGTGCAGACCTGGCAAATCTATGGGAACATAAAGCAAATTCGTGGTTGGTAGTGACTGAACAGGGAGAAGGAGAATTGGGAATGCCTGCTGTACAGGTGTGTATTTCCTCTTGAGCAGGTGTAAAAGTCCTGGAACTAACCACTGATCATGCGTATACAGCATTGTTAATGTCCTTAATGCCACTGAATGGATTTTAAATTAGTCAATTACTTATTTTGTGGTTTACCACAAAAACAAAACCGACATTGAGGAGATTTTTATATTTTTTATTTATGTAAGGTGAATAAATTTCACGTATTTCTTATATACAGATTCAGAGCGTAGTGATACTTTCCACACTACCCTCCCTCCAGCCCTCACTCTCACCCTTCCTTCTCCTTCCTTTCTTCTTCTTTCTTTTAATTTTTACAATGACATGCTTTGTTTATTTTATAATCCTAAGATTAATCATAATTGACCACTAATTAAATAATTCAACAAATAGTAACAATGAAAAAAAAACCCTACTGTTCCTCAACAGTAGGGACTAGGGCTGTAAACAATAATAAAATCATCTCAAAATGTCAATATCATATTACATTTTTGTACTCTATTATTTACCACAGGTTAGGGAAAACATAATATTTTTCTTTTGGGACTGGCTTATTTCACTAAGTAAATGGTTTCCAGTTTCATTAATTTTGTTGCAAAGATAGGATTTCATTGTTTTTTATGACTGAGTAATATTCTATAGTGGATATATACCACATTTTCTTTATTCAGTCATCAGCTGGTTGACATCTGTGTTGATTCCAAATCTTAGCTATTGTGAATTTATCTGCAATTGACATGGGAGTACAGATAACTCTTTCATATGGTGATTTTAATTTGCTTGGGTAAATTCCCAGAAGTGAGATTTCTGGGTCATATGATGTATCTATTTTCAGATTTCTGAGGAATCACAATACTGTCTTCCACAATGACTGTACTGGTTTACATTCCCACCAACAGTGTATTAAGGTACCTTTTCCCCCACATCCTCATCAGCATTTTTTGTTTGTTGATTTCTGTATGAGAGCTATTCTAACTGGGGTGAGGTGAAACCTCATTGTGGTTTTGATTTCCATTTCCCTGATGGCTAGTGATCGTGAGTATTATTTCATGTATCTATGGCCATTTAAATTTCATCTTTTTAAAAATGCCAGTTCAAGTCCTTTACCTCATTTCTTAACTGGATTGTTTGTTTTGTTTTTGTTGAGTTTCTTGAGCTTTTAATATACTCTGGTTATGAATCCTTTATCAGTTTTATAGTTTGCCAGTATTTTCTCCTTTGAAATTACAAACCATCAGTGTGAGAATTAACCATTAAAGATTGTGTTATGAAAATCTCCTTCATTATAGGGAAATTGACATAGGAATTGTCATAGTTCCAGGAAGCAAATGTTTAACAGCAAATATTCTTTGTCCTACCAATAAGAGTGAGATGTAATGCTAAGTACTCACACACACACACACACACACACACACACACACCACTGTACTCACTCTCTTATAAAATAGTATGTGCTTTGATTTAATGTGTGAAATCTAATGAAAAATTCCTTCAGTTTTACCTTATGGCTATGACTGGAACCCTATAATTGTTATTAAACAATTTATTCCTTGAGACAGTTGCTTAAAATTAATTAAGGGAAAGATTTGTTTCAGCCACATCATTTCCCAACAGAATGAAAAAATATTTTCTATAATGTCAAGCGTGTGCACTCCTCAATTTTAAAACAAAAGAAAAAGAAACTTTGGATAGACTCTGAGCCCAGACTCTTCAAATCTTTATGGGTTCAATTCTTTTATGCCCAGAATGAATCACAGTGATTTTAAGACACTTGAGTCTCAAAGCTATGCAACTATTTAATTCTATCAAACTCTTTAATAATGATGATACTGATTCAAACATGGAAATGACCCATGAATTAGCTGCCAGAGAAACTACTGTTGGAAAAAGACCATGCCAGTGAAATTTTCTGTGGAGGCAAAGATGGTGCACACTTCTGTGCTTTGGGTCCTGTTAGTGGACTTCCTAGCAAATGTGAGGCAACAGAAATGAGAAGTTAGAGGATGATGATCAATTGGAGGGATCTTTATTTTATTGCAGAATCATTTAAAAACAATGTCTTGCTTTCATTTTTATTTATGTAAAAGTAACAAATTTAATCTATTTCATATGTACAGTTTTAAGAGTGTAATGGTACTTCCCATTCTATCCTCCCTTCCTCCCACTCTCCTCTAGTCACGGCAGTTATTCTGGTTTTAAGAATTAAGGAGGACGCTGTAGCATAGCAGGTAAAGCCTCCGCCTGCAGTGCCAGTATCCAATATGGGCGCCCGCTGAAGTCCTGGCTCCTCCACTTCTGATCCAGCTCTCTGCTATGGCCTGGGAAAGCAGTAGAAGATGGCCCAAGTCCTTGGATCGCTGAAGTCCTGGCTCCTCCACTTCTGATCCAGCTCTCTGCTATGGCCTGGGAAAGCAGTAGAAGATGGCCCAAGTCCTTGGATCCCTGCACCTATGTGGGAGACTTGGAAGAAGCTCCTGGCTCAAGGATGTGGATAGGCACAGCTCACGTGTTGTGGCAATTTCGGGAGTGAACCATTGGATGGACAACCTCTCTCTCTCTCTCTCTCTCTCTCTCTCTCTCTCTCTTTCTCTCTCTTTCTCTGTTTCTCTGGCTTTGCCTCTCTGTAACTCTGCCTTTCAAATAAATAAATAAATATTTTTTTAAAAAGAATCAAAGAAGTAGAAGTATTGAGTAATCTGAGGTTGCAAGTGTCATACACTTCTAAGTTCTAGCATGAGCTCTTCTCGTCCCTTGTGCAATATTATTGTTCTCCATGTATTTTGATCATAATTTAAAGTGTATATCTCTGTATTAGTGCTAATCATGACTTTGTAACTCAATGCTGCAATTAAGTCGTAGACCTACTATTATGACTGAACATCTGATAACTCCCGGGCAACAGAGGGTGTGAATAAACACCCCAAAACAATTTGCAAAGACTCTGTAAGACAACTGTGTTGTGAAAAATATCCCCTGCAGGTATCAGAAGATGATATTATCTCACACGTCAAAAACAAACAAATAAAAATAATTAAAACAAAACATTGTTTTATAACTTTGTCAAGCTAATGGTTAAGAGTGCTATACTACCAAAGTTTTAATGATCGAATACTTCAATATCTACTGTGTATGGATGATGAAACAGTGTTTTTCTTTCCATTCAATTGTTTATAGCCATTGTCTATATTCTCATTAAACTAGGGTCTTTTTGCTTTATACTTCTTAAATTTCTCATTTGGTGAAGTATTAAGCATTTTTACTGTAATGTAATTTTAAAAGATGTTATCTCATAAAACAAAAGAAGGAAAGAAGGAAAGAAGATGGGAGGGAGAGAGGAGGAGGAAAGAATGGAGGGAGGGAGGAAAGGCATATCATTACATTCTTAGAGCTGTATCTTCAAATCACATTGAATCTGTTAAAAAACTAATTAAAATTAAAATAAAAAAAACCTTTTGTGAAAAAATTTTTATTGATATACCTGCTTTCCTCTGTGCCGTTCCTTTGGAAGAGTAGTGGGAGAAGAGGTAGTGGAACTCTGACAAATAATATTTTCATGGCTTTCTGCAGCACAGAGAACTTTGAGAAATATTTGTAGCAAGAAGGAGCAAAAAAAGGAGACTGTTTTTAGTACCTTTCCTCTTGTGTTGATTTTGACTTTCACAGTTAACTATGAAAAAACCTAGACAATGTCTAGGATTCACCTATTGCAACCTCACCTCCAAGCTTGAGAGTCTTGAATAAACTTATTCTTTGACTTTAAAAATACAACAACAACAAAAAACAAACAAAAAAAATAGCACCTGAGAATTAGAAGCAAGTATCCATAGGGACTAAACAAAGTAATTTAAATCAACAGCAGGCCAAGAAGTAAAAGGAATTGGGAAAGTAAAGAAAAGTTTATGAGAGCAAGGAAAAGATCACACTTTGGAAGTTAATTAGTGAGGTGAGAACCAAACTTGAGCTGACATTACAGAGGAAGAAAAAGACTCATATGGAGTTTCTGGAAAAGGTGAGATGTGACAGTCAGAGGAAGGTGAGTCAACACGAAGACTCTGCTCTTCCTGAGCCAATAGCAGAAATACTCAATGAAAAAACTTGTGTCACGATATAATGGTTAAAATTTTATGAGTTACCGAATGATCAGAATAGCCTAACTAGCAGCTTAATAATTTTCATACACAACCAATAAAATGAATATTACAACTAGACATGCCTTAATAAAACCCCTGAAGCAAAAACAAGAAAAAAACATTGTAAACTATTCAAGACATCACAACATAATTTCATTCAAGTGCCATATTTGAAAATTTTCATAAAATTCACTTTTAAAAATAGTACATTGCCTTTTTTTTTTTTTGAGAAAAGCAAGCCAGTTAATTTATTCCTTTCATCTGCCATGCTCAATCCTGTGTTCCCATTAAGAGGGTAACACAGCGTTCTGGGAACGGAACGCACAGCCCTGTCTTTTAATACTAAATCTGTACAGGTTTGATGTTTTGCTGATTCCTGAAGTCACATCTAGCAGCCAAAAGCATAGAGTGATTGGCTAAATGAACCCATCCTTTCTCAAAGTCTTGTCACACATTTCAGCAGTCCAAGTGGCTCCTCACCTTTTTTGGAATGTCTCTTACTTCATCATTTTCTGTCTTGGAGATAAAAATAGAATTTTCAACTTTCATTATTTTGCAAAATTATCTCAAAGTCTAATTAAACTACAGGAGTGTATCTTTATTGTCTAACACTTTCTTTGTCCATCAGAATCTCTTATCAAATACATGATGTCAACACAGTTTATGAATTTAAATCAAATGAAACGATAGAACAAGCAGACTTGGATGATGGAAGGATTTTTTTGGCTAAAAATTCAGGTCACAATATCCCTTTGAAGTGATCTTCCCACCGAGTTTTTCATACCCCAGAATTCCAGAATCCACATAATTTCTTTCCTTTGGTTCTTTCTTGTTGGGTCTTTATTCTTGTAGTTATTGGGAAAAAAAAAAAAAACAGGAATAAGCATGACTTTCGATTTCTTTAGCCTTGAAACTCCTTGGGGTCTTTCTTTTCACAGCCTAATCATAGTTCTTCAGTTCCCTCATATGATTCTCCATAGCATGAGCTCCATGCTACTAAAAATCCTTCACAAGACATTTGGGCAAACAAGAGAGAAGGTTGGGACAATTAGTTTTTTAAAGATTTATTTATTTATTTGAAAGTCAGAGTTACTCAGAGAGGAGAGGCAGAGAGAGAGAGGTCTTCTGTCCGATGGTTCACTCCCCAGATGGCCGCAATGGCCAGAGCTGTGCCGACCCAAAGCCAGGAGCCAGGAGCTTCTTCCAGGTCTCTCACGTGGGTGCAAGGGCCCAAGGACTTGGGACATCTTCTACTGATTTTCCAGGCCAGAGAAGAGAGCTGGATTGGAAGAGGAGCAGCCGGGACTAGAATCAGTGCCCATATGGGATGCCAGTGCTTCAGGCCAGGGTGTTAACCTGCTGTGCCACAGCACCGGCCCTGGGACAATTATTTTTTAAATTTTATTTAAGATATACAAGTTTTATTTATAGCATATATACAGATTTAGGAACATAGTGATACTTTCCACCTTGTCCTCTGTCCCACCCATACTCCAACTTTTCTTCCTCTTTCTATTCTCAGTCTTAATTTTTACAAAGATCTATTGTCAGTTTATTTTGTATTCATAAGATTAACCCTGAATTAAGTAAAGAGCTCGATAAATAATAGTAAGAAGAAAAAAACACTGTTCCTCAACAGTTGAGGCAAGGGCTGTAAACAACTATCAAATCTGAAAATGTCCATTCCACTACAATGCAGTACATTTTAGATACTCTATTAGTTAGTTACCACAGATCAGGGAAAACATTTGGTAGCTGTCTTTTTGGGACTGTCTTATTTTACTAAATATAATGGCTTCTAGTTGCATCCATTTTGTTGCTAAAGAAATTATTTCAGTTTTTTTTTTTTTACAGATGAGTCATACTTCCTCATGTATTATACCATAATTTCTTTATTCAGTCATCAGTGGATGGACATCTGTGTTGATCCCATATCTTAGCTATCATGAATTGAGCTGTTATAAGCTTCATATGTTGATTTATTTTCATTTGAATAAATTCCCAGGAATAGGTCTGGTGGATCCTATGGTAGGTCCATATTCATATTTCTAAGATATCTCCATACTGTCTTTCACAGTGCCTGTACCAGTTTACATCTCCACCAACGGTTGGATTAAGGCACCCCCCCTCCCCCGGCCCGGCATCCTCACCAGCATTTGTTTGTTGATTTCTGTGAGAGCCATTCTAACTGGGGTCAGGTGAAACCTCACTGTGGTTTTGATTTGCATTTCCCTGCAGGCTAGTGATCCTGAGCATTCGCTTGGGCAGTTACTGATTTTTCCATAGTCCAATGTCAAATTCTTACCCTGCTTGCCCAGGCTCTGAATAATTCAGCACAGAACAGCATGGCAAGCCCCTGCTGTCTGGTAGTCTTTGCCTAGAGAGTTCCCTAAGTAACTCAGGTCCAGTAGACACACCTCTGTTTAAATTGTCTTCACTGGCAATGGGTTCCTTCTGTGTTTCCTGGCATGTTTCTCAGTCACACAAACAGAACTCAGTGATTGTCACAACAGCTTGTAAAGGACTTTTTTTTTTATTCATTGTGTTCATCAGGAGTACAACATCAATGTGAATATTACTGGCCTTGGGTCTAGAATCCAAGACTTCTGCATTTTCCCTGCTTATGTACTCAAATGCACAGCTATTTGACTGACAAGGTAATATGAACCCCTGTAGTTTGGATTTGTAACTCTTAGTCCTTATTTGACTTACATTGAAATAGAGATAACTGGCCCATTACAAATGCATGGACAATTTGGAAGAAATGACTAGAATTCTTGGAGGGACTTTCAGAACTCAGAGGTTGGGAGAATGGGGCAAAACAGATTCATCCACGGGAAGCATGTGAAGGAGAGAGGACAGATTCTCTGGAAGACTTTACTGCTCTATTGAACGCTTAAATAGACTGGTCATATGGTTCAGCCCTGTACTCAAACACTTAGACATAACAGAGCCATTTTTCAGACCCCTCAGAGGGGAGCACCCCCTGCCTCATCATGGGACTATCTGTTGTTTCCTGCAGCTAGGCAGGTTCCCTTGTTGTCTTCATGGGAGAAATTAATGCTCCAGGAAACTTTTCTTGTCTTTTCAGAAAGAAGAAGATTCTATGCTAAAAGCATAATTTTTCTTCACTGGGACTTGGGAATTCTTACTTGTTTTCATTATTAAGGAAGAGTCCTTGTGTACTGTAGGGTCATTGCCAAGAGATGAGAGTGAGCCAGGTCGGAGTAGGCTGAAAGTGAGGGGCTGCTGTGATCAGCAAGCTTTGGGTAGGAATGAAAGTACTGGATGTGGCCCCCATCTAAGTCATAGAAAGCTAACTGGAGATGACGTTCACCAAACTTGCCCACCTCATGCCCTACACCAGTGTACCTTGGATGCTGAGGAGGAAACAGACTTCTAGATCACAGAGAAACTCTGGGGGATGGATGAGGTAGAGGGATCAAAGCCATGGAAGGCTTCATGGGGCAGGGTGGGAGGGAGGACACTGTGTGTGGAAGGTGGGAGTGGGGAGCAGAAGACAAGGCTCGCAGCTGTGTCACAGGTGACTCTGAGGTGGCCCATGGAAACTTCCTTGCTGAGAGAACTCTTCCCACGTGGAGTACATCCAGTGCCCATCAAGTCCATTGCGAAATGAACCAAAAAGCATAACTAATAGAGTGACTGCCTCAGAATTGCCTGGAAAGGCTGTTAGGCCCGTTCCCATCTCCAAGCAGAAATTCAAAACCTACTACAGACTGGTAAAAAGAAAATCAATTTTGCCTGTTTTTATGAATTCCAGCATAAGTTCTGAACTCTCCATGACAACATATTTGAACTTCTTATATTTTAATGTCCATGAACTCCTTATAATAAATTTATGACTTTCTTGATGTAATTTAAGTCTACTACAGAATGTCTTTGCCTATAATCAAAGACTGTCCTTATGGTCTTTATCCTTAGGTACATTGCTTTTGTTTTCTAAAAATCTATGTTTAAAATTGAAGTGTAATACTGTAACTAAACAGGGTGTTTATGAGACAAAATAGTTCAAAACCACCAATGATGTTAGCATTTGGACATCTATTGCTTTTGAGCAGAGTTTTCACTATTAATTTTATAGTAAATGTAAGAACATTTGTATCCTGAAATTTCTAGGGCAGAAAACTATCTTAAAACTTTATTTTGAGCAATTCCATGGTTTTTCATTGATATTACAATTATTATACCTAAAGAATATGTAATATCCCCTTAAGTTGATATACTATGATTCTCTAAGGTATTTCTCTATTTTAAACAGTGTTTGTTCCCTTACAATTTGTTGAATTTTTTATTTAGTGGAGAGTTAATATTGTTATTATAAAATAAACTGAAAGTATATCATTATAAAAATTAAATAAATAAGAAAAGAAGGATGAGAGAGGGTGGGAGCCTGGGGTGGAAAGTATAACTATGCTCCTAAATCTGTATGTATGAAATACATGAAATTTGGTTCACCTTATATAAATAAAAATTGCAAATAAAATTAGATTTTTCCCAAAAATGTTTCTCAAGATATATAACTTTTTACTTACTAAGGAACGTGTGAGAAGCAGAATAAGCAATACAATAAGGGCAAGTGTTTGATGTTTTCTATGCATATTAGCAGATCACTTCACAGATCTTACATCAATTTCCTGTGCTTCTGGGCTTGGATGTAAGCGCCTGGCATATTATTGTGTTCACTATTCCTGGCTATCAGGGTCCTGTGTGTGTGTCAGAGCACAGTTGGGTAAAGATCACCCTTACTTGGAATGAAGCCTGGAGAGATGGCCCTGTGTGGAGGAGTCTGTATACTTAGTCTTGCTTATATTGAGGCCTGGGACACTGATTGCAACGCAGATTGCTATACATGATCATATCGAGAAGGATTCTGGACACATGAGAATTAAAGAAAGCATAAATCGTGGGATAAGCTCAACACTTTGCAATGTTAGAGATGGTTTATTAATCATTGATGTAAGGGGCTAGCACTGTGACACAGTGGGTTAATCCCCTAGCCTGCAGTGCCAGCATCCCATATGGGCACCAGTTCAAGACCCAGCTGCTCCACTTCTGATCCTGCTCAATGCTATGGCCTGGGAAAGCAGAAGAAGGCCCAACTCCTTGGGCCCCTGCACCCATGTGGGAGACCTGGAAGAAGCCTGGCTTCAGATTGGTGCAGCTCCAGCTGTTGCAGTCAATTGGGGAGTGAAACATCAGAGGGATGAGCTCTCTCTCTTTCTCTCTGCCTCTCATATGTGTAACTCTGACTTTCAAATAGATAAATAAATTTTTTAATTTTTAAATTTTTTTATTTTTTTTTTGACAGTCAGAGTGGACAGTGAGAGAGAGACAGAGAGAAAGGTCTTCCTTTTTGCCATTGGTTCACCCTCCAATGGCCACCGTGGCCAGCGCACCATGCTGATTCAATGGCAGGAGCCAGGTGCTTCTCCTGGTCTCCCATGGGGTCCAGGGCCCAAGCACTTGGGCCATCCTCCACTGCACTCCTGGGCCACAGCAGAGAGCTGGCCTGGAAGAGGGGCAACCGAGACAGAATCCTGCACCTCGACCGGGACTAGAACCCGGTGTGCCGGCACCGCAAGGCGGAGGATTAGCCTATTGAGCCACGGCGCCAGCCTCAAATAAATAAATGAATCTTTAAAAACAGAATTGATTTAATCCTGAAGCAATTAACATATATACATATTCCATAGAAAAGTTATGAAAACCCCTTTATTTCCTCACTATGATTCTACTAGAGATATCCATTAAATTCCTTTTGTGATAGGCACTATACACACAATTATAAGAAAGCCAAGAGATGACCTCTGCCCTTGGTACACTCATCCGCTCAGCCTTTCCCACCTTTCACTTGCTCCTCTATCCCACCAAGAAGTCTTCCATCACAGGTCTGCCTGAAAATGTAGGAGCTACAAGCAAGTATAAACCCAGATGCCCATCAACTGAAAACTGGTTAAAGAAATTATGGTATATGCACACCATGAATACTAAACAGCAGTAAAAAAAATGAAATCCTGTCATTTGCAACACAGTGGATGTAACTGGAAAACATTATGCTTACTGAAATAAGCCAGTCCCTAAAAGACAAATATTGTATGTTCTTCGTGATCTGTGGTAACTAGTGGAGTACCTAAAAGGTAGTGTGTAGAAGTGAAATTGACATTTTGAGATGTGGTAACTTTGAACAGCCCTTGTCTCAACTGTTGAGAAACAGTTCTTTTTTTCATATTATTTGTTGAGCTCTTAGTGTAGGGTTAGTAAAGTTAATAGAAAATAGATCTTAGTAAAAAAAAAATAGGAATGGGAATAGGACAGGGAAGACGTAGAAGAGTGGGAATGTGAGTCGGAGGGAGGGTAGGGTGGGATAATTAAAAATTTTTTTAAAAAGCTAGAAGCTTAAGTGGAGAGTATGTATGAACTGTACTGTGGACAAGTGGAAGACACTGAAGTAAACTGGAATAGCTGTTATGGAGAAAATTCATATTTTTAAAACTTTTAAGATATGTATTTATTCTTAATGACATTTGGGAAGCTATGGTTTGGTTAATAAAACGAAAACTACATATCATGAGAAAAGCACTCCCTAAGAAAGAAAAGGATTATTTGCAAAAAAAGAACGTTTAAACATGGATAAAAATCCAACAGCTGAACTTGAAAAATGCAATAATGGCAAGATATGGATAGGCATTAAAGAAAGGATGAATTGGTGATCTTCAAAGAAATATTTGCAAAGTAGAGAGAAAAGGGAAAGGGCATGGAATTATGAGTGAAAAATAATGCAGAGGGGAATATTTCCAGGAACGTTGAGTTTAGAAAGCAGTAATCCAGAAAGAGAAGGGCATTGATGATGGATATACTATGCAAGGTTGGGTGGAAATGAAAAGATACACGTGGGAATAGAGTGTTTGCTTCCCAAATTATTAAAGCTGATAGAAGAGGAAAATATGTTGGTCACTAAGCAAGTGTGAAGATGCTCAACTACACAGTCATCTTGGATGAGCCAGATTGACATCAGCAGGGTAATAGAATAAGAGGCTCTGAGTTTCCCTTCTCCCATGGACATTGAATAAATATCTACATGAAGTCTGAGAGATAAGAAAATATCTACACCCAATCAGACAGATAAAGGTCAGACACAACTTTGTCAAAAAAACAAAAAACAAAATAGCAACAATAACAACAAAACCTACCATATACTCAATGTCTTACAATTGGGAAAGGGTTCCCAACCCCCAGTGAAGGTTTTGCATATAATTGCATAGAATTCAGGCCTTTATGGTCCACCCACCCTGAGACTTTGACTCCTCAGTTACTGATTCTGGGAGTGAATGAGACTAGACATTCAAAATCTCCAAACAGCACAGAGATGAAAGAGGTGGTGCCAAACAGGCTTAGAAGCACCTCCAGTAGTTACTCCTGGCATCAGTGCAAAGAGAACAGGCAAAGTGCCCAGCTACCAAGTTTATTCTGGGAGGAAGTTTGCTGCTTGCAGGCTTCCTTGTGCTGCCTGAGGATCAGGAAAGAGGAGAGGAAAACAATAGACCTTTGGAACCACAGGGGCAGAAGAACAGTGGGACTACGGGAGCCTGCATGGGATTTTAGAGACCTCCCTGTGTCTTCTTCCCTTGCTTGCCCCAGAAATAAAACCAGGTCTCCATGTTCTGCATCAAGGGAGTTTGTCCACCTGTACTGAATATCCAGTTTTTACAGCTCTGACCTGAGAGGGTCAGAGGAACCTGGAAGGGCCTGGGAACTGCATTTTTGAATCTCCTGAGACCACTGAGAATAGAGAGGTGGTCTTAAAGGGGCATGCAAATAATCCACTGATGCTTCCCAGGTTTAGCACAGAACAGACAGTAACTCCCGACCTGTGGTCCTTCCCAGAAGATGTTTGTCTGCCCTCCCAGATGCTAGAGAGTTGGGTAGCCAGTCTGCATCTATCGGCTGAAGGGCCATGCGAACAACTATCTTGTGGGAGCCTTAATGGGCACTGTATTCTATCTGGCTTGCTTCAGTGATTAAAATCCACTTTCCTACTTCTCCCTGGAAGGAATTCTTCCAAACACTGAACATCTTTTTACAGCTCCTACTTGAAGGGCTGGCACCCAAATGGCTTTGCTCTGGGAGTCAACTGGGCTCTTCATTTGCAGTCCCCCTAAACACAAGGAACAAAGAAGCAGTTTTATTTCTACTACACACACACACACACACACACACACACATATTTATATGTTTAAAGTTTATTTATTTTATTTAATATGAAAGGGAAAGATAGAGGAAATGGAGAGGGAGAGGGAGAGAGAGAGAGAGAGAAAGAAGAGATCTTCTGTTTGCTGGTTTTCTCTTCAAATGCAACAACTGGGGCTGGACTAGTTCAAATCAAGGAGCTATGCACACTATCAGGATCTCCCACATAGGTGGCAGGGACCCAAGTTCATAAACCATAATCTGCTCCCTCCCTGGGCATGTATGAGCAGGAATCTGGATCAGAAGAGGAGGCAGGGCTCAAATACAACCACATCAGTATAGGATGCAAGAATTCCAAATTTAACCACCATGTCCCCACTAAAGGAGAAGTTTAAAAAAAACTTCATAGGCACTCCAGTGGCTACTCCTCAAGGCTCTGTGCAGAGCAATTGGGTAAAAATGGCCAACATTCAGTTTCTCCCTGGGAGGGTTTTGACTTAACATCCTGACTTTCCTAGCTGCTCCCAATGCAGCAGATCTTTAATTAGTCTGCCTCTGGGAGCTGACAAAGCACTCGGAAGTGCTTTGGAAACCAAGGCAAGTTGTGAACTTTTCCCAGCGTTCTTGCTGGTGACTCACTCCAGAGATGGCTGCCTTGTATTTGAGTGCTATCAAAGCTTGTGCACACCAGGATCTTGAGGGTGACAAAGAACAAGACACAGGAGGAAAGAGTGTGTAGTCTACAGGGGAAATTCGAAGGAGGCCCACCTGAGACAAATTGCAATCAAATGATCCACAGTTAAAAACATTTGAAGGCAGCAAAAAATGTGACTTGTTACACACATGGAAACCTCAATAAGGCTATTGGAAGATCTTTCAGCAGAATCCTTGCAGGCCAGAAGTGAGTTGAGCTGAGTGATATATTCAAAATGTTGAAAGAAAGAGAAAGATTGACCACCAAGAATATTTTATTTAGAAAATTGATCTATCATCAAAAATACAGAGGAGATAAAGATTTTTCTCGGAGAAGCAAACACTGAGGGAGTTCTCCTTCACCAGATCTGTCCTAAATACTAAAGTGCAAAAATTTCCTTTTCCACTCATTTGGTTAACTGGGGGTTTCGAGCTTCCTTCTTCTATTTATTCATACTATACACACTAGGCTGTTGTGAACTATAGTCTTCACACTGTGCTGTGTAACACTAGGAACTTATTCCATCAATGTAACTCTGATTTAGTATCTATTATTCATACTCCCTCTATTCTGTCCACCCCCCCACACCTCTAACAATCACCATTCTTTGCTCTGTTGAGTTTTTGTTTTGTTTTGATTTCAGCTCCCACAAAGAGGGAGAACATGCAGTATCTGTCTTTTCTGTCTGGTTTATTTCACTTGACATGATGTCTTCCAATTCCATCTGTTCACTGTAAATGACAGGATTTCATCATTTTTATAGCTGAAAAGTATTCGATTGTATAAATAAATGTTCTTTATCCATTATTTATCCATGCATCTGATGACAGACACCTTGGTTGACTGCATAAAAATAATGAAATCCTGACACTTGCAGCAAAATGGATGGAACTGAAGATTATTATGCAAAGTGAAATAAATCAGATATGACTTTCAGACATGAAAAGAAGATGTCATATATTTTCTCTCATATATGGAAGTTAACATATAAAGAGTATAAAATGTGAAGATTTATTATTTGACACTGAATTGTATACTCTACAAAATAATATATTCTTCTTTCCTCACTTTATGATAATTGTCGTGAATTACACATTATGTAACATCAATATCTCCACTTTCAGGTAAAATAAAAATAAAAGATTAAAGTTATCCAAGTTGACAGGAAGAGGTAAATTCGTCTCTGCAGATGACTGATCAATGATTGTGGTGGCTGTCATTCACTCAACAGTGTTTTTGAGGGACGGTTGTGTCCAAGACTTGTGCTGAGTGCAACAAGCACAAAAGAGCAGGAGGGGGAGAAAGAGAGAGAGAGAGAGAGAGAGAGAGAGAGAGAGAGAGAGAGAGAGAGAACACTTATATCCATCATTTATCCATCATTTTCTGGTTCAATCCCCAAGTGCCTATAACAGGCGAGGCCGGGCCATGCCAGGTCTCCCATGTGTGGGCAGGGACCCAATCCCTTGAGCCATACCTGCTGTCTGCAAGGAGACAAATTAGTAGGAAGCTTGGATCAGGAGTGCTGTTAGAACTTGCAGGCTCTGATATGGGATATAGGCGTCTCAAGAGACATTCTTACCTGTTACACAAAATGTCCAACCCCCAATTTGACTTTTACTTAGCTTGAAGGGACAGAAGATGCAGCAGGTCTGGTGTTTCAAACTCACAAGGAAATCCAGAAGCTAAACGTGAACCAGGATCCGTACCCCTTCACCCATATATGCTGTGTGCTGCTGAGATCACAGGTGCCTGCAGTGCCTTGACATCCGGATGCTGCAGTCTCGCTTTTCCTTCTGTCTTTTTTTTTATAGCTTTTTTTTATTTGACAGGCAGAGTTAGATAGTGAGAGAGACAGAGAGAAAGATCTCCCTTCCGTTGGTTCACCCCCCAAATGGCCACCGCGGCTGGTGCACTGCGCCTATCCAAAACCAGGAGCCAGGTGCTTCCTCCTGGTCTCCCATGCAGATGAAGGCACCCAAGCACCTGGGCCATCCTCCACTGCACTCCCGGGCCACAGCAGAGAGCTGGACTGGAAGAGGAGCAACCGGAACTAGAACCCGGCGCCTATATGGGATGCCGGTGCCACAGGCGGAAGATTAACCAAGGGAGCCACAGGCCGGTCCCACCTGCTGTCTTTATGCCATACTGAGCACACATGCCCAAGGCCAGTCCAGCTGTTTCTCCATCCTCGGCTTCACAGAGAGCAGAGCAGATACCTGGCCCTTACTAGGTGACATTGCATTGTATTTCATCTCAGCAGTTTTGAAAGAATGAAGCTTCACGAAGCAAGACTCAAGTTCACTTCCCAGAATGAATCAGGTATGGGTCAACTTCTACCCAGAGGACTGTTAATAAATGCTTATTGTTAATAAGTACTTCTTAATAAATGCAAAATATCAAATGGATGCATCTTAAATGGCACCATACCTTCCTCAGTGTAAGAGCTCAAACCTTACTGTTTTAAGCTTCATGACCTTACTCTGACCACCCTGACTTTGCTCCTACCTCCCATTGTTCCGGCCATGCTAGCCTCCTTTCACTGTTCCTCAAATGCTTGGAAACCTACCCTGCCCCCATCTAACTAGTCATTCTCAAATTTTCCCTTGGAGCCCTTTTTTAATTCTCCTATGTTTCTCTGCTACATACAAAGTACCATAAAGGGTGCCCATATTATAGCATACAAAGAATTTTAATTTTTCTTTGTTTGGATAGACATTGCACCACAAATCCTACTCATGTTTCTAATCCACTCAGTTTCTCAGTGCCTACAACAAAAGCCAGTATTCAAACAAATTGTGAAATAAAAGAAATATTCATTTGAATGTTAGCCTATGAGAATTTATTATATCCACATCTAATAGTACAAATCATGTAATTTTGAAGATTTTCTATATGTCAAGGTAAGTTACTTTCCTTAAGATTATGTGTAACCAGTTTCTAAATTTTATTTCTGAGAATACACTACTAAGACTGGCAGAGGAAGCACCACCTCAGGTGTTCAGGGCGTCCTGAACAGCCACTGTTCCAATGTGGCCCAGAAGAGCAGGCAGGCCAGTAGGGCTGGGGATTCTAGATAAGCAGCATCAGTTCCTACGTAAGCAGCATGCATCTTTTTTTCTGGAGCAGTAGCCTATTTGTGTTTCCAAATAATTACAAAATTGTTGACAGTAGCCGTCGTTTCTCTTGCAGTTGACGACCTTGAAATTTTCTTCAGGTTCTATATAAAGAAATTCGACATTACTCTTTCAGGAGTATCTCAACAATTAAACAGTGGCCATTTTAATACTTTGGGGATATGGTGAGGGATGGAAAATGCATATGAAACACCTTTCTACGGTTCAAAGCTTTGTGTTCTTAATGACAAAACCTACTGCACACATGTGGCTCTGTTCCTTCTAATCTTGGCCATCTCCTCAATAGCCTCCTGGGGATAATAATCATGGCTCATGGGCATGTTGCGAGACTCAGTGACCCCTGATTTCTGCTGGTCTCTATGCATTTGGAATGAGGTAAGTACATTTTACCTTGCCTTTACCTTAGGAAGACCAGACTAGACAGTTCTTTGGAACAAAGACCAAATCAAAGGAATGGAAGAGAGGGTGGGATAAAGCAGAGATTAGAGTCAGTAGGATTTTAATTGATGGATTTTACTGGTAATTCGCCAACCAACACTCTCTTGTCTTCCTTGCTATTATCTGCTGAACGTGTGACCTGTTTACTCTGTTTCAGGGCAGTGATGAGATTGGGGTTAAGGAAAAATCTTGTTTCTTGCTGTTTTCTCCAGGCCCTGATAGATTTGAAGCTAGGCATGCACAGGAGTCTGGGGACAAACCAGGAGCCTGGACCAGCTGGAAGAGTCCAGAAGAGGGTCTATGGGCTCATTGCTCCTTATCATTCTTGTCCCTCTCCTCACCTAAGTAGATTGCCAGAGAAGTTGCCCTTTTATGCTGAATATTGTTAGTTAAATATTCCTTACAGAAACAAGAAATGAAATAAACACATTCCAAGGTATTATTGCCTACCTCACTGGGCACCTGGTACTTAACAAATATTCAGTAAAATGCTGTAGAGGGAATGGCTGTCAAGGCCAAGGAAATAGGGCTGTTATGTGACAGTAAAAGAGTGTTCCACCAATATTGTTTCCTCTGGCTACTGTGTTTGGCTGATGTCAGGATTACAAATGTGGCTTTAAATAAGTTTGTCTTGGCTCCTAAAGACCTCCATGTCATGGGGTCCCCAGCAATCCAGCTCCAAGGGAGACTGTAAGATCCCCATGGTCTTCCTGAAAGACAGGGAAGACCAAGTCATCCATACTGTGTCTTCCCCAGACATACCCCTCTTCATATACAATACCTTTCCCATATGTTTGCTAATTAAGCATTTCTTGAGTAGATGAACCTGCTACAGTCTCACTTACCATAAAAAGGTGGGGTGCGTGGCAATATGCCATAGTCGTTTTCTTGGCGTTCTGACAAGGGATACCTTTGTTCAGCAGGTGGTTGCCAGGGTTCTGTGTAAAACGCAGGACTTGGGAAGCTAGTGTGCTGGGCACTGGGCAATTCTGTGGGAGCATAAATGCACAGCATACGGTTCTCAGTAGACTTGTGAGGAGGAGGCACCTACAACCCCAGAGGCAAGTCCAACTGGGTGATGGGATGGGGTGAGTTGAAAGAGGTGAAATGTGAGTTGTGAGTGTGCACGTCTGTGCACAAGAAGCTGTGTGATGTGCCAACAGCACTGTGTGGAAGAACATGAGCTTGGGCAACTCCTCAAGCCAAGAGGATCATTTGCCATGGATACCACCAGTATACCTGTTGAAGAGTTCCTAACATTGAATGTCCTTCTCCACAAAGGGAAGGGAAACACCTGAAGGCTGAGAAAGTGGAGTCAGTGGATGGATGTGCTCTCTTGGAAGCTAGTGCCACAAGCACATTCAAAATTTCATTTGCAAACACAGCTCATAGTCTCCTTCCCACAAGCCTCATTAAGAAAATGTACTTCCAGCTGGTGCCACAGCTCAATAGGCTAATCTTCTGTCTGCGGTGCTGGCACCCAGGGTTCTAGTCCCAGTCAGGGCGCCAGTTCTGTCCCAGTTGCTCCTCTTGGGCCCAGCTCTCTGCTATGGCCTGGGAGTGCAGTGGAGGATGGCCCAGGTGCTTGGGCGCCTTCACGCACATGGGAAACCAGGAGAAGCACCTGGCTCCTGGCTTAGGATCAGCGCGGTACGTGGGCCACAGTGGCCATTGCGGGGTGAACCAATGGAAAAGGAAGACCTTTCTGTCTGTCTCTCTCTTTCACTGTCCACGCTGCCTGTCAAAAACAAAATGTACTCCCAGAGCCAGTGTTGTGGCCCAATAGGTTAAGCTGGCACCTGCCACACTGGTATCCCAAATCAGAGTGCTCAGTTGAGTCCTGGCTGCTCTGCTTCCAATCCATCTCCCTGCTAATGTGCCTGGGAAGGCAACAAAGAATGACCCAAGTACTTGGGACCCTGCCACAATGTGGGAGACACAATAGAGTTTCAGGCTCCTGGCTTTGGTCTGGCCCAGCCCTGGCCATTACTGCCATTTGAGGAGTGAACCAGCAGATAAAAGGTCTCTCTCTTTCTCTTTCTCCCTCTCTGCCACTTGCTCTCCCTCTCCCACTCTGTCTTCCTCTCCCACTCCCACTCCTTCTCCCTCTCCCTCTGCAACTCCCCATTTCCTCTGTCACTCTGACTTTAAAATAAATAAAATAAATCTCTCTCTCTAAAAAGAAAAAAAAAGGAAAGGAAAATGTGTTCCCAGGACTTATCTTGGATTTCTGCACCCAAACTGATCATTGTAGAAATCCTGGCATGTAGATTCAGGCCAGCTTGGTTTACCTGGAAACAGCAGGGCCACAAGGAGAAAGATAGCAAAGGAAGGGAAGAATCCTGGCTCCATGTCTCCTAAGGGAGCTGCAACCTGGGAAGATTCCATGATGGGTGGGCAGCAGCAGATTCCTTTATAGAACTGGGCTGGGTGAGTGGGCTGGGAGCATTGGAAGAATGATTTCCCAGTCACAAAGGACCCAGGGGGACATACTCATTGGAACAAACAACTTGAGCCACATTTTTCAGGAAGTAAATAATGTGCCTGAATGCCTTTCGTGGGCTTAATGAAGAAGAAAGAACAGAAAAAAGATGAAAGGCATGGAGGAGCACAATTAATATGTCATTATCATAAAAAATCACCCATTTCTCAATTGCTTTGCAATAGCTCTCTGCAATTAATTAAAACATTGACATAAACAAAGCTGTCTTATTGGTTCTGTCCAATGTAAAAATTATGCACAATGATATGAAGCATAAAAGACATGCCTTGGTTTTAGAAGCTGTCATTTAGTGATATTCTACAGGTAATTTCAAAGCCATTCAAATATCCATCCTCCTTCATTACCCACCCTGAGACTAGCTTTTTTGCTTCCCTGTCTCTTTCACTTATTCTTTATTTCTTTGAATTCACTCTGTTTCTATTTTAATTATTCCATCCATCTACATTTTGCTCTCTCCCTTCTATTCTTCTCTTCCCCCAGACAACTTCTGTCTACGTCATTGGATCCAACTCAATTCTGCTTTAAAATCATTGTAACTGGGTTTGAATGTTCTTGTGTAGTGATAACTAAGCACAAGCTTCTGCTTCCTTTTCCTCTTCAATCCTGCAGGCACAAGGTTTTGTTTTGCTGTGTTCTCTCAGGCACACACAAACCAGTGCCTATTCTGGACTTGAATCAAACTAGCACAAGAGTTTTATAATCATATAATTCTCAGTGTAACATCAACAACTTCTGCCAAGTGTAATGCTTGTCCCAAATGTCTCATTTGCATGTGTATTTTGGTTCAAAGAGAGATAATATTGCAGACAACTGACATAAATGGAAGCATTTGTACTCTATCCAGAGAAAGACATAAATAGATGGAGAAACAGCAGCTATAGCAGCAGACACTTGGGCATCTGGGGAAGTGACAACAAAGTCCAGAAGATTTGGAGTTGTAGGTATGTGTGTGTGCAATATTGGAGCTACGGATACATGTGCACAGAAATTTTGGAGGTATGGGAACATGTGTGCAAAAGATTTGAAGCTATAGGCATATGTGCATGGAAGGTTTGAAGCTACAGGCATGTGTGCACAGAAGGTTTGGAATTATCGGCACATGTGTGCAGAAAGTTTGAAGCTATGGACATGTGTGCACAAAATGCATCCCAGCAGGAGATGCAGCGGTTACTTCTTTTTATATCTCAGATAGAGATACCAATCAAGAATAGCATTAACATGGTAAGTATTTGACCTAGTGATTAAGCCACCAGTTAGGACACCTATATCTCTCCCATTGGGATTCCTGGGATCAGTATTGATCCCCAGCTTCTCACCCCGGCTCTCCAGTACTGTAGAGTCTGGAAGGCAGCGACATGCCTCAAGTTGTTGGGTTCTTGCCACTCACGTGGGAGACCTCAACTGAGTTCCTGGCTGCTGGCTTCAACCCTTGCAGTTGTTTCAAGCATTGGGGTGGTAAACCAGCAAACACTAACTCTCTGTCTCTTTGCCTCTTAATTAAATAAATCGATGTAATAAAAAGGACCATCATAAGCATCATTCTTGTTCTTTCGTTCAAAGCAATTGGGAAATCTGCCAATTCAAAGAAGACACTGAGAACACTGGCAGCTCTGGGAACATCTGGCTCATGGTTTCTGTGAATTACTGATTTCAACAGTTTCTGCCACTTAGGTGTTAGCAGAAGCTGGGTAGAGAAATGATGTGTACAGCTGCTGCTGTCTCCACTATAATGATAATTTCTCTTGTTGGCTCACTTACATATGCTTTATAGTTTTACATTCTGGACCAGTAGCTATTTCTCTTACGATTATGCTTATAATTGTTGTAAGCTTAGAATCTAGATCCTTGATAAAAGTCACACAAACTTTAGAGTGTACAGGGAATATATTTCTACATATCATAGTCTTCCCTATAAAAAAAGAAAATAAAGCAAGTCCATTTTACTATTCAGGTATTAGCAGTGATGAATCATGAATTGAAACGAGTTAAAATGCAATGGCATTTGGCTAATCCATCATCCAGTTAAGTAAATTTTCCAAGGCATTAAAATCATTTGGCTTAATTTACGTGAAGAAATTGAGACAAAAGCTAGATTCCACTTCCTCTGATTAAATCTTGGATAAAGTAACCTCCCTTTCCCACAGAAGAAATCCTAAGAAATGCAGTTGATTTTGGCTGTGTCAGTCCCTACATAGCAATGTCTTCTTCTGCTTGAATTTTACGTCCTAGAACATCAAGTAACAAGTTGCCTACTGAAGAGGCACAACCAACGTGAGTGCGGGGATAGTGAAACTCACTGTTGAATATTCTAATCATGAGTATACACTCCTTTTCTTTTGTTCAATAAATGATAATTTTTAGAAGATTTATTTATTTATTTTGAAAGGCAGAATCACATAGAGGTAGAGGCAGAGAGAGAGAGAGAGAGAGAGAGAGAGAGAGAGAAAGTCTTCCATCCGCTGGTTCACTCCCCAGATGGCCACAATGGCTGGAGTTGTGCTGATCTGAAGCCAGGGGCTCCCTCTGGGTCTCCCACACAGGTGCAGGGGCCCAAGGACCTGGGCCATCTTCTACTGCTTTCCTAGGCCACAGTAGAGATCTAGATGGGAAGTGCAGCAGTTGGTCTTGAATCAATGCCCATATGGGATACTGGCACTACAGGCCGTGGCCCTCACCCTCTATGCCACAGCGCTGGCCCCTACTATTGTTTTTAAAGGTTGCCTAGTATGTAAGATATTCATTCATTTCAACTAAGGAAGTGGACTTAACTGAAATGATAAATACTTCATTGCCAAGAGAAATGTTTTGCATGCTTGTCCCTGAAGGACCTTGTTGGAAAATGTAAACATGTAGTGTGGGAATTTCATCATTCACATCCTCTTCACTGCCTCCCAAGTGCCATCCAATGAAATTCTAGAAAATATGAATGTGAGAAGGGAAGCCACAGGGTAGCCTAGTTTGGGCTGAGTTTGTCGTGGAATCAAAGTTGGGCTCATCTATTGCATTATCAAATGCCTCACGTAAGTCTCATCTCTGGATGAGGTTCAAGGAGGAGTGAAGTAGGTTCCTGTGTGGCTTTATTACTCTCAACTCTTAGATTGCAATAACCCTGTCAGAATAAGATCGAAGTCAGCGAACCCTAAAGGCTTCCATAGCCTCGGCAACTCATGACTAGAGCCTAGGGAGATTACTGACGCCATAAACAAGAGTGTCAAATTGTTAAATCAACAACAGGAGTCATTGTGTACTTATGCCTCATGTGGGATCTGTCCTTATTGTGTTGTCCAATGTGAAGTAATGCTATAATTAGTACTGAAACAGTATTTTTACACTTTGTGTTTCTGTGTGGGTGCAAACTGATGAAATCTTTACTTAGTATATACTGAATCAATGCTCTGTATATAAAGATAATTGAAAATGAGAAAAAAAAACTTGATGTTAAATTGGAAATTGCATAGAAAATTGATCAATTTTTTAAAAAAGAAATATCATGTAGGATCTCGGTCCTTAATGTGCTGTACATTGTGATTTAATGCTATAACTAGTACTCAAACAGTATTTTTCACTTTGTGTTGCTATGTGGGGGCAAACTGTTGAAATCTTTACTTAATATATACTAAACTGATCTTCTGTGTATGAAGAGAATTGAAAATGAATCTTGATGTGAATGGAAGGGGAGAGGGAGCGGGAAAGGGAAGGGTTGTGGATGGGAAGGAAGTTATGGGGGGGAGCCATTGTAACCCATAAGCTGTACTTTGGAAATTTATATTCATTAAAAAAAAAACTTTAAAAAAAGATTGCAATGTACTAACAAATCTGCAAAAATTTCTAAGGTCTTATTACACAGGCATAGGTACTTCTCCAGGGAAAAGAATTGAATAAATGGCAAAGATTGAGATAAATATCAAAGCCCTTGGAAAAATCAGGGAAAATTATATGATATGAGAGAAAAGTAATTTTGGATAACAGTAAAGTAATTGGCTTAGAGAACTGAGCAGAAGTTAGCACATTTTGCTGGAAAAAATATTATTAGCTTTTTTGGTTTCTTTTTCATGCAAGGAATCACAGAATGGATTGTTTCTTCAGAAGTCAATTGATCTGTAGGCATTTCAAGCATCCTGCAGGTGCTCTTGAGTTCTAAGTGATAAATGGATTTTTTTTTTCTGGATGATATAAACCCAACACAGTCATAATTTTGAACAGTTCTATTAAGGTTGACAATTGTGGTGAAATGATCATAAGATCGTAGAATAGAGGATAAGTGAATATGTGATGTGTCCATTTATGTGGATTAAAGACTAGAGATCAGCACCCAGCTGTTCAGGACACACATTGTGATAACTGAGTGGACTCTGAATGGGTGAAACTTTTGCTTTGAAGATTTATTTATTTATTCATTTGAAAGGCAGAGTTACAGAGAGGCAGAGGAGGAGAGAAAAATAGGTCTTCCATTTGCTGGTTCAGCCCCCAAATGGCTGCAATGGCTGAAGCTGGGAGGATCTGGAACTAGGAGCCTGGAGCTGCTTCTAGGTCTTCCACATGAGTGCAGGTCCCAGGCACTTGGGCCATCTTCCACTGCTTTCCCAGGCTATAGCATAGAAGTGGATCAGAGGTGGAGCAGCCTGGACATGAACTGGCACCCATATGGGATGCCAACACCATAGACGGGCCCCAAAAGTATGATTTTTAAATTCCTTTTAAACTAATGGTAGTAGTTCACTAAGATGACTATGTGAATTACACAGAAGGGGTTGTCTTAGTCTGTGTTTTTGTTGCTATAACAAAATTATGGGCAATTTGTGAAGAATAGAAATTTATTTAGCTTATAATCCCGGAGACTGGAAAGTCCAAGAGTGTAGGGCTGGCAGCAGTGAGGGTCCTCTTGCCTCACTGTGAGGGCATTGCAAGCATGCAAACCGGATCTTTCTTCCTTCTTTTGTAAGAGAACCTCATCCTCATGACTTCATCTAATCTTCATTATTTGCAAAGGTCCTTCCCCCAAACACCATTAGCATAAGATCTTGGGGATCAATGTTCCAACACATGCAGGACACTCTCCAGCCAAAGTGAAAGAATAGGACACCAAGACTGTAAGAAAAAGTCTTCAGGGTTTAAGGCCACCCTGACTTCACCTTCTGGAGTCATTGATAAAGTTTGCTGAACCCCCTCGTTTTGCTTTGTTGTTATATTGGCAAGCATCAGGTTGTCTTTCTCCTGGAAAAGCATAAAATTGAAATTAAGAAAGGAGACAAAATAATTTTCATATAGGGACAGAAATTGTGTTTCTCTGTGCCTATAAAGTGTTATTAGTAGAATAGCTATGTATTGCACATGTGAAAAATTAGAAGCAAATTAGTTAAAGAACTTTCCTAAGGTTATCTGACACAGGGTGGAGCTGGAAATTCAGGTTTCTGCAACTCACTATGCTACCTCTGGTTTGCACTGGAGATGTGGCATTTATATCCTGTCTTGCCTAATATCCAGGCTGACTATAGGAAAACCTCTGAATGTTAATTTCACAGGTCGAAGGTGAGGAACATTCAACTGACCGTGCCTAATTCAGGAGCTTATTGTAGGATCCAAAGATGTTATGGTTCTGGCATTGTGATGTCTCAGGTTAAGCCTCTGCCTGAGATGCCGACGTCCAATATGGGCCCCAGTTTGTGTCCCTGCTGCTCCCCTTCTGATCCAGCTCCCTGCTAATTGCATGGGAAAAGCATCAGAATATAGCCCAAGTGTTTGGGCCCCTTCCACCCACATGGGAGACACAGATGAAGCTCCTGGCTTTGGCCTGATCCAATGTTGGATATTGCAACCATCTGAAGAGTGCATTTCAAGCACTCTGGAAGATTCTCTCCCTATCTCTCCCTCTCTCTCTGTTAATTCTTTCTAAACAAATAAATATTTTTAAGTGAAGTTACATATGGGTAAGTGTTTTGTAAAGTTCAAGAGCAATGAGAAGGGTTTATGAACACAATATAAGAAACACTTCTTTTACACGGTCCTGTCACATATTTTATGTACAGTACCGGAAGTGCTGCATCTTAGATGGGTGTTCAAACTTGTTTGAAAATTGTTTAACAGGCCCCTCTTTTCTGTAATAGCAGCGAGAAGGTCTTGCCTAGCTTATCACTGATTTTAGGCACAGTATTTTATAGGTGAAATAACAAGAATACCATGATGCCTGTGCAGGAGGCCTTGGAACAAGCAAACACATGCAGAATGTGGACATTTTAGGTTTCTGATTCTAAAAACTGACTCTTAAAAAGGAAATTATGACACATTCAGGGTCATCTGAACACTGAGAGGCTGTTACATTGTATTAAGAAATTAGTGTTGATTTTTTTTCCAAGTGTGAGGATAGCATTGTGGCTGTATTTTTCAAAAAGAGTCCTTTCCTTGAGTTATGCAATCCAAAGTATTTTCAGACAGGCATATTTGAAATAATTTGGGAGTGGAGAGCTTATCAACAATTGCAAATAGGAATGATCATATACTGAAGCTCGCTAGCGGGTATGTGAATGCTCATGACATTGTTTTTAGCACAAAGGTAACAACCCAGCCTTCCTTTCCAAACCTAAAAGATGAGGATTATGCCACTGACCATGACAACTTGCTCAAGTGGGGCTTGGTGTGTGCAGGTCATGGAGTCCAAGACAGCAGATTGTTTTTCTTGCTTATTTCAGTAGCCATTGACACTCATTAGTTAAATCTTTGTTCTAGATGTTGGCAAAATGGTGACACAGCTCATTTGCTGGACTGCTTTTCTAGAGAGAAGCTTTCCCTTACAAACTGTATAGTTCCCTTGATGGCTTGTATAGAAAAGCAAGTCAAATGTTTTTGACTCCCTTTTTTGACCAGTTTTCCGGGTGTCTGGCTGGGAAGCAGCTGCCTTAACACTGCCTAACTACAGAGTTGCTCTCTGCTGCCCTCTGCTGTATGCAATGCTCCACAAACACCCACTTGGACAAACCCGAAGTTGTGAAGAGATCTCCCATACTTTTCCTGCCATAAAGTCTCTTTGTTGTCCTTTGCAGGGGTTTATGCTTTGAAATGTACTGTATTGTCAACAATTTGTGCTTGGCATTTATTTTACACTTAAATTAACAAAAATATTTAGTTTCTGAGCAGAGCTTCTGATCATAAAATCAAGCCAATGTTAAAAAGATAAATTGATATGATGCATTTGTTAAGCTTTTATTTTTTATTTGCAATATAGAATTTTTAAAATTTATTTTTGAGACAATATATTTTCAATTTACATTATAGTAAAAGCCAAACACTTCACTAAATAGTTCAACAAGTAAAAAGTAGAGACCATAGTTCAACAGGAGCTATAAACAATAATCAAGCAAAAAAAGTCAATTCCACTCGTATACAGGTAAATTTTAAGATTCAGAGATCATTGAAACTATAGTAGTATATTATTCTTAGCAATTTGTTTGATTAAGATTTAATACACAGTTTGACAAAACACTATATTTGCAGCAAAACTGATGCATACAAACTTTTCTCTCTCTTTTTTTTTTTTTTTTGTTTTCTGAGTTTTTAAAGCTTGAGCTTCCACTGTAAGGGAGAAAATCCAGTATTTGTCTTTCTGTAGCCGGGCTATTTCACTCAACATAATGTCCTCCAGTTGTAACCATTTTGAAACAAGTTACAGAATTTCATTCTTTTCTACAGATGAACAAATTTTATTGTGTGTGTGTGTGTATGTATGTGAGTATATGTATGTATGCATGTATCTATAGCTATATATATGCAAAATGTATATTATACATATATATATACATATACATATATCTCACATTTCCTTTATCCATTCATATGTTGGTGAACCCATTCTGATGTCCACCTGATGATGGATTCCACATTTTGGCTATTGTGAACATGGTGGTGCAGGTATCTTTTTGATATAATTGTGTTTGGCTTTTTAAGTGTTGACACTCTAGCTTAATCTGCATTTTTTCCTCCCTATGACAGTCAGAGAAGACTGCCTTGGGGCTCCAAAGATTTCACACCTATGTTTTGCTGCAATGCCCTACACTGGCTTTGCATTGTGTAGGAGTCCAAAGGACTTTGTTGGATAACTGCATCTATCCCGCTTGGGATATAAGGCCCGTGGAAAGAAAGGAATTGGTGACCTGCTGTTGTTGACTCCAGGACCAGTGACATGGGGTTTCGCTAAGCCATCATTCCACTTCTTCAAACAGCATGCATAGCTGTTGGGGCATCTTTCAATTCTGTATTCCATTTTTTTACATTTCTTTCTGCAACGTGCAGTTCCATAACCACAGATTCTGTCCACTTCAAGTTCACTTCTCACTAGACAACAGAATAAGTCACTGTGATTAATGGTGCCATAGATGGTGGCTAGAGGTGTTTTGGAGGGGAGATGGCTGCAGCTAACTGTAGAGACTCTTGGGGATGGTGGCAGAGGGTGCACATGACAGCAGTCTCCCCCAGAAACCCACCCTCTTCTACTCTACTAACTGATTGACTTCACCCTCTGTCCCCAGAGGTCATGATATTTTTAAAAAGCACATTACTTTTCTTATGTCACACCACCACTTAAAGTCCTTATGATAACTGATTGTGGCATTTGGATAAAATACATCTGAACCCCTTTCCAGGTCTACGAAGCTATACTGATGTGGTCCAGGGCCACCTGCCCCATTGTGGTCTCATTCTTCCCGTTTCAGACACGTGGCCTCTTTCCCATTCTTGTTTCTCATGCACTAGCTCTTTTCTCTCAGTGCTTTTGCTCAGGATATTTCTTGGCCTGGAGAACTTTTTTCCATATACCACGAGTGATCTCCTTGAACCTTCATCTCTCAATATAAACGTCATGATGCTGACCTTTCCAGGTAACTAGGTCCCCCCAAGGTATTTTTCTCCATATGCATTGCTTACTCTTTAATATCACCTGTCCCAAGTTGAAGTTGCACATTATTTTCATTATTTGCTCTTCCGTATTGAACTGTAAGCTTTCTGCGTGTGACTTACTAACCATCAAATATCCAGAACCAGGCACGTTACAAGCACAATCTGCTGCATGAATGGCTGTATAGACTACACTGGAAGAGACCAGAATACAGCACAGTCCTGGTCACTAGATAGCTCCTGCAGATGTTGCAGGTGATGTAGACTTTGTTACTCAAGCCCAGGCTGTGCTCCCTGGGACTGACAGCAGCTTTGCAATCCTGGGTCCCTCACCCACCAAACTGATAGCACTTACATCAGGACTAGTAGAGCCTAGAAGGAAGATTTGACTGTAGAGATGGAAATACCAAGTGGATTGAAAGGTTCTGCATACGGAGATTTTTGCATTTAGGATTCTCTAGAGAGGCACTGCCCCACACTTGGCAGGAACTAGGCTTGGAGGATGGTATCAGAACACTCGGCAGAGAAGGATTTTGTGTGTTGATTCAAGGCTGCCTGTAGTCCTCAAGGACCTTTGTTTGCCTTCAACCCTCCCCATATGTCCATTTTTCACAAAGCAGAGGGCCAGGATAACCCAGATGGATTGCTGTTATGTTGTTGTGCTAGGTTTCACATTGTGTCTTTGGTTCTAGTAAAAAGAAGCCTCCTGTTTCTAAAGTTTATGTGTAAGAGTCCCTGGTCAGAGAAAGAGTGAGGAATTAACAGTGATTGGAGTGAACCATGTGTCTGATGGAGCATTGAAAAGGCTCACAGCGGGGATGTGCTCAGTGGTGGGTGAAGAGGAAAGCTGCTTTGCAATATTCTTCATTCAAAGGCAAACCCTTGTGGCCAGAGTGGAAGGCAGTGAAGACAGTAGGGAGGTGAGCCAGCATTCCACGACACATTTTCAATCATGTCTGAATTGACATAGACTCTAGCACTAGTGTAAAAATCCCAGTCATCATACATAGTCAGCATCTTTCCTGTGGAATGGTGGCTCTCTCTACAGGTTGCAGTTATGGCAGCATATCTTGTAAAAGCTGCTATTAAGCCAGGATGCCTACGAACCCTTTGTTTATCACCTCCAGTTTTAGCTACCTTTGCTTAGGGTTGACTTCACTGACTCCATTTTGATTTTGACAACTTTTGTATCCCAGTGCCTTCTTAGTGATCAAATGCTTTTTCTAAAATCTCTGATGATCAGTGGTTCTGTAGTTAGGTTTTGTTTCTCCATTGTTCCAGGATGGACTTGACCCTGCTGTTGGCCTGATCTGTTCCCACATCAGAAGGCAAGTGACTGAAAACCAGGCGTCAGGGTAAAAAAGAAAATCACTTTTAGATACTTTTGAGCAGCAAATGGGTCTTAGACGGTGTTGTTCTTGGACTAAGATGTTATTAAATTTAATTTTATGTGTTTTGTGGGTGAGAGGCATCATCTGAAATGCTGGGCCAGCATTACTTTATCAGAAATTGTATTTCAGTAGAACTCAAGCAGGCAACAGGTAGGAATCTCAAAAAGAAAAATATAAACAAAACCAACAGGAACATAGCAAACTGATTTTGCATCTTAAGAGAAATCAAGAGTTATAATCTAATATCAGGTACATTATAATTTTGTGGTGACTATTTGCATAAGTACAGTAAGAAAAGTTGATTTATCACACAATAATCTCAGATTTAGAAAATATTCAAAATTAAATATCCAAGCCAAGGAACAATTGGTTTTTTGAAAAATATAGTATGGAATTTTTCAAAGTTGTGGAGTCTCGATGAGGACTGACATTGTGGTACAGTAGATTAAGCTGCCACTCGTAATGCCAGTGTGCCATCTCAGAGCATCTATTTGAGTCCAGTCTGCTCGGCTTCCAATCCAGCTCCTTGCTAATGCAACTGGGAAAGTAGCAGAATTTAAGGAACCAGGATTATTTGAATTTATATTTACAAGTATTTGTCTCTTTTATATTTTCTTCAATTTATTTTTAATAAGTATACTTTGATTACTTAAGAAATGGAGATATTGGACAAGCTTTATTGTCATTTTACATCATTTTCTTGTCAAAGAAAAATTCTTGAATCTAAAGTGTACTCAATACAAGGGACACAATGAAACCTGTTTTGTAGCTTTATCTCTATTATTTGTTATTGGATCAAAATCAAAATTCATTATTTTAAATGTCTGACAAACTTAAGCACTAATTTTACTGGCTAGAAGCCCCAGGAACAAATGTATGTTAACAGTTCTAAAAAGATTATTACCCTGTTTGTCCTTTTAAGTAAATTTAAAGCAGCTTATCTACCAAAGATTTCTTAAGTCATGTGAATTAGGTGCCATTTGGATTAACTTATTTTTTCTTAACTATTTTGCTAGGTATGTTTCATTTTTCTTTATATTAGTTCCTTTGATATAACACCATAACATTTTATATATATGGAATTTTCTGTAACTTATGTTCCTTTTTTTTTTTTGATAAAACAACTCTAGCTAGAAAATAATAGCTTAATTCAGAGGTGTCTTAGGTGAGCATGTCACATTTGATTCCAGTAGTACTATTGTCAAGGAGTATCATCATACAGTATCATCTTTGGTTTTATTTTTAAAATAAATTTAGTTTTTCTTTTTTTTAAATTTATTTGAGTCAGAGCGAGAGAGAGAGAGAGAGCGAGAGAGGGAGGAGAGAGAGAGAGAGTGAGAGAGATGTAGAGACACACAGAGGGCGAGAGACAGAGAGAGATCCCTGTTTGAATCCAGGAGCAAGGAATTCCATCCTGAGAAAAGCCCCCCAAATAGTTAGAAACTAAGTAACAAGGTTCTAAATAACCTATGGATTTATTAATAAGTCTTAAGTGAAACTAAAAATATTTTAATTAAGTGAAAACAACTCATTTATTATATGAAAATAGAAGTTCAACTTATCAAAATTTGTTTAGCTACTTAGTACAATGCTTTTGAGTGGTTTTCTTCACTTTAGATTTACAGATGACATTCATTTCCAAAGTTGCTTAGGTTAACACTGAGGTTAACCCCACACCCTGCAGCATAATTATTTTACACATTTGTAGTATAGTTAGTCTGTTTTGCCACTGTATTATTCTTTTTCCATTCCTAAAAATTTACATAAGGTGAACAAATTTCATGTATTTCCTACATACAGATGTAGGAGCCTAGTGATACTTCCCACCCTACCCTCCCTCCACACATGCTCCTACCCTCTCTCCTCCTTCCTTTCTTATTCTTTCTTTTAATTTTACAATGACATACTTTCAGCTTATTTTCTAATCATAAACTTAACCCTCCACTAAGTAATAAATTTAACAAATAATAATAATAAGAAGAAAAACACCTTTCTTCAACAGTAGAGACTAAGGCTGTAAATAATAAATCTCAAAATGTCAATTTCACTCACATACATTACATTTTTTTGTATCCTTAGTAGTCACCATATCATTCTAACACTGTTCGTGATGTTGTAAAATAGTACATACATTCTGGGGAACAGTTTGGCATTTTCTTAAAATGAAAGTAGATCATTGCAAAAATTTTAAAAATTAAACAAAAAAAGAATAAGAAAGGAAGAAGGGAGGGTAGGGTGGGAAGTATCACTAAGCTCCTAAATCTGTATATATGAAATACATGAAGTTTGTTTACCTCAAAAAGCCAAAAGTAATTAAAAATATTAAAAAATACTTACTTTTCCACTACCATATTACTCAGCAATTGCAGTCCTTTGCATTAATCTCAGTATTGTGAACATTTATGTTTACACAAAAGTTATAAACATAAGTGTTCATAGCAGCTTTATTTGCTTGAGACTGGAAACAACCTAGAAGCCCTGTGATGGATGGATCTTGTTATGGATGTGGATCTTGGTAGATATGTATCATGGAATAAAGTACAGCAGTGAAAAAGAAAGAATTATTGATAAATACAACTACTTGGAAGAAACACCATAGAATTATGAGCCAATCCAAAAAAATTATATACTGCAAGATTCCATTTATCTGACCTTTCCAAAAGGACAAAAGTATAGAAATAGAGAACAAATTAGTAGAACAAATTAGGAGGAGGGTAGTGGGAGGGATAAGGCTGTGACTCTAAAAGGGTATCAGGTGTCCTTGTGGTGAAAGGACTGTCTGTATCAATGTTGATATCCTGGTTCTGATATTTCATTTGAATCTGCAGAACATTACAGGTGGAATTGGGTAAAGGTTACAGGGGATCATGCTATATTATTTTTCATATTATTATCAAAATAAATGTAATTTAAAAGGCCTTGTCATAAAAGTTATTGATTCCAATATGATTAATTATATTGGCCTTGACAGATTAAGAGGGAGGGAAGGCAAGATTTCTGATCTAGCAAAGAATGAAATCTGAACTTCAGTTCTAGGGAGCATGACAGGGAATCCTTATTTAAACTGGATAATTGTCTTAGGTTTCCTGCTGCAACAAAATACTTTAGCTTGCTAACTTATTAATAATGTATTGTTCACTGTTCTGGAGTCTGGAATGTCCAAGACAGGTACCAGAAGATTTGGTGTTTGTTGAAGGCCCAGTCTCAGCCTTCAAGATGGTTCCTTATTGCAGAGTCCACGGATGATGAAAGGGCAAGGCCCCTCCCTTAAACCTCTTCAGTCGGGGCAATGATGCCATTCATGAGGGTGCATCCTCTCGGACTAATACATTCTCAACACATCTCTTCTCTTGGTATTACCACAATGGGGATTAGACTTCAACACGAGTCCTGGAGTAGCACATGCAGACCACAGCAGTGACATTAAGGCTTAGAGTCAAAGACAATTTCCTAGATATCCAGTTTTATTTATTTATTTATTTGACAGGTAGAGTTATAGACAGTGAGAGAGAGAGACAGAGAGAAAGATCTTCCTTCCATTGGTTCACTCCCCAAATAGCCACTACAGCCAGCGCTGTGCCGATCCAAAGCCAGGAGCCAGGTGCTTCTCCTGGTCTCCCATGAGCATGCAGGGGCCCAAACACTTGGGCCATCCTCCATTACCTTTCCAGGCCACAGCAGAGAGCTGGACTGGAAGAGGAGCAGCTGGGACTAAAACCCAGTGCCCATATGGGATGCCAGTGCCACAGGAGGAGGATTAACCAAGTGAGCCACGGCCCTGGCCCCTACAGTTCTTATCAAAAGAATTGAAAGGGAATTTGAGAACAGCATGTAGGTCACTAGAGATGCTGGTAATCACAGCAGTATTTACCATCAGCAAATTTAACCTCAGACTTAGGTGGGGAGGCAATCTATAGGAAATGTTTCACCATGCCAATTGAAGGCATGGTGTCAAGATGATTAGACAAGTGTATAACACATGAAACAAATAGAAAAGCTATCTACAAGGGTACATCAAAAAGTTCCATTTTTGAATATTCTCTCTGGGAAAGAAATTAAAATATAAATTTATTCTGGCACAAAAATATTTGAAATTCATAGGTTTTTCATAACAAGCATTTTGCATGAACTTCTAAGTATCTTCAATCTATCACATCATCATCTGTAACTATTATTATTATTATTATTATTATTATCCAAACGTTGGTTTCTCTATCTAGCCAGCCTCCCTCCCCTTCATGTTCCTCCCTCCCTCCCTCCCTCCCTCTCTTTTCTTCCTTCTTTGCTTTTCTTCCTTTCTTCATCTTTATTCTCAGTTACTATGTTACAGCTGAATACATGCCAGTGGTTTGTTGATTTATAGTCCCCTTTCAAGAGAAATATCAGGGGCCAGTGCTGTGGTGCAGCACGTTAATGCCCTGGCCTGAAATACTGGCATCCCATATGGGCACCAGTTCTAGTCCCAGCTGCTCCACTTCCAATCCAGCTCTCTGCTATGGCCTGGGAAAGCAGTAAAAGATGGCCCAAATTCTTGGGCTCCTGCACCCACGTGGGAGACCTGGAAGAAGCTCCTGCGTCCTGGCTTTGGATCAGCACAATTCTGGCCATTGCAGCCATCTGGAGAGTGAACCATCGGATGGAAGACCTCTTTCTTTCTCTCTCTCTCTCTCTCTCTCTCACTCTCTCTCTCTCACTCTCCTCTCTCTGTGTAACTCTGACTTTCAGATAAATAAATAAATCTTTTAAAAAAGAGAGAAATATCAGATACCTTTGGGACAATTCTCTTAACACAAATCTTAACAATATAAGCCAAGGAGGCAGGGATAATCAGAATTAGCTAGTCATGTTCTTCCTCCTAAATGAAGCACTTGAAAAACTGATCAGCCATTTATTTTTAATGAAGTAAATGTGTGCTCACTGCAGAGACAAGAGTGTAAAACACAGCTATGTCGTGCATGCTTTTCTGGGAAGCCTCAGTCTTCAGACTTCACCACTGTCTTTACTCTCTCCCACATGGCTGAAGTTTCAGGCAGCATCTCTTCGAGTTTCCACAGAGAGCAACAATTTCTTCATTTTTATAACAAGTTCTCATGCATTTCCCATGAAGCTTGTTGCATCTTTCATAAAAAAATTCATTCTTGGCTACACAAGGGAAGGAGTCACCTGGATTAATTATCTTTCAAATTTGTTCATGTTAGTAGGTGTGGTCATATATGTGGTTAGTAATGCTTCTCTGCAAGCTGTCATATAGCAATATCTGTCACTAAGCAAGATGGCAGATGAAATGTTTTCTGTCTGGTATTTCTCTTTTTGTCACACAGAGTAAAAGACTAGGAAGAATTTTTCTTTCAGCACTTTTAATTAGGCTGTATGAGGGCTTTGAGAAATGGAATTTATCATTTTAAAATCAAAATTCATTGAATATAAATATTAACATATTCCTATAAACACCTCTATGCTCTCTCAAAGATTTCTACTTACTGAAAGTAGAATAAGTCCTGATGCATAGAAGAGGATTTGAGAGTTGGTTAAACAGGGGATAAATATATAGAAAGAAAAAATTTATTTATTATAGTAGATAGAAAGTAAAGAAGTGCTTAGAAAGTATCAGTCTAATTTCTCTCCATATTCCATAAAATTCCAACTGTAGAAGGCTTGGGCTCCAGAGTAGAAAAAGAACATATGCTGGGATTCATTCCCCAATATTTTTCGCATGTCATTTTGCACAGAATTCCATTCCTTAGAACCTTATCAGTAGCAATCATAACACAGTTTTCCTCAAGTTAAGGACAAGTGCATCCTATCAGGAGCATCATTTCATAGTTGCCTAACTTAGATATCTATTAATGAGACATCAAATGTACACAGAGTTCAATTAATATCAACATATAAAGATGCCTATTAGTATTTCTGTAACATTTATAAAGGAATGGACTAACAATATACAATAACCACCATGCAGCCTCAGCAAATTAGTTCAGAAGTATAATTACCCCATTGCTTCAAGATCCATGACTTCTGAATCTTACTGTTAGTTTCTCTGCTCTCTCTGTCCCAAATCTACAAAACCTTACCATTCTTCAGGTTCAGAACCTAACTCTGACAAGTCTTTGTACTGAATCTTATGTAGACTGATGACTTATGCAGCTCCTGAAAAGGAAAAAAGGGGCACCTGTACCTATAAGGCTTCTAAAGGATCCTCACAGACAGCCAACGTGGATGCTGTGTGCGTGTATGTGTGTGTGGTACATTAACTGGTTGGTTTCAGTTAGATATATTTGACTATTTTGTATTAGATAATATTTTATTTTATTTTTGACTAATTATATAAGGCATATGTGTGATTTGAGGCTACCTATGGCTAGCTTGCAATGTGAACAACAAACCCAGCAGAATGAATATAGTATGGTTCACTATAGGTCCCAGAACCGCATATCCTGACACAGAATCTATTCACAAAAACTTGCTATAAACCAGACCAGAGATATAAACAACCAGTGTGGAAATTCTGAGCTTCCACATGTGGTAATCTATCACCTGCGTTTGACACAACTTTAGACTCAGTAGGGATCCTGTAAGCCCTGCCTTTAGATCTTTAGGACATGGTAGGAGCCTAGTCTTGCACAGCAATGTTCAGAAGGGTAAAAATGGGGACAATGGAGTTGTTAGAATCCGGAGAAAATGAAGAGAGCTCTGTCATTGAAAGAGTATCTCACAGAACTCTCACTGTTCCAAGACAGAGCCAGGACCCACACCTGGGTTTTCTCCTGCATGTTTGTGTGACTGCGAGGGGCTGCTTAACACATCTCAGTGTCTGCATCTGTAGCATCTATGTAAAATGGACCTTGTAATCCAAAACAGTCGCTCTGAATGCCATTAACCTTTTTCTTTAAAGGCACCAGCTTTAGAGCATGAAATTCATTATATTACGTGGAGCTTTATTACACAATCCAGCATAGTAGCACATGATGAAGGAATGATCTAAGTTCCGCTGTTTTACCCAGTGCCATGACTGGAATGAGTATGTCGAACTCTCTGAACTTAACTTGTTTCCTATTGCATTTCTTCCTTTCTCTGTCAGTTCCTTACCTGTATTATCCTCCACAAAACCATTTAAAAAGTGCCATGGATTGTTTTCCTTGATTTTTATTTTTTTTCCAATTTTTGTTGGTATGCATGATATCAGGTATCAAGAGGCATCTTTCCTGCCTTCTCTTTATTTATTCAAACCTGGGACAGATCCTTCTATATATTAGTGAGTGGTGGAAAAGATATACTGAAGATGCATTAGAGGAAGGCTGCCCCCCATAGAAATGTTCCCCCACAGGGCCACTCAGGGTCCCCTTGTGACTTAGGATTGATCACTACCAGATGTGGACCCTCTCTCTGAGTCACTACTTCCAATCACCGTCCCTACACAGATGTTGATTTTACCTGGGGCCAGAAAGAAGAAAACAGCAAAGAGAAAGAGGAGCATCCTCATGATTTGCAGAGTCTTGGGTGATCAGCACAATGTCCATGAAAAATTCCGGCAGAAACCCACATTTATATATCTCTCCAGACCAAAGAGCACCTTGGTCCAGGTCTTGATCAGTGAGCCTTGTCAGAAAGGGGTGTGTTTTTATGCTCTGCTGAGCGGAGCCCAGGAGCCTCCATGAGCGTCACTCAGTGTTCAGCTTTCCTTTATCAGATTCTGGAAAGTTCCCAAGGAGGAAAATGAAGATGAAGGGCACAGAGTAGAGCATGATGACATGTGTGGAGATAAAGATCCAGAGTCCTGCAGTTTGGATTTCTAAGCCTGACTATACTCCTTACTAGCTTTAGTTCACTAATATGTAGAATGAAGGTAGTTATAGAATTTATAACACTGCACTGTGGCCATTAAGAGCTAGTGTACTCTAGCTAGATGGAGTGTGAATTCCTGATCCACTCTTGTTGAGCTTTATATACTTGACAAAATGCTTGAACTAAACATGTATTTTACTATTTATATAGAAGTGTGAATTTTGCATGCTGCACACTTTAAATGTTACACATATCATCTCATTTAATTCTAAGTATCTTCCTATATAGTTATGAGATTATTGGCTATTTCATTAACATGCACGTGAGTTTCTATAGTTTTAATTTTTAAAATATTGGCTATTTCATTTTTTGTGTGCTTTTGTGTAGTATTTTAATTGTGAAAATGTAAGTAGAAAATTAAATGCTCTTAGATATCTTAATCAAGAACAGTATGATCTCCACCCCTATGGTGTTAAGTACTCAAAATGTGACAGTTGCGACAGGCTCCACCAACTTAATCAACACTTTTCCCTAGTATGTAGATATTTACGTGTGTGCAGAAAAAGAGATAATTTACACAATTTACTTTTTATTTTTATTTATTTATTTGACAGGTATAGTTAACAGAGAGTGAGATAGAGACAGAGAGAAAGGTCTTCCTTCCATTGGCTCACTCCCCAAATGGCCACTACGGCCGGCGCTGCGCCAATCTGAAGCCAGGAGCCAGGTGCTTCTTCTTGGTCTCCCACGAGCATGCAGTGGCCCAAGCACTTGGGTCATCCTCCACTGCCCTCCCAAGCCACAGCAGAGAGCTAGACTAGAAGAGGAACAGCCGGGACTAGAACCCTGCGCCCATATGGGATGCTGGCACTGCAGGTGGAGGATTAATCAAGTGAGCCATGGCGCCAGCCCCAAATTACCCAATTTAATTCTGCCTCATTTGAGATACTAAGGGTTAAGATAGTCAATACAGTTTATATAATTTGAATATGATTTGTCTCCTTAAAATTTAAGCAAGAGTTTATTCCCTGAAGTCATGTTAATGGTACTAAGAGTGTAGAAACCTAACCCCATGTTGGCATTTAGACGAGAGACTTTTGGGAAGGGATTACATTAAGACATTAGAATGGAGCCCTCATGATTGAATCCTGGTGACTTTATAAGGAGATGGAGAGAGATCACACAGACAGAAACACAGAAATGGTCACCTGCTCCTGCCATGACTTGGTGCAGACAAGTGCTGCCCCTTCCAGAGCTTGTATTATTATTCTTTGTGCTTTGAACCTCTAGAATCATGAGGCAAAAAAATCCAGTTTCCTCATAAAGTAGCTTGTCTAAGTTATTTTTTTTATTTTACAGGCAGAGATTTTTTTTTATTTTACAGAGAGAGAGAGAGAGAGAGAGAGAGACAGAGAGAAAGGTCTTCCTTCCATTGGTTCACCCCTCAAATGGCAGCTACAGCCAGCGCACTCCGCCGATCTGAAGCCAGGAGCCAGGTGCCTCCTCCTGGTCTCCCATGCGGATGAAGGCACCCAAGCACCTGGGCCATCCTCCACTGCACTCCCGGGCCACAGCAGAGAGCTGGACTGGAAGAGGAGCAACCGGAACTAGAACCCGGCGCCCATATGGGATGCCGGTGCTGCAGGCGGAAGATTAACCAAGGAAGCCACAGAGCCGGCCCTAAGTTATTTTTTAATAGTAACAAAAATGCTGACCAATACACCAACCCTCTGCACATCTACCACATCTTTGTTGGATAGATTTTATGGGAGGGAATGGAGTGCGGAAGTCTGCAGGTACCCAGGACATTGGGGAAGGTGCAATTGGCAGGGAGGCATGGAGAGGAAGTAAGCCTAGGGCATATGTAAACAGGTTGCAGTATTCCTGAGCATGCTCCCTGTCCCATCCAACTTTGTTTCTGAAGAACAATATTCGGGCCTTCAATACAGTGGCTGTAGAGCATTACACTCCAAGGAGAGCAGGGGGCTATGTGACATCACTTGTCATATGCTCATGGAGCCAGGCCTGCTCCAGCTCATTAATAATGTCTAAAATCTGGATGTCCTTAGGCTCAGCCCTGTGTCCCTGGCCTGTCTCCTAAAGCTGAATTGTTTGCAAGCCATAGCAGGAAATATAAAAAAAATTCAGTACATGTGCCTTTAATAGCTCTGGGAGTGCTTGTTGTGAATTAATGGACTGGAAGATGAGTTTATAGAAAAGATATGCTCAAAGCTGCATATAGAGAAATACAAACACAGTTCTAGCGATAATGGACAGGCCCTCTATTGAGCACTTTATGTGCCTTAGGTCAGTTAATCCTCTCAAATACTCTGTGAAGTATGTACAATTACTATGTCTTCATTTTAATAATAAGAAAACTGAAGTTCAAAAACGTAAGTCATCAACCCAAGGGCATATCCTTAGTAATTGTATCTGTCTTATTTCAGAGTCTACGATTTCTCACCATGTCTTGTATTCTAGGAGGACATAATATTATCTAAATATAGGCAGAAGGGTGAGAATGAGCAGGACTTATTTTAGTAGGACAGTGATAAAATACTACAGTTAATAGTCATGTTTTTTTTTTAAAATATGTATTTATGGGGGGCCAGCACTATAGCATGGTGAGCAAGGCTACCTCTTATGTCATTCCATATGGGCACATATGGGTTCAAGTCCTGGTAGCTCCACTTCTGATCCAGCTCTCTACTATGGCCTGGGAAGGCAACAGAGGATGGCCCAAGTCCTTGGGCCCCTGCATCCAAGTGGGAGACCCAGGGGAGGCTCCAGGCTCCTGGATTTGGATTGGCACGGCTCCAGCCATTGTGGCTATTTGGGGAGTGAATGAGCAGATGGAAGACCTCTCTCTCTCTCTCTGCCTCTGCATCTCTGTAACTCTGCCTTTGAAATGAATTAAATAAATCTTTTAAAAGAGTATTTATTTGAAAGGCAAATTTACAGCAAGAGGGAGGGGGTCAATTGAGGGGAGAGGGAGAGGGAGAGGGAGAGGGAGAGGGAGAGGGAGAGGGAGAGAGAGAGAGAGAGAGAGAGAGAGAAATCTTCCATCTGCTGGTCCACTCCTTAAATGGTGGCACCAGGTGCATTAGCAAGGAAATGGATCAGAAATGGTGCAGCTGAGACTCAACCTAGCACTCATATGGGATGTTGGTATCACAAGCATTAGTGTAACTCAATGTGTCACAATTCTGGACCCAACTCATATTGTTAATGATGTAAACCTACAGTAGTTCTCACATCAGTTACATGAATTGTTATAGGCATAGGGATCCAGAGCTAACTTTGCACAATGATTACTATCCACCCCTCTCTCCCTGAGATATTTACAGACAACAAAAATGAAAGTATGTTTCATCAAAATATCCATTCTCCCAAAAGCAATTTATAGATTCAGTGTGATACCAAGCAAAATACCAAAGGCATTCTTCTCAGATCTGGAAAAATGATGCTGAAATTCATATAGAGGCACAGGAGAACTCAAATAGCTAAAGCAAATTTGTACAACAAAAACAAAGCCAGAGGCATCACAATACCAGATTTCAGGACATACTACAGGGCAGTTGTAATCAAAACAGCGTGGTACTGGTACAGAAACAGATGGATAGACTAATGGAACAGAATAGAAACACCAGACATCAACCCAAACATCTACAGCCAACTTATACTTGATCAAGGATCTAAAACCAATTCCTGGAGTAAGGACAGTCTATTCAATAAATGGTGCTG
The DNA here is from genome assembly GCA_949820135.1 of Sylvilagus floridanus. Lineage (NCBI taxonomy): Eukaryota > Metazoa > Chordata > Mammalia > Lagomorpha > Leporidae > Sylvilagus > Sylvilagus floridanus. The sequence continues at coordinate 116,978,117 of OX463238.1, read as the reverse complement.
AGAAAACTGGATTTCCATGTGCAGAAGCATGAGGCAAGACCCTTACCTTACACCTTACACAAAAATCCACTCAACATGGATTAAAGACCTAAATCTATGACCCGACACCATCAAATTATTGGAGAACATTGGAGAAACACTGCAAGATATCGGCACTGGCAGACTTCTTGGAAAAGACTTCAAAGGCACAGGCAGTCAAAGCCAAAATTAACATTTGGGATTGCATCAACTAGAGAAGTTTCTGTACTGCAAAAGAAACAGTCAAGAAAGTGAAGAGGCAACTGACAGAATGGGAAAAAATATTTGCAAACTATGCAACCGATAAAGGATTAATAACCAGAATCTACAAAGAGATCAAGTAATTCCACAACAACAAAACAAGCAACCCACTTAAGAGACGGGCCAAGGACCTCAATAGACATTTTTCCAAAGAGGAAATCCAAATGGCCAACAGACACATGAAAAAATGTTCAAGAACACTAGCAATCAGGGAAATGCAAATCAAAACCACAATGAGGTTTCACCTCACCCCAGTTAGAATGGCTTACATACAGAAATCTACCAACAATAGATGCTGGCAAGGATGTGGGGAAAAAGGGACACTAACCCACTGGTGGGAATGCAAACTGGTTAAGCCTCTATGGAAGTCAGTCTTGAGATTCCTCAGTAACCTACATATAACCCTACCATACAACCCAGCCATTGCACTCCTTGGAATTTACCCAAAGGACATTAAATTGTCAAATAAAAGAGTTGTCTGCACATTAATGTTTATTGCAGCTCAATTCACAATAGCTAAGACTTGGAATCAACCCAAATGTCCATCAATAGTAGACTGGATAGAGAAATTATGGGACATGCACTGTATAGAATACTATACAGCAGTCAAAAATATTGAAACCCGGTCATTTGCAACAAAATGGAGGATTCTGGAAAACATCATGCTGAGTGAATTGAGCCAGTCCCACAGGGACAAATTTCATATGTTCTCCCTGATCGGTGATAACTAACTTAGCACGTAAAAGGAAAATCTTTGAAGTGAAATAGGCACTGTGAGAAACAGTGACTTGATCAGCCCTTGTGCTGACTGTTGACGTACAATTTAATACTTTATTCCTTTTAGTATGTTTTGTTCTAGTAATATTGATTGAACTCTGTAGTTAACACACATTTATTCTTAGGTGTTGAAATTTAACTGAAAAGTTATCCCTGTTAAATTTAAGAGTGGGAATAAGAGAAGGAGGAGATGTACAATTTGGGACATGCTCAATCGGATTTGCCCCAAATGGTGGAGTTAGAAATATGCCAGGGGATTCCAGTACAATCCCATCAAGGTGGCATGTACCAATGCCATCTCACTAGTCCAAGAGATCAATTTCTGTTCACAATTGATCATAATGATAGGTCTAAGAGTCAAAGGTATCACACAAACAAAACTAGTGTCTGTGAATACTAACTGATAGAATCAAAAAGGGAGAAAATGATCCATCATGGGAAGTGGGATACACAGCAGACTTGTAGAATGGCAAATGTCCTAAACAGCACTCCTGCCTCAGAATCAGCCCTTAAGGCACTCGTATCTGGCTGAAGAGCCCATGAGAGTATTTTAGGCATGGAAAGCCAAGACACTCTGGCAAAACAAAACAAAACAAAACAAAACAAAACAAAACAAAACACTGAAAGGTCTCTGCGAATGAGATCCCAGTAGAAAGAACAGGCCATCAAAGAAGGAGGTACCTTTCTCTGAAGGGAGGAGAGAACTTCCACTTTGACTATGACCTTATCTAAATAAGATCGAAGTCAGCGAACTGAAGAGGCTTCCATAGCCTTGGAAACTCATGACTAGAGCCTAGGGAGTTTTCTGACGCCATAAACAAGTGTGTCAAATTGTTAAGTCAACAATAGGAGTCACTGTGTACTTACTCCTTATGTGGGATCTCTGTCCTTAATGTGTTTTCCAATGTGAATTAATGCTATAACTAGTATGGAAACAGTATTTTAAACTTTATGTTCTGTGTGGGTGCAAACTGATGAAATCTTTACTTAATATATACTAAATTGATCTTCTGTATATAAAGATAATTTAAAATGCATCTTGATGTGAATGGAATGGGAGAGGGAGTGGGAGATGGGAGGGTTGCGGGCGGGAGGGAAGTTATGGGGGGGGGGGAAGCCATTGTAATCCATAAACTGTACTTTGGAAAATTATATGTACTAAGTAAAAGTTTAAAAATAAAAAAAGAAAGTATGTTTATTCTCTTATAGAGTATCACCAAAATCCCTCCTAAAACATTTTATATGCTCAAAATGCTTTTGCATCAAAATCAGACTACACTTTGACACAGCCTTGAGAGGCAGGCAAATTGCATGAGTTTGTCCTTGTTTTTCCCCAGAAAACTGAAGCTGGAAGAGATGAAGGGAATAACTAGCTCTTCATGTCTGCATAACTATGGCAGAGCTGAACATGACCCCAGGTCTTCAAACTCCTGGTGTTCTTTCTGCTACAGCAGACAGACTCGCCCAGACATAAGGCTTATTGGGTGCCAAGGGTTAGGATCTGTGATATAAGCCCTTGATCCTGGTCAATAGTGCATGCAATTGTGCTTTTTATTGCTTCACTTCACTGACCAAAAGCATGTCTCACTACTTTCACGTATAAATGAGTCTCCACGTCCTGTCAAAGAAACTCCAAGCTTCTTTTTAGAGAGTTGTCACCCTTGAAAGATGGCCTTGAGCAGGAAAACATTTTATTTTGTTTTTGTTTTGCTCTTCATTTTGGCTCAGCTTACATCAGGTATATGAAATGGATGGGATTTTGATGAGGCCAGCCTTGAAACTAGATGATTCCCTATGAATCAACCCAAAATCAAGAGTGAAGTAAATCCCACAGTGTTAGTCATGGGCACTTATTGGACCTGCAGTGGAATTTTCTCAGGGTCAACTGCATATAGGGATCTCACTTTTTTATTTTAATTTGTTCTTATAGGTCAGTTCTGACTTTGAGAAATAAAATAAAGATTCCAACTCTTCGGTCCCTTCAGGCCCTTGATGAGTATGTAACATATAGGGCTGGGAATACTGTGTCTACAGTGTCATTTCCTGTATTGAGTTTAATTTCTAAAATGCATTTTGTTTTGAATTTAGAGGGCCAGGCAGGACTCGATTATTCCCAGTCATTTCCAGGAGGTAAGTTAAATCCCATGTATGTGTTTTTTCACTTGTCTCCTAGGAATCCAGCTCTCTTAGCTTTCATTAGCTTCTGGAGGCAATCATGAAATAGAGAGCGCATGGAAGATAGAGCAGCATGAAATCCCAGTCCCCTAAATCTCTCTTCTCTTCCTCTTGTTTCTAGCATGATATTCTGATTTTTCCATTTCAGAGAAAACTATCTTTCTTACTGCACTTTAATTTTTGCCATAGAAATTTTGACCCAGTAACTTCTTCCATTAGTATATAGTGTTAATTACATCAAGGTCATAGCTACAACCTTATACCAGTTCATTAGGACTGTTCTAATAAAAGTTGTTTCCATCCCTTACAAGCTCTGCTTCTGAATATAATAAGATGTGTCATAAAAGCTTGTCCCTGAAATAAGGCTGATCAAATGAGCGAATTTGTTGGTGTAAACTCATTGCTATTGCAGAACATCTGTGCATGATGAATAAGCCACTATCATTTTCTATGGAGTCATCTTATAGAGAAACAAAGGACACTGTAAACAGAACCAAAAGACATATCCTCAGGTAATAATGAACAAAAACAAAAATATTTGGACAGAGTTTTGGAGTGAGAAACATTAAGATTGCCTCTTTTCACTGAATGTTAATTACAAATGAGGCACTGTTAACAACTTTTCCCAGAATATATTCTTGAACCAACATCCTTATGAGATTGGTATTATTATACTAAAATATCCACACATAAAATATTCCATTTGGTCACAAACAAAGTAATAATGCAGATAGGTACTTCTAGAATGTCCACCAGACAAATGAAAAAGCCAGGATAAGCAATTTACTGAGCACACACGGCCATTGGTAGTTCCAAACAAGAATCAAACCTAAGTCTCTTAACTCCATCCTTAAAGATCCTTCCAAAACCATTTTCACCAAGCAAACTTTACAGTATTATCAGGTATGTGTTCTTATCACTCTAACATATAAGCCATTTGGCTACCCAGTGATTTACTTTCAACCCATGCAAGGTTACAAACACCTCGAAAACAGGAATTAACTCTTTCCAGCTTCATACTGCAAAAAGAAGGAGCTCTGAAAAATCTGCGATGATTCTTAGAACTATCCTCAGGAATCATCCTTGCAAGCCTTCCCTTTGTGGTGGCTCCTGTCAGGCCCCACTTTTCCGTAGAGCCTCTGGAAAACCTTCTCAGCATTTCCTTCTCAACGCAGGTGAGTTTGCTGTTTGTGAGCCATGCAGGCTCGGTCGGGGCAAATGCAGGAAGGTTTGTTTGGAGAATGAGAAGATTTCTGGAAATTGCAAGCTGAACTACTTCTGCTGCCGGCACAGGATCTGATAAGCTGACCCTCATCCGTCTGGCTTGGAAGCAGGTCTGGCTATTCAAAGAAAGTAAAGAGAAATTATTGGCTTAATCAAGTCGTACATTGAGTGAGTTCAGGGTTGCTCTCATTCTTTCTCTTTTTGTTTTGTAACTTATTTTGAAAATTTATATGTAAAAAAAAATAAGACATGAGCTACACCTAATAACTACTCACTTAATTGTGCATTAGAAATGGAGTACTTATTTTTTCTGAATTTCTCTCCCATAATATACCTTATATGACATATTGTTATCTTATGAGGTAGGATTTTTATGTAAAGAGTCTTTTTATATGTAAAGAGATTGCAAATTAGGGAGGCTGTAATTCCTAGGAACTATAGTTAGAAACCAGTAAACAATATAAACACTGCTGTTTTGTGAATATATTTGTATGTACTAATTCTCACAGATAGATGGATGTGTCATCTACATTACATCGATGGAGTTATAATTCTACATGTTCTAAGGTATTTTAAGCATGTCACACTTTGATATGCCAATATGTTGTCATTCATCAACTCTAGAAGTTATGGTTTATATTTCAAACAATTCACATCTACTCAACTAATGCCTTTAGCACCAATTTTACATGTCTCTTCTTGCCTATGAAAGAAAATGGTTAGAGATTAGTTTATAATGTTTTGTGCAGAATTCATACAAAAGGTTGGCTGTAATGTTTGCCTTGTGATATAACATTTGTGGCATTTCAAAATAAAAATCAAATTATTAGTCTTATGTTCAGTGACTCAAAAATGATCTCTCAATTTAACATATAAGACTGAACAGCATTTTGCTTCACATTTCAGTCTGTCATCTTTCTCTCCATGCTCTGATCCGTTCCTTATCTTTTCCCTGCCTTGTTGTATAAAAACAGAACTATTCGCTGTAAACACAACAGTCCCCAGCCTTCATCCGTCTGCCTGCTTTCAGTCAATGCAATTGTCTTGTGAGAGAAGGGTTCATGAGATAAAGGGAAAATTCAGGGGACTTCTCCCCTTCTGTCTTCTCTGAATTAGCTCCATGTCCCATCATATAAAGCCCCTGCTTAATGTCACTTGGTGGTTCACTCCAGGCCAGCTACTGCCAGTCTGTCCTGGCTCCTGGGCTCATACCAATCCTCCTGTGATTACTTAAGTCACAGGGTAAGTGAGGAGTCCAACTGTGATTTTAGAGTTGCCTCATTGTTCCAGCATAGCTTTGCATTTCCATCTTTGCTGTCATTTTATTTTATTTTAACTTTTACTTAATAAACATAAATTTCCAAAGTACAACTTTTGGATTATAGCAGCTTTTTCCCCTCATAACCTCCCTCCCACCTGCAACCATCTCATCTCCCACTCCATCTCCCATCCCATTCTCCATTAAGATTCATTTTCAATTATCTTTATATGCAGAAGATCTACTTAGTATTTACTAGTAAAGATTTCAACAGTTTGCACCCACACAGACACACAAAGTATAGAGTACTGTTTGAGTAGTAGTTTTACCGTTAATTTGCAAAGTACAACACATTAAGGACAGAGATCCTACATGGGGAGTAGGTGCAGAGTGACTTCCATTGTTGATTTAACAACTGACACTCTTATTTATGACGTCAGTAACCACCCGAGGCCCTTGACATGAGCTGCAAAGGCTATGGAAGCCTCTTGAGTTCACCAACTCCAATTTTATTTAGACAAGGCCATAGTCAAACTGGAAGTTCTCTCCTCCCTTCAGAGAAAGATACCTCGTTCTTTGATAGCCCGTTCTTTCCACTGGGACCTCACTCAAAGAGATCTTTCATTTAGGCCTTTTTTTTTTTTGCCACAGTGTTTTGGATTTCCATGCCTGAAATACTCTCATGGGCTTTTTTGCCAGATCCGAATGCCTTAAGGGCTGATTCTGAGGCCAGAGTGCTGTTTAGGACATCTGCCATTCTATGAGTCTGCTGTATATTCACTTGGACTTACCCCTAATAGTAGAGTTAGAAACATGCCAGGGGATTCCAATGCAATCCCATCAAGGTGGCATGTACCAATGCCATCTCACTAGTCAAAGTGATCAGTTTCAATTCATAATTGATCATAATGATAGGATTAAGTGTCAAAGGGATCACATAAACAAGACTAGTGTCTGCTAATAATAATTGATAGAATTAAAAAGGAGAGAATGATCCAAAATGGGAAGCGGGATACACAGAAGACTCATTTGCTGTCATTTTATCATCCGCTCTTCAAATAAAAAATTTTCTCTTTGGAAACAACTGGGTGGGAACCCTTTTCATGCCTTGACACTGATTCATTCAACTCCTAGTTTCACTCTCTTATCAATCTATTTGCATTTAATTGATAGTTCTAAGAAAGAGATCTGAAACATAATCCTTGCAAAAGCTAAAGTGTTTCTTTCATTTACATGAGTGTTTTCCCTTGGGGAACTACTCTTATGAATCTACAGCTGAGCAGTCATCTGCTGATGGGTGCTCCTCCTATCTAATTCTCAACAGTGAGTGTACAGCACATGGGATACTCCCTACTTGTTACAGAGTTTGCACTGTTTGATTTAACAGAATTAATCAGACTACTGAGGTCCCTCATTGGAGTTTCTTTTAGAGAAAGACTCCTATGCTGGTATCAATACAGAGTGGGGAGCCAGTAGTTGTGCCCTATAGTTATCTTTTCTAGAATCCAGAGACTTAGAATTGTAGGAGGTGCCTTTCATTGGTGCTCAGGAAGTCACACATTATCCTCCTTTTTGTTACTCTTTCCTCGCTTTTGCAATTGGCTTGCTTTTAGATATTTTGTACCCAATGCCCATCACCCTCTTCCTTGAGGCATCTAGTCCCCCCTAAAATAAACTTTTGACCCATGTTAATTTACTCACATTTGGAATTTTCATTTTCGGTGTTAACTGCATGCCAATGACTTCCTGGTCTGTTTCTTTAATTCTGTGGGCACTTAAAAATTTTTCTGGTCTCAATTTCTGTTGGGGCTGCTGAAGGAGAAGTTATTCTCTGTGGTGGGTGGGTTAGAGGGAAACAACAGAGAAGAGACACTGGTGCATCTGTTTTTCTCTTTAAGTAATTCTACTTTGTTCAGTCTACATAACTTCCATGTTTACTATGGCGTTAACACCATTAATTTAAAAAATGTATCTATGAAACTGTTATATTATCCAAATATGACTCCTTTTTTGTTTAGGATTCCATTTCAAGTTCCCCTCACAATACCCAAAAGATTTCCCAAACTTATCTGTAGAGGAAGATTGATCAGTTTGGGCTCAAGTTTCAAAATAAAGGAGAAGATTTTAACATCATCAACTACCAATTTCTTGGTTTAGGTATTGAACATAAATTCAGGATTAGCAATGAGTTGATCTTAACATGAGTCCTAAAAAAGCCTCACACCTGTCTGAAGATGCAGAAGAGGGTGTGGAGGGCATTTTCTTGAAGGCGTCTATATCCCTGCAGAACAGTGCTCTTTCTACCTTCTACCTGTTAAATTCTTTATTTAGAGGAAGATTAAACCTTTGGCTATAAAGTAAATTGAAAGTATGCTGGGGCTGGCATTGTGGCGTACTGGATAAAGCTACTGCCTATGATCTCAGCGTTCCATAGGGTAGTGGTTCATGTCCTGGCTGTTGTACTTCTGCTCCAGCTCACTGCTGATGGCCTGGGAAAACCAGCAGAACATGGTACAAGTTGTTGGGCCTGCACCTATGTGGGAGACCTGGGTGAAGCTACTGGCTCCTGGTTTTGGCCTGGCCTAGCCCAGACCATTGAGGCCATCTGAGGAATGAACCAGCAGGTGGAAGATCTCTCTGTCTGTCTATCTGTCTCTCCTCTCCTCTCTATGACTCTCTTTCAAATAAATAAATATTTTTTTTTGACAGGCAGAGTGGACAGTGAGAGAGAGAGATACAGAGAGAAAGGTCTTCCACTGCCGTTGGTTCACCCTCCAATGGCCGCCGCTGACGGCGCGCTGCGGCCGGCGCACCGCGCTCGTCCGATGGCAGGAGCCAGGAGCCAGGTGCTTTACCTGGTCTCCCCATGGGGTGCAGGGCCCAAGCACTTGGGCCATCCTCCACTGCACTCCCGGGCCACAGCAGAGGGCTGGCCTGGAAGAGGGGCAACCGGGACAGAATCCGGCGCCCCAACCGGGACTAGAACCCGGTGTGCCGGCGCCGCAAGGCGGAGGATTAGCCTGTTGAGCCACGGCGCCGGCCATAAATAAATATTTTTTAAAAATATGTTTTAATAAAAATTAATAGATTTAAAAAAGAGGAGGGAGGCATATAGGGTAGGCAGTATCAGTATGCACTTAAATGGAGTTCATGGAATGTGTTCTTTTTATATAAATAAAATATAAATAAAGGGAAAAAGAAAGCTAGAAATAAACAAGCTGGGGTCAAATTCCTTTGGCAATGTGCTGATGTGTTCTGATGGTGATTTCACTCTATTCCCCCAAAAGAAGCCATTGGGAAAAGCTTACCTACTCAGCCCGTCTGGTGAAACAGGCTTCAGTAAAGCTAAATGGAGAACTCAGCATCTCTGGCTTTCACATGACAATATCTACAGACAAAAGTCCATGGCTGAGAGGGCTCAGAGGGGAAGGAAGTGTGTCTGCACATAAAAAAGCACAGAAGTGAACTGGATTCCCTTGCTTCCTCAGAATAGTTCTTTAAATGATTTCATTAAACTCTGGTCTTGAAATAACGACCAGTCTGCTATTCTGTGTTGTTTTTCATTGGTGGCTCCTACAGATCCTGTTAGTGTGTAAGTTTGTGGATGGAGGACAAAAGAAGAGACAGAATCTGAATAAATACATTTCTAATGGAAGTCCATGGCATAGAGGAGAGACTGCAATGACACTTACTTAGGGCCCAACTATAGCTGCTATACAGACAGATTTTACCCTTCACCATACAACATTGCTACAAACCGAATGTTCACACAAATCTCTATTATAGCCTATACTGCATCTCCTGTATCTGCCTACCGGGTGCAAAGTCCTTCTTGGATGCAACCTCAACCGTATATTCTACAGCCTCCCAGTGCTGTGTTGACTCCCAAAGTGGAGCACAACATGTCACTACAGCCTGCATCTACCATCAGCCTCCTGGCCCAGTGAATGAGTCACCTGTCACTTGGTAGCAATGGAACATACATGCCCACAACATCAGCTATGCAAGGAGCCTATTTGCTGCAGTATCCACACATGCATATCATAGCAGTTCCTGTTGAGGAGGCAGTTGTCAGCAGCAGGTGGCTGTAGAGACGTCTAATGACCATTCTCCACTTTCTGTTCACCCGATAACTTTGAGATGTACAGAAGGGTGTTCTCTACATGAAGAAGGGTGTGAAGACTGAATAATCATGGATTTTTCTGATGAATTGGGCTTTAGGAAATTATTTACAGTGTGCACAGGTTCTTGAAAACATTATTTAAAATGAAATCAACTGAAACTATTTTGTTATAATTTCTACAAGGTGCATAAAACCCTTAAGTTCATCCAGTAGCTGTTGCCCCGAACACATTTATTTTAGTAAAAGAAAAGAGAGAGAGAGAGAGAGAGAGAGAGAGAGAGAGAAATGACATGATGCAGAAAAAAAAAAGAAAACAAGAAAAAGAACAGAAAAAAGAAAACTCCAATTTTCTGGGTATGCACAAAGACCATGAAGACGTATACAAGTGAAGTGTCTTATCCTTTTCTATGAATTCCAATTTGCCTTAACTCTTTTGATGTTGTAGCTGTTTCAGCAAAAGTTAGTTTAGTCTAATGATCTAGAGTGCCTTGACCAAATGAGCAGGTCTATCATGCCTTGTAAAACAGCAGCATAAGGCTTTCAAAATGTAGTCAATAAAAGTTAGAAATTTTGGCTTTTTAAATATGTAGTAGGCGTTTTTAATGATTTTTCACATAATGTGTAAGGTAGTGAAATGCAAGAAGGGAAAAACATTTTGTGTGAATCACACATTTTCTACTGAGGAACTTATAATAGGGTATATTGCAAGGCTGTATGCCAACAGTTTCCTCTGATAATTTGACTGATTTAGGATATCTGCCGTTTGATGTTATGTAAAGTCTTTTTTGCCTTTTATTTAGGAAAAAATATCCCAACGATGTTGTATATTTAGTTTAGGTAATGTCGGGGCTGGGGCCCGGAGGCAGGAAGGGGGAGTCTCCAAATGTGTTGTTCTTATTTATACTAATGATAGTGCTTTAGAATGAGAAGTACGCCTGAGATCTGACAAACCAAAAAAAGGAAAAAAAATGAGGTTGTAATTGCAACTACATGGCAAAAGCTAAAAGTAAGAATTGATCTTCAAACGTAAGGTGAGACATGAATCGAAGCAAAACAATTGCTACTAGCTCTCTCTTTCTCTCTCTAAATTTGAAAAATCAGAATGACTTGGCATTTTTAAAGGTAACTTCACCAAAGACTGAGGAGCCAGTAACCAGTAGCTCTAGCTCATCTCAGAATCACATCTTCTGTGCTCTGCATTTTTTGCCAGGCCAGTTTGCCAAATGTGCCTCTTCTGTACCTTTACATTCAGGTTTTATAATTTGAATACATGTATGGACACACACACAAACAAACAAACAAAAAAAGCATGGAGGAAGATTTGGATGAAAGCAGTGCCACAGTTAATATCATCATTACAAGTGCTCAAGTGTAAAGAAAATCAATTTTGGAAAAAGGTGGCGGCAAGATGGCGGAATAGGAAGGGAGCACACCGATAGTCTGGGGAGAGACAGTTTAATAAAAGTGGAGATACTGCAGGTTCAAGGAAGAGTAGGGGAAGAAACAGCAGAGGAAACCCTTCCGGAACTGGAGATTCACAGTGGACCTGCGTGGAGAGCGTGGGAGCCCGCAGTTTGGGACACCAGCAGCAGATTCAACACACAAGCGCTGGAACGCGAGGTGAGCCGAACCTCAATACCCCGAGATACCAGGAGGGAAGCGGAAAAGGGAGCCTATAGTGAACAAGGCTTGAAACCCTGCAGGGAAAAGTTCACCAGGCTAACTAGAAGAGAGAGAGAGAGAGAGGGAAAAAAAAAAAAGTGACCCGTACGGACACGAGCTTCTCTCTCTCCGCTCACCTCTCAAAGGTGAGCAAGACAAAGAGCAGGCGCCATTTTGGAATACGTCATAAGCAGGGCGACCTCGGGTCGGCACCGGCCCCGAGCCTAGCAGAAAAACCTGACTCTGGGTGGGAGGGGTGAAATAACAGGAGATTAGAACCTAATGAATGTGTGGTGCTAATGAACTGAGACTGTGAAAAGAGACGGTGGGGGAGAGAACTCACGGAAATCACCAATTCATGTGAGTACTCTCCAGAGACGCTACAGTTCAGTAGCCTTGGCAGTCCAGTGGGAGACTACAGGAGAATCTCAGCCCACACAAAGGGCCGCAAAGATTCCTTCTCTGGTCCTTGGGAAAGAGCTTCTGAACTCTGGCTCCTGTGGGTATATCATTCGCCTGCTAACCACCCCCAATTCCATTCAGCTGTGTGGAATTACTTCCCTTTTGAACCAAAAAAAAAAAAAAAAACTAACAGAGAGAGATTTACCACGCCTAACCTGGGAGTGTCTCCTTTGACACACCCTCAACCCTGAGGAACCAAACAGAGTTCTCAGGCCACACCCATCTCAAGCCAATAAGGCTCCATCAAAAGCAGACAGTCCACTTAATCTAGAGTCATAGTATAACAAGAAAAAAACACCACAGTGAAGAAACCAATATGCCAAACAACAAATGCAAAAACCGAGGTAATAAGAACAAGGAAGACACTATGGCATCCCCAATTGAAAAAGACACCCCAATTCAAGATTACGAAGATGATGAGATAGAAGAGATGCAAGAAGCAGATCTCAAAAAATTGATAAGAACACTAAGAAGTACTCAAAAACAAATTCTTGAACTACAGAAATCCTTAATGGACAAGGTAGAAAGTCTCTCTCGTGAAAATGAAATATTAAGGAGAAATCAAGCTGAAATGAAACAACTAGTAGAACATGAAACTGTGATAGTGACGAGAAATCATAATGAAGTGAAGAATTCAATAGATCAAATGAAAAACACATTAGAGAGCCTTACAAACAGAATGGGTGAGGCAGAAGAGAGACTATCGGACTTAGAAGACAGAGCACAGGAAACTATACAGTCAAACCAAAGACAAGAAGAGGAAATTAGAAATCTAAAAAATATTGTTGGGAATCTACAGGATACTATTAAAAAACCCAACATTCGAGTTCTAGGAGTTCCTGAAGGCATGGAGAGGGAGAAAGGATTAGCATGCCTTTTTAGTGAGATAATAGCAGAAAATTTCCCAGTTTTGGAGAAAGACGGAGACACCCTAGTACAGGAAGCTCATAGAACCCCTAGTAAACATGACCAAAAGAGGTCCTCACCACGACACGTTGTAATTAAACTCACCACAGTGAAACAGAAAGAAAAGATCCTAAAATGCGCAAGAGAGAAACGTCAAATTACACTCAGAGGATCTCCAATTAGACTCACGGCAGACTTCTCATCAGAAACCCTACAAGCTAGAAGGGAATGGCGAGACATAGCCCAGGTACTAAGAGAGAAAAACTGCCAGCCCAGAATATTATATCCTGCCAAGCTCTCATTTGTGAATGAAGGTGAAATAAAGACCTTTCATAGCAAACAAAAATTGAAAGAATTTGTTGCCACTCGTCCAGCCCTGCAAAAGATACTTAAAGATGTGTTACACACAGAAACACAGAAACACGGCCATCAACATGAAAGAAGATAAATGAAGGGAACCTCACAGCAAAAGATCACAGGGAATTCAAAGCATACATTTGGATAAAGAAATTATGGGACATGTACTCTATAGAATACTATACAGCAGTCAAAAACAATGAAATCCGGTCATTTGCAATAAGATGGAGGAATCTGGAAAACATCATTCTGCGTGAATTAAGCCAGTCCCAAAGGGACAAATATCATATGTTCTCCCTGATTGGTGACAACTAATTGAGCACCAAAGGGAAAACCTATTGAAGTGAAATGGACACTATGAGAAACAGTAACTTGATCAGCTCTTGTGCTGACTGTTGTTGTACAATGTAATACTTTATCCATTTTAGTAATTTTTTTATTCTAGTACTATTGGTTTGAACTCTGTAATTAACAAACAATTATTCTTAGGTGTTTAAATTTTAACTGAAAAGTGATCTCTGTGAAATATAAGAGTGGGAATAAGAGAGGGAGGAGATGTACAATTTGGGACATGCTCAATCGGAACTGCCCCAAATGATGGAGTTAGAATTGTGCCAGGGAATTCCAATACAATCCCATCAAGGTGGCATGTACCAAGGCCATCTCACTAGTCCAAATGATCAGTTTCAGTTCACAATTGATGACACTGATAGGTCTAAGAGTCAAAGGGATCACACAAACAAGACTAGTGTCTGCTAATACTAACTGATAGAATCAAAAAGGGAGAGAATGATCCAACTTGGGAAGCGAGATACACAGCAGACTCATAGAATGGCAGATGTCCTAAATAGCACTCTGGCCTCAGAATCAGCCCTTAAAGCATTCAGATCTGGCTCAAGAGCCCATGAGAATATTCTAGGCATGGAAAGCCAAGACACTCTGGAAAAAACAGAAGACCTAAATGAAAGATCTCTGTGAGTGAGATCCCAGTGGAACGAATGGGGCCATCAAAGAAGGAGGTACCTTTCTGTGAAGGGAGGAGAGAACCTCCACTTTGACTATGACCCTGTCAGAATAAGATTGAAGTCAGCGAACCCTAAAGGCTTCCATAGCCTTGGCAACTCATGACTAGAGCCTAGAGAGATTACTGACACCATAAACAAGAGTGTCAAATTGTTAAATCAACTTCAGGAGTCACTGTGTACTTACGTCTCATGTGGGATCTGTCCTTAATGTGTTGTCCAATGTGAAGTAATGCTATAACTAGCACTGAAACAGTATTTTACACTTTGTGTTTCTCTGTGGGTGCAAACTGATGAAATCTTTACTTAGTATATACTGAATCAATCTTCTGTATATAGATAATTAAAAATGAAAAAAAAATCTTGGTGTTAAATTGGAAATTGCCTAGAAAATTAATCAATTTTTTAAAAAAAATATATCATGTAGGATCTCTGTCCTTAATGTGCTATACATTGTGAATTAATACTATAACTAGTACTCCAACAGTATTTTTCACTTTGTGTTGCTATGTGAGGGCAAACTGTTGAAATCTTTACTTAATATATAGTAAACTGATCTTCTGTATATAAAGAGAATTGAAAATGAATCTAGATGTGAAGCAAGGGGAGAGGGAGTGGGAAAGGGGAGGGTTGCAGTTGGGGGGGAAGTTATGGGGGGGAAGCCATTGTAATCTATAAGCTGTATTTTGGAAATTTATATTCTTTAAATAAAAGCATTACAAAAAAAAGAAAATCAATTTTGAAACTATGAAATTTAGGATATTTGCCATTCTATGTATCTGCTGTGTCTCCCACTTCCCATGTTGGATTGTTCTCTCCCATTTTTATTCTATCAGTTAGTATTAGCAGACACTAGTCTTGTTTGTGTGATCCCTTTGACTCTTAGACCTATCAGTGTGATCAGTTTTTCATGAAGATGATTACTTGGACTAGTGAGATGGTATTGGTATATTCTACCTTGATGGGACTGTATTGGAATCCCCTGCACGTTTCTAACTCCATCATTTGGGGCAAGTCCGATTGAGCATGTCCCAAATTGTACATCTCCTCCCTCTCTTTTTCCCAATCTTATATTTAACAGGGATCACTTTTCAGTTAAAATTTAAACACCTAAGAATAATTGTGTGTTAATTACAGAGTTCAACCACTAGTACTAGAACAGCAGACTCATAGAAAGGTAGATGTCCTAAATAGCACTCTGGCCTCAGAATCAGCCCTTAAGGCATTCGGATCTGGCTCAAGAGCCCATGAGAGTATTTTAGGCATGGAAAGCCAAGACACTCTGGCAAAACAAAACAAAACAAAACAAAACAAAAAACTGAAAGGTCACACATGCTGACCAAGCAAGATACACAGCTTTGGAAGACACCTTAATTGATCATTGCTTTGAAAACATATGCAATTGCCTTAATAAAAGAGCTTTAATAACAATGAAAAATCTATATGTACTAAAGTAGAAAGAACTGTGCATTTATGAATCAGGAATTTCATAGTTTCTTGTTTTATTTTTCACCAAATTCCTTTATTTTTGCATTTTGTAGAATTTTAAAGAAGGGTATATCATTATGTAAGGGATTTAATTTGATGAAGACAATATATACAAATATCTCTATCCCAAATTATATTCCACTCTGTTTTTAATACCTATAATTATATTTCATATGTCATTAAAATGAAATTACTACCAAGAGTTGTATGACAGCAAACAGGGAATTTATCAGAAATGGATAGATACCTGGAAACATACAACCTACCTAAACTGAACCATGAAGACATAGAAAACTGAAACAGACCCTAGCGGTGCCAGCACACCGAATTCTAGTCCCGGTCAGGGTGCCAGATTCTGTCCCGGTTGCCCCTCTTCCAGGTCAGCTCTGTGCTATGGCCCGGGAGTGCAGTGAAGGATGGCCCAAGTGCTTGGGGCCTGCACCCCATGGGAGACCATGATAAGCACCTGGCTCCTGCTTCGGATCAGCGTGGTGCGCCGGCCGGAGCACGCCGGCCGCGGCAGCCATTGGAGGGTGAACCAACGGCAAAAGAAGACCTTTCTCTCTGTCTCTCTCTCTCACTGTCCACTCTGCCTGTCAAAAAAAAAAGAAAGAAAGAAAGAAAGAAATTGAATCAGTAGTAAACGCCCTCCTAACAAAGAAAAAACCAGTACCAGATGGATTCACTACTGAACTCTACCATACATTTCAAGAAATTTCAAGAAGAACTAACTCCATTTCTTCTCAAACTCTTCAGAACAATCGAAAAAGAGGGAATCCTCTCAAATTCTTTCTGTGAAGCCAGCATCACCTTAATCCCCAAACCTGAAAGAGATGCTGCAGAGAAAGAGAATTACAGATCAATTTCCTTGATGAAAATAGATGCAAAAATCCTCAGTAAAATTCTGGATAATAGAATGCAACAACACATCAGAAAGATCATCCATCCAGACCAAGTGAGATTTAACCCTGGTGTGCAGGGATGGCTCAATGTTCACAAATCAATCAATGTGATACACCAAATTAACAAACTACAGAAGAAATAGATGCAGAGAAAGCATTTGATAAAATACCCTTTCGTGATGAAAGCTCTAAGCAAATTGGGTATAGAAGGAACATTCCTCAATACAATCAAAGCAATTTATGAAAAACCCACGGCCAGCATCCTATTGAATGGGGAAAAGTTGGAAGTATTTCCACTGAGATCTGGTACCAGACAGGGATGCCCACTCTCACCATTGCTATTCAATATCGTTCTGGAAGTTTTTGTCAAGCCATTAGACAAGACAAAGAAATTAAAGGGATACAAATTGGGAAAGAACTCAAATGATCCCTCTTTGCAGATGATATGATTCTTTGTTTAGGGGACCCAAAGAACTCTACTAAGAGACTATTGGAACTCATAGAAGAGTTTGGCAAAGTAGCAGGATATAGAATCAATACACAAAAATTAACAGCCTTTGTATACACAGTCAATGCCATGGCTGAGAAAGAACTGCTAAAGATCAATCCCATTCACAATAGCTACAAAAAAAGATTAAATACCTTGGTATAAACATAACCCAGGACGTCAAAGATCTCTACAATGAGAATTACAATACTTAAAGAAAGAAATGGAAGAGGATACCAAAAAATGGAAAAAATCTTCCATGCTCAAGGATTGGAAGAATCAATATCATCAAAATGTCCTTTCTCCCAAAAGCAATTTATAGATTCAGTGTGATACCAAGCAAAATACCAAAGGCATTCTTCTCAGATCTGGAAAAATGATGCTGAAATTTATACGGAGGCACAGGAGAACTCAAATAGCTAAAGCAAATTTGTACAACAAAAACAAAGCCAGAGGCATCGCAATACCAGATTTCAGGACATATTACAGGGCAGTTGTTATCAAAACAGCATGGTACTAGTACAGAAACAGATGGATAGACCAATGGAACAGAATAGAAGCACCAGTCATCAACCCAAACATCTACAGCCAAATTATATTTGATCAAGGATCTAAAACAAATTCCTGGAGTAAGGACAGTCTATTCAATAAATGGTGCTGGGAAAAACTGGATTTCCATGTGCAGAAGCATGAGGCAGGACCCCTACCATACACCTTACACAAAAATTCACTCAACACGGATTAAAGAACTGAATATATGACCCGACACCATCAAATCATTAGAGAACATTGGAGAAACCCTACAAGATATCGGCACCGGCAAAGACTTCTTGGAAAAGACCTCAGAGGCACAGGCAGTCAAAGCCAAAATTAACATTTGGGATTGCATCAACTAGAGAAGTTTCTGTACTGCAAAAGAAACAGTCAGGAAAGTGAAGAGGCAACTTACAGAATGGGAAAAATATTTGCAAACTATGCAACAGATAAAGGATTAATAACCAGAATCTATAAAGAGATCAAGAAACTCCACAACATCAAAACAAACAACCCACTTAAGAGATGGGCCAAGGACCTCAATAGACATTTTTCCAAAGAGGAAATCCAAATGGCCAACAGACACATGAAAAAATGTTCAAGATCACTAGCAATCAGGGAAATGCAAATCAAAACCACAATGAGGTTTCACCTCACCCCGGTTAGAATGGCTCACATTCAGAAATCTACCAACAATAGATGCTGGTGAGGATGTGGGGAAGAAGGGACACTAACCCACTGTTGGTGGGAATGCAAACTGGTAAAGCCACTATGGAAGTCAGTCTGGAGATTCCTCAGAAACCTGAATATAACTCTACCATACAACCCAGCCATTCCACTCCTTGGAATTTACCCAAGGGAAATTAAATTGGCAAATAAAAGAATTGTCTGTACATTAATGTTTATTGCAGCTCAATTCACAATAGCTAAGACCTGGAACCAACCCAAATGCCCATCAACAGTAAACTGGATAAAGAAATAATGGGACATGTTCTGTATAGAATACTATACAGTAGTAAAAAATAAATGAAATCCATTCATTTGCAACAAGATGGAGGAATCTGGAAAACATCACGCTGAGTGAATTAAGCCAGTCCCAAAGGGACAAATATCACGCTGAGTGAATTAAGCCAGTCCCAAAGGGACAAATATCATGTGTTCTCCCTGATTGGTGACAACTAACTGTGCACCTGAAAGGAAACCTGTTGAGTGAAATGGACACTAGGAGAAACAATGACTTGATCAGCCCTTGTCCTGACTGTCGAGGAACAACTTACTATTTTATTTCTTTTAGTGCTTTTTTGGTTCTAGTTAATACCATTGGTTGAACTCTGTAGTTAACACAGAATTATTCTTAGGTGTTTAAATTTAACTGAAAAGTGATTCCTGTTAAATGTAAGAGTGGGAATAAGAGAGGGAGGGGTTGTACAGTTCGGCAAATGCTCACTCAGACTTACCCCTAATTGTAGAGTTAGAAACATTCCAGGGGATTCCAATTGAGTCCCATCAAGGTAGCATGTACCAGTTTCAGTTCATAACTGATCATAATGATAGGATTATGTATACATATTTCCACATATGAAAGAAAATGTGATATATGTCTTTCTGTGACTGGTTTATTTCAGTTAGTTTATGACCTCCATGTCTACCTACTTTGATACAAGTGTCAGGATTTCACATTTTTAGGTATGTGTAACATTCCAAATTTATATCTAACACATTTTTTTGACAGGCAGAGTTAGACAGTGAGAGAAGGAGAGACAGAGAGAAATGTCTTCCTTTTTCCATTGGTTCATCCACAAAGTGACCGCTATGGCTGGCATGCTGTGTTGATCCGAAGCCAGGAGCCAGGTGCTTCCTCCTGGTCTCCCAAGTGGGTGCAGGTCCCAAGTTCCTGGGCCATCCTCTACTTTACTCCCGGGCCACAGCAGAGAGCTCGACTGGAAGAGGAGCAACAGGGACAGAATCTGTTGTCCCGACTGGGACAACGCAGGCAGAGGATTAGCCTAGTGAGCCACAGGGCTGGCCTGTACTTCTGTTTTAAACTGTACCTTTTAAAGAATTCTTGGAAGCGGATAAAATGGTGTCATGTTTGGGATAGAAAGATTGACCAATACATTTTCTTTATCCAGTCATGTGTTGATGGACATCTAGATTGATTCCATATCATGGCTCATAGTGTTACAATGAACATGAAATTGCATATATCTTTTCCATGCACTGACCTTATTCCCTTTGGATATATTCCCAGAAATGGGAATTCTGGGTCACATAGTAGATCTTTTTTGAAGGATCTCCATATTGTTTTCAAAAATTGCTGTACATATTTGCATCTCCATCAATAGTGTTTTTGTGTTTCCTTTTCTCTGCAACCTCTCAAGCATTAGGAAATGCTAGACACATTTTCACTAATATATGGCACTGGACAAGGATTTCCACTCTCATTACTCTTATTTAATATAATTCGGAGAGTTTTAGCTAGAGCCGTTATGCAAAAGAAAAAACTAAATACATACAAATAAGAGAGAAGACATCAAATAATCACTGTTTACAGATGACATGATTCTGTATACAATGGAACAAAAAAGATGACACCAGGAGACCATTAGAATTAATAAATGAATTCAATAAAGTTGCAAGACACAAATACCAAAAAGCAATAGAATTTTTATATCCCAGTAATGATCTTATTTAGGAATAAATGAAAAGAGGAATCCAACGTACATTAACTATGATTTAAATATTTTGGGATAAATTTAACCAAGGTTATGAAATTATGCAATTATGTATTTTCCCCATATTTGGAAATTTCCTAAATAACTTATTGTTTTTGATTTTGAATTGCTCTCTTTGTAATAAGAAATATACTCTACAAAATATAAATGTTTTAAACATGAATTTATTTTATTATCTATAAAATATATTTGTCACTGGAAGCTGAGAATTCACATTTTGGTAAATTAGGGCAAAATAAAGCCTCAGTTTGTCACTGACATTGCCCTGAAAGGACAAGGATCATAGGATCACAGGAGAGATTTTGAAACTTGTTCATGTTCCTGGCAACTGGTTTTAACTTCCTCCATGCAATTGTTAACTTGAGTTCTAAAGAAATACTCCATCTTTAGGATTGACTTTTTATTTGTTGTTGTTGTTCTTTCATCATTAGCTCTTCTGTTTTACAGACATGATACAAACACAAGACCAAAAAGTCAGAAGTTAACATCTGTACCATGTGTACCTAAGCCAGTGACTGGAATTCTTGTTCCAAAGTGTCCTCATCTGTAGTGAGATTGTTGAATCAGAAGACCTGTGGAGACCTTACTGCAGAAATGGGCCGTAGTTTGGAAAATGCTTACTGCAAGTGGACAGAATGATGAATGCTTCTCAATCGACAGCCAGTCTGAATCTGGTTATAGGCCCATTTCTCTGTGAAACTTGATGTTTTAGGTCAGACATGGAAGGGCAGACATTATCAACAAATCCTACCTATAAAAGATGGAGCCATGTGTGACAACAGTACTGCCAAAGTGACCAAGTTAGCAGGTAATCCATTTATTACAATGTTCTGTCTGCTCACATTATGGATTTCAGAATCTTGGCACAGAAGGCCCAGGGTCATGCATCTGCCCAAAGCTAGGGCTATGTCTACAGAACTCTGTTCTCCTGGGTCCCAATCTAACTTTCCCTTTTCTACTGGTCTTCTCTGTTTATTTAATCATCTGCCCTAACAGCTGATAAAATAATTAGCTGAATTTTGTATGCAAAGATAAACAGAACACAGTGCCTGCTCTAAACAGGCTCACAGCCTAGGGAGGGCATTTACTGGAATCATTAGCAACGAGGCTGACACAGCTTCAGAGAATCCAGAGTTTGGAGGTCAGAGACGAGATACAGAAAGGTTACACCACTGATATTACAGTCAGAGTAGCTTCATCTCTTTCGTTTCTGTTGTCGATGCTCAGCTTTTAGTTCTTCCTCATTTTTTTGCAGCAATATGGTGTCAGTTCAGCTCTACAGCCCCCAAGCTTTACTTCAAAGGTAAGGCATTCAGCTTCACAGCGGCCATTCATTCTCACACAAGATTTTCTTCTTTGAATTGCTCCTCTGGCTGAGAGGAAAACAAACAGTCCTCAGTTATCTAGGCATTAGTTACCAGAAGGTATAATTCAGAATGCTCATTATCAAATTTCCTGGAGATAGAGAATATGAATCTGGAGATCCGATAAAAAGCAGATGTTAACAACAGTGTCTGAATTCAAACCCTTAGTGTACAGGATATGCAAAGTCCTTCTCTTCTAATCATTTCTGGGTTATACAAAATCAGAGTTTCATCTTGAGATGCTGGAAATATATTTTCTAATTTCAATAAACACTTCTTTCCAACAAATGGTTTTATTAATGTCTTCAAATTAATAATGCCTGATATATGACAAAAATTAAAGATGATGATATTGACATTTTAGGTGTATCAATGATAGATCATCTGCATTGGCATATGGTGTTGAATTTTCAAAGCTTTAGGTAAAAACAAAAGAATGGGATCAGTCCATAGAGAACTGACTCCTGTAAAGAACTTCAATGGAGTTATGCATTCAGCTATGGCAAGAAAATTTAGAGGGGCACAGGCAACATGTGCTCATTCAGAACAGAGACTAAGCTGAAGAGTGAAAATTGTTCAATAGAGAAATGGAAATTTTTTTTGACAGGCAGAGTGGACAGTGAGAGAGAAGGACAGACAGAAAGGTCTTCCTTTTTCCATTGGTTCACTCCCCAATGGCCGCCATGGCCAGTGCGCTGTGGCCGGCGCACCACGCTGATCCAAAACCAGGAGCCAGGTGCTTCTCCTGGTCTCCCATTGGGTGCAGAGCCCAAGGACTTGGGCCATCCTCCACTGCACTTCTGGGACACAGCAGAGAGCTGGACTTGAAGAGAAGCAACTGGGACAGAATCCAGTGCCCAAACCTGGACTAGAACCTGGGGTGCCAGCGCCGCAGGCGGAGGATTAGCCTATTGAGCCACGGCACTGGCCCAAGAAATAGAATTTTGAAAACTTGGTGATACGCATTTTCAGAACACACAGTTGAAAGAATTGGCAATCATCCTGTAAAACAGTAGTGCACATTCTCAAAAATTACAACTTTGAAGGGGAAAGGCCCTATGTTAGCTACCATATACATGAAACATTGCCATGTTGAAGAGATATTGAACTCACAGTGCCCAGAAATTGTAGGAACTTGGATTTCTGTTTCAATTATAGGAAATTTGATATGGTTCAAAATTGAATTTAGGATTTTATGAGTTACAGGTAACTGAAATTTGCTAAGGAACCAGGGCAATTAATTGATGCGGAATATATGTAAGTTCTTAAAATACTGAATTAGGACAGACAATACAGAAAATAATAATGATAGGAGCAAATGACAATAAAACCATCATAATAGTTCACTTTAATGTAGCACAAGGAATATGTTTGATCCTGCTTGAATAGTAATATAGATTGTTAAGATGTCATTAAGATGCCATTTTCCCCTCAAGACATTTTGTAAAAGAAGCTCAGGGTTTAGATAAACACATGGGTCCTTAGTAAAGTTGTTAACTTCTTCCTTTTTGTATCTATATAGCCACATGAATATATTTGGACCAATGAAATAGGACTGAATGATGAGCTACTTCTATGTGTATATTCTTTTTAACTGTTCCCTGTACTTCTGTTTTTAACTGTGCCTTTTAAAGCATTCTTGGAAGCAAATAAAACAGCCACATGTTTGGGATAGAAAGATTGACCGTCAACCCTAATCCCAATATGACTTGGTGTGGAATAACCTTCTGTGTAACCAGTCAGCTCACTTATTTTGGACTTTTCACACAAAAGAGAAATTAAGTATATTTTTTCAGTTACTCTATTTTAACTTTACTATTACAAATTCAATTCTACTTTAATTAATGTAATAAGGTTACTGATCATCAAAACAATCCTATTATCATTATGATCTAGATAAAGGAAATTGAAGCACAGAGTTTGTTCAGCTAATAAGGGGTGGAACTGAGATTCAATTTCAGATAATTTGGCCTAATAATCTGTATTCATTACCTCTTATATTGATCTCTACCTCTGAGATTCTATGTGATTATTATAGTAGTGGTGATCCTGATTTATGACCCAGTGGTGCTCATGGTTGAGATTCTAATACGTTCTGGATGAGTTATGGAAGCAGTGAACTATTAGGCACCTACTTTTACACATTCAGTCCTGATAAAGTGGCATGAAGAGAACTGCTTATAATATGTCTCTCTGGCCTGGGTCTATTTTCTGATAACTATCGGTAGAGACTGAAAACATAAACTGAGGGAATGGTTTTATGAGATAGGCTTTCAAATATGTGGTCATTTTCCTTGGTTCTGCTCTGTCAATCTAATCTTACTTGTTTTCAAAATTTAAATGCACTTACTACTGTCAATGAAGCCCTTTTGGATCTCTTAGACTCAGGCTTCCACTTCTATGTCTTCTCTTTGTACTGTGAATCTTTTATAGAATTTTTGAAAACTCTTTTGAAGAAAAGTGATTTGTTCATCTCACCCATTCACTTACTTGACTATTTTACATGTACCTAATGCTTATGTACTCTTATAAGCAATCTATTTTTTGATCAACAAAATAATAGACTATTAACTTTAAGCAAATTAAGGGCAAAAGACATATTTTAATTATATTTTTACTTCTTTGTTTTACCTAACTTCAATATAGGATCCGGCACAATTTCTCATTGTACACATTCAATATTTATTAGTTTTCCAGGACCACTGAAGATAGAAGGAATAATAAAGAACTGAAGATATTCAAATAAGAGCCATGAAAAAGATGCAGGCAGGTGCTTCATGATGCTTGGAGAATCTGCACTGGGGAAGGCTTCATAACAGAAGTAATTAAAAGGATAGTTGTGGAAGGATGGACACAAAGTCTCATAGGAATAGAGTTGTCTGTATTGAACAAGAAAGACCAGTTCAAAGGAATTTTGAACTTATGAGCAAACCAATCAAGATGTCAGTGGTTTCAATTACACAGTTTCAGATAAATATGTGAGAGCCAGAAGTAATAGAAGGATAGAAGGTCCTACATTCTGTGGTAAATTAATGAAATATTTTTCTCTTTGGAGATAGCATGGACCATTTAGGTCCCATTGTTTCGTGTCTGTGTTCAGGAAAACATTTTCAGTAACTGATTTGATTCAGTAGCTGGGATGTTTATAGGATGCAGAGTTGAATCATGAACATTCGTAAAAGTTGAACTTTCTTCTCAAGAGTTAGATCCTGAACCAATTGCCATTCCTACATCTATAAGAATTTCTCTCTTACCTGGAGAAATTTGAGCAAGAAGAATGAGGGCAAGAAAAATTAAGAAATGGATTCTCATGGCTCCTGAAACCAGTGGCAAGGTGATGAAAGAAGTGCAGTAGCTAGACTCCATTTCTTTATCAAGGGAAGTTGATTAAAATATTATCCGCTCCTCTGAAAGGACTGGAACTCAACCTTGTTGTCTCATGTTCATTGTAATGTACTTTTTTCATGCTCCAGTGAATAATGTGTAGGCTGATGATCAGATTTTATCTAAATCACCATTGTGGGAGATTAAGCAGAGAACACTGCCTTCCGTCCAGAGTACTTGATATTTTCTGTCACTGCCTTGACTTCTCTCAATTTTCCTTTAAGCTCCATCTCAAATACCACCACTTCTGTAAGATCTGTAGCCAGCATTCCTTTTCTGCTTATCTAAGACTTTATGTGCAATTTACTCTTTTGCAACATTTATTAAGCAATTATTAACTGGTGACTGCTATAATTCTTTTTTGAAAAGCATAAAGAAATGATCTCCTGTATTAGATTGTAAGTGTAATAGAGGAAAATAATTTCATCTTATTCTTTTTCTTATCCATTCCTTACGACACTGCATTGCAAAAATAAGTCCTCAAAATATATGTGTTGCTTTATTTATTACTTGAAAACTATCCTGTTAGGAGCATTCATGAGTGGTCACGTGATTAAATGAGAATTTTACAAAATGTTTTAAGTTTATACCAATATATTATTAAAATCATAACATTATCATTAAATGCTATTGTATTTTATACTTCATGGAAATAACATTCATTAAACAAACATGTATCATGTGGATTTATACTACAGTTATCTGTTACTATAAATTTGAATTGTATTCTAAAATCAAAAGAAAATCATTGAAAGTTATAAATAGGGGAACTAACTTAAAGACCAAACCTTGGGTGATTGATGTGATTTCCAGTAAAGTGTAGTAAGTACCTCACAGAACCAAATTCCTATTAGCAACAGATAAAACTCTGGGTAAAAAAGTAAATGAGAGGTGTGATAAGTGAAAAAAGTCAGGCAAGCATATACTGGATAAAAGGTAAACTTAGTTAAAGGGACAAGCAGATAAGGGCACTTGAAAAGTTAATAGAAAGTGGAATTAAATGATACGTATTTTCTTGTAAAACATTTTGAAATACCAAAAATATTTTTTTCATAATGTGCGTTTTCATGAACTTTTGAAGACCTCTTTTAAGCATGGTGATAACAGGTCAAATTGGAGCTTGACAGGGTTATTTGGGCTTCTCTGACTTTTCCCCAATTCCCTCTGGCAATAAAACCAGGTCTTCATTTCATCCTTTAAAGCTCCCCCAACTTCAGTGGCTTCTACCTAGGGAGCTGCTTCTAACCCACTGTCTGAGTCCCATTGGGTCTTGAAATATACAAAATCAAGCTGGAAAGGAACTATGTGGCTCACCTATGAAAAGCATCATAGTCATTATAATGTAAGCCCTGAAATATTATGTATGCCAAGGTACTGGAGGGATAAGAATGGAAAGTATGATTGCATCTGGTGGAAGAGCTGGTGAATGAGAAGAAAATCTTAATTGTTGTTATTCACCCTCCTCTACCTCAACTGAAGCCCTTGAAAATCTCTTATCATTCCACTGTCTCAATAGTTACGCATTTTCCAGAATTTTATCTGGCCAGAATCATCCACTTTGTAGCCTTCTCACAGTGCTACTTTTACTTAGCAGCATTTATTCAAGATTTCTGCTTTCTTACTGCCTAAAAGATCATTCCACTATCCAATATTTCATTGTTTATACTTACAACAGTTTGTTTATCTTCTCAACTACTGAAGAACATCTTAGTTGCTCTCAAATTTTGGGAAATATAAATAAATCTATTATTAAAACTATATTTAGGGGCCAGCACTGTAGCATAGTGCATAAAGCTGCTGCCTGTAGTGCCAGCATCCTATATGGGCACTGGTTCGAGTTTTAGCTGTTCCTCTTCCAATCCATCTCTCTGCTGTGGCCTGGGAAAGCAGTGGAAGATGGTGCAAGACCTTGGGCCCCTGCAGCCATGTGGGAGACCTGGAGGAAACTCCTGGCTCCTGGCTTCAGATCAGCCCAGCTCCAGGCATTACAGCCATTTGGGGTGTGAACCACCAGGTGGAAGACCTCTCTCTCTCTCTCTCTCTCTCTCCCTCCCTCCCTCCCTCTGCCTCTGCTTGTTTGTAACTCTGTCTTTCAAATAAATAAATAAATCTTTAAAAAATATACTTAGGTTTTTGTGTCACTGAGTTATAACTCATTTGAATAAATACCAAGGAAAATATTTGCAGGGTTATATGGTAAGAGCATGTGGGTTTAGTTTTGTAGGGGATAAACTGTCTTTCAAAGTGACTGTGCCATTTTTTCTCCCACCAGCAGTGAATGGGAGCTCATGTTGTTACACATCATCCCTAGAAATTTTTACTATCAATATTTTGGATTTTGGGCATTTTAATAGGTATCTAGTGGTATTTTCTTATTTTTATTAACTTTAAAAATGATTTGATAAGCTCTAATAAAAGGTTTCTGGCATTTTTATGTTCCTACCATCAGTGTTTAACACTTTACTACATCATCAGTAAATGTGCATTTGGAATTGTGCTTTTTAGGATTACAATCCAAACTTCTGATTCACCCCTGCTAACACCTGTTATACCTTCTGGTCCAGAGACACCCAGCATGGAGTCTCCTAATAGACCCACACTGAAATACAGAACTCTAGAAGTTTGAACTTCCAGATGTTTCTGCAGAGCAATGACAGATAGTCAAGAGGCGAAGGCTGAGATGGTGCAGTAGAAATTTTCCAAGTCCTCTCATTGTCTCAGGAAATGTTGATGATGCCCAGGAAAACACAATGGCTACTCACTCACTCTTTCACTCACTCACTCACTCACTCACACTGCAACCTCAGAATTTCCTCCAAGTTCTGCAATAGGCAATGAAAAACTGCTATCCTCTGCTGCTCCCTGCTGGATTAGGAGGATATCTTCCTTCAAGAGCCAGAGGAGGTAATATGCATATAAAGATAGCTAGACTTCTGTGGGTCTCATTGGAGCTGTTGCCAGTGGAGCAGCTGGCAGGATATGATGTCTGAGAAAGTGCTGGGGACTTATTATATGCTTGGGTTCAACTTCCGAATGATTGCTGTGGACTTGGCTCCTTTATTTCCAGAGCAACCCAGGAAGCCAACTGGCCAAACATCTGAAATCTAATCAGCGTTGTATGGTCAGTGTTCCCTGGAGCAGGATCTTAAGACCTCTACCAGTTAATTCTGTCTTCCTGGTATTTGTACACATCCACCGCTCAATCACATCCTCCTTTTGGTTGGGTTTTTATTCCATGCTTGTGTATGCCTTAAGGAACAATTTTCTTTCTGTAAACTTAGTACTTTTCCTCTGAAGAGTTTGTATTCTACTAAAAAATTTTCATGTGTCTGTTGGCCATTTGGATTTCCCCTTTTTTTTTTTCTTTAAATAATTCATGTTTTATTTTTTATTAAATTTTTATAATGCTTTTATTTAAAGAATATAAATTTCCAAAATACAGCTTATAGATTACAATGGCTCCCCCCCCAACTTCCCTCCCACCCGCAACCCTCCCCTTTCCCACTCCCTCTCCCCTTGCATTCACATCAAGGTTCATTTTCAATTCTCTTTATATACAGAAGATCAGTTTAGTATATATTAAGTAAAGATTTCAACAGTTTGCCCTCACATAGCAACACAAAGTGAAAAATACTGTTGGAGTACTAGTAGTATTAATTCACAATGTATAGCACATTAAGGACAGAGATTCTACATGATATATTTTTTTAAATTGATTAATTTTCTATGCAATTTCCAATTTAACACTAAGATTTTTTTGTTTTAATTATATTTATATACAGAAGATTGATTCATTATATACTAAATAAAGATTTCATCAGTTTGCACCCACACACAAACACAAAGTGTAAAAATACTGTTTCAGTACTAGTTATAGCATTACTTCACATTGGACAACACATTAAGGACAGATCCCACATGAGACGTAAGTACACAGTGACTCCTGAAGTTGATTTAACAATTTGACACTCTTGTTTATGGCGTCAGGAATCTCCCTAGGCTCTAGTCATGAGTTGCCAAGGCTATGGAAGCCTTTAGGGTTTGCTGAGTTCAATCTTATTCTAACAGGGTCATAGTCAAAGTGGAGGTTCTCTCCTCCCTTCAGAGAAAGGTACCTCCTTCTTTGATGGCCCCATTCGTTCCACTGGGATCTCACTCGCAGAGATCTTTCATTTAGGTCTTCTTTTTTTTTCCCCCAGAGTGTCTTGGCTTTCCATGCCTAAAATATTCTCATGGGCTCTTGAGCCAGATCTGAATGCCTTAAGGGCTGATTCTGAGGCCAGAGTGCTATTTAGGACATCTGCCATTCTATGAGTCTGCTGTGTATCTCGCTTCCCATGTTGGATCGATCTCTCCCTTTTTGATTCTATCAGTTAGTATTAGCAAACACTAGTCTTGTTTGTGTGATCCCTTTGACTCTTAGTCCTATCAGTGTGATCAATTGTGAACTGAAATTGATCACTTGGACTAGTGAGATGGCCTTGGTACATGCCACCTTGATGGGATTATATTGGAATCCCCTGGAAAAATGTCTATTGAGGTCCTTGGCCCATCTCTTAAGTGGGTTGCTTGTTTTGTTGTTGTGGAGTTTCTTGATCTCTTTGTAGATTCTGTTTATTAATCCTTTATCTGTTGCATAGTTTGCAAATACTTTTTCCCATTCTGTCGGTTGCCTCTTCACTTTCCTGACTGTTTCTTTTGCAGTACAGAAACTTTTCAATTTGATGCAATCCCAAATGTTAATTTTGGCTTTGACTGCCTGTGCCTTTGAGGTCTTTTCCAAGAAGTCTTTGCTGGTGCCTATATCTTGCAGGGTTTCTCCAATGTTCTCTAATGATTTGATGGTGTCGGGTCATAGATTTAGATCTTTAATCCATGTTGAGTGAATTTTTGTGTAAGGTGTAAGGTAAGGGTCTTGCCTCATGCTTCTACACATGGAAATCCAGTTTTCCCAGCACCAGGAATTGGTTTTCGATCCTTGATCAAATATAAATTGGCTGTAGATGTTTGGGTTGATGTCTGGTGTTTCTGTTCTGTTCCATTGGTCTATCCATCTGTTTCTGTACTAGTACCATGCTGCTTTGATTACAACTGACCTGTAGTATGTCCTGAAATCTGGTATTGTGATGCCTCTGGCTTTGTTTTTGTTGTACAAATTTGCTTTAGCTATTTGAGTTCTCCTGTGCCTCCATATGAATTTCAGCATCATTTTTGCAGATCTGAGAAGAATGCCTTTGGTATTTTGCTTGGTATCACACTGAATCTATAAATTGCTTTTGGGAGAAAGGACATTTTGATGATATTGATTCTTCCAATCCATGAGCATGGAAGATTTTTTCCATTTTTTGGTATCCTCTTCTATTTCTTTCTTTAAGGTTTTGTAATTTTCATCATAGAGATCTTTAATGTCCTTGCTTAAGTTTATTCCAAGCTATTTAATCTTTTTTTGTAGCTATTGTGAATGGGATTGATCTTTAGCAGTTCTTCCTCAGCCATGGCATTGACTGTGTATACAAAGGCTGTTGATTTTTGTGCATTGATTTTCTATCCTGCTACTTTGACAAACTCTTCTATGAGTTCCTGTTGGGAGCCACTGTGCTGGTTTCCCTGTGTAGGCCTTTGTTAGATTAACCTTCAACTGTGTTCCTGTAAGGAGGATTCACTAGAGAATTCCATTTGTACAGCTCATTGATATGGTTAGCACTTCATAAACAAAGTCATAGACAAGTCAGGGTCAGTCTTGGCTTGTGGAATTCCTGGAGGGAGAAAAGGTCACCATGCTCTAGGAGAATGATCAAAACAAGGGCACTCCACTGAAATTAACTATGTTATGACTGTGTTACAAAAAGCCTGATAAGTTGCTTGCGTGTGTTGTTGACTTCTGTATTGCCTTGAGTTGCAGCTGGTTATGTATAAAATATCACTGAAATGCTGGAATAAACGTCTTTGTCTCCCTTCTCATGTCTGGTTTGTCTCCCCATTCAGGTCTGCCCTCCTCATGTTCCAGTTGACTACCCTGCGGGCTGGGGCAAGTGGCGCCCTACGTGGGGCATGAGAAACAGGAATTGAGCTGAACGTCGCTGAAAAAGCCGGCTGTTTCATTTAGGTCGCCGCCTCATCTCATAAGAGCCACCACAGACAATTCATCTGTGATACAGGCCAGGAGAAGGCGAGTGAAGACCTGCATAGTAGCCACCACATCCTGAGCCATACGTGATACAGGCTACGAGGGTAAGTGGAGCGACGCAATTATGGGACAAACACTAAGTAAGCAGGAACTCTTTGTGAAAGGGTTAAAAGCACTCAAGGCACGAGGAGCAAGGGTTAAAAAAGGCAAGCATTGAACAGTTCATTAGTGCTATAGGAATAGTCAGTCCTTGGTTCGCAGAAGGAGTCGTGAATGAGCAACATTGGGATTTGCTCGGAAAAGATTTAAATGTGCATTTAAAGAGAGAAAGCAAGCCGTGACAAAGGCTCTGAAGACTTTATTGCAGATGTAGAGAATAGGGTTAAAGAAACAAACCGTAGAGCAGTTTATCAGTGCTGTTGAAAAAATTAGTCCTTGGTTTGCTGAAAAGGGTGTTGTGGATAAGAAACACTGGGATTAAAAAATATAGATCAGTGTACACTGGACAGCCCTCACCTTGCATTTAAATATTTCATTTGAAGTAAATATTACCTGTTGTGAAGTTAATATTACTATGTGAAATGAGGAATTGTGGTGACAGTGTCTGGACTACCCATTCTGTTTTTGTATTATGTACTAACTCTACTCTTGTTATTGATAGAAATGCTTGAGCAGATTAGGCTTGGTTTGCTTTACAAAAAAATGTAAATCAAAATATGCTGCAAATAGTTAAGATTCCACAAACCTGTAAAAATGTAATAATTATAGATAATAAGAGGCTAATTCCCTCAAATATGTTTCAATTTATCCTTAAAACACATTGAATATTATTGTGTTTGATTGCTGGATGTATACTTATATGAAAAATTTGTATTGTATTCTTATGATGTGTTAATTATGTCTAGCCCTCGATGCAACCCTAGAACGAAATGTAAGGACAGATTTTGTGGATGGAGAGGCTTGTACCTAGGTTCGGCTCTGGTAACCTTCTCCTGCTCCTTGGGAGCCTGGCCAGTTCCCAGGGAGGAAGATAAAGGAATGTTTCTGATAAACAGGTGGGCATGCTTCGTGTCTCGGCTCTCTGGCCAAGATCCGAGATGGGACGCACTGCTTGCCTAAAATCTTAGCAATGAGCCACCCTTGTCCTTGGGGCTTTAAGAGGGAGCCAGAACAGGCCTCTGCTACTACTGTTTCATCCTGGGGGAACACGCAATCAAGCTGAATGTTAAACGTGCCCATGATGATTACTAATGATGTTTAATTCTCAGTATGGATCATTTTCCGGTGCTGTATAAAAATTACCTAGTGATGCCCACAGTACTGTAAATTCTACCAAACATAAGTACAATGCAGACATGGATCAATTGGCTATTGTGGCTGAGGTGTCCTGTGACAGTCCCTTTGATGAGAAATTAACAACATGGATTAATTTTAAAACAGGACATTCAGGACCTGCCACTCTATTTGGTATGTCATTGCAAAAATCAACAAGGAGGGCTATGCCTGATAAATGAGGGTGCTTTAAATGTGGGCAGCAGGGACATGTACAAAAATTGTCAAAAAGTCAAAATCGGGGGCGGAGCCAAGATGGCGGAATAGTGAGGACGCGCACTAGCAGTCCGCAAAAAGATAGTTTAATAAAAACAGAGTTACTGTAGCCTCAGGAAAAATCTCAGGGAAAAAAATGCAGTGGAAATTCTTCCGGACCCAGTGAATGAGACGCAGAGGACCTAGGGGAAAGTAAGTTTGCAAACGGCAAATCGTGCCTCAGTGGCACGGGAGCTGCCGGGAGGGACGGGAACCGGACGGAACACAGTCGCCATTGGAATCGAGCGCTTAAACGGGAGCCGATACAGGGATCCCGAGACACTGGCGGGGGGGAAGCAGACGCCACGGGGGAAACAGCACAATTGAGGCGAGCCCACACGGACACTAGCCTCTTTCGTGCCCACCCTGCTCACTCGAGCTAGACTGAACACAGTGGGACGGCGCGCGCCTGCCGGCTGAACCGGAAGCCGGGCGGAACACAGTCGCCATTGGAACTGAGCGCTTGAACGGGGGCCGATACAGGGATCCCGAGACACTGGCGGGGGGAAGCAGACCCCCCACGGGGGAAACAGCACAATTGAGGCGAGCCTGCACGGACACTAGCCTCTCTCGTCACCCACCCTGCTAATTCGAGCTAGATTAAACGCAGTGGGACAAGGCGCGCCTGCCCGCCCGCCCATCACTGAGGCAGACAGAACCAAAAACCCGAGGCTGTAGAAACCTGAAGGGGATCCAAAAACTGGGAACACACCACGCACACAAACTCTGTTACCTTGACAACCCAGAGAAAGAGTGTGGGGGAAAAAAAATGCCAAATAAAAACAGATTCCGAGGGAGCAAGATCAAGGAAGACGCTATGATGACCCCAAACAGAAAAGACACCCCAAGTCAGGATTATGAAGATAATGAGATAGAAGAAATGCAAGAAGCAGATCTCAAAGAATTGATAAGAACATTAAGAAGTTCTCAAAAACAAATTCTTGAACTACAGAAATCCTTAATGGATAAGATAGAAAATCTCTCTCGTGAGAATGAAGTACTACGGAGAAATCAAAACGAAATGAAACAACTAGTAGAACAAGAAGCTACGATAGTGACAAAAAATCTTAATGAATTGAAGAATTCAATAGATCAAGTGACAAGCAATCTTGAGGGCCTTAAAACCAGAATGGGTGAAGCAGAAGAGAGAATATCGGACCTAGAAGACATAGAACAGGAGAGGAAACAGTCAAACCAAAGACAAGAAGAGGAAATTAGAAAACTAAAAGATATCGTCGGGAACTTACAGGATACTATTAAAAAACCCAACATTCGGGTTCTAGGTGTTCCTGAAGGTATGGAGAGGGAGAAAGGATTAGAAGGCCTTTTTAGGGAGATACTAGCAGAAAACTTTCCAGGCTTGGAGAAAGACAGAGAAATCCTAATCCAGGAAGCTCATAGAACCCCTAATAAACATGACTAAAAGAGATCCTCTGCACGACATATTGTAATTAAACTCACCACAGTGAAGCAAAAAGAAAAGATCCTAAAATGTGCAAGAGAGAAACGTCAGATTACTCTCAGAGGATCTCCAATTAGACTTACAGCTGACTTCTCAACAGAAACCCTACAAGCTAGAAGGGAATGGCGAGACATAGCCCAGGTACTTAGAGAGAAAAACTGCCAGCCCAGAATATTATACCCTGCAAAGCTCTCATTTGTGAATGAAGGTGAAATAAAGACCTTTCATAACAAACAAAAATTGAAAGAATTTGTTGCCACTCGTCCAGCCCTGCAAAAGATACTTAAAGACATGTTGCACACAGAAACACAGAAACACGACCATCAACATGAAAGAAGGTAAACGAAGGGAACCTCACGGCAAAAGATCACAGGGAATTCAAAGCATACATTAGAAAATATCTGGCAAATGGCAGGGCAAACTTACCACTTATCAATAGTCACATTGAACGTTAAAGGTCTAAACTGTCCTGTTAAAAGACAGAGATTAGCTGATTGGGTTAAGGAACAAAAACCATCTATTTGCTGCCTACAAGAAACACATCTTTCCAACGAAGATCCATACAGACTGAAAATAAAAGGATGGAACAAGATATACCACGCCAACAGAAATGAAAAAAGAGCGGGTGTAACCATCTTAATATCGGACTACATAAACTTTAACACAAAAACTGTTAAGAGAGACAAAGAGGGGCACTATATAATGATTAAGGGATCAATACTACAGGAAGATATAACAATTCTCAATGTATATGCTCCTAATTACAGGCCACAGGTTTATTTAAAAAATTTGTTAAGAAACTTAAAGGGAGACTTAGACCCCAACACAATAGTACTGGGGGACTTCAATACTTCACTCACAGATATTGACAGAAAGACAGGACAGAAGATCAACAAGGAGACAGTAGATTTAAACAACACTATAGCCCAAATGGATCTAACAGATATCTACAGAACTTTTCATCCTACACGTAAAGCATTCACATTCTTCTCAGCAGTACATGGAACCTACTCTAGGATTGATCACATATTAGGCCATAAAGCAAGTCTCAGCAAATTCAAAAGAATTAGAATCATACCATGCAACTTCTCAGACCATGAGGGAGTGAAGTTGGAAATTAGCAACTCAGGAATCTCTAGAGCATATGCAAACACATGGAGATTGAACAACATGCTCCTGAATGAACAATGGGTCACTGAAGAAATCAAAAGAGAAATCAAAAATTTTCTGGAAGTAAATGAGGATAACAGCACAACATACCAAAACTTATGGGATACAGCAAAAGCAGTGTTAAGAGGAAAGTTTATATCAATAGGTGCCTACATCAAGAAACTGGAAAGGCACCAAATAGATGAGCTTTCAATGCATCTCAAGGATCTAGAAAATTTGCAGCAAACTAGACCCAAATCTAGTAGAAAAAGAGAAATAATCAAAATCAGAGAAGAAATCAACAGGATTGAATCCAAAAAAACATTACAAAAAATCAGCCAAACGAGGAGCTGGTTTTTTGAAAAAATAAACAAGATTGACACCCCATTGGCCCAACTAACTAAAAAAAGAAGAGAAAAGACCCAAATCAGTAAAATCAGAGATGAAAAAGGAAATATAACAACAGACACCACAGAAATCAAAAGAATCATCAGAAATTACTACAAGGACTTGTATGCCAGCAAACAGGGAAACCTATCAGAAATGGATAGATTCCTGGACACATGCAACCTACCTAAATTGAACCAGGAAGACATAGAAAACCTAAACAGACCCATAAGTGAGTCAGAAATTGAATCAGTAATAAAGGCCCTCCCAACAAAGAAAAGCCCAGGACCAGATGGATTCACTGCTGAATTCTACCAGACATTTAAAGAAGAACTAACCCCAATTCTTCTCAAACTATTCAGAACAATCGAAAAAGAGGGAATTCTCCCAAATTCCTTCTATGAAGCCAGCATCACCTTAATTCCTAAGCCAGAAAAAGATGCAGCATTGAAAGAGAATTGCAGACCAATATCCCTCATGAACATAGATGCAAAAATCCTCAACAAAATTCTGGCCAATAGAATGCAACAACACATCAGAAAGATCATCCACCCAGACCAAGTGGGATTCATCCCTGGTATGCAGGGATGGTTCAATATTCGCAAGACAATCAACGTGATACACCACATTAACAGACTGCAGAAGAAAAACCATATGATTATCTCACTAGACGCAGAGAAAGCATTCGATAAAATTCAACACCCTTTCATGATGAAAACCCTAAGCAAACTGGGTATAGAAGGCACATTCCTCAATACAATCAAAGCAATTTATGAAAAACCCACGGCCAATATCCTATTGAATGGGGAAAAGTTGGAAGCATTTCCACTGAGATCTGGTACCAGACAGGGATGCCCACTCTCACCACTGCTATTCAATATAGTGCTGGAAGTCTTAGCCAGAGCTATTAGGCAAGAAAAAGAAATTAAAGGGATACAAGTTGGGAAGGAAGAACTCAAACGATCCCTCTTTGCAGACGACATGATTCTTTATTTAGGGGACCCAAAGAACTCTACTAAGAGACTATTGGAACTCATAGAAGAGTTTGGCAAAGTAGCAGGATATAAAATCAATACACAAAAATCAACAGCCTTTGTATACACAGACAATGCCACGGCTGAGGAAGAACTGCTAAGATCAATCCCATTCACAATAGCTACAAAAACAATCAAATACCTTGGAATAAATTTAACTAAGGACATTAAAGATCTCTATGATGAAAATTACAAAACCTTAAAGAAAGAAATAGAAGAGGATACCAAAAAATGGAGAAATCTCCCATGCTCATGGATTGGAAGAATCAATATCATCAAAATGTCCATTCTCCCAAAAGCAATTTACAGATTCAACGCAATACCAATCAAGATACCGAGGACATTCTTCTCAGATCTGGAAAAAATGATGCTGAAATTCATATGGAGACACAGGAGACCTCGAATAGCTAAAGCAATCTTGTACAACAAAAACAACGCCGGAGGCATCACAATACCAGATTTCAGGACATACTACAGGGCAGTTGTTATCAAAACAGCATGGTACTGGTACAGAAACAGATGGATAGACCAATGGAACAGAATAGAAACTCCAGAAATCAATCCAAACACCTACAGCCAACTTATATTTGATCAACGATCCAAAACCAGTCCCTGGAGTAAGGTCAGTCTGTTTAATAAATGGTGCTGGGAAAACTGGATTTCCACGTGCAGAACCATGAAGCAAGACCCCTACCTTTCACCTTACACAAAAATCCATTCAACATGGATTAAAAATTTAAACCTATGACCCGACACCATCAAATTACTAGAGAGCATAGGAGAAACCCTGCAAGACATAGGTACTGGCAAAGACTTCTTGGAAAAGACCCCAGAAGCACAGGCACTGAAAACCAAAATTAACTACTGGGATTGCATCAAATTGAAAAGTTTCTGTACTGCAAAAGAAACAGTCAGGAAAGTGAATAGGAAACCGACAGAATGGGAAAATATATTTGCAAACTATGCAATAGATAAAGGGTTGATAACCAGAATCTACAAAGAAATTAAGAAACTCCACAACATCAAAACAAACAACCCACTTAAGAGATGGGCCAAGGACCTCAATAGACATTTTTCCAAAGAGGAAATCCAAATGGCCAACAGACACATGAAAAAATGTTCAAGATCCCTAGCAATCAGGGAAATGCAAATCAAAACCACAATGAGGTTTCACCTCACCCCGGAGAGAATGGCTCACATTCAGAAATCCAGCAACAATAGATGCTGGAGAGGATGTGGGGAAAAAGGGACACTAATCCACTGTTGGTGGGAATGCAAACTGGTGAAGCCACTATGGAAGTCAGTCTGGAGATTCCTCAGAAACATGAATATAACCCTACCATTCAACCCAGCCATCCCACTCCTTGGAATTTACCCAAAGGAAATTAAATGGGCAAACAAAAAAGCCGTCTGCACAGCAATGTTTATTGCGGCTCAATTCACAATAGCTAAGACTTGGAACCAACCCAAATGCCCATCAACAGTAGACTGGATTAGGAAATTATGGGACATGTACTCTACAGAATACTATACAGCAGTCAAAAACAATGAAATCCGGTCACTTGCAACAAGATGGAGGAATCTGGAAAACATCATGCTGAGTGAATTAAGTCAGTCCCAAAGAGACAAATATCATTTGTTTCCCTTGATTGGCGATGACTAACTGAGCACCAAAGGGGAAACCTGTAGAAGTGAAATGGACACTATGAGAAACAGTGACTCGATCAGCTCTTGTGCTGACTGTTGTTGTACAATGTAATACTTTATCCATGGTAGTATTTTTTTTTCTTTATCCTAGTACTAGTGGTTGAACTCTGTAATTAACACACAATTATTCTTAGGTGTTTAAATTTTAACTGAAAAGTGATCTCTGTGAAATATAAGAGTGGGAATAAGAGAGGGAGGAGATGTAAAACTTGGGACATGCTCAATCGGAACGGCCCCAAATGATGGAGTTAGAATTGTGCCAGGGGTTTCCAATACAATCCCATCAAGGTGGCGTACCAAGTCCATCTCATTAGTCCAAGTGATCAATTTCAGCTCACAATTGATCACACTGATAGGTCTAAGAGTCAAAGGGATCACACAAACAAGACTAGTGTCTGCTAATACTAACTGATAGAATGAAAAAGGGAGAGAATGATCCAACATGGGAAGCAGGATACACAGCAGACTCATAGAATGGCAGATGTCCTAAATAGCACTCTGGCCTCAGAATCAGCCCTTAAGGCATTCGGATCTGGCTCAAGAGCCCATGAGAATATTTTAGGCATGGAAAGCTAAGACACTCTGGAAAAAACAGAAGACCTAAATGAAAGATCTCTGCGAGTGAGATCCCAGTGGAAAGAACGGGGCCATCAAAGAAGGAGGTACCTTTCTCTGAAGGGAGGAGAGAACTTCCACTTTGACTTTGGCCCTGTGGGAATAAGATCGAAGTCGGCTAACCCTAAAGGCTTCCATAGCCTCGGCAACTCATGACCAGAGCCTAGGGAGATTACTGACGCCATAAACAAGAGTGTCAAATTGTTAAATCAACATCAGGAGTCACTGTGTACTTACGTCTCATGAGGGATCTGTCCTTAATGTGTTATCCAATGTGAAGTGATGCTATTACTAGTACTGAAACAGTATTTTTACACTTTGTGTTTCTGAGTGGGTGCAAACTGATGAAATCCTTACATAGTATATATTGAATCGATCTTCTTTATATAAAGATAATTGCAAATGATTTAAAAATCTTGGTGTTAAACTGGAAATTGCATAGACAATTAATCAATTTTTAAAAAAAAAATCATGTAGGATCTCTGTCCTTAATGTGCTGTACATTGTGAATTAATACTATAACTAGTACTCCAACAGTATTATCATTTTGTGTCTCTATGCGAGGGCAAACCGTTGAAATCTTTACGTAATATGTACTAAATTGATCTTCTGTGTATAAAGAGAATTGAAAATGAATCTTGATGTGAACAGAAGGGGAGAGGGAGCGGGAAAGGGGAGGGTGGGGGGAGGGAGGGAAGTTGTGGGGGGGGGGAGCCATTGTGGTCCATGAGCTGTTCTTTGGAAATTTATATTCTTTAAATAAAAGCTTTATAAAAAAAAAAAAGTCAAAAATCAAAATAAGGCTCCTCCTGGGATTTTCCCCTGGTGCTAAAGGGGAAGGCATTGGGCCAATGAATGTCACTGTAAAACTGATAAAGAAGGTAATTCATTAAAGAACAGAGTTCAGGAAACTGAAAGTGGGGCCAGCCTCAGGCCGTCCCTACA
The DNA here is from genome assembly GCA_949820135.1 of Sylvilagus floridanus. Taxonomy (NCBI): domain Eukaryota; kingdom Metazoa; phylum Chordata; class Mammalia; order Lagomorpha; family Leporidae; genus Sylvilagus; species Sylvilagus floridanus. The sequence continues at coordinate 116,937,965 of OX463238.1, read as the reverse complement.
GGGATCAGTGGATCGTCTTGCTACAGTACTATTAAAACAATGGAGCCATGTTTATTACAACATTCTGTTAATCTATGCTCCTTTACATCTTTCCTCTAAATAATTGGAGTGTGCACTACAAGGCTTGCAGCATATTTCTTGCGGATTAAAAGTAACTAAGTCTGTGTACACAGACAGCTAAAAAATATTTGCTGTCACAAATTGGCGTAGTCGGCAGGATCCGCAAGTGTACAAAGCAATGTCTTTCTTTAATAAGAAAACTGAAGTTGCATGTGTAACCTGTGATGTTCCCGGCTGGAAAGACCCTCAGTTCACCTCTTTGGCGAAGGAATGGGCTCTCTGCTCAGGATTGAGTGAGAATTGGGATGGCAAGTTACAGAGTGCACAGCCTCCACAAGTTATTGAGGTTTTGCAATCGGTGCTGGTAAAAAAGAGGGATGAACTATAGGCTTTGGGGAGGTGAGGATGGATTTTGTTATCTGCATACTGATGCATGTGTAAACAATTAGAAAAAGCAGTACAGGATAAATGTAAATTAAAAAAAAATACTGCCTTATGGAGTCAAACTGCTAGGTAGTGGTAAAAGAAAAACTATATCAAGCTCCTGTACTGCTGCCAGGGCCAACTAAGGTCATTCAGTGTAAACAATACAGAATTCCAGGTGGACATGAGAAAATATCTAAAACAGTAAAAAATTATATTAATGCTGGAGTGATGATTCCCATAATCACTAAAAGGAATTATCTAATTTGGACTGTTAAGAAACTAGATGAAATCTGAAAAATAATTGTGAACTACAAAAAATTGAACAAAGTTATTCTCCTATTGACTGCTGCAGTCCCAGATACCATTATTTTGATGTAAAAGTTTAAAAATATAAAAACGTGTTCTTAATAAAAAAAAGTTAAAAAAAATTTAAATAAAGAAAGGACTGTTTTTTCACTATTCCCCTTCACCCAGAAGATTGCCAATATTTTGCATTTAGCTTACCGGTAATAAATTTTAAAGGTCCTATGCCCAGATTTCAATGGAAGGTCTTGCCTCAAGGGATGGCCAATAGCCCCACTTTGTGTCAGAAATTTGTTGCCCAAGTCATAGATCCCTTCAGATAAAAAGATTCCTCTCTATATGTATAATCCATTATGTGGATGATATTCTTCTTGCTGGTCCAGACTCTAATCGCCTTCTTTGTTTTTCTCAACAACTCTCAAAAGCCTTAAGAGATGCAGGCCTTCAGACAGCGCCAGATAAAATTCAGTTAAAGGCTCCATACTTATTTTTGGGTTTTGAACTATTTACTAATAAAGTCTTATCTCAAAAGATTCATCTTAAAACTGATCACTTTAAAACACTAAATGACTTCCAAAAACTTTTGGGTGACATTAATTGGCTCCGCCCATATTTAAAATTGGCCACAGGTGAGCTTAAACCTTTATTTGACATCCTAAAAGGAGACTCTGATCCCCTTTCCAAGCGCTCTTTAACTTCCCCTGCTCGAGTAGTGCTTTTTAAAGTTGAGGCAGCTATTTCTAATCAACAGATTACCTTCATTGATTATAATCAGCCTTTGCAGTTTGTTATATGTGCTACTAGCTTTTCACCTACTGGGGTTTTTTGGCAAGAAGGACCTCTTTATTGGGTACATTTACCTGCTGCTCCCTTTAAAGTTTTAACGCCTTACACTACCTGGGTGACTAATATTATTAAAATGGAAAGAGAACACAGTAGGAAAATATTTGGTAAGGACCCGGATAAAATAATTATACCATATAACTCTGCACAGATTCAATGGCTCATTCAAAATGATGATGACTGGGCAGTCTCTTGCATATCATATATGGGAAACTTTGATAATCATTATCCTGCTGGCAAACTCCTGCAGTTTCTACGATATCAGCCTATTGTTTTTCCGCTACAAACTTCTCTAAAACCCCTTTCCAATGCCCTCCTTGTTTTCACGGATGGCTCCTCTAATGGACGAGCTGCCTTTTTCGTTAATGGCAAAATTTTTGCTTTAATGTCTCCATATCGTTCTGCGCAGCTAGTGGAATTGTTTGCAGTTCTACAGGTATTCATGCAATTTCCCTCCTCCCCTTTCAATCTCTATACTGATAGTGCCTATATTGCTCAATCTATTCCGCTGCTGGAGACAGTACCTTATATCAAGCCAAGTACTAATGCTTCACCCTTGTTTTCTTTAATACAACATTATATTAATGCCAGAAGTGCTCCTTTTTATGTATGTCACATTCGTGCTCACTCTGGCCTCCCTGGCCCTTTGGCCAAAGGTAATGAGATCATAGATCAAGTCACTCAACTAACATTTTTTACAGAAGCTGACTCGCTTACTCGGGCCAAAGAGGCTCACACCCTACATCACCTTAATGCTCAAACCCTTCACCTTCTTTTAAAAATCACTCGAGAACAAGCATGACAGATTGTTAAGCAATGCCAGAACTGTGTCACTTTCCTACCTGTGCCTCATTTGGAAATCAATCCATGAGGGCTGGTCCCTAATGAGCTATGGCAAATGGATGTCACTCACATTCCTTCCTTTGGTAAGCTTAAATACCTTCATGTTACTATTGATACCTTTAGTGGTTTTCTTTTTGCTTTAGCCCACCCTGGTGAAGCCTCTAGAAATGTTATTGCACATGTGCTCAATTGTATGGCAGTTATGGGAAAGCCTAAAATAATTAAAACAGATCATGGCCCAGGTTATACCAGGAAAAATTTTCAATACTTTTGTAGACAGCTACAAATTAAGCATATTACAGGAATTCCATATAACCCCCAGGGACAAGGCATTGTAGAATGAGCTCATCAAACAATTAAAAGCATGCTTCAAAAACTTAAAACACAGACTTTTTATCCCACATTAGGAACGCCTAAGAATGTTCTCCATCATACATTATTTGTGTTAAATTTTTTGACACTTGATAATAAAGGCAAGACTGCAGCTGATCGTTTCTGGCATCCGCAGTCAATAGATCAATATGCCACAGTCATGTGGAAAGGTCCCCTCACTTCAAAATGGAACGGCCCAAATCCTGTGCTAATATGGGGAAGAGGATCTGTTTGTGTATATGATAACAAAGAAAACGCTGCCCCATGGTTGCCTGAACATTTAATAAGGCCTATTGAAAATTTCCCTTATCAAAACAAATACTTTCCTGACAATACTCTCACACCCTAATGGGTTTCTCACCCTATAATTATCTTAACCAACAGACCCAGGAAAAGCCCTATTCCTGAGGTTACTCTCCTTCTCTTTTCAGGTATCCTGAAGACTTTACTGTGTTTCCTGATAGCTTTTAAGTCCATATCAGAAAAAAGAAAAATCTTAATCCTCCTCTCCAGTCTTATGATCATCTGTGGTGCTCCCCTGAAACATGATAATATTTGGATACGACTTGCAAAAATTACAGGATCAGATAATATCTGCCTCCTTAGGATATGCACATAGGAGCTATCCTGGGATCCTGTCTGCTGCCTGTTTGTCATCCAGCCGAAAAAAATTAAAAATCTTACCTTCTTCTCACAATTCCCAAACAAGACTGTTTCTTATGCGGACTTATACAATTGGGGAACTCCGTCTTATAAATTACCTAAAGACGTGATTCAGTTAACAATGCCTCGTGTAACTGTGTCAATAAATGATACTTGTGCAGTGATAAAAAATTGTATTACAAAATGTATAAAATTGGGTAATGGATTACGTTGTAATAAGATTCAACAAATATCTTATGGAACTGGACATATTATGTTGCCTGAGGGATGGTTTTTCTCCTGTGGTAATTTTACTTTTAATTATATTCCTGCTAACATTTCTGATGGAACTCATTGTTGCCTTAGCAGATTAATTGTCTTTCTTCCTTCCCCTGAGATGTTAGACTATGAGAATGCCTCACATAATCCGCATAGGAGGCAATCTTTAAACCAATTAGATCCATCCTGTGATGATGCAGTAAATTTGTTCTCAAAGGTAGAAGTAGATGCTCTAGCCTTTTCATTGGTAGGGGTTCCTGGTTTAGCTCTCGGTGCTTATAATACTGTCACAAAACTTGCATGTGCTATGGTAAAAAATATTAATAGTACCTCAACGGCATTGTCTTTGTTAAATGAAGAACAACAAGTGTTGCGGCAAGGTATTCTAGATAATCGTGCAGCCATTGATTATCTCCTCTCATTACATCACAAAAAATGCAATCAAGTTAAAAATATGTGTTGTTTCAATCTTACTGATAACTCTCATAGTATTACTAGTAAAATCCAAAAGCTCATAGAACTTGCTTCTCACTATACTCAAAACAAAGAGTCCAAAAACGTATTCAGTTGGCTTACATCTTGGCTGCCAAATTTCTCCTGGGTTAAAGAACTGTTTGTGAGGATTGTAATCTTCCTCATAAGCCTCCTTACTGCCTATCTTGTCGGCAGGTGTTTCATGTATTTTCTAACTAGGCCTTGGAATTCTCCCAGAAGATAAGACGGTGGGTAGTCAATGACGGGTAAGATGGGTTGCCGCACATATCAACCTAAGACAAGGATTCATCGATAATGACGATGGATTCTGATGATGGGTAAGAATGTGCAGGTGGAACCCACAACCTAAGACAGGCACCATCATTTGCTTTATTATAAAATAAAAAAGAACACCGCTCACAAAAACGTAGCGGAATAGCACTGATGACATGTAACCTCATCTTGCTATATACAAAGAAGGGGGAGATGTTGGGAGCCACTGTGCTGGTTTCCCTGTGTAGGCCTTTGTTAAATTCACCTTCAACTGTGTTCCTGTAAGGAGGATTCACTAGAGAATTCCATTTGTACAGCTCATTGATATGGTTAGCACTTGATAAACAAAGTCATAGACAAGTCAGGGTCAGTCTTGGCTTGTGGAATTCCTGGAGGGAGAAAAGGTCACCATGCTCTAGGAGAATGATCAAAACAAGGGCACGCCACTGAAATTAACTATGTTATGACTGTGTTACAAAAAGCCTGATAAGTTGCTTGCGTGTGTTGTTGACTTCTGTATTGCCTTGAGTTGCAGCTGGTTATGTATAAAATATCACTGAAATGCTGGAATAAACGAGACCTTGATCAGAGTACTGTCTTGGTCTCCCTTCTCGTGTCTGGTTTGTCTCCCCATTCAGGTCTGCCCTCCTCATGTTCCAGTTGACTACCCTGCAGGCTGGGGTAGGTGACTCCACTGTGATAAAAATTACGTATCAGTCTACATGCAACTGTTATGAAACTTTCATTTGCATCTGATTCACATGGGTACATTTTTAATGCACAGATCTTATTGCATTGAGCTGGCATTTGCTTGAGAGTCTGTATTCCATTTTCTCTATTTTAATTTGTGCCTTTGTAAGTCACAGAGTAGGCAGACAAAAGACAGAGATCTCATGTCCTCTTGCTCACTTCATAAATTCCGTGGGTTGCCTGGGATGTGATCTCAACAAGGTCTCCTACATAGATGCTGGGAAGCTGATTACTTGAGTCATTGGGGAAGTTTCCATGGGTTAGAATTAGCAGAAAGCTGAAGTCAGTGTTAAGACATTGGTAGCACTCAATATATGATGTGAGCATCTTAACTCTTTCACTTAATTTTAGGCCTAATGCCCACCCTCAAGTGTCTGTTTCTAATAAGAGAGAGATATGGCCAATGACTTCTATACTCTTCTAATAAAGTGTATTGGATACAAACAATTATAAAATGCTTTACATTGTTAAGAAGTGAATACGGAACATGAAATAAACATAAAATATATTGACACTGAAAGAAGTTTTAAAAATACATGTGGACATAAAATTGCTGAATATGCATATTCTAGAGGATATTCAGCATAGTGATTTCTCAAACATGTCCAGAATCAAGTACCCCTCACAGGACTGAGCACTGCTTAGCAGCTGCAGACTCAAAAAATAGCCAGTGTCCCAAAATACAGTTAGCTGAACAACAAATGCAGATGATCATTAAATCTTTATGAACTACAGGATCTCATGCAAAGACCAAGTCCACTGCAATAAGATGTATGTCTTATAATGTACAAATAAGAATATATCGTGCATATGAATGTATGGTAAGTCCTGCATGTAGACTGAAACTAAATTTTCCCTACTCTGAAATCACCTGTAAGTGAAAAATCTGATAGCACAATCATGTTTCTCCTCATTATATGATTTTTATGATTTATTTATTAATTGGAAAGGTGGATTTACATAGATGGAGATGTTGAGGAAGAGGGAGAACGAGTGAGGGAGAGGAAGAGAGAGAGAGAGAGAGGTCATCCTTCCACTGGTTCACTCCCAAAATTACCACAAGAGGTGAGCTCTGCCTATCCACATCCTTGAGCTAGGAGCTTCTTCTAGGTCTCTCATGTGGGTACAGAGGACCAAGGTTTTTGTCTTGAAGAGAATGCAGCTCCATGTTTGGGTCACCCAGTCACCCCAGTCTGCAGGGTTTTACCTGGTCCACTCCACAGGCCTTGGCCAAAGGACCCAGGTGAGCATCGCAGAATTCACAGGGAGGACCAAGCCAGCCTGGTGGTGGATCCATGAGGCAGTGGCAGAGGCACAGTATGGGCTTGGTCCCTGTTGCAGGATCCCAGGAGCCTCCCACTGCTAGAGTGCACAGAGCTAATGTGCCCCTGCTTCCTGCCTCAGGAGTATGCAGCTGTTGGGCGTCAGAACCTAGGACCTCTGTGGCCGCTGCAGGAAAGGGGTCTGAGCTGTGGGAAGGGGTGCCACCATGGGCTGCCAGGTGCAAACGACATCCTTGAGGGTCCAGATGGCCTCCATCTGGACAAAGCCTGGGAAATTGATGAACATTTGCAAATTCAAGACAAACTGGGAAGTATGGCAAAAAGTCTTGAATGTACTGCATTTGGCAAACTATGTTTTAGTGCAGATTGCATTCTATTCAAGACAAAAATCCTCATAAAAGGGGGCTTCATAATAAGAGTTTGAAAGATAATATAGATTTCACTAGTAATTATGATGGGAAGAATCCTAATGGGTTTCATGTACATGGACAATCATTCTTCCATTCTAAATAAGAGCAAACTTTTATTGGAATAGAATACAGTGGAAGTAATGGATCTGGGAGAACTGTCAATAAGAAGTCACAACTTACATGCCAACACATGTTTAGGGGAGAAAAGCTCTTTGAATGCAGTTACAACAAGAAAGCATTTGGCAGAAAGTCACACCTTCTGGTGCATCAGCAAGCTCACACACAGGAGAATCCCTATGAATGCTGTGCATGTGGGAAAGTTTTCAGTAGGCACGATCAGCTCCTTTCACACCACAGAACTCATCTGGTACAGGAACCCTATGGGTGTGATGAATGTGTAAAAGCTTTTGATTTGAAATGACAGTTTATTGTACATCAGAGTGTTCATACAGGAGTAAAGCCCTATGAGTGTCTTCAGTGGGGGAAAGCATTCTTTTTGAAGTCACAGCTCATTGCACATCAGAGAAGTCACACAGGGTGAAACCCTCTGTGTGCAATGAGTGTAACAAAGCCTTTAGGAGAAAGTCATACATCGCTATACATTGGAAGACTCATACAGGAGAGAAACTTCACGAATGCAGTGATTGTGGGAAAGTCTTCAGTTTTAATTCACAACTCCTTATGCATCAGAGGATTCACACAGGAAAGAACCACTATGAATGCTATGAATGTGGGAAAGTGTTCAGATGTAAATACCAGCTCATCTCACATCAGAGAACTCATGCAGGGGAAAGGCCTTACGAATGTAGTGACTGTGGGAAAACTTTTGGTTTGAAATCACAGCTTGCTGTACATCAGAGAACTCACACAGGAGAGAAACCCTATGGGTGTAGTGAATGTCAGAAAGCCTTTAACACCAAGTCAACCTTATTGTACACCAAAGAACTCATACAATGGAGAAACCATATGGTTGTATTCAGTGCGGAAATGCATTTACATTCAAGTCACAGCTCATCGTGCATCAGGGAGCTCACTGGAGTAAAGCCCTGTGGATGCAGTCTGTGTGGAAAAGCCTTTAGTTGAAAGTCACAGAGAATCGTACCACAGAAAAGCCACATGGGGGTGAAACCATATGAATGCAGTGAATGTGGAACGGCCTTCAGGAGCAAGTCATACCTCATCATACGGAAGAGAATGAATACGGGTATGTATGTGCTTGGGCCACTTCAGCAATGTGGGACACCCAGAAGAAGCTGCTGGGTGCAGCACGGAAGGTTGAATTAGAGACCACCAGTATCCTCCAGATATCTGCTGGGATGGAGCATTGTCCTCTTGGGGACCCACCCCGGCCATGAGACCAGGCAGACCTGCTGCCCTCAGGACATCCAGAGCAAACAGGAGAAATTCGTGGGCGTCTTCCTGCCTGTTTGTGTGAAAGCCAGCAGCCAGCACTTGACAGGGCTGGATCATGTCACCAGGACTGTGGAGGGCCCAGAGAAAGTGAGTTTCCACGGCACACAGAATGCAGCCATCCGAACGACGACAGCTTTGAGAATGCACCTGGGACAGCATATAGTTGGCGAGGGGTGGGGTATACGTGAGGCACTGCAGGGCTGCATTCAGGTAGCAGGTGTTGCCCGTATTCTGCAGACCGGCCCCAATGCCATAAGGTCTCTTCCAGCTGCAGCTCAGAGAAGCTCCTCCACTGGGAGCCACATTGGTCGCCCCCGAAGCCAACTCACTTTGCAGCTGGAGCTCTTTCTGAGGTGAGGGTGCAGATTTCCCTGGGAGACAAACACCACCATGAGTAGCATCCCCATCTGAGTTAGACTGTGAAAGTTGGAGTTTGGGCAAGTCATTAAAGTGGAACTCACCTTGCTTGAGAGGTGAAGCAGCCCTCATGTCTCCAGGAGCCACTGCCAGGAGGCAGCAAGATGCTTCCGTCTCGGAGACTGTCATCCAAGGACCAGCTGGTCCTCTCCCCCCTCCTTTTATAGTCCACCCTGCATGCCACACCCTGGACCTGCTACAGGACCCGCCCATCCGCTTCCAGCCCTTAATGGCCTTAGGGGCTTAGGGTGTGGTCTCACGCCCTGACAGCCTCTGGGCCTTCACCACTTGAGTACACTACCTGGGGAAGATGCATGTGAAGGATAAGGCTTTCAGCTGCCTTGTGGAACTTGGTTGCCATGATGTGCTTCTGTGTGCCTTGGATTTCTGCAAGGAAAACAAAGAAGAATGCTGGAGAGACTGATGGTTGAAAGCAGATTTGGGGTTTTATTTTGGTGAGCCCTTTTAAAGGAACATTTTAATTTGGTTTAGTTTTGCCATCATTTACAAATTCTCCAAAGAAGCTTTCTATGTATGGAATACAACCCTTCCAAGCCTTCTCCTCATTCATCTGCCATTCCTTGTCCCATTCTCCATTAAGATACATTTTCTTCTTTTCTCAATGTTTCTTTATTGATTTGAAAGACAGAGTTACACAGAGCCAGGAGAGGCAGAGTGAGAGAGAGAGAGAGAAAGAGAGAGAGAGAGAGAGATGGTTCCATCTGATTACTCACTCCCCAACTGGCCACAATGGGCAGAGCTGCACCAGTCCAAAGCCAGGAGCTAGGAGCTTCCACCATGTCTCCCATGCAGGTGCCGGCGGCCAAGGGCTTGGGCCATCTTCTACTGCTCTCCAAGGCCATAACAGAGAGCTGGATCGGAAGTGGAGCAGTGGGATCTCAAACCAGCGCCCATGTGGGATGCTGGCATTTCAGGACAGGGCGTTCACCCACTGCACCACAGCGAAGGCCCCTATACTCCTTTTCTAAGATTTATATATTAATTTGAAAGGTGCAGTTACGTAGAGGCACAGGGAGGGACCCAGGAAGGGAGATAGTGAGAGAGATACTTAGAGAGAGATAGAGAGAGAGACAGAGAGAGAGAGAGGTTGTCCATCCAATGATTCTCTCCCAAAATTGCCACACCAGGCGAGCTGTGCCTATCCACATCATTGAACCAGGAGCTTCTTGCAGGTCTGCCATGTAGGGACAGAGGCCCAAAGTTGTAAGCCACCGTGTCCTGCTTTCCCAGGCCCTAGCAGAGAGCTGGATCGGAAGTCAAGCAGCTGGGACTTGAACCGGCCCCCATATGAGATGCCAGCATGGCAGGCAGTGGCTTTACCTGCTCTGCCACAGTGCCGGTCCCTCCATGATGTGTGGATATGTGCTTCCATTTCTGAAATGAAAACAAAGAAGAACGCTGGATAGACTAAGAGTTGAAAAGAGGTGTCTTTATTTGGTAAACCCTTAGAAAGGCATACTTGAATGTCCTTGTTTTAGTTTGACAGGTTTTATTCATTTACTTTATTTCAAACATGGTCCGCACACACACACACACACACACACCCGTTTGAAAACACATTTCACAGTTAACTGTCATAATGCAATTCATTCAGGACAGAGGTGCTGTGTGGGAGGTTAGTACGCTGTGATTTCAGTTGTGAGTTTCACAAACACAAACTGTGGCGATTCTGGAGGATTACGGGCTCCTGTTCAGTAGCTTGGGACGATCACACAATGTGGTTGATGCTCAAAGACAATGGTTGGTTTCCAGAGGCTCCTAGTAGGTCAAACGCAACTCCCAGGGACTGTGACAACCTGAGGCCATACATTGTGTTAAGAGAGAGGGCCATGAGGTTCGCCCTCACTATTGACTTAGAGAAATCTGTCCCCAAGACTTCCATGAGGGGTGATGGAGAGGAAAGCAGGAAGCAGGATTGTTTGTAGTCCAACGAGAAGGAGGCCATTATTCCCCATCTTTCTCAGCTGCATCAGAATTCCTTCATGAAGCAGAGAGCTCTGGGCCTCAGTCTCTCATCACTTGCAAATGCAGAAGACGTATCCATTGGGTTCCCACCGAACATTCCACTTCACACCTAGGACAGTTCATAAGGACAAACCCTTGGCACTTGCAAATACAAACACTGAAGTCGTGCACTGTCACCCAACCACATCATCGTGAAGTCCTCTTGTGCTCACATCAGCGGAACAGCAACAACAGAGGCCTCTTTGCATGTTTGTTCTTCCTCTTGGGAGGTTTGCTCCTTCCTCCCAGACAAGGGAGGTGACCAGGGTTCATGGCAACCTGCTCAATGTTGTGCCCATCTGCTCCTGTTTTGTTTAAAAAACAAAGAAAAATTTTGGATAGACTGATGCCTGAAAGCAGGGTTTTTTAAATTTTTACACCCTTATAAAGTAATCCTTTATTTTTTTACGTTTGCAATTATTTATGTATTCTCCAATAATCTTTTTGTGTATAAAATCCAATTTTCTAAGTACAACATTAGGAATGTGTTGTTTCTTCCCACTATATCTGCTGTGCTGCCCACTTGTGCTCTACTCACGACTCCTCCTCTTCCAATACAGCACTCAGCTGTGGACTGATAAAGCAGTGGAAGAGAATCCAACTGCTTGCCTTCTATAGCCACATGGGAGATCAGGAAGAGGCTCCTTTTTCCTGGCTTTGTATCAGCCTTTGCCAGGCCATTTTTTTCTTTTGTGTAGTGAAGGAACAGAAGAAGACCTTTCTCTCTGTCACTCCCTCTCATTATCTGTATTTCTCCCTCTCCAGTAAATAAATAAAATCTCTAAAAAACCTTTGTGTTTATTTATTTGAGAGGTACTGTTACATACAGAGGGAATGTTAGATAGAGTGGAAAGTTTCTATTTGCTTGTTCACTTCCCAAATGGCCAGAACTGCTAGAGCTTGTTAGGTCTGAAGCCTGGAGCCAGGATATCTTTGGAGTCCAAACACTTGGGTATTCTTCTGCTGCTATCCCAGGCCACAGCAGACAGCTGGATTGCAAGAAGAAGAGCAGCCAGTAGTTTTGGCCAGCACCCATATAGGATGCAGGGTCACAGGTAGAGGTCTAGCGTACTGTGCCACAGCACCCATTCCTGAGATTTCTGATCCAGAAATCCAAAGACTTCTTAGGAAGCTTCGTTTGTAGCATGATCTGCTGCTGCTATAGAAAAGCTTTGGTGCTCTGGTCTGCTTGAAAGCAGAAACTGAGGGGTGGCCTTGTGGGCAAGACCACCATTTGCCAATTGCTGTTCCAGAATGGCAGTCCTCCTTTCCTTGTGGCTGAAGGAGCAGCTGAATACCAGGGAAAATAGCACAGTGCAGAGTAATTTTAAAATGCAAAGGTTTGGTTTTTCATATGGAGAAGAAATATTCCAAAGGTAATTAATTGGTAGATAACAGTGTGCAGCAGGCTCCAACTGAAAAGGAAACAAATTGCTAAGCCTTCAATCCACAAGGCATCTAAGCTTTGCTGGAGTTCAACAATGCCTCTAAGCCTTTGCTCAAGTTTGCCGCACTTCTGCTTCTCAGTGAGTCAACGTTTCCAACAATCTACGATGGCCCCAGAGGGAGGAACCTAGCCTGAGAGGAGACTTCCGTATTGGTGGACAGTATGTGTCCTCGGCTGTGATAGGCCCTTGAGGGTGTGCCCAGCTCATGTTTTGCCTTAACTTTCAGCTGGTTGGCTCAGTTCTCTTGTGCCCTGGACAGCCCCCTTTCTGTGTCTATAAAAGCTCTTCCCCTCCCAAGAAAGTTGAGAACCTGGTTGTGCCCTGGGCATTGACTGATCTCCCGGCTCTGGTGTGGATCCTTTGCCTCCTCATCCCGCTCAGCCCCTGAGCTCCCCAGGCTGGCCCTGAGGAGCTCTATTGGACCTGCTGCCCCATGACGAGTAGCAACAAAGGGTGCATTGTTTCCCAGAAGTAACTGCATCAAGCCTGATTGCATTGGTGAAAATCAGATTAGATGAGAGGTGTGATCCCACCTCCTATGGGCCCTATAGAAGCCAGCCTGGAATCCCTCCTCCCTCACTGCCTTGCCTGCAGCATCCACCCACCTGAGTACCGCAGACAGCAGGAACACAACTGGAGTGCAGGTGGGTTTCTTTTCAGAATTTTGTTCTACAGGTATCACTCAAGGGTAAAAAAAAATGCAGATGAGTGACATGTGGGAATAAGACATTAGTTGTTTGGGACAGATTCTTTCCTTCATGTTATCATTCCAAATGATATTTATTACCTGAATTTCCTAATTCTAAGCATAATATACTCCAGTAGCCTGCTTTGTTTGTGATAGTGAATGAGTAGTTATTGTAATTGACTAGCTTTTTATTTTTTTAATGTAAACACATTTCAACTATTTCATATATACACATTGAAGAGCATAGTGATACCTCCCACCCTAGCAAACCTCCTGCCTACCCCACCAACCTCACTCCTCTTTCCTCCATTATCCTTCCTTTAATTTTTACAATCATCTAATTTCAGGTCATTTTATTCAAATGTGATTCAACCTACATAAAGAAAGGATTCTATGAATAGTGAGAAGAAAACATCACAGAATAGTTTTTGTCATGGCCAATGAATATTGAAATATTAAGGGTGTTCAAAAATTGTTTAGAAAACTACACTTTCTGGATACCTGTTAGTACACACACACACACACACACACACACAAAAGACACCTCAAAATGGTCAAGGAAGGCTATGAAGGGAATTCTGTTTGAGTATCATTTCAAAATTTATTTTTCTTTGACTTAGGAGTCAAAAATCAATGTCTGAGGAAACCTGACATCCAAAGCCCCCAAGTGCACATGTGAATGACAGATCACTATCCAGGGCTTCTGACCCATGGAGTCCTTAAATCTCATAATATGAGAAAGCAACAGAGGGGACTAGCTGGCCTGAGGGTTCCCCTACCAGAGGAGGAAAATTGCAGGGTATATAGAGGTTGGGATCTGGTGGGATTCAAGGATCCTTCTTCATGCACACTGACTGGATAGGGACATGGACAATTCTGTTTCTGTAACTTAAAGGACCATTTCTGTCTTGTGTTATCCTGACCTGAGGCATCCTCAATAGGTCTCTGTTCTATTTGGGGTCTTCGAGAGACTTTATGTCTCATTAAGTGAAATATTTGACCATGCCCTTTTGGTGAAATCTGGTTTACTATCTTCTCCTGTGAAATCTCCTGTCCTACGTTCTAACATCCCTCCCTAATACAGGCTTTGGCACTACCATGTGTCTGAAATATTTCACAATTAATAAGATCCATGTCTAAGTTTGTACTCCAATTCAATATTAAAGCCGGCGCTGTGGCTCAACAGGCTAATCCTCCGCCTTGCGGCGACGGCACACCGGGTTCTAGTCCCGGTCGGGGCGCCGGATTCTGTCCCGGTTGCCCCTCTTCCAGGCCAGCCCTCTGCTGTGGCCCGGGAGTGCAGTGGAGGATGGCCCAGGTGCTTGGGCCCTGCACCCCATGGGGAGACCAGGAAAAGCACCTGGCTCCTGGCTCCTGCCATCGGACAAGCGCGGTGCGCCGGCCGCAGCGCGCCACCCGTGGCGGCCATTGGAGGGTGAACCAACGGCAAAGGAAGACCTTTCTCTCTGTCTCTCTCTCTCACTGTCCACTCTGCCTGTCAAAAAAAAAAAAAAAGAATTGAAAATCTGTTATTCAACTGATCTGTGATATATTCTACTTGTGAATTCTGCTGATCCAACTAACAAATGTCTTGACTAATCACAGGTGAAGTGCAAAAACTGTGGGCATTTGGTCAAATGGCAAACAATAGGAAGTGCCCTATAAAGTGCTCAGATAGGACCCTGACTCTGCAGCCCTTTGGCCCAAATAAGGAGAACCTAGTGTCTCAGAGATGACAGTATCCCATGAACCCAGGGCCATTTAGGAAAACAGAGCAACAGAAGGAAGCAAATAAAAGGTAAGTCAGGTGAACATCCTTGAAAGTCATTCTGGGCATTGAAATGTAGAGAGGAGATGAATCTCCATCTCTAAACAATGGCCTATAGCCTACATAGAAACTGAAAGAGCCCCACATCATCCAGGTCTCCACACCATGGAGCTCTGCCTATTTCTAACATATCACTGAGTTGTAGGAATAGGGTACATCTTGGAATTTGATCATAACAGGAAGAGAAGCAATGAAACCTACTAGAAAGTGTGTAGTGGAAATTTTGCTGGGCAATC
Organism: Sylvilagus floridanus; assembly: GCA_949820135.1. Taxonomy (NCBI): domain Eukaryota; kingdom Metazoa; phylum Chordata; class Mammalia; order Lagomorpha; family Leporidae; genus Sylvilagus; species Sylvilagus floridanus. Next base: position 116,922,952 of record OX463238.1, on the reverse strand, counting down.
TGTGTTTAGGAGAAAGCCTCAACTAGAAGAGAAGTTCAGAATCAGTGTAGCCCATGGTGCTGTTCAGTGTGATTGGAGGTAGTGGTGGACAGGAAATGAACACAAGTAAGCTTGCTAATTTTTTATGCAGGCAAGATGAGCTGCAAAGCAAGACTGTCCTCCAGAAACTTCCTAGGAACCTCCAAGGGAGGCAGAAGCACAGCTGGAAGGACATGACTGAGTTCTGTGAGGACTGAGTTTCCTGGCTGCCCATGCTCTGCTTCTCTATGATAGCCTTGGTTTTCTTGACTCCCATGGCCCTTTCTGAAGTTTAAAGAATTAACTAAAACTTTGAGCAAGTCGAGTTGACTGTCATTTCCTTACTTTCCCTGCCCAATCAATGCCCAGCCAAGTCTGAGTCATGGGGGACCCTAGGTTGTTCCCTCTGCTAGATGATCTGGATCACACCAGCACATTAGAATCACTGGTGAAAGCCTTCCTGCTGCTGCCAGCACTGAGTTCAGGTGCCCCATCTCAGTGAGCTGTTATGTGTGCACCTGCTGGCTTCCGTAGTTCAGTTTTCCCTCTTTTAAAATGGCACCTATCCTAAGTTAGATCTTGGGTTTTGATTTGTATAGATTCATTTGAATTGTCTCTGTTCCTCTAACTCCCTGGGACCACAGGTGACCACTAGCAAGCATCAGCCATCCTGGGCTCCAGTCTGTACCCACGTCATTTTCTCTTTCCATCTCTATCCCCATGGATTGTGCAGTCCCTCTACCCACACGCCTCTCAGAAATGCAGCCATCTTTGGCTCTCCACACTTCCAGGCCTACAAACTCTCAGGCTGTGGATCAGCACTCAACACCCAGGGCTTCCCATGGGGCTTCATGGGAGTTTTTCTCTACAATTCTCTGCCAACAGTGTACATCCTACACAATTCTCTTCACCATTTCTCTGAAACCCAGTGAGGTGTATCTGTTTCATCCACTATTTTTCCATCTGAAAAACTGTATCTTTTTTAAGTGATGCAAAATGATGAGGATTTCTTCAAAAGTGGAATGATGATTTTGGAAATATTGTGCAGTAACTTAAAATGTTTGCATCAAATATGATATAGAGTCATGTTCCATAGTTCCATGAACTGTTGAATCCCAGATGTTTCAAATTGATTATGCCATTGCCTTATTTCTGGTTATCACAAGGGCAGCTACATATTCCTCCTTCAAATACCTGTTTGTCATTATAATGTGACTCAATTTAATGCATTGTGTTCCCTAATTTTACTTGATTTGTTTTCATTTTCACTTTATGGTAAAGAAATCCCAAGCTTATCATCTGTGTTTGTCTTTTCATAGAGAAAACAAGTGGGCCTATGACTACCCACACAGCTAATAAGACAATGGTCTTGGATTCTGACCTCACAAGTCAGCCTCCCATCCAGAAATCTGTCTTGAATGCCAGTAGATCCCACCTCTCCTTAAAGCACCTGAACTGAGTCACTTCTCAAGATCTAGCCAAAAGAAAGGCGAGGAGGTGGATACCCCTGACCCCAGCCCACCTGCAGTGAAGCAACATGGCCAGGACTGTACCTTCATTGTGAAGCAGACAGACCACATGCCTAATTTGTCTGCTTTTAAAATTCCCAAGAAGACCTCCAAAACATATGACTTAGACCTAAGCTCCAGATGTCAAGCACAAGTCAGATTTTCAGATGAGGATCCACAGCCCAGTAAACAGTCTGAGGCTCTGAGAATGGGTCCCCAATCCAAACACAACAATGGGCCTCCAGGCAAGAGATCCATCAAGATGCCCCATCATTCCTCGAAGAATCCAGAAGAGACCAAGACTGAGCCCCTTAAAAAAAACTATAGAGAACCACTCAGTCACCTAAGCATAAAAATCTCCAGTCTGCAGGAGCTGCCAATAACAATGGGCCAAGGAAGAAAAATTTCACTTCCTGTGACACAGAGTTCACCAGCTCCAGAGCTCAACTCTGACCTGCAGCCACCAAACAATAGAGTTCCCTAGAAAATTGTCCAGGACTCCACTGGATAATTACGGCTTTTACATGAAGATTATTAAGAGAGGTATTCCATTCATTGGTTCACTCCACAACTGGCCACAAAGGACAGAGCTGAGCTGATCTGAAGCCAGGAGTCAGGAGACTCTTCCTTGTCTTCCACATGGGTGTAGGGGCCCAGGATTTGGGACATCCTCCACTGCTTTCCCAGGCCACAGCTAAGAAATGGATCAGAAGTGGAGCAGCCAGGACTAGAACTGGCACCCATATGAGATGCCTGCACTTCAGGCCAGTGCTTTAACCCACTGCACCTCATGCCAGCCCCTACAATATAAATATTAAACAGTTCATCAGCACTTGTTGTTCAGATAACTGTATTTTGGGACACTCTGGCTGTTTTTTGAGTTCTGCATCTTTGAAGCAATGCTCAGCCCTGAGAGCAGAGCTCCTGACTCTGGTCGGGTTGCAGAGAAAATCCCTAAGTTGACCTTGTGTTTGTCAGTTATTGTATTTCCACATCAACATGTATTGAAAAAAGTAATTTTGGCATGAATAAAATTATGTCAAATATAACATGTTGTTTCCAGTTTTCACTTAGCAATGTAAACAATGTCTAATTCTTTTTATTCACCACAGATTATTATTGGTACTTGAAGACCTTGACCAAATCTATCACTTATGTAAAATACAGAACATTAGGCTTGGGTATTTGGCCTGGTGGTGAGTTGAAGCGTTAAGATGTTCATATCACATATTTGGTTCGATACCAATGTTTCACCACTGACTGCATTCATATAGTTTCTTCAAGTATTAGTACATATCATGAGATAATTTAAAATTAATGCCAAATATTTTAAGGAGAGTATCTCCTCATATTCCAGTCATCGGATTGTATCTTCTTTTTTTGAAATTTTATTTAATGAATATAAATTTCCAAAATACAGCTTATAGATTACAATAGCTCCCCCCATAACTTCCCTCCCACCCATAACACTCCCCTTCCATTCACATCAAGATTAATTTTCAATTATCTTTATATACAGAAGATCAATTTGGCATATATTAAGTAAAGATTTCAACAGTTTGCACCCACACAGATATACAAAGTGTAAAATACTATTTGAGTACTAGTTATAGCATTAATTCACAATGTACAACACATTAAGAACAGAGACCATACATGAGGAGTAAGAGCACAGTGACTCCTGTTGTTGATTTAACAGAGATCACTTTTCAGTTAAATTTAAACACCTAAGAATAATTGTATATTAATTACAGAGTTCAACCAATAGTTTAAAGTAGAACACAAAAAATACTAAAAGGGTAAAGTATTAAGTTCTTTTTTTGTCTGTTTGTTATATAGTTATTTTTTTATTTAATAAATGTGAATTTATAAAGTGCAACTTTTTGTTGTGGCTTTCCCCCCCGCAACCTCCCTCCCTTCTGCGGCCCTCCCCTCTCCCACTCCCTTTCCCATCCTGCCCTTCATCAAGTTTCATTTTCAATTACCTTCATATACTGAAGATCAACTTAGTATATACTAAGCAAGGATTTCAACAGGCTGCACTCACACAACCGCACAAGGTATAGGGTATTGTTCGACTGGTAGTATTGTTTTTAAGTTTTATAGTAAAACACATTAAGGACAGAGATCCTACGTGGGGAGCATGTACCCAGTGACTCCCGTTGTTGATTTAACAAATGGCACTCTTATTTATGATGTCAGCAATCACCCGAGACTCTTGCTATAAGCTGTCTAGGCTATGGAAGCCCCTTGAGTTTAGTCAAGGCCGCATCACAGTGGAGGTTCCTTCCTCCCTTCAGAGAAAGGCGCCTCTCTCCTTGATGGCCTGTTTTCTGCTGGGGTCATGTTCACCAGGATCTTTCATTTAGATTGTTTTTTTGCCACCATATCATGGCTTTCCATGCCTGTGAGACTCTCATGGACCTTTTAGCCAGATCCGAATGTCCCAAGGGTTGATTTTGAGGCAGGAGTGCTGTTTTGGGCGTTTGCCATTCTATGAGTCTGCTGTGTGTCCTGCTATCCCCACAGGATCATTCTCTCCCTTTTAATTCTATCCTTCATTATTTGCTTACACTGGTCTTATTTGTGAAATCTCTGACACATGCCCTATCTTTTTGATCGGTTGTGTATTTATACTTATCACTTTACCAAGTGCACTGGCATTGGTACCTGCCTCCTTGGTAAGATTGAGTTGAACTCCCCTGGCACATTTCTAGTTCCACCATTGGAGGTAAGTCTGAGTGAGCATGTGCCAACCTATATATTTCGTCCCTCTCTTATTCCCACTCCTATGTTTAACAGAGATCACTTTTCTGTTCATTTTAAATGCCTAAAAATGATTGTGCATTGATTACAGAGTTCAACCAGTGGTCTTATATAGAACAAACAGAGCAACAACAACAACAACAAAAATACTAAAAGGAATAAAATAGTAAGTTGTTCCTCAACAGTCTAGACGAGGGCTGATCATGTCATTGTCTCTCATAGTGTCCATTTCACTTCAATGGGTATCATTTTAGATGCTCGTTTAGTTGCCATCGATCAGGGAAAACATATGATATTTGTCCTTTTTGGACTGGCTTATTTCACTCAGCATGATGTTTTCTAGCTTCCTCCGTTTTGTTGTAAATGCCAAGATTTCACTGTTTTTTACTTCTGTATAGTGTTCCATAGAGTACATATCCCGTAGTTTCTTTATCCAGTCATCCGTTGATGGACTTTTAGGTTGATTCCATGACTTAGCTATTGTTAATTGAGCTGCAACAAATCTTGAGGTGCAAATGGCTCTTTTTTTCTCCCCTTTAATTCCATTTGGGTAAATTCCAAGGAGTTGGATGGCTGGGTGCTGTGATAGTGCTATATTCAGGTTTCTGAGGACTCTCCAAACTGTCTTCCATAGTGGCTTTACCAGTTTGCATCCCCACCAACAGTGGATTAGTGTCCCTTTTTCCCCACATCTTCATGAGCATCTGTTGTTGGTTGATTTCTGTATGTAAGCCAATCTAACCGGAGTGAGGTGAAACCTCATTGTGGTTTTGATCTGCATTTCCCTGATGGCTAGGGATCCTGAGCATTTTTTCATGTGTCTGTTGGCCATTTGGATTTCCTCTTTTGAAAAATGCCTGTTAAGGTCATTGGCCCATTTTTTATTGGGTTGTTTGTTTTGATTCTGTGGTGTTTTTTGATCATTTTATAGATTCTAGTTGTTAATCCTTTATCTGTTGTGTAATTTGTGAATAGTGTCTCTCATTCTGTTGGTTGCCACTTCTCTTTCCTGACTGTTTCCTTTGCTGTAAAGAAACTCTTCAATTTGAGGTAATTCCATTTGTTTATTTTATCTTTGATTACCCGTGCCTCTAGGGTCTTCTCCAGGAATTCTTCACCTGTTCCAATATCTTGAAGGGTTTCCTCTATGCTCTCAATTAGTTTCATGGTGTCGTCACACATCTCTAGTTCTTTGATACATGTTGAGTGGATTTTTGTATAACGTGTAAGGTAGGGGTCTTGCTTCATACTTCAACATGTAGACATCCAGTTTTCCCAGCACCATTTGTTGAAGAGGCTGTCCTTGTTCCAGGGGTTGGTTTTAGGTCCATTGTTGAATATGAGTTGGTTATAGATATTTGGATTGATCTCCATTGTTTCTATTCTGTTCCATTGGTCTATCCATCTGTTTTTGTACCAGTACCAGGCTGTTTTGATTATAACTGCCCTGCAGTATGTCGAAGTCTGGAATTGTGATGCCTCCGGCCTTGTTTTTATTGTAAAGGATTGCTTTAGCTATTCTCGGTCTCCTGTTTCTTCATATGAATTTCAGCATGGTTTTCTCTAGGTATTTGAAGAATGACTTTGGTATTTTGATTGGCATTGCATTGAACTTGTAAATTGCTTTTGAGAGAATCGACATTTTGATTATATGGTTCTTCCAATCCATGTGCATGGCAGATTTTTCCATTTTTTGTGTTGTCTTCTATTTCTTTCTTTAATGTTTTGTAATTTTCATTATAGAGGTATTTGACATCCTTGGTTAAATTTATTCCAAGGTACTTTATTGTTTTTGTGGCTATCGTGAATAGGATTGATCTTAGAAGTTCTTCCTCGGCCCTGGCATTATCTGTGTATACAAAGCCTATTGATTTCTGAGTGTTGACTTTGTATCCTGCTACTTTGACAAACTCTTCTATGAGTTCCAATAGTCTCTTATAGGAGTTTATCAGGTCCCCTATATATAGTATGTCATCTGCAAATATGGATAGTTTAACTTCCTCCTTTACCATTTGTATCCCTTTAATTTCTTTTTCTTGCCTGCTCGCCCTGGCTAACACTGCTAGGACTATATTGAATCGCAATGGTGAGAGTGGGCATCCTGTCTGGTGCCAGTTTTCAATGGAAATGCCTCCAAATTTTTCCCATTAATATGATACTGGCCATTGGTTTATCATAGAGTGCCTTAATTGTGTTGAGGAATGTTCCTTCTGACCCCAATTTTCTTAGGGTTTTCATCATGAAAGGGTGTTGTATTTTGTCAAATGCTTTCTCTGCATCTATTGAGATAATCATATGATTTTTGTTTCTCAGTTTATTAATGTGATGTATTACATTGATTGACTTTCGAATATTGAACCATCCCTGCATACCAGGGATAAATCCCACTTGGTCTGGGTGAATGATCTTTCTGATGTGCAGTTGGATTCAGTTTGCCAGAATTTTGTTGAGTATTTTTGCATCTATGTTCATCAGGGAGATAGGTCTGTAGTTTTCTTTCTCTGTTGTGTCTTTTCCAGGCTTAGGAATTAAGGTGATATTGGCTTTGTAGAAAGAATCTGGAGGGATTACCTCCCTTCCAATTGTTTTGAATAATTTGAGAAGAACTGGGGTTAGTTGTTCTCTAAATGTCTGGTAAAATTCGGCGGTGAAGCCATCTGGTCCTGGGCTCTTCTTTTTTGGTAGTGCATTTATTACTGATTCAATTTCTTCCATGGTTATGGGTCTGTTTAGATTTTCTATATCTTCATGGCTCAGTTTAGGAAGGTTGTATGTGTCCAGGAATCTACCCATTTCTTCCAGGTTCCCCAATTTGTTAGCATACATCTCTTTGTAGTGGTTTCTGATGATTCTTTTTATTTCTGTTGTGTCTGTTGTTACATTTCCATTACTATCTTTGATTTTACAGATTTGGGTCTCCTCTCTCTTTTTGGTTAGTTGGGCCAATGGTGTGTCGATTTTGTTTATTTTTTCAAAGAACCAGCTCCTGGTTTTGTTGATCTTTTGTATTGTTTTTTGGTTTCAATTCTGTTTATTTCTTCTCTAATCTTTAGTATTTCTTTCCTCCTTCTGGATTTGGGCTTGATTTGCTGCAGTTTTTCTAAATCCTTGAGGTACATGGAGAGTTCATTTGTTTGGTTCCTTTCCAGCTTCTGATGTATGCACCAATTGCTATGAACTTTCCTCTTTGTACTGCTTTTTCTGTGTCCCACAGATTTCGATAGGTTGTATTATCATTTTCATTTGTTTCTAGAAATCTTTTGATTTCTCTTTTAATTTCTTCGATGACCCACTGTTTGTTTAGGATCATTTTGTCCATTCTCCATATATTTGCATATGGTGTAGAGATTCTTGGGTTGATTTTGAGTTTCACTGCACTATGGTCTAAGAAGCTGCATGGTATAGTTTCAATTTTTCTGAATTTGTTGAGGCTCCCTGTGTGACCTAGCATATGGTCAATCCTAGAGAACACTCCATATACTGGGGAGAGATACATGAACTCTGTGGCTGTGGGGTGGAAGGTTCTGAAGATATCTATTAGGTCTTTTTGGTCTATAGCATCAATTAACTCTGTTGTTTCCTTGTTGAATTTCTGTCTGGTTGATCTGTCCATTGGTGAGAGTGGGGTGTTGAAGTCCCCTGTTACTATTGTATTTGAATCTATATCTCCCTTTAGATCCTTTAGTAATTCTTTCAGGTAGCCAGGCACCCTGTAATTAGGTGCGTATACATTTATAATAGTAATGTCTTCCTGTTGGATAGATCCTTTAATCATTATATAGTGCCCTTCTCTGTCTCTTTTAATAGTTTATGTTAAAGTCTATTTTGTCTGATATCAGGATGGCCACACCAGCTCTTTTTTGATTTCTGTTAGCTTGGAGTATCTTTTTCCATCCTTTCACTTTCAGTCTGCATGCATCTTTGCTGATAAGGTGTGTCTCCTGAAGGCAGCATATAGATGGATTCTCTTTCTTGATCCAATCAGCTAGTCTATGTCTTTTGGTAGTAGAATTAAGACCATTCACATTCAGTGTGATTACTGTTAAGTACTGTCTTTTCCCATTCATGTTTCCTAAATGAGCTGTTTATGTACTTTGAACTTTGTTTGTAGGTTACTCTACATTTGCTTATTTTTTGTAGTGAAGTTCTTGTTTTTGTATTTTTGTGTACAGCACATCTTTGAGCAAGTGTTGTAGGATTGGATGCGTGGATACAAATTCTTTCAGTTTCTGTTTGTCTTGGAAGATCTTTATTTCCCCTTCATTCATAAATGATAGCTTTGCAGGGTATAGTATTCTAGGTTGGCATTGTTTGTCTTTTAAAACTTGAAATATATCATGCCATTGACTCCTTGCTTGTAGTGTTTGCGATGAGAAGTCTAGGGTGAGTCTGATTAACTTACCCCTGAATGTGATTTCCTGTTTTTCTCTGGCACATTTTAGGATTTGTTCTTTGTGTGTCACTGAGCTGAGTGTTGCCACAATGTGTTGTGGTGAATTTCTCTTCTGATCTACCCTGTTCGGAGTCCTGGCTATCTGTTGAATGTGCCTCTTGTTATCCAGCTGCCTTTGTTTGAAGTTTTCTGATATTATTTCATTGAAAACACCTTCCAATCCATTTTCTCTTTCCACCCCCTCAGGGACTCCTATTATCCAAATATTACACTGTTTGATTGAATCTTGTAGGTCTCCGACCGGATTTTTTAATTTTTTAATTTCTTCTTCCTGTGTTTGAACTGACTGTATTATTTCTGGAAGTTTGTCTTCGAATTCTGATATTTGGTCTTCTATTTCATCTGCTCAACTTCCGAGGGATTCCACGGTGCTTTTCATATGGTCAATTGAGTTTTCCATTTCCAGTATTTCATTCTGGTTTCTCTTTAGGATCTCTAATCCTTGGGCTTGTTTTTCTTTGTTCAGCTCTAGACACTGTTTCTCATTATTTCTAAGTAATCTGATTATTAATTTTCTGAATTCTTTTTCTGGCATGGTTTCAAATTCTTCTTCTTCTTCAGCCTCTGTTATGGTTGGTTTAATCTGCTCCATTGGTGAGTTTATATGTTCTTCTCTATTCTTGTTGTGGGTTTTTGTTTTGTTTTTTGGCATTCCATCTGGGTGGTTGATTTCCCTCTGCTATGGGCTGCTGTGAGTCTGTACCAAAATCCAGTGTATGCAGGCTGCTCTGCCTTCTAGAGTTTGTTTGTTTGTTTATTTATTTATTTATTGTAACTTGAGTGGGCTGGTGTCAGGGCTTTGAGGTGCCTCCACCCCTTGTGTGTCAGTTTCCTTGTTCCTATGTTTACCCTTACGTGTCTGTGCCTGGGGTTCGTTGGTCAGCCACTCTCTCTCACTGCACCTCCTGCGTGAGGAGTGTCAAGTAGCTCCAGACCACCTTTGGACTCTGACCCTGCTGCTTCCTCCTTCGGAGCAGAGGCCAGCCTCCTTTAATCCTGAATGTAAACAAACAGGATGGCTGCACTCTGCCTGCTGCAGCTCTGATTGTGGGTTGGGCCACTCCTAAGGATCCTGGCATTTTCAATCCCTCAGTTCATCCTCCTGGATGCTGCCCTCTTCCAGAGGGTGCTATTCAATTTTTTTTCTGGTAACTTGAGTAGACTGGTGTCAGGGCTTTGAGCTGCCCTTCCCAGCTGCCCACCCCTGCGCAAGGAGTATTGTTTTGCTCAACTCCACCTTTGGGCTCTGCCTCTGAAGGTTAGGGCAGAGGCAGAGGCAGTTTTCCTTTAAGCCCAAATGTAAACAAACAAGATGGCTGCTTCCTGCCCACTGCAGCTCCGATTTGGGGGAGGGATCCTGGATTGTTCAGTCCCTCAACCAGTCCCCCTGAATCGCGCACTCCTTTCACAGAGCTACTCACTCTGTTCCATTTTCTATTTCCTTCCCCACTCAGTCGTGTGTCTCAGTGTCTATCCCAGGGTGGGTTGGGGGAGGGGCGATAGTGGCTGCTACAGTGGTTCTGGGCTAGCTCCCTGTCTCACCTCAGTTTCCAGCGCTGGTGCGTACACACTCCTGCTGGTGTCCTACTCTTCAGATGTCCACGTCCTCCTCGCAGGTCCACCCCATCTCCCCAGTTTTGGAAGAGCTTCCCTTTCCCCAAAACTACAAATTCTCACCCCTCTTTGAACCTTCCCTTCCCAGACCATCGGTGTGCTTCCTCCCTATTCCGCCATCTTGGAACTCGGCAGTCCAATTTTATCTTCTATAGTTGACATTATTTTCTATTATTTCTCATTGTGTATAAGGATGTTATAGATTGCTCTTTTTTTATTTTTTAATTATTTATTTGCTTGAAAGGCAAAGTTACAGAGAGGCAGAGAGAGAGAGAGAGAGAGAGAGAGAGAGAGAGAGAAAGGTCTTAGATTCTCTGCTTCACTCAACAGATGGCTGCAATGACCAGAGTTACACTGATGCAAAGGCAGGCACCAGGAACTTCTGGGTCCCATGTAAGTACAGGGGCCCAAGCACTTGGGCCATCTTCTACTGTTGTCCCAGGCCACAGCAGAGAGCTGGATTGAAAATGGAGCATCTGGGATTTGAACCAGCGGCCACATGGGATGCTGGCACCACAGTTGACAGCTTTCCCCTCTAAGCCACAGTCCAGCCCTAGATTGCTCTTTTAGAAAGTGGTAACTCATTCCACTCTAATACAGATATGCTTTGTATGCAGGGTCCATTTGAAATTTCTAAAAAGAATTTATTTCTTTGAGAGGTAGAGTTGCACAGAGTCAGAAAAAAAGTTCATCCATTTGCTGGTTCACTTCCCAAATCACTGCAATGACCGAGATTGAGCCAATGCAAAGCCAGGAGCCTCTCTGGGGTTCCCATATGTGTGGAGCAGCTGAGTCAATTGGAAGATGGGCCGTCACCTATTGCTCTCCCAGGCTATTGCAGAGAATTGGATCCATATTGGAGCTGTTGGAACATGAAATGGTGCCCATATGTCGCCATCTATGCCACAGCTCTGGCTCATCCATTTTGAACTGTAAAAGCAGATCATGGGGCTGTTCACTGTGGTGTAATGGCTGAAGAAGCTGTCTGCAGTGCCAGCATCACATACAGGCACCAATTCAAGTCCTGTATCCTCCATTTCTCATCCAGCTCTCAACTATGGCCTGGGAAAGCAGTGTAAGATGGCCAAAGTCCTTGGGCCCCTGAACCCTCATGGGAAGACCTGGAGGAAGCTCCTAGCTCCTGGCTTCAGATCTGCACAGCTCTGATCATTGCAGCCAGTTGGAGAATGAACCAGAGGATGGAAAACCTCTCTCTCTCTCTCTCTCCTCCTCCTCCTCCTCCTCTTCCTCTTCCTCTTCCTCTTCTTCTTCTTCTTCTACTTCTTCTCCTCCTCCTCCTCCTCCTCCTCCCCTCTCTCAGTAACTATGCCTTTCAAATAAATAAATAAATAAATCTAAGATGAAGAAAACAGATCTTGAGTCAGGTGCTGTGGCATAGCAGTTAAAGCCACAGCCTACAGTGCTGTCATCCCATAGAGGCCAGTTCGAGTCCTGACTACTTCACTTCCAATCAAGCTCTCTAGAATGCCCTGGAAAAGCAGTAGAAGATGGCCCAAGTACGTGGGGTTCTGCACACAAGTGGATGACCTAGAAGAAGCTTGTAGCTCCTTGATTCTAATCAGCTCAGCTCCAGCTGTTGCAGCACCTTGGGGAGTGAACCAGCAGATGGAAAACTCTCCCTCTCTCTCTCCCTCTCTCTCCTCTCTCTCTCTCTGATTCTGCTTCTCTGTAATGCTGCCTTTCAAGTAAATGAATAAATATGAAAAAAAAGAAACCCAGATCTTCTGGGCCAGGTATGTAGCCTGATGGTGAAGATGCTAAATAAGATGTAAAAATCAGGGCCGGCGCCGTGGCTCAACAGGCTAATCCTCCGCCTTGCGGCGCCGGCACACCGGGTTCTAGTCCCGGTCGGGGCGCCGGATTCTGTCCCGGTTGCCCCTCTTCCAGGCCAGCCCTCTGCTGTGGCCCAGGAGTGCAGTGGAGGATGGCCCAAGTGCTTGGGCCCTGCACCCCATGGGAGACCAGGAAAAGCACCTAGCACCTGGCTCCTGTCATCGGATGAGCGCGGTGCGCTGGCCGCAGCGCGCCGTCTGAGGCGGCCATTGGAGGGTGAACCAACGGCAAAAGGAAGACCTTTCTCTCTGTCTCTCTCTCTCACTGTCCACTCTGCCTGTCAAAAAAAAAAAAGATGTAAAAATCACATAGCATCCTGGCGCTACAGCTCACTAGACTAATTCTCCACCTGCAGCACCAGCACCCCAGGTTCTAGTCCCAGTTGGAGTGCTGAATTCTGTCCTGGTTGCTCCTCTTCTAGTCCATCTCTCTGCTGTGGCCCCAGGAAGGCGGTGGAGGATGGACCAAGTTCTTGGGCCCTGCACCCAATAGGAGTCCAGGAGGAAGCACCTGGCTCCTGGCTTCAGATCAGACTGGTGCACCAGCCACAGAGTGCTGGCCATAGTGACCATTTAGGGGGTGAGCAAATGGAAAAGGAAGATCTTTCTCTCTGTCTCTCTCTCACACTGCCTAACTCTGCCTGTCAAAAACAAAAAAATAACATGGCAGAGCTCCCGGGGCTAATACCTGGATTTGTCTCCTCACTCTAGTTTCCTGATAATGCAGATAACAAATTTTCAACAGTGAAACTGAAATAATTCAGCAAGAATTTCCACCATATTTATCAAGGGGAGAAAACCCAAATCCTCAGGTGGATTCCACATTTACACTTGGCTCCCTACATTTTAGAATAAATAGGTTGATTTAGTAATTCTGAATGCCATGGACTAATAAGCACATAAAACTAAGTCTTTTCATGTTCCTATCCATAAGATCCATGAATTCTTATTGTTTACATTAGCTACCCCAACCATAGACTTTCATTCTTGACCCCACAATAAAATGGGAGCATTGTGTCTTTTGCCATTGGAGGATACTACATTTCTCTGTTGCCTGTACATTGATTGACATGCAAATGAAGATCTGAGGCTTCAGAACAGGTAGGTCTAGAAACTTTGTACTTGCCTGGAGTCTCATGCTTTTTTCTCCACCGACAGTTTTTCTTGCTAACTGCTTGTGCTCCCTGGAAGTGAATCAGTGGAAGACAGAGGGAAATTGAGTTGTTGCAGATGGTGAATAGAGGGTGTCTCTTTACTGAAAAGCAAACCTGTATTGGTAATAGTAATTCTTAGTGCAATCAGAGGACACTCAATGATATGAATGACAATTAAGTTTTCCCAGGACTTTAGGGTGATTATCACAGGTCAGGAACTCATCATTTGCTAACTGCCTTCGTAGAATCACATGAACATCCTACACCTTGTTTTGGTTGTATGGTTACAGAGGACATGAGATAATTTTTTCTCTCTCATCTAGTCAATGGCATCATCTGGAAATATTTCACCCATTCACTGTGGTATTAACTGTGATGTGTTTAGGATTGTGGTGGGTGGAGGTCATAGACATGACAGGGCACCAAAACACCCTAGCCCTGTATGGAGGAAGATGTTACTTCAGGTGAGTTCATTTAATTCATTGTAATGGGTCATAGGTGAGGCATGTGCCACCATGTTCTGGTAAAAACAAAAAAATAGAATCTAGGGCTCCAGGTACAGTTTGATCTTTGTTTAGACACATATCCTCCCAGCTCTGTATTATAATCTCAACCCTCCTGCTCTGAACAATGGGAAATGTTGCTCTCAGAATACCCATAATGTTTTAGGAATCAGTGACTTTTGAAGATGTCATAATAGACCTCACAAATGATCAATGGGCTTTGCTGGACAAATCTCAGAGAAATCTGTACAAAGATGTGATGTGGGAAAATATCACTCATCTGGTCTCCATAGGTGAATCTGTCAGCATTGAAGTATGGGTGTATGTACATATGTATCTATTCACTGATTTATTCAACAAGGACCCAGGATACCTGCGTAATGTCCTACTCCAATCACTCCATGACTTTTCCTAGTCCTTAATGACTTGCAAGTCCTTCTGCATTATACCTACATTTAGTTTGTCAGGTCTTTGTAATGTAATCCTGACCAAAATTCCATCTCTGGGTACTCAGTCTTTAACATTTAAACAAGAACTGGAAATCAATAAATATTTTCATCCCATAAACAGATTCATTATCTCTAAATAATTACTTTGCCTTAGTAACCATCTGTGGTTGAAATTGTAATGGAAAAATAATATAATTTAAAAAATTTATTTACTCACTAACTACTGGATGCCATTTGAAAATCATCATTCCACTCTGGAGAAGGAGAAATTAAATATCTCCACAGTAGAATGATGATTTGAAGAATTGTATGCAGTTCTCAATATTGGCTGTATTAGTTTATACTCATAGCAGCAGTTTGTAAGCATTTCGTTTTCTTTATATCCTAATCAACATTTGCTATTATTTATTTTGATAATAGTCATTCAAACTGCAGTGAGATAATATCGCATTGTAGTTTTGATTTGTATTTCCCTATTGGCAAATGATGTTGAACATCTTTTTACAAATACTCATTATACTTATTCTTCATTTGGATCGCTGTTTAAATTCTATTGTATTTAAATTAATTAATATATTTCTCAATTTTTTGAAAATATATCAATTGCTAATACTATTCAGAGATATTCTCTTGTGTGTTTACCTGAAAATTTAATTTTTGTTAAAAAAATGAACAGCTAATGCAGTGGTAGGTACATGGAACATCCAAGAGCATAATGCTTGTGCTTCTCCTAAGGAAGAGGGAGACCGGACTTCAGAGCCTCAGAAAGAAGCGTCTATGAAGAGCTTCTTAAATTGCACATTGATTCCTATTTGCATTTCTTCTTTTGTGAAGTGTATTCATATCATTTGCCCTTTTTATTTTTTCCACTTTTTTATTTGAAGACAGTAAGATAGAGAGATGTAGGGAGGGGAGGAGGGAGAGAGACAGGGAGAATGAGGGATAGGGAGGAGCAATCTTCTATCCAGTGATTTACTCCCCAAATGTCTGCAACACCCAAGATGGGGCCAGAGAGAAGCCAGGTTTCCCATGTGGTTGGCAGAGACTCAAGTACTAGAGCCATTATCTGCCACCTCCTAGGAAGTACACCAGCATAAGTTGAGTGGATAGACCATGAGATGGGCATTGATGTGGGGTATAGGCATCCCAAGAGGCAACTTAACCACAACACCAAACATCTGCCCATTTGCATTTTTAAACTGGAATGTTTTTTCTTTGTTACTCAGATCTTTGAGTTACCTATTTTCCTGGAAGTTAATCTTTTATCAGATGAATAATTTCTTTCTACTTTGTCGGCTTTCTCTTCACTCAGATGACTGTTTCCTCTGCTGTGTAGAAACTCCTTAGTTGGATATGCAAAGGGCATGTGAAATGTATATAATGGAAAAAGGATGTATTAATTAAGTTTTATTTGCTGAAAATATCTTTTAAGGGAAAAATTGTTTGCTAAACCTTTTAAACCCTTCATCCTAAAGTGGAATAGCTAGGTTTAACCTGGCTCTGATGCCTGACTCCAACTTTCTGCTAGTGCAGATGCAAGTAATTTGGTACCAGCCACAGATCAGGATACCTGGACTGCATTCCTGCTTGTAATATTGGAATGGCCCAGCACTGGTCCACCTACTGCAGACATTTGGGGCTGAATCAGCAGTGAACAATGTTGTTGGTAGTTTGAAATAGAGTGCAATGAATCCATAAATCACTTTTGCTAGTATGTACAATTTAACAATAGTAATTCTTCCAATCTGCAAACAGAAGAGACTTCACATTTTAGATTTTGTAAAAAAATATTTGATTTCTTTTGGCCGGCGCCGTGGCTCAACAGGCTAATCCTCTGCCTTGCGGCGCCGGCACACCAGGTTCTAGTCCCGGTCAGGGCGCCGGATTCTGTCCCGGTTGCCCCCCTTCCAGGCCAGCCCTCTGCTGTGGCCCAGGAGTGCAGTGGAGGATGGCCCAAGTGCTTGGGCCCTGCACCCCATGGGAGACCAGGATAAGCACCTAGCACCTGGCTCCTGCCATCGGATGAGCGTGGTGTGGCAGCCATTGGAGGGTGAACCAACGGCAAAAGGAAGACCTTTCTCTCTGTCTCTCTCTCTCACTGTCCACTCTGCCTGTCAAAAAAAAAAATATTTGATTTCTTTTATCAACACTTGGTAATTTTTAAAACTTGGTTAAATGTGTTTGTATTCAATTTATGGATGAGACACAGCCTGGTTTTCTTCCTGATCTCGTGATGGACAGCCAAGGCTTTCTCAGTTCAATGTGTTGTTCTGTGTTGATACTCATCATTCTTAATCTCCCTCAGTAGCCTGACATGGAATATGATGATACATGTTAGTAGCACAAAACTTAATGTCTATGTAGCTGTTTTCTTCACAAACCTGGTTATCAGCTCTGCAAATCAGAAGTGATTTCCCAGTTGCAGCAAGGAGAAGAGTTGTGGAAGGAAAGAAGATTTCTCCGAAATCAAAGTGGAGGTGAGCAGAAGGAACCCTGCTTCACCATAGAACAGAGCATGATTAGTGAGTGTGTCATTGGAAATATCAAGTGAGGACGTCATTAAGTGAGCATTTTTAAATGGAGATAAGGACCCTGGTTACAGTTTATGAGTCTCTGAAACTGTCTTTGGCTTTAAGGAACAATATACTAGTATATTTGCTGGTAGTAAATTTTTACATAATTATTACTGTTCAGATCTTTTCCTTTGAAGATTTTCTCATTCTTTACCAACACAACATGTTATCCATTTATTTTTTCCACATTCAAAACTTGTAAATTATTTCCTTTGGTGGTACCTTATAGTGTAACTGTCCTAATGGGGGTATCCCTTTATCTGATGCACAGCCCCATCCAAATGCTAATATACAAAGAGAAACATTTCCATATGGACTGTGGAACTTTTTAGTATTTTCATTCTGCCAATGCCATTATAACAATTCAATTATTTCAATCACTATAGGCAGGGCAAGAACCCTTAAAAACCTGGAAATGACATCCATACAACATATCAGAAGGAAGCAACCATCCTCCCTCAATGCTATGCTGAGTTTCATAGGTGTGAACCCTGGGCACCCAAATTAAAGACCTGGCAGTGGATAAGTCAGTAATGTAACTCAGTACTCAGGCTGCAATTAAGTTATAATTAGATACTTTTGAACTGAAAACTTTTGGAGACTTTGCATTTAGTGTAGAAACTTAGTATGAGGGCTGACCCCTGGCTCAGTGGGTTAAAGCCTTCACCTGAAGCACCAACATCCCATACAGGTGCCAGTTCTGGTCCCGGCTGCTCCTCTTCCAATCTGTTTCTCTAATATGGCCTGAGATAGCAGTAGAGTCCTTGGGCCCAGGTCCTTGGGCCTCTGCACCCACATAGGAGACCTGGAGGAAGCTCCTGGCTCCTGGCTTCAGATTAGAACAGCTCTAGCTGGTGCAGACAACTGGGGAGTGAACCTGCAGATGGAAGACCTCTCCCTCTGTCTCTAGCTCTCTCTGTAATTGTCTGTCATAAAAAGAAATTAGTATGAGCTAAAAACCACATCTGAGATTAAAATAAGGACAATTTGATAAACACTGTTTATCTGCCTGGTTTTGAAACATATTGAGGTCTTCAATATTAATCTGAAATTCCTTGATGTATGTAGGTTTGCAGCTGTCAGAGAGGACCAGCAGCTCGATGGGCCTCATCAAAACCCCACTCCCTGCGGTGAGGATAACAACAACCTGGGTTTTACAATTTAGAATTTGTGCTCAATACAAATATCCAGTATGGCTGAATCCATACACCAGTGTAGACCTTTCTTGCTCACTTTCATCTATGTCTCTTCTTTGAATTCTTCTTTTTGAAGACAAGAACCTGGAAAACCCAGCCAAGCATCCATTAAGATGATTCCAAAGAAAAATTTTCATGCCTGCACTAGAGTAACACACTGTGTGTAAGAAAATAACATTGGGAATATTTTAACTCCAGACTACCACTGGTTGATAGGTCTAGGATTCAGAGAAATTGATGTTTGTATGTGAATAAATCATTAGCAGTATTTCAACTCCTTGCCCCTTATAAAAATCTCACAGTCAAGGAGAATCCCTTGAATGGAATGGTTTTAGAGAAGACTTCATTCTTAGGACTACAATGAATCAACATTTATGATCTCACATGGGAAAGAACACCAATGTGAAGAATCAGGGTAAAAAATCAGTCATCAGCCATCCACTAATCAACATAAGGAAAGTCACAAAAAACACAAATCAAATGAATAATACATGTGTGAGGAAGCATCTAATAATTGTTTGAAGCTTAGACAACACAAGATGGCTCACACTAGAGAGGAACTTTATGAATACCACCTGTGTGGGAAAACCTTTAGTCAAACTACTAAGCTTAAAACATGAGAGAATGCACTATGAAGAGAAACTTCATAAATATCAGCAATGTGGGAAGGCATTCAGTCAGAGTTCAGGCCTTGGCTAGCACAAGAAAATCCACACTGGAGACTCACAGAGAAAACTTGCATGTGGTTTGTCTCCAGTGTGGAGTCAAAGTTCTTCCCCTAATAAGTATAAGGGAATTCACACCAGAGAGCAACCATATAAATGCTGTTAAACCGCATCAGGGAACCCACAGTGATGAGCAACCTTATAGGGGCCATCTGTGTGGAACAGCTTATAGTCACAATTCTTCCCTTAGATGACATGAGGGATCCCACACAAAGTAAAATACTTTAGAAGCCTTCAATAAATATTCTAACCTGATATGTCATGGTAATATTAAATACAATCAATGTGGAAGAGACTTAAATTGTACTATACTTAAAGACAGAGTAGAATTCACTCATTGAAGCAAATGCGGAGCATTCCTGCCACCATTACATCTCAGTTAGAATACATATTTTATACGGAATACAATATATGTGTATCGTTTCTATGTGAAAACACCTGCAGCCAGTGTACTGAACATAGG
Organism: Sylvilagus floridanus; assembly: GCA_949820135.1. Lineage (NCBI taxonomy): Eukaryota > Metazoa > Chordata > Mammalia > Lagomorpha > Leporidae > Sylvilagus > Sylvilagus floridanus. Next base: position 116,903,677 of record OX463238.1, on the reverse strand, counting down.
AAACATCAATGAATTCAAACTGTCAATATAAATAACATAAAAGTCTTCAGCCACAGTTCACAAATCTACACACATTAGGAGGCTTGCTCAGGGGAGAATCCCAAGATCTGTAATGCATTTTTTAAAATTTTTATTTGACAGAGTTATAGACAGAGAGAGAGACAGAGAGAAAGGTCTTCCTTCCATTGGTTCACCCCCCAAATGGCCGCTAAGGCCAGCGCTGTGCCGATCTGAAGCCAGGTGCCAGGAGCTTCTTCTGAGTCTCCCATGCAGGTGCAAGGGCCCAAGCACTTGGGTCATCCTCCACTGCTATCCCAGGCCACAGCAGAGATCTGGTCGGGAAGAGGAGCAACCAAGACTAGAACCAAGCACCCATATGGGATGCCAGCACCACAGGCAGAGGATTAACCAAGTGAGACACTGCACCGTCCTCTGTTATGCAATTCAGTTCAATTTAGTTTATAATTAGTGACAAGTGGCATGAGTGAATTTCACTTGGGTGATCTCCTGGGTTTGGAAACACCATGAACAAACATATAGTCAAGCACTAAATGTCTGTAAGAAAATCCATTGGAAGAACAAGCTGTGAATAAGAAGTAAGAATTTGGCCAGCGCCATGGCACAATAGGCTAATCCTCTGCCTACAGCACCAGCACACCGGGTTCTAGTCCCAGTCAGGGTGCCGGATTCTGTCCTGGTTGCCCCTCTTTCTGTCCAGCTCTCTGCTGTGGCCCAGGAGTGCAGCGGAGGATGGCCCAAGTCCTTGGACCCTGCACACACATGAGAGTCCAGGAGAAGCACCTGGCTCCTGGCTTTGGATCAGTGCGGTGTGCCGGCTGCAGCGCGCCAGCCTCAGATGCCATTGGAGGGTGAACCAACGGAAAAAGGAAGACCTTTCTCTCTCTGTCTCTCTCTCACTGTCCACTCTGCCTGTAAAAAAAAAGCAAGAATTTGTACTTTGATGCAAATCAAATAAATCATAGTGAAGCAATGATTTAATAAACATTTTCAACAAAGGAAAGACTTGAGGATCATTCATTTCTTAGTCAACACTAATGTATCTCTCGTTGAAGATATCCTAAAACAAAATGCGTTAACTTTACATTTCATATTACAATATTTAGGTTAGAAAAAGAAAATTCATTGGTGCTGGCACTGTGGCACAGCAGGTTAAAGTCCTGGACTGCGCTGCCTGCATCCAATATGGGCTCTGGTTCATGTCTCGGCTACTCCACTTCTCATCCAGCTCTCTGCTATGGCATTGGAAAGCAGTAGAAGATGGCCCAACTGCTTGGGCCCCTGTACCCATGTGGGAGACCCAGAAGAAGCACCTGGCTCCTGGCTTCAGATCAGCTCACCTCTTACCATTGTGATCATTTAGGGAGTAAGCCAGTGGATGCAAGAATTCTCTCTCTCTCTCTGGCTCTACCTCTCTATATAACTCTCTCTTTCAAACATATAAAAAAATTTAAAAAATAGAGAAAAGAAAATTCACATAAATATACTTAAACACAGAGTAGAAGTCATACATTTAAGCACTATGGAGGATTCCTATCACCATTACATCTCAGTTAGTACATATATTTTATATGAAATACAATATCTTTGTTTTGTATCTATGTGGTACACCTGCAGCCAGTGTACTGAACATAGAATTCAAACTGTCCATATAATTAACATAAAAGTCTTCAGCCACAGCTCACAAATCTACACACATTAGCAGGCTTGCACAGGGGAGAATCACAAGATTTGTAATGCATGTGAGTTCAATTTAATTTATAAATGATGACAAATGGCTTGAGTAAATTGCACTGGAGAGATCTCCTGGGTTGGAAAACACTATGAACAACCATTCAGTCAAGCACTAAGTTAAGTGTCTGTAAGAAAATCCATTGGGATGCTATGGCATAGCGCGTAAAGCTGCCGCCTGCAATGTTGGCATCCCATATGGGCGTTGGTTCAAGTCCTGGCTGCTTCACTTTCAAACCAGCTCTCTGCTCTGGCCTGGGAAAAAAGGATATGATGGCCCAAGTGCTTGGGCCCCTGCACCTATGTGGGAGACCTGAAAGAAGCTCCTGGCTTTGGATCAGTGCAGCTCTGGCCTTTGAAGCCAACTGGGGAGTGAACCAGCAGCTCAAAGACCTCTTTCTCACTCTCTCTGCCTCTCCTTCTCTCCATATATAACTCTAACTTTCAAATAAAGAAATCTTTAAAAAAATTAAAGAGAATCCATTGGAAAAATAAGCTGTGAATAAGAAGTAAGAATTTGTCCTTGGATGCAAATCAAATAATTCATAGCGAAGCAATGATTTAATAAAGGTTTTGAACAAAGGAAAGTCTTAAGGATCATTCGTTTCTTAATCAACACAAATGTATCTCTCACTGAAGACAAGCTAAAATCACATGCAGTAACTTTACATTTAATGTCACAATATTGAGTTTAGAAAAAGAAAATTCACTGGGACTGGCACTGTGGCACAGTGGGTTAAAGCCCAAGCCTACAATGCCTCATCCCATATGGGGTCTAGTTTAAGTCCTGGCTGCTCCACCTCCAATACAGCTCTCTGCTATGGCTTGGGAAAGCGGTGGAAGATGGCCCAAGTGCCTGGGCCCCTGCACCTGAAGAGGATTCCCAGAGGAATCTCCTGACTCCTGGCTTTGGCTCAGCTCAATTCTAACCACTGTGTTCACTAGGGGGTGAATCACTGGATAGAAGACCTACCTCTCTGGTTCTACCTCCATATAATGCTGTCTTTCAAATAAATAAAATAAACTTTAAAAAAACACAAAACAAAAAGAGAGAATTCATGTAAGTAAATACACAATTCAATGAATAATTTGAAACTTTGAAAAAATATTCTTGAAAAAAATCTATGGAATATACAATTGGAAATAGAGATGTTATATCTGGATACATTGATTGTCAACTTTCACACAACATTACACAAAACAGCAATAGTTAGTAATTGCAGTAGTTAAATAGTAGAACATGTTTCTGAAAACCTAATATGTTGAGAAAGTTTATGTTTTCTCATGCTGTCTTAAATGCATAGATAGATTTTAGTCTGCCTTCTTGGTCATGTGGATTAAGATGAAGTCCCTCTATTTGCGTCTCCCCTTTCTCCTAAAGCACTTTCCATATATATGAATTGCAAGGTGTCCGATGTGTAACAAATTTTCCTAGCCAGATGAGTCAATTATTTACAAGCTTTTATTGGAATTCCGCTCCTGGGCGAGGTTCACTACTCCCAACAAAGCAGGGGCCAGGAAGTCACATGTCAGAGGTTGGGAGGGCTCCTTTTATAGATACAGGGCTTAGGGGTTAAAGATTGAGGCAGGTCTAATCTTCACTGGTTGACCTTTAGGCACCCATGGGGAACTTGACAAGGACTTTTCATTCCCGAAAGTGCGAGTAGGGACTCCCTATTCCCAGAAGTGTAGGCCTTCTTTCCTTGAGGATCTCAAAGCTATCATCCCGACCTTTTGATGATAGGAAAAAGAATGATGATGTGTCTCTCTTGCTACTTCCTGCTGATTGGAGATGTCATTTACAGGGGTTCACTGGGGGTATCTTGGGGCTCTGCAGGGACAGGCATGTATGGATGGAGAAGCATCTGGTTCACCACTACTATGGAGGCTCCTGGATTTGATCTTTTATGAGCCTGAGAGCACAAGGAGTGATTATTACAATTATCCCTACAGTTATTATGGGTCCTAGGGTTGGGAGTACCCAAGGGAGAAAAGAGGAAAATAGATCCCATCCTTGTTGTCCCTGGTACTCCTGTTGTCATTTGGCAATGCATTCCTTAAGTTGTGCCATGTTTCTTACCACTCCATATTTTTTAGTAAAAAAGCAGCACTGTTCCCCCAGAAATACTCATGTTCCCCCCTTTTCTGCTAGAAAGAGGTCTAATGCCCTTCTGTTTTGAAGGGCCATATTAGCCAGGGAGTCAGTCTGGTCTTACACTTTTATAATGGAGGCTGCAACATTTTGTGGCTCCATATTTAAGGTGTCTTCCAGTTGCTGTATCTGGGTAGTCCTATATGCCACACTAGCTACTCCTGTCCCCATGCCCATTAGAACAACTAGTGCCACTAGAAAGGGAAGGATAATCATGTCCCTTTTAGCATGAGTGTTTTGCAGCACTGGTATCAGGAGAGATTGTTTTTGAGGCGCCATGGAGACCTCTGGGAGGACATTACAGGAATACAGATATCAGTTGCATTAGGTGGTAGACAGTGGAATAGGGAGCTCCCACACTGGAGGAAGTGACCTCTAATTAAGCAATCTCCCAGCTTTATAGGGGTCATGGAATTACAGAGAGAGGAGTTGAAAAAAGGGTTGGGGGTAGAGGGTCAGGAGATAATGATGCAGTTAGATTGAAGCATAGGTGTAGGTTTGGGGGTGAGCGAGATTAGTAAGGGAAATCTTGTCTCATCAGTAGGTCCAGGAGTAGAATTTGTCCGAACTTTGATAGTTGGTGGAAAAAATCCAGCAATCATTAGCCAGAGAGCTATCAGAGGAGTTGAGGACCTGGAAGATAGAAGATCCACTCTGCCTCTCCTTTCCTGTCTGTAACACTACCTCTCAAATAAATAAACAAAAGGTATTTTAAAAAATAGAGTCCTAGTTCTCTAGGGAGAAAGTTTTCAAAGGTGTTTTTATAAATATTTTTGCTGTAACAAAAATTTTGCTCTCTCTATCATTCACTCTCAATCTTACTTCTGATTTTCAAATGTATAAAAAGCATAAAAAAGAAAGAATTAAAATTTCTCTCATTCCAGTTAAGTTGGTCCAACTGGAGACCATTAATGTGGAGTAGTGGGCTTAGCCCCCACTTGGGACCCTGGAACCACATATGGGCAGCAGCTTATTTCTCAGCAGTTCCTCTGCTGATCCAGCTCTTGGCCATAGCCTGGGAAATCAACTGAAGATGACCAAGCATTTTAGACCCTGAGCAGTGAGGGAGACCTGGAAAAAGCTCCTGGGTCACGGCTTTGGATGATCTCAACTCCTGCTGTGGTCATCCAGAGAGTAAATCAAGCAACGCAAGAACTTCCTCTCCATATTTCACTCTCTATATCTGTAATGATCTGACAAATAAGTAAAGAAATTAGTTTGAAATATTTGGACTAACTGGCAAGAACATTTTAATAATTACCAGTGACAGTATTTAATATATATCAATCCATTGGAAATGGTCATGCCTAAAGGTATTGTACTTAAAGACACAAAACTTGTTGTCTAAACACTGATGGAGATTGTGGATTCAAAAGGTTTCCATAGTCTAGAGAGCTCAAGTCAAGGGCCATGGTTAGTCACTGACATTATACATTAGAGTGTTGATTGTGAAATTAATAACAGGAGTCACAGTGCACTAACCTCCCATGCAGGACCTGTATACTTAATGAGTTGTATTATGAGATTTAACTGTAAAACATATTTTCAAACAGTTGTGTATGTGTCTGTGAAACATATTGTTGAAATCCTTCCTTAGTATAGATTTGATCTTCACTGTAATAAGTTGATTGAAAATGTATCTTGGGGTCAGAGCTGTGGCACAAATAGTTAATGCCCTGGCAAGAGTTGCAGGAATCACATATGGGAGACAGATCCAGACCCAGCTGTTCCACTTCCAATCCAGCTCTCTGCTGTGACATGAGAAAGCAGTACAGGAAGGCCCATGTAATTGGGTCCCTGCAACAACGTGGGATACACAGAGGAAGCTCTTAGTTCCTGGCATCGGAATGGCAGAGCTCTGGCCATTGCAGCCAGTGTGAGAGTAAACAATCAGATGGAGCCCACTCTCTTTCTCTCTCTCTCTCTCCCTCTGTCTGCCTCTCTCTGCATCTCCTTGCTCTGTGTAACTCCGACTTTCAAATTAATAAAGAAATATTTAAAAAAGAAGAAAATATATCTTAATGGAGAATGGGACAGGGAATGGCAGATGCATGAGGAGAAGGGATGGAAGTGTGGGCAGCATGCCATTAGAGTGGCAAGAAACACTCTTTAACAAACATTTTACGTAAAATTGGAATTGCAAACAAATATCTCTCACTCTCTATTTCTCTATCTCTATCTCTCTAACTATTTACCATCCTGCGTCCCTCCCTGTGCCTTTACATAACAGCACCTTTCAAATTAATATATAAATCTTAGGAAAGGACTATAGGGGCCTTCGCTGTGGTGCAGTGGATGAACGCCCTGTCCTGAAATGCCGGCATCCCATATGGGCGCTGGTTTGAGACCCCACTGCTCCACTTCTGATCCAGCTCTCTGTTATGGCCTTGGAGAGCAGTAGAAGATGGCCCAAGCCCTTGGCCGCCGGCACCTGCATGGGAGACATGGCGGAAGCTCCTAGCTCCTGGCTTTGGACTGGTGCAGCTCTGCCCATTGTGGCCAGTTGGGGAGTGAGTAATCAGATGGAACCATCTCTCTCTCTCTCTCTCTCTCTCTCTATCTCTCTGTCTCTCTGCCTCTTTCTCTCTCCCTCTCTCTCTATCTCTCGGCCTCTCCTCGCTCTGTGTAACTCTGTCTTTCAAATCAATAAAGAAACATTGAGAAAAGAAGAAAATGTATCTTAATGGAGAATGGGACAAGGAATGGCAGATGAATGAGGAGAAGGCTTGGAAGGGTTGTATTCCATCCATAGAAAGCTTCTTTGGAGAATTTGTGAATGATGGCAAAACTAAACCAAGCTAAAATGTTCCTTTAAAAGGGCTCACCAAAATAAAACTCCAAATCTGCTGTCAGCCATCAGTCTCTCCAGCATTCTTCTTTGTTTTCCTTGCAGAAATCCAAGGCACACAGAAGCACATCATGGCAACCAAGTTCCACAAGGCAGCTGAAAGCCTTATCCTTCACATGCATCCTCCCCAGGTAGTGTACTCAAGTGCTGAAGGCCCAGAGGCTGTCAGGGCGTGAGACCACACCCTAAGCCCCTAAGGCCATTAAGGGCTGGAAGCGGATGGGCGGGTCCTGTAGCAGGTCCAGGGTGTGGCATGCAGGGTGGACTATAAAAGGAGGGGGGAGAGGACCAGCTGGTCCTTGGATGACAGTCTCCGAGACGGAAGCATCTTGCTGCCTCCTGGCAGCGGCTCCTGGAGACATGATGGCTGCTTCACCTCTCAAGCAAGGTGAGTTCCACTTTAATGACTTGCCCAAACTCCAACTTTCACAGTCTAACTCAGATGGGGATGCTACTCATGGTGGTGTTTGTCTCCCAGGGAAATCTGCACCCTCACCTCAGAAAGAGCTCCAGCTGCAAAGTGAGTTGGCTTCGGGGGCGACCAATGTGGCTCCCAGTGGAGGAGCTTCTCTGAGCTGCAGCTGGAAGAGACCTTATGGCATTGGGGCCGGTCTGCAGAATACGGGCAACACCTGCTACCTGAATGCAGCCCTGCAGTGTCTCACGTATACCCCACCCCTCGCCAACTACATGCTGTCCCAGGTGCATTCTCAAAGCTGTCGTCGTTCGGATGGCTGCATTCTGTGTGCCGTGGAAACTCACTTTCTCTGGGCCCTCCACAGTCCTGGCGACGTGATCCAGCCCTGTCAAGTGCTGGCTGCTGGCTTTCACACAAACAGGCAGGAAGATGCCCACGAATTTCTCCTGTTTGCTCTGGATGTCCTGAGGGCGGCAGGTCTGCCTGGGCTCATGGCCGGGGTGGGTCCCCAAGAGGACAACGCTCCATCCCAGCAGATCTTTGGAGGACACTGGAGGTCTCAAATCCAATGTCTCCAGTGCCAAGGCATTTCAGAAACCTTGGACCCTTACCTGGAGATCGCCTTGGATATCAAGACAGCCGACAGTGTGGAGCAAGCTTTGCAGCACTTGGTGCAGCCTGAAGAGCTGGCTGGAGAGAACGCCTATCACTGTGCTACCTGCCGAAAGGAGACAGCTGCTTCCAAGACACTCACCTTGCAGTCGGCTGGCAATGTGCTGCCCTTTGTGCTGAAACGGTTTTCTGATTTCACGGGTGAGAAAACGGCTGGACAAGTGCACTATCCCGAGTGCCTGGACATGAGACCTTACATGTCTCAGCAGAACGGGAGGCCACTGCACTATGCTCTGTATGCGGTGCTGGTCCATGTTGGCTTGCGGTGTCAAGCAGGACACTACTTCTGCTATGTCAAAGCTGGCAATGGCCACTGGTATAAAATGGATGATGCGAAGGTAACTGCCTGCGACATCACTTGTGTCCTGAATCAAAGTGCCTACGTGCTATTTTATGTCCGCAAGAGTGGATTTGGAGGAGAACATGGGACAGTGTCCCCAGGCAGGGGCCCATGCGACTTTGAGGCTGAACACAGACATGGCCAGACGCCAGGAGAGCTTGAAAGGCCTTCCCCTCTGGAAGCTGGAGAGGCAGAGGAGCACTGGGAGCAAACAACTCAGGACTTCACCTTCGATCAGTGGCAATCCCTGCAAGCCCAGACCCGACCAAAGAGTGCATTCAGCCTCAGGACAGTGGAGCCCACGCTGCCCGGCAATGCGATCGTAATTCACCAGGCAAGATCTGCCGGAGGGATGAGGAAGCACCATCCTGACCAGCAGAGGTCCCTGCTGCACGCGGCAGCTGGGCACATCACTGAGCAGGTTGCCATGAACCCTGGCCACCTCCCTTGTGTGGGAGGAAGGAGCAAACCTCCCAAGAGGAAGAACAAACATGCAAAGAGGCCTCTGTTGTTGCTGTTCCGCTGATGTGAGCACAAGAGGACTTCACGATGATGTGGTTGGGTGACAGTGCACGACTTCAGTGTTTGTATTTGCAAGTGCCAAGGGTTTGTCCTTATGAACTGTCCTAGGTGTGAAGTGGAATGTTCGGTGGGAATCCAATGGATACGTCTTCTGCATTTGCAAGTGATGAGAGACTGTGTTTGGTGTGAGGCCACCATGTTGGAGAGAGATGTGAGCTTTCCAGCGTGCCACTCAGCAGTTGTTGAGATTGGAGGCACAGAGCTCTCTGCTTCATGAAGGAATTCTGATGCAGCTGAGAAAGATGAGGAATAATGGCCTCCTTCTCGTTGGGCTACAAACAATCCTGCTTCCTGCTTTCCTCTCCATCACCCCTCATGGAAGTCTTGGGGACAGATTTCTCTAAGTCAATAGTGAGGGCAAACCTCATGGCCCTCTCTCTTACCACAATGTATGGCCTCAGGTGTCACAGTCGCTGGGAGTTGCGTTTGACCTACTAGGAGCCTCTGGAAACCAACCATTGTCTTTGAGCATCAGCATTGTGTGATCGTCCCAAGCTACTGAACAGGAGCCCGTAATCCTCCAGAATCACCACAGTTTGTGTTTGTGAAACTCACAACTGAAATCACAGCGTACTAACCTCCCACACAGCACCTCTGTCCTGAATGAATTGCATTATGACAGTTAACTGTGAAATGTGTTTTCAAACGGTTGTGTGTGTGTGTGTGTGTGGACCATGTTTGAAATAAAGTAAATGAATAAAACCTGTCGAACTAAAACAAGGACATTCAAGTATGCCTTTCTAAGGGTTTACCAAATAAAGACACCTCTTTTCAACTCTTAGTCTATCCAGCGTTCTTCTTTGTTTTCATTTCAGAAATGGAAGCACATATCAACACATCCTGGAGGGACCGGCACTGTGGCAGAGCAGGTAAAGCCACTGCCTGCCATGCTGGCACCCATGTGGGCGCCGGTTCAAGTCCCAGCTGCTTGACTTCCGATCCAGCTCTCTGCTAGGGCCTGGGAAAGCAGGACACGGTGGCTTACAACTTTGGGCCTCTGTCCCCACATGGCAGACCTGCAAGAAGCTCCTGGCTCAAGGATGTGGATAGGCACAGCTCGCCTGCTGTGGCAATTTTGGGAGAGAATCATTGGATGGACAACCTCTCTCTCTCTCTCGCTCTCTCTCTCTCTCTCTCTCTCTCCCTATCTCTCTATCTCTCTCTAAGTATCTCTCTCACTATCTCCCTTCCTGGGTCCCTCCCTGTGCCTCTACGTAACTGCACCTTTCAAATTAATATATAAATCTTAGAAAAGGAGTATAGGGGCCTTCGCTGTGGTGCAGTGGGTGAACGCCCTGTCCTGAAATGCCGGCATCCCATATGGGCGCTGGTTTGAGACCCCACTGCTCCACTTCCGATCCAGCTCTCTGTTATGGCCTTGGAGAGCAGTAGAAGATGGCCCAAGCCCTTGGCCGCCGGCACCTGCATGGGAGACATGGTGGAAGCTCCTAGCTCCTGGCTTTGGACTGGTGCAGCTCTGCCCATTGTGGCCAGTTGGGGAGTGAGTAATCAGATGGAATCATTTCTCTCTCTCTCTGTCTTTCTGTCTCTCTCTCTGTCTCTCTCTCTCTCCCTCTCTCTCTCTCTCTGCCTCTCCTCGCTCTGTGTAACTCTGTCTTTCAAATCAATAAAGAAACATTGAGAAAAGAAGAAAATGTCTCTTAATGGAGAATGGGACAAGGAATGGCAGATGAATGAGGAGAAGGCTTGGAAGGGTTGTATTCCATCCATAGAAAGCTTCTTTGGAGAATTTGTGAATGATGGCAAAACTAAACCAAGTTAAAATGTTCCTTTAAAAGGGCTCACCAGGACCGGGCAAGATGGTGGAATAGGAAGGGAGCACACCGATAGTCTGGGGAGAGACAGTTTAATAAAAGTGGAGATACTGCAGGTTCAAGGAAGAGTAGGGGAAGAAACAGCAGAGAAAACCCTTCCGGAACTGGAGATTCACAGTGGACCTGCGTGGAGAGCGTGGGAGCCTGCAGTTTGGGACACCAGTAGCAGATTCAACACACCAGCGCTGGAACACGAGGTGAGCCGAACTTCAAAAGCCCGAAATACCAGCAGGGAAGCGGAAAAGGGAGCCTATAGTGAACAAGGCTTGAAACCCTGCAGGGAAAAGTTCACCAGGCTAACTAGAAGAGAGAGAGAGAGAGAGGGAAAAAAAAAAAAAGTGACCCATATGGACACGAGCTTCTCTCTCTCCGCTCACCTCTCAAAGGTGAGCAAGACAAAGAGCAGGCGCCATTTTGGAATACGTCATAAGCAGGGCGACCTCGGGTCGGCACCGGCCCTGAGCCTAGCAGAAAAACCTGACTCTGGGTGGGAGGGGTGAAATAACAGGAGATTAGAACCTAATGAATGTGTGGTGCTAATGAACTGAGACTGTGAAAAAAGAGACGGTGGGGGGAGAGAACTCACGGAAATCACGAATTCATGTGAGTACTCTCCAGAGACGCTACAGTTCATTAGCCTGGCAGCCCAGTGGAAGACTACAGGAGAATCTCAGCCCACACAAAGGGCTGCAAAGATTCCATCTCTGTGGTCCTTGGGAAAGAGCTTCCGATCTCTGGCTCCTGTGGGTATATCATTCGCCTGCTAACCACCCCCAATTCCATTCAGCTGTGTGGAATTACTTCCCTTTTGAACCAAAAAAAAAAAAGTAATAGAGAGAGATTTGCCACGCCTAACCTGGGAGTGTCTCCTTTGACACACCCTCAACCCTGAGGAACCAAACAGAGTTCTCAGGCCACACCCATCTCAAGCCTCTAAGGCTCCATCAAAAGCAGACAGTCCACTTAATCTAGAGTCATAGTATAACAAGAAAAAAACACCACAGTGAAGAAACCAATATGCCAAACAACAAACGCAAAAACCGAGGTCATAAGAACAAGGAAGACACTATGGCATCCCCAAATGAAAAAGACACCCCAATTCAAGATTACGAAGATGATGAGATAGAAGAGATGCAAGAAGCAGATCTCAAAAAATTGATAAGAACACTAAGAAGTACTCAAAAACAAATTCTTGAACTACAGAAATCCTTAATGGACAAGGTAGAAAATCTCTCTCGTGAAAATGAAATATTAAGGAGAAATCAAGCTGAAATGAAACAACTAGTAGAACATGAAACTGTGATAGTGACGAGAAATCATAATGAAGTGAAGAATTCAATAGATCAAATGAAAAACACATTAGAGAGCCTTACAAACAGAATGGGTGAGGCAGAAGAGAGAATATCGGACTTAGAAGACAGAACACAGGAAAATATACAGTCAAACCAAAGACAAGAAGAGGAAATTAGAAATCTAAAAAATATTGTTGGGAATCTTCAGGATACTATTAAAAAACCCATCATTCGAGTTCTAGGAGTTCCTGAAGGCATGGAGAGGGAGAAAGGATTAGCATGCCTTTTTAGTGAGATAATAGCAGAAAATTTCCCAGTTTTGGAGAAGGACAGAGACATCCTAGTACAGGAAGCTCATAGAACCCCTAGTAAACATGACCAAAAGAGGTCCTCACCACGACACGTTGTAATTAAACTCACCACAGTGAAACAGAAAGAAAAGATCCTAAAATGCGCAAGAGAGAAACGTCAAATTACACTCAGAGGATCTCCAATTAGACTCACGGCAGACTTCTCATCAGAAACCCTACAAGCTAGAAGGGAATGGCGAGACATAGCCCAGGTACTTAGAGAGAAAAACTGCCAGCCCAGAATATTATATCCTGCCAAGCTCTCATTTGTGAATGAAGGTGAAATAAAGACCTTTCATAACAAACAAAAATTGAAAGAATTTGTTGCCACTCGTCCAGCCCTGCAAAAGATACTTAAAGATGTGTTACACACAGAAACACAGAAACACGGCCATCAACATGAAAGAAGATAAATGAAGGGAACCTCACAGCAAAAGATCACAGGGAATTCAAAGCGTACATTTGGATAAAGAAATTATGGGACATGTACTCTATCGAATACTATACAGCAGTCAAAAACAATGAAATCCGGTCATTTGCAATAAGATGGAGGAATCTGGAAAACATCATTCTGAGTGAATTAAGCCAGTCCCAAAGGGACAAATATCATATGTTCTCCCTGATCGGTGACAACTAATTGAGCACCAAAGGGGAAACCTATTGAAGTGAAATGGACACTATGAGAAACAGTAACTTGATCAGCTCTTGTGCTGACTGTTGTTGTACGATGTAATACTTTATCCATTTTAGTATTTTTTTATTCTAGTACTATTGGTTGAACTCTAATTAACAAACAGTTATTCTTAGGTGTTTAAATTTTAACTGAAAAGTGATCCCTGTGAAATATAAGAGTGGGAATAAGAGAGGGAGGAGATGTACAATTTAGGACATGCTCAATCGGAACTGCCCCAAATGATGGAGTTAGAAACAGGCCAGGGAATTCCAATACAATCCCATCAAGGTGGCATGTACCAAGGCCATCTCACTAGTCCAAGTGATCAATTTCAGTTCACAATTGATGACACTGATAGGTCTAAGAGTCAAAGGGATCACACAAACAAGACTAGTGTCTGCTAATAGTAACTGATAGAATCAAAAAGGGAGAGAATGATCCAACATGGGAAGTGAGATACACATCAGACTCATAGAATGGCAGATGTCCTAAATAGCACTCTGGCCTCAGAATCAGCCCTTAAGGCATTCAGATCTGGCTCAAGAGCCCATGAGAATATTCTAGGCATGGAAAGCCAAGACACTCTGGGGGAAAAAAAAAGAAGACCTAAATGAAAGATCTCTGTGAGTGAGATCCCAGTGGAATGAATGGGGCCATCAAAGAAGGAGGTACCTTTCTGTGAAGGGAGGAGAGAACCTCCACTTTGACTATGACCCTGTCGGAATAAGATTGAAGTCAGCGAACCCTAAAGGCTTCCATAGCCTTGGCAACTCATGACTAGAGCCTAGGGAGATTACTGATGCCATAAACAAGAGTGTCAAATTGTTAAATCAACTTCAGGAGTCACTGTGTACTTACGTCTCATGTGGGATCTGTCCTTAATGTGTTGTCCAATGTGAAGTAATGCTATAACTAGCACTGAAACAGTATTTTACACTTTGTGTTTCTGTGTGGGTGCAAACTGATGAAATCTTTACTTAGTATATACTGAATCAATCTTCTGTATATAGATAATTAAAAATGAAAAAAAAATCTTGGTGTTAAATTGGAAATTGCCTAGAAAATTAATCAATTTTTTAAAAAAATATATCCTGTAGGATCTCTGTCCTTAATGTGCTATACATTGTGAATTAATACTATAACTGGTACCCCAACAGTATTTTTCACTTTGTGTTGCTATGTGAGGGCAAACTGTTGAAATCTTTACTTAATATATAGTAAACTGATTTTCTGTATATAAAGAGAATTGAAAATGAATCTTGATGTGAATGGAAGGGGAGAGGGAGTGGGAAAGGGGAGGGTAGCGGGTGGGAGGGAAGTTATGGGGGGGAAGCCATTGTAATCTATAAGCTGTATTTTGGAAATTTATATTCTTTAAATAACAGCGTTATAAAAAAAAAAAGGGCTCACCAAAATAAAACCCCAAATCTGCTGTCAGCCATCAGTCTCTCCAGCATTCTTCTTTGTTTTCCTTGCAGAAATCCAAGGCACACAGAAGCACATCATGGCAACCAAGTTCCACAAGGCAGCTGAAAGCCTTATCCTTCACATGCATCTTCCCCAGGTAGTGTACTCAAGTGCTGAAGGCCCAGAGGCTGTCAGGGCGTGAGACCACACCCTAAGCCCCTAAGACCATTAAGGGCTGGAAGCGGATGGGCGGGTCCTGTAGCAGGTCCAGGGTGTGGCATGCAGGGTGGACTATAAAAGGAGGGGGGAGAGGACCAGCTGGTCCTTGGATGACAGTCTCCGAGACGGAAGCATCTTGCTGCCTCCTGGCAGCGGCTCCTGGAGACATGATGGCTGCTTCACCTCTCAAGCAAGGTGAGTTCCACTTTAATGACTTGCCCAAACTCCAACTTTCACAGTCTAACTCAGATGGGGATGCTACTCATGGTGGTGTTTGTCTCCCAGGGAAATCTGCACCCTCACCTCAGAAAGAGCTCCAGCTGCAAAGTGAGTTGGCTTCGGGGGCGACCAATGTGGCTCCCAGTGGAGGAGCTTCTCTGAGCTGCAGCTGGAAGAGACCTTATGGCATTGGGGCCGGTCTGCAGAATACGGGCAACACCTGCTACCTGAATGCAGCCCTGCAGTGTCTCACGTATACCCCACCCCTCGCCAACTACATGCTGTCCCAGGTGCATTCTCAAAGCTGTCGTCGTTCGGATGGCTGCATTCTGTGTGCCGTGGAAACTCACTTTCTCTGGGCCCTCCACAGTCCTGGCGACGTGATCCAGCCCTGTCAAGTGCTGGCTGCTGGCTTTCACACAAACAGGCAGGAAGATGCCCACGAATTTCTCCTGTTTGCTCTGGATGTCCTGAGGGCGGCAGGTCTGCCTGGGCTCATGGCCGGGGTGGGTCCCCAAGAGGACAACGCTCCATCCCAGCAGATCTTTGGAGGACACTGGAGGTCTCAAATCCAATGTCTCCAGTGCCAAGGCATTTCAGAAACCTTGGACCCTTACCTGGAGATCGCCTTGGATATCAAGACAGCCGACAGTGTGGAGCAAGCTTTGCAGCACTTGGTGCAGCCTGAAGAGCTGGCTGGAGAGAACGCCTATCACTGTGCCACCTGCCGAAAGGAGACAGCTGCTTCCAAGACACTCACCTTGCAGTCGGCTGGCAATGTGCTGCCCTTTGTGCTGAAACGGTTTTCTGATTTCACGGGTGAGAAAACGGTTGGACAAGTGCACTATCCCGAGTGCCTGGACATGAGACCTTACATGTCTCAGCAGAACGGGAGGCCACTGGACTATGCTCTGTATGCGGTGCTGGTCCATGTTGGCTTGCGGTGTCAAGCCGGACACTACTTCTGCTATGTCAAAGCTGGCAATGGCCACTGGTATAAAATGGATGATGCGAAGGTAACTGCCTGCGACATCACTTGTGTCCTGAATCAAAGTGCCTACGTGCTATTTTATGTCCGCAAGAGTGGATTTGGAGGAGAACATGGGACAGTGTCCCCAGGCAGGGGCCCATGCGACTTTGAGGCTGAACACAGACATGGCCAGATGCCAGGAGAGCTTGAAAGGCCTTCCCCTCTGGAAGCTGGAGAGGCAGAGGAGCACTGGGAGCAAACAACTCAGGACTTCACCTTCGATCAGTGGCAATCCCTGCAAGCCCAGACCCGACCAAAGAGTGCATTCAGCCTCAGGACAGTGGAGCCCACGCTGCCCGGCAATGCGATCGTAATTCACCAGGCAAGATCTGCCGGAGGGATGAGGACGCACCATCCTGACCAGCAGAGGTCCCTGCTGCACGCGGCAGCTGGGCACATCACTGAGCAGGTTGCCATGAACCCTGGCCACCTCCCTTGTGTGGGAGGAAGGAGCAAACCTCCCAAGAGGAAGAACAAACATGCAAAGAGGCCTCTGTTGTTGCTGTTCCGCTGATGTGAGCACAAGAGGACTTCACGATGATGTGGTTGGGTGACAGTGCACGACTTCAGTGTTTGTATTTGCAAGTGCCAAGGGTTTGTCCTTATGAACTGTCCTAGGTGTTAAGTGGAATGTTCGGTGGGAATCCAATGGATACGTCTTCTGCATTTGCAAGTGCTGAGAGACTGTGTTTGGTGTGAGGCCACCATGTTGGAGAGAGATGTGAGCTTTCCAGCGTGCCACTCAGCAGTTGTTGAGATTGGAGGCACAGAGCTCTCTGCTTCATGAAGGAATTCTGATGCAGCTGAGAAAGATGAGGAATAATGGCCTCCTTCTCGTTGGGCTACAAACAATCCTGCTTCCTGCTTTCCTCTCCATCACCCCTCATGGAAGTCTTGGGGACAGATTTCTCTAAGTCAATAGTGAGGGCAAACCTCATGGCCCTCTCTCTTACCACAATGTATGGCCTCAGGTTGTCACAGTCCCTGGGAGTTGCGTTTGACCTACTAGGAGCCTCTGGAAACCAACCATTGTCTTTGAGCATCAACCACATTGTGTGATCGTCCCAAGCTACTGAACAGGAGCCCGTAATCCTCCAGAATCACCACAGTTTGTGTCTGTGAAACTCACAACTGAAATCACAGCGTACTAACCTCCCACACAGCACCTCTGTCCTGAATGAATTGCATTATGACAGTTAACTGTGAAATGTGTTTTCAAACGGGTGTGTGTGTGTGTGTGTGTGTGTGGACCATGTTTGAAATAAAGTAAATGAATAAAACCTGTCGAACTAAAACAAGGACATTCAAGTATGCCTTTCTAAGGGTTTACCAAATAAAGACACCTCTTTTCAACTCTTAGTCTATCCAGCGTTCTTCTTTGTTTTCATTTCAGAAATGGAAGCACATATCCACACATCCTGGAGGGACTGGCACTGTGGCAGAGCAGGTAAAGCCGCCGCCTGCCATACTGGCATCCCATATGGGTGCCGGTTCAAGTCCCAGCTGCTTGACTTCCGATCCAGCTCTCTGCTAGGGCCTGGGAAAGCAGGACACGGTGGCTTACAACTTTGGGCCTCTGTCCCCACATGGCAGACCTGCAAGAAGCTCCTGGCTCAAGGATGTGGATAGGCACAGCTCGCCTGCTGTGGCAATTTTGGGAGAGAATCATTGGATGGACAACCTCTCTCTCTCTCTCTCTCTCTCTCTGTCTCTCTCTCCCTATCTCTCTATCTCTCTCTAAGTATCTCTCTCACTATCTCCCTTCCTGGGTCCCTCCCTGTGCCTCTACGTAACTGCACCTTTCAAATTAATATATAAATCTTAGAAAAGGAGTATAGGGGCCTTTGCTGTGGTGCAGTGGGTGAACGCCATGTCCTGAAATGCCGGCATCCCATATGGGCGCTGGTTTGAGACCCCACTGCTCCACTTCCGATCCAGCTCTCTGTTATGGCCTTGGAGAGCAGTAGAAGATGGCCCAAGCCCTTGGCCACCGGCACCTGCATGGGAGACATGGTGGAAGCTCCTAGCTCCTGGCTTTGGACTGCAAAGCTCTGGCCATTGTGGCCATTGTGGCCAGTTGGGGAGTGAGTAATCAGATGGAACCATCTCTCTCTCTCTCTCTTTCTATCTCTCTGCCTCTCTGTCTCTCTCTCTCTCCCTCTCTGCCTCTCCTCGCTCTGTGTAACTCTGTCTTTCAAATCAATAAAGAAACATTGAGAAAAGAAGAAAATGTATCTTAATGGAGAATGGGACAAGGAATGGCAGATGAATGAGGAGAAGGCTTGGAAGGGTTGTATTCCATCCATAGAAAGCTTCTTTGGAGAATTTGTGAATGATGGCAAAACTAAACCAAGTTAAAATGTTCCTTTAAAAGGGCTCACCAGGACCGGGAAGATGGCGGAATAGGAAGGGAGCACACCGATTGTCTGGGGAGAGACATTTTAATAAAAGTGGAGATACTGCAGGTTCAAGGAAGAGTAGGGGAAGAAACAGCAGAGAAAACCCTTCCGGAACTGGAGATTCACAGTGGACCTGCGTGGAGAGCGTGGGAGCCTGCAGTTTGGGACACCAGTAGCAGATTCAACACACCAGCGCTGGAACACGAGGTGAGCCGAACTTCAAAAGCCCGAAATACCAGCAGGGAAGCGGAAAAGGGAGCCTATAGTGAACAAGGCTTGAAACTCTGCAGGGAAAAGTTCACCAGGCTAACTAGAAGAGAGAGAGAGAGAGAGGGAAAAAAAAAAGTGACCCATATGGACACGAGCTTCTCTCTCTCCGCTCACCTCTCAAAGGTGAGCAAGACAAAGAGCAGGCGCCATTTTGGAATACGTCATAAGCAGGGCGACCTCGGGTCAGCACCGGCCCCGAGCCTAGCAGAAAAACCTGACTCTGGGTGGGAGGGGTGAAATAACAGGAGATTAGAACCTAATGAATGTGTGGTGCTAATGAACTGAGACTGTGAATAAAGAGACGGTGGGGGAGAGAACTCACGGAAATCACCAATTCATGTGAGTACTCTCCAGAGACGCTACAGTTCATTAGCCTGGCAGCCCAGTGGGAGACTACAGGAGAATCTCAGCCCACACAAAGGGCTGCAAAGATTCCATCTCTGTGGTCCTTGGGAAAGAGCTTCCGATCTCTGGCTCCTGTGGGTATATCATTCGCCTGCTAACCACCCCCAATTCCATTCAGCTGTGTGGAATTACTTCCCTTTTGAACCAAAAAAAAAAAAGTAACAGAGAGAGATTTACCACGCCTAACCTGGGAGTGTCTCCTTTGACACACCCTCAACCCTGAGGAACCAAACAGAGTTCTCAGGCCACACCCATCTCAAGCCTCTAAGGCTCCATCAAAAGCAGACAGTCCACTTAATCTAGAGTCATAGTATAACAAGAAAAAAACACCACAGTGAAGAAACCAATATGCCAAACAACAAACGCAAAAACCGAGGTCATAAGAACAAGGAAGACACTATGGCATCCCCAAATGAAAAAGACACCCCAATTCAAGATTACGAAGATGATGAGATAGAAGAGATGCAAGAAGCAGATCTCAAAAAATTGATAAGAACACTAAGAAGTACTCAAAAACAAATTCTTGAACTACAGAAATCCTTAATGGACAAGGTAGAAAATCTCTCTCGTGAAAATGAAATATTAAGGAGAAATCAAGCTGAAATGAAACAACTAGTAGAACATGAAACTGTGATAGTGACGAGAAATCATAATGAAGTGAAGAATTCAATAGATCAAATGAAAAACACATTAGAGAGCCTTACAAACAGAATGGGTGAGGCAGAAGAGAGAATATCGGACTTAGAAGACAGAGCACAGGAAACTATACAGTCAAACCAAAGACAAGAAGAGGAAATTAGAAATCTAAAAAATATTGTTGGGAATCTACAGGATACTATTAAAAAACCCAACATTCGAGTTCTAGGAGTTCCTGAAGGCATGGAGAGGGAGAAAGGATTAGCATGCCTTTTTAGTGAGATAATAGCAGAAAATTTCCCAGTTTTGGAGAAGGACAGAGACATCCTAGTACAGGAAGCTCATAGAACCCCTAGTAAACATGACCAAAAGAGGTCCTCACCACGACACGTTGTAATTAAACTCACCACAGTGAAACAGAAAGAAAAGATCCTAAAATGCGCAAGAGAGAAACGTCAAATTACACTCAGAGGATCTCCAATTAGACTCACGGCAGACTTCTCATCAGAAACCCTACAAGCTAGAAGGGAATGGCGAGACATAGCCCAGGTACTTAGAGAGAAAAACTGCCAGCCCAGAATATTATATCCTGCCAAGCTCTCATTTGTGAATGAAGGTGAAATAAAGACCTTTCATAACAAACAAAAATTGAAAGAATTTGTTGCCACTCGTCCAGCCCTGCAAAAGATACTTAAAGATGTGTTACACACAGAAACACAGAAATACGGCCATCAACATGAAAGAAGATAAATGAAGGGAACCTCACAGCAAAAGATCACAGGGAATTCAAAGCGTACATTTGGATAAAGAAATTATGGGACGTGTACTCTATAGAATACTATATAGCAGTCAAAAACAATGAAATCCGGTCATTTGCAATAAGATGGAGGAATCTGGAAAACATCATTCTGAGTGAATTAAGCCAGTCCCAAAGGGACAAATATCATATGTTCTCCCTGATCGGTGACAACTAATTGAGCACCAAAGGGGAAACCTATTGAAGTGAAATGGACACTATGAGAAACAGTAACTTGATCAGCTCTTGTGCTGACTGTTGTTGTACGATGTAATACTTTATCCATTTTAGTATTTTTTTATTCTAGTACTATTGGTTGAACTCTAATTAACAAACAGTTATTCTTAGGTGTTTAAATTTTAACTGAAAAGTGATCCCTGTGAAATATAAGAGTGGGAATAAGAGAGGGAGGAGATGTACAATTTAGGACATGCTCAATCGGAACTGCCCCAAATGATGGAGTTAGAAACAGGCCAGGGAATTCCAATACAATCCCATCAAGGTGGCATGTACCAAGGCCATCTCACTAGTCCAAGTGATTAATTTCAGTTCACAATTGATGACACTGATAGGTCTAAGAGTCAAAGGGATCACACAAACAAGACTAGTGTCTGCTAATAGTAACTGATAGAATCAAAAAGGGAGAGAATGATCCAACATGGGAAGCGAGATACACATCAGACTCATAGAATGGCAGATGTCCTAAATAGCACTCTGGCCTCAGAATCAGCCCTTAAGGCATTCAGATCTGGCTCAAGAGCCCATGAGAATATTCTAGGCATGGAAAGCCAAGACACTCTGGGGGAAAAAAAAAAGAAGTCCTAAATGAAAGATCTCTGTGAGTGAGATCCCAGTGGAATGAATGGGGCCATCAAAGAAGGAGGTACCTTTCTGTGAAGGGAGGAGAGAACCTCCACTTTGACTATGACCCTGTCGGAATAAGATTGAAGTCAGCGAACCCTAAAGGCTTCCATAGCCTTGGCAACTCATGACTAGAGCCTAGGGAGATTACTGATGCCATAAACAAGAGTGTCAAATTGTTAAATCAACTTCAGGAGTCACTGTGTACTTACGTCTCATGTGGGATCTGTCCTTAATGTGTTGTCCAATGTGAAGTAATGCTATAACTAGCACTGAAACAGTATTTTACACTTTGTGTTTCTGTGTGGGTGCAAACTGATGAAATCTTTACTTAGTATATACTGAATCAATCTTCTGTATATAGATAATTAAAAATGAAAAAAAAAATCTTGGTGTTAAATTGGAAATTGCCTAGAAAATTAATCAATTTTTTTAAAAAATATATCCTGTAGGATCTCTGTCCTTAATGTGCTATACATTGTGAATTAATACTATAACTGGTACCCCAACAGTATTTTTCACTTTGTGTTGCTATGTGAGGGCAAACTGTTGAAATCTTTACTTAATATATAGTAAACTGATTTTCTGTATATAAAGAGAATTGAAAATGAATCTTGATGTGAATGGAAGGGGAGAGGGAGTGGGAAAGGGGAGGGTAGCGGGTGGGAGGGAAGTTATGGGGGGGAAGCCATTGTAATCTATAAGCTGTATTTTGGAAATTTATATTCTTTAAATAAAAGCGTTATAAAAAAAAAAGGGCTCACCAAAATAAAACCCCAAATCTGCTGTCAGCCATCAGTCTCTCCAGCATTCTTCTTTGTTTTCCTTGCAGAAATCCAAGGCACAGAGAAGCACATCATGGCAACCAAGTTCCACAAGGCAGCTGAAAGCCTTATCCTTCACATGCATCTTCCCCAGGTAGTGTACTCAAGTGCTGAAGGCCCAGAGGCTGTCAGGGCGTGAGACCACACCCTAAGCCCCTAAGACCATTAAGGGCTGGAAGCAGATGGGCGTGTCCTGTAGCAGGTCCAGGGTGTGGCATGCAGGGTGGACTATAAAAGGAGGGGGGAGAGGACCAGCTGGTCCTTGGATGACAGTCTCCGAGACGGAAGCATCTTGCAGCCTCCTGGCAGCGGCTCCTGGAGACATGATGGCTGCTTCACCTCTCAAGCAAGGTGAGTTCCACTTTAATGACTTGCCCAAACTCCAACTTTCACAGTCTAACTCAGATGGGGATGCTACTCATGGTGGTGTTTGTCTCCCAGGGAAATCTGCACCCTCACCTCAGAAAGAGCTCCAGCTGCAAAGTGAGTTGGCTTCGGGGGCGACCAATGTGGCTCCCAGTGGAGGAGCTTCTCTGAGCTGCAGCTGGAAGAGACCTTATGGCATTGGGGCCGGTCTGCAGAATACGGGCAACACCTGCTACCTGAATGCAGCCCTGCAGTGTCTCACGTATACCCCACCCCTCGCCAACTACATGCTGTCCCAGGTGCATTCTCAAAGCTGTCGTCGTTCGGATGGCTGCATTCTGTGTGCCGTGGAAACTCACTTTCTCTGGGCCCTCCACAGTCCTGGCGACGTGATCCAGCCCTGTCAAGTGCTGGCTGCTGGCTTTCACACAAACAGGCAGGAAGACGCCCACGAATTTCTCCTGTTTGCTCTGGATGTCCTGAGGGCGGCAGGTCTGCCTGGGCTCATGGCCGGGGTGGGTCCCCAAGAGGACAACGCTCCATCCCAGCAGATCTTTGGAGGACACTGGAGGTCTCAAATCCAATGTCTCCAGTGCCAAGGCATTTCAGAAACCTTGGACCCTTACCTGGAGATCGCCTTGGATATCAAGACAGCCGACAGTGTGGAGCAAGCTTTGCAGCACTTGGTGCAGCCTGAAGAGCTGGCTGGAGAGAACGCCTATCACTGTGCCACCTGCCGAAAGGAGACAGCTGCTTCCAAGACACTCACCTTGCAGTCGGCTGGCAATGTGCTGCCCTTTGTGCTGAAACGGTTTTCTGATTTCACGGGTGAGAAAACGGTTGGACAAGTGCACTATCCCGAGTGCCTGGACATGAGACCTTACATGTCTCAGCAGAACGGGAGGCCACTGGACTATGCTCTGTATGCGGTGCTGGTCCATGTTGGCTTGCGGTGTCAAGCCGGACACTACTTCTGCTATGTCAAAGCTGGCAATGGCCACTGGTATAAAATGGATGATGCGAAGGTAACTGCCTGCGACATCACTTGTGTCCTGAATCAAAGTGCCTACGTGCTATTTTATGTCCGCAAGAGTGGATTTGGAGGAGAACATGGGACAGTGTCCCCAGGCAGGGGCCCATGCGACTTTGAGGCTGAACACAGACATGGCCAGATGCCAGGAGAGCTTGAAAGGCCTTCCCCTCTGGAAGCTGGAGAGGCAGAGGAGCACTGGGAGCAAACAACTCAGGACTTCACCTTCGATCAGTGGCAATCCCTGCAAGCCCAGACCCGACCAAAGAGTGCATTCAGCCTCAGGACAGTGGAGCCCACGCTGCCCGGCAATGCGATCGTAATTCACCAGGCAAGATCTGCCGGAGGGATGAGGACGCACCATCCTGACCAGCAGAGGTCCCTGCTGCACGCGGCAGCTGGGCACATCACTGAGCAGGTTGCCATGAACCCTGGCCACCTCCCTTGTGTGGGAGGAAGGAGCAAACCTCCCAAGAGGAAGAACAAACATGCAAAGAGGCCTCTGTTGTTGCTGTTCCGCTGATGTGAGCACAAGAGGACTTCACGATGATGTGGTTGGGTGACAGTGCACGACTTCAGTGTTTGTATTTGCAAGTGCCAAGGGTTTGTCCTTATGAACTGTCCTAGGTGTTAAGTGGAATGTTCGGTGGGAATCCAATGGATACGTCTTCTGCATTTGCAAGTGCTGAGAGACTGTGTTTGGTGTGAGGCCACCATGTTGGAGAGAGATGTGAGCTTTCCAGCGTGCCACTCAGCAGTTGTTGAGATTGGAGGCACAGAGCTCTCTGCTTCATGAAGGAATTCTGATGCAGCTGAGAAAGATGAGGAATAATGGCCTCCTTCTCGTTGGGCTACAAACAATCCTGCTTCCTGCTTTCCTCTCCATCACCCCTCATGGAAGTCTTGGGGACAGATTTCTCTAAGTCAATAGTGAGGGCAAACCTCATGGCCCTCTCTCTTACCACAATGTATGGCCTCAGGTTGTCACAGTCCCTGGGAGTTGCGTTTGACCTACTAGGAGCCTCTGGAAACCAACCATTGTCTTTGAGCATCAACCACATTGTGTGATCGTCCCAAGCTACTGAACAGGAGCCCGTAATCCTCCAGAATCACCACAGTTTGTGTTTGTGAAACTCACAACTGAAATCACAGCGTACTAACCTCCCACACAGCACCTCTGTCCTGAATGAATTGCATTATGACAGTTAACTGTGAAATGTGTTTTCAAACGGGTGTGTGTGTGTGTGTGTGTGTGTGGACCATGTTTGAAATAAAGTAAATGAATAAAACCTGTCGAACTAAAACAAGGACATTCAAGTATGCCTTTCTAAGGGTTTACCAAATAAAGACACCTCTTTTCAACTCTTAGTCTATCCAGCGTTCTTCTTTGTTTTCATTTCAGAAATGGAAGCACATATCCACACATCCTGGAGGGACTGGCACTGTGGCAGAGCAGGTAAAGCCGCCGCCTGCCATACTGGCATCCCATATGGGTGCCGGTTCAAGTCCCAGCTGCTTGACTTCCGATCCAGCTCTCTGCTAGGGCCTGGGAAAGCAGGACACGGTGGCTTACAACTTTGGGCCTCTGTCCCCACATGGCAGACCTGCAAGAAGCTCCTGGCTCAAGGATGTGGATAGGCACAGCTCGCCTGCTGTGGCAATTTTGGGAGAGAATCATTGGATGGACAACCTCTCTCTCTCTCTCTCTCTCTCTCTGTCTCTCTCTCCCTATCTCTCTATCTCTCTCTAAGTATCTCTCTCACTATCTCCCTTCCTGGGTCCCTCCCTGTGCCTCTACGTAACTGCACCTTTCAAATTAATATATAAATCTTAGAAAAGGAGTATAGGGGCCTTTGCTGTGGTGCAGTGGGTGAACGCCATGTCCTGAAATGCCGGCATCCCATATGGGCGCTGGTTTGAGACCCCACTGCTCCACTTCCGATCCAGCTCTCTGTTATGGCCTTGGAGAGCAGTAGAAGATGGCCCAAGCCCTTGGCCACCGGCACCTGCATGGGAGACATGGTGGAAGCTCCTAGCTCCTGGCTTTGGACTGCAAAGCTCTGGCCATTGTGGCCATTGTGGCCAGTTGGGGAGTGAGTAATCAGATGGAACCATCTCTCTCTCTCTCTCTTTCTATCTCTCTGCCTCTCTGTCTCTCTCTCTCTCCCTCTCTGCCTCTCCTCGCTCTGTGTAACTCTGTCTTTCAAATCAATAAAGAAACATTGAGAAAAGAAGAAAATGTCTCTTAATGGAGAATGGGACAAGGAATGGCAGATGAATGAGGAGAAGGCTTGGAAGGGTTGTATTCCATCCATAGAAAGCTTCTTTGGAGAATTTGTGAATGATGGCAAAACTAAACCAAGTTAAAATGTTCCTTTAAAAGGGCTCACCAGGACCGGGAAGATGGCGGAATAGGAAGGGAGCACACCGATTGTCTGGGGAGAGACATTTTAATAAAAGTGGAGATACTGCAGGTTCAAGGAAGAGTAGGGGAAGAAACAGCAGAGAAAACCCTTCCGGAACTGGAGATTCACAGTGGACCTGCGTGGAGAGCGTGGGAGCCTGCAGTTTGGGACACCAGTAGCAGATTCAACACACCAGCGCTGGAACACGAGGTGAGCCGAACTTCAAAAGCCCGAAATACCAGCAGGGAAGCGGAAAAGGGAGCCTATAGTGAACAAGGCTTGAAACTCTGCAGGGAAAAGTTCACCAGGCTAACTAGAAGAGAGAGAGAGAGAGAGGGAAAAAAAAAAGTGACCCATATGGACATGAGCTTCTCTCTCTCCGCTCACCTCTCAAAGGTGAGCAAGACAAAGAGCAGGCGCCATTTTGGAATACGTCATAAGCAGGGCGACCTCGGGTCAGCACCGGCCCCGAGCCTAGCAGAAAAACCTGACTCTGGGTGGGAGGGGTGAAATAACAGGAGATTAGAACCTAATGAATGTGTGGTGCTAATGAACTGAGACTGTGAATAAAGAGACGGTGGGGGAGAGAACTCACGGAAATCACCAATTCATGTGAGTACTCTCCAGAGACGCTACAGTTCATTAGCCTGGCAGCCCAGTGGGAGACTACAGGAGAATCTCAGCCCACACAAAGGGCTGCAAAGATTCCATCTCTGTGGTCCTTGGGAAAGAGCTTCCGATCTCTGGCTCCTGTGGGTATATCATTCGCCTGCTAACCACCCCCAATTCCATTCAGCTGTGTGGAATTACTTCCCTTTTGAACCAAAAAAAAAAAAGTAACAGAGAGAGATTTACCACGCCTAACCTGGGAGTGTCTCCTTTGACACACCCTCAACCCTGAGGAACCAAACAGAGTTCTCAGGCCACACCCATCTCAAGCCTCTAAGGCTCCATCAAAAGCAGACAGTCCACTTAATCTAGAGTCATAGTATAACAAGAAAAAAACACCACAGTGAAGAAACCAATATGCCAAACAACAAACGCAAAAACCGAGGTCATAAGAACAAGGAAGACACTATGGCATCCCCAAATGAAAAAGACACCCCAATTCAAGATTACGAAGATGATGAGATAGAAGAGATGCAAGAAGCAGATCTCAAAAAATTGATAAGAACACTAAGAAGTACTCAAAAACAAATTCTTGAACTACAGAAATCCTTAATGGACAAGGTAGAAAATCTCTCTCGTGAAAATGAAATATTAAGGAGAAATCAAGCTGAAATGAAACAACTAGTAGAACATGAAACTGTGATAGTGACGAGAAATCATAATGAAGTGAAGAATTCAATAGATCAAATGAAAAACACATTAGAGAGCCTTACAAACAGAATGGGTGAGGCAGAAGAGAGAATATCGGACTTAGAAGACAGAGCACAGGAAACTATACAGTCAAACCAAAGACAAGAAGAGGAAATTAGAAATCTAAAAAATATTGTTGGGAATCTACAGGATACTATTAAAAAACCCAACATTCGAGTTCTAGGAGTTCCTGAAGGCATGGAGAGGGAGAAAGGATTAGCATGCCTTTTTAGTGAGATAATAGCAGAAAATTTCCCAGTTTTGGAGAAGGACAGAGACATCCTAGTACAGGAAGCTCATAGAACCCCTAGTAAACATGACCAAAAGAGGTCCTCACCACGACACGTTGTAATTAAACTCACCACAGTGAAACAGAAAGAAAAGATCCTAAAATGCGCAAGAGAGAAACGTCAAATTACACTCAGAGGATCTCCAATTAGACTCACGGCAGACTTCTCATCAGAAACCCTACAAGCTAGAAGGGAATGGCGGAGACATAGCCCAGGTACTTAGAGAGAAAACTGCCAGCCCAGAATATTATATCCTGCAAGCTCTCATTTGTGAATGAAGGTGAAATAAATGACCTTTCATAACAAACAAAAATTGAAAGAATTTGTTGCCACTCGTCCAGCCTGCAAAAGATACTTAAAGATGTGTTACACACAGAAACACAGAAATACGGCCATCAACATGAAAGAAGATAAATGAAGGGAACCTCACAGCAAAAGATCACAGGGAATTCAAAAGCGTACATTTGGATAAAGAAATTATGGGACGTGTACTCTATAGAATACTATATAGCAGTCAAAAACAATGAAATCCGGTCATTTGCAATAAGATGGAGGAATCTGGAAAACATCATTCTGAGTGAATTAAGCCAGTCCCCAAAGGGACAAAATATCATATGTTCTCCCTGATCGGTGACAACTAATTGAGCACCAAAGGGGAAACCTATTGAAGTGAAATGGACACTATGAGAAACAGTAACTTGATCAGCTCTTGTGCTGACTGTTGTTGTACGATGTAATACTTTATCCATTTTAGTATTTTTTTATTCTAGTACTATTGGTTGAACTCTAATTAACAAACAGTTATTCTTAGGTGTTTAAATTTTAACTGAAAAGTGATCCCTGTGAAATATAAGAGTGGGAATAAGAGAGGAGGAGATGTACAATTTAGGACATGCTCAATCGGAACTGCCCCATATGATGGAGTTAGAAACAGGCCAGGGAATTCCAATACAATCCCATCAAGGTGGCATGTACCAAGGCCATCTCACTAGTCCCAAGTGATTAATTTCAGTTCACAATTGATGACACTGATAGAGTCTAAGAGTCAAAGGGATCACACAAACAAGACTAGTGTCTGCTAATAGTAACTGATAGAATCAAAAAGAGAGAGAATGATCCAACATGGGAAGCGAGATACACATCAGACTCATAGAATGCAGATGTCCTAAATAGCACTCTGGCCTCAGAATCAGCCCTTAAGGCATTTCAGATCTGGCTCAAGAGCCATGAGAATATTCTAGGCATGGAAAGCAAGACACTCTGGGGGAAAAAAAAAAAGAAGTCCTAAATGAAAGATCTCTGTGAGTGAGATCCCAGTGGTAATTGAATGGGGCCATCAAAGAAGGGATGGTACCTTTCTGTGAAGGGAGGAGAGAACCTCCACTTTGACTATGACCCTGTCGGAATAAGATTGAAGTTCAGCGAACCCTAAAGGCTTCCATAGCCTTGGCAACTCATGACTAGAGCCTAGGGGAGATTACTGATGCCATAAACAAGAAGTGTCAAATTGTTAAATCAACTTCAGGAGTCACTGTGTACTTACGTCTCATGTGGGATCTGTCCTTAATGTGTTGTCCAATGTCTATAACTAGCACTGAAACAGTATTTTACACTTTGTGTTTCTGTGTGGGTGCAAACTGATGAAATCTTTACTTAGTATATACTGAATCAATCTTCTGTATATAGATAATTAAAAATGAAAAAAAAAATCTTGGTGTTAAATTGGAAATTGCCTAGAAAATTAATCAATTTTTTTAAAAAATATATCCTGTAGGATCTCTGTCCTTAATGTGCTATACATTGTGAATTAATACTATAACTGGTACCCCAACAGTATTTTTCACTTTGTGTTGCTATGTGAGGGCAAACTGTTGAAATCTTTACTTAATATATAGTAAACTGATTTTCTGTATATAAAGAGAATTGAAAATGAATCTTGATGTGAATGGAAGGGGAGAGGGAGTGGGAAAGGGGAGGGTAGCGGGTGGGAGGGAAGTTATGGGGGGGAAGCCATTGTAATCTATAAGCTGTATTTTGGAAATTTATATTCTTTAAATAAAAGCGTTATAAAAAAAAAAGGGCTCACCAAAATAAAACCCCAAATCTGCTGTCAGCCATCAGTCTCTCCAGCATTCTTCTTTGTTTTCCTTGCAGAAATCCAAGGCACAGAGAAGCACATCATGGCAACCAAGTTCCACAAGGCAGCTGAAAGCCTTATCCTTCACATGCATCTTCCCCAGGTAGTGTACTCAAGTGCTGAAGGCCCAGAGGCTGTCAGGGCGTGAGACCACACCCTAAGCCCCTAAGACCATTAAGGGCTGGAAGCAGATGGGCGTGTCCTGTAGCAGGTCCAGGGTGTGGCATGCAGGGTGGACTATAAAAGGAGGGGGGAGAGGACCAGCTGGTCCTTGGATGACAGTCTCCGAGACGGAAGCATCTTGCTGCCTCCTGGCAGTGGCTCCTGGAGACATGATGGCTGCTTCACCTCTCAAGCAAGGTGAGTTCCACTTTAATGACTTGCCCAAACTCCAACTTTCACAGTCTAACTCAGATGGGGATGCTACTCATGGTGGTGTTTGTCTCCCAGGGAAATCTGCACCCTCACCTCAGAAAGAGCTCCAGCTGCAAAGTGAGTTGGCTTCGGGGGCGACCAATGTGGCTCCCAGTGGAGGAGCTTCTCTGAGCTGCAGCTGGAAGAGACCTTATGGCATTGGGGCCGGTCTGCAGAATACGGGCAACACCTGCTACCTGAATGCAGCCCTGCAGTGTCTCACGTATACCCCACCCCTCGCCAACTACATGCTGTCCCAGGTGCATTCTCAAAGCTGTCGTCGTTCGGATGGCTGCATTCTGTGTGCCGTGGAAACTCACTTTCTCTGGGCCCTCCACAGTCCTGGCGACGTGATCCAGCCCTGTCAAGTGCTGGCTGCTGGCTTTCACACAAACAGGCAGGAAGACGCCCACGAATTTCTCCTGTTTGCTCTGGATGTCCTGAGGGCGGCAGGTCTGCCTGGGCTCATGGCCGGGGTGGGTCCCCCAGAGGACAACGCTCCATCCCAGCAGATCTTTGGAGGACACTGGAGGTCTCAAATCCAATGTCTCCAGTGCCAAGGCATTTCAGAAACCTTGGACCCTTACCTGGAGATCGCCTTGGATATCAAGACAGCCGACAGTGTGGAGCAAGCTTTGCAGCACTTGGTGCAGCCTGAAGAGCTGGCTGGAGAGAACGCCTATCACTGTGCCACCTGCCGAAAGGAGACAGCTGCTTCCAAGACACTCACCTTGCAGTCGGCTGGCAATGTGCTGCCCTTTGTGCTGAAACGGTTTTCTGATTTCACGGGTGAGAAAACGGTTGGACAAGTGCACTATCCCGAGTGCCTGGACATGAGACCTTACATGTCTCAGCAGAACGGGAGGCCACTGGACTATGCTCTGTATGCGGTGCTGGTCCATGTTGGCTTGCGGTGTCAAGCCGGACACTACTTCTGCTATGTCAAAGCTGGCAATGGCCACTGGTATAAAATGGATGATGCGAAGGTAACTGCCTGCGACATCACTTGTGTCCTGAATCAAAGTGCCTACGTGCTATTTTATGTCCGCAAGAGTGGATTTGGAGGAGAACATGGGACAGTGTCCCCAGGCAGGGGCCCATGCGACTTTGAGGCTGAACACAGACATGGCCAGATGCCAGGAGAGCTTGAAAGGCCTTCCCCTCTGGAAGCTGGAGAGGCAGAGGAGCACTGGGAGCAAACAACTCAGGACTTCACCTTCGATCAGTGGCAATCCCTGCAAGCCCAGACCCGACCAAAGAGTGCATTCAGCCTCAGGACAGTGGAGCCCACGCTGCCCGGCAATGCGATCGTAATTCACCAGGCAAGATCTGCCGGAGGGATGAGGACGCACCATCCTGACCAGCAGAGGTCCCTGCTGCACGCGGCAGCTGGGCACATCACTGAGCAGGTTGCCATGAACCCTGGCCACCTCCCTTGTGTGGGAGGAAGGAGCAAACCTCCCAAGAGGAAGAACAAACATGCAAAGAGGCCTCTGTTGTTGCTGTTCCGCTGATGTGAGCACAAGAGGACTTCACGATGATGTGGTTGGGTGACAGTGCACGACTTCAGTGTTTGTATTTGCAAGTGCCAAGGGTTTGTCCTTATGAACTGTCCTAGGTGTGAAGTGGAATGTTCAGTGGGAACCCAATGGATACGTCTTCTGCATTTGCAAGTGCTGAGAGACTGTGTTTGGTGTGAGGCCACCATGTTGGAGAGAGATGTGAGCTTTCCAGCGTGCCACTCAGCAGTTGTTGAGATTGGAGGCACAGAGCTCTCTGCTTCATGAAGGAATTCTGATGCAGCTGAGAAAGATGGGGAATAATGGCCTCCTTCTCGTTGGGCTACAAACAATCCTGCTTCCTGCTTTCCTCTCCATCACCCCTCATGGAAGTCTTGGGGACAGATTTCTCTAAGTCAATAGTGAGGGCAAACCTCATGGCCCTCTCTCTTACCACAATGTATGGCCTCAGGTTGTCACAGTCCCTGGGAGTTGCGCTTGACCTAGTAGGAGCCTCTGGAAACCAACCATTGTCTTTGAGCATCAACCACATTGTGTGATCGTCCCAAGCTACTGAACAGGAGCCCGTAATCCTCCAGAATCACCACAGTTTGTGTTTGTGAAACTCACAACTGAAATCACAGCGTACTAACCTCCCACACAGCACCTCTGTCCTGAATGAATTGCATTATGACAGTTAACTGTGAAATGTGTTTTCAAACGGGTGTGTGTGTGTGTGTGTGTGTGTGGACCATGTTTGAAATAAAGTAAATGAATAAAACCTGTCGAACTAAAACAAGGACATTCAAGTATGCCTTTCTAAGGGTTTACCAAATAAAGACACCTCTTTTCAACTCTTAGTCTATCCAGCGTTCTTCTTTGTTTTCATTTCAGAAATGGAAGCACATATCCACACATCATGGAGGGACCGGCACTGTGGCAGAGCAGGTAAAGCCGCCGCCTGCCATACTGGCATCCCATATGGGTGCCGGTTCAAGTCCCAGCTGCTTGACTTCCGATCCAGCTCTCTGCTAGGGCCTGGGAAAGCAGGACACGGTGGCTTACAACTTTGGGCCTCTGTCCCCACATGGCAGACCTGCAAGAAGCTCCTGGCTCAAGGATGTGGATAGGCACAGCTCGCCTGCTGTGGCAATTTTGGGAGAGAATCATTGGATGGACAACCTCTCTCTCTCTCTCTCTCTCTCTCTCTGTCTCTCTGTCTCTCTCTCCCTATCTCTCTATCTCTCTCTAAGTATCTCTCTCACTATCTCCCTTCCTGGGTCCCTCCCTGTGCCTCTACGTAACTGCACCTTTCAAATTAATATATAAATCTTAGAAAAGGAGTATAGGGGCCTTCGCTGTGGTGCAGTGGGTGAACGCCCTGTCCTGAAATGCCGGCATCCCATATGGGCGCTGGTTTGAGACCCCACTGCTCCACTTCCGATCCAGCTCTCTGCTAGGGCCTTGGAGAGCAGTAGAAGATGGCCCAAGCCCTTGGCCGCCGGCACCTGCATGGGAGACATGGCGGAAGCTCCTAGCTCCTGGCTTTGGACTGCAAAGCTCTGGCCATTGTGGCCATTGTGGCCAGTTGGGGAGTGAGTAATCAGATGGAACCATCTCTCTCTCTCTCTCTTTCTATCTCTCTGCCTCTCTGTCTCTCTCTCTCTCCCTCTCTGCCTCTCCTCGCTCTGTGTAACTCTGTCTTTCAAATCAATAAAGAAACATTGAGAAAAGAAGAAAATGTATCTTAATGGAGAATGGGACAAGGAATGGCAGATGAATGAGGAGAAGGCTTGGAAGGGTTGTATTCCATCCATAGAAAGCTTCTTTGGAGAATTTGTGAATGATGGCAAAACTAAACCAAGTTAAAATGTTCCTTTAAAAGGGCTCACCAGGACCGGGAAGATGGCGGAATAGGAAGGGAGCACACCGATTGTCTGGGGAGAGACATTTTAATAAAAGTGGAGATACTGCAGGTTCAAGGAAGAGTAGGGGAAGAAACAGCAGAGAAAACCCTTCCGGAACTGGAGATTCACAGTGGACCTGCGTGGAGAGCGTGGGAGCACGCAGTTTGGGACACCAGTAGCAGATTCAACACACCAGCGCTGGAACACGAGGTGAGCCGAACTTCAAAAGCCCGAAATACCAGCAGGGAAGCGGAAAAGGGAGCCTATAGTGAACAAGGCTTGAAACTCTGCAGGGAAAAGTTCACCAGGCTAACTAGAAGAGAGAGAGAGAGAGAGGGAAAAAAATAAGTGACCCATATGGACACGAGCTTCTCTCTCTCCGCTCACCTCTCAAAGGTGAGCAAGACAAAGAGCAGGCGCCATTTTGGAATACGTCATAAGCAGGGCGACCTCGGGTCAGCACCGGCCCCGAGCCTAGCAGAAAAACCTGACTCTGGGTGGGAGGGGTGAAATAACAGGAGATTAGAACCTAATGAATGTGTGGTGCTAATGAACTGAGACTGTGAAAAAAGAGACGGTGGGGGAGAGAACTCACGGAAATCACCAATTCATGTGAGTACTCTCCAGAGACGCTACAGTTCATTAGCCTGGCAGCCCAGTGGGAGACTACAGGAGAATCTCAGCCCACACAAAGGGCTGCAAAGATTCCATCTCTGTGGTCCTTGGGAAAGAGCTTCCGATCTCTGGCTCCTGTGGGTATATCATTCGCCTGCTAACCACCCCCAATTCCATTCAGCTGTGTGGAATTACTTCCCTTTTGAACCAAAAAAAAAAAAGTAACAGAGAGAGATTTACCACGCCTAACCTGGGAGTGTCTCCTTTGACACACCCTCAACCCTGAGGAACCAAACAGAGTTCTCAGGCCACACCCATCTCAAGCCTCTAAGGCTCCATCAAAAGCAGACAGTCCACTTAATCTAGAGTCACAGTATAACAAGAAAAAAACACCACAGTGAAGAAACCAATATGCCAAACAACAAACGCAAAAACCGAGGTCATAAGAACAAGGAAGACACTATGGCATCCCCAAATGAAAAAGACACCCCAATTCAAGATTACGAAGATGATGAGATAGAAGAGATGCAAGAAGCAGATCTCAAAAAATTGATAAGAACACTAAGAAGTACTCAAAAACAAATTCTTGAACTACAGAAATCCTTAATGGACAAGGTAGAAAATCTCTCTCGTGAAAATGAAATATTAAGGAGAAATCAAGCTGAAATGAAACAACTAGTAGAACATGAAACTGTGATAGTGACGAGAAATCATAATGAAGTGAAGAATTCAATAGATCAAATGAAAAACACATTAGAGAGCCTTACAAACAGAATGGGTGAGGCAGAAGAGAGAATATCGGACTTAGAAGACAGAGCACAGGAAACTATACAGTCAAACCAAAGACAAGAAGAGGAAATTAGAAATCTAAAAAATATTGTTGGGAATCTACAGGATACTATTAAAAAACCCAACATTCGAGTTCTAGGAGTTCCTGAAGGCATGGAGAGGGAGAAAGGATTAGCATGCCTTTTTAGTGAGATAATAGCAGAAAATTTCCCAGTTTTGGAGAAAGACAGAGACATCCTAGTACAGGAAGCTCATAGAACCCCTAGTAAACATGACCAAAAGAGGTCCTCACCACGACACGTTGTAATTAAACTCACCACAGTGAAACAGAAAGAAAAGATCCTAAAATGCGCAAGAGAGAAACGTCAAATTACACTCAGAGGATCTCCAATTAGACTCACGGCAGACTTCTCATCAGAAACCCTACAAGCTAGAAGGGAATGGCGAGACATAGCCCAGGTACTTAGAGAGAAAAACTGCCAGCCCAGAATATTATATCCTGCCAAGCTCTCACTTGTGAATGAAGGTGAAATAAAGACCTTTCATAACAAACAAAAATTGAAAGAATTTGTTGCCACTCGTCCAGCCCTGCAAAAGATACTTAAAGATGTGTTACACACAGAAACACAGAAACACGGCCATCAACATGAAAGAAGATAAATGAAGGGAACCTCACAGCAAAAGATCACAGGGAATTCAAAGCGTACATTTGGATAAAGAAATTATGGGACATGTACTCTATAGAATACTATACAGCAGTCAAAAACAATGAAATCCGGTCATTTGCAATAAGATGGAGGAATCTGGAAAACATCATTCTGAGTGAATTAAGCCAGTCCCAAAGGGACAAATATCATATGTTCTCCCTGATCGGTGACAACTAATTGAGCACCAAAGGGGAAACCTATTGAAGTGAAATGGACACTATGAGAAACAGTAACTTGATCAGCTCTTGTGCTGACTGTTGTTGTACGATATAATACTTTATCCATTTTAGTATTTTTTTATTCTAGTACTATTGGTTGAACTCTAATTAACAAACAATTATTCTTAGGTGTTTAAATTTTAACTGAAAAGTGATCCCTGTGAAATATAAGAGTGGGAATAAGAGAGGGAGGAGATGTACAATTTGGGACATGCTCAATCGGAACTGCCCCAAATGATGGAGTTAGAAACAGGCCAGGGAATTCCAATACAATCCCATCAAGGTGGCATGTACCAAGGCCATCTCACTAGTCCAAGTGATTAATTTCAGTTCACAATTGATGACACTGATAGGTCTAAGAGTCAAAGGGATCACACAAACAAGACTAGTGTCTGCTAATAGTAACTGATAGAATCAAAAAGGGAGAGAATGATCCAACATGGGAAGCGAGATACACATCAGACTCATAGAATGGCAGATGTCCTAAATAGCACTCTGGCCTCAGAATCAGCCCTTAAGGCATTCAGATCTGGCTCAAGAGCCCATGAGAATATTCTAGGCATGGAAAGCCAAGACACTCTGGGGGAAAAAAAAAAGAAGACCTAAATGAAAGATCTCTGTGAGTGAGATCCCAGTGGAACGAATGGGGCCATCAAAGAAGGAGGTACCCTTCTCTGAAGGGAGGAGAGAACCTCCACTTTGACTATGACCCTGTCGGAATAAGATGGAAGTCAGCAAAACCCTAAAGGCTTCCATAGCCTTTGCAACTCATGACTAGAGCCTAGGGAGATTACTGATGCCATAAACAAGAGTGTCAAATTGTTAAATCAACTTCAGGAGTCACTGTGTACTTACGTCTCATGTGGGATCTGTCCTTAATGTGTTGTCCAATGTGAAGTAATGCTATAACTAGCACTGAAACAGTATTTTACACTTTGTGTTTCTGTGTGGGTGCAAACTGATGAAATCTTTACTTAGTATATACTGAATCAATCTTCTGTATATAGATAATTAAAAATGAAAAAAAAATCTTGGTGTTAAATTGGAAATTGCCTAGAAAATTAATCAATTTTTTAAAAAAATATATCCTGTAGGATCTCTGTCCTTAATGTGCTATACATTGTGAATTAATACTATAACTGGTACCCCAACAGTATTTTTCACTTTGTGTTGCTATGTGAGGGCAAACTGTTGAAATCTTTACTTAATATATAGTAAACTGATTTTCTGTATATAAAGAGAATTGAAAATGAATCTTGATGTGAATGGAATGGGAAGGGAGTGGGAAAGGGGAGGGTAGCGGGTGGGAGGGAAGTTATGGGGGGGAAGCCATTGTAATCTATAAGCTGTATTTTGGAAATTTATATTCTTTAAATAAAAGCGTTATAAAAAAAAAAAAGGGCTCACCAAAATAAAACTCCAAATCTGCTGTCAGCCATCAGTCTCTCCAGCATTCTTCTTTGTTTTCCTTGCAGAAATCCAAGGCACACAGAAGCACATCATGGCAACCAAGTTCCACAAGGCAGCTGAAAGCCTTATCCTTCACATGCATCTTCCCCAGGTAGTGTACTCAAGTGGTGAAGGCCCAGAGGCTGTCAGGGCGTGAGACCACACCCTAAGCCCCTAAGGCCATTAAGGGCTGGAAGTGGATGGGCGGGTCCTGTAGCAGGTCCAGGGTGTGGCATGCAGGGTGGACTATAAAAGGAGGGGGGAGAGGACCAGCTGGTCCTTGGATGACAGTCTCCGAGACAGAAGCATCTTGCTGCCTCCTGGCAGTGGCTCCTGGAGACATGATGGCTGCTTCACCTCTCAAGCAAGGTGAGTTCCACTTTAATGACTTGCCCAAACTCCAACTTTCACAGTCTAACTCAGATGGGGATGCTACTCATGGTGGTGTTTGTCTCCCAGGGAAATCTGCACCCTCACCTCAGAAAGAGCTCCAGCTGCAAAGTGAGTTGGCTTCGGGGGCGACCAATGTGGCTCCCAGTGGAGGAGCTTCTCTGAGCTGCAGCTGGAAGAGACCTTATGGCATTGGGGCCGGTCTGCAGAATACGGGCAACACCTGCTACCTGAATGCAGCCCTGCAGTGTCTCACGTATACCCCACCCCTCGCCAACTACATGCTGTCCCAGGTGCATTCTCAAAGCTGTCGTCGTTCGGATGGCTGCATTCTGTGTGCCGTGGAAACTCACTTTCTCTGGGCCCTCCACAGTCCTGGCGACGTGATCCAGCCCTGTCAAGTGCTGGCTGCTGGCTTTCACACAAACAGGCAGGAAGACGCCCACGAATTTCTCCTGTTTGCTCTGGATGTCCTGAGGGCAGCAGGTCTGCCTGGGCTCATGGCCGGGGTGGGTCCCCAAGAGGACAACGCTCCATCCCAGCAGATCTTTGGAGGACACTGGAGGTCTCAAATCCAATGTCTCCAGTGCCAAGGCGTTTCAGAAACCTTGGACCCTTACCTGGAGATCGCCTTGGATATCAAGACAGCCGACAGTGTGGAGCAAGCTTTGCAGCACTTGGTGCAGCCTGAAGAGCTGGCTGGAGAGAACGCCTATCACTGTGCTACCTGCCGAAAGGAGACAGCTGCTTCCAAGACACTCACCTTGCAGTCGGCTGGCAATGTGCTGCCCTTTGTGCTGAAACGGTTTTCTGATTTCACGGGTGAGAAAACGGCTGGACAAGTGCACTATCCCGAGTGCCTGGACATGAGACCTTACATGTCTCAGCAGAACGGGAGGCCACTGCACTATGCTCTGTATGCGGTGCTGGTCCATGTTGGCTTGCGGTGTCAAGCCGGACACTACTTCTGCTATGTCAAAGCTGGCAATGGCCACTGGTATAAAATGGATGATGCGAAGGTAACTGCCTGCGACATCACTTGTGTCCTGAATCAAAGTGCCTACGTGCTATTTTATGTCCGCAAGAGTGGATTTGGAGGAGAACATGGGACAGTGTCCCCAGGCAGGGGCCCATGCGACTTTGAGGCTGAACACAGACATGGCCAGACGCCAGAAGAGCTTGAAAGGCCTTCCCGTCTGGAAGCTGGAGAGGCAGAGGAGCACTGGGAGCAAACAACTCAGGACTTCACCTTCGATCAGTGGCAATCCCTGCAAGCCCAGACCCGACCAAAGAGTGCATTCAGCCTCAGGACAGTGGAGCCCACGCTGCCCGGCAATGCGATCGTAATTCACCAGGCAAGATCTGCCGGAGGGATGAGGACGCACCATCCTGACCAGCAGAGGTCCCTGCTGCACGCGGCAGCTGGGCACATCACTGAGCAGGTTGCCATGAACCCTGGCCACCTCCCTTGTGTGGGAGGAAGGAGCAAACCTCCCAAGAGGAAGAACAAACATGCAAAGAGGCCTCTGTTGTTGCTGTTCCGCTGATGTGAGCACAAGAGGACTTCACGATGATGTGGTTGGGTGACAGTGCACGACTTCAGTGTTTGTATTTGCAAGTGCCAAGGGTTTGTCCTTATGAACTGTCCTAGGTGTGAAGTGGAATGTTCGGTGGGAACCCAATGGATACGTCTTCTGCATTTGCAAGTGCTGAGAGACTGTGTTTGGTGTGAGGCCACCATGTTGGAGAGAGATGTGAGCTTTCCAGCGTGCCACTCAGCAGTTGTTGAGATTGGAGGCACAGAGCTCTCTGCTTCATGAAGGAATTCTGATGCAGCTGAGAAAGATGGGGAATAATGGCCTCCTTCTCGTTGGGCTACAAACAATCCTGCTTCCTGCTTTCCTCTCCATCACCCCTCATGGAAGTCTTGGGGACAGATTTCTCTAAGTCAATAGTGAGGGCAAACCTCATGGCCCTCTCTCTTACCACAATGTATGGCCTCAGGTTGTCACAGTCCCTGGGAGTTGCGCTTGACCTAGTAGGAGCCTCTGGAAACCAACCATTGTCTTTGAGCATCAACCACATTGTGTGATCGTCCCAAGCTACTGAACAGGAGCCCGTAATCCTCCAGAATCACCACAGTTTGTGTTTGTGAAACTCACAACTGAAATCACAGCGTACTAACCTCCCACACAGCACCTCTGTCCTGAATGAATTGCATTATGACAGTTAACTGTGAAATGTGTTTTCAAACGGGTGTGTGTGTGTGTGTGTGTGTGTGGACCATGTTTGAAATAAAGTAAATGAATAAAACCTGTCGAACTAAAACAAGGACATTCAAGTATGCCTTTCTAAGGGTTTACCAAATAAAGACACCTCTTTTCAACTCTTAGTCTATCCAGCGTTCTTCTTTGTTTTCATTTCAGAAATGGAAGCACATATCCACACATCATGGAGGGACCGGCACTGTGGCAGAGCAGGTAAAGCCGCCGCCTGCCATACTGGCATCCCATATGGGTGCCGGTTCAAGTCCCAGCTGCTTGACTTCCGATCCAGCTCTCTGCTAGGGCCTGGGAAAGCAGGACACGGTGGCTTACTACTTTGGGCCTCTGTCCCCACATGGCAGACCTGCAAGAAGCTCCTGGCTCAAGGATGTGGATAGGCACAGCTCGCCTGCTGTGGCAATTTTGGG
Organism: Sylvilagus floridanus; assembly: GCA_949820135.1. Taxonomy (NCBI): domain Eukaryota; kingdom Metazoa; phylum Chordata; class Mammalia; order Lagomorpha; family Leporidae; genus Sylvilagus; species Sylvilagus floridanus. Next base: position 116,863,433 of record OX463238.1, on the reverse strand, counting down.
AGAGAATCATTGGATGGACAACCTCTCTCTCTCTCTCTCTCTCTCTCTCTGTCTCTCTCTCCCTATCTCTCTATCTCTCTCTAAGTATCTCTCTCACTATCTCCCTTCCTGGGTCCCTCCCTGTGCCTCTACGTAACTGCACCTTTCAAATTAATATATAAATCTTAGAAAAGGAGTATAGGGGCCTTCGCTGTGGTGCAGTGGGTGAACGCCCTGTCCTGAAATGCCGGCATCCCATATGGGCGCTGGTTTGAGACCCCACTGCTCCACTTCCGATCCAGCTCTCTGTTATGGCCTTGGAGAGCAGTAGAAGATGGCCCAAGCCCTTGGCCGCCGGCACCTGCATGGGAGACATGGCGGAAGCTCCTAGCTCCTGGCTTTGGACTGCAAAGCTCAGGCCATTGTGGCCATTGTGGCCAGTTGGGGAGTGAGTAATCAGATGGAACCATCTCTCTCTCTCTCTCTTTCTATCTCTCTGTCTCTCTCTCTCTCTGTCTCTCTCTCTCTGCCTCTCCTCGCTCTGTGTAACTCTGTCTTTCAAATCAATAAAGAAACATTGAGAAAAGAAGAAAATGTATCTTAATGGAGAATGGGACAAGGAATGGCAGATGAATGAGGAGAAGGCTTGGAAGGGTTGTATTCCATCCATAGAAAGCTTCTTTGGAGAATTTGTGAATGATGGCAAAACTAAACCAAGTTAAAATGTTCCTTTAAAGGGGCTCACCAGGACCGGGCAAGATGGCGGAATAGGAAGGGAGCACACCGATAGTCTGGGGAGAGACAGTTTAATAAAAGTGGAGATACTGCAGGTTCAAGAAGAGTAGGGGAAGAAACAGCAGAGAAAACCCTTCCGGAACTGGAGATTCACAGTGGACCTGCGTGGAGATCATGGGAGCCCGCAGTTTGGGACACCAGTAGCAGATTCAACACACCAGCGCTGGAACACGAGGTGAGCCGAACTTCAAAAGCCCGAAATACCAGCAGGGAAGCGGAAAAGGGAGCCTATAGTGAACAAGGCTTGAAACCCTGCAGGGAAAAGTTCACCAGGCTAACTAGAAGAGAGAGAGAGAGAGAGGGAAAAAAAAAAAGTGACCCATATGGACACGAGCTTCTCTCTCTCCGCTCACCTCTCAAAGGTGAGCAAGACAAAGAGCAGGCGCCATTTTGGAATACGTCATAAGCAGGGCGACCTCGGGTCAGCACCGGCCCCGAGCCTAGCAGAAAAACCTGACTCTGGGTGGAAGGGGTGAAATAACAGGAGATTAGAACCTAATGAATGTGTGGTGCTAATGAACTGAGACTGTGAAAAAAGAGACGGTGGGGGAGAGAACTCACGGAAATCACCAATTCATGTGAGTACTCTCCAGAGACGCTACAGTTCATTAGCCTGGCAGCCCAGTGGGAGACTACAGGAGAATCTCAGCCCACACAAAGGGCTGCAAAGATTCCATCTCTGTGGTCCTTGGGAAAGAGCTTCCGATCTCTGGCTCCTGTGGGTATATCATTCGCCTGCTAACCACCCCCAATTCCATTCAGCTGTGTGGAATTACTTCCCTTTTGAACCAAAAAAAAAAAAAAAAGTAACAGAGAGAGATTTACCACGCCTAACCTGGGAGTGTCTCCTTTGACACACCCTCAACCCTGAGGAACCAAACAGAGTTCTCAGGCCACACCCATCTCAAGCCTCTAAGGCTCCATCAAAAGCAGACAGTCCACTTAATCTAGAGTCATAGTATAACAAGAAAAAAACACCACAGTGAAGAAACCAATATGCCAAACAACAAACGCAAAAACCGAGGTCATAAGAACAAGGAAGACACTATGGCATCCCCAAATGAAAAAGACACCCCAATTCAAGATTACGAAGATGATGAGATAGAAGAGATGCAAGAAGCAGATCTCAAAAAATTGATAAGAACACTAAGAAGTACTCAAAAACAAATTCTTGAACTACAGAAATCCTTAATGGACAAGGTAGAAAATCTCTCTCGTGAAAATGAAATATTAAGGAGAAATCAAGCTGAAATGAAACAACTAGTAGAACATGAAACTGTGATAGTGACGAGAAATCATAATGAAGTGAAGAATTCAATAGATCAAATGAAAAACACATTAGAGAGCCTTACAAACAGAATGGGTGAGGCAGAAGAGAGAATATCGGACTTAGAAGACAGAGCACAGGAAACTATACAGTCAAACCAAAGACAAGAAGAGGAAATTAGAAATCTAAAAAATATTGTTGGGAATCTACAGGATACTATTAAAAAACCCAACATTCGAGTTCTAGGAGTTCCTGAAGGCATGGAGAGGGAGAAAGGATTAGCATGCCTTTTTAGTGAGATAATAGCAGAAAATTTCCCAGTTTTGGAGAAGGACAGAGACATCCTAGTACAGGAAGCTCATAGAACCCCTAGTAAACATGACCAAAAGAGGTCCTCACCACGACACGTTGTAATTAAACTCACCACAGTGAAACAGAAAGAAAAGATCCTAAAATGCGCAAGAGAGAAACGTCAAATTACACTCAGAGGATCTCCAATTAGACTCACGGCAGACTTCTCATCAGAAACCCTACAAGCTAGAAGGGAATGGCGAGACATAGCCCAGGTACTTAGAGAGAAAAACTGCCAGCCCAGAATATTATATCCTGCCAAGCTCTCACTTGTGAATGAAGGTGAAATAAAGACCTTTCATAACAAACAAAAATTGAAAGAATTTGTTGCCACTCGTCCAGCCCTGCAAAAGATACTTAAAGATGTGTTACACACAGAAACACAGAAACACGGCCATCAACATGAAAGAAGATAAATGAAGGGAACCTCACAGCAAAAGATCACAGGGAATTCAAAGCGTACATTTGGATAAAGAAATTATGGGACATGTACTCTATAGAATACTATACAGCAGTCAAAAACAATGAAATCCGGTCATTTGCAATAAGATGGAGGAATCTGGAAAACATCATTCTGAGTGAATTAAGCCAGTCCCAAAGGGACAAATATCATATGTTCTCCCTGATCGGTGACAACTAATTGAGCACCAAAGGTGAAACCTATTGAAGTGAAATGGACACTATGAGAAACAGTAACTTGATCAGCTCTTGTGCTGACTGTTGTTGTACGATGTAATACTTTATCCATTTTAGTATTTTTTTATTCTAGTACTATTGGTTGAACTCTAATTAACAAACAATTATTCTTAGGTGTTTAAATTTTAACTGAAAAGTGATCCCTGTGAAATATAAGAGTGGGAATAAGAGAGGGAGGAGATGTACAATTTGGGACATGCTCAATCGGAACTGCCCCAAATGATGGAGTTAGAAACAGGCCAGGGAATTCCAATACAATCCCATCAAGGTGGCATGTACCAAGGCCATCTCACTAGTCCAAGTGATCAATTTCAGTTCACAATTGATGACACTGATAGGTCTAAGAGTCAAAGGGATCACACAAACAAGACTAGTGTCTGCTAGTAGTAACTGATAGAATCAAAAAGGGAGAGACTGATCCAACATGGGAAGCGAGATACACATCAGACTCATAGAATGGCAGATGTCCTAAATAGCACTCTGGCCTCAGAATCAGCCCTTAAGGCATTCAGATCTGGCTCAAGAGCCCATGAGAATATTCTAGGCATGGAAAGCCAAGACACTCTGGGGGAAAAAAAAAAGAAGACCTAAATGAAAGATCTCTGTGAGTGAGATCCCAGTGGAACGAATGGGGCCATCAAAGAAGGAGGTACCTTTCTGTGAAGGGAGGGGAGAACCTCCACTTTGACTATGACCCTGTCGGAATAAGATTGAAGTCAGCAAAACCCTAAAGGCTTCCATAGCCTTGGCAACTCATGACTAGAGCCTAGGGAGATTACTGACGCCATAAACAAGAGTGTCAAATTGTTAAATCAACTTCAGGAGTCACTGTGTACTTACGTCTCATGTGGGATCTGTCCTTAATGTGTTGTCCAATGTGAAGTAATGCTATAACTAGCACTGAAACAGTATTTTACACTTTGTGTTTCTGTGTGGGTGCAAACTGATGAAATCTTTACTTAGTATATACTGAATCAATCTTCTGTATATAGATAATTAAAAATGAAAAAAAAATCTTGGTGTTAAATTGGAAATTGCCTAGAAAATTAATCAATTTTTTTAAAAAATATATCATGTAGGATCTCTGTCCTTAATGTGCTATACATTGTGAATTAATACTATAACTGGTACCCCAACAGTATTTTTCACTTTGTGTTGCTATGTGAGGGCAAACTGTTGAAATCTTTACTTAATATATAGTAAACTGATTTTCTGTATATAAAGAGAATTGAAAATGAATCTTGATGTGAATGGAAGGGGAGAGGGAGTGGGAAAGGGGAGGGTAGCGGGTGGGAGGGAAGTTATGGGGGGGAAGCCATTGTAATCTATAAGCTGTATTTTGGAAATTTATATTCTTTAAATAAAAGCGTTATAAAAAAAAAATAGGGCTCACCAAAATAAAACCCCAAATCTGCTGTCAGCCATCAGTCTCTCCAGCATTCTTCTTTGTTTTCCTTGCAGAAATCCAAGGCACACAGAAGCACATCATGGCAACCAAGTTCCACAAGGCAGCTGAAAGCCTTATCCTTCACATGCATCTTCCCCAGGTAGTGTACTCATGTGGTGAAGGCCCAGAGGCTGTCAGGGCGTGAGACCACACCCTAAGCCCCTAAGGCCATTAAGGGCTGGAAGCGGATGGGCGGGTCCTGTAGCAGGTCCAGGGTGTGGCATGCAGGGTGGACTATAAAAGGAGGGGGGAGAGGACCAGCTGGTCCTTGGATGACAGTCTCCGAGACGGAAGCATCTTGCTGCCTCCTGGCAGCGGCTCCTGGAGACATGATGGCTGCTTCACCTCTCAAGCAAGGTGAGTTCCACTTTAATGACTTGCCCAAACTCCAACTTTCACAGTCTAACTCAGATGGGGATGCTACTCATGGTGGTGTTTGTCTCCCAGGGAAATCTGCACCCTCACCTCAGAAAGAGCTCCAGCTGCAAAGTGAGTTGGCTTCGGGGGCGACCAATGTGGCTCCCAGTGGAGGAGCTTCTCTGAGCTGCAGCTGGAAGAGACCTTATGGCATTGGGGCCGGTCTGCAGAATACGGGCAACACCTGCTACCTGAATGCAGCCCTGCAGTGTCTCACGTATACCCCACCCCTCGCCAACTACATGCTGTCCCAGGTGCATTCTCAAAGCTGTCGTCGTTCGGATGGCTGCATTCTGTGTGCCGTGGAAACTCACTTTCTCTGGGCCCTCCACAGTCCTGGCGACGTGATCCAGCCCTGTCAAGTGCTGGCTGCTGGCTTTCACACAAACAGGCAGGAAGACGCCCACGAATTTCTCCTGTTTGCTCTGGATGTCCTGAGGGCGGCAGGTCTGCCTGGGCTCATGGCCGGGGTGGGTCCCCAAGAGGACAACGCTCCATCCCAGCAGATATTTGGAGAACACTTGTCGTCTCTAATCCAATCTCCAGTGACGAACTCAGCAGCTTTTGGTGTCCCACATTGCTGCAGTTGCCCAAGCACTTGGACCACTCCACTGCTTTCCTAGGTGCTACTAGACAGTTGGAGGAGCAGCAACCAGAGCAAGAACCAGCACCCATTTTGGATGTTAGCAACACATGCTGGGGCTTAGAGCACTGTACCAGAGCACAGGCCTCTAGAAAGTATTTTATGTAAAATTGTGTTCCAAATTCCCAGAAAAAAAATGGAGAATAAGGTAATATAATGTAATTCTGTTTTTAGTATGGAAACAATATGATCAGAGTACCAAGAAAATAATCCCAGTGCAGGGTTATTGAGATTGCATTGGATGTACTACATTATGAATTTTGTTTACTTGTCATTCTGATTGTGAGTGCGAAAGGCTAATTAGATAATAAATACAGTATCCTCCCCTTAGGATTTTGATCCTGCATGTTATCACTTTTTGTGTTTTTTTCTACTATTACTTAATATATTCATAGACCATCCATATACTACTTTTCCTTCCCCTGGAAGTCTGTCATTTTTATAATTTCCATAATATAAACATGGGTCCTCTAAGATATGAGCTTCTGTAAAAATGTGAACAAGAGGCCGACACTGTGGTATGGTGGGTAAAGCTGCCACCTGGGGCACCCGCACCCCACATGGGTAACAGTTGGGTTCAAGCTGCTCGACTTCCCATCCAGCTCCATGCTAATGTACCTGGGAAAGGAGTGAAGGTGGCCCTAGTGCTTGGGCCCCTGCATGTGTGTGGGAGACCCAGAAGAAGCTCCTGGCTCTCAGCTTGGATCAGCCCTAGCTCTGCTTGCTGTAGCCATTTCGGGAGTGAACTAAAGGTGGAAGACCTTTCTCTCTGTCTCTCCCTCTGTCTGTAACTCCATTTCTCAAATAAAATCATTTTAAAATATTAACAATTCTGATAATCCTGCCATTTACTTGCTCTCAGTAAAATCTTAATGTTTAATAAATTATGAATTTCAAAGGAGTAAATTATATCTTCATTTACTCGATGGAGTTTCCTCTCTGTTATTTTTATGTAATTAATAAAGTGGCCAACATCCATTACCCTCATATGCTTCCTCACTTCTTTAACTGTATTTAAAAAGTGTAATTTGTTGCTGGCTGGAAGCTTTCATGTGAGGCTGAATTCAGAGTTCTTCTATTTTCTATTTTGTGTGTGTGCCCGTGTGTATGTAAATAACAGCTGTGGATGCCTCTGTATTCTGTTCAGTGTGCAGAGTGATTCCAGTTCCAGTTTCTCTTTCATAGTATTTGGCTTGCATCTTGTGTGACATGACTTTTGAGAGGAAATTCTTAACATGGAATTCCTCAAGCTCTTTCTCATCTACATGAGTTTTCTGATGCATAATGAGCTGTGATTTCCAACAAAAGGCTTTACCACATTCAGTGCATTTACAGGGTTTCTCTCCTGTGTGTGTTCTCTGGTGTGCACTAAGGATTGATTTCTGAGAAAAGAATTTTCCACATTCATTACCTCCACAGGGTTTCTCTCCTGAATGAGTTCTCTGATGTACACTGAGCTGACATTTCCTAATGAAGGCTTTTTGGCACTCACTGCATTCATGGGGTTTCTCCCTCATGTGTGTCCTCTGGTTACAAGGAGCTGTAATTTCCCACTGAATGGCTTCTCACAGTGACTGCAATTATAAGGGTTTTCCCCTGTATGAGTTTTGCTCATGGACAATGAGTAGTGACTTCCAAATGAAGGTTTTCCCACACTGATTGCATTCATGCAGTTTCTCCCCTGATTGTGTTCGCATGTGTAGGACTTGCTGCTAAAGGCTTTTCCACATTCACTGCACCCAAAAGGTTTTCCTCCTGCATGAGTTTGCTGATGTGAAGTGATCTGGTCTTTCCTATTAAAGGCTTTCCCACATCCATTTTTTTTCACAGGGATTCTCTCCTGTGTGAATTCTCTGATGCATGATGAGTTGTGAATTGAAACTGAAGGACTTCCCACATTCACGGCATGCGTGTGCTTTCTCTCCTGTATGCATTCTCTTCCATATGATGAGGTATGACTTGCTCCTGAAGGCCGTTCCACATTCACTGCATTCATATGGTTTCACCCCCATGTGGCTTCTCTGATGTACGATGAGCTGTGACTTTCAACTAAAGGCTTTTCCACACAGACTGCATCCACAGGGCTTTACTCCAGTGTGAGCTCCCTGATGCACGATGAGCTGTGACTTGAATGTAAACGCATTTCCACACTGAATACAACCATATGGTTTCTCCATTGTATGAGTTCTTTGGTGTACAATAAGGTTTGACTTGGTGTTAAAGGCTTTCTGACATTCACTACACCCATAGGGTTTCTCTCCTGTGTGAGTTCTCTGATGTACAGCAAGCTGTGATTTCAAACCAAAAGTTTTCCCACAGTCACTACATTCGTAAGGCCTTACCCCTGAATGAGTTCTCTGATGTGAGATGAGCTGGTATTTACGTCTGAACACTTTCCCACATTCATGGCATTCATAGTGGTTCTTTCCTGTCTGAATCCTCTGATGCATAAGGAGTTGTGAATTAAAACTGAAGACTTTCCCACAATCACTGCATTCATGAAGTTTCTCTCCTGTATGAGTCTTCCTATGTATAACGATGTATGACTTTCTCCTAAAGGCTTTGCTACACTCATTGCACACAGAGGGTTTCACCCTGTGTGACTTCTCTGATGTGCAATGAGCTGTGACTTCAAAAAGAGTGCTTTCCCCCACTGAAGACACTCTTGGGCTTTACTCCTGTATGAACACTCTGATGTACAATAAACTGTCATTTCAAATCAAAATCTTTTACACATTCATCACACCCATAGGGTTTCTGTCCCAGATGAGTTCTCTGGTGTGAAAGGAGCTGATCATGCCTACTGAAAACTTTCCCACATGCACAGCATTCATAGGGATTCTCCTGTGTGTGAGCTTGCTGATGCACCAGAAGGTGTGACTTGCTGCCAAATGCTTTCTTGTGGTAACTGCATTCAAAGAGCTTTTCTCCCCTAAACATGTGTTGGCATGTAAGTTGTGACTTCTTATTGACAGTTCTCCCAGATCCATTACTTCCACAGTATTCTATTCCAATAAAAGTTTGCTCTTATTTAGAATGGAAGAATGATTGTCCATGTACATGAAACCCATTAGGATTCTTCCCATCATAATTACTAGTGAAATCTATATTATCTTTCAAACTCTTATTATGAAGCCCCCTTTTATGAGGATTTTTGTCTTGAAGAGAATGCAATCTGCACTAAAACATAGTTTGCCAAATGCAGTACATTCAAGACTTTTTGCCATACTTCCCAGTTTGTCTTGAATTTGCAAATGTTCATCAATTTCCCAGGCTTTGTCCAGACAGAGGCCATCTGGACCCTCAAGGATGTCGTTTGCACCTGGCAGCCCATGGTGGCACCCCTTCCCACAGCTCAGACCCCTTTCCTGCAGCGGCCTCAGAGGTCCTAGGTTCTGACGCCCAACAGCTGCGTACTCCTGAGGCAGGAGGCAGGGGCACATCAGCTCTGTGCACTCTAGCAGTGGAAGGCTCCTGGGATCCTGCAACAGGGACCAAGCCCATACTGTGCCTCTGCCACTGCCTCATGGATCCACCACCAGGCTGGCTTGGTCCTCCCTGTGAATTCCGCGATGCTCACCTGGGTCCTTTGGCCAAGGCCTGTGGAGTGGGTGAGGTAAAACCCTGCAGACTGGGGTGACTGGGTGACCCAAACATGGAGCTGACGACCCAGCAAGCCCAACCTCTCTCCATCTGTGCTGAGCAATCTTCTTTGTTTCCATTTCAGAAATCAAAGCACATATCAACACATCATGGAGGGGCTGGCACTGTGGCATAGCAGGTAAAGCTGCCACCTGCAGTGCTGGCATCCCATATGGGCACTGGTTCAAGTCCCAGCTACTTGACTTCAGATCCAGTTCTCTGCTATGTCCTGGGAAAGCAGTACAAGATGGCTTACAACCTTGGTCCTCTGTACCCACATGGGAGACCTGGAAGAAGCTCCTAGCTCAAGGATGTGGATAGGCACAGCTCACCTGTTGTGGTAATTTTGGGAGTGAACCAGTGGAAGGATGACCTCTCTCTCTCTCTCTCTTCCTCTCCTTCTCTCATTCTCCCTCTTCCTCAACATCTCCATCTATGTAAATCCACCTTTCCAATTAATAAATAAATCATAAAAATCATATAATGAGGAGAAACATGATTGTGCTATCAGATTTTTCACTTACAGGTGATTTCAGAGTAGGGAAAATTTAGTTTCAGTCTACATGCAGGACTTACCATACATTCATATGCATGATATATTCTTATTTGTACATTATAAGACATACATCTTATTGCAGTGGACTTGGTCTTTGCATGAGATCCTGTAGTTCATAAAGATTTAATGATCATCTGCATTTGTTGTTCAGCTAACTGTATTTTGGGACACTGGTTATTTTTTTAGTCTGCAGCTGCTAAGCAGTGCTCAGTCCTGTGAGGGGTACTTGATTCTGGACATGTTTGAGAAATCACTATGCTGAATATCCTCTAGAATATGCATATTTCAGCAATTCTATGTCCACATGTATTGTTAAAACTTCTTTCAGTGTCAATAAAATATCTGAATATGGCATTTCATGTTCAGTATTCACTTCTTAACAATGTAAAGCATTTTATAATTGTTTGTATCCAATACACTTTATTAGAAGAGTAAAGAAGTCATTGGCCATATCTCTCTCTTATTAGAAACAGACACTTGAGGGTGGGCATTAGGCCTAAAATTAAGTGAAAGAGTTAAGATGCTCACATCATATATTAAGTGCTACCAATGTCTTAACACTGACTTCAGCTTTCTGCTAATTCTAACCCATGGAAACTTCCCCAATGACTCAAGTAATCAGCTTCCCAGCATCTATGTAGGAGACCTTGTTGAGATCACATCCCACGGAATTTATGAAGTGAGCAAGAGGACATGAGATCTCTGTCTTTTGTCTGCCTACTCTGTGACTTACAAAGGCATACATTAAAATATAGAAAATGAAATACAGACTCTCAAGCAAAATGCCAGCTCAATGCAATAAGATCTGTGCAATAAAATTGTACCCACGTGAATCAGATGCAAATGAAAGTTTCATAACTATTGCATGTAGACTGATACGTAATTTTTATCATAGTGGAGTCACCCTTGTGTAGAAAGATCTTATGGGCAGAATCAAATTTATTCTCATTGTCCTCTTTAAAACTCTCTCCTTGTAATTCTAGTAGGCACCAAAAATTGAGAATCACTCATTTAGCTGGAAAAGGATAGTTCTCATGTGCTATTTACATTTCAAAACTTTGCATAAACTGTTAGGAACAACAAAAAAAGTGTGTCTTGGCTGGTGCCATTGCTCAACAGGCTAATCCTCTGCCTTGCAGTGCCGGCACACCAGGTGCTAGTCCCGGTCAAGGCACCGGATTCTGTCCCAGTTGCCCCTCTTCCAGGCCAGCTCTCTGCTGTGGCCCAGGAGTGCAGTGGAGGATGGCCCAAGTGCTTGGGCCCTGCACCCCATGGGAGACCAGGATAAGCACCTGGCTCCTGCCTTTGGATCAGCACAGTGAGACGGCCACAGCACGCTGGCCGCAGTGGACATTGGAGGGTAAACCAACCACAAAGGTAGACCTTTCTCTCTCTCTCTCTCTCTCTCACTGTCCACTCTGCCTGTAAAAAAATAAAAAAAAAAAACACAGTGTGTCTGAGTGGCTTATGAGGGCCATATGCCAGTGGACGTCCACCCAAAGCACAATGTGGTGTTCTTCTCCCTTCTTCACCTTTCATTCCTGCATTGCTGTGACTCACCATTTCCTCTTTGACTTTGTGGAAGAATTGATCTGCAAGTAGGGACTGGAACTGGAAGCTGGGTGCAGTGCTCACAGGGGTGAAAGTGCATGTTGTGCAGTGCCAGGCTGTGGTTCTTACTTTTCAGTTTCCAACATAAACAACCTGTTGTTCCTGTGACTTCCATAAGTGTTCCTGATCTGGCCACCACCCAGACTTACTCCAGCTAATATCATGAGGTGGAAATATGTTTGCTGGATGTGGGGGTCACAATGGACATTGAGTTCAGCTGTTGGCACTAAGCTGGGAAAGGAGTATGTCCCTGTTCCTAGTAAGAGGCCTGAGCACTCTAGCTTTCTTAAACCTTGAAGTACCTGGAAACTTTAACTCAATGTGGAATCGGCTCAGCTCCACTCTACAAGCAATCAGCCTGTGGGACTGAAAGGAATAGATGGAATATAGATCTTTGTAAAACTCTCCAATGGGAAGAGGAGGTAGATCCTGGGATCATGGGCATGAAGCAGGGTAGTGTGGGAAGTATTACTATGTTCCTAAATCTGTGTTATGGAATACATGAAAGCTGTGTACCTTAAATAAAATTTTAAAAAGATTTGAATGAAATAAATGTGTGTGGTTTCCAATGGACCTTTCTTGTGTCACCCTAATTTTCCAGACAATTCAACAAAGAAACATACAAGAAAGGGCTTTCTAGTTTTGTTGTAGCCATCAGTGCGTCTGGAGTCCTCAAGACAAAGTAAATGGAGAGGGTGGAGGGCGAGGGTGGGTGAGGAATGACCCTGTGTTGGAGCGAAGTCATTCCAGAGGACCTGGAATTCTGCATTTTGTGTGAATTTGCACGCTTACTTCATTGCAGGGAGCACTTCCCCACCAGAGAGCTGTCCTAATCCCTGAAATCTGCAGGGTGATATCTGACATCCTGCAGCAGCACCTAGGAAATTCACCTGTGCCCTACAAGTTCAGCCTCCCAGCATCAGATGACCATAGCTGCCGTTGTGCATATCAATATCAGGCATAGTTTTACTCTCCTTCCTGATGTATATTTGTCTTAAGTCAATGTCTTTCTCCCTATTGTCTACAGACAATAAATCTCTGTGAAATGAGTGCCATGTGTTGATGTGGAGAATTTTTAAGTAGTTTTTCGATAAGGAGAGCAAAAAAAACACTCACAAAAGGTAAGTGATTGATAAACTCCTCATATGAGTGAACATGGTCAATATGGTGATTTTTGAGTTTTATTAATCTCAACACAATTCAATTATTTTTAATATTTTTTGTATCAGGAAGTTACTTTATAAAGAAAGAAAATAGTATTTCCTTTTAAAGGTTTATTTTATTTATTTCAAACATCCTGTATGTCTGTGAAAGAGAGGGAGAGAGATTCTCCATCCTTTGGTTCACTCCCCAAGCAGAAACAATGGTCAGAGCTAAGCAGATCTGAAGGTAGGAGCCAGGAACTTCTTCTGGGTCTCCCATTGGGTTGTAGGAGCCTAAGCACTTGGGCCATCTTCCACTGCTTTTCCAGGCACATTAGCAACAAGCTGGATCAGAATTGGATTAGCTAGGAGTTGAATGGCACCTATAGGGAATGCCGGTGCTGCAGGCCAGAGCTTTAACCCACGCTGCCACAGCAACAGCCCTGAGAAATTCATCTATCAGTAGCTTTGTCCTTGTGTTTCTGAATTGCTCTGAAGGTTATCTTTTCCTTTGCAAAACAAATACTTGATATTGAGGTTCACATGAGGTTTCATTCCAGACAGGAGGAGCACAGCTGGAGTGCAGGTGGGATTTTTTTCACAATTTTATTTTGCAAATGTAATTCAAGATTAAAAAGTGCAGGGTGAGTGATATGCCGGAATAAGGTTTTAGTTGTTGGGGCAAGGATTCTCTCAATCATTTTTTATTGCACAGGAGGACAAAATGTATCCTTATGGATAGTAATTATTACCTGAATTTCCAGATTCTAAAGAAAGTATAGTTAGCATACTGCTTCGTACATTGTAGTGAGTAGTGAGAATTAACTTGTTTTCTCATGGTCATTTAACATTTAAATATGAAGTGTGGTAAAAAAAAATTCTTACAATATCTATGTTATTTAATAATTAGACACAGTTTTAAAAATTTTCACATTAAATAGGTATTTCTTTAAATTTCACTATCCCATAAACTTCTTCTTTTTTTTGACAGGCAGAGTGGACAGTGAGAGAGAGACAGAGAGAAAGGTCTTCCTTTGCGGTTGGTTCACCCTCCAATGTCCACCGCGGCCGGCACGCTGCAGCTGTCTTACTGCACTGATCCGAAGGCAGGAGCCAGGTGCTTATCCTGGTCTCCCATGGGGTGCAGGGCCCAAGCACTTGGGCCATCCTCCACTGCACTCCTGGGCCACAGCAGAGAGCTGGACTGGAAGAGGGGCAACCGGGACAGAATCCGGTGCCTTGACTGGGACTAGAACCTGGTGTGCTGGCGCCCCAAGGCAGAGGATTTGCCTATTGAGCAGCAGTGCTGGCAATTATCCCATAAACTTCTAGAAATACCTCCATGCTTCGTGTTTTCAGGCCTAGGGTATGTTCACTAACAAAAAAACCAATAAGTTAAATAATTTAGTGTGAAGGCGGAGTACCTTCCAAAAAGTTAGGAAAAAACAATTGTTGTTCAAGCCTTCATAGCTGAAAAGTGTCTCTTCTTATGTCAAATGTTAAAACGTAAATTTTGAGGTGGAGTGAACCTAATGACATTTCAGAATAACATCTACCATCCCATTGGTCTTGATAATTTTCTGAGTAAAAGTGAATGGTATACTTTTTGTTGATTCAGTGAACCATGATGTAACAACACAAAATCTGCAGAACTAGTCACATAGTGGTGCAATCCAAATTGACCATTTATGTAATTCACATGTAGTGATATGTTTTTAACACCATCTAATCACAACAGAGAATTGAGGAATGTCTGGGAATGAAAGTACACTTTCTGATAACCTGGTTGTGGGATTATTGCAATGCCACCAGGGAAGGATAGTTCACAAGGGATTTCTGTTCACTTATAGTTTCAAAATTTATTTCTCAGAATGAAAAATGACTCAGGAAGTACAAAATGAACATCTGAGGAAAACTGACCTCCAAAGCTCCCAATTGGACAGGTGGATGACAGATCACTACCCACTGTTTCAGATCCACAGGATCCATAATTCTGGAACATGAGAAAGCCACAGAGGGGGACAGCTGGTCTGAGATTACCCCACCAGAGGAGGACAATCCCAGGTTCAGTATAATTAGGGCAATGGTGGGAATCAGGGATCCTTCTTTGAACACAGAGACTCAACAAGGATGTGGAAAATTCTGCCCTAGTAACTTAAGTGTCTATTTGCATCTTGTGCTGTCCAGATTGGAGACATCTTCACTAGATCTCTGGTCCATCCAGACCCCGATGAAAGACGCTTATCTCCCACTGAGGGCCAGCTCTAACCATGCCTTTTGTTGAAACCAGGCTCATCTCCCCCAGTAGAGTTGTTGTGGGGCACACTGATTAAAACACAGTGGGACTTAGAGATCAAACCAGGAGTCTTTATTAGCCAGCTGGCGATTACCTTCCTCGAAGAGCAAGTCTGGAGAATACAGCAGTGAGGTGCAGTACAGGTGGGTTTTCACAGGCAGAACCACATTCTGTTATCAGCAGTTAATTCTGAGGGCATGGTGAGGAAGCGGGAAGCAGTTAGCCAATCTGTAATCAACACCTATTCCTGCCTCACGTCCGTGGCTGGTACCAGGTGTCCTGCATCTCATGTCCTCCAGCACCTATGGGTTCCTTAATATTCAAGCAACACAACCCATAAACCTTCACATTACTTTCACTGACTTGAGGTTTTACATTTTTAGAGCAACCCACCTTGTCACATTGCACACTCATTTTACTTGGAATAAAATCCTTGACTCTTCTTTTGCACTTGGAATACCCTAACTAGCAGGAAAGTGCCCTTACCTTGTTGATGGGCTTGTAAATGTACACCCATAGCAGAGGGGTTCTGGGCTTACAATTAGGGGTCTATGAACCCATTCCCAAGGTGGCAAGGTTGTGGTGGTGGTAGGATTTTCTGGGGTGCTTACTGCCAAGATGGTGGTTACTGGTAGTGGTCCTGGTTATGGAGGTCTTAGCAATGGCAACTGAGGTATCACATCCCTCACTGGATTAAGCAGGGATTTGGGCCACATCCTCTGTATTGTGAATTCGAACCCAGAGTTGTACAGGAAGACATATAGTCTCATGCCCTGGTGCATCTGGTCTGTCAACCTTGGCGTGGCTGTGTTATTATGAAGGCATTACAAGTGGGAAGAATGCAACAGCTTTTCACGTAACCTCTATGGTTAAGGCTAATATGGTGGCCCCTGCCCCATTATCCATCCAGTCCACTGTGGTTTCACAACCCCACGCAACACAATGGAAATACCCATCTTCCTTACTATTGTGGCTTCCCAGAGTTGGAGGTGCCTAAAACTGGGTTCTTGACAGAGTCTACTCTGAATATATTTTCACTGCAATTATAGCATGTTGTCGTGTCTGCATTATGCTCATAACAAAGTATTTCCTGCCAATTTACATGAATCAATGTAGAAAGTGGGGTTTCACTCGGAATAGTTAGTTGCAATAAAATTACCATCAAATGTTCTCTTTAATCCCCAAGTGTGGTGAAGTGAGTCCACACCCTCCCCTGTTGTTAGCATTTTATAAAGCACAAGAAAGTCTTATCTTCAGCAGGTCTCCTGAAGGGCTGGTGGCCCATGATTCCAGTGCTTCAGATGTGGGCCTTTTTAGCTGAGTGTAGTGGATCCAACTGTGTCTTCCCACTACCTTAACTGCTGATGCCATGCTCAGGATTACAGTCAAAGTTCCAGTTCAGCGTCTCAAGGGTAGAGGAGTTTTATTTATCCACACTAGTTCCCTGCATTGAATGTTGCTGACATCAACACTAGAGGTCGACTGGGGGAGATCTGGTCACATAGCTTTTACCAAGGCATGGGCTAATTGGAGGACTGTCTGCGGAGCCTAGAAGTACTTAGGATGGTATCTTTATCCAGTTCTGCCAGCTGTCTCTCCCTTGGTTTGGGGAACAGGGTGGCAGCCTTACGAACATTCCACACTCCAGATTCAGGGATCTGAACCCAACTATCTTTCATTCAGCTGAGGGAAACGGAGGCCACCTCCTGTCCCTTGGAACACTGCTTGCCCATCTCTCAGGATCAACTGACCCATGGTAGACCTTTCCCATAAGGAATAAACCATGACGTTAATACGGCAAAGGGAAGGAGGCTCACCCAATTCTCACCAGTTTCTAGCTTGCTAAACCGTGATTAAGTTTTCTAATTGAGAGGCAAACAGAAACTGACAGAAGGGGCCTGATAATAATCAGGTGGGCTAAAGGCCTTGCCAGTTATAAGGCCCAGATCTGCCTAACTCTTCACATGAGGTACATCCTAAGGGAGGTGTGAACCTCATTAGGGAACATGCGCTGTTGACTTCCATTATTTAGCTGGCCTGGGAGAAGTGCAGCCCATGTAAAGGTAGGTGGCATCTCTAACAGAAAATCTAGAGTTCTGACATTATTTCTGTTAACCCTACTTGGCTGTCCCCTCAGCAGCATTGCCTAATAGGGAAGCTGGGTTGATTGAAGGGCTCTGCAGCTTAGAGCCAACAAACAAGGGCTGAGGCTCTGGTCTGTAATCCTTCAGCTCCCGGGCAGTTCCATTTCCAGTGACCCAACTCTTGGCTGGCAGAGCTGCCAGGGCTCTTCATGAGCTGATGTCTGCTGAAGCTCTGGCTTTCCACATTGAAAGTTACTGCAGTGGACTGGCCTGTTGGGTCTCTCTGATGGCAGATCACTGTGCAAAGCAGCCTTTAATTGGCCTGCTGCCTATCTTTACATTGCTTCGGTTAACTAGCTTTCCTTTCCTCCTGGTTTTGGTTAAAGCAGACCAGAGGAAACCTTTAGGAGGATGCAAGTCAAGGGAGTTCTCAACTCCCATCTCTAATCTTTGGTAGCCTAAGCTCAAAGTCTTTAGTCACAGGCATGTTCTGATAGTGGTTTTTCTGCGAGGAAAAACTTTGTTACCCTGTGGTTGGTCTGAAAGGGGAGTTTTGCCTGTTTATTGTGCCCATGGTGAAGAAAATGTAGTCATGAAATCAAAATTTAAGCTCTACCTTTGGCTATGCTATTACATAAAATGTTAGCCCTCTGTTTTATAAGATCTAAGTATTAAAATGTGCATCTTGGAGAGTCCTTAGGGTGGAGTTAGTTTCCCATCTTGAAGAGAATAGAGAAATGAGGGAAAAAGTCGATTGACAATACAATACCATAGGAAAACTTAGCAATTTCAAAAATTAATCAAATATTTACCAGAAGGTCCAATGACTTATGTTAATTTAGACAAGAGAACCTCTGATTCAAAACATCTCTTACATGTCTAACACGGTGTAGCTGGTTTAATCAGCAAACTAAACACAAAGAGAAAAACATTTTGTTTCTTTCTACCAACAAATTGCAAACATCTGATGGAGAAATTTTCTAGAATCATAACATATCTTTAATATATGCCAATTAAGCAGAATCTTTAACATACCAGATAGCAGAAGAAAGCAGTTTGTCTAATAGCTTCCTGAAATCTTTAACCATTTTTTAACTTCCCAATTGATTCAAATTTCTTTCTGCTCTTAGTAAACTTGATTAAACATACTTTCTCTCAGCTGGAACCTCTTGTGCATTACTGGCCTCATCTACTGACAGAGGCATCCCAAAGTACTGAATACAACAGTGTTCATGGGAAAAATCCTTCAGAACCTTTAGGAGCACAGGTAAACACAGACCCAATGATGTTTAGTTTTATGAGCAGTAAATCTGATATAAAAACTGTGGGTGACAAATACTTTATTTTTTGACAGGCGGAATTAGACAGTGAGAGACAGAGAGATAAAGGTCTTCCTTCCATTGGTTTACCCTGCAAATGTATGCTACACCTGGTGCTTCCTCCTGGTCTCCAATGTGGGTGCAGGGCCCAAGGACCTGGGCCATCCTCCACTTCTCTCCTGGGCCACAGCAGATTGATGGACTGGAAGAGGAGCAACTGGGACAAAATCCAGTGCCCTGACTGGGACTAGAACCAGGGGTGCCGGCACCACAGGTGGAGTAGCCAAGTAAATCGCGGCACCGACCACCCAATAAATTAAATGACCCATTTAAAATTATAAACTTTTTAGCAAAAAGGGGCACTTTATGCTTCATGCAGTATCTTCTAAATAACCTGTATGATTTTACAAAATATTTACCCTTTAGGAGGACACAGAACCAACTTTAGTTATCAAAGTCCAAAGAGCTTGGATCTTTGATTTTATTGAAAGTCTGTCAGGGATGCCAAGAAAGCTTACAATATAGTGTTAAAAGATGATTACTCAGATACTTTAGAATGAATGTATATTCAAACCTTGAAGGCCAATCCACAAAACAGAAGAAATCAAATGTATTTCTCCTCAGAGGTGAGGTACCAGATGATTCCTTCAGGTTAAATTTGGAGACTCTGAAAACTGTTGAAAAGCCAGATGTCAGCTTGGGGCTGAAGAACAACTCTCGGTGGCTGCCCCCTGAGCCTTCCTCTTGGCCCAGAACATGGTGTAGGAGTTAATCCACCCCTACCAAGAGAGACAGGAAAACAAATCTCGCTGGGGCCTCTAACTGTTGAGGGGTGCACCGATTAAAACACAGTGAGACTTGGAGATCAAATCAGGAGTCTTCATTAGCCAGCTGGCAACTGCCTTTCTCACAGAGCAAGTCTGGAGAAGACAGCAGTGAGTTGTAGAAGCAGGTGGGTTTTTAAAGGCAAAACCATATTCTGTTATTAGCAGTTAGTCGTGTAGAAATGGTGAGCAAGAGGGAAGCCATTAGCCAATCACTACCAGTACCAATTCCTGCCTGATATCCATGTCTGTCACCAGGTGTCCAGCATCTGATGTGCCCAGGACCACTTAGGCAGACAGTGTCAGAGAAGGAGAGAGACAAAGGAAAGTCATGTGGAGGGATGTATTCCATTCTGGGCATGGAAACCTAGAAAGGCGGTGATTCTCCAGCTGCAAGCAATTACTGACAACCTACAGAGAAATGGAAAGAGTACCACTTCCTCCAGGTGACCACACTGGAGCTCAGAATACTCCTAAAGAATCCCTAAGCAGGAGGGCCAGGGTGCATCTTGCAATTTGACCACTGAGAGACAGAGAAGCGATAGAAACAAGAAAGTACAGAGTGGGAAATGTGAAGGGTGATCTGAGTTTAGGTGATATCCTTGACTTGAGGATAACTTCAGAATAACTGAAGTCCACATCATTATTAAAAGTGATTCGTGGCTGTATTGGACAGGAAATCAACAGTATAAAAATGTGAGTGTTTTTTTTTTTCTGTAGGAAGGAAGAGCTGTAAAGGAAGGCCTTCCTAGGAAACCCCAAAGGAAGGAGCAGCCTGGCTGGAAGGATGAGACTGAGTTGTGATTCTCCGAGGGTGAGTTACCTCTGGTCCATGCTCTCTTTCTCTAAGGATAGCAATGATTTTCCACCACTTCCTCAACTGCCTCTCAGATTCCCATTATAAATTTTTATAATGATCTATTATTTTTGGTTTGCTTAGTGATAATAGTCAACTCTACTCTAAGTAACATGTTCAGCAAATATATGAGGAAAAATAAAACAAAGCAAAATAGAACTAAACAAAGGACAGTTACTCAATGAAAGAGACAAGGGCTAGAAAAATCATCTATTCTCCAAATGTCTATTTCACTTCAATACATTACATTTCAGATATTCTATTAATTGTATCAGATCATGGAAAATATAAGATATTGACTTTTGGGGACTGACTTATTTCACTAAGTCGAATAGTTTAAGATGTGATCGTCTGTTGCAAAAAACAGGATTTCATTTTGTGTGGTTTTTTTTTCGTTTTTTTAAAGCTGAGTAGTACTTCATAGTGAATATGTTCTATAATTTTTTTCCTGTCAATTGTTGATGCATATCTGTGTTCATTTCATATCATAGTTATTGTGAATTGTGTTGCAATGAACATGGAGGTACAGATAACTCTATCACATACTGATTTCTTTGGGTTTGGGTAAATTCCCAGGAGTGGGATGGCTGGATCATATGGTAGGTCTTTATTCAGATTTCTGAGGTATCTCCATACTGTCTTCCACAGTGGTTGCACCTGTTTACCTTGCCATCAGCAGAGGCCAGAGTACCTTTTCCACTACACCCTTGCTACCAATTGTTTCTTGATTTCTCTATGTGAACCATTCTGCCTGGAGTGAGGTGAAACCTCCTCCTTTTTTAATGTCTTCTATTTCTTTCTTTAGTACTTTGTAACTTTCATTGTAGAGATTTTTTACATCCTTGGTTAAATGTATTGCAAGGTATTGGGTTCTTTTTGGAGCTATTGTGAATGGTACTGATCTTCCGAGTTCTTTCTCAGCTATGGCATTGTCAGTGTATACAAATGTTATTGATTTTTCTGTGCTGATTTTAAATCCTGCCACTTGATCAAAGACGTTTATGAATCCCAATAGTCTCTCAGCAGAGTCTTTACATCCTTTATTTGGGTCATCACTTCTGCAAATAAGGAAAGTTTCACTTCCTCTTTTCTGATTTGCATCCCTTTGGTTTCTTTTTCTTGCCAAAGGGCTGTAGCTAAAACTTCCAGGTCTATATTAAATGGTAATGGTGAGAATGAGGAACCTTGTCTGTTTCTGGATCTTAGAGGGTATTGCCAGCTTTTCCCTGCTCAGTAGCATACTTGCCATGGGTTTGTCATATTGCCTTCATTGTGTTGAGAAATGTTCCTTCTATACCCAGTTTCCTTAAGGTTTTCATCATGAAAGTATGTTGTATTTTATCAAATGCTTTCTCTGCATCTATTGAAATAATCACATGCTTTTGTTCTTCAGTTTTTTTAAAGGTTAAGATTTATTTGAAAGGCAGTGATATAGCGGCAGAGGCAGAGAGAGGCTGCAACAACAGGAGCTTCACAGATCTGAAGCCACAAGCCATGTGTTTCTTCTCATTCCTCAACTTTTGTGCAATGGCCCAAGGACTTGGGTTATCTTCTATTGTTTTCCAAAGACATAGCAGAGAGCTAGATTAGAAGTGGAGCAGGTACTTGAACTGGAGCACCTGTAGGATGCTGATGCTGTAGGTGGCAGCTTTACTTAGTACTCCACAAGGCTGGCCCTCTTCAGTTTGTTAATGTTGTGTATCAGATTAATTGATTTGCAAATATCCGTGCATACCATAAATCCAACTTGGTCAGAGTGAATGAGCTTTCTGATGTGCTGTTGGATTTGATTAGCTCATATATTTTGAGGAGTTTTGCATCTACATTCATCAAGCATATTGGTCTACACTTCTTCTCTGTTGCATCTTTTCCAGGTTTAAGTATTAAAGTTATGCAGGCTTCATAGAAGGAATATTTGAGGACTCTCTCTTTTTCAATTATTTTGAGTAGCTTGAGAAGCATTGGAAATTGTTTTTTAAATGTCTGTTATATTTCAGCAGTGAAGCCATCTGTTCCTGTGGTTTTCTTTGTTGGGAGGGTCTTTGTTAGTGATTCAAACACTATCTAGGTTATAGGTTTGTTTAAGTTTTCTAAATGCCTTGATTTTGATAGCTCTATGTGTCAAAATCTATTCATGTCTTTTAGTTTTCCTAGGTTGCTGGTATACAGCTCTTTGTAGTAATTTCTAATGATTAATTTTATATTTGTGGTATTTGTTGTTTCATGTCCTTTTCTATATCTGATTTATTCTTTTCCCTTTTTTTGTTAGTTGTGCTAATGGTGTACCAATTTTGTTTATTTTTTCAAAAGACCAGGTTTTCATTTAACGGATATTTTATATATTTTGGTTTCTGTTCTCTAATTTTAATATTTTTATGTCTTATTAGTTTTTTTTTTTGACAAGCAGAGTTAGTGACAGAGAGACAGAGAGAAAGGTCTTCCTTTTATGTTGTTTCACCCCCCCAAATGGCTGCTCTGGCCAGTGTGCTGCACTGATCTGAAGACAGGAGCCAGGTGCTTCCTCCTGGTCTCCCATGTGGGTGCAGGGCCCAAGCACTTGGGCTCTCTTCCACTGCTTCCCTGGCCACAGCAGAGAGCTGGACTGGAAGAGGAGCAATCAGGACAGAATCTGGTGCCCCAACCGAGACTAGAACCCCGGATACCGGTGCCACAGGTGGAGGATTAGCCTAGTGAGCTGCAGCACCGGCCACCTCTTATTAGTTTTGGGTTTGGCTTGTCATTGATATTATAGATCAGGGAGATGCACTAATAGATAACTTGTGTGGTACCTTTCCAGTTTCTTTATGAATGCATTGATTGCTGTGTATTCAGGTTTTTTTAAGAATTATTATTTTTTTAATTTGAAAGAGTTACACAGAGAAGAGGCGGGGGGGAGGGGTCTTCCACATTATGGTTCACTCCTTTTGTCTGCAATGGCCAGGGCTGTGCCGATCTGAAGCCAGGAGCAAGGAGGTCCTTACGGGTCTCCCATATGGGTGCAGGGGCCCAATCTTGGGACATCTTTCACTGCTTTCTCAGTTCATAGCAGAGATCTGGATTGAAAGTGTAGCAGCTGGGTCTTGAAACGGCACCCATACAAGCTGCTGGTGCTTCAGGGCAGGACGTTAACCCTCTACACCACAGCATCAGCCCCTGTACTTTCCAGTTAACACTGCTTTTGCTGTTTTCCTTAGGTTTAGATATGATGTGTTGTCATCTTCATTTTGTTATCTGGCATTTCTGCCATGCATATTCTAGAATCTTTTCTTTATGTTTTCCTGTGGCAAGTTTGATTACAATTTTTCATGGTGAAGATCTTTTCTGGTCATGTTGTTAGGAGTTTTATGTGCTTCTTATACTTGAATTCCATTTTCTCCAAATTGGGGAACTTTTCTGTAATAATTTCCCTAAACAAGCTTTCTATTCCCTTCTCTCTTTCCACTCTTTCAGGAACTCCTA
The DNA here is from genome assembly GCA_949820135.1 of Sylvilagus floridanus. Lineage (NCBI taxonomy): Eukaryota > Metazoa > Chordata > Mammalia > Lagomorpha > Leporidae > Sylvilagus > Sylvilagus floridanus. The sequence goes on along the minus strand of OX463238.1, from coordinate 116,840,049 downwards.
AGATCTATATGTTGAATCATTTGATAGTATCCCATAGATCTCCAACACTGTTTTAGGTTTTCTACTTTCTGCTTGTTATTCTTTTTTTTCTCACTGTAGATTTCTAAATATTTGTCTTCTGGTTCAGATATTCATTCTTCTGCCTCATCAAGCCTGTTGTTAAGGCTTTCCAGTGCATTTTTAATTTGATCTACTGAACCCTTCATTTTTAAAATTTCATTTTGATTTCTCTTCAAATTCTCAATTTCCTGGGAAAAATTTGTGATCATGTCATGTATGGTTGCTTTTGTTCATGGATTTTCTTCTGATTTTGTTTAAAGCAATCCTTTGACTGAATTTCTACATTCCATTCCTGGCATTTCCTCGATCTCCTCATCTTTGCATTCGAATATTTAAATATCATGTACCTCTAGGAGGCTCATGGTGACTTTCTTCTGTTTGTTTCTTGAATTTAAGTTCTCATATTTCAGCGTTTTGGACAAGACTTTTAGTCTTTGCTTCTGTTGGCTTTTATCTTTGGGGCTAAGCTTCTATAGCTTTGTGGAATGTTGGCCCTTTCAGTTAATATCAGGAAGTGTGTGGTGGGTGTGACCTGGGTCCTCTGGTCAACCCTCTAGGGTGGGTTGAGTTTCCAGTGTAACACCAAAGTTGGGCTTGGCAGAACTCAATACCTAGCTACTCCCTACACCTTTTCATGTACCCAGTGAGGCCCCAAGGTCTCAGCATATGACTCCCACAGTCACTGAGTCCAGAGGCTGCTGGTGGTGAAGGCATCATTTGCCCATCTTAGCTGCCCAGACACTTCCCAACTCTGGAGTTAGTGCTGCTGCAGGCTTTTCCCTTCACACAAAGCTCTGGATCACACACACACTGGGAACACTGGCTGATGCCAGTGCTGCTTTCAGGTACCCCATCCCAGTGAGCTGGTATGTGGGCACCTGTAGGCTTGCATACTTTTACCCTGTGTTAAAATGGTGCTCGCCCTCTCTCAGCCAAATCACAGGTTTTGTTTTGAAATTATTGGTTTGAATTGACTGTCCTCCTCCACTTCCACTAAGATCACATGCCTCCCTCTGCCTTCTGCCGCATATCAAAATGCCAATTCCAAATCTCCACACTCAATGGCAACACATCCACACTCATCATGGAGGTTAATGCTGATACCCCTCCTCCTCTGGGGCTTCCCTGGGTGGTTTTCTCTTCAAGTCTCAACCAAGAGTGTGTCTCCTCCACTACTCTCTTCTCTGCTTCTCCCTAGCCCTGTGAGCATTCATCTCATTAACCATCATTTTTTTCATCCAAAGAACTATATTTTTCAGTGTGACACAAAATGATGAGTATGCCTTCAATAAAATGGAAATGAAAATTTGGGGAAAATTGTGCAGTAATTTAAGAATTTGCATCAAAATTTGCTATGTATACATGTTCCATATTTCTTTGAGCTGTTGACATCCCAGGGAATTCAAATTCATTGTTTAATTTGTTTATTCTCATCATCACAGAGGTCACTTGAACATTCATACTTCAAATGCTTGTTTCTCATTATAATGTGACAAAATTTAATGTGTTACTTCTAATTTTGCTTGATTGTTTTCATGTTCACTTTATGGGAATGAAATACTAAAGTTATTATATATGCTTGCTTTTCCTACTGTAACCAGCTATACCTATGCCAGTCTACACAGGCATCCTGACCTCACAAGCCAGTCACCCATACAGAAATCTCTTCACCTCTCATCAAAATATGAGAAATGGGTTATTTCTTGGGTTTTACTCAAAAAATGGTCAGGAAGTAGACAGCGCTGACACCACCCAGCCTTCATTCAAGTGTCATGGCCGGGACTGTATCTTCATTGCGAAGAAGAGAGACTGCAGGCCTGATTTGTTTGCTTTTAAATTTCCCAAGAAGGCCTCCAAAACACATGACCTAGACCAATCCTTAGATTTTCAGATAAGGACCCTCAGCCAAGTAAACAGTTGGAGGCTCTGAGAATGGGTCCACAGTCCAAATTCTAAATCCATAAGCTGTACTTAGGAAATTTATATTAATTAAATAAAAGTTTAAAAAATAAAATTAGGAAAAAAAAGATATAAAACAGTATCATTCTATTGTCAAGAATTTTATTGAGGATTTTGCATCTATGTTCATCAGAAATATTGGTCTGTAATTTTCTTTCAATGCTGCATCTTTCTCTGGCTTAGGAATTAGGAATTAAGGTGATTCTGGCATCATAGAAAGAATTTAGGATGATTCCATCTTTTTCAATTGTTATGAATAGTTTGAGAAGGATTGGAGTTAGTTCTTCTTTAAATGTCTGGTAGAATTCAGCAGTGAATCCATCTGGCCCTGGGCTTTTCTTTGTTGGGAGGGCATTTATTACTGTTTCAATTTCTGTCTCAGTTATGGGTCTATTTAGGTTTTCTATGTCTTCCTGGTTCAATTTAAGTAGATTCATGTGTCCAGGAATCTGTCCATTTCTGATAGATTTCCCTGTTTGCTGACATACAACTCTTTGTAGTAATTTCTGATGATTCTTCTGATTTCTGTGGTGTCTGTTGTTACGTTTCCTTTTTCATCTCTGATTTTATTAATTTGGGTCTTTTCTCTTCTTTTTTTAGTTAGTTGGGCCAATGGGATGTCGATTTTATACATTTTTTCAAAAAACCAGCTCTTCACTTGGCTGATTTTTTGTAATTTTTTTTGGATTCAATCCTGTTGATTTATTCTCTGATTTTAATTATTTCTCTTCTCCTACTAGCTTTGGTTCTGGTTTGCTGCAGTTTTACTAGATCCTTGTGATGCACTGAAAACTCATTTATTTGGTGCCTTTCCAATTTCTTGATGTAGGCACCTATTGATATAAACTTTCCTCTTAACACTGCTTTTGCTGTATCCCATAAGTTTTGATATGATGTGTTGTTATCCTCATTAACTTCCAGGAAGTTTTTGATTTCTCTTTTGATTTCTTCTATGACCCATTGTTCATTCAGGAGCATGTTGTTCAGTCTCCATGTGTTTGCATATGCTCTAGGGATTACTGAGTTGCTAATTTCCAACTTCATTCCCCTATGGTCTGAGAAGCTGTATGGTATGATTCTAATTCTTTAAAATTTTCTGAGACTTGCTTTATGGCCTAGTATGTGGTCAATCCTAGAGAAGGTTCCATGTACTTCTGAGAGGAATGTAAAATCTTTAGATGTAGAATTGAAAGTTCTGTAGATATCTGTCAGATCCATATGGGCAATAGTGTCCATTAAATCTGCTGGTTCTTTGTTGATTTTCTGTCCGGATGATCTATTTCTGAGAGTGGAGTATTGAAGTGTGCCAGTAGTATTGTATTGGAATCTAAGTCTCCCTTTTAGTCCCTTAGCATATCTTTTAAATAAACCGGTACCCTGTAATTAGGTGCATATACATTGATAACCATTATATCTTCCTGTTCAATTGAACCCTTATTCATTATATAGTGCCCCTCTTTGTCTCTCTTAACAGTTTTTGTGTTAAAGTTTATTTTGTCTGATATTAAGATGGCTATACCTGCTTTGTTTCATTTCTGTTGGCATGGAATATCTTTTTCCAGCCTTTCACTTTCAGTCTGTATGCATCTATGTTGGAAAAATGTGTTTCTTGTAGGCAGCAAATAAATGGGTTTTGTTCGTTAATCCATTCAGCCAGTCTGTGCCTTTTAACTTTAGAGTTCAGTCCATTAACGTTCAATGTGACTATTCATACATAGTGACTTTGCCCTGCCATTTTCCCAAAGATATTTTCTAATATATGCTTTGAGCTTCCTATGATCTTTTACTGGTGGGTTTTCTTCCTTTACCTTCTTTCATACTGATGGCCATGTTTCTGTTTCTGAGTGTAACACATCATTAAGCATCTTTTGCAGGGCTGGACCAGTGGCAACAAATTCTTCGAATTTCTGTTTGCTATGAAAGTTCTTTATTTCACCTTCATTCACAAATGAGAGCTTTGCAGGATATAATATTCTGGGCAGGCAGTATTTCTCTTTTAGCACATCGGCTATGTCTCGCCATTCCCTCCTAGCCTGTAGGGTTTCTGATGATAAGTCTGCTGTGAATCTAATTGGAGATTCTCTGAGAGTAATCTGACATTTCTCTCTTGCACATTTTAGGATCTTTTCTTTGTGTTTCATTGTGGTGAGTTTGATTATGTGTCATGGGGAGGATCTCTTTTGGTCATGTTTAATAGGGGTTCTATGAGCTTCCTGTACTAGGATTTCTCTGTCCTTCTCCAAACCCGGAAAGTTCTCTGCTAGTATCTTATTAAAAAGGCCTTCTAATACTTTCTCTCTCTCCATGCCTTCAGGAATTCCTAGAACTCAAATGTTGGGGTTTTAATAGTATCCTGTAGATTCCCAACAATATTTTTTAGATTTCTAATTTCCTCTTCTTTCCTTTGATTTGACTGTATGCTTTCCTGTGCTCTGTCTTCTAAGTCCAATATTCTCTCTTCTATGATACACCACATTAACAGACTGCAGAAGAAAAACCATATGATTATCTCACTAGACACAGAGAAAGCATTTGATAAAATTCAACACCCTTTCATGATGAAAATACTAAGCAAATTTGGTATAGAAGGAACATTCCTCAACATAATCAAAGCAATTTATGAAAAACCCATGGCCAGCATCCTATTGAATGGGGAAAAGCTGGAAGCATTTCCATTCAGATCTGGGACCAGATAGGGATGCCCACTCTCACCACTGATATTCAACATAGTGCTGGAAGTTTTAGCCAGAGCCATCAGGCAAGAAAAAGAAATCAAAGGAATACAAATTGGGAAGGAAGAACTCAAACTATCCCTCTTTGCAGATGATATGATTCTTTATTTAGGGGATCCAAAGAACTCTACTAAGAGACTATTGGAACTCATAGAAGAGTTTGGCAAAGTAGCAGGATAGAAAATCAATGCACAAAAATCAACAGTTTTTGTATACACAAGCAATGCCACGGCTGAGGAAGAACTGCTAAGGTCAATCCCATTCACAATAGCTACACAAACAATCAAATACCTTGGAATAAACTTAAGCAAGGATGTTAAAGATCTCTATGATGAAAATTACAAAACCTTAAAGAAAGAAATAGAAGAGAACACCAAAAAATGGAAAAATCTTCCATGCTCATGGATTGGAAGATTCAACATCATCAAAATGTCCATTATCCCCAAAGCAATTTACAGATTCAATGCAATACCAATCAAGATACCAAATGCATTCTTCTCAGATCTGGAAAAAATGATGCTGAAATTCATATGGAGACACAGGAGACCGCGAATAGCTAAAGCAATCTTGTACAACAAAAACAAAGCCGGAGGCATCACAATACCAGATTTCAGAACATACTACAGGGCAGTTGTTATCAAAACAGCATGGTACTGGTACAGAAACAGATGGATAGACCAATGGAACAGAATAGAAACACCAGAAATCAACCCAAACATCTACAGCCAAGTTATATTTGATCAAGGATCTAAAACCATTTCCTGGAGCAAGGACAGTCTATTCAATAAATGGTGCTGGGAAAACTGAATTTCCACATTCAGAAGCATTCCATTTGTTTTTCTGCAAATGATATTTTTATGGCTGAGTAAGTACTACTGTGTATATATGCCATATTTATTATTACATTCATGTGTGTATGGACACTTGGATGGCTTCCACAGCTTACTTATTGTGAATATTTCTCAGTGACTATGGTGGAGCATGCACTCTTTGATACTGTTTTTTTTTAACTTTTATTTAATGAATATAAATTTTGAAAATACAGCTTATGGATTACAATGGCTCCCCCCCATAACTTCCCTCCCACCTGCAACCTTCCCCTTTCTCATTCCTTCTCCCCTTCCATTCACATCGAGATTCATTTTCATTTCTCTTATATATAGAAGATCAGTTTAGTATATATTAAGTAAAGATTTCAATAGTTTGTACCCACACAGAAACACAAAGTGAAAAATACTGTTTGAGTACTTAGTTATAGCATTAAATCACAATGAACTGCACATTAAGGACTGAGATCCTACATGAGGAATAAGGGCACAGTGACTCCTGTTGTTGACTTAACAATTTGACACTCTTGTTTATGGTGTCTGTAACCACCCTAGGCTGTAGTCATGAGTTGCCAAGGCTATGGAAGCCTTTTGAGTTCGCTGACTTCGATCTTATTCCAACAGGGTCCTAGTCAAAGTGGAAGTTCTCTCCTCCCTTCAGAGAAAGGCACCTCCTTCTTTGATGGCCCATTCTTTCCACTGGGATCTCACTCAGAGATCTTTCATTTGGGTTATTTTTTCTTTGCCAGAGTGTCTTGGCTTTCCATGCCTAAAATACTCTCATGGGCTCTTCAACCATATCCGAATGCCTTTAAGGGCTGATTCTAAGGCCAGAGTGCTGCTTAGGGCATCTGCCATTCTATGAGTCTGCTGTGTATCCCACTTCCATGTTAGATCGTTCTCTCCTTTTTTGTTCTATCGGTTAGTATTTGCAGACACTAGTCTTGTTTATGTGATCCCTTTGATTCTTAGTCCTATCATTATGATCAATTGTGAACAGAAATTGATCACTTGGACTAGTTAGATGGCATTGGTACCTGCCTCCTTGATGGGATTGTATTGGAATGCCCTGCTATGATTCTAACTTTGCCGTTTGGGGCAAGTCAGCTTGAGCATGTCTCAAATTGTACATCCCTTCCCTTTCTTATTCCCACTCATTTTTAACAGAGATCACTTTTCAGTTAAGTTTCAACACTTAAGAATAACTGTGTATTGATTACAGAATTCAACCAATAGTATTAAGTAGAACAAACAAAAAAATACTAGGAGGGATAAAGTATTAAGTTGTTCATCAACATTCAGGGTAAGAGATGATCAAGTCCCCATTTCTCATAGTGTCCATTTCACTTCAACAGGTTTCCTTTTTGGTGCTCGGTTAGTTGCCACTGATCAGGGAGAACATGTGATATCTGTCCCTTTGGGACTGGCTTATTTCACTCTGCATGATGTTTTCTAGATTCCTCCATTTTGTTGCAAATGACCGGATTTCATTGTTTTTGACTGCTATACAGTATTCTATAGAGTACATATCCCATAATTTCTTTATCCAGTCTACTGTTGATGGGCATTTAGGTTGATTCCAGGTCTTAGCTTTATTAGTACATCAAAGTAATGCAGATTTTTTCTGTCTTTTCTTGTTTTTTTTGACAGGCATAGTTAGACAGTGAGAGACAGAGAGAGACAGAGAGAAAGGTCTCCCTTCCATTGATTCACCCCCCAAGTGGCCGCAACAGCCGGCACACTGCACCGATCCAAAGCCAGCAGGCAGGTGCTTCCTCCTGGTCTCCCCTGAGGGTGCAGGGCCCAAGCACTTTGGCCATCCTCCACTATACTCCTGGGCCACAGCGGAGAGCTGGACTGGAAGAGGAGCAACCAGGATAGAACCAGTGCCCCAACCTGGACTAGAACCCAGAGTACCGGTGCCGCAGGTGGAGGATTAGCCTAGTGAGCCACGGCGCTGGCCAGTAATGCAGTTTTGAAAGTACTTTACTATCTGATGAGTTTTCATGGACAATAAGCAAAAATTAATCCATTTACAGATGCAATCACCTACATGTATGAATGTATGTTTTGGTGCAGACTGATTCCAAATGTACAATTGGAATCTCCCTCAAGCATATGGTCTACAAGCAGGCAATTAATGGTAGAATGCTTTTTTTAAACAAAAACATTGAATTCATGCTCTCCGAATTAGTATGAAGTTACCATGGAAAAAGTAAAAATTTGAAAAAAATGAAATTAAAAATGGCATCTCAAAAGTAAGGAAATGACAGTCAACTAGAGTTAATCAAAGTTTTAATTAACTCCTCACACAGAAGGAGCCATGAGAGTCAAGAAAACTAAGGCTATCCTAGAGAAGCAGAACATGGGCAGCCAGGAAACACATTCAGATCCTCCCAGGACTCGGTCACGTCCTTCCAGCTGTGCTGCTGCCTCCCTGGGAGGTTCCTGGGAAGTTTCTGGAGGACAGCCTTGCTTTGCAGCTCACCTTGCCTGCAGAAAAACAGAGCAAGTTTCCTTGTGTTCATTTCCTGTGCACCACTACCTCCAATCACATTGAACAGCACCGTGGGCTACACTGATTCTGAACCTCTCTTCCAGTCAAGGCTTTCCCCTAAACTCAGATTGCCCTGCAAATTGTCCACTGCCTACTTTCTAGGAGGTTTCACTGCTTCTCTGCCTGTCATGACCAAATTCCAAGATGCACCGTGCTCCTACAACTTAGTGATTTGTCAGACATAGGCAGAGCTCCATGGTCTGGAGACCTGGATGAAGTGGGGCTCTTTCCATTTCTCTGTAGGCTCTGTCACTGTTTAGAGGTGGGGATTCATCTCCTCTCTACGTGGCAGTGCCCAAAATGACTTTCAATGCCTTTAACATGACTCACCTTTGATTCTCTTCCTTCTGTAGCTCTGTCTCCCTAAATGGCCCTGGGTTCTTGGGATCCTGCTGTCTCCATGGCATCAGGTTCTCATTTGAGTCCAAGGGCTGCAGAGTCAGAGTCCCATCCGAGCACTTGATGGGGCACCTCCTGCTGTGTGCCATGTGACCAAAGGCCTCACAGTTTTTGCACTTGACCTGTGATTAGTAAAGATATTTGTTAGTTGGATCAGCAGAATTCACAGGTTTAATGTATCACAGATCAGTTGAATGTTCACTTGGAGTAGAAACCTAGACATGGATCTCATTAATTGTGAAACATTTCAGAAACATTGAAGTGCCAAAGCCTATATCACTTAATGAGACATAAGGTCTCCTGAAGACATCGAATAGCACAGAGACCTACTGAGGATGTCTCAGGTCAGGATGACACAGGATGGAAACGATCATTTAAGTTACAGAGGCAGAATTGTCCATGTCCCTATCCCGTCTGTGTGCATGAAGAAGGATCCTTGAGTCCCTCCAGATCCCAACCTCTGTGTACCCTGAGATTCTCCTCCTTTGGTGATGAAACCCTCAGGCCAGTTGGTCCCCTCAGTTGCTTTCCCATGTTCTGAAATTTAAGGACCTCATAGGTCAGATGCTCTGGATACTGATCTGTCATTCACCTGTTCACTTGGGAGCTTTGGAGGTCACGTCTCCTCAGACATTGAGTTTTAGTTTCCTGAGTCAAAGAAAATAAATTTTGAAATGTTATACAATGAGAATCCCTTTTAGAACTTTCTTTGACTGGATCGAGGTTTGTGTTTGTATGTGTGTGTGTGTGTTTCTGTGTAAAAAAAACAGGTGGCCAGAATGTGTAGTTTTCTAAAAAGTTTTTGAGCAGCATTAATATTTCAATACTCATTGACCAGGGCAAAAATTATTCTGTTTTTTTCTTCGCACTATTTGTTGAATTCTTTTCTTATGTAGAGTGAATCACATCTAAATAAAATAACCTGAAAACAGATGATTGTAAAAATTAAAGAAAGGAAAATGGAGGAAAGAGGAGTGAGGTTGGTAGTATAGGCAGGATGGATGAAAGGGTAAGAGGTATCACTCTGCTCTTCTATGTGTATATATGAAATATATGAAATATGTTCACCTTAAAAAAATAAAAAGCTAGTCAATTACCATAACTACTTCTTCACTGCCACAAACAAAACAGGATACCAGAGTATATTACCCTTAGAATTTGGAATTTCATATAATAAATGTTATTTGGATTGATATATTTTATACTTCTCTCTACTAAAAAGGAAGGAAGGAATCCATCCCAAACAACTAATGCCTTATTCCCACACATCACTAATCCTGCATTTCATTTTTCTAGAGTGATACTTGTAGAACGAAATTCAGAAAAGAAGCCCACCTGCACTCCAGCTGTGCTCTTCCTGTCTGTGTGCAGGTTCTCAGGTGGGCGGATGCTGCAGAAAGGACACTGGAGAGAAGGAGGCTCCCAGGACAACTGTGGGAAGGCAGTGAGGGAGGATGGAGTCCAAGCTGGCTTTTATAGGGCCCTTAGGAGGCAGGAATCATACCTGTCATCTAATCCGATTTGCAACAATCCAATCAGGCTTGATGCAGTTATCTCTGGGAAACAATGCATTCTCTGTTGTCTACCAATTAATTGCCTTCAGATATTTCTTCTCTGTAATAAAAACCAAACTTTTGCATTTTAAACTTGATTCTGTGCTGTGCCATTTTCTATTATATTCAGCTGCCTTCATCCATGAGGAAAGGAGGTGCTGCCATTCTGGAAGAGCAACTGGCAGCTAGTGATCTCATCCACAAGACTACCCCACAGTTATTGCTTCCTAGCAAACTGGAGCTAGGAAGAGCTTATAAAAATGAGAAATCAGGACATAGGTATCTAATATTACAGGAGAGATAGACTAGAAACCCATTTGCTCTCTAGCTTCATGATACAACAGGTGAAGATCCAGCCTACCATGCTGGCATCCATTCTGGATGTATTTTGTAGCCTTGGCATTTCTAGTTACTCAGTAGGGGAAGAGAGCATCAGGTTCTAGAAGACCCCAATGCAGGCACAGGGTAAAGCACACTGACCATGCCCACAAGAACTGAAACCCATCTCCTAGTGAGAACACAGATATGACAATGGACTACTGGAAGTCTCAGTCTCTCTCTCTCTCTCTCTCTTCTCTCTTCTCTCTTCTCTCTTCTCTCTTCTCTCTTTCTCTCTTCTCTCTTTTCTCTTTTCTCTTTTTTTTGATAAAGTAAATTTCTTTTTTTTAAACTTTTATTTAGAATAAAAATTTCCAAGGTACAACTTATGGATTACAATGGCTTACCCCTACACTTTCCCTCTCCCCCCAAAACCCTCCCCCCTTACCCGCTCCCTCTCCCCTTTCATTCACATCCAGATTCCTTTTTCAATTCTCTTTGTATACAGGAGATCAGTTTAGTATGTGTTAAGTAAAGATTTTGACCATTTGCCCTCATATAGCAACACGAAGTGAAATATACTATTTGAGTACACGTTATAGCATTGAACACATTGTACAGCAAATTAAGGACAGAGATCCTGCATGATATTTTTTTTGAATTTGATTAATTTTTATGCAATTTCTAATATAACACTGAGGTTTTTTTTCATTTTCGATTATCCTTATATACAGAAGATCGATTTAGTATGTATTAAGTAACAATTCCATCAGTTTGCACCCACACAGAAACACAAAGTGTAAAAATTCTGTTTCAGTACTAGTTATAGCATTACTTCACTTTGGACAACACATTAAGGACAGATCCCATATGTGACATAAGTACACAGTGACTCCTGATGTTGATTTAACAATTTGACACTCTTGTTTATGGTGTCAGGAATCTCCCTAGTATCTAGTCATGAGTTGCCGAGGCTATGGAAGCCTTTAGGGTTTGCCGACTTCGATCTAATTCCGACAGGGTCATAGTCAAAGTGGAGGTTCTCTCCTCCCTTCAGAGAAAGGCACCTCCTTCTTTGGTGGCCCCGTTCCTTCCACTGGGATCTCACTCGCAGAAATCTTTGATTTATGTCTTCTTTTTTTTTTTTTTTTCCTTTCCAGAGTGTCTTGGCTTTCCATGCCTAAAATACTCTCGTGGGCTCTTGAGCCAGATCTGAATGCCTTAACAGCTGATTCTGAGGCCAGAGTGTTATTTAGGACATCTGTCATTCTATGAGTCTGCTGTGACTCTGCTTCCCATGTTGGATCATTCTTTCCTTTTTTGGTTCTATCTGTTTGTATTGGCAGACACTAGTCTTGTTTGTGTGTTCCTTTTGACTCTTAGACCTATCAGTGTGATCAATTGTGAACTGAAATTGATCACTTGGACCATTGGGATGGCATTGGTACATGCCACCTTGATGGGGTTGTATTGGGATCCCCTGGCATGTTTCTAATTCCTTCATTTGGGGCACGTCCAATTGAGCTTCTCCCAAATTGTACATATCCTCCCTTTCTTTTTCCCTCTATCATAGTTAACCAGGATCACTTTTCAGTTAAAATTTAAACACCTAAGAATAATTGTTTGTTAGTTGCTGAGTTCAACCCATAGTACTAGAACAAAAACAAACAACAAAGGAAGATACTAAAATGGGTAAAGATTTACATTGTACATCAACAGTCCAGACAAGAGCTGATCAGGTCTTATTTTCTCATAGTGTTCATTTCATTTCAACAGGTTTCCGCTTTGGTGCTCAGCTAATCATCGCCAATCAGGGAAAACAAATGATATTTGTCTCTTTGGGACTGGCTTAATTCACTCAGCATAATGTTTTCCAGATTCCTCCATTTTGTTGCAAATGACTGGATTTCATTGTTTTTGACTGCTCTATAGTATTCTGTAGAGTACATGTCCCATAATTTCCTAATCCAGTCTACTGTTGATGAGCATTTGGGTTGGTTCCAAGTCTTAGCTATTGTGAACTGAGCTGCAACAAACATTAGTGTGCAGACAGCTTTTTTGTTTGCCAATTTAATTTCCTTTGGGTAAATTCCAAGGAGTGGGATGGCTGGGTTGTAGGGTAGGGTTATATTCAGGTTTCTGAGGAATCTCCAGACTGACTTCCATAGTGGCTTAACCAGTTTGCATTCCCACCAACAGTGGATTAGTGTCCCTTTTTCCCCACATCCAGCATCAATTGTTGGTAGATTTCTGAATGTGAGCCATTCTCACCGGGGTGAGGTGAAACCTCATTGTGGTCTTGATTTGCATTTCCCTGCTTGCCAGTGATCTTGAACATTTTCTCATGTGCCTGTTGGCTATTTCGATTTCCTCTCTGGAAAAATGTCTATTGAGGTCCTTAGCCCATCTCTTAAGTGGGTTGTTTGTTTTAATGTTGTGTCGTTTCTTGATTTCGTTGTAGATTCTGGTTATCAGCCCTTTATCTGTTGCATAGTTTGCAAATATTTTTTCCCATTCTGATGGTTGCCTATTCACTTTCCTGACTATTTCTTTTGCAGTACAGAAACTTCTCAGTTTGATGCGATCCCAATAGTTAATTTTGGCTTTGACTGCCTGTGCTTCTGGGGTATTTTCTAAGAAGTCTTTGCCTGTGCCTATATCTTGCAGGGGTTCTCCTATGCTCCCCAATAATTTGATGGTGTTGGGTCATAGGTTTAAGTTTTTAATCCATGTTGATGGAATTTTTGTATAAGGTGTAAGGTAGGGGTCTTGCTTCATGATTCTGCATGTGGAAATCCAGTTTTCCCAGCACCATTTATTGAATAGACTGTCCTTGCTCCAGGAAATGGTTTTAGATCCTTGATCAAATATAACTTGGCTGTAGATGTTTGGGTTGATTTCTGGTGTTTCTATTCTGTTCCATTGGTCTATCCATCTGTTTCTGTACCAGTACCATGCTGTTTTGATAACAACTGCCCTGTAGTATGTTCTGAAATCTGGTATTGTGATGCCTCCGGCTTTGTTTTTGTTGTACAAGATTGCTTTAGCTATTCGCGGTCTCCTGTGTCTCCATATGAATTTCAGCATCATTTTTTCCAGATCTGAGAAGAATGCATTTGGTATCTTGATTGGTATTGCATTGAATCTGTAAATTGCTTTGGGGATAATGGACATTTTGATGATGTTGAATCTTCCAATCCATGAGCATGGAAGATTTTTCCATTTTTTGGTGTTCTCTTCTATTTCTTTCTTTAAGGTTTTGTAATTTTCATCATAGAGATCTTTAACATCCTTGCTTAAGTTTATTCCAAGGTATTTGATTGTTTGTGTAGCTATTGTGAATGGGATTGACCTTAGCAGTTCTTCCTCAGCCGTGGCATTGCTTGTGTATACAAAAACTGTTGATTTTTGTGCATTGATTTTCTATCCTGCTACTTTGCCAAACTCTTCTATGAGTTCCAATAGTCTCTTAGTAGAGTTCTTTGGGTCCCCTAAATAATGAATCATATCATCTGCAAAGAGGGATAGTTTGACTACCTCCTTCCCAATTTGTATTCCTTTAATTTCTTTTTCTTGCCTGATGGCTCTGGCTAAAACTTCCAGCACTATGTTGAATATCAGTGGTGAGAGTGGGCATCCCTATCTGGTCCCAGATCTGAATGGAAATGCTTCCAGCTTTTCCCCATTCAGTAGGATGCTGGCTGTGGGTTTTTCATAAATTGCTTTGATTATGTTGAGGAATGTTCCTTCTATACCCAGTTTGCTTAGTATTTTCATCATGAAAGGGTGTTGTATTTTATCAAATGCTTTCTCCGTGTCTATTGAGATAATCATATGGTTTTTCTTCTGCTGTCTGTTAATGTGGTGTATCACGTTGATTGTTTTGGGAACGTTGAACCATCCCTGCATGCCAGGGATAAATCCCACTTGGTCTGGGTGGAGGATCTTTCTGATGTGTTGTTGTATTCTATTGGCAAGAATTTTATTGAGGATTTTTGCATCTATGTTCATTAGAAATATTGGTCTGTAGTTCTCTTTCATTACTGCATCTTTTTCCGGTTTAGGAATTAAGGTGATGCTGGCTTCATAGAAAGAATTTGGGAGGATTCCATCTTTTTCGATTGTTCTGAATAGTTTGAGAAGGATTGGAGTTAGTTCTTCTTTAAATGTCTGGTAGAATTCAGCAGTGAATCCATCTGGCCCTGGGCTTTTCTTTGTTGCGAGGGCATTTATTACTGTTTCAATTTCTGTCTCAGTTATGGGTCTGTTTAGGTTTTCTATGTCTTTCTGGTTCAGTTTAGGTAGGTTGTATATGTCCAGGAATCTATCCATTTCTGATAGGTTTCCCTGTTTGCTGACATACAAGTCCTTGTAGTAATTTCTGATGATTCTTTTGATTTCTGTGGTGTCTGTTGTTACATTTCCTTTTTCATCTCTGATTTTATTGATTTGGGTCTTTTCTCTTCATTTTTTAGTTAGTTGGGCCAATGGGGTTTCGATTTTGTTTATTTTTTCAAAAACCAGCTCCTTGTTTGGCTGATTTTTTGTAATTTTTTTTGGATTCAATCCTGTTGATTTCTTCTCTGATTTTGATTATTTCTCTTCTCCTACTAGCTTTGGGTCTGGTTTGCTGCTGATTTTCTAGATCCTTGTGATGCACTGAAAACTCATTTATTTGGTGCCTTTCCAATTTCTTGATGTAGGCACCTATTGATATAAACTTTCCTCTTAACACTGCTTTTGCTGTATCCCATAGGTTTTGATATGATGTGCTGTTATCCTCATTAACTTCCAGGAAGTTTTTGATTTCTCTTTTGATTTCTTCTATGACCCATTGTTCATTCAGGAGCATGTTGTTCAGTCTCCATGTGTTTGCATATGCTCTAGAGATTCCTGAGTTGCTAATTTCCAAATTCACTCCCTCATGGTCTGAGAAGCTGCATGGTATGATTCTAATTCTTTTGAATTTGCTGAGGCTTGCTTTATGGCCTAGTATGTGGTCAATCCTGGAGAAGGTTCCATGTACTGCTGATAAGAATGTAAATTCTTTATCTGTGGGATGAAAAGTTCTGTAGATATCTGTTAGGTCCATTTGGGCTATAGTGTCATTTAAATCTATTGTCTCCTTGTTGATCCTCTGTCTTGGTGATTTGTCTATCTCTGAGAGTGGAGTGTTGAAATCTCCCAGTACTATTGTATTGGGGTCTAAATCTCCCTTTAAGTCCCTTAACAGGTCTTTTAAATAAACGGGTGCCCTGTAATTAGGTGCATATACATTGATAATCGTTATATCTTCCTGTTGAATGGATCCCTTAATCATTATATAGTGCCCCTCTTTGTCTCTCTTAATAGTTTTTGTGGTAAAATTTGTTATCCGATATTAAAATGGCTACGCCCGCTCTTTTTTCATTTCTGTTGGCATGGTATGTATTTGTCCAACCTTTCACTTTGAGTCTGTATGGATCTTTGTTAGAAAGATGTGGTTCTTGTAGGCAGCAAATAGCTGGGTTTTGTTCCCTCATCCAGTCAGTAAATCTGTGCCTTTTAACAGCACAGTTCAAACCATTCATGTTCAATGTGACTATCGATGAGTAGTAACTTTGCCCTACCACTTGCCAAAGATATTTTCTAATATATGCTTTGATTTTCCTATGATCTTTTCCTGTGAGGTTTCCTTCCTTTAGCTTCTTTCATATTGATGACCGTGTTTCTGTGTTTCTGCATGTAGCACATCTTTAAGCATCTTTTGCAGGGCTGGACGAGTGGCAACAAATTCTTTCAGTTTCTGTTTGCTGTGAAAGGTCTTTATTTCACCTTCATTCACAGATGAGAGCTTTGCAGGGTATAATATTTTGGCCTGCAGTTTTTCTCTCTTAGTACCTGGGCTATATCTCGCCATTCCCTCCTAGCTTTTAGGGTTTCTGATGAGAAATCTGCTGTGAGTCTAATTGGAGATCCTTTGAGTGTAATCTGACGTTTCTCTCTTGCGCATTTTAGGATCTTTTCTTTATGCTTCACTGTGGTGAGTTTAATTACAATGTGTCGTGGGGAGGATCTCTTTTGGTCATGTTTGTTAGGGGTTCTATGAGCTTCCTGTACTAGGATTTCTCTGTTCTTTTCCAAACCTGCGAAATTTTCTGCTAGTATCTCACCAAAAAGGCCTACTAATCCTTTCTCTCTCTCCATGCCTTCAGGAACTCCTAGAATCCGAATGTTAGGTTTTTTAATAGTATCCTGTAGATTCCCGACAATATTTTTTAGATTTCTAATTTCCTCTTCTTGTCTTTGGTTTGACTGTTTCCTTTCCTGTTCTCTGTCTTCTAAGTCCGATATCCTCTCTTCTGCTTCACCCATCCTGGTTTTAAGGCTCTCTAGTGTGCTTGTCATCTGATCAATTGAATTCTTCACTTCATTATGATTTCTATTCACTATCACTGTTTCTTGTTCTTCTAGTTGCTTCGTTTCATTCTGATTCTTCCTTAAAATTTCATTTTCGCGAGAGAGATTTTCTATCTTATCCATTAAAGATTTCTGTAGTTCAAGAATTTGTTTTTGTGAACTTCTTAGTGTTCTTATCAATTTTTTGAGATCTGCTTCTTGCATCTCTTCTATCTCATCATCTTCATAATCTTGAATTGGGGTGTCTTTTTCATTTGGGGTCATCATAGTGTCTTCCTTGCTCTTGTTAGGTCGGTGTCTGCTTTTGTTTGGCATTTCTCCACACTGTCTCACCGGGTTGTCAAGGTAACGGAGTTGTGTACACGGTGAGTTCCCCACTCCGGCACCCCCTCAGATTTATGCAGCTTCAGCTAGTTATTTCCATCTGCTTTAGTGGCGGGTGGGCTTCTGCCTTAGTGGCAGGCGGGCGCCGGTTCACCACTCCTTGTCCCGCTGGACTTTGAAAGGTGAGTGAAGAGGGAGGCTATTGACCATGTTGGTCCAACTATTTATTCTTTTTTTTTTTTTTTTGGTGCACTTTCCCCAGTGGGGTATGCCTCTTCCCGCCAATGTCTCAGGTTGCCGAGGGATCTCCGCCTCACCTCCCCTTCCAGTGCTGGTGCAGATTCCATGGCTGCGTTCTGTTTCACGTCTCCTTTCCTGCAGCTCGGGAAATCCGTTCTCCTCTGCGTCAAGTCCACTGGATCAGGGAGAGTTTCCCCCGCATTGTTTTTCTAAGTCTTTACCTGGGGCTACCGTAACTCCACTTTTATTAAACTATCTTTTCCCGGACTGTTTGTGTGCGCCCTCACTATTCCGCCATCTGGGCTCCGCCCCTCTCTTCTCTTTTCTATCTCTCTCTCTGTAACTCTTACCTTCAAATAAATACACACTTTAATAAACTGATCCATCAGAATGTCCATCATTAAGCAAAGTTCTATGCCTCTAGTCTCAAAAATTGCTTACTGAAATGAAGTTCACATCTCTCTCCAACATTGTGGCCTCACACCAAACACAGTCTCTCATCACTTGCAAATGCAGAAGACGTATCCATTGGGTTCCCACCGAACATTCCACTTCACACCTAGGACAGTTCATAAGGACAAACCCTTTGCACTTGCAAATACAAACACTGAAGTTGTGCACTGTCACCCAACCACATCATCGTGAAGTCCTCTTGTGCTCACATCAGCGGAACAGCAACAACAGAGGCCTCTTTGCATGTTTGTTCTTCCTCTTGGGAGGTTTGCTCCTTCCTCCCAGACAAGGGAGGTGGCCAGGGTTCATGGCAACCTGCTCAGTGATGTGCCCAGCTGCCGCGTGCAGCAGGGACCTCTGCTGGTCAGGATGGTGCTTCCTCATCCCTCCAGCAGATCTTGCCTGGTGAATTACGATCGCATTGCCGGGCAGCGTGGGCTCCTCTGTCCTGAGGCTGAATGCACTCTTTGGTCGGTTCTGGGCTTGGAGGGATTGCCACTGATCGAAGGTGAAGTCCTGAGTTGTTTGCTCCCAGTGCTCCTCTGCCTCTCCAGCTTCCAGAGGGAAAGGCCTTTCAAGCTCTCCTGGCGTCTGGCCATGTCTGTGTTCAGCCTCAAAGTCGCATGGGCCCCTGCCTGGGGACACTGTCCCATGTTCTCCTCCAAATCCACTCTTGCGGACATAAAATAGCACGTAGGCACTTTGATTCAGGACACAAGTGATGTTGCAGGCAGTTACCTTCGCATCATCCATTTTATACCAGTGGCCATTGCCAGCTTTGACATAGCAGAAGTAGTGTCCTGCTTGACACCGCAAGCCAACATGGACCAGCACCGCATACAGAGCATAGTCCAGTGGCCTCCCGTTCTGCTGAGACATGTAAGGTCTCATGTCCAGGCACTCGGGATAGTGTACTTGTCCAGCCGTTTTCTCACCCGTGAAATCAGAAAACCATTTCAATACAAAGGGCAGCACATTGCCAGCCGACTGCAAGGTGAGTGTCTTGGAAGCAGCTGTCTCCTTTCGGCAGGTAGCACAGTGATAGGCGTTCTCTCCAGCCAGCTCTTCAGGCTGCACCAAGTGCTGCAAAGCTTGCTCCACACTGTCGGCTGTCTTGATATCCAAGGCGATCTCCAGGTAAGGGTCCAAGGTTTCTGAAACACCTTGGCACTGGAGACATTGGATTTGAGACCTCCAGTGTCCTCCAAATATCTGCTGGGATGGAGTGTTGTCCTCTTGGGGACCCACCCCGGCCATGAGCCCAGGCAGACCTGCTGCCCTCAGGACATCCAGAGCAAACAGGAGAAATTCGTGGGCGTCTTCCTGCCTGTTTGTGTGAAAGCCAGCAGCCAGCACTTGACAGGGCTGGATCACGTCGCCAGGACTGTGGAGGGCCCAGAGAAAGTGAGTTTCCACAGCACACAGAATGCAGCCCTCCGAACGACGACAGCTTTGAGAATGCACCTGGGACAGCATGTAGTTGGCTAGGGTTGGGGTATACGTGAGACACTGCAGGGCTGCATTCAGGTAGCACGTGTTGCCCGTATTCTGCAGACCGGCCCCAATGCCATAAGGTCTCTTCCAGCTGCAGCTCAGAGAAGCTCCTCCACTGGGAGCCACATTGGTCGCCCCCGAAGCCAACTCACTTTGCAGCTGGAGCTCTTTCTGAGGTGAGGGTGCAGATTTCCCTGGGAGACAAACACCACCATGAGTAGCATCCCCATCTGAGTTAGACTGTGAAAGTTGGAGTTTGGGCAAGTCATTAAAGTGGAACTCACCTTGCTTGAGAGGTGAAGCAGCCATCATGTCTCCAGGAGCCACTGCCAGGAGGCAGCAAGATGCTTCCGTCTCGGAGACTGTCATCCAAGGACCAGCTGGTCCTCTCCCCCCTCCTTTTATAGTCCACCCTGCATGCCACACCCTGGACCTGCTACAGGACCCGCCCATCCGCTTCCAGCCCTTAATGGCCTTAGGGGCTTAGGATGTGGTCTCACGCCCTGACAGCCTCTGGGCCTTCACTGCTTGAGTACACTACCTGGGGAAGATGCATGTGAAGGATAAGCCTTTCAGCTGCCTTGTGGAACTTGGTTGCCATGATGTGCTTCTGTGTGCCTTGGATTTCTGCAAGGAAAACAAAGAAGAATGCTGGAGAGACTGATGGCTGAAAGCAGATTTGGGGTTTTATTTTGGTGAGCCCTTTCAAAGGAACATTTTAGCTTGTTTTAGTTTTGCCATCATTTACAAATTCTCCAAAGAAGCTTTCTATGTATGGAATACAACCCTTCCAAGCCTTCTCCTCATTCATCTGCCATTCCTTGTCCCATTCTCCATTAAGATACATTTTCTTCTTTTCTCAATGTTTCTTTATTGATTTGAAAGACAGAGTTACACAGAGCAAGGAGAGGCAGAGAGAGAGAGAGAGGTTGTCCATCTGATTTTTCTCTCCCAAAATTGCCACACCAGGCAATCTGTGCCTCTCCACATCCTTGAGCCAGGAGCTTCTTGCAGGTCTGCCATGTGGGGACAGAGGCTCAAGGTTGTAAACCACCTTGTCCTGCTTTCCCAGGCCCTAGCAGAGAGCTGGATCAGAAGTCAAGCAGCTGGGACTTGAACTGTTGCCCATATGGGATGCCAGCACGCCCTACCAACGTCTGAAACATGAATTCCTGGCCCCCACTCTCTTGGAACTGGTGAACCTCACATGGGTGCGGAATTCCAGTAAAAGCTTGTAAATTAATATCTCATTTGGCTGGAAAGATATGTTAAGTGCCAGACACATTGCAATCCATATATATGGAAAGTGCTTTGGGAGAATGGGGAGATGCAAATAGAGGGACTTAATCTCAATACACATGACCAAAAAGGCAGACTAAAATCTATCTATTCATTTAAGACAGCATGAGAAAACATACTTTGTCAATATAATAGGTGTTCAGCAACTACTATTACACAACTGCAATTGTAAAACTATTGCTGTTTTCTGTAACTTTGTATGAAAGTCTGTATATGCCATAGATTTTTTTTCAAGAATATTTTTTCAAAGTTTCAAATTATTCATTGAATTGTGTATTTATTTACATGAATTTTCTTTTTCTTTTTTTGTGTTTTTTAAAGGTTTATTTTATTTGAGACCAGGAGAAGCACCTGGCTCCTGGTTTAGGATCAGCGTGGTGCGCCAGCTACGGTGGCCATTGGAGGGTGAACCAACGGCAAAGGAAGACCTTTCTCTCTGTCTCTTTCTCTCTCACTGTCCACTCTGCCTGTCAAAAAAATATTTTATTTATTTGAAAGACAGTGTTATATGTAAGTGGAACCAGACAAAGAGGCAGGTCTTCTATCCACTGATTCACTCCCTAAGTGACCACAGTGGTTAGAATTGAGCTGAACCAAAGCCAGGAGTCAGGAGCTTCCTCTGGGTCTCCTCCACTGGTGCAGGGGCCCAGGCACTTGGGCCATCTTCCACCACTTTCGCAAGCCATCACAGAGAGCTGTATTGGAGGTGGAGCAGCCAGGACTTAAACTAGACCCCATATGGGATGAGGCACTGTAGGCTTGGGCTTTAACCCACTGTGCCACAGTGCCAGTCCCAGTGAATTTTCTTTTTCTAAACTCAATATTGTGATATGAAATGTAAAGTTACTGCATGTGGTTTTAGCTTGTCTTCAATGAGAGATACATTTGTGTTAAGAAACAAATGATGCTTAAGACTTTCCTTTGTTCAAAACCTTTATTAAATCATTGCTTCATGATAAATTATTTGATTTGCATCCAAAGACAAATTCTTACTTCTTATTCACAGCTTATTTTGCAATGGATTTTCTTTTATTTTTTAAATATTTATTTATTTATTTGAAAGTCAAAGTTACAGAGAGAGAAGGAGAGGTAGAGAGAGCAAGAGAGATGTCTTCCAGCCACTGGTTCACTCCCCCAATTGGCTGCAAAGGCCAGAGCTGCACCGATCCAAAGCCAGGAGCTTCTTTCAGGTCTCCCACATAGGTGCAGGGGCCCAAGCACTTGGGCCATCTTATCCTTTTTCCCAGGCCAGAGCAGAGAGCTGGTTTGAAAGTGAAGCAGCCAGGATTTGAACCAACGCCCATATGGGATGCCAACATTGCAGGCGGCAGCTTTACGCGCTACGCCATAGCATCCCAATGGATTTTCTTACAGACACCTAACAGTGCTTGACTGAATGGTTGTTCATAGTGTTTTCCAACCCAGGAGATCTCTCCAGTGCAATTTACTCAAGCCATTTGTCATCATTTATAAATTAAATTGAACTCACATGCATTACAAATCTTGTGATTCTCCCCTGTGCAAGCCTGCTAATGTGTGTAGATTTGTGAGCTGTGGCTGAAGACTTTTATGTTAATTATATGGACAGTTTGAATTCTATGTTCAGTACACTGGCTGCAGGTGTACCACATAGATACAAAACACAGATATTGTATTCCATATAAAATATATGTACTAACTGAGATGTAATGGTGATAGGAATCCTCCATAGTGCTTAAATGTATGAATTCTACTCTGTGTTTAAGTATATTTATGTGAATTTTCTTTTCTCTATTTTTAAAATGTTTTTATATGTTTGAAAGAGAGAGTTATATAGAGAGGTAGAGCCAGAGAGAGAGAGAGAATTCTTGCATCCACTGGCTTACTCCCTAACTGATCACAATGGTAAGAGGTGAGCTGATCTGAAGCCAGGAGCCAGGTGCTTCTTCTGGGTCTCCCACATGGGTACAGGGGCCCAAGCAGTTGGGCCATCTTCTACTGCTTTCCAATGCCATAGCAGAGAGCTGGATGAGAAGTGGAGTAGCCGAGACATGAACCAGAGCCCATATTGGATGCAGGCAGTGCAGTCCAGGACTTTAACCTGCTGTGCCACAGTGCCAGCACCAATGAATTTTCTTTTTCTAACCTAAATATTGTAATATGAAATGTAAAGTTAACGCATTTTGTTTTAGGATATCTTCAACGAGAGATACATTAGTGTTGACTAAGAAATGAATGATCCTCAAGTCTTTCCTTTGTTGAAAATGTTTATTAAATCATTGCTTCACTATGATTTATTTGATTTGCATCAAAGTAAAATTCTTACTTTTTTTTTACAGGCAGAGTGGACAGTGAGAGAGAGACAGAGAGAGAAAGGTCTTCCTTTTTCCATTGGTTCACCCTCCAATGGCATCTGAGGCTGGCGCGCTGCAGCCGGCACACCGCACTGATCCAAAGCCAGGAGCCAGGTGCTTCTCCTGGACTCTCATGTGTGTGCAGGGTCCAAGGATTGGGCCATCCTCCACTGCACTCCTGGGCCACAGCAGAGAGCTGGACAGAAAGAGGGGCAACCAGGACAGAATCCGGCACCCTGACCGAGACTAGAACCCGGTGTGCTGGTGCTGTAGGCAGAGGATTAGCCTATTGTGCCATGGCGCTGGCCAAATTCTTACTTCTTATTCACAGCTTGTTCTTCCAATGGATTTTCTTACAGACACTTAGTGCTTGACTATATGTTTGTTCATGGTGTTTCCAAACCCAGGAGATCTCCCAAGTGAAATTCACTCATGCCACTTGTCACTAATTATAAATTAAATTGAACTGAATTGCATAACAGAGGACGGTGCAGTGTCTCACTTGGTTAATCCTCTGCCTGTGGTGCTGGCATCCCATATGGGTGCTGGGTTCTAGTCTTGGTTGCTCCTCTTCCCGACCAGATCTCTGCTGTGGCCTGGGATAGCAGTGGAGGATGACCCAAGTGCTTGGGCCCTTGCACCTGCCTGGGAGACTCAGAAGAAGCTCCTGGCGCCTGGCTTCAGATCGGCACAGCGCTGGCCTTAGCGGCCATTTGGGGGGTGAACCAATGGAAGGAAGACCTTTCTCTCTGTCTCTCTCTCTGTCTATAACTCTGTCAAATAAAAATTTTAAAAAATGCATTATAGATCTTGGGATTCTCCCCTGAGCAAGCCTCCTAATGTGTGTAGATTTGTGAGCTGTGGCTGAAGACTTTTATGTTATTTATATTGACAGTTTGAATTCATTGATGTTTCCTATGTTCGGTACACTGGCTGCAGGTGTTTTCACATAGAAACGATACACATATATTGTATTCCGTATAAAATATGTATTCTAACTGAGATGTAATGGTGGCAGGAATGCTCCTCATTTGCTTCAATGTATGACTTCTACTCTGTGTTTAAGTATAGTACAATTTAAGTCTCTTCCACATTGATTGTATTTAATATTACCATGACATATTAGGTTAGAATATTTATTGAAGGCTTCTAAAGTATTTTACTTTGTGTGGGATCCCTCATGTCATCTAAGGGAAGAATTGTGACTATAAGCTTCTCTACACAGATGGCCCCTATAAGGTTGCTCATCACTGTGGGTTCCCTGATGCCATTTAATGTCATTTATATGGTTGCTCTCCAGTGTGAATTCCCTTATGCTTGTTAAGGGGAGAACTCTGACTAAAGGCTTTCTCACAGAGAAAACTTGCATGTGGTTTGTCTTCAGTGTGGATTTTCTTGTGCTAGTTGAGGCCTGAACACTGACTGAATGCCTTCCCACATCACCGACATTTATAAAGTTTCTCTTCATAGTGCATTCTCTCAGGTTAGTAGTTTGACTAAAGGTTTTCCCACACAGGTGGTATTCATAAAGTTCCTCTCTAGTGTGAGCCATCTTGTGTTGTCTAAGCTTCAAACAATTATTAGATGCTTCCTCACAGATGTATTATTCATTTGATTTGTGTTTTTTGTGACTTTCCTTATGTTGATTAGTGGATGGCTAATGACTGATTTTTTACCCTGATTCTTCACATTGGTGTTCTTTCCCATGTGAGATCATAAATGTTGATTCAATGTAGTCCTAAAAATGAAGTCTTCCCTAAATTCCATTCAAGGGATTCCTCTTGAGTGTGAGATTTCTGTAAGGGGCAAGAAGTTGAAATACTGCTAATGATTTATTCACATACAAACATCAATTTCTCTGAATCCTAGACCTATCAACCAGTGGTAGTCTAGAGTTAAAATATTCCCAATGTTATTTTCTTACACACAGTGTGTTACTCTAGTGCAGGCGTGAAAATTTTTCTTTGGAATCATCTTAATGGATGCTTGGCTGGATTTTCCAGGTTCTTGTCTTCAAAAAGAAGAATTCAAAGAGGAGACATAGACAAAAGTGAGCAGGAAAGGTCAACATTATGGTACAGATTTTCAGCCATGCTGGATATTTGTATTGGGCACAGATTCTAAATGGTAAAACCCAGGTTGTTGTTATCTTCACAGCAAGGAGTAGGTTTTGATGAGGCCCATAGAGCTGCAGCTCCTCTATGACAGCTGTGACCCTACATACATCAAGGAATATCAGATTAGTATTGAAGAACTCAATATGTTTCGAAGACGAGGCAGATAGACAGTGCTTATCAAATTACCCTTATATTAATCTGAGATGTGGTTTTCAGCTCATATTAATTTCTACACTAAATGCAAAGTCTCCAAAACTTTTTACTTAGAAAGTGTCTAATTCCAACTTAATTTCAGCCTGATTACTGAGTTACATTACTGACTTATCAACTGCCAGGTCTTTAATTAGGGTGCTCAGGATTCACACCTATGAAACTTACCATAGCATTGAGGCTAGGTGGTTTCTTCCTTCTGATATCTTGTATAGATGTCATTTCCAAGTTTTTAAGGCCACTTGCCCTGCCCATAGTGATTGAAATAATTGAATTGTTATAATGGCACTGGCAGAATGAAAATATTGAAAAACTTCACAGTTCATGTGGACAGGTTTCCTTTTGTATATTAGCACTTGGATGGGGATGTGCTTCAGATAAAGGGATACTCCAATTAGGACAGCTACATTATAGGGTATCCCCAAAGGAAATAATTTACAAGTTTAGAATATGAAAAAAATAAATGAATAACATGTCAAATTGGTAAAGAGTGAGAGAATCTTCAAAGGAAAAGCTCTGAACAGCAGTAATTATGTAAAAATTTACTACCAGCAAATATATTGTTATATTTTTTACATTAGAGTACTAATTGTTAAATTCTTTTTAACTTTTATTTAATAAATATAAATTACCAAAGTACAACTTTTGGGTTATAGTGGCTTTTTCCCTCCCATAACCACAATCTCACCTGCAACCATCCCAATTCCCACTCCCTCTCTTATCCCATTCTTCATCAAAATTCATTTTCAATTATCTTTATATTCAGAAGATCAACTTAGTATATACTTAGTAAAGATTTCAACAGTTTGCACCCTCGCAGAAACACAAAGTATAAAGTACTGTTTGAATACTAGCTATACCGTTAATACAGATATTACAACACATTAAGGACAGAGATACTACATGGGAAGTAAGTGCACAGTGACCCTGTTGTTGATTTAACAATTGACACTCTCATTTATGGTGTCAGTAATCACCTGAGGCTCTTGTCATGTGCTGCCAAGGCTACGGAAGCCTCTTGAGTTCACTAACTCTGATCTTATATAGACAAGGCCCTAGCACAAGGGGAAGTTCTCTCTTCCCTTCACAGAAAGGAATCTCCTTCTTTGATGGCCCGTTTTTTCCACTGGGATCTCACAGAGATCTTTCACTTGGGTCATTTTTTTTTTTTTTGCCACAGTGTCTTGGCTTTCCATGCCTGAAGTACAATCATGGGCTTTTTAGCCTGAATTAATGCCTTAAGGGCTGATTCTGAGGCCAGAGTGCTGATTAGGACATCTGCCATTCTATGAGTCTGCTGTGTATCCCACTTCCCATGTTGGATTGTTCTCTCCTTTTTAATTCTATCAGTTATTATTAGCAGACACTAGTCTTGTTTATGTGATCCCTTTGATACTTTATCCTATCATTATGATCAATTATGAACTGGAACTGGTCACTTTGACTAATGAGATGGCATTAGTACATGCCACCTTGATGGGATTGCATTGGAATTCCCTGGCATCTTTCTAAATCTACCTTTAGGGTTAAGTCAGATTGAGCATGTGCCAAGCTGTACATGTCCTCCCTCTCTTATTCCCACTCTTATATTTAACAGGGAACACTTTTCAGTTAAATTTAAACACCTAAGAATAATTGTGTGTTAATTACAGAGTTCAACCAGTGGTATTAAGTAGAACAAAAAAATACTAAAAGGATAAAATAGTAAATTGTTCCTCAACAGTCAGGACAAGGGCTGATCAAGTCACTGTTTCTCGTAGTGTCCATTTCATTTCAACAGGTTTCCTTTTAGGTGTTCAGTTAGTTGTCACTGATCAGGCAGAACATGTGATATTTGTCCCTTTGGGACTTAATTCACTCAGCATGATGTTTTACAGATTCCACCATTTTGTTGCAAATGACCAGATTTCATTTTTTTTTTTACTGCTGTATTCTGTAGAGTACATCTCTCATAGTTTCTTTATCCAGTCTACTGTTGATGGGTGATTAGGTTGATTCCATATCTTAGCTATTGTGAATTGAGCTGTAATAAATATTGATGTGCAGACAACTCTTATTTGCCAATTTAATTTCCTTTGGGTAAATTCCAAGGAGTGGGATGGCTGGGTTGTATGATAGAGTTATATTCAGGTTTCTTAGGACTCTCCAAACTGATGTTCATAGTGGCTTTACCAGTTTGCATTCCTACCAACAGTGGCTTAGTGTCCATTTTTCCCCACATCCTCGCCAGCATCTGTTTTTGGTTGATTTCTCCTTGTGAGCCATTCTAACCGGGGTGAGGTAAAACCTCATTGTGGTTTTGATTTGCATTTCCCTAATTGCTAGTGATCCTGAACATTTTTTTATGTGTCTGTTGGCTGTTTGGATTTCCTCTTTGAAAAATGTCTATTAATTCTTGATTAAGTTTATTCCAAGGTATTGATTGTTTTTGTAGCTATTGTGAATGGGAATAATCTTAGAATTTCTTTCTCATCCCACAGCAGACTCATAGAATGGCAGATGTCCTAAATAGCACTCTGGCCTCAGAAACAGCCCTTAAGGCATTCGGATCTGGCTCAAGAGCCCATGAGAGTATTTTAGGCATGGAAAGCCAAGACACTCTGGAAAAAAAAAAAAGAAGACCTAAATGAAAGATCTCTGCAAGTGAGATCCCACTGGAAAGAACAGGCCATCAAAGAAGGAGGTACCTTTCTCTGAAGGGAGGAGAGAACTTCCACTTTAACTATGACCCTGTCAGAATAAGATTGAAGTCAGTGAACCCTAAAGGCTTCCATAGCCTCGGCAACTCATGACAAGAGCCTAGGGAGATTACTGATGCCATAAACAAGAGTGTCAAATTGTTAAATCAACAACAGGAGTCACTGTGTACTTACGTCTCATGTGGGATCTGTCCTTAATGTGTTGTCCAATGTGAGTAATGCTATAACTAGTACTGAAACAGTATTTTTACACTTTGTGTTTCTGTGTGGATGCAAACTGATGAAATCTTTACTTAGTATATACTGAATCGATCTTCTGTATGTAAAGATAATTGAAAATGAAGAAAAAACTTGGTGTTAAATTGGAAATTGCCTAGAAAATTAATCAATTTTTTAAAAAATATTAAATAGGATCTCTGTCCTTAATGTGCTATACATTGTGATTTAATACTGTAACTAGTACTCCAACAGTATTTTTCACTTTATGTTGATATGTGAGGGCAAACTTTTGAAATCTTTAGTTAATATATACTAAGCTGATCTTCAGTATATAAAGAGAATTGAAAATGAATCTTGATGTGAATGGAAGGGGAGAGGGAGCAGGAAAGGGGAGGGTTGTGGGTGGAGGGAAGTTATGGAGGGGGAGCCATTGTAAAGCATAAGCTGTACTTTAGAAGTTTATATTCATTAAATAAAAGCTTTTAAAAAAAAGAATTCCTTTCTCATCCATGGCATTGCCTGTGTATACAAAGACTGTTGATTTTTGTGCACTGATTTTATATCCTACTACTTTGCCAAACTCTTCTATGAATTCCAATAGTCTCTGAGTAGTGTTCTTTGGATCCCCTAAATAAAGAATCATATCATCTGCAAAGAGGGATAGTTTGACTTCTTCCTTCCCAATTTGTATCCCTTTAATTTCTTTTGCATGCCTAATGGCTCTAACTAAAACTTCCAGTACTGTATTGAATAGCTATGGTGACAGTGATTATCCCTGTCTGGTCCAGATCTCAGTAGAAATTTTTCCCCATTCAATAAGATGCTGGCCATAAATTGCCTTGATTGTGTTGAGGGATGTTATATCTATGCCCAATTGGCTTAGCTTTTTCATAAAAGGGTGTTGTATTTTATCAAATGCTTTCTCTGCATCTATTGAGATAATCATATGGTTTTTCTTCTGCAGTCTGTTAATGTGGTGTATCACATTGATTGATTTGTGAATGGTAAACCTTCTAGAAATCAGGGATAAATCTCACATAGTCTGGATGGATGATCTTTCTGATGTGTTATTGTATTCTGTTGGCCAAAATTTTATTGAGGATTTTTCTATCTACATTCATCAGGGAAATTGGTCTGTAATTCTCTTTCTGTGCTACATCTTTTTCAGGTTTAGGAATTAAAGTGAGAGTGGCTTCATAGAAAGAATTTTGGAGGATTCCATCTCTTTCAATTGTTTTGAATAGTTTGAGAAGAATTGGAGTTAGTTCTTCTTTAAATATCTGGTAGAATTCAGCAATGAATCCATCCAGTCCTGCGCTTTTCTTTGTTGGGAGGGCCTTTATTACTGATTCAGTTTTTGACTCGGTTATGGGTCTGTTTAAGTTTTCTATGTCTTCATGGTTCAATTTAGGTAGGTTATATGTGTCCAGGAATCTATCCACTTCTGATAGATTTCTCTGTTGGCATACTACTCTTTGTTGTAATTTCTGATGACTCCTTTTATTTCTGTGGTGTTAGTTGTTACATTCCCTTTTTCATTTCTGATTTTATTGATTTGCATGTTCTCTCCCCTTTTTTAGTTAGTTGGGCCAATGGTGTGTCAATTTTGTTTATTTTTTCAAAAAAACAGCTCTTCATTTTGCTGATTTTTTGTAATTTTTTAATTCAATTCTGTTGATTTCTCCTCTAATTTTAATTATTTCTCTTTTCCCACTGATTTGGGGTTTGGTTTGTTGTATTTTTTCTAGATTTTTGAGATGCATTGAAAGCTCATTTATTTGGTGCATTTCCAATTTCTTGATGTAGGCACCTATTGCCTACATCCTTTCCTCTTAACATGCTTAACTACTTAACTACTTTTCTCTTAATACTGCTTTTGGTGTATCTCATAAGTTTTGATATGTTGTTATCTTTATTTGCTTCAGAATTTTTTGATTTCTCTTTTGATTCCTTCTATGACCCACTGTTCCTTCAGGAGCATGTTGTTCAGTCTCCATGTGTTTGCATATGCTCTAGGGATTCCTGAGTTGCTAATTTCCAGCTTCATTCCACTGTGGTCTGAGAAGCTGCATAGTATGATTCCAATTCTTTTGAATTTGCTGAGACTTGCTTTATGACCTAGTATGTGGTCAGTCCTAGATAAAGTTCCATGCATTGCTGTGAAGAATACATGTTCTTTAAGTGTAACAAGTGTAATATGGAAACTTCAGTAGACATCTATTAGATCCATTGGGCTATATTGTCGATTAAATTTGTGAAATCCACACTGATCCACTGATTTTAAGGAGAGAGAGTATTTGGGGGTCTCTCTTTCCATTTGCTGTGCACTTCACCAATCACACATAAGTGGATTTAGAAAACATCAATAATACTTGTCCTCAATTATTCTTTTTTTAAATATTTATTTTATTTATTTGAAACACAGAGTTACAGAGAGAGAGAGGCCTTCCACTTGCTGGTTCACGCCCCCAAATAGCTGCAATGGCCAGAGCTGAGTTGGTTTGAAGCCAGGAGCCAGGAGCGAGGAGCTTCTTTCAGGTCTCCCATGTTGGTGCAGGGGCCCAGGGACTTGGCCATCCTCCACTACTTTCCAAGGTGCATCAACTAGAAGCTGATCAGAAATGGAGCAGCCCAGACTCAAACCAGCACCCATATGAGATGATGGCAATGCAGGCCAGGGCGTAAGCCTGCCATGCCACAGTGACGGCCCCCTCAATGATTCTTTTTTTTAGCCAAGTCTCTGTCACCACAAGTAAATCAATCAGGAATTATTTGGATCTGTAACCAATGCAGAAGAAGGCAGGCAGAAAGGGAAATTTTTGTTTGTTTGTTTTTTAACTTTTATTTAATAAATAAAAATTTCCAAAGTACAGCTTTTGAATTACAGTGGCTTTTCCTCCCATAACCTCCCTCTCACCCGCAACCATCCCATCTCCCGCTCCCCTTCCCATCTCATTCTTCATCAAGATTCATTTTCTATTATCTTTATATACAGAAGATCTATTTAGTATATGTTAAGTAAAGATTTCATCAGTTTGCACCCACACAGAAACACAAAGTGTAAAGTACTGTTCAGTACTAGTTATAGCATTAATTCACATTGGACAACACATTAAAGACAGATCCCACATGAGAAGTAAGTACACAGTGACTCCTGATGTTAATTTAACAATTGACACTCTTGTTTATGGCATCAGTAATCACCCTAGGCTCTTGTCATGAGTTGCCATGGATATGGAAGCCTTTTGAGTTCTTCATCTTTGATATTATTTAGACAAGGTCATAGTCAAAGTGGAAGTTCTCTCCTCCCTTCAGAGAAAGGCACCTCCTTCTTTGATGGCCCTTTCTTTCTGCTGGGATCTCACTCACAGAGATCTTTCATTTAGGTCATTTTTTTTTCTAGAGTGTCTTGGCTTTCCATCCCTGAAATACTCTCATGGGCTTTTCAGCTGGATCCGAATGCCTTAAGGCTGATTCTGAGGCCAGAGTGCTGTTTAGGACATCTGTCATTCTATGAGTCTGCTGTGTATCCTGCTTCCCATGTTGGATCATTCTCTCTGAGAAAGGGAAATATATCATTTATTTTCATTTTCCATGTAGCACATCACAACGAATTCAGTGGAAATGACAACAAAAATTGTTTAGTTCTGGCACCAAAGGGTCAGGGGTCTGCCAAGAGCTGTCAGGACCCTCTGCTCAGCCTCTACAGGGCTCAATGGCTTTTTTCAGGGCTCAATTCCTTGGAGTCACAGGTCTATAACCCTCTATTCTCACACCCTGACTGCTGTTCTCTATTATGTGCCCCCTCTACACCCTGACAAGCCACTCCACCAGGACCTGCAAGCAACTTCTGGATTCTGATCTCTGCTCTCTAATACTCATTGCTAATGGTAGACTCACTCTGAAGCTGATTTGCTCATAATAGGGTAACTCTGTAAATACTTGCCTTCTATTAACTAACAGCTGTAACATTTATGCAAATTACCTCTTCATTGTCACAAAGAACAGCCAAATCTCAGTGTTGGGCATCCATGGGGTCATGGAGGAAGTCTTCAGCGTTCCCTGGCCAGTAGGAAATGATATAGGGTGCCCCACCCTTTTCCAGGTCTTCCTTGGAGGACTTTAAAAAATACAAGGTTGTTCAGGTTTCCTATGTATCCTTTTCACAAGAGTTCTAGCCTTTCCTGGGACTTTCGGGTGACTTGAAACATTTCTGAAGCCCATGGAAGTCCTCAGGCCAGTGGTAGTTCCAAGTCCCCTAAAGTAATTGAGAACATTTTCTGGAGGTTTTGGTCAAAGATGTGAACAAAGAAAGCTATCACTTGGGCTACAGGCTTGTACATAGGGTTAGAAGGTCAAGTTTGCCTCTAAATTTTGGCTGAGACTCAGGAAGTAAAAGAAACTCCTTTTCTGAAATGAGGTGGCCCCTGCCTTTCTAGGGAATGTAGACCACTCGATGAAAGCATCTTTCTAAAGGACACCATGTGGAAGAATCCTGGGCCAGCTGTGTGCATGTATGTGTATAGGAGACTCCTAGTCATCTTCAGTAAAATCTGACATCTTTAATGGACAGAGAATAACTATTATATGTTGTATAACAATTATCTCAAAAATTATCCATGATAAGCAATGTATTAGTAAATACAATGAGGAATGACAATAACAGGAAGATAGTCAAAAAATATAAAGAATAAATAATGCTAATATTAAAGGGGTTGAGACTAGTGTACTGAGTCCTATGTGAGAGATACCAGTATGGACACTCATGAGTAGTTTGGAATCAGAGTTCAAAAACTGTACCATGGAATGTGTTTGGAAATGACATAGGTGAGCACCAGCAAAGAAAAGCAAATGAAGCCACAGGAGAATCTGGGTAACACGAAGACTGAGACACTCACTTGGAGAAGATAGCACAGCAGGGGAAGAGGAACTCTATGCCCTCCTGCTAGAGGACACTCAACCATTCTCCATATTCTGACAGAAGGCTGTGGGAGCTGGGATCCCTGAAAATAAAGACAAGCCTCTGAATGCACAGACACCCTCTCAGCTGGAGCTCAGAAGCCCCCACCTGCGTGGATCACGAAGTCCCAGTCACACCAGCCCTCACAGCTGCTTTTCCCTTCTGATATCTGACCTTCCAGGGCATGTGTGCTGGTCAGGAAGTTTGTTGAGTATGCCCTGTAGGAGATATAGCTGATGTCTTTCCTATAATTATACTGGTTTGTATTTTGGGGATACTGTTGGTTTTGTTTGGTGATTTTTATTGTTGTGTTCCTTTTTGTGTGAGAGAGACAAAAATCACAAACTGCCTTCCTCATAATTTTATTTCAACAGTACACATCTGAAGATGATGTCAGCATTCTTGCTAACCTTGATATCTGGCTGAAGTAGGATTTGTTAGATTTCTCCAGTATGAAGTTAGTCTTTCCCCAAATATCATTAATATATTTACTGTTTTTGGAGTGATTCCACAATGCGCTATACTTAAGAGTAGAGAGTTATATTCCACAGATTGTCAAGTAGTTGCATAAAACATGAGTAATTCTACTTTATAAGACCTTTCCACTCCCTAATGCATTTGTTTTTAAAGCCTGCCCCTTATTTAAAGCTGTGTGGATTTTTACCCGGGTATTCACTCCATACTTTGAGCAATAGTGCCATTTTGTTGTCTAGATTGTCCAGTTGGCCTCTGGAAAATCATATTTCATTTTGATATGCGTGGTTATTGTGATTAACACTTCCTCACCCTAGGGGACCACAAGAATCTTCAAGCCAATTTGGCATATTTCCCTACCCAGACCAAGAGCCGACCATTTCTCCAAGGATTATTATTCCCTATTACTGTGAATGTGGTAAAACATAGATCTGGAGCTAAGTGTGCTCATTGTTACAGGAGAGAACGTGTTCCTTGGCTCTCTCAGCAGATACTGTGAGAAATTTCTGTGTGTATAACTTATCCATCAATCAACTGATCAATTAATATACAGATATAACATGGGACAATATATATATATATGTATATATACACACACAACATTGTATATAAACTTCTGTGTGTGTGTGTGTGTGTGTGTAGAGAAAAACATAGTTTAGTAGTTTAGATTAATGTCTCCAACAACAATCCACTACCACAAAGAGCATTCTAGACTTCTCCCCAGACTGTTACCTCCCACCCCAGCTAGGCCAGGGCGAATAGGGGCTCAGGCACAGGGAGGAACTCTGAACACCCTGTGCTGCATCCGCACGGCCGGCAGGGGGCGTGACAACAGGCCCTTTCTCACCCGCGTGGAGCACATGCGCATTCCGGACTCAGGCACTGGTCCGCAGTGAGAACAGAGCTCGGTTTCCTCAGGATCCCCCCGGAGGGCGGAGCCCAGTCTGCTGCTCCTTGGCGGGGGAACAGTTTCCCCCCTCAGCCTGACTGATAAGGACGGAGCTTTGCAGGAGCGACTTCATTTTCTGAGCTGATTCTACAGGTTTTGTGCTTTGCTTCCTCCTGTTAAGACTGTAGCTCTATGCACTATTTTAGCTTTATGCACTATCACCATATTTGCATTTCCACTTACAGGTTCTTTATATCCTGCCATCAGCTGTTCCTTAGGTAAATGCATATCCTCCTGCAAACCCCAACATCTGATTCTAAAATACTCCAGGAATCCCATTCTTTTTGTGTCACTTGCTAGGGGACTTTGTACTCTAGCTCACCTTGGCAAATGTTTAGTGTGATTGTCAGTATTCTATTTATTAGCATAGTACATTGGGATTATCAGCAATATAACTGTTGATATTCATCATTATCTTATTATTTATCTTACAGTGGTATACTTCCGTATTTATCATTACATAACAAAGTCTTTATATAACGATGAAGATATTTTCTCTATGCAAAAAGATGTCCCATTTCCAGAAGACACCCAAGAGTCTCTTGCAGGTGTAAATACACATTTGAGCTCCCGAGGTCCTACTGTCTGCTGCCAATGGCGCCACATGTTTGAAACAATTTGTATGTCTACGGCCATACCACCCTGAAGGCGCCCAATCTTGTCTGAAATAGTCCTTGTCCTTCTGCACAGATGGGGACAGGCCCATGGAAGAAGGGAAGCATCGGCAAAGGCGTCCTCGCCCCTTCTGAGTTTCCAGAAAACTCTCCGAGTCCCCTCAGGCAGTACAGCAGTGACTGCTGCAGTGAGTGTGCCCTGGACGAGAAAGACACTGCAAATGTCTCCAAGTCGACTCAGGGATCCAGGAAGCTCCTCTGCTTCTGGAGGTGTGTGGCTGAAGAGCCGAAGACTGAAAACTCTCCTCAGGCTTAGCGCTGCTGTCTTGGGTGGCTGAGGTGGGAGTGGCGACACTCCCCCCTCTGCAGAATCTTCTGTTTCAGCCCAAGAGCCCAAGACTTCTCACTGATCAAACGGGAGGATCTGTTCAGCTTCCTATCTCTGCTTGACTCTTGGAAGGTAGTCTAGGTCACCATGGGGACCAAGGTTGGGGCAGAACCGGAAACCCTGGAGAGAAAGACCAGCTCACTCAAGCAACCATAGACTATCCCAAGTCCTCCAGGGAGCCCTTGCGGTTTTAGTCCTGGTCATGTATTCAGAATGGAGCTCACCTGGTAGCTCTCTCGTGAGTAGATCAGGTCTCTTTGGGGTCTCTTTTTAATGCTCTGAAGGTGACTCATCACTGCTGATGTTAATCATGACCATTTGGGCAAGCTTGTGTTGGTCACATTTCTCCAATACAGTTTCTCGTTCCTTTAGGGTCCCAGTGTATTTGGGGGGAAGGATTTCACCAGGCACAGCCCTCCAGGAGTGAAGTCTTCTGCCCTGCGTCCTTGACTGCTGGGTCTCTGCATGGAACACGAGGATTTCCTTCCCAGGGAGGAAGTCTGCTGCCTGCAGTGATCTATTGGTAGAGACTGTCATTTATTTACATCGGTAAGCACCTTTGGGTGTTTATGTTGGGCTCCAATGTAACACCATCTGCCATTGGAGTTATTTTGTTGCCCGAGTTGTCACAGATATGATCCTTGGGAGCGCCTTCAGCTAGCTCCTGTCTTCCAGCATCCTGTATGCATACCATTGATGATTTAACACTTCCTTACTTTGAACCCATAAGAATCTCCAGAGAAGCTCCTTGCTCCAGCCTGGCCCAGCGCTAGCCATTGCAGCCACTTGGGGAGTGAACCAGTGGGAGGAAGATCTCCGTGAACTCTGCCTTTAAAATAAAATGGGTTGCCATCCAGTGGGTACCAAATCCCTGTGCATCTCTCCTCACAGACTGGAAGCTCTCAGGCGGCCAGAACTTGCTCGATTGCTGGCTCAGCGTCGGCACCCAGGGACACTCCCTGAAAATCCCCGGAACCGCTGACTTTATCATGAGAACCCAGAGGACGTCTGCTCAAAATCCGCAGCATAAGCAGTACTGTAGTAGATGTAGACAGTACAATTTCCAGTGGGCGTTCAACTCCGGCAATGATGAATGGGCAAGGAAACACTACTTCTTGAAGCAAAAATATTGCCTATAATCGCTGTTGGGACCAGTGCCAGTCTTGCTGCAACTCTAGGCCAGATCTGGCAGATCACATCCCTCCCATACATGTCAGCGAGGAGGGGTATTTGCTTATGAAAAGGTGGTAAAGTATCTAACACTCTGTCACCAGTCAACGTTAGCTGCAGAGGCACATGCTGACGTATGGTGGAGACAAACCTTTCAAGTGTGTTGTTGGCGGCTGCAATGCCAGCTTTGCTTCTCAGGGAGGGCTAGCTCGCCATGTACCCACACACTTCAGTCAGCAGAACCCCTCCAAAGTTTCTAGCCAGCCAAAGTCCAAAGAAGAATCTCCTTCTAAAGCCGGAATGAACAAAAGGAGGAAATTAAAGAACAGAAGACAACGTTCATTACTGCGATCACATGATTTCTTCGATGAACGAACACTGGATGTGAAGACATGGAGCCTTATGCTTTAATCTCTCAGCTCATGGAGAAAGTTAGGGAAAGGCCACAGTGTTGTTTTTCATAGTACTGTAATAGCTAAGAGAAAAGAGGATTCTGGAAAGATAAAACTTTTGCTTCATTAGATGACTGAATGCATTCTGTCAGATGTCTGGGTGAATGAAAGTGAACATCAGTTAAAAACTAAAGCAGTTCATTCATCAAAGCTACCTAAAGACACTGCCTTGCTTTTGGACCCAAACGTACAGAACAATGCCGCAGAAGAGGTTGAAGAGATAAAAATAAATAAATACATAAAAAGCAAACAAGCGGGGACACCTGCAGTCTTAGTCACTAACAATGGGTTTAGGAAAAGTTGTACATTAGAATCAACCCCCTTCCCTCTCCTCCACCCCCACTTTTAAAAGAAATCCAGTATTTAGAATAATACTTATGCTTAGTGTAAGCGTTCTGTGAATGAAGCAGGGTCTTCGGTGGAATATACTAATATATTACTGTATGTCCACATGGAATGGGACTGTGGGAGACTGAGCAAACGCTCTGCTGGCAACTTAGTGGAACAGCTTCTTAAAGGCTTTGCACCTGGCTGCTTTAAGCTGCTTTTTTTTTCTTCTCTTTAGTGATTACAATAGTTATACTGAAAACAAAATATGATATGTGCCCTTACCAATCCGAAAAGCACTGTAAGGATATTTATCTTAACAGTGTCTATTGGTTTGGAACTAAATTAGGAACTATTTAGGCAGTGAAAACTTATCAAGAGAATTAACTTTTCAGTTATGATAAACAGATGTGATTGGTTGCCATTTGTGTTCTTTTGCAGAACTCTGATAAGAAAAGTGTTCAATTTGTATTTAAGCAAACAGTGAAGGACATTTGCAATCAACTAAAAAGTCATCTGTGGGATTAGGGCTGAAAATTCCTGTTAGAGAGTGTTGCAGTATGAATGGTGGCTCCCTTTTCAGGATGAGGGTTTCCTCATGGAGTACAGTGGGTTAATATTTACCTGTGTAATTCATCTGCTAGTGGTTTTTGAAAAATCTCTATGTCAACTTATTTTAAAAATCTTTGTATTTTTACTTAAAACTATATGACTAATTTCTTTTCTGAGGAGTTTTGTTTTTGAGTTGTTTTTATCAATAAAAAAATTATATTTTTAAAGTATCTTCAAACTGAGTCTTTTATTCACCAAAGTTGGTTTTTGAAAATGGAAATAAAATCATTTCCTTGCTTGCTAAGCAAAAAGCCACATGGATTTTTATTTTTTATTTACAGATATGGAAATATGTGTAACTTGTTAGTGTTGTATCAGACAAATATTACATAGAGATAATAGAACATTGCTTGTAAACAATTCAGCAGATTTGTAATATGTTTTTATATTATGAAATCTATTGTAGGTGTTTTTCTAGAGGCATGAAAGTTAAATGTATATATCATGGTAGAAGTAATATTGAAGGTTATTGTAATTCACTAGTGCTGCCAGAGGAATTGTTAATAAAGCAAATTCTTTAACAATAAATGTCTTTTGCAGACTTAAGGGACTACGTACTACTGTTAATATCTGTAAGAACAAAACACATTGAACATCCTTCCAGAAAGTCTTTGAGGAAGGACCTACACCCGTAACAGAATTATGGCATCATTTGTGACTGTGACTGTGAAATCCATTATTTCCTTGCTGTTGGAAGGACATATTGTAAGGTTTGTGGTTATATGCTGTCAAACTGCAGAAAATACTCCTGATTAAGGAGTTTTCACTTTACTACAATGACACAAAAAACAGCAGTTTTTACACTAAATGTTTTAAAACAAAGAGTAGACAAAAATATAGAAATAAGCCTTCGGTTCCAAAATGGGAAAGGTTCCATGATACTTAAATCATTTCTCATTTGTTTTAAAAAAATAAATAAAATTATGGGTGACTTTATTAATGAACAATAGGGTAAAGAGCTATAAATGTGAAATGAGTGATATAAAAGTAAATGAAGTACAAATAAAAAGCACTGCTATAGGACATTCTGGGATGGTTGTTTAATAAGGGTTTATCCACGCCATCTGTAGCAAATGTGATTCTATTTTTGAAAAGAAAAGCAGTGTGTTTTCTTACTTTTTTTTTTCTTTTGCTTAAGCACTTTGTCAATTGCTTTATTCTGTATCTGTGAAGTAATCTGTGGTCTCCTTTGTTCTTTTTAAGTTTTGATTTGTTATAAAATTGCCAAGCAGAAGTGTTTCAGATATAGAGCTTGTACCTGTATTTTCATGTTATTGCCTCATGTTCTTGTAAGTCATTTTTAATTGACCATGATTGTAGACCTTGCTTGAGTTTTTTTCCTAATAAAACAAAAGCAAATTGCTTTTAGCTTCAAATTGTAATAATTCAATTAAATTTTATAATGACCTCTGAAAATGTACAGCTAATATTCTTTAGGGACACAGCGAATAGATTAGTGTTTTTTTTTTTCATTGTTTAGAAATAAAAAAAAAAAATCCACAACCACCCTGAGTGTTTCCTGCCTCACACACAATCATTTCTCCAAGGAGCATTATTTCCTTTCATTGGGAAGTGTGACAAAAACATAGGTGTGGAACTGAATTCCCACAGTGTTACGGTGGCATACTTACTTCTTGGCCCTCTCCACGGACAGTGCAAACACCTGCGTTTGTGCTGTTTTGTGTATACACCGCTAACTAGGATGGATGAATGCCTAGATGATAGCCGGCTAGATAAATAACAGATGAATTTCTATGTAGAACACTGTGTGCATTTTAAGACAGAGGAACTCAACAGCCCTGGCCAACGTCTCCAACCCTAGCCCGTTAGCAGCCAGTGGAGCCACCCAGCCGCCCCTCATTAAGTCTGGAGGCTCCCACTGTGGGAGTCCCTGAGACTAAGCCCCGAGCATCCTGCGCTGCAGCCCGCGGCCAGCAGGGGGCGCGCGAAGACGCCCACTCCGGCCCTCGCGGCGTGCACTCTGCCCCGGGCTCCGGAGACCCGGCTTTCCTGGGTGGGGGCTGGGGGGCGCGCCCTGGCTTTGGGAAGACGTGGGGCGTCGGAACCGCTGAGGACCCGGTTCCGCCCCTGGCCGCCGAGGAGGGGGCTCCTCAGTTGGGCTTTGACTTTTGGATAGAAAGAACGTCATCCATACAAAGTGGGGGGTTTCAATGCCGGGAATCGGGGAACCCGGGAACTGAGTGAGAATTTCTGGACGAAAACGGGGAAGCCCTAGCGCTTGTGAAGGCGCGTTAACTTTCGTTGCTCAATTTTTTTTTTTAGTGTAGACGTGAAAATATTTTTAAACTGAAGCACAGGTGCATGCGCGGACGCCGGGGTCCGGGGCAGGCAGTGGGCGGGTCAGAAGCCTCAGCACCTGTCTGTCAGCCCGGGGAGGGGCCGCCGCCGGAGGACCCTGCCGCCCCCAGACTGCTGGCTGGGATGCAGGCGAGGCGCGCGGGGCCGCCCTTCCTGCCGCCTCTCCACCCCTGGGAGCCAAATCCGCAGACTCGCCCGGAACTCGGACGAGCGCTCCCCGATCA
Source organism: Sylvilagus floridanus (assembly GCA_949820135.1). Classification (NCBI taxonomy): domain Eukaryota; kingdom Metazoa; phylum Chordata; class Mammalia; order Lagomorpha; family Leporidae; genus Sylvilagus; species Sylvilagus floridanus. The sequence goes on along the minus strand of OX463238.1, from coordinate 116,799,368 downwards.
GCCCCGGGACGCGGCTCTGCAGAAGAACCGAGGTCTGTGTCCCACCCCTGCCCAAATCCCGCACTCGCCCTCAGAACGGCAGCATCGCTCATTTTTATCTCCCCCAAATTGATAACAACGTCATCCATTGAGAATTGAAAATGAATCTTGATGTGAACAGAAGGGGAGAGGGAGCGGGAGAGGGGAGGGTGGCGGGAGGGAGGGAAGTTGTGGGGGGGGGGGAGCCATTGGAATCCACAAGCTGTACCTTGGAAATTTATATTCTTTAAATAAAAGCAAAAAAAAAAAAATAAAATAAAAAAGCTGGCCTAGATAGTCTTCCTTACTCACTCTGGAATTTCTTTTAAATTCTGCTGGCACGTTTTGGTGGAGTCCAATGTGTACTAAAGGATTTTAAAGAACCTTTCGCGGCTTGGCTCATCCCGTTGAAGAACTGTGATGACTCCCACTTTCTCACGAGCAGACCGGGTGAGACGCTGCGATGTGCAGGTCACCACGGCGAGACGAGCAGTCCTGCACGGAGACGCTGGGCTTGGGCTGCAGCTTCCGGAACTGTGGGAAGTTTGCTGCCCACCCTGCCAGACTTGGGTCTTTCCTAAAGGCATCCCGGCAAACTAGCGCGGCTGTGGAGGGCCATAGCAAGGAACAAAAGGGATTCTGCAGGACGTCCGTGTTGCCTTATGAGATGGGGCAGCTCCACACAGCATTCTGGAATCTGTTCACTTGACAGAAAACAAAATCTGTAGCACAGAGTTTGACTTGCATGTTGCAGCTCCCATGAGACTGCGGGTTTGTCCTTTGGAGCAGCCTCCGCGCCTAGTTTCCGGGTGTACAAAGTGGAACTTAGGGGTGTCCTGTGGTGACCCAGCATTCTCACGCCCCAGCACTTCCAGCGGAAATTGCTCCGTGCACAAGACATGCACAGGAATAGTCTCAGAAGCACCATTGTTAAAACCTACGGCCACCCACATATGCCTGTTAACAAGGAAATAAGGAGTGAAAAGTCCCCAAATAGAATATTGAACAACAATGTGAGTTAATGATCTAGAAATCAATAAATAATTGGAACAAACTTTAGCCAGCAGGATTGTTGCCAAAGAAGGCAAATCAGAGAGGGCACCTGTTGCACAAGTTCCATATTTAAACAAATGCCAGGTGACCCAGCCCCAGACGTGAGAAGGGCACCCTTGTGATGGAGACTGAGGGGACACCGTGGTGGTGGGAGGTGCTGCCTCCTCGGCTTCCTGCGGGGGTGCAGTCCCTTTGTGAAAATGTAGCAGGCATCTGGATTTCAACGAAAGTTTCTAAATAAGAGTTAACAGGTTCCCAGCGTGCTTTTAAAAATTTCAGTAGAGGGGTAGTGGGCTAAACCAATGCCCACAGTGCCGGCATCCCATATGGGCACCGGTTCTAGTCCTAGCTGCTCCACTTCCAATCCAGCTCTCTGCTATGCCTGGGAAAGCAGTGGAGTTTGGCCCAAGTCCTTGGGCCCCTGTACCCATGTGGGAGATGCAGAAGCAGCTCCTGGCTCCTGATTTTGGATCAGCCCAGCACTGGTCTTTGCAGCCATTTGGGGAGTGAGCCAACAGATGGGAGACCTTTCTCTCTGTCTCTCCCTCTCTCTGTCTGTAACTCTAACTCTCAAATAAAAATAAGTAAAATCTTTTTTAAAAAAATCTCAGTAGATAGGGAATTGAAGACAGAGCTGTTGTAGTTTGACTATAAACCAAAACCAACCACTTCTCACTGTGATAACACCAATGATGCCATGGCACAGGGAACCCACAGAAATGGCCACAGCATCTCCTGGAACAAGTGGCCATGACCACAAAAGCAAGCCCTGAGCAAGACCCATCCTTGTCCTCGCGGCGTGCGCCTGACGAAGTGAGCCACGGTCTCCTGATCCCCACTTTTTCCACTTAGAGGTTGTAGGTGTTGTATGGGTAAGATTCCATCTTGCATAAAGTGAGTCTTAGGATAAGTCTATCCCAAGATGTGCTGGATAGCAAACATGCATGTGCTCTTATGCTCACAAATATTTATTATTTGCATGTTTATGATGAAGTAAATCCTTTATTGATAAGTGTGTTTTTCTATAATGTTCAAAGGAGCTCTAAAACTTTGTTAAGGTGCATAGATTTCCCATTTTTCTCCACCTCAATACTGCTTATAAATCATTATCAGATTGAATATGCTTTTTAGCAGAGCTGTTTTTCGTCTGCAAGCTGTGCTTACAGCATAAGCCATTTTCCACGGTGTCTGACAAGGTCTCTCTTTCTAGTGTTCCGTTCCAGCTCATTTGAACCCTACCCTGACCCCCGCTGGTTACAGCATCCTGAACACACCTGCGGCTGCAGCCGGGGCTCTGTGGGGTCTTCCTGAAGGGTGAGGGCGCAGGCCACTGCGATCCAGTGTTTGAAGAGTGTGAGATCTTCAGCAAAGGGGCTGGCAGCTTTGTTATGCACACAGCCAGCAGTCATCTGTTCTTTCTCAGGGCTGGTGCAGCCCAGAAAGATCCGTCAGTGCCAGGCAGGGTACAGCCAGGGGACATTTTTCATTAGGTGCCCCAGAGACTTCGCCTTTTTCTAGAACACTCTTCCCTGGCCACACTCGTGTTTGCATTCTGTACAACTTTTACTGGTTTGTGCCTTTTGAAAAGCAAACCATTCCCCATGTGAGTTTGTTCTGAGGAGCTCCTGGGAAACACTTCCCTGCTGGAAAACACTTCCCAGGTTAGGGGACCCAGAAGTGTGCACATCTCTGAGAGAACTTGGCTTTCCCCATCAGCACCCCCAGAAACTAAAAGACCTCATTATCGGGGAGGGCAGCGAGGGGGGTGAACAGTGCTTGCAGGCACCCCCACCCTCTCAGCCTCTCACAAGCGGCCCCACCCTGCAGGGCCTGCCCCTGCCTCTCTGCACCTCTGTTACCTTAAGCTTGGAGCAGGATGGACACAATTAGCAGGAACAACTATGAGAATCGGGATAGTACAGGATAAGACTGGGGAGGGTCTCTGAACAGTCACTGTCTTCACATGCGTAGACCACAGACTTGTACTTTCTCTCATTCTGTCATTGATGCAAACAATGAGCTAGTCTGTTGGCGGTAAAGAGAAAGGTGGGGGGGTTCCTGACTATAGACCCCTCAACATGATTTAGCATTCTGATGTTAGTCCATGGGGGTGCCCTCTGTGCTTTTCCTCATGTTTCCAGGCACAAGTGGAATGGTGGTGACAGGCACTCCCTTGGCACCTGTCAATCTCCCTCAGCGGTGGGTGGGCTGTGACAGGGTGGAGTTTCTCTTCCTTGGAAGTCTGCTGAAGGTGCCGCTTCACTTGCTTCACTGGATTTCAGCTGTTGCTCAGGCTGATGCCTTTGTCATTCACGAAATTCCACGTTTTTTGTTTTAGGATCACAGTATTTCCAAGTTTCCTTCTGTTCTGTAGTTAATATTGCTGAAAGAGAGCTTCCCCCCTTTCATAAGATTTCTCTTTCTGCCTCAACTTCTGTCACCACTCCTGTGTGAGGGCAAACTCCTCCATTCTGAATGTCACTGTAGCCTTCACCACTAATCTGAAAATGAAAGTATATCCATGCACGGAGATGCTAGATGCTAAGCCACAACCCGCTGTGGTGTGGCGTTTGGAAACTGTAGCACACGTCTCCAATAACACATCATAATTTTGCATGAACCTGCATATTTATTAGATCTGTCCCTCTGCATACAGTAAATAAGAGCAAGAGGCATTAAAAGATAATTTGGTAAATATAAAACTTTAACAAGATACAGACACATATCTTCCAAATTTGAAATAAACATAAGCAAAAAATCACATTTGCAATACATGTCACTCAGGTGAGATGTATTGCATTCCTGAAGGCATGCCCGATTTTCTCTCCAGGGTGGCTTCCCCTATGTCTCTGAAGGGAAGGTCACTGAAGGATGAGGGATTCCCAGCACAGGTGCCTCTCCCGTGGTTTCTCCCCAGTGAGTTCGCGCATGTCTTCTAAGAGAAAAGGCTTTGCTGAAAGTCTTCCCACACACGTGGCATTCATAGGGTCTCTCGCCAGTGTGTATCCTCTCGTGCTGTCTAAGGGAAGAAGACTGGCTGAAGGCCTTCCCACACACATGACATCCGTACAGCTTCTCTCCAGTGTGACTTAGGTGGTGTTTCCTGAGGTCAGAAGTTTGGACGAAAGCCATCCCACACACATGGCATTCGTACGGTCTCTCGCCAGTGTGAATTCTCTCGTGCTGTCTAAGGTTAGAAGACTGACTGAAGGCCTTGCCACACACATGACATTCATATGGCTTGTCTCCGGTGTGAGTTAGATGGTGCTTGTTGAGGTCAGAGCTTTGGATGAAGGCTGAGCCACACAGGTGGCACGCGTACGGTTTCCGCCCCGTATGTGCCATCTCATGCCGTCGAAGGCTAAAGCAGCTGCTAAAGGATTTCCCACACAGCTGGCATTCATAGGACTGACCTCTGCTTGGAATTTTCTTATGTTGTTTAAAGTGTGAGTGGCCGCTGGTTGATTTTCCGCACTGTTTGCGCACAAGGGGTTTGTTTCCTGTGTAAGTTAAATGTTGAGTAAACATAGAGCTGCATGTGAAATCTTCTCCCAAACCATTTCTTTCAAAGGGATCCTCTTGAATGTGGGCTTTCACCTTTGGGAAAGAAGAAACAGGCTGTTAGTGGTGTGCACACCTTCATCCCTACACTGATTTCCATACACATGAATCCTAGACTAATCAATCATTCAGTGTAGTCTGCAGTTAAATCTCTCTAATGTCATATGCTTACAGAATGTATATTATTCTTTTGCAAGCTTGAATATTTTCTCCTTACAGCACTATCAGATTAACATTGAAGGCTCCAATATGTTTCAAAGACTAGAAATGTGAACAATATTTATGGAGTCATACAATATGAAGATCTCAAGTTGCAGCTTTTAACTTATTTTCATTCTTCACTAAATTCAAACTCTACAAAGATTTTGACCCATAAAGTGCTTAATCTCAATTTACATACAGTTAGACAATTTTACTCAATTAGTAACTCATTGCCAAACTTTTGATTTGGATTCACACCCACGAAACTTACCATTGGCATCATTGTGGATGTGTCTCTTTGCATGTTTATAATTTCTTGTTTGTTAAGGGCACTGCCTAAAATAACTGAAGAAAATAAATTGTTAGAATAACATTAGGGGAATGAAAATGTTAAAAAAAAAATCAAAGCTGATGTGTATATGTTTCAAAACTGCCACTTGGATGGAGCAAGTGTGTTTAATGAAGGCAGGCAGCAGGTACTGGAAACACACCTTAGGGCATTGACAATAAGTAAAAATTTTCAGGTTTGAAATCTGAATAAAGTATAATGGAGAGGCCGGCACCGCAGCTCAATAAGCTAATCCTCCGCCTTGCGGCGCTGGCACACCGGGTTCTAGTCCCGATTGGGGCGCCAAATTCTGTCCCGGTTGCCCCTCTTCCAGGCCAGCTCTCTGCTGTGGCCCAGGAGTGCAGTGGAGGATGGTCCAAGTGCTTGGGCCCTGCACCCCATGGGAGACCAGGAGAAGCACCTGGCTCCTGCCATCGGATCAGCGCAGTGCACCGACCATGGCGGCCATTGGAGGGTGAACCAACGGCAAAGGAAGACCTTTCTCTCTGTCTCTCTCTCTCTCACTGTCCACTCTACCTGTCAAAAAAATAAAAATTAAAAAAAAAAAAAGTATAATGGAGATGAGATGTGGAGAGGTAAAGAGAGGAAACGTTCAAGGGGGAAGATCCAGATGAGAGTCCAGTGTGAACGTATAACTCCAATAAACAGACTAATACCCATTTTTCCCTGCAGCCAAAGAGACTGTCAGGAGAACATGGGAATTGTTACATACGGAAGAAATGATGACAACAGCTGGGGGAATTTGTCCCAACGTCCTCTGTTATATTTTGTTTTGTTTTATATACTTTGAATGCAGAGAAAGAGAGAGAGAGAGAGACAGAGACAGAGAGAGAGAGAGAGATCTCATCCTCTGATTCACCCTCCCAATGCTCCAATAGCCAGGGCAGGACCAGGTTGAATCCAGGAGCCAAGAATTCAACTGGAATCGCCGACATGGGTGGCAAAGACCAGAGACCCAAGTACTTCAGTTGTCATATGCTTCCCCACTAGGTGCAGAAAAGTTGGAATGGCAGAGTGGAGCAGGGACTTGAACCCAAGCACTCCCGTATAGGATGCAGTCATCTGAGTGGCAGCTTAACCATAGTGCCAAATGTCTACACTCTTCTGTTGTGTTTTAGAAAATATCATTCAGTAAGCAAATTGTTCAGTTGATATTTCCATGAACATAGTCGCTTGCTGACCAGGCACCACAAATCCCTTCTGCTTACCTGAACTCTGGTCTTGGAAAACTCTTGTGCCTTGACTCCACAGGTCTTCTTCTTGCTCCAGGTGGGAAATCACATCTAATTTATAGAGCCGATACCCTATTCATGGAGGAAAATGTATGTAGAGTTTCAGTTTTATGCTAAATAATCACTAGTTAGGCAAAGTAAGGAGAACACTGAAGGTCTGCCCAGGCAACACACATTCCTGAATGATTAATGGGTCAATTAAAAAACTTAAAAGGAACTAAAATTTTTTCTCCAAGCAAATGAAAATACAACATACCGAAACCTATGAGCTATAGCAAAAGCTATACATACTTCACAAAAGCAAAAAGATCTCAAACATTCTATTATTGTATCTCAAAGAACTGGAATGAGAACCAATAAGTCCCAAATTAAAACAAAATAAACAAAGATCAAGGCAGAAATAAATGAAATGAAGACTTAAAAACAAATTTAAAGCATCAGCAAAACAAAAAATTGGCTTATTGAAAAGATAATACTGATAGAATTTGGCTAGATTTTCTAAGAAAAAGAGAAGATACAAGTAAATAAAATCAGAGATGATAAATGAGACATTAGATTAATCTCTGGAGGCCAGCATTGTGGCGCAGTGAATTAAGCACCACATACGATGCTAGCCTCCCATGTCAGAGTGCCACTTCAAGTCCCAGCTGCTCTGCTTCCAGTCCAGCTTCCTGTTACAACAGTGTATTTGCCCCCTGCCACCCGTGTAGGAGACCGGACTGTGTTCCTGACGTCTGGCTCCTGAGTTCAGCCTGGCCCTGTCTCTCTAGTTTCTCTCTCTAGTTTCTCTCTCTCTCTCTCTCTCTCTCTCTCTCTCTCTCTCTCTCTCCCTCTCTCCTGAGTTCAGCCTGGCCCTGTCTCTCTAGTTTCTCTCTCTAGTTTCTCTCTCTAGTTTCTCTCTCTAGTTTCTCTCTCTAGTTTCTCTCTCTCTCTCTCTCTCTCTCTCTCTCTCTCTCTCCCTCTCTCCTGAGTTCAGCCTGGCCCTGTCTCTCTAGTTCCTCTCTCTCTCTCTCTCTCTCTCTCTCCCTCTCTCTCTCTGTCTCTCCTGAGTTCAGCCTGGCCCTGTCTCTCTAGTTTCTCTCTCTCTCTCTCTCTCTCTCTCTCTCTCTCTCTCTCTCTTTCTCTCTCTCTCCTGAGTTCAGCCTGGCCCTGTCTCTCTAGTTTCTCCCTCTCTCTCTCTCCCCTTCTCTCCTGAGTTCAGCCTGGCCCTGTCTCTCTAGTTTCTCTCTCCCTCTCTGTCTCTCCTGAGTTCAGCCTGGCCCTGTCTCTCTAGTTTCTCTCTCTCTCTCTCTCTCTCTTTTCTCTCTCGACACTCTGCCTTTCAAATAGCAAACAACAAAAAACTTTTTTAATTAAAAAGAATGAATACCTTAGAAGTACAAAGGATCTCTAGAGAATATTATGAACTACAGATCAACAAAGTGGAAATCCTAGAAGAAAGATACATTTCTGAACACATATTACCTCTAATATTGTACCATGAAGAAAGAGAAAGCATGCACAGACCAATGATAAATAACAAGAAGCAGTCAGTAATAAAAAGTCAACCAACAAAGAAAAGTCCAGATTTGGATGGCTTCATGCTGAATGTTATCAAACTCTTAGGGAAGAACTAACACCAGTTATTCTCAAAGCATTCCAAACAGTTGAAAGAGAAGAAACTCTATGAAACTCTTGTGGCCAGAAGTATCCTAATGCCAAAGCCAAACAAGGACAAAACAACAACAAAACTACAAACCAATATCCCTGATGCACATAGGCAAAAATCCTCAACGAAATACTAGCAAACTGAATCAGCTTCACAGGAAGGAGATCATACACCATGATCAAGTGTAATCTGTCCCAAGGATGCAAGGACAGTGATATTTCAACAGATGCAAACAATAAACATAAAACATCACCTCAAAAGAATGCAGGACATAGACCATATAATCATCTCAATAGATGCAGAAAGTCACTTGAGGGCCGGCACCGTGGCTCACTAGGCTAATCTTCTGCCCGCAGTGCCAGCACACCAGGTTCTAGTCCCGGTTGGGGCGCCGGTTCTGTCCCGGTTGCTCCTCTTCCAGTCCAGCTCTCTGCTGTGGCCAGGAGTGCAGTGTAGGATGGCCCAGGTGCTTGGGCCCTGCACCCGCTTGGGAGACCAGGAGAAGCACCTGACTCCTGGCTTTGGATCGCCTCAGCATGCTGGCTGTGGCAGCCATTTGGGGGGTGAACCAACGGAAAGAAGACCTTTCTCTCTGTCTCTCTCACTGTCTAACTCTGCCTGTCCAAAAAAAAAAAAGATAAGCATTTAATAAAATTCAACATTCTTTCATAGTTAAAAAAAAAAACTCTCAACACATTAGGTATAGAAGGAATGCATCTCAGTTTTATAAAGGCTACACAGGGCAAAACCACAGCCAGCAACATTCTGCATGGACAAAAGCCCATTATCTAAAATTTGGAACAAGAAAAGAGTGCCCACTTTCATCACTCCTATTCAACATAGTGCTGAAAGTCTTAGCAAAAGCAATTAGGCAACTGGGCCTGTGCCATGGCTCACTTGGTTAATCCTCCTCCTGCGGCACCGGCATCCCATATGGGCTCCAGGTTCTAGTCCCAGTTGCTCCTCTTCTGGTGCAGCTCTCTGCTGTGGCCCGGGAGGGCAGTGGAGAATGGCCCAAGTGCATGGGTCCCTGCACCCACATGGGAGACCAGGAGGAAGCACCTGGCTCCCGGCTTTGGATTGGTGCAATTCCAGCCGTAGTGGCCATTAGGGGAGTGAACCAACAGAAGGAAGACCTTTCTTTCTCTCACTGTCTAGAACGCTACCTGTCAAATAAAAAAAAAAAAGAATAGATGAAGAGGATGTGGTGTGTGTATATATATATATATATATATATATATATATATATATAAATACATGAGAGAGCATCAGTCAGCTTTATAAGACAGGGTGAGATGCTGTCATTTGATGAAGCGTGGACAGAGCTGGAGGATATTATGTGAAATTAAATAACCTGGCACTGAAAGATGGCCACCAAGTAGTTCTAACTCATGCAGAAGCTATGAAATTTGCTCTCACAAATGTAAGAAGTAAAATAGTGTTCTCTAGAGGCTACGAATGGTAGAGGAGAGGAACAGTAGGGGACAGCTGTGTATCAAGTACCAAATAACAGCTAAATAGGAGGTGTAAGATCTGGTCTACAGAACAGCAGGTATCTATCATTTACAACGTATAATATATCTTACAAAGAACTAGGGGAGAGGAGTGTGAAGTTTCCCAACACAAATCATAAATGGTTAAGGAGATTGGAACATTAATTACTCTGATTTGATCATGGCACAGTGTGTACCCATCTAATTATCACTCAATATCCCACAAATATGCAGAACTCCTGTTATGTCCATTTAAGATCTTTGAAAACACACACAGGAATAATTAAAGAAGTCCTGGCACTGTCACTGTTTTAGTCTCAACTCTCAGAGAGTTACTAGGGCAGAATATTTATAAAATATTTAATCAATTTATTCATGGGTTCAAAAATATTAATGGATCTCCCAAATCTACTCAGTGTGGGAGATTGATTAGGAAGAATGAACGAAATTGTGTCAGTGTTGCATTCTAGGAAAATGATAAACTAGATGTGAGTAAATGTGAAAGGAACCTTTTCAAGATTTTTAAGAGTTATGGAAATTAGAGCGCAGAGATTGCAGTTGGATATAGAGAGGCTGCTGTAGATACTGAGTGAATGAATACATACATACATAACATAGATAAATATGGACAGACTCACCCAGGGAGACCAGATGACTGATATTTTCCAGTATCACATCTCTGTACAGTTTTCTTTGGGATGTACCCAGCAGGGCCCACTCTTCCTTTGTGAAGTCTATAATTATATCTTCAAAGGTCACTGGTTCCTAAAACACCGTCCATCACCAGAGAAAATTCTTAGACTATTACGTACTGGCATACATGAGAGTGCTAACTGTTAAATTAACAACAGGAGTCACTGTACACTTACTTCCCATGTAGGACCTCTGTCCTCAATGAGTTGTATTGTGAGAATTAACTGTAAAGCTTGTTCTCAAACAGTTTGTGTGTGCAAATTGTTGAAATCTTTACTCAGTATAGAGTTGGTCTTCTGTGTATAAAGTTAATTGAAAATGAATCTTAATGGAGAATGAGACTGGGAATGGGAGAGAGAGGAGGAGGAGGAGGGGTGGCATTGAGGGTGGGAGGGCTGGTATGGTGGGAAGAATCACTATATTCCCAAAGTTGTACTTGGGAAATTTGCACACATTACATAAAAGGTTTCTTTGGGGAAAAAACAAGAGTATCATGGACATTCCAGTTTAGACAGAGAAGCACTTGTTTATGTGCGGGAAGGAAGGCTGAGATGACACAGGCAGGGGAGGGAACTGGATGTACAGAAAGATGGAACTGTGTTTGACCTCCAGCCGGGTCACTCTCCGGGTTGACATGGTATCTGTTTCCCATATATATGCACAGAGGCATACGTACACTGAATCCACATAACTATTATAAAGCAATACCACCTGAAATGTACAACCTGGAAACTTTTTTGCAACCTCATAATTTTGTTCTCCCAGGTAATTATAAAATTTGCATGTGAAAATTCATAACTAGAATTCTCTTCCACAATATTTCATGTAACTGAAGTACAGACACATCATAAGGCATACTATTAGCATGATTTACCACTTTTAAACTGTGACTATAATTCAAATATTCTCTTAGACAAGTACTGCATGCCTCATGTACAAGCTGGTTTATGAACTATTACAAGGGGCTGGCACTGTGGTACAATGGAATAAGCCACTGCCTGTAGCACCAGTATCCCATAGTGATGCTGGTTTGAGTCTTGGCTGTTCCATTTCCAATCCAGCTTCCTGCTAATATGCCTAGGAAGGCGGCAGAGGATGGCCTAGATGCTTGGGTCCCTGCCACTCACATGGGAGACCCGGAAGAGGCTCTTGGCACCTGGTTTTGGCCTGGCCCAACCCTGGCTATTGAGGCCATTTGAGGAGTGAACCAGCGGATGGAAGACCTCTCTTTCAGTCTCTCCCCCTCTCTCTCCCTGTAACTCCGCCTTTCAAATAAATAAAAGAAAAAGAAAACACTGAACCACTACAAGTGTTGAAGGATCCACTGAAATGGCATAATGAAATGCTTCCTAACAAATATGTGCTAAATACCTGCCATTAATCCATTGTTCTTTTCTAACAGGCAGCAAATTTTGAGGTAATTTGTAGCATTCTTCAGACCCAAATGAGCTTCATGGAAACCCCGGTTCACTACACGCCATCTCTCAGCGTGACGTGACTCAGGTGTTTGCAGTGAGGCTAAAATGCAGAGAGGTCAGCAACACAAGCCAGAGACCTGTGAGCCCGCTTGCTGAGGGGCAGTCCTACAGTGGCCATTCCGGGGACAGGAGGCCTCCTAGTCTGTTTGCTCTCGGAACCACCATCTCCCCTCGTATCACGATCTGATTGCTCGGCTCAAGGGAAGGAAGAAGCTTCTTTCTCGGTCTTTGTGCATCCAGCTCATTAGACACTTTCTCAGAGCCTTAAATTCTACTCTGCCTACCGCATTCCTCCTCCTGAGTGTGCAGCCCCGCTGGATCGGGTGAACTCACCTGCGAGAACATCTGACACATGCTGGACTGTCAGATTCTAGTCCTCGCTCATCTCTATCACCCGCATTCACCACGACGCTAAGCCCAGTACAGCCAGAACCATAGTTAGTGGGTGAATTATAATCCAGACGAGGAAGAGAAAATCCTGCATCTCTTCTGTAATTCACAACCTTTCTGGGGCTGGAATAAACTAATGTGATATTAAGAAGGCTATTCATCACTGATGCGTTCCTGTCCAGGAGAACCAGCCCAGAGTCCTGGGAACACTTCGTTGGAGCTCAGATACCTGAGCATCTCCTGTTTGTCCTTACATCTTTGCAGAAAGGAGCTGTTCTTACTCCATCAATAGAAAAAGACATTCCGTGCTTACCAGTGGGTGCATTGGCAGTAACTCGCTTTCCTGCACTCTTCCTCTGGGTGTCATGCAGTCCAAGCTTAGCTAAGCTTGCAAAGCTGAGGGCAGAGAAAGAAACCATGAGATTCCAGCCTTGTGCATAGTGTTCAGACCCATCTGTCATGAAACACCAGCTCTTCACCAGGGTGTAATGTCACCTGAACAACAGAAAAACATAGGGCACTCTAAAAGATGCTGGCACACAATTCTCCTATCCGAGGGCACAGTAAGAAGGCTATGGCCATAGTTGCTAGTAAGTAAGACATAAATGCAGATACCTTACGGATAAGAAGATGAAAATCATTGTTTTATGTGTGAATTATCTCATGAAGTCCAGGTTATTTAACCCTCTCCCTAGTTCCAGAACCCAGAGATCCCTGACTCATGTAACATGAGGATTATGCCTTCCACCTACAGGTGAGCACTGAGCAATTGATCCGACTTCACTTGCTTTGTGACCAGAAATGGTTCTCCAACAGCTGTCACAGCCCTCTGGAGCCCCTCTGCCTTCCAGCTCGCCCTCAACCTACCTTTTACATCTGTCACCAGTGCATTGGTTTTAAATCAACTGAGAATCGATTGGTGAAGGAGTTCATCAACTCAAGGCCTTGCTCCATTTGCAGGGAATCGATGCCACACATCCTCATACCTAGCCCTCCCTGTGCAAAGCAGAGGATTGCCAGGGTCTCCGTGAGAGACTTTCACGATCCTCTAGGTTACGGCTGCTCTGAAGCCATGGGATGACTGGGTGTTGGGAGGAAATGAAGCTGCTTTGTCTAACATTTTATTAAAGTGGTAGCTGAAATCCTTGAAAACTCATTTTATATTTACATTAGCTGAAACAATCATGTTTTTATTATACTCACACATGAGTGTGAGAAATCTATTATAAATTGTTACTCCCCAAACTGTCAATAAATTATTTCATGGATAAATGATGATTGTGTCATAAACAAAAGTACAATTATTTCACCCATCTGTACCAAATTCCGAAACATTCATCTAGAGAAACCAAAGCAATAAAAAAAATTTGATAAGGGTCAGCGCTGTGGTGCAGAGTAAAGCCAACATCCTATTTGGGCATAGGTTGAGTCCCGGCTGCTCCACTTCCAATCCAGCTCCCTGCTAATGCACCTGGGAAAGCAGCCAAAGGATGGCCCAAGTCCTTGGGCCCCTGCACCCACGTGGGAGACCCACGAGAAGCTCCTGGCTCCTGGTTTTAGCCTGGCCCAACCCCAGCTGTTGCAGCCATCTGGGGAGTGAACCATCAGATGAACTATACCTCTTTCTCTCTCTTTTCCTTCTCTCTGTAACTCTGCCTTTCAAATAAATAAATTAAATAGTTAAAAAATGGAAAACAAGCTTGATAAAAAATTTTAAATTTCATAAAAGGAAATATAGGAAAGCAGAAAGTAAATTATTTGCATGCCAAAAATAGAATGAAAATGTAAGATGTGGATTAACATGCCCAAGAGAATGTTCTATGCTGAAAGAGATGCTGTATACCCACATTGCACAATACAGCAGCAAGCAGACACGTGGTTACAGAACATGTGAGATCTAGCTAGCGCTACACTAGTTAACTTAGTATGAACTTAATAGCCACACATAACTAGGAGTTACTGTTTGAGTCAGAATAAGTTTAGAGTCTTAGAAGAGATAGTTAAAATAATGAGATATATTAAGCCAAAAGGACAGCTTATACAAACACAGCAAAATAGGACATGAGAATGGCAAAGTCGTTGTTGACACAATAAAATTTAAAGATCATCCAATGCTGCTTCACTGACAAATGTCTTACAATAAACCAGGCTTACCGTAAGGGAACAAGGCTCACATCTTCTTATTCGGAGACTCACCAAAAAAACAAAAGCAGAGGAGAGGGTGATGCCAGCTAGACTCTGCCACGGTTTCCCCAGCCGCCGCGAGGCTGCTCTTCCGCAAAAGTCCACTTTCCCCTCCTCAGGGCAAATGCATATTCTGTTTCCCTTCACCTTACATAGGGAAAGCAAGGCCACATTCCAGGGGACACACCCTGATTGCCCAGATACTAAACCTGATCTGGGTTTCTTTCACTACTCCTTCAATTTGACTGGATTTTTCAGATAACCACACAACCACTGTATAAAACTCCCCCACACCCCCACACACCTGGAGAGAAAAAAGCAAAGGCCTTTTTGAGGGAAAATAAGGGAGATCGGTTAATTCTTTTATTCCAGGGGTGGGGAACATCTGACCCTGGGAGGCTCACAGAGTGTTTGGTCCGGCCCTGTCAAGGCAACTACAGGCATGACTCAAAATTCACTACATCTATGGTAGGTTAATTTTCAGTTGATAATTTTGTAAGGCCCACAAATGATGTTGTATGTACCCAAATGGGGCCAGCAATGTGGTGTAGCAAGTAAAACCAATATGGGATAAAGGCAGGGAGCAAGATTAGGGCCATGAACTGGAAGCCACATCTCCCCCAACCTGTGTAATCCTATCCATCCCCCTATCAATCAAATGACCCCTTCCCCAGGATGTACCTTACCTGGGGCCCGGGGGCGGTACCATGTAACCACTCCCCTTCCTAAGAAGCCTGGCAAAGGGGAAGGGGCTGGCTCAGCTTTCGCACTCTCTCTGTGCCTTTCAAATAAATAAATAAATAAATATTTAAAATAAGTAAATAAATATGCAAATGGTCTTGGCAGTATATAGACTGACCATATACTATAAATCCTTGAGTGCCTCTTTTGCGCTACTGTATCTGACAGCATGTGACTAAGACGTTGATCTTACATACAGAAGTGCACTCCTAGTGACTTACAAATCTGCCTTCCTAAATCAATCATTCTCAGCACCCGTATTTAAAATCCTCTGTCTTCAGTTCTTCCTACATATCCTCCCCTTTATCCTCACTTTTTATTATTATTAGAGTTACAGAGAGACAGAAAGACAGAGGACAGAGAGATCTTCCATCCGCTGGTTCACTTCCCAAATGGCTGCAACGGTCAGATCTGGGCCGGTCCAAACCCAAGAGCCAGGAGTTTCTTCTGGGTCTCCTTTGTGGGTGCAGCTGCCCAAGGACTTGGGCTATCTTCCATTGCTTTCCCAGGGGATCAGAAGTGGAGCAGCCAGGACTCAAAGCTGTGCCCATAAGGGATGCTGGCACTGCAGGGGGTGGCTTTACCTGCTAAGCCACAGCAAGGGCCCTAGCCTCACTTTCTTTTTTTTTTCTTTTGACAGGCAGAGAGAGACAGAGACAGTGAGAGAGACAGAGAAAGTGAAGTAGGCAGGCATACAGGTTAAAATTGATCAGATTTGTGAAATGGAAGACCACGCCCCTGTGTGACCTCATGCCCCTACCTGATGCATTTGCCACACCCCTGTGTGGCCTCATTCCCATACCTGGCCACACCAGGGTGCCCACTAGCCAATCAGGTTATTTAACCACTCCCCTTTGGAAGTGGGTTAAATGCCAGGCCACAGTGTGGCCTGGCCTGCTCTTTTTCCCTGGCCTCTTGCCAGGACAGGGCTGGCTGTAGCCCCGCACCTCCAGGGCGCATGGCCTTCGGGCCATGTGCTCTAGGCTTCCTGGCCTAGATGCTCTTCCACGTGGCTGGTTCCTGGTGCTGGTATGAACCCCTATTCACCACTCTTTCTTAAATAAAGCTCTCGCTCTCCTATGCATCTTTCTCACTAAATAAAAGCTTAAAATGCACCATGCTGCCTCGTTTATCTGTGCCGGTATTTAGAATTCTTCTCTAAATATTAGGCAAGAACCCTCTCAGGCTTATTAATATTGGGGATTTAGTAATAAGTCCATGGTGAAATCGTAAGGCACCCCAAATTCCGGTAGCACATGTGGCACCCTGGATAGCATTTCTAGGGAACTTTAAGGGGCCACATTTTAGTGTAGATTTTAGGGGGTCTTGTCTGATTTCAAAGATCTTCTTTTTCCACTGGCTCACTCCCCAGTGGCTGCTGTGGCCGGCACACTGCACCCCGACCAGGGCTAGAACCCGGTGTGCCGGCGCCACAGGCGGAGGATTAGCCTAGTGAGCCACAGCACCGGTCTCTAGCCTCACTTTCAAAAGATGAGATTACCTCCTACTAAACAGATCAGATTAGTTTGCTACTTCTGCCACAGACTGAGTGGCTTGAAAAAAGAAAAAGAAAAGAAAAACAAGACACCTTCTCTGGGCTCTCTCGGTCCTGGAGGTTGCCATTCTGACACCAAGGAGAAGCATGTTGGTTCTTCTGAGGCCTCTTACCTCCTTGTGGACAGTAGACATCTCTGTGAATCATCACAGCCTCCCCTCTCAACAAGCCCTAATTTCCTGTTCTTGTAAGGACCCCAGTCACGTTGGATTAGGGTCGGCCCAGCTGATTCAATCCAGCTTAGTGTCTGTTTAAAGACACTCTTGGGGTCAGCATTGTGGCAGAGTGGAGTAAGGTGATGCTCCCATCCCATAGGGATGCCAGTTCCAAGAACTCCCTCGCTTACCCTGCCCCCAACTCCAATTCCAACCCAGCTAATGTGCCTGGAAAAGCAACAGAGAGTGAACTGAGGTGCTTGGGGCCCTGCCACCCATGTGGGAGACCCGGATGGAGCTCATGGCTCCTGGCTTCCGTCTGACCCAGTTCTGGCTGTTGTGGCCATTTGAAGAGTTGATGGACGATCTCTTTCTAGCTCCCATTCTCTGTCTATCTCTGTAACTGCCTTTCACGTAAAATAAATAAGTCTTTATAGAAAATAAATAAAGCTACTCGCTCTTAGTACAATAGCATACTGAGGCTCTAGGGGCTATGACTTCACCGTAAGAACTTTGAGGGCACACAATTCAGCCCATAACACTTATGAACTGCATAATGTGACAAAGTGCCCACTGTGTCACCACCACAACAAATATGCGTGCACTCAGCCATCGGCCTCTCCTCTCCCACTAAATGAAGGAGACATGCTCTACTCCTCTCCCACTAAATGAAGGAGACATGTTCTACTCCTCTCCCACTAAATGAAGGAGACATGCTATGCCTGGTGCCACCTTGTGGCCTTTGAGTCTCTTTTTCACCTGTTCCGTCAGGAACTACATTCCTGTATATAAAATGCACCTCATTTAAGAGAAATCTTTCCATCTCTTCCACGAAAAAGTCACCTTGTCATTTAAATTTCTTGTCATTTAAACGCCTATTGTCTTTTGAGACAAAATCTCCTCTAAATATATTTGCTCCCAAGTTCTTGTTCTTCCATCTTCCCTTGCAAACAAATCTAATTTTTAAATAAATAAATTGCTAACATCACCACTTACCTCTCCATTAAAACAATATAAATAAATTCTTACTTGGAAACAAAAACTAAACCAAGATCTCCTCAGAGAAGCTAATTTTCTCCTAAGCTGATCTGACACTGGAATCTGTGAGTCTCCTGTCTCCTCTTTAATGGCCTTGTCCAGATGCCCTCTGAAAGGAATTTCTCACTATTATTGGAATGTATCAACTCCCAGTACCAGTCCCTGTTCTCTTTTTTGCAATGACCTGGTTGGCTCACATTTATTCAATTGTGCCAGAATTAGGCCTGGACCATCAACACCCCAGAAGGGGGAGTTGATGCCGGGCAGGCAGGCAGTGTGTTTGTTAGAGTGGCCATCACCCAGTTTGCAAGTAGCAGGAGAAAGGGTAACTGGGGGAGGGTTGGGAGAGAAGCAATAGTAGAAGACCGTGGGTCCTGAAATTCTGAGGCGTGTAAGTCCTGAGAGTGGTAGCTAGCTTTTGCTAGTTAAAATGTGGAGAGGAGGGAGAGGAACGTGCTTTTGTTAAGGTTATACTATCGCTAAAGTAAAAGTGACCAGACTCTCATCTGAATCTCATTTCTGAGCACCTTTGCTGTCAGACTTACACACATCTAAAATGAAATGCATCTCACTACACCCCTTCACCCCGAAATATCCAACCATTCCTCCATCTCCATTCTTAGCTGACAGCTGCACTGAGCATCCAACAGGCACCTTGCTATTATATCCTCAGGGAACATTATTATCAATCTTCATTTCTACCATAAACCATACAGATGCACTTTCTTCCCAGTTGATTCATTCTCTGTACCCCAATGATTAAAATGACAACAACAAAAACTCAGCCTATGAATGAATGCTAAGAGGCAACCTCCCCTCTGACCATTACATCTGAAGTCTAAATACGCAGAAATTCTCTCTCCCAAAGACCTAACCTGTCGCAGATGGCTTGTCTCCAAATACCTGCAATCAGATTTACCAGTCACTTTACAACTGTGAATTCCATCACAGAATTTAAAATCTGCCCCTCTCTGTTAAGAACTCCAGTACTTACCAGAGCCTGAGTGGGTAGGAAAGCCAACGACAGAGCCTTTTTTGCAGATGGGGTCCCCACACAAGGGAGTCCAGGTCTTCTTTCTCTGGCCGGGAAAACTGCTGCCTTGGTGAATATCTCTCTTTATATGCAATTGATAACCTCTTTAATCATACAATTCAGAAGATGCACCCTGATTTACTCGGATGTCAGTCAATTTAAATCTAATCAAGATCCTCATTTAACAAAATATTTTCCTACAAATTAAGTAAACCACATGGCACAATTAAGGGAAATGGGTTATGCCTCGTTTATCTATTCAAGCTCTGAAAATATAAAAGAACTTTATGTGTGGTCTTGGAATCGCCGTTCTGTAGACACAGACTCAGATAGCTCTGAATGAGTGTTCCAAAGAAGCTTCCCTTGTGCAGGGTTTCCCAAGGAAGGAGAAATGGAAGACAAAAGAAATTCCAGACAGCTTAACAAGTTGTTTGCCTAGGAAGGCGATTGGTGCAGACAAGGTATCCCAACACCAGGCTGTACAATACTCGGCTCCACGTGATTAATTCCTGCACTATCTCTAGGTGAAAAGTTCACTTGTGACCAGTGCAGCTGTAACATTTATTAAAGCATGTTTATGGCTTTTGCAGTCTCGGCCCAGTTCAAAAGTTCACATTCCTGGGCAGGAGCCGGAGTTCACAGAAAGCCTGCTTCCTGAATGGCCTGCTCGCTCTGAAAGTGCCCTTTCAGTGTGGCCTTTCATGGTGGCTTCCCTTAGCTCACAGCCCCTTCATTCACTCATTCAGTCATTCTTTTCTTTCTTTCTTTCTTTCTTTCTTTCTTTCTTTCTTTCTTTCTTTCTTTCTTTCTTTCTTTCTTTCTTTCTTTCTTTTTTAGAGCAGTTTCTGGCTATGTAAGAAAAAATCTCAAACTCAGGGTTCCTAGCATACGCTCACCCACTTCACTGCTTCTGACACCAGGTGTGTGGAGTCTCACCCCCCTACCAACCAAGTGCTGTGGGCTAGGTTAGCTTCAAACTCCTATTTCAGGTTCTTGCCTTTTACTTAGAGAAGAATTCTAAACACAGGCTTAAACACCACGTACATACGGCGTGATAAGGTTTATTTGGAAAGTGAGACTAATACACAGGAACACAAGGGCTTTGTAAAGGGAGAGTGGACCAGGAAGGGGACTTCCATACCAGTCTTTCCCTGGGTAGGGGCGCAGGGCTGCCACACCTGCTCTGGAAACCTGCAAGTGTTCAGCTATCCAGAGGCACTGCGAACCCTGCACTTTGGGGTTTTCCCGAAGGTGTGATGGGTTAAATCATTGCCCACTGGTGATCAAATTCCTCTCCAGCCCTGTGGCTCCCTGGTGGTTGAGGGGGTGGGGCTGAGGGTCCTACTCCTTCTGTCTTGGTCTTTCAAGTGAGCAGCGCCCATCCTCAAGCTTCCAGGAAGGGGCAGCCTTTAGTCAGCCTATTAGCCCGTGAAAGGGTATCACCCGAAAGATTCCAAGGAGTTTAGGAGCTGTAAGCCAAGGAAACTGGATATGAAAACCAAATATAGACAGTATTTCACAATGTCACACGGTTTCACTGCAAAACGGGACAGAAGGTGTATATTGCAAAAATCAACTGATGCAATAAATACATATAATTTTGACTGTCAATGTTAAAAATGGACACAGCCATAGCTTCCCCAACTGTCAAAGTCCAGTACCAGCATGCTAGAGTTTTAAAATTTTCCATCGTGATTTACATTTTAAAATTTTCAAATGTTTCCCTGTACCCTAAAAACATATTTTTACCCTAAATGTTCAAATGGGTTTTTACATGCTTTCAGTTGTATACTTGGCTCTTGATAAATTCCGGGTGTATAATTAAACTTGTGTCTCTCCATGAGAGTGGGGAAGCATTGGTTCTGTGCTGATTGTGTGTGACAGTCTGTTCATTCCAATTTGTTCTCTGGGCTCCTTGTTGCTCTCAAAGCCCTTGCTGTAAGGGTGGGGTTTCCCTTCTACTCTTTTAACTATTCAACACTTTGCATATGCTAATGCTGGCTTTCCAGCCTTGTTCATTCTTCAATTCTTTCCTTATCCTCTAAGATAAAATGTGTTGGGGGTTGGCTGGAATTGTTTGAATTTCACATTAATTAGTGCTTTTGTGATTTTCTCCAGCAATGAGTAGGTGTTAATCTCCATTTGCTCAAAAGTCATATCATTGCAACTATCTCTCTATTATCTATCTATCTACCTACCTACCTACCTACCTATCTCTCTATATTTTCCTAATTTAGTAAATGGAACTATTTATTTGGAGTGTGTGTTATCAATAATTCTTCTAATTACATTTTAATTTATTAAAATTATATATATGTACTACTTATTTTGATAGAGGAATCTTGGACCCAGTAAATTTGTTGGAAGTAGTTGTTATTTCTAAGACTTTTTATACTGTTTTGCTTACATTGGTAGTGTAGACAATCATCATTAATCAAAAACAGAAAGGTTGGTATTGCTAAAAGATTATCACTTTATTTTTAGAAGACACACGTCAGCAATTGTTCCATCTCAAAGCACCAGTAACATGCATCGCACAGTGTCAAAAAGAAGTACAAATGCAGGCCTGCTGGTCAGTTTATCTGTCCTTAAAGACATTGTCTTTTTAAATTAAAGTATTTTATGAATTTTCTACTGACATTTTACTTTAGTTATATGTTCTTCATGAGAAGTAGATTTCTGCTATTCAAAATATTTGAGATGTAAATTATTTCTGAGAGCAATGATTTTATTCTAGACTTGCATTAAAGAATCCAGCTCACATCCACCCACCAAGCAGACTTTGAAATGGGTTGTACAAGATTGCTAATGATCATTTTTTAAAATATTTCATTTATTTATTTGAGAGGTAGAGTTACAGTGAGAGGGAGAGGCAGAGAGAAAGGTCTTCCTTCCATTGGTTTACTCCCTAAATGGCTGCAACTATCAGAGCTGCGCTGATCCGAAGCCAGGAGCCAGGAGCTTCTTCCTAATGTCCCACATGGATGCAGGTTCCAAAGACTTGGGCCATCTTCTTTTTTTTTTTTTTTTTAAAGCTTTTATTTAATGAATATAAATTTCCAAAGTATACCTTATGGATTACAATGGCTTCCCCCCCACCATAGCTTCCCTCCCACCCGCAACCCTCCCTTTTTCCCCTCCCTCTCCCCTTCCATTCACATCAAGATTCCTTTTCAATTCTCTTTATACACAGAAGATCAGTTTACTATATATTAAGTAAAGGTTTCAACAGTTTGCCCTCACATAGGGACACAAAGTGAAAAATACTGTTGGAGTACTAGTTATAGTATTAAATCACAATGTACAGCACATTAAGGGCAGAGATCCTACATGATATTTTTTTTTAAATTGATTAATTTTCTATGCAATTTCCAATTTAACACCAAGTTTTTTCTTCATTTTCAATTATCTTTACATACAGAAGATTGATTCAGTATATACTAAGTAAAGATTTCATCAGTTTGCACCCACACAGAAACACAAAGTGTAAAATACTGTTTCAGTACTAGTTATAGCATTACTTCACATTGGACAACACATTAAGGACAGATCCCTCATGAGATGTAAGTACACAGTGACTCCTGTTGTTGATTTAACAATTTGACACTCTTGTTTATGGCATCAGTGATCTCCCTAGGCTCTAGTCATGAGTTGCCGAGGCTATAGAAGCCTTTAGGGTTCACTGACTTTGATCTTATTCCGACAGGGTCATAGTCAAAGTGGAGGTTCTCTCCTCCCTTCAGAGAAAGGTACCTCCTTCTTTGATGGCCCTTTCTTTACACTGGGATCTCACTCACAGGGATCTTTCATTTAGGTCTTTTTTTTTTTTTTCAGAGTGTCTTGGCTTTCCATGCCTAAAATACTCTCATAGGCTCTTGAGCCAGATCTGAATGCCTTAAGGGCTGATTCTGAGACCAGAGTGCTATTTAGGACATCTGCCATTCTATGAGTCTGCTGTGTCTCCCACTTCCCATGTTGGATCATTCTCTCCTTTTTAATTCTATCAGTTATTATTAGCAGACACTGGTCTTGTTTGTGTGATCCCTTTGACTCTTAGACCTATCAGTGTGATCAATTGTGAACTGAAATTGATCACTTGGACTAGTGAGATGGCATTGGTACATGCCACGTTGATGGGATTGTGTTGGAATCCCCTGGCATGTTTCTAACTCCATCATTTGGGGCAAGTCTGATTGAGCATGTCCCAAATTGTACATCTCCTCCCTCTCTTATTCCCACTCTTATATATAACATGGATCACTTTTCAGTTAAAATTTAAACACCTAAGAATAATTATGTGTTAATTACAGAGTTCAACCACTAGTACTAGAACAAAAAATACTAAAATGGATAAAGTATTACATTGTACAACAGTCAGCACAAGAACTGATCAAGTCACTGTTTCTCATAGTGTCCATTTCACTTCAATAGGTTTCCCCTTTGGTGCTCAGTTAGTTGTCGCCGATCAGGGAAAACAAATGATATTTGTCTCTTTGAGACTGGCTTAATTCACTCAGCATGGTGTTTTCCAGATTCCTCCATTTTGTTGCAAATGACCGGATTTCATTGTTTTTGACTGCTGTATAGTATTCTATAGAGTACATGTCCCATAATTTCTTTATCCAGTCTACTGTTGATGGGCATTTGGGTTGGTTGCAGATCTTAGTTATTGTGAATTGAGCTGCGATAAACATTAAGGTGCAGACAGCTTTTTTGTTTGCCAATTTAATTTCCTTTGGGTAAATTCCAAGGAGTGTGATGGCTGGGTTGAATGGTAGGTCTATATTTAGGTTTCTGAGGAATCTCCAGACTGACTTCCATAGTGGCTCAACCACTTTGCATTCCCACCAACAGTGGGTTAGTGTCCCTTTTTCCCCACATCCTCTCCAGCATCTATTGTTGGTAGATTTCTGAATGTGAGCCATTCTAACTGGGGTGAGGTGAAACCTCATTGTGGTTTTGATTTGCATTTCCCTGATTGCTAGAGATCTTGAACATTTTTTCATGTGTCTGTTGGCCATTTGGATTTTCTCTTTGGAAAAATGTCTATTGAAGTCCTTAGCCCATCTCTTAAGTGGGTTGTTTGTTTTGATGTTGTGGAGTTTCTTGATTTCTTTGTAGATTCTGGTTATCAACCCTTTATCTGTTGCATAGTTTGCAAATATTTTTTCCCATTCTGTCGGTTTCCTATTCACTTTCCTGACTGTTTCTTTTGAAGTACTGAAACTTCTCAATTTGATGCAATCCCAAATGTTAATTTTGGCTTTGACTGCCTGTGCTTCTGGGGTATTTTCCAAAAAGTCTTTGCCTGTGCCTATATCTTGCAGGGTTTCTCCAATGTTCTCTAATAATTTGATGGTGTCGGGTCATAGATTTAAGTCTTTCATCCATGTTGAGTGAATTTTTGTGTAAGGTGAAAGGAATGGATCTTGCTTCATGCTTTTGCACATGGAAATGACTTGGGCCATCTTCTACTGCTTTCCCAGGCCACAGCAGAGAGCTGGATTGGAAGAGGAGCAGCCGGGACTAGAACCAGCACCCATATGGGATGCCAACACTGCAGGCAGAGGATTAACCTACTGCGCCATGATGCCGGCCCCAGCTAATGATCATTTTTGAATATGTGTTGCAGTTTCATGTTGTTTTATTTTATGTCCTCTAATTTTGAAAATATTTCAGCCAAAAAAACTAAATCAATCTTGCACTATTTAGGGATCATTTTTATTAACAAGTTCTCTTAATTTTTTTTTTATTTTTGTTTTTTTCAGGCAGAGTGGACAGTGAGAGAGAGAGAGACAGAGAGAAAGGTCTTCCTTTTCCATTGGTTCACCCCATAATGGCCACTGCGGCCGGTGCACCACGCTGTTCCGAAGCCAGGAGCCAGGTGCCTCTCTTGTCTCCCATGCTTGTGCAGGGCCCAAGGACATGGGCCATCCTCCACTGCACTCCCAGGCCACAGCAGAGAGCTGGACTGGAAGAGGAGCAACGGGGACAGAATCTGGTGCCCCGACCAGGACTAGAACCTGGTGTGCTGGCGCCGCAGGTGGAGGATTAGCCTAGTGAGCTGTGGCGCCAGCCAACAAGGTATCTTAAATCCTGGTTTACTTCTGACTAAATCAGCTAGTATTTGATGCAGATGTTCACAGGCAGGATTGGGTGACCCCAACACCATCCATCTTCTCCAGATGCAGGTCAAAGTCTCCTTTCTCTTTTCCCATGGGGACAATTACATGCGTGACCTGTGGCCTCTGGGAAAGGGGTCTCAGATCCAGGAAGCCTGTAGTCTACTCTCATTGTTAAAAGTAAGAGAGAGAGAGAGAGAGAGAGAGAGAGAGAGAAGTGGGGGGGAGGGGGGAGAGAGAGAGAGAGAGAGAGAGAAAGGTCTTCCTTCCATTGGTTCATTCCCCAAATGGCCACTACGGCCAATGCTTCACTGATCCAAAACCAGGAGCCAGGTGCTTCCTCCAGGTTTCCCATGCAGGTGCAGGAGCCCAAGCACTTGGGCCATCCTCCACTGCCTTCCTGGGCCACAGCAGAGAGCTGGACTGGAAGAGGAGCAACCAGGACTAGAACCTGGCGCCCATATGGGATGCCGGCACTGCAGGAGGAGGATCAACCAAGTGAGCCACGGCGCCGGGCCCTCAGGTCATTTCTGAGCAAGCTTCTCAGCTTACTCATGTGCCATCCCTCTGCGTATGCTGCTGGTTTGAAAATTCCTGACTTCCCTGAGTCTCAACTTCTCCTCTAGACACTGGATGGGCTGTTATTCATGTCCACCTGCAGAATGCTGCCCCAAGTGTCTATGGGTTTCCAATTTCCTTGCAGTTTGTATGACAATCACCTATCACTCATTCCACTTCCACTCTGAAAGCTGGAGATAGATACTGGGAGTGAATCCTTCAGGAACTGACAGCCAGGTCAGAACAGACATCCAGACTGATACTAAACAAGGGTTGTTCTTTCTGCTCCCCTTCCAGTGAGGGAACTGGGACTGCCCTGACCCTGCTCCAACCAAAGTATTCACATCCGGCTTGAAGGAGACTTTTCCTCCTTTGTCTTTGCAGGATGCCATAAACCTCTAACTGATGTCCAGTGTTCCTACAGACGGGATTCAAGGAGCTCCAGTTTTCTTTTTCAGTGTTTCCCTGAGCTGGTGAGGGCTCGGAGATCCTGGTATACAGCAATCCTTCCTGGGCACGCCTGGGACTCTGAGATGTTGTAAGTCACATCTGTGCCCAGGAAAGGCTAGTGAAGGAGCAGAAGTGGTGGAGAAGGTGACTTGCCCATCAGAGAAGCTGCAGCTTTCCCAAGACATCTGGTTATGCCGCTGCTCTGCCAGCCTGCACCTAACCGTGCTGTGCTGGGAGCAGAGACGGAGCCCTGCAACAGCTGAGCTGCTGAGGCTTGCGGGTGTCCTGTGGCAGACAGGCCCGATCTGTGCCCCTCTTCTGGGGGATCCTGCTCCTGTCCTCACACTTGCCCCATTCCTCTTTGTCAATGCTGCTTGTCTTTGCCATCATAGAGCAACTGCAAGGTGCACTCCATGGACCAGTGTCAAACTCTCCCATGAAGCCTTTATCAGTGCCTTGCCATTCAGTTACAGGGACCTGCATCCCAACCTCTGTCATCTGAGTGTCTGTATTAAAATTATTACCATTCACATTATTGTAATGATGACCTTTGTGATTGTCAGAATCAATATTTATTTTTCTATGATCGCTATTTTTATCTTCAATCAGTTTTGCTATTGTTGTTGTAAGCATTAGATTGAATGTGTTCACTGAGAGAGTCCAACTTAATGAAGACTATGAGAAGGTTCCCTGCAGACATAAATACACATGGTTGTGCCAGGTGTTGCTGTGCTGTCTGGTGCTCTTTCAAAGATCAAGCCTCTAAAATGTCCCAAGACCTCACAAGGTGGAATCAGTTGAAGCTTGCAGAGGAGACGGGAAGTTTGTCCTGTCCCTTCCTGATTCTACTGAAAAATGTAGACGGCTCCTTGTGGTGCTCACACCTCTGTGTGCAAGCCTCCTAGTTCAGTTGCAGGGCTCCCAGGACAAACCTGACCAAGAAAAAGTCTATTCCGTCCATACTGAGATCCCAGAAACTGCTCCTGCTGCAACCAGGCTTCCTGAGTGGCACCCTTGGGCTTCCCAAGCCCCAGGATTTTGCTTGCTTTTGTTATAAATGAACTCAATGGACAAGAAACTGTTCCTTTGAACCTGGAATGGGCAGCACGAGACTTCACTTTGAGCCAAAGCCTCCAAATAGTTTTAAGCCAGGTTAGAACGCCAGGGGTCGCCATTGCCCACAGAAAATTTTGCACCGAGCCCTTCCTAGCACGCATGAGCTTCTGGAAGTTCTGTCTGATGGCTGGGCAAGGCTGTAGAGCTCTGGAAAGACACAGAAGATCCTCTGAGCAGCTGAGGGAGCAATCTCAGAATTTCCTGACTTCCAAGGCAGCACGGGGTTTCTTGCACCGGCCCAATGCTCCCTCTGTTTTTCTGGGAGTCCCAAGGGGTGGCCTGCAGCTGTACTGGCTGGAGGAATGGGAAGAGGAAGGCCCAGCAGGGAGGGGCCCAGGAAGACTGATGGCAGAAGGGCAGCCAGAGGGTGCAGGCTCATGTGTGCTGGGTCTCATGCCTGGTACCGTGAGTCCCTAGGGAGAGGAGGGTGTGAGTCTGGAGCCTGTCCACCTGCTGGGGAGCCCACCCACCCGCCATCCATCAGGATTATTGAGCATTTTCTTACCCTGGCAGGCAAGACCAGAACAGAGTCCCGCTGCCCCTGCCCTGTGATCCCAACCGCGTCCTGACAACATCGATCCCAGCACTCTCTCTGGCCTCTCTTGCTAACAGCCTTTCTCCTTGTCCAGTAAGCTGTTTGCATCCATGGGACCTGCACTGTGGAGCTCAGCAAGGAACAAAGGGACCAGCAAAAGCAGATTCCAGCTACTGGGGGCTTTGAAATTCAGCAGTGCTGAGGTGTGCACCACCTTCTTCGTGGTCCCCAGACCAAATCAGCCTTCCTTGCTCCCGAGAGCACTTAGAGCGATTCCAGGGGCCCAGGCAAGCACGGGAAGCCTTTCTGATCCTCTGTGCTTCCTGAGCTCTCACTTCGATGGGAAATGCTGAGCAGGGCAAGATGCTACAGCCTTTCAAGGAGGCAGGAACAGGTCCTGGGCCCTGAATTGACCTGGCTGAGCGTTAGTGGCTCCAGAAAGGAGAGACACCCTCTTCTCAGCTCCAGGCATCTGTAGGCTGTTTGGAGTCTCAGAGGGGGACTTGTTTACTAGAGGCCCAGGGGACCTTGGACACTGTCCTTGGGGTGACACTGCTTGGAGTTGCTCACTATTTCCAGAAGAAAATTGGCAGTGCTTCATGGGCTGATCCCACCGACAGGAATCCACGGGCAACGCTGCAGTCCGGCAGCAGCTGCGTGCAAGTGTGTCTGCGAGGGGAGCCCCCAGTGAGCATCTCCAGCAGACTGGAATCCTTTCTTGAATAGAGAAATACACAAAGATAATCCATAAAAACAAACGAGCAAATAAAAGTGATGGAGGACACTGGCAACGATCTTAATGATACTACTACTAATGATGACAATAACCAACTTAAAGAAAGGAGATTAAGGCAGACTCCTGTCAGTGATTGACAAGGGTTTACATTATTATATTATTACAGTTCATGGGCCAACAAAGGGAGACCCATCAGTTTCTAACTCTTTTCATAATCATGACATTTATGAGCCAAAACAGGGAGGCAATTGGAGAGGCAGAAACAAAATTATAGAAGGGAAATTTTGCTCTTAACTGGCCCTACATAAATACTTGCATTTGGATAGGGAGCATGAATTGTAGAGACAAGGGAATTTGAGGCTTTTGTAAATGTTCACATCCAAAAGCACTATACCTATATATATATATATATATATATATATATATATATATATATATATACTGTACATACCACATTTCACTCTGTCCACTGTTCCTTCTTTTTAAAAATATTTTCTTTATTTATTTGAGAGGTAGAGTTACAGAGAGAGGGAGAGACAGAGAGAACGGTCTTCCATTCTGCTGGTTCACTCCCCAAGTGGACGCAATGGCCAGAGCTGGGCCAATCTGAAGCCAGGATCCACAAGCTTCTTCCAGGTCTCCCACATGGGTGCAGGGGCCCAAGCACTTGGCCATCTTCTACTGCTTTCCCAGGCCATAGTAGAGAGCTGGATTGGAAGAGGAGCAGCCAAGATATGAACCAGTGCACAAACAGGATGCGGGTACTGCGGGCGGAGGCTTAGCCTACTATGTCACAGCACTGGCCCACTTTGTTTTCTTTCTGTAGAGAGACCTAACATGAATGGACTCTCTTCACAACTGAGTTCCACTCAGCGTATTTGTGCCGGATCCTGATCATTGCATCAGCTCCATGTGTTCTGGAAAAGGCACTGTGGTCTCGTGTCATGGGGTTCTCAGGAGAGTACAACAGCTCACACACTAAGGACTTGAATTGACTGGTGGATTTGTACCTGGGAGTGGGTGCGGTATGCAGGGTGAGTCATGAAAGGAGTGTAAGACCCAGAGCCCATCCCTGGATTGTCTCAGGAGGGAAGCATGGTTCTGATAGTTGCTGTCCCAGCAGGGGGTGCTCCTCATGGTGGCTCCTGGAGACATAGAAGACCCATTCACACCACTGGGCAGGTGAGTCTCATTGCAATGACTTTCCAAAACACAAACCTCAGGAAAACCCAGCTGGGGAATAAACTTTCATTGTGGTCTTTATCTCCCAGAGAAAATAGCACTCTCACCCCAGCCAGATCGCCAGCTACAAAGTGATTTGGCTTCTGTGGCTACAGAGCCAGCTCCTAGGGACAGATGTTGTCTGAGCTGGAAGAGCCCTTATGGGGTGGGGGCTGGTCTCCAGAACATGGGGAACAGCTGCTACGTGAATACAGCCCTGCAGTGTCTCACGTACACAGCACCGCCCCTTACTAACTAGATGCTGTCTCAGGAGCACTCGCAAGCCTGTCATCATCCGGGAATATACATGCTGTGTAGTGTGGAAGCTCAGGTTACTTAGGACCCCCGCAGTCCATTAGACACACTAGGGCGAGGGCGATGATCCTGGCTTAGCTACTGGATTGATCTCAAACTCATGTTGTAACCCAAGTTATACAAGAGACTTTCAAAAAGTTACTGAAAATAGCTATTATGAAAAACATTATGCACGGATTTCAAGACTTTTCTTACCTCACAATAAACTTCTCTTTAATTCCGATTTCCACACATCTTTTTTTCAGTAGCCTCATAACTAAAGTCAATTATAAATTGAGGGTGAATTCTATACTGTCTTAAGATTAAACCTAATTCTGATATGAACTTACGTTATTCTAATTGATTACTGGTATTTCAATGTAAAAATGACATAGAAAGTGAGGTGTATTCAAATTTCAACTTGATATGCAAAATATTATTGGGGTCCATTATTTGGAAACATTGATGGAAGTGCCAGTACCAGTAAGAACAACACAGAGGGTGCAGTACAAACTCAGCAATGCTCATGGCAAATCTTCAGTGAAGGCCCTAAGCTCAACTCCACTAGAACTAAGGGAACGGAATCACAGAGGTGTTCAGTCCCGGAGTCTAATGGGCTATGACAAGAGCGAATAGAACCCATGGAGTCTCTGTCCAGAGCCTTGACTTCTAACAACTAATCTGTACACTGCAACAAGCTTCACATTCCCCACGACTTCCTCCTGACCCCAGGTCCAAGCCCTCCCACCAGGATGCCAACACCTTGAATTGGATGTCCGTCACCCTCCCGTACACATTGGCTGTGCAGTGCGATCACTGTGGAGATTTTCTGAAGAAATGATGTATAAATTTTACCCAGTTAGA
The DNA here is from genome assembly GCA_949820135.1 of Sylvilagus floridanus. Taxonomy (NCBI): domain Eukaryota; kingdom Metazoa; phylum Chordata; class Mammalia; order Lagomorpha; family Leporidae; genus Sylvilagus; species Sylvilagus floridanus. The sequence goes on along the minus strand of OX463238.1, from coordinate 116,768,650 downwards.
AGTTCATTTCATTAGCCTCAGTTCACCTGTGATTTGGGGATTGTGCCAGTTTGGCGAGAATATAAATCAGCCCAGTGGGCCTCACAAGATTGTCTTTGTAGGTTAAATATTGGGTTTTATTGGCGAATAATCTCTTTCTTTTTTTTTTCTTTTTTTTCTTTTTTTTTAAGTGGAAAGTAAAAAGTAGCAAAGTTTATTAGGGAAGGGACATCAGTAAGAACGGATGGGCACCTCTCCAGACAGGACCTGGGAGAGAGCGCCCAGTCGCTCAGACTGGGGTGGGGGGAGCGAGGTTACATGGTTGAGTGGAGAGATTACACCTGGCCAGGCAGGTGGGCGACTCAGCTTAGAGGCAGAGGGCTGAGCGCCGAATAATCTCCTTCTAAGCTCTTGGGGCTAAGCAAGGAAGAGCCTTTTGTGAGAATTCTTGTGTTAGTGGGTGGAAATTACATCACAATTATGAAAGGCCCTGTGTAGCAGGTGATGGATTAGGGGACTTTGCCTTGCTGAAGTTGTATCTTCTGAGCTGCTGTGGGGGAGCTTGATCTCCTGTCTGGAGACACCAGTGGGTAGCTTACTCAGGACTTATTTGAGCTTAGTGTCTTCATTGAAGATTTGCCGTGAGCATTGCTGAGTTTGTGCTGCACACTCCGTGTTGTTCTTACTGGTGCAAGAAGACAGACGCTGGATGTTCTCCTTCACATATGGAAGCTTAAAACAAAAACAAACAAACAAGCAAAAAAAAATCAATATGAATGAAAGATTTCCAGAGGCTGGGTGGGGAAATAGAGGGAGTTTACATAATCGGCACCAAATCAGATTTAGATCAAAGGAGTAAGTTCCTAGTGTTACAATAATAGTAGAGTTATGGTAGTGATCATAGTTCCAATTACCTACCCTATATTTCATGAACAAGTAGAAGAAAGGAGCCCTAAATAACATCAAAAAAGGGGAAACATTGATTACCCTTATTTGATCAGGACACACTATACACACATGTTGAAATGTCACTTTAGGCAATAAACATGTACAATTATTGTTAATAAAAATAAAATACATATATACAATTTCAATTTGAAAATGGACTAAAGACTTAACAGACATTTCTCCAAAAATACACAAATGGTTAACAAGAACATTGCTAGTTGTTCAGGAAATACACAGAAAAATCACCACAAGACACTACTTCACACTCACTTTGGTGTTTAAAATAAAAGAAAATGGCAAGTGCTCATGAGGACATGGAGAAGTTGGGATCATCACACATTGCGGTGGGGGTGCAAAATGGTGCAACCACTTTACAAGTCAGTATGGCAGCTCAATAAAATGCTGACCATAGACCAGTCATATGAAATGCAATTCTACCTCTCTGTGCAATCCAGAGAAATGGAAACACCTCCATGGAGATGGGAAGCAGCTAAGTGGCAGCCAGGCTTGGGATGAGGGGGAATGAGCGAGGGGGTACAAGTTTCCTTTGGGTGATGAAAATGCTCTTCTAATTAAATGAGATGTTGACAATTGCAGAGTGCTGTGAATAAACTAAAATTCACTGAATCATTTATTTTACAAAATGAAATATTATGTAAATTATATCTCAATGCTCATATAAAATTCAATCAAGATTGTATTTGTAAAACCAAAAATTTGTATTCTATTTAGAAATATCTCATTTCAATTTAAAATAAGTCTGCTTTAACATATTTTGGCATGGACTTACACCATTTTTCTCTCTAATTATTAAACCATCCAGTTGATATATGAAGTTGTTGATTATTTGAAGCAAATGCTATCAAGGAATCAAAGTATTTTAATGCATGTTTTTAAAAATGCATTACTGGCCGGCGCCGTGGCTCAACAGGCTAATCCTCCGCCTTGCGGCGCCGGCACACCGGGTTCTAGTCCCGGTCGGGGTGCTGGATTCTGTCCCGGTTGCCCCTCTTCCAGGCCAGCCCTCTGCTGTGGCCCGGGAGTGCAGTGGAGGATGGCCCAGGTGCTTGGGCCCTGCACCCCATGGGGAGACCAGGAAAAGCACCTGGCTCCTGGCTCCTGCCATCGGACGAGCGCGGTGCGCCGGCCACAGCGCGCCGACCGTGGCGGCCATTGGAGGGTGAACCAACGGCAAAAGGAAGACCTTTCTCTCTGTCTCTCTCTCTCACTGTCCACTCTGCCTGTAAAAAAAAAATAATAATAAAAAAAATAAATAAATAAATAAAAATGCATTATTGATTTTTTTGAATTCCTCCTATCCTGGCTTGCTTTCCTCTGGTCTATTTGTTTTTTAAGCATGCTTGCTTATGTTTTGGAGTTTATGAAGGCTCTATTCTGTTTCCCTTCTACATAATTGACACTTGCTAGGTCTTTCCAGGAGAATTTTCCATGCGAAGGGGACCTCTTCCCAGGTCCTCACAATTAGCCAAGTCCCTGGGGTAATTACAGCACCCAGGTCAGCAGTATCCATACAAATGAGTTCATAAATTGACGTTCGGGCCTGGGGAAGATTTGAAGAGATGCCAAGGACACTTGGCTCCATTCAAATCACAGCACTTGAAGGAAGTGGTTTTCCTAAAGATTTCAGACTCAATGTACAAAGCATCTAGATTTACAGGGGAGGAATTTTTTTTGTTGCTGTTCTCTTTTGGGGTCTTAGAATTGGTTGGTGCTGTGGTATAGTAGATAAAGCCACTGCCTGCGACACCAGCATCCTATATGGGTGCCAGTTCGTATCCCAAATGTTTCACTTCCAATCCAACTCCTTGCTAATGGCCTGGTAAAAGCAGCAGAAGATGGCCCAAGTATCTGGGCCCCCACCACCGACATGGGAGACCCCGACTAAGCTGCAAGCTCCTGGCTTCAGTCTGTTCCAGCGCTGACCATTAAGCCATCTGGGGAGTGAACCAGCAATAGAAGATCTCCTTCCCCCCCAGTCTCTCCTTTTCTCCCTGTAACTCTAACTTTTGAAATAAATAAATAAATAAATAAATAAATTTTTTAAAAAAAGTTTATCATGGTATTATGTGGATACTAAAATTTGTTATGGTTTAAAGGAGGCTTCATAACAGTCAGTAGATGTGAAGAGAAGTATACTTATAGAGCGTGGAATACTAACTTCTTTAGACAGAACTCTTACAAATATCTTTTGGGTTTTCAGAAAGGAAACAGAGTGTGATCTCCTATGAGCACACATGCTAAGAGGGAGCCAGAGCCTCAGGGCTCTGAAAAACTATGAAAAACTGGGCGCCCAGATGAAGATTAGCACCATGAGGCACACACCTGTTGGAGAACAGAACAGGACTGGGCCTAGCCGGCACCCTTGGCCATTGTCCAACTCTCCTTGATAACAGCCTGAAGGTAAATTTACTAGTGATCACATGAACATGAAGAGTCACATTCTAGACATGGCTTTTTTTAAAAGCTCACTGAGTTTAGAGAAAATGCCTTTTTTTTCTATTTCAAGCTCTCAGTCTTGGGTCTACTATGATGTACATTGTTTAAAGTTAAGGATGATGGTTTATGGGCTTCTGTAGTGCCTCAGGGACATCTTCAAGGTCAAAAACAGACTTGTGGGGACTTTAAAATCCAGCATAAGAAAGAATATCCAACCTTCTGAGGAAGTCTGTAAGTGACTGATGCTGGTATGTGAACATATTTCATGAGGATGACAATGACGTCTATATAGAGCCTTTTAGAATATACCAAGAATCTTTATGGACATGAATCTATGTAACCCACACAAGTCTTCACTGCAACCATTTTCATCTTTATTTTACACATGAGAAAACTAAGATTCAAAATAGCTGCACACTCTGCTCATGGCTCATCATTCGCTGGTGCACCAAGGCTTGGACCCCAGGTCTCTGAACTCCAATCTCACAACACTGTTCACAATAGTTTTCTCAATGTGTGCTGCACAGCAGAATCATCTGGATAGTGTTCAAAAAATCCTGATGCTCTGGCTGAACATGAACTAACAAAATGACAATGTCTGGGCATGGAAGCCAGTGTTTGACATAACTCAGACACACCCAGTTAGGGAATCAGCATTCACATGATAAACTTGGAAAAAGGACACTTATAAGCTATAACATACATGAAGCCAAAATGTGGCCTTAAAAAGTATTTAAGATATTCATTTTTAAAAAGATTTATTTATTTATTTGAAAGAATTATATATAGAGAGACGAGACAAAGAGACAGAGAGATCTTCCATCTGCTGGTTCACTCCCCAAATGGCTACAATGGCCAGGGCTGCATAAGTTGAAGCCAGGAGCCGGAAGCTTCTTTTGTGGCCTCTTTCCATGTGGGTGCAGGGGCCCAAGAAGTTGGGCCACAATCCACTGCTTTCCCAGGCCATTAGCAATGAGCTGGATTGGAAGTGGAGCAGCTGGGACTCCTACCGGTGCCCATATGTTATGCTAGCACTTCAGATCATTGCTTAACTCACTCTTCCACAGCTCCTGCCCCAATATACTCATTCTCTTACTCAACAATTACTTATTGAGAATCTTGTACAAGCCAGGCACTATTTTAGAAGGTGAAGATATCAAAACCAAAGTTTCTGGCACCCTTTTGACCTCATTGGCATGACCACCACCACCTTGGTTTGACAGAATGACCTCCCCACAAGGCACTGAGTCTTCTCTGTCCTTGAACTACTTCTTAATTTGAGCCTGACCCCAATCACTTTCTTCTTACATGAGGATTCATGCGTCAGAGCAGTGGGAGACACACTATGAAATCTTTTATTGTGTAAAGACATATCAAAAAATACACACTCAGCCGGCACCGCAGCTCAATAGGCTAATCCTCCACCTTGTGGAGCCGGCACACCGGGTTCTAGTCCTGGTCGGGGTGCTGGACTCTGTCCTGGTTGCCCCTCTTCCAGGCCAGCCTTCTGCTATGGCCGGGGAGTGGAGTGGAGGATGGCCCAAGTCCTTGGGCTCTACACCCACATGGGAGACCAGGAGAGGCACCTGGCTCCTGGCTTTGGATCAGCGCGATGAGCCAGCCGCAGTGTGCCGGCTGCAGCAGCCATTGGTGGGTGAACCAACAGCAAAAGGAAGACCTTTCTCTCTGTCTCTCTCTCTCTCACTGTCCACTCTCCTGTCAAAAAAAAAATACACACTCAAAGCTCAGTGTAAAGAAAAAACTCTTGTTCTGCTCCCTGGTATGTTTTGTCTTATTTAACTTGACTGCTAGGAGGCTCATAACTAAGCTTTATGTACAAGCCTAGTTGGTTTCCTTTGCCACATCTCCTCTTACATTTCTCTAAATCAGTCAACATCCTAGAAACCTTCCTGGTTGGAGAGACATGGCCCATTTAAGCGAGGTCATTGCAGAGAGTTCAATGAAGGTCTAGAGAGGATTAGGGGAACTCAACAAGTTTTGATCGGATGCTCAGGGGCTAACGGGAGCTGAAGAAAGCCATTCCAACCTAAAACAGCAAGAGAAATGAGAAGAAACAGGAGTACGAACATAGAAGTTGCTAACATTGGGCCAGTGTCGTGGTGCAGTGGGTGAAGCTGTAGCTTATAATGCCAGCATCCCAAACTTGAATACCTGCTCGAATCCCAGATGCTCCACTTCCCATCCAACTCCCTGCTAACGTGCCTGGGAAGGCAAAGGAAGATGGTCCAAATTCTTGGGTACTTGCCATCCGTGTGGGAGGCCATAATGAAGTTCCAGGCTCTTGGCTTCAGCCTGGCCCAGCCTCAGCTATTATGGACCTTTGAGGAGTGAGTCAGCAGAAGGAGAACTGCTTTATCTCTATCGATCTCTCCCTCTCTTGGCACTCTGAATTTCAAGAAACAAATCTTTTTTAAAAGCCTCTTGCAGCCATTGGGGAAAGCTGCTTCGGAGAACTGTGGCCATTGATGGAGGAATATAGTCACTGCCAACCCAAAGCCAGGAAGGAAAAAGGACGGGACCATCCCAAAGTCTTTCTCTTCCTCCTCTTCAGTCTCCTGCCAGTGATCACCATGGGCGAGAATGGACAGAAACAGAGTAGGAGAGCCCGGCTGGTGCTGTGCACAGGGGCGAGGCTCCTAAGATGCAGCTCAGGGGGAAGCTGGAAGGGTAGGTGCACCAGGTGCTGGTCTCACCTTGTAAGTCTGTTTGGTTACAGTGACTTTTTATTGCTTGCTACTTCTTATCTCACATTTTTACAAATTTAAAATCATATTGAGGATAAAAAATAAATACAGATCCCCAATAATGTGACTGGGAATGCAGTGAAGGATGGCCCAAGTGCTGGGGCCCCTGCACCCATGAGGGAGATGTCGATGGAGTTCCAGGCTCTGGCTTCAGTCTGGCCCAGCTTGACCTTTGTGGCCATTTGGGGAGTGAACCAGTGGAAGGAAGATCTCTTTCTATCTCATTGTCTCTCCCACTCTTTCTGTCACTCTGCCTTTCAAATAAATAAATAAATCTTTAAAAAAAAATTTGAAAACAGAAGATAAAGAAAGAAAGAAGAAAAGAAAGGCTCCCACATCTCCAACTAGATTTAACTACTCTACTCTAAACAGTTGAGCACATTTTATGTCTCTATGTTTATTTATTTTTTCTTTTAAAAAAGGATTTATTTTATTTATTTGAAAAGCAGAGAGAGAGAAGGAGAGACAGAAAGAGATTTTTTTCTAACTGCTGACTCACTCCCCAAGTGGCTGCAATAGCCATGGCTGGTCCAGCTAAAGCCAGGAGCTTCTTCTGGGTCTCCCACATGAGCAGTAGGGGTCCAAGGACTTGAACCATCTCTGCTGCATTCCCAGGAACATTTGCAGGGAACTGGATCAGAAGTGGAGGAGCTGGGACTTGAACCGGCTCCCGTATGGGATCCCAGTGCTGCAGGTGGCAGCTCAACTCACTGGGCCTCAGCTCCAGCCTCATTTATGTTTCTTTTAAAACAGGCAGCGACACCACAGCAGCTGCCAAGCATGGAACACTGACTTGAAGCAGTACGAAGCAGACGCTCTTGCTCTCTTCATTCTACGGTTGAGAGATCAAGACAGACAGAAGTTCTGTAAAACCAATGCAGAACAGAGAGCCCAGAAATCAATCCATGTGCATACAGTCAACTGATTTTTGACAAAAGTGCTCAGACCATATAGTGGAATAAGGATCTTCAACAAATGGTGTTGGCAAAATAGGATGTATATGTGTAGAAGAATGAAATTAGACCCATACCTCTCACCACATACACAAATCAATTCAAGATGGATCAAAGACCTAATTTTTTTTTTTAATTTATGTGACAGATAAAGTTATAGACAGTGTGAGAGAGAGACAGAGAGAAAGGTCTTCCTTCCGTTGGTTCACTCCCCTAATGGCTGCAATGGCCAGAGTTACACTGATCTGAAGCCAGGAGCCAGGTGCTTCCTCCCAATCTCCTATGTGGGTGCAGGGGTCCAAGCACTTGGGCCTTCTTCCACTGCCCTCTGGGGCCACAGCAGAGGGCTGGACTGGAAGAGGAGCAACCGGGACTAGGACAGGTGCCCATATGGGATGCTGGCACCACAAGCAGAGGATTAACCAAATGAGCCACAGAGTCGGTCCCAAGACCTGAATTTAAGATCTGAGACTATAAAGCTTCTAGAAGAAAATGTAGGCGAAACACTCCAAGACATTGGTGTAGGGATGACTTCCTGAACACAACCCTCCAGCCCCGAACAAGCACAGGCAACAAAAGCAAAACTAAGCAAACTGGACTCTATACAACTCAGGAGGTTTTGTACAACAAAGGGAATGATCAACAGAGTGGAGGGACATCCAACAGAATGGGGAAAAATATTTGCAAACCACCTGACAAAGAACTAATACCCCTCATATTTCAGCGACTTAAAAAAAGCTCAATAACAAAGAAAAACAATAAAAACACAACAAATTCAGTTGCAAAACGGGCAAAAGGTTTCAATAGATAGTTCTCAAAAGAAGAAATCCAAATGGCCAACAAATATATGGAAAAATGTTCAACATCAGTAGCCATCCAGGAAATGCAAATCAAAGCCACATGTGGGAGCTAAAAGTTAAAAAACAAACAAAAAAGGAATAAATGTGTGCATCAGTATTGCTGCAAATATAGTTTTATAAAACTTTGTTTTATGCCTTTGTCAAATTGATGGTTAAGAATGTTATATTGCAATAGTTTTAATGATCTGTGATTACTTTAACATTTTATTGTAAATGTTTGAAATGGTCATTTTTCCATTCAATTATTGTTTATAGCCATTGTCTATATTCACACTAAGTTAACATATTTTTGCTTTTTACTGGTTAAAGTTATTATTCAGTGAAGTACTAAGCCTTTTTACTGTAATGTAATTTTAAAGTATGTTATCTCAAAAACATTTAACAAAGAGACAGAAAGAAAGGGAGAAGGAAAGAGGGTGGGAGGGAGAGAGAAGGAGAGAGGGAGGAATGGAATATGATTATGTCCTCAGAATTATATCTACAAATCATGTTGAATCTATTAAAATTAAAATAAAAATAGGAGCGGCGAAGGACAAAGCGAGACTGTAAAGCAGATTGAAGAACTGGCTGAGAGTTCGGAACCACAAACCTGGACCCCTCTTCTGGCACTCAACAAAGTTCGCTGCAAGTCAGCAGCTGTGAAAGGGGAGCCTGGTCAAGTACACAGAGCTTGATAAGATCGCTTATGCTTATGCTTTGCTGGTTTAAAGAACAGGTAAAACGATCAACAAGAATTCCTTTTTTTATTTCAAAATAGCATTTTTATTATATAAACAGGTAAAAATCCACTAAAATCAGAAATACGGATCTATTTCCTAGGCTTTCACAATTGTTGATTTTTATTCGCAACCTATTTTTCAATACAATTTACAACCTTTCCCCCATTTCCGGTCTCATTATACAAGTGCTAAGTGGCAGAAAGGTCTGGAATAAATACATCAAAAAAGGGCAAAGCTGGGAAACTAAGCTGCATGCAACAGGTTCTATGAGGGTGGGGGAAGTGTCTGAGAAATAGGATACTGTAAGACAATTTAAGAGGATTTTAACTAAAGTTCTCTCAGTCATCCTTGTCTTTTGCTCCATGTTTAAGGATGCGTGTGAACTCAATGTAATTGCAGTTCCCCTTTTTGTCAATGGGAGCTTCTGTGTACAGCTCGTCCACCTCCTCGTCTGTAAACCAGTCTCCCATGGTTGTCAGCAGCTCTCTCAGGTCGTCCTCCTGAATGGTGCCTGTGGCTTCTTCATCGAAGCATGCAAAAGCATTTCTGATGACATCTTCAGGATCGGCACCTTCAACTTCTCACCAAACCTAGTGAGGAACATGGTGAAATTGATAGGGCCTGGAGCCTCATTCATCATGGCATCAAGGTATGCATCTGTGGGATTCTTCCCCAGTGAAGCAAGCAGATCATGCAAATCCTCCTTGTCAATGAAACCGTCTCGGTTCCGATCAATCATGTTGAAGGCCTCTTTGAACTCCTGAATCTGTGACTGGTCAAACATGGCAAACACACTGGACGTGGCGCGCTGAGGGCGCTTCTTGGTGGTCTTGGTCTTGGCCTTTTTGCTCAACATTGTGGCTGTTGAATTCCGGCGACAGATACCTGGACCGGGGCTGCCCTGCGTGAGAGGATGAGCAACAGGCATGAGCTCAGGGCTGTGGCCCGATCAACAAGAATCTGCAACTGGTGGTATTATGACCAGACAGGGGAAATCTAGAAACACTAGGTCACTGTATAATGTAACCAGTGGTGCTTTGTTCACCCTTGTATAGTTTATTATTTAGCATCCATGAGGACTCCAGAGCCACTGTAGGTACTAGAAATACAGCAATAAACTAGTAAGCTTTTGTGTTAAGGATCTTGCATTGCAGTGGAAGTCAGAGATAACAAATTAGTAAGTAAGTTTAAAGCATTTCATTTCAAGTAGGAGTACAGGACTAAATGCCAGGATGGGGAAGGAAGATCCACCCAGCATCATCCCATTGAGGCAACTGTTTTGGGTTTTGTGAGCCACATCTTGTAGCATCGTTCAATATAGACCAACATCATCACAGCCGAGGGGAAGTCAGGAAAGGAAGTTTAAATCCTTGATTGATTTACAGAAGTAGATTTTAGGTTCAAGAAAAGTCAGAGGGAATTCACCTCTTGGAATTAGTCATCCATGACAATGGTTTTGTGATGTTTTCCACCTGAGGACTGGTGGATACTGAGGAGTGCAGTGGTTGCCTGATGTGACAACACAGATGAACCTAAAGACACGGGACCAGCTGAAATGAGCCAGGCACAGAGACAAGCACCATAAGATCTCACTTGTACGTGGAATTGCAAAGAATTGAATTAGAGGCTGGGGTAGTGGCAGAGACAGAAAGAGAAGAGGAGACGTTGGTCAGCAGGTACAAAGTCAGCACAGAGAAGGAATGAGTTCTGGTGTCGGCTGAATGTGGTTAGCAACAATGTCCTGTGTATTTCAAAATAGCTACAAGAGAAGATTTTGGATGTTCTCACCACAAAGAAACAAAAAATGTTTGCGGTGACAAAAAAAGTACATATAGGAAGAATCACATATACCAATTAATATTTGGTAAAAAAAAAGGTTATCTGAAGTTAAAGGTGACCTAGTGATTCTCAAATTTGAGATCGCATCAGAATTCCCAAGCGGCCTTGTTAACATGTAGATCACCAACTCAACCAATGAGTTTATGATGCAGAGGGGCTGGGCCTGGGCCTGGGAACTTGTATTTCTGAGAAGTTTCCTGTGATACTGCAGCTGTTTCAGGGGATGTTCTGAGAACCACCAGTGGCGTTCAGAGAGAGCCTTCGTGGTGAGGAAGAACAGGGTTGAAATCCTTGTCAAACCTAACCTGCCTTTTAGAAGATCACTGCATTTTGTTTGACGTGAGCTGAAGAAGTGCTGGTGCCCACGCAGGCCCAACTTATCCGGGGAAGTTGTTTTCCTGGGTTGCAAAGCAGCAAGTTGTTGAAGCCTAAATTCTTTTTTTAAAGAAAGGATTTATTTATTTATTTATTTATGTGAAATGCAGAGCAGAGTTACAGAAGGAGCCGGGGGAGCAGAGAGAGAGATCTTCCATCCTCTGGTTCACTCCCCAAATTACCCATGGGGTTGGGCTAACCTGAAACCAGGAGCCTGGAACTCCATCCATTTCTCTCACTTGGGTGGTACGGGCCCAAGCGTTGGGCCATCATCCGGATCCAGGTGCATTAGCAGGGAACTGGATCAAAAGTGGAGTAGCCGGGACTAGGACCAAGTCCATATGGGATGCGGGCATCGCAGACAGTGATTTAACCCACTGTGCAACAATGCCAGCCCAAAGCACCAAGTTCTATTTCCAGGCCAAATGGTTGTTTGTTTGTTTTTACTTTTTTATTTATTAATATAAAGAGAACAGATTTTATGTACTTTGTAGATATAATTCTCTTTTTTTCACCAAAGAAACCTATTATTTAAGGAATGCAAACTTCACACATTTCATAAAGTACAATTTTAGGAATATAGTGATTCTTCCCACCATACCTTCCCTCTCACCCACACTCTCACACCATCTCCTCCTCCCTCTTCCATTCCCAATCCCATTCTCCACTAAGATCCATTTATGATTATACACGGAAGACCAACTTTATATTAAGTGAAGAGTTCAACAATTTGCAAGAAAAAAATCTGTTCAACAGCCAAGACAAGGGCTGTTCAAAGTCATTGCATCTTGAAGTTAATTTTACTTCTTATTTTTTAAAAAAACTTAATTAACATTAAAGAAGCACTCAAGAATCTTTTGCAAGCACTTAGGCATAATTATAATACAACTCTTTGAGGATAGATGTCCTGCATGGGAAGTTAGTGCACAGTGACTCCTGTTGTTAATTTAACAATGAACACTCTTATGTATGACGTCAGTGATCACCTGAGGCTCCTAACATGAGCTGCCTGGGCTATGGAAGCCTTTTGAATCTACAAACTCTGTCAGTATTTAGGCAAGGCCATAAGCAAAGTAGAAGTTCTCTCCTCCCTTCAGAGAAAAGTACCTCCTTCTTTGATGACCATTTCTTTCCACTGGGGTCTCATTCAGAGAGATCCTTCATGTAGGACATTTATTGCCACAGTGTCTTGGCTTACTATGCCTGAAATGCTCTCATGGGCTTTTCAGCCAGAAAAATGGGTTTAGCCTGAAAAACTTTCAGGAAGTTGTAAACCAAACACCTGTGTCAGAGGCATATTTTTATGGACCAAAATACATTATGCATTCATAAAATTGTATTTGTATTTTTTATGTTAAAAACTCGTCCATAGCACAAGATGTTTCAGAATCAGTAAAAGGCTCTTTGTAGAAATCAATTCATAATGTTCTATCATGTGATTGTACATAATGTGCTGTTTCCCTATGGAGATTTCTAGTGATTGGCTCCTATAGTTAATGGAACAGTGAACACCTGTGCACATGGATCTCGGCTCACTTTTCTGGCTATTCCAGATTCCAAGCAGTGGAATTGCTGAGTCAAGACAAACATTTCTGACATGCCCGAGGCATATTTCATTGACCATTTTTAGTTAAGAGGCATTTATTTGTATTTGAATTTGGTTACAAAACCAGCATAGCTTTGTCTTTCTTTTTTGCCATTTGAATAAGCCTAAGCCTTCTCGGTCCTCAAAATAAGAAGCACATGATCCATCTAGAAAGAAATTTCACATCAAAATCTTGGAAGAAAATTTACGAATGTCTCTTTAAAGAGACAGAGAACAAAAACTCTGCCCCAGGGCACACAGCAAGTTTCCCTAAAAACCACTGAACACACTGCACCCTGCTTAGTGTTACACGTTTGCTTCTCCCTAAAATCTCTGGCCGCTCTGCTTCCCTCCAACTTCAGCCCGGGTCTCTCATCTGGTGCTTTTGCCACATCCTGGTCAACGATCCTCTCGCGAGAAAAAAACTAAGATCTTCAGTCTTTGTAACCTTCATTCCACCCACAGTCCTGTCTAGAACACAGAGGGCCCAGAAGCTGATTGAGCCAAGAATTCTCTTTTGGAGGCTTTGGGTGGAAGACATTAACATTTGTAGGAATGCACTGTGAGTTGACTTTAGCCAGAAGCTACCACTTCCCTGGGGGCTGGCCTCACCTTAGGAAGGCTATACAGACAGACGCCACCTTCAACATCATTTCTAGCCTCCCTGAACCTGGGTGAGCCCAATGGGTTCATGGGTGTTGCAATCACATCCATCAGATCTCATCAGCAGAACCAAATCAATATGAACACAGCATGTCAGCCAAATTTACTAGTATTTGAATACTCACTTTTAGATGGAGGTGAGTGTTCTTTTTGTTTTTTTAAGATTTATTTATTTTATCTGAAAGGCAGACTTACAGAGAGGCAGAGGCAGAGAGAGAGGTCTTCCATCTGCTGGTGCACTCTCCAGATGACAGCAATGGTGAGAGCTGTGCTGATCCAAAGCCAGGAACCAGGAGTTTCTTCCAGGTCTCCCAGGGGTCCAAGGACTTGGGCCATCTTCTACTGCTTTCCCAGACCATAGCAGAGGGTTGAATCAGAAGTGAAGTAGCCAGGACTGTAACTGGCACCCATATGGGATGGCAGCATTTGCAGGCAGTGGCTTTACCTGCTATGCCATAGTACCAGCCCCAAAGTGAGCATTCTTGATATAGCTTGGAATAAAATTATTTGCATGTTATATGTTGCAATTCTATTATTTATTTGAAGTATGTGTACAATTTCTATCAGAATAGAACTTGCAATAATTACAGATTCTTATAAGAACTGTTAATATTATGTACTATAAGAATTTCAAACCATTAAATATGTAAATTGACTTATTGTGAATATGAATATTAAGAGAAGACATTAGCCAGACAACTTGTCTATCCAGACATCCTTTTCTAATCAACAGATGCTTATAAAAATTAAAATAACAATACAAGGCAGAATACTTGAGGTCACGTTTTATCATAATTCGAGTCTTTGTGGAATCATTTTGAGAACCAGCATTCCTAACCTGAAATAAGATAATCTTAAAGAATTTACTCAATTTTGAGTGAGTTCCTCACAACTAGGCTATGATTCTTTCCAGATAAAGAACTTTGTAGAGTTTTTGTGAATGCCCATTTTTCTATTACAATATTTTCTCTTTTTTTCCTAATAAACCTTTTATTTAATGAGTACACGTTTCATAAGTACAATTTTAGGAATGTAGTGATTCTTCCCACCATACCTGCCTTCCCACCCTCACTCCCACCCCACCTCCTCCTCCCTCTCCCATTCCCAGTTCCATTCTCCATTAAGAGTCACTTTCAATTAACTTTTACACAGAAGACCAACTCTATACCGAGTAAAGATTTCAACAGTTTGTACACACACGCCAAAAGAAAATTGTTTTGGAACAAGTTTTACGGTTAATTCCTATAATACAACTCATTGAGGACAGAAGTCCTGTATGGGAAGTTAGTGCACAGTGACTCCTGTTGTTAACAATCAACACTCTTATGTATGATGTCAGTGACTACCCAAGGCTCTTGACACGAGCTGCCTAGGCTAAGGAAGACTTTTGAACCCACAAACTCTGTCAGTTATTTAGGCAAGGCCATAAGCAAAGTAGAAGTTCTCATCTCCCTTCAGAGAAAAGTACATTCTTCTCTGATGGCCCCTTTTTTCAACTGAGGTCTCACTTACAGAGATCCTTCATGTAGAACATTTTTTGTGCCACAGTGTCTTGGCTTTCCATGCCTGAGATGCTCTCATGGGCTTTTCAGCATGACCAGAATGCCGTAAGTGCTTATTCTGAGGTCAGAGTGCTATTTAAAGCAATTGTCATTCTAAGAGTCTACTTTGTGGACTGCTTCCCATGTTGGAACATTCTCTCCTTTCCAACTCTATTAATTATTATTACCAGACATTTGATCTTATTTATGAGATCCCTTTAACACTTAATCCTATCTATATGATTATTTTAACACTTAATATGATCACTTTGATTTTTTGTTGGTATTGTGAATGGGATTGATCTTAGAAGTTCTTTTTCAGCCATGACATTGTCTGTGTATGAAGGCTGTTGATTTTTTGTGTATTATTTTATATCCTACTTCTTTACCAAACTCTCCCTATGAGTTCCAATAGTCTCTTTTTTTATATACAGGCAGAGTGGACAGTGAGAGAGAGAGACAGGGAGAAAGGTCTTCCCTTCCGTTGGTTCACCCTCCAGTGGCCACTGCGGCCAGCACACCACGCTGATCCGAAGCCATCAGCCAGGTGCTCCTCCTGGTCTCCCATGAGGGTGCAGGGC
Organism: Sylvilagus floridanus; assembly: GCA_949820135.1. Lineage (NCBI taxonomy): Eukaryota > Metazoa > Chordata > Mammalia > Lagomorpha > Leporidae > Sylvilagus > Sylvilagus floridanus. The sequence continues at coordinate 116,753,385 of OX463238.1, read as the reverse complement.
CTAAGAACTTGGGCCATCCTCCACTGCACTCCCAGGCCACAGCAGAGAACTGGCCTGGAAGAGGGGCAACCGGGACAGAATCCAGTGCCCCAACTGGGACTAGAACCCGGTGTGCCACTGTCGCAGGTGGATGATTAGCCTATTGAGCCACGGCACCGACCTCCAATAGTCTCTTGGTGGAGACTTTTAGAACCCTATATGTAGAATCATGTCATCTACAAATATATGGATAGTTTGACTTCATCTTTCCCAATTTGTATCCCTTTTATTTCTTTTTCTTGCCTGATGACTTTGGCTAAAACTTCCAGAATTATATTGAGTAGCAACAGTGAAAGTGGACATCTTTGTTTGGTTCCAGATCTCTATGAGAATGTTTCCAACTTTTCCCCATTCATTAGGGCACTGACTTTGGGTTTGTCATAAATTGCCTTTATTATGTTGAGAAATGCTCCTTTTATACCCAGTTTTCTTAGAGTTTTCACCATGAAGGGTGATGTATTTTATCAAATGCTTTCTCTGCATCTATTGAGATAATCATATGGTTTTTGTTCTTTAGTTTGTTAATGTGATGTATCACATTGATTGATTTGCAAATTTTGAACCATCCCTACATACCAGGGATAAATACCACTTGGTCAGAGTGAATGATCTTTCTGATGTATAGTCCTCAGTGTAAGCTCAGTTTCCCCAGCAATGTCCCTTGCCAGGTAACCAAGGAACTGTGTTCATTTAGAGCCTCCCACAGTGACTACCCAAAGTCTCAGCCATACCCTAAGTACTCCCACATAGCCTCAGTGTTTTCACAGCCCCAGACAGCACATAAGCTTCCCACAGTCATAAGTATCCAGTGCCTTGTTTGTTTTCCCCACCAGACTCAGGAGTCTCCTCTTGACTGGTTGCTGGGTATGGACATGAGCTGGTGCAGCTGTTATGTATGTCCAAAATGGCACCTGCTTTTTATCAGCTTGTTACTGGAGGCAGCTACAGGGTGATCAGGGAGAGAGAAACATACCCCTTTGTTTTTTCTCCTCTAGATTGGTGGGTACACTATCCACCATGGGATTCCAAGCCAGATTCCCTGTAGGCTCTTCCTGCAGCTTTATTGCCAGTGGCTAGGGCTGTTGCAGTCTGGTCTCACCTCACTCTCCAATGCTGGTGCTGAGGCTCTCAGCTGCTGGGGTCCTGAGGGGTGCACATCCACGCCTTCCACGTAGGTCCACTATGTCCCTCCAATTTGCGTAGTTTCCTTTGCTGTCTTCTCCCTAACTCCTCCCTGTGACTTCACTCTTTCCACTTGCTTTAAACTATCTTTTCCTAGACTAGAGCATCAAGCTCCCTCCCTACTCTGACATTTTAATCCTTCCCCACAAAATTTTCCAAGAAAGAAAATCTTCCTGGTCATATACAGCAGCATTCATGATGAATCTTGAAACCAGATATAAGAAAGGAAATAATAAACTCTGATGAAAATAAGAAATTGCTAAAGAAACACTGAGTAAAAAAATTCTCTTTCTCTGCTAACTGTTCAAACTGAGCAATGTTTTAAACATTTTTAATTATTTATTTTCATTTTATTTGAAAGGCAGAATGACAGAGACAACACAGAGACAGAGAATCTTCCATCTACTGTTCACTGCCCAAATGCTCACAACAGCTAGGGGTGGGGTAGGCTGAAGCCAGGACTTAAGAATTCAACCCAAGTCTCCCACATGGATGGCAAGTACTTAGAACACAAGCACTTGAGCTGTCACCTCTGGCCTCCTGGGGTGCATGAGCAGGAGCTGGATCAGAAGCATAGTAGCAGGGACTCAGACTAGGAACTCTAACATGAGATATGGGCATCTTAGGCAGGGATGTAGCCACTGGGCCACAAGCCCACCTCACTAAGCAACCATTTAGTGCAGTTGTGCGCTCGTGTGACTCCAGGAACAGCTGATAAAGCTTAGAAATTATCACTTTAGTGTTTTCTGGCAAATTTGTAAAATTTAGCTAGTATGAGATCTAATGATAGAATCATAATAACTAAAATTTTAAAAAGTTAGGTTTGCTGTTGTATGTAGTATGTTCTCTGGGATATGTGGCTTTGGATGAACACTGATTGTTTCTCACCTACGCATTTGGGATCCAGACCAACGTGAATCTGGCACATTTCTAATTTTCTATCCTGATCCTTTTAACAGGTAGAGCAGGTGATGGGGCCCAAACTGCCATGTTGAAACATTGCTGTCTCATGGTGTTTCAGCTTTCCTCAGTGAGCATGCAATTTACAAAGGCAGAGACTTTCTGCTTTCAAGAAAGTTTTCTCTTCTTGACTTTCTTCCCTTCCAAATATTCAAATACTTAATTATTGTTTCTAATTAATATATGATGTTTGCCTACTAGTTAGCAAGAGGGTGTGAGACCTCACTTTCTTGTCTATGAAAAGACTTTCAAAACTTTGCATAAAGATGGACTTAAAAGATAAGTTTAGGTGCCAGTGCTGCGAGTAAGTAAGGTAAAACTGCCTGTGGCACTGGCATCCCATAAGGGTACCAGTTTGTGTCCTGGCTGCTCCTCTTCCTATTCAGCTCTCTGCGTATGGCTTGGGAAAGCCATGGAAGATGTCCCCAGTGCTTGGGCTGCTACACTCACATAGGATACCCGGATTGGCCCAGCTCTGACTATTGTAGCCATTTGGGGAGTGAACCAGTGGATAGAAGACATCTCTCTCTGCTTCTCCTTTTCTCTGTCTGTAACATTGCCTCTCAAATAAATAAATACATCTTAAAAATAGATAAGTTTATCCTGAGGCAAAATAGTTTTAAATCCATGCATTTTTTTCATAATGCACGTTTCCCATGAACTTGTTGAAGGAAACCCCTCCCCTAACACTGATGTGCAATGGCAGGGGATGTTCAAAGGCATTGCACAGAAATTCCTCATTTGCAGATGGGGAAGCAGCTTAGGGAGGTGAAGAAATGTTCTGAGTATCAATAGCTAATGAGGACATAGTACTAGACTCCTGGAGTGCAACCCTCCAATCAGTCCTGAGAAGCAAAGCCGTTCCCTTTTCAACCTTCCTTCTCCTTCTTGGTGCCATGATTCTCATCAGAATTAAGCAGCATCATTTTTCCTTCCATAATCTATTCATGTTTAGCTTTCAGGCACTGCTGGGACAGAGTCTCTTTGATCCTTCCAAGTATTTCCTGAGTATTTCAACCTGTTGCCTCATGGGTTTAATGAGCATCACAGATGACCCATTGATGTTTTCAGCTTAGTGAACCATTTATTATTACAATGGTTATTATGAAATGCCTTTTGGCAAGCACATCTTCCCCTTAATTTTTAGACCCATGTGTATTTGGAAGGAAATCCAGTCCATGTGTTGCTGACTCACTTGCACCCAGGTCATTGGAATATGTGTGGTCAGAGCTCACCGGCCTCTGAGTGGTGCTCTGGGTCTTTTCATAACACATCGATGATCTTGCGTTCTGCAAGTCATCAGCAAGCAGATTGTGTGCATGCAGCAAGTGTTCCAACTCCTGCTACTTTGAGTTCATCTGTGACATACTTCCATGCACCTTTTCTTAATTAAATTCACATTTGTGTTGCTACTTTCTGTGGATGACTATGTGAGAAGGAGGAACATTTGAATATGTTTTACTTTCAGAAAGGATCTAGAAATAATAACAGAAACATTAATTTCTAAATTTCTTGGGCATTTACTATGTACCTGTAGAACTTTACATATATTTAAATATCACAACAGCCCAATGAGATAGATAGGATTACCATTTTCATTTTAAAAATTGGAAAACAGAGGTCCAAAGTCATAGCTAATAGCTAGTAAAGGCACAGGCTGAAGCCAGTCTAGCTCCAGAACCAGTGTTTTTGATGGCTATATTCTCATTGTATGAGACAGTGAGTCTATGTCCATAATAAACTGTATTTCCTTCCACTATTTGGCCTGTTAGCATTGGCTTCCTGAGACAACGCCTCCGTGCCTTATATGTTAAAATTTGTTCCCACTAAACATATGACTGTTTGTAAAAACACCTACACAAATTCTTTTGGCCAAGAAGAGAGTGGTTGATGTGCTTGGTGTGGATATCTTGCTGTGTGTTCTGATCCCAGAGGACTTCTCAAGATTATACATAATTCAAGGTAAGAAATACTACTCCTATGGAGGGGACTTGCTTATGTGGAAGTTACATAGCCAAATGGCCCAGCACACCCAGTGTCATGCACCCTAGGAGACATGCCATGGACATGTTGAATTGAATGTTGAAAATCAGATATCTAATTAAAACATATGGGTATAAGCATTATTATAACATTATAGGGAGCTTGAGGTAATGGCCATCTTGTCTTCAAGTTGGGCTGGAGTCCTGTCCTTAGAGCACCGGCCCACACTCATTTGCAACTAAAATTTCTTTTTGAAAAGCTGTGTCAGGGAGAGAGTTATATTTGTCTTGCCACAACTCACTCACATCTCTGCCCATCCTCTGATCATTACAAAACACATTTGGGGAACAGATGCCCAGAGACCTAGGGGACAACAACCATCTTTGAGCCATGTAGAAGCAGTCATAAGTTCTTGAAGAATTCAGGCTCCTGTCCCTGAGTTCATGGTTTCCCCTTTGCTCACATGTACCCTCACAACCTTAGGCTTCAAGGACATACTCAACCTCACAACTAAAAGTTCTAAAGAAAACTTTTTAAAAGATTTGTTTTATATATTTGAAAGACAGAGTTACAGAGAGAGGTAGAGAGAGAGAAAGACAGAGAGAGGTCTTCCATCCCCAACTGACCACAATGGCCACAGCTGTGCCGATCCAAAGCCAGGAGCCAGGAGCTTCTTCTGGGTCTCCAGTGTGGGTGCAGGAGCCCAAATACTTAGGCCATCTTCTACTACTTTCCCAGGCCATAACAGAGAGCTGGATCAGAAGTGGAGCAGCTGGGATTCGAACCGGCACCCATATGGGATGCCAGCACTGAAAGCAGCAGCTTTACCCGCTACGCCACAGCGCTGGCCCCTCAAGCTTTTCTGATCAAAGCCTTAGCCGATCTCATCTTCTTCTTAGTCTCATCCACTCATCTACCAACTATATTCTGACTTCCACGTCTATCCTGCTTCTGTCCACCTTGCTTAAGAACTGCATGTCCACTTGCATGTTAGACATCTCTATTTGGAGGCTCCACGGGTATCTCAAACTCAATGTTTAAAATTGAATTTTTCATCCTTGCTTCCTCCAAGCTCTCACACTAGGTTTCTTTCCCTTTAGTTCTTATTTTAGTAAATTACGCTTCCTCTCTTTCTCATCTCCTCTTCATCAAATCTGTCAAGTTTCATCAGTCATCAGCCTTTCGGAATGTCTTAAATCATCTCACCTGATTTAACTGCTCTTCCTCCCCAGCTCTTCTTGCCACTGCGATTCCTTCGAAGATGCTGCAAATCAGCTCCCACCTGCATTGCCAGCCCAGCTGTTGGTTTGCAACCCATTCTCTATCTTGAACATGTGTCTTATTCCCTGTTCAATGTTTCTCCATTGCCCCAAAGATAGAAACATAACTTCTTTCTGATATTTCTCTCTAGACTATGAATTATTTGGAAGAAGGGACTGTAGTTCAATTTATAGTAAAGTATTCTTTAAATAATAGTTGTTGAATGACTAAAAAGTCTACACTGATTCCATATAATGGCACCATAAACCAATCTCTGTCCTCCAAAGGTGGTGGGAGAGCGACCAGGGATGATGCCCTCTGTCTCTACTGAGCCATGTCTTTTGAATGGGAAGGAGGGCGACTGAAAGATCCCTTCAGTCCAGTGATGTGCACCGGATACTGTAAGGGGTAAGCTTGCGGTTGCTCAGCAGGTGCCTTGTGAGTATCCCCATCTTCATTTAATGAGAAAACTGAGGTCTAATACAGAATGTCCCGAAGCTCACACATTTTAGTAACTAACCAAATCATCATTCACACCTTAATCTAACTCCAAATCTAGGCCTTCATCAACAGAGTAAAATTCAGTCCCTGAACCCAGACCTTGTGAGTGAGCCACGTCAGTGAGCCACGTCCCGCCTTCCATCACTGTCCTTTGCCAGCATGTTCAGTCTTCCACTCCACCCACCACAGCTCCCCAACCACAGACCACAGGCTCCAGCAGAGCTCAGGGACTGCCACTCTGATCAGAGATAAGGAGTTTCTTGCATAACTTTTCTCATCCGCTGTTATCCACTTTGCTTCCTGGACCTCATGGGGAGTTTTAGTTAAAATTCTCATCATAAGTACTTAGTTAGAGGCACCTTTCCCTCTTTCCGTGGTTCTCATACTTTGGAGGAATTAGAGAAGCTGATAACAGTAATCAAGAGGCAAAGATGAAGGTGTGTTTCCTGCATCAGAGTCTGAAGTCTCTGGAATTTTGGATCCCGTTGCTCAGGCAGTGGGGCAACTGGAGCATTGGAAGATTTAACACAATTCCTTGAAAAGCAAATGAGGGAGGAAATAGTGATGTGGGCTGAAATCTCAGAGAAAACTCTTTTAAATCAGGGACCAACATCCAACTCAACACATTTTAACATTTAACCATAGTCATGAACACTTACTAGGTACCTAGCATTGGGCACAAAATAAATAAAGCACAGTCCTCTGTCCGCTCATTGTCTACACAGGGAAACAGAAATGAAAACAAATATGCAGCTATTTATAATGAGCATCATCATGCAAACAGAAATACTTGAATGTGGCAGGAAAAGAGCTACGACTTTGGGGAATCTTAATGAATTTAGGATTCCCAAGGGAGGTGATTCTAAGGCCAAATAGAAGTTAAGTCCAGCTGAAAGGTGAAGCACTGTGGTCAGAGAGGAAAGAACACACAACGTCATGGAAGCAAAATGAGCCCACAAACCACAAAAGCCCATGGGGCTTATGAGGGCGTGGTGAAGGCTACTAAAATAAAGACCATCTGAATCGCCTATCAGAGCGCACACATCTGCAAAGCATCACAGAGCCATTTAGGGTTAATTGCCAACAATGCTTTTCCTCTTGCAGTCTTGATATAATTGTGAAAAGATGAGTCAAGTCTACCTTTGCTGTGTGCATATGAATATATACCAAGGAAAGAATAACACAGGAGGGAAAAACTCTTATGAATGTCACAGCACTGTCCATTTTTATTTGGCAGATGAAATAACGAATTCACCACTCTCGTAAATTTAGAGAGAAGTCCAGCTTCAGGACCCGTTTCCAAGGGCTGCTTGGCTTTGTGAACAAAGCATTCTCATTCGCTCTGGGGGTCTTTTCATAACTGCACTCTTCAGTTCTTATGGAATGGGTTTAGTGGCCTAAATCCCTGGTGGCCTGGGTTATGCCACAAAACTTCAAAGCCCACTCATGTGCTTTGTCTGCCATGTCAGTCAGTGCTGTCCCTGGCAGCCCCTGGGGAAAGTTGGCATCAGCCGGCTGTGCAATTCCTGTCCAACAAGCCAGCTCTCCTGCAGAGAGCTTTCTATGTGCCTCATACTAACTTGCGGATGCTGGTGGATTTGGTCACCAATAGTAATTCGGCTCACTCTCCCTTCAGGAATGCTACCCTGACCCTCTATTTCCAATGCCCTTCAGTGGTCAGTGGGATGTAAGAGAAGCTTGGAAGGCGGTGTCTCTTTTGGAAGAACTATCATTGTCCTCCTGGCCCCAATCTTCCCATTTGCCACCAAAGTCCTTACATGGTGGGCAGTGTTCCAGCAGCCATCTTGGATGAGGAAGCTAATTTGACGATGGAAACCACGCATCATCACAAGGCCGGAGGACAGCGAAGATACAAAGAAGCTGCCCCTGATGACATGGAGGCCTGTGTTCTCGCTGTGAACGGCCTACTCCTGCATCTCACAACATGTAAGAGAAAAGGCCCTAAATCGCATTTAAACTTCTGTTATTTGGGCTTTCTCTTATGTGCAGCTGAAAACAGTCCCTAATGGAAACATCATATTCCTCCCACTACATATCAGCTTTCTATGACCAGCAGGAAACACATCTGCGAGCAACTGCAGAGAAAATATACAGTAATGATGACGAGGAGGGGCTCAGGGGCTAGCGTTGTGGCGTGGCGAGTAAAGCTGCTGCCTGTGAGGCTGGCATCCCGTGTAGGCACCAATTCATGCCCGAGCTGTTCCACTTCCGATCCAGTTCCCTGCTAATGGACTGGGAAAAGCAGTGGAAGATAGCCCAAGTGCCACTCATGTGGGAGACCCAGATGAAGCTCCTGGCTTCAGCTTGGCTTAGCCCTGGCCATTGTGGCCAAGTTGGGAGTGAACCAGCAGATGGAAGAGATCACTCTCTCTCTCTCTCCCTATCTCTCTGTAACTGCCTTTCAATAAATAAACTCATGAGCTGTGGCTCAGGAGGCAGAAGGTTAGAGGCAGCACCTGGCTCTACCATTCACTACCCTGTGTGTGACCAAGAGCAAATGCCTTCACTGTGCTGTACCTTAGTTTCCTCTATTTAAAAAAAAAGATTTTTTTTTAATTTGAAAGTCAGAGTGACAGAAAGATCTTCCATCCACTGGTTCTCTCCCCAAATGGCTGCAAAGTCAGGAGCCTGGTCTGTGAGTGACAAGGGCCCAAGTATTTGAGCCATCTTCCATTGCTTTTCCAGACACATCAGCAGGGAGCCAGAGCAGAAGCTGAGCAGCCAGAACTCAAACCAGCACCCATATGGGATGCCAGCATCACAGACTGTGGCTTAATCAGCTGTGCCACAGTGCAGGCCCTATCTTAGCATCTTAAGAGCAGAACCCCACTGGGTGCTTCAGAAGGTGTGGGAAAGGCTGAGGCCACCCTGGGTCCTCCGGGGCAGGCAGAGTGAAGGGACTCTTTCTGGGGAGGAGGATGTGGAGCTGCCACCAAATTCAAAGTCAGCGGCACAGGTTTTGTGCCAAGCAGATGAGTGAAGGAGGACTTTGGAAATGAAAAAGGCAACCCTTACCCTTTAAAGAAGAAAAACAATAATGATGATTTACATGCTCATTTTGCCAAGCTCTTTTCTTGGTTGTCACAAACCACCAGGATTTGCAGCCACAGGTGCGTGTAAAGACCCTCCACCTTTGCCTCCCCATCGCAGGTTTTAGATGATGAAACACGTGGAGTCGCAAGGACAAGGCACAGCCCTGGCAACTTTGACGTCCTTTCTTCTCCTCCCATCTGCACATCCAAAATCCTCGCAATCACTTATGAGCTAGAAGCTGCTGTCATTTTCCAGAAGTGCAATTCAGTTTCAGGGAGGCTAAGATTTTGCTTTGGGTCTCACAGCTGGTAAGATTCAAAGTCAGGTCTGACTCCAAGGCCCGTGCAAATTGCACTGTGCTAGTGGCTCTCAAAGCAGCTGGACATCACCTGACCAAGTCTGAAATGCAAATTCCTGGAATCCTCCCTGGAATCAAACTCGGAGGCGGAGCTCAGTGACCTGGCTGCTCTCAGGGCCTCCAGGTGATGCTGATGCGCACTGCGGTTTGAGAATCTCATTATGCCACACTTGGCTTCTTGTCTTTCTCCTCCCAAGCACAGGCTGTGAAGCCAGACAGACCAGAAATGCTACTTTCTGATGAGCTGACCATGGTTAGGTTGATGTTTTTGGGTTCCTGTCATTTCATTAGGAAAAGAGAAATGATAGTGTCTCAAGATAGCTGGGATTAAACGAGGTTATGAATGTTGCCTACTCAATATGGCACCTGCTAGAAAGTTGCTACTATGATACTGCCACCATGATCATTTTTGCCTGTCTTCTCACCACACCAGTGTCAGATCCAACCATCAGAAGCAGGAAGTGTATTTCTTGCAGTGTGATTTGGGATAGGCTATGCAAACTCTGAGTCTTTGCTTCCTGCTCTGTCAAATGCAGTCATTTGCAGAACTGCCTCACTGGATTGCTGTGAGGGATAGAAGGCCGAGTCGAGGTAAAGCACCTTAGCACAGTGCACGGAGACACTAAGTGCTCAATGAACCCGAGCCGTGGTGAGGGTGAGATCATATTAGCTCACCTGTCTTCATTCTTGGCAACTCTGACATGATTGTCCAGGCAGTGGTAAAGACAGGTGCTTCTTGGATAAGCAGCATCTTTGGCATGAGGACTTCCTGTCCCACCCAGATAAGGTGAGCCCTTCTCCCTTTTTACAGCCCCTGCGTGTCACTTGTCACACTGCCTTCTCTGTGCACGTCTCTGTGCACTTCAGTGTCCAGCAAGTGTCTGTGAGAGAAGGGCTGAGCACTCTCCAGTTGTGATTTGAACATGCCATCTCGGGTGGGCAATGCCATGGCTGTCCAGACAGCTACATCCTCTTCCCTGGGACCACCAAGTACATAGTGTGGCAAAGGGATTTAAGGTACCAGGTGGAATTCAGATTGCAAATCAATGGATCTTAAAAAGGGGGATTATCCTGGGTTGTCCTGGGCTTAATCACAGGAGTCCTTAAATGTAAGAGAGGGGAGTGGAAGCGAGCAGGGCAAGTCACTGTGGGAAAGGTGTGGTCCAGTGTCACTGGCTCTGAAGACAGGAGGATGGCCCAGAGAATGTGGGCAGCCCCCAGAAGCAGGGCGAGGCAGGGAAACAGGATTGATCCTGGAGTCTCCAGAAAGGAAGGCAGCTGCTCTGACCCCAGATTTTAACCAGGGAGGCCTATGTTGCACTTCTGACCTGCAGAACTGGAAGGTAATGATTCCCTGTTACAATCCTCTAGGTGTGTAGCAAATTGTTGGAGCAGCCATAGGAAAAGAACATACCATCCCCAACTCCTTAATCACAAGTTCAGAACAGGTTGATTTTCGTTATTTACCTGAAATGCCTCATCTTCACTTCTGGTTTTTTTTTTTTTTTACAGGCAGAGTGGACAGTGTGAGAGAGAGAGAGACAGAGAGAAAGGTCTTCCTTTTGCCGTTGGTTCACCCTCCAATGGCCACCGCGGCTGCCGCGCTGCGGCCAGCACACTGCGCTGATCCGAAGCCAGGAGATAGGTGCCTCTCCTGGTCTCCCATGCGGGTGTAAGGCCCAAGGACCTGGGCCATCCTCCACTGCCTGCCCAGGCCAAAGCAGAGAGCTGGCTTGGAAGAGGGGCAACCAGGACAGAAGCCGGCGCCCCAACTGGGACTAGAACCTGGTGTGCCGGCGCCGCAGGCGGAGGATTAGCCTATTGAGCCGCGGCACCGGCCTCATCTTCACGTCTTTTCAGGGTGCTAGGTCAGAGAAAAGAAAGCTCAATTACAGAACTGTCATCTGAGGATGAACCCATAGACACATACTTGAGTTCTCAGCTCAAGGTCGAGGGCGCAACTCAGCTTCTCAGGGTTTGGCACTTGAGTCCTGCTGTGGGGCTAGGAGCCCTTCATGTGCGTGCTTTGATCTCTGCCCAGGAGCTCACTCACCCGGAGTCGCGTTGTCTCCTCCACGATGGGGCTCCCCTCCCCCCACCCCAGCACACCCATCTGTCTGCATTCTGTGAAGCAGGAACTGCTGCATAGCAGCTCCACGGAGAGCCAAATGTGGCGGCTCTGTCAGCAAGTGGGAGATCAGAGAGTTATCACTCCCCATCCCAGCACAGCAGTTTTGGACAAAGGCCACACGGAGTACTGTAGAATCAGAATCAAAATGGAGTGAGTGCGGCTAAAGTCTAATTGCAGATCTCTTGTTCTGCACAGATTAGCTTTGCTTGCTAACGGCTAAGGGTGGATCTTGTGAAACTATGTGGGCCCAAATTCCCAGGAACTAGGTTGACTGAAATGTGTCCCTCACTGTTGTCTCACCACCGTATCTTGGATCTGTTACTGGGTTTGTTATTGTTAACTGTTATCTTACAACCATATTCTGTTTTTCCTCTTTATTGTTCCCTGCATACCAGGGTCCAGTTCGAAATTGTGAGCCCTAGTGGACAGAATACTATAAAAAGCTGTGTAAGCCGCTGTTGGGGGCCGCACTCTGGTAAGGAGTGTCAGTCCTGATCAGTGGCCGGTCCCGATCGGTTACCTTGCCTCTCATTTGTCTCTCATTTGCTTCTCATTTTCAATAAAATTCATGTGTGACGTCACTGGTTTTTGTAATACTGTATTTTAGCTGACGAGTGACAGTTAGCTGTCATGGAGTATTTTTGTTAACCAATGGGTAATAATGCCAGCAAATTATCTGTCCCCTTACTGGTGACAGTCTGGTCTGAGTTATTTATGATATTCTTTTCCAGTTGAATAAACTACAGAAAACCACTTTTATACTGCAGAGTTATTGCTGCATGAGAGAACTGAACATACAAAAAGGAAAAAAAAAAACTCATGGGAAATGTGTATTACGAATTTGATGTTTTTGCCACAAAATAAAGGTATCTTTTATTTCCATTTTTGCATGAACTTTTTGAAGTACCCTCATATAATTGAAACCTCAACTACAAGTATTAAGCCTATGGCAGTTGTCTGAAATGAACACACCTCCTCCTGCCCGCCTCCGGCCCTCCCACACTCCCTCCCTTTCTGAGTCCTTTCTCCCTGGTTGGTAAGGCTCCAGACACACTTGCAGTCCCGGCCACCCTAAGTCATTTGTTACAGCAAGAAATGTGGAAATGTGGGCCAGGAGTGCTTCAGAATCCCCAGGAGAGAGAGCTTTTCAAGAATACAGATTATTGGATTCCACCTCCAGAAATTATTTAACTGGTCTGGGAGCACCCAGATACATAAAAGCATCAAAGTGATTTTTTTTTTTTGCAAAGAGATTTAAAAGTATTTATGAGAGTCAAAGGCCTCCAGCCAGAGCAGCATGGAGGGGGCTTCCAAGAGAGGAATAAACCCCAAGAGGCTGGTGGTAGTTGGATTTTTAAAAATTTTTTTTCTTAAAGATTTATTTATTTATTTGAAAGTCAGAGTTACACAGAGAGAGGAGAGGTAGACAGCGGAAAGGCAGAGAAAAAGAGAGAGCGAGCGAGCTTCCGTCTGATGGTTCACTCCCCCAGATGGCCACAACGGCCGGAGCTGCGCCCATCTGAAGCCAGGAGCCAGGAGCTTCCTCCAGGTCTCCCACGTGGGTGCAGGGGCCCAAGGACTTGGGCCATCTTCTACTTCTGCTTCCCAGGCCATAGCAGAGAGCTGGATCAGAAGTGGAGCAGTCGGGACTTGAAGCGGCGTCCATATGGGATCTGGCACTTTAGGCCAGGGCGTTAGCCTGCTGCGCCACAGCGCCGGTCCCTGGTAGTGGGATTGGAGATTCCAAAGGAAGGAGTGTGGCCTGATCAAAGTGGTTCTAATGTGAAGTCAAGGTTCCAATTTAAGTAAAAATAATGCTGATTTGGTCAAAGAATCAGATCGATCTGTTTCCTCATTGACAAGATGGAATAAATACAGTGATTGTTTGGAGGGTTTTGAATAGACCTGATCTAAAAATGTTATTTGCCCATTAGTGAATTCATTTGTTGTGGCAGGATTTTAACAATTCAAAGGCAGAAAGGCAGACAGAGACTACTGGCTTGGTACATTAAGTTCCAATATTCTTTGGTCTTCTGTCCACTGCAGCCTGCTTCAACTTGCTAACACAACACAAGTAGGGCATCGTCGTAAGCTAGACGGTCAGATCTGACTGCACAGCACAAACTCAAACACAGTCCTAACACAACCTCTGGGCAGGTCCCTCATGCCTGAGAGTGGGAGGTCAATCCTGTGGAGTGCTCCCAGCAGGAGATCTTGGCACAGTTCCTAAATCATCAACAGGAAGCCGCCCATGGCATCAGGAACACTGGTCTGTGAGAGGGGAGTGGATAGCTCTGAAATGAAGTTGGGTCTTTGGCCAACTAAAGATGTGCATCTGATGGAAACCTGTGTGATGCATTGGGTATCCAGGTTGCTTTCTGCAGGTCTGGCCTTCTAGTGACTCTGAGTTACTGTGGGTGACTGCCTGGAAGCCAAAGGTACTACGGGGCGAGTTCCAGCTGGGGATGGCTTTGTAACAATGAAAGTTTAGTTGTCAGCATCCTGTGAGCACTACCAGTAGTGCCTCTACAGAACCCAGGCTGGACCTCTACTGTGTTCCTACCGGGGATGCAGCTTTCAGAGCCGCTTTTGAGTTGTCCTGTAGTACCAATGAGGTAGACAGGATTATGGGTTAGAACTGATCAAGTCTGGGAGCTGGAAGACCATGCCTTCACCACGCCCCTGTGTGACATCATGCCCTGCCTGATGCCCTCACCACGCCCCTGTGTGACATCATGCCCTGCCTGATGCCCTCACCACGCCCCTGTGTGACATCATGCCCTACCTAACCATCCCTGAGAGCCCACCTGCCCACTAGACCATGTAACCACTCCCCTTTGAAAAATATATAAAAGGTGAGGAGCGCCCCCAAATCTCTCTCTGCCTCTGCTTCGCTGCTTGTGATAAGCAGTGGATAGGTGCTCAAAAACACTTGCTGCACGTGGCATTTGGCCTGCTTCCTGCTTGGTGTGAACTTCAACCTAATTTCCAGACTTTCCCTTCTCCTTAGATTGAACTACGGCCCTCACTCTCCTATGCATCTTTCACACTGAATAAAAGCTTAAAATGTACCATGCTGTCTCGTTCATTTATGCCGATACTCACAATTCTTCTCTGAATATTAGGCAAGAACCCACACGGGCTTATTAATATTAGGAACTTATTAATAAGCATATGGTGATATCACATGGCAGCCCAAATTCCAATAACCATATGTGGCACCCCAGATGGGACTTTCAGGGAGCTTTAAAGGGGCCGCAATCCGATATATTTTTAGGGGGTCAAATTCTGATGTCACCAAGGGTTGTTACAGAACTAGAGTCTCACCCATGCTGGAGGCTTCTGGACATTGCAAATGCATGTTCATATGCTTTCAGGTTAAGCCAGGTTTCTCAGCCTTGGTGCGGTTGACATTTTGAGATAGACGATTCTTTGTTGTGAGGAGTTGCCCTATAAACTATAGGATGTTTACCAGGGCGCTGGTATCTACATACAAGATACTACTAGCATTTCTCTGGTAATAACAACCAAATATGTCTCCATACACTGTCAAATACTCCCATGGGAATGTGGATAGACATCAGAGGCTAAAACTGACCCAGTGACTGGTATTTTGGCTCAGCAGGCAAGGCCATCACCTGTGACACCGGCACCCCATGTGGGCACAAGTTAGTGACCCAGCTGCTCCACTTGCAGTCCAGCTCCCTGCTAACGTGCCTGTGCAAAGCAGCAGAAGATGGCTCAAGTGCTTGGGCCCCTGCCACCTCCATGGAAGATCCAGCTGAAGCTCCTGGCTCCTGGCTTCAGCCTGGCCCAGTCCTGACCATTGCAGTCATTTGGGTAGTGAACCAGCAGATGGAAGAATTGTCTTTCCCTCTCTATATATAACTCTTTCAAATAAATAAATAAATAAATAAATGTTAAAAAAAAAAAAAGAAACTTGCTCCAGGTGAGAATGAGTGAGTTCTCTTGACCTTATAGTGTAAGAAAAAAACCAAGATTTTCTGAACAAAGAATGTAAGGCCACCAGAAAACACACCAAACTCTGGAGCAAGGGAAAGGGTTTATTGGGGAAAACCCAGCAGACCGGAGGGAGGGGCGAAGAAGGAAAAGAGAGCACGTGTCCAGGAAGCAGATCTAATATCCTGTTTCCAGGGGGCGGGCAGGGAAGTAGGAATAGCAAATCCCATTAGGTTGGGAGTGGAGCTTGACACCGGTGGTTGGGCCATGTGGCTACCTGGCTTTCAGCAATAGTGGCGGGGGCTAGGGCCTAGGATGCAGATCAGGGTGTAGATCGCGCCATAGATAAGACTGCGCCATTTTCCTAACAAAGACCGAATGATTGTAAGCCACTTCCTAACTGTAAATGAGTCTCCCTTCTCATGGCCTAACCAAGCACAACAGCTTTGATGTTTTAGTAGAATATGGGTGATGTTGAACATAGTGCTTTCTTCAAGTAGGAGGTATTCAGACACTTGCTGTATGAGTTAAGAAAATCAATTCTGCCTCCTTTTCTGATCATGTGGTCTGAGTGGGATGCTGGGAATTTAACCTGTGGCCGGCATGTGGTGCTACGAAAAATGAGTATGCTCAACTTTTTCTTGTTGTTTGTCCTGCAGGCGTTGAACCTGGAAGGAAGCAAGAGATGAAGCTGAGAGGAGTTCGGGCAGTTGGAAGGCAATTAGGTCCATTAACTGCACTTAGTTTTACCAAAGCCCGACAGGATTGTATTCCCCACATTCTAATTAGCTGTTATGTTGCTCCACCCTGATTGGTTAAATCTAGGTTTGATTTTCAGAAAGGGACCAATCAGAGAGAGAGCCAGGCTTCTTTGGCAACTCCTCCCCTTGGAGCCCCCTCCCCCCACTGCTGCAGCAGGAGGTGTCTCACTTTCAATAAGTCTTGCTTTGCTCACTGTCCCTGTCCACATGGAAATTCTTCAGTGTGAGACAACAATCGAGATTGTCCTCATCCCCCTGTAACAAAGACATCCCCCAGAAGTTCTGGCAGTCATTTGGATAGTATAAGCCACTATAAGAGGGGGAACCTGTTGGAGAGTCAGCCAGTAGAGATGGAGCCAAGCTGAGATATGAAAAGAAGTCAGATCAGGAATTACACCCCTACATCTGGGGAGATCTTATTCTAGTATTTCTGGCCACATCCACCTCTGGACTCCTCAGTTGCTTGAACCAGTATGTACCAAAGGTTTATCCATTTCCATTTTTATTGTTTTTGTTTAAGCCAGTTTGAGTTGGGCGTCCTATCATTTGAGACTATTTGGGTCTTCATTTAGACACAGCTCTGTGTATTTGTTGTGTGTGCATCAGGATCTGATGAGCCTGTCCAAATGCTGATTCGGGTTTCCATAACCTTGCCATCCAGGGGATCCTAGAAGTAATGGTCTGGCCATTGCCTTATCTAGATGTGTGTTTGACAGAAAGTGTGCCATTCACTAGCGATCCAGATGGATTCTAGCTGGTGTGGGCTTCTAGGAGTTGAGCAAATCTCTTAGAATCTAGGTTCCTGACTGCTGAGTGATTGGCCTGGGAGCTGGGAAGGAATGTAATGTGAGCTCCAGCTGGGGATGGCTTCGTAACAGTGAAAGGCAGGATGACCAACACTCCATCATATGTTAGAACACTGGGCGTCTGCCTGAATGTTGAGATAGTGAGAGCTTCCTCAGGTCTTTGCATCTCTTTATAAATTACCTCTGACTGTTGAAAATTTCTCCTTATATTAAGTCAATCTTGCTTTGAAGAAACTTCTACCTTCGAAAGGAAGTCTGTAGCTAAATAAAACAAAATTATTTTTGTTTGTTTATAATAAACAAATGCCATGTCAGGAGATCCACCCTTCCCCCTTCTCTGTTCACATGGTCTACGTGAGCTCCTGGGGATTGAACCTGGAACCCAGATTAAACCATCTTATTTCTGTGGGCATAAAGGGCATAGGTTCTAGGCCACAGATTTATGAACTAAAGCATGTCTGTTTTGGGTCAAATGTTCCCTGTCTCAATCATTTCCAGCTCCTCCTGAGGGGTCTTGGTCCAGCTCTTTGGAATTATAAAAAGGAGAGGTTGGAGTGATAACTCAAAGCTTCATTGCCACTTAGCTGTGATTTTGGGAAAGTTGTCTACGTTTATGTTTTCATCACATTGGTTTTATTCTGGGGTTGTGTGAACATTTGGTAGACTAATGCTTATAATGTGCTTTTAGCTTTTTATTCAATACCTGATATGCCTAAGGGCTATGTTCCAAAAATTCTCGTTATCTTTCTTATCTGGTTGTTATGCTTGGGAACACAACCTTAGGATACTCTCTTAAAACATAGTATCTAAAATTCAGCCCAGTATCCCAGATGGGATCTGATCATGCTAACATTTTGACATCTCTGTTTGCTTTATTTGCTTTAGTCATGCAAATTGGCAAGATGGCCCTAACAATAACACCATCAGGGTCATAACGAGTGCAGATTACACACAGCCACGTTTCTTGCCATTTTATGGATACAAATCCACATCATCAGGAACATGATCTATGCCCAAGAGCATCAGCACAGAGGTCCGGCCTCTGAGCTCCTGGCTGCCTGCAATCAAGGTTGCATGAGTGCAGCTCAAGAGAACTGCTTTCCTTTCCATAGCACAGTCACTGCCCTGAGGAGAGAGGAAGCTGATATTTCCATTGGCAAGTTGCGAGGGCAGAATAATGAAGCAAACCGATTGTGCGATAGGAGACATCCAGGAAAACAACCACAGGACAACACTCTTGGCCACATGGGGACAGTCAAGGCTGAAGCGAGCCCTTTAATGTCCAGCCAATGTCTGTAGTCTGTGAAAACACTTGGTAAAAGTCTGTGCTGCTTGGTCGCACTTCGTCCTGTAAGCGGAACTTGCCTGGCTATTCATGTACAGCACTTGCATCCCTTCAACAGTCAGCAAGAGAAGGTTTGGTCCATTCTGTGTCCTATGCCCTATTACAGTAACAGTGGTAAACAAGGAGGAATGACAGCTATAACTCCTGTAAGTATTCTTCACCCCATTTGACAAATTAAGCAAGGAGGCTTAGAGCAGGTTAATCACTCACTGGAGATCACAGAGCTTAAGAAGCAGGCTCATCTGAGTCTGGAACAGTACAGTTAATCCCAAGATTCGGTCAGCACTTTGCTAGCAACACGGTGCCCAGACAGGCAACTCCTCCCTTCCAGACTCAGCCCAAAAATAACCTCTCTCTCGCTCTTGCTCTCCCTTGCTCTCTCTCTCTCTCACTTTATCTCTGTCCCTCCACCCCCAGTCTGAGAATTTCTCTCCATTCTGTCTTTGGCCCCCTTAACTGTGCTCACTCACCATTGAGAGCCTCCTCTTTCAGTTCCAGCCTCGCCCTGGCCACTCCCCTGGGTTTCATTATTTATGTTTCCCTTGCTATTTGCTCCTGATCCTTAGAAGAGAGAGAAACCACTTCCCTTCTGCCAGCCCTTCTTTCTCAGCCCATATCTGTGGTCCCTATCCCATCTCCCCCCGACATGCAGGTAACCATTCATGACCAGCCCCACCTCTGGTTACTTGCAGCAAGAAAATCTCAAGTCCAGGAAATAGAGAGAACTTGGTCTCAGCACTGAGCCATATACAGCATCATCAGGCTTTATTATTTTTGCATCCTGTAGGGTTAGAAAGGGAAAGAGGAAAGAGAAGGCAGGGAAGGGAGACAGCAAAGGGAAAGACGAGGAGAGAGGAGGAGACAGACCAAGACTGGCTTGGCCATGTCAGCGGCATGTTATAACAATTTGGTGGATTTGTGAATAATTAACAATCTGTTACGTGAGGAAGCAGAGAACAGGTCTGCAGGTGCTGCCTGCGCTCTGCTGCCGAGGGAATATCAGAGACTCCACTGTTGAGAGCAGAGCAGAAACTGTGTGTGCGGAGAAAGTCCCAGTTTGGAACAGAGCATGGGCTGCTTGAGCTCCAGGTTAAATCCTCTCCAGGGGGACTCCAATCTCCCCCCAAACTTGTAATAAAACTAAAGTGCTTGGAAGACGTGGTTGAATTTCCTGTCAGTGAAAGCATTTGTTAGTTCAAAGAAGTAACAGTTGACGCTACAGGGAGCTGTGTCTTTTTGCTGAGTGGTTTTGGTGGTGGTGGTGGTGCTAACCTGTACTGTACTCATTCAACGGCAGTGCCGGGAACCGAGGGTCCCTGAGTACTACAGCACCCTTCCCGTGGCTGAGGATGAGTGTGTGTGTGTCGAGGGGGGCACACGATCCATACAGTAAGAGCTCAGCATCCACAGGGGAATCTGCAAAATAAGGCCAGATCCCTACCCCCTTTAACAACAAAACAAATACAGCGCAATGTTGTCTTAAATGAGATGGGACTTAGTCCTCCCTCGGTTCCAGGTGCAATTTTTTTTCAACTTTTATTTAATAAATATAAATTTCCAAAGTACAACTTTTGAAGTATAGCAGCTTTTCCCCCCATAACCTCCCTCCCACCCACAACCATCCCATCTCCCACTCCCTCTCCCATCCCATCAGGTGCAATTTCAACTTCTTCATTTCCTCATGGAGTGTGGAGGCCTCCTTCGATCTCTCAGGGAAGACCAAGTCCCTTATTCCACAGTACCTTGTAGTTTTCCTTCATAGCACATCTGTGGTGGAATGAGAAGGCCATGCCAAGATGGCTACTGGCAAGCTAGTGTCACTTTCTCAGGAATGGCTTCAGAACCCACCTGGCCAAGGAGCCTGCTTGGCAACAGGCTGTGATTGGTTATGGCATAAACCACCCCTTGACTGGATTGGCTGCCTTGGCTATATAAGCTGCTGCACCAACTGAAATAAACGAGTATGCGAGCTGATCGCCTCCAGCCCGCTTTCACCCGACTCCCAATGTCTGTGTCATGACTCTGCACCTCTTGCCCCCACCACACTCCTCCTCCCAGAACGAATCTACAGCAACACTGTTTGTAATGGTAGAAAAAAGAAAGAAATCGATCTCTGGCTCATGAACAATACACTTCAGAAGGGCAGGCCTAGTCGGTTCCACCCACTGTTTTTTCCCCAGTATCTCACACAAATTCCAGGTACAATGTGGGTACTCAGTAAGTGTCTATGGAATGAAAAACTAACAGGACACATGAAGAGTCTGGAGAAAGGAAACAGCATTGTTACTGAGCTACTGTGGAAGGTTCCATGGGTAAAGCAGACTTTGACCAGGATTGTGATAAGGAATTACCGAACAAATTTCTTTCTGGTATTCATATCAAGAAAGATTGATTTTCCAGTGAAAAACTGGTCTGTTTTTATGCTTATGGATTCTGTGAGTCTAAGATGTCAAGATATTTTTCTCTTTGCTTTAGCTGCTAGGAAGCTTAGAGCCAATTCTGTTGCCTGTTTTTAAGAATGACATGTGTTTTCATGTACTGACCTTGTCCCTGGCTTCATATGTTTTCCTAATATCAATTTTCCTTTGTCTTTTTTTGAAATATTTATTTCTTATTAACTTTTCTACCTTTATTTACATTTTAATGTTCTATTATACTCCATTTATGATTGATATAAATTGATGTTTGAATAATGATCCTTGATGCCTAAATTCATGTATGGCAAACTTTACATTGCATTAATGCTTTAGAATGGATTTAACATGCCTACCTCATCTTCTATTGAAGATCCTTTCTAAGAATTGTTTTATATAGACACTGGGGGCACAGTGGACCATACCTGACTGTTACAGTTAAGATTCCTTCTAGAAGTAGAACTTGATAGAAGATGGAACTCTACCACCTTTTTCCAAATCCCAAGACAATCTCATAAGGACTACTTAAACTTTGCAAAAATCTTGGCCAAGAGAACTTGAGTTTAAGTAACCTCTGAGTATATCACGCTTGCGTTTCATGTCAGCAGACCACCTGCTACCAATGACTGTGCTGTGTGTCAACTGAAGGAGCTACATTCATATGACATTTTACTTGCAATGGAATAAACATCATTACCATAGTTTCCCAAGGGAAAATTTTAAGAGAATTAATGCCCTACTATTATCTGCAACCCCCCTTTGGGATGAAATGAAAACAATAAATTAAATGTATGTTCACCACAAACACATAACCACAAACTGCTCCCACTATATGGCTCTATAATTGAGTTATTTTTGAAGAAATACAATAGAACATAGTCTATCATATTGTTTTTGTATTTTGTTATATTAAGCCATTCCAGATGTGACTAAACAATGCATTTTTGAAGAGTCTTTAATTTATCTTCTCCAGTTTACAGTTATAATGCAAAGCTTTGAAACATCTTATGTTTTGTCTTCTTTGGGGACTCTATTCATTAATGTTTTACTGAAACCACCCCCAGTTATTCTGTTTTGGCTAAAAGCCTCAGCAAATAGTAATGTGATTTTGAAAATGAACTGGAGGAGAATTATAGAGAAGAGTAGTAAATGCTAAAGATCTGTGACTACAAATTTATAGTTCGTTTGAAGGTCAATGAGAACTTAGATTTTCTGAACATGATCTATAAATCAATATGGTGCTAATGCAAGGTTTACTTGTAATTCTCAAAGTTCTTTTTTTTTTTAAAGATTTATTTACTTGAAAGTCAGAGTTACACAGAGAGAGGAGAGGCAGAGAAAGAGAGAGAGAGGTCTTCCATCCAATGGTTTACTCCTCAATTGGCCGCAATGGCTGGAACTGCACTGATCTGAAGCCAGGAGCCAGGAGCTTCTTCCAGGTTTCCCACACGGGCATAGGGGCCAAAGGACTTGGGCCATCCTCTACTGCTTTCCCAGGCCATATCAGAGAGCTGGGACTAGAACCTGTGCCCATTCGGGATGCCAGCACTTCAGGCCTGGGCATTAACCCACTAAGCCACAGCTCCTGCCCCCAAAGTTCTTAAAATTCACAAATATTTTTACACTTGAGAGTAGTAGGGTCACAAATATATCCTAATGTACATTAGCTTTGGGATCCTCGGCCACCTCATTTGCTGCCCATAAACTTCGAATATTGGGAAAATATTGAAGAAATGGCACGGGAAATTTGAAATTCATGTTTTTTCAGATGGGTAGCCCTGCCCCAACCAATGGGGAATGGTCTTGGGGGCTTAAGGAACTCACAAGAATGGAAGATACACATGACTCGTTTCTGAGTTGGATCCCGGTTCCTGGGGAAAGGACTTAGTGAGCCATAAATCAGGGTCTGGCCATGCTCTCTCAGTGGAAGCCCAAGGTGAAGGCTGTGAACCTGAGATTCCTAACGTTTCGAGAGCCCATTATAAATGTGTCCATTGGCTTGGGCTTTCACAACTGATCAGCCGACTGTAGCTTGATCTTTCACAGAGAACACGTCCCTCCATGCCAGCGTTACCTCCTGTGAGCTCCCTTCTCACTCATCACAGATTGCTTGCACTAGACTGCCTGCAGAATGACACTCCACGGGAATGAGAAAACGTGGGAGTTGGGATCGAAGGAGGATAGCGGTAAAGGCTGATGAGAGCCAATGTTGCTTGGGAGGTGGTGTTGGGTTGTTTTGCTGTTGTCAATTCCGAGTCTGGAGCCAGATTCTGGTTATGACACAGATAAGCTGTGCATCCTCAGGCAAGTTGCTGACCTCACAGTTTCCTCACCTGTCAAACTGGGGCAGTACAGAGCCTACCTGGGGGCTTGCTAATGTTTCTGAAGTACTTAGGGCAATAGCTGGCACACACTCCGCACTATACTCCTTCACCAAGGGTCTTCAGAAAGTTCATGGAAATGCATACTATGGAAAAAATACGCATGGATTTCAAAATTTCTTGAACCAAAACTTACCTTTGAATTCCATTTTTTTCATCAACTTTTTGACGTCCCCTTGTACTGGCTTATGAAATAATTTGAGTAGGTAAACATGCCCTTTGGCTGTAGAGAGGTGGAAAATGCTTTTAACATGTTCGAGACTATTCTGCCAGCTCTTGTGACAATGTTTTGAAGCCAGAAGGGACAAGAAGGTGTGGGGACAAGTCAGGAGCAAGAACCTCCAATCACAGTCTTGGGGTTTCTACTACAGTAGCAGTTTCAGAAAGGAGGAAATCTACTGCTGCCTGAAAAAGCAACACACAAACTATAGTGGGGGATGAAGCTGGGAATAAAATATTCCTAGCGTATAATCTTGAGAGGCTGGAAGATGAAGGTACTGTTGACAACAGTGGAGAATTTGGAGGAAGACACCTGTTTGTGCGGGAAAAACAGGAAGCTTAGACGGGGTAAGTGTGAAAGAAACAAATGGGCCATGAGAGCTGAGCTCCCTGCAGCCTGTGCAGCGACAGAGGGGCTGCAGCTGAATCAACCGCAATGCTTCATTAGGATGTCCCAGGTGTCTGAGACGTCCCAGGCCGTGGTCTAGTGGCTTTTCCCTCCTATAAACACTTCCACCATTTAGGTTCTGTCTGTTATTGGGATCCTGCTTCACCCCAGAGGCATGTCATGTGTGAACCATCTTGGAGAAGAAGAAGTTATGTAAAGATATAGGTAGATAGGCCAGCCCCACAGCTCACTAGGCTAAGCTTCTGCCTGCGGCACCAATACTCCGGGTTCTAGTCCCTGTTGGGGCACTGGATTCTGTCCTGGTTGCTCCTCTTCCAGTGCAGCTCTCTGCTGTGGCCCAGGAAGGCAGTGGAGGGTGACCCAAGTCCTTGGGCCCTGCAGTCTCATGAGAGACCAGGAGGAAGTACCTAGCTCCTGGCTTCGCATTGGTGCATCGCCAGCTATGGCAGCCATTTGGGGGGTGAAACAACGGAAAAGGAAGACCTTTCTCTCTGTCTCTCTCTCTCTCTCTCACTGTCTAACTCTGCCTGTCAAAAAAAAAAGATATAGGTAAATAAATAGATAGGTATCCATATAGTTATACATCAGAGTTTAAATTAATATGTACTTCCATCAGAAAATAGAACTTCACGGAAAGATATGACGGCTTTATTCAGATCATCTTATCATCATGAAAAAACCATTTTAGCCAGCACTTTCGAGTGATTGCTAAGGAGTGTTCCAAGCTCGCTTGCTCTCTCTCTCTCTCTCGCTCTCACTCTCTCTCTCTCTCTCTCTCTCTAATATATATATATATATATATATATATATATATATATGTATGTATACTCAATTATCCCAATAACTCTACAGGTAGGTAATATCATCTTATCATCTTCATATCAAGGAAAAGGAAATTAAGGCACAGAGGAGACTAGCTTGGCAGCAACAGAACCCTCATCAGACTTGTATCGTAAGTGCGAGTGATTTATTATTAAGGACGTGTTCCCACAGAGGGAGGACATAAAGGAGTAGAGAGGAGAGGTAGGGAAGCCGAGGAGGCTGAGTGAGGGGCAGCACTGGCCTAATCCTGCAGGCGCGCTCTGGAGTTAAAGGCTCACCTCAAAGTCATCCCAATTCCAGGCCGGGGAGCTGGGCTCTCAGCCTCCCATGCCTGAAAGTCATTAATCAGGGGCTGCCTGCCCCAGGGGGCTGTACCTTTGGCTCTGCACCTGTGAGCAAAGCAGCGCCAGTTGGCCTAGGGCAGTCCTCCAAGGGAGAGCTGTGCACAGTGCTTGTTAGATGCAAAAACACAGCAGCAGCCAGTGGTGCTGCGGCAGGGGCAGGGGGCTGCCCAGAGAAAGCTGGGAGAATCGGGCAGAGGGCACACTGCTCGCTTTCCCCGTGCAGCATCTGTCTATAGCAAACCGGTTTTCCTGTTGTTTTAATCTGTGGATTTGACTCCTCTTTGGATATGCCGCTAGGCCTAAAATACATAAATCTATGCACATACCCATGCACATGAGAACACACACACAAACACACACACACACACTGAGCACACACAAAACTGATGCGGCCCAGATGCTACATGTCAGATGGAATGCACTGGTGACTCATGAGTCAAAGGCAGCCGGCAGACAGCCTTGGTTTAGCCCCTTCTGAATTTTTAAGAGGCTGAATTCAGAGCCAATGTTTTTGAAATAGGGAGATTTCAATTAAAACTCCAGATTCCAGACTTCTCACGTTCCTGCCTCACATAAATGACTTGGGCTGGGCAGCAGCTGGTGCCGCTTGGGACAGGGCAGGTGCTGTCTACTCCACCGCATGCCTTGCCATCGCCAGGCCCTCAGCCATCACCACTCTGCCTGGCTCCCCTTAAGCATTTATTTATTTATTTGGAAGGCAGAGAAGTTACAGAGGGAAGGAGAGAGAAAGAGAGAGAGAGAGAGAGAGGAGAGAGAGGGAGAATCTTTCATCTGCAAGTTTTACTCCCCAAATGGCCCAACTGCCGGTTCTGGGCCAGGATGAAGCCAGGAACCAGAAGCTTCTTCTGAGTGTTCCACATGGGTGCAGGGGCTCAAGTACTTGGACCACCGTCTGCTAGTCTCCCAGGTGCTCAAGCAGGGAGCTGGATTGGAAGTGCAGCAGCCAAGTCTCGAACCAGTGCCTGTTTGGGATGTGTGTCAGTAGCATCTCGGAAGGCAGCTTAACCTGCTACGCCACAACGCCAGCCGCTCCTGGGGTCATTTCAATGTGCAGCTCTTGTCATCAGCAATTCCTTGGCCATATCCATTTTCCTTTGTTTCTTGAGATCAACAACTCATACTAGATTGTTCTAACTTCTTCTTCATTTCTAGGCTTTTGACTAGGTTTTGACACTTGCAGAGGGAGTGTGTATAGTATTAGGATAATTCAGTCCATGTAGACAACAACCAAAGAAAGAAGTGGCTGTTTAAGTTAGAAAGACCTGGGGTTTTTCTGTGTTAGCACAGCAAACACTCCATTGTTCCTTTGCAAGAACTTCTATGGACAGAAAATGTAACTGCTAAGATTACACACAATTTGGAGATAACTGATTTCCCATTGTTTCTTTCTCAGATAAAGCCATCCTCATAAATCTTTCAGCAGCTTCCAATATGTTCATTCTCTGTGTCAAAGGATATGAAACAGATGAAAATGAAATCCTGAACTGCAGGAGAGTTTATATAAACTGAACTAATTTTCTGGTTGAGTAAAAAATTATATTTTTTTCCAAAAATAACCATGATTTTCCGTGCTTAAAGCCTTTCCTTGCTTTTGGAATTCCAATGAAAACACGCCTTAATGGGTCAGATATTAACACTGAATGCCTGGGAAAACCTTCAAGTCTAAACACCCTCCACCCCAATCACATTTTTAAATTTCTGGAGTGTTCTTTTGGACATTTTTTTCTAACCAACTCAACACAAAATGACCAGATAGTTTGTGAAGAGCTGTTAAAAACACCTTTAATTTTTCTTGAGAATTTTTAATGCTGACTATAGGTCAGAAGAAGAGCAAATATTCTCTCCAATTGATACAATTTATTTAACTCCAAGGCTGAGAGGCAGAGGGAGGACGGAATCACCCATTCACTGGTTCACTCTCCAATGCCAGTAACAGCTGAGTCTGGGACAGCTCGAAGCCCGGAGTCAGGGACTCTGTCAAGTTTCCTGTGTGGGTGGCCGGGACACAGGTGATTGAGCCACCACCTTTGGCTCCCAGGGCATGCATCAGCAAGGTGCTGCCACCAGGAGGAGCAGAGCGCAGCCTCAGCCCACGCAGACGACCCAAGAGCATGTTCACTACTGTTTCAACACCTGGTCCCACGGCTCTTTGAGTCACAAAGGCGTCGAGGCTCTGGTGTTGTTGCTAAGCAGGTGAGGCCTCAGGGAACGGCGCTTTCCAAAGTGCAAAAGCTCCTATAAAGTTTATCAGACAGATCATTACTCTCCTTGATTCATAAGGAAAGCTAGGTATTAGCCCAATTATCTTGTTCAGTTCATTTCAATTCCCTTTTTAGGGTGTAGTTATTATCAAAATACATTCAAATTAAAAATATATCAAAATAAGTATAATTCAAAATTATACTTTATCTATGAGACCCTAAGCCAGGTCAGAAGTCTGAAATGTACTACAGTCACCCCCACATGAGCACTTTCCGAAACCCAGCTGAAAGCGAACACGCCTTCCCACGGAGTCCACTGGAGCTGAGGGTGACTGTCTCCCCGGATCACTCATCTGGTCTCCTGGTTTTTGTCTGTTTCCACTCCTAAAGGAACAAACTTAAAATCAGATGCTTGGTATTGGCCACCTGTGCAAAATATACTGGGGCAAAACTCTAAGACATCCTTTCAGATGTCTGTGTCAACTTGTTCACGTGTGTGTGTATGTGTGTGTGTAAGGGTGTGAATGTGTATGCATAAGCATGTGTGTGAATGAGTGTATGTATGTGCATAGAGTGTATGACTGTGTATGTGTGTAACTGTGTGTATGTGAGAACATGTGTGTGTGTGTATGTGAGGGTGTATATGACTGTGTATGCGTATGTGACTTGTGCATGTGAGAGTGTGTGTAACTCTGTATGTTTATGTGTGTGTGTGTGACTGTGTGTATGTGTATACAGTGTATGTATGTGGACAGAGAGTGTGTGTGACTGTGTATGTGTGTGTATGTGTATGTGAGAGCATGCATGTGTGTGTGCATGTGAGAGTGTATGTGATTGCGTAGGTGCATGTGACTGTGTGTATGTGTGTGTGACTGAATGTGTATGTGAGTGTAACTGTGTGTGTGGCTGGATGTGTATATGTGTGTATGTGTGTACATGTGTATAGTGTGTGACTGTGTACATGTATATGAGAATGTATGTATGTGTGTATGTGACTGTGTGTGTATAGAGTATTTGTGCATGTGTATGTGTGTATAGTGTGTGACTGTGTGCGTGTTATGTGAGAGTGTGTGTGTGTGACTGTGTATGTGTATGTAAGAGTGTCTACTTAATTTGTTCGAAAAGCAGGGCAAAGGACATGCGGGACTTTCCAATTCCTACTTACTTTGGAGTTTTTCTCTTTTTTATTCACTTCCAACTACCATTTTTCTAGAAAGCTGTATTTTTCCATTGTGGTTTTAGAGGCCAGGGTAGCTGCCACCCCACCCCACTTTCCATGGGTGGAGATAACACCACCACCCCCTTCCCTTCTCTATCTCTTCCTTTGTAGGGTGTCTTTCAGTGTTCCCTGGAGAGAGGAGGCAGGACTGCTGATGTTGAAGGGAGATTTTATTGCTCTGAAAGGCAGGGTTACAGAGAGAGGAGAGACAGAGAGGTTGTCCATCTGCTGCTTCACTCCCCAGGTGGCTACAATGGCTAGAGCTGGCTGAGAGGAAGCCAGGAGCCAGGAGCCTCAGCTGGCTCTCCGACGTGTGTGCAGGGAAGCAAGCACTTGGGCCGTCCTCTGCTACTTTCCCAGGTGCATTAGCAGAGAGCTGGGTCAGAAGTGGAGCAGCCAAGACCTGAACCGGTGCCCATACAGGATGCCAGTGGTGGCAGTTTAACTCTATGCCACAACACCAGCTGAGAGAGGGGAGATTTTTAAGCGAGCAAGGTTCAAGATGGAAAGAAATTTTGTTTTGTCCTGGTTCTGCCCTACCGGATATATCATCTTGGGAAAGTCACCAAACGTCTCTCTCCAAACTTCAGTGTCCCCACCTGTGAATGAAATTTGTGTTCATTTTCTGGTACTACACTGAAATACCTGCAGCTGGGTATTTACAAAGGACAGAGGTTTATCGAGCTCCCAGTTTTGAGGCTGACACTCCAAACAGTACACTGCCGGCTCTGGTGAGGGGCCTCTTCACCCCATGACCACAAGGCAGACAGTGGCACAGTGGCAGCAACGCCAGGTTGCAGATACAAAGCAGGATCTGGGGGAGGGGCCAGTCTTGTGATCTCCTGTTAGGACCCTGTCTGAGAGCGCCACAGCCTCTTAACACTGCCCAAGCTCCAACACATGAACCCTTGAGGGTAAACGTTCAAACCATATCCAAACCGCAGCGACGACGTCTCAGCTTGGCTCATGCAGTTACTGTAGGGAGGGTCAAAGAAGTGTTACGTGAGAAAGTCCTTGCTCAAAGGATTTTAAAGTATCTCATTCCATAGAGGATCATTAACTTTTATACATTTTTTATTTATATAAGGGAAACTAATTTCACGTATTTCTTATATACAGATTTAAGGTCATAATGGTACTTCCCACCCTACCCTCACTCCCACCTCCCCCCCCCCCCATTCTTATTTTTCCTTTTAAGTTTTACAATGACATACTTTCGGCTTACTTTGTAATCACAAGCTTAACCCTCCATTAAATAAAGAATTCAACCAGTAGTAAGTAGAAAAACCACTGTTCCTCAAGAGTACAGACAAGGGCAACAAAAAAATGTAATGAATATGAGCAGAATTGGCAGTTTGAGATTTAATTATTGTTTATTGCCCTTGTCTATACGCCTGATTGTTATTTTTTTTGTGCACTAGATGTCAGTAGCGTTCTACGGTTCAATCAGGCCTCTGGCCACAATGATCTATTCTTGAAAAATTTCCAAAACGAACTTGTGTTTTTGCTTATGTTGCAATTCTCACCGTCAATTCGCATGTCCTCGCCCTGCCCCCACCCTCACCAGGATTCCTCTCTCTCTAGCTTTCTTTCGTTTTCTTTCTTAGGGAGCAGGGCTCCTTGTATTGAACACTCCACCAAGAAGGAACAGGAAGGCAGGACAGGTAGGAACCGACCACTGCAGCCTACAGTTCCACTTCAGTTTTCTACCGTGGCTCTCTTCGCTTCCTGGAGAAATGCCTGCAAAATAAGGATTTTTTTCCCAAATAATTTGCTTAGAAGACATGAAAGCCAAGAAAAAAACAGAAAGCCTGTGCGCTCCAGGGCTAACTCACAAAGCAGTTTGGAATAGTTATTGTCCAAACTCCTGTTGGCCTTCGTTCCTTTTTTCTCACCATCCTATTGTCCTTGCCATGTTTTAGGGCATTTTCGCCTGCATTCTAATTGAGAAATGAAGCAGAAGTGCCTGAGCTGTGCTTTGCCTCACCCAGAAATGCTTAACTGGCAAACCCTCTGTTCAAAAACGCTGACTGTTCTGCAGAAAAGAAAAGTAAATCTCCGAGAGCCATAGCCATTGTTGCCTCCTGGAAACAGCCAGAAAGTCCAACTACAGCACATCAGAGCCGTGTCCATCGTCTAGGGGAAGCTGTGTTCTCCAGAAGTCACAGAGTCCTGGCGATGCAGGTTCACATCTGGTGGCTTGTGCTATTGCCTCAGCACTCACTGACTACTGCCGCATCATGACTTCTCACTTGAAAAGCATTTACCAGCATGAAAGTTAAGGAAGCACAAGGTGGGGGTGGGAGGAGCAGGACTGTGGAGCCGCCGCCTGCAGCACCAGCATCTCCTACAAGCCCAGGTTCTCATGTCCGGGCTGCTCCGCTTCCGATTCAGCTTCCCGCTGATGTGCCTGGGAAGGCAGCAGTTGGTGACCTGAGTGTTGGCAAGTCCTGGCCATTGCAGCCATTTGTGGGCAAGCAGACGGAAGAGTTCTGTCTCTCCTCTCTCTGTAACTCTGCCTTTCAAATAAATAAGAATAAAAAACTCTTTTAAAAATAAAAGAAAGTGCAGCATGTTTTTGGGATTTGCTTTTCATCTAGGAAGAAAGGGAGCTCGAAGTATTTGGTGGTTTAAATTCCCTAAGATGACTTACTTTACATTCAAACACTAGAGATTGCAAAGCTAAATTATGGGGCCCAGTGCTGTGGTGCAGTGGGTGGAAGCTGTGGCCTGAAGCACCGGTATCCCATATGAGTGCTGGTTTGAGTCCCGGCTGCTCCACTTCCAATCCAGCTCCCTGCTAGTGCGCCTGGGGAGGCAGCAGAGGATAGCCTGAGTCCTTGGGCCCCTGAACCTGCATGGTAGACCCAGAAGAAGCTCCTGCCTCCTGGCTTCAGATTGGCTCAGCTCCGGCCATTGTGGCCATTTGGGGAGTGAACCGGTGGATGGAGACCTCTCTCTGTTTCAACCTCTCTCTGTAACTCTGACTTTCAAATAAATAAATATATCTTTAAAAATAAGAAAAGAAAAAAAAATAAAATCTAAATTGCTTTGAAGTGAGACTAAACATGCTATTCATTTTCAAATGCCACATTTAAGAATGGGAGTGTGGGCAGGACGGAGGGTAGGGTAGGAAGTATCACTATACTTCTAAACCTGTATACATGAAATACATGAACTTTGTTCATTTTATATAAATAAAAATGTTTTAAAAAGTTAACAAGGTATCTTTATTCAAAGAACAAGGAAAAGTCATTTGAGTAAGTTAGGCAGTGGGGGGTGGAGAATTAATTAGAAGTGAAAAGATCCCTCTGACTTCAGTGTGGGGGTGGATGCGGCACACCTGGCTACCAGGCGGAGGGAACCACGTGAGTAGTTTGAACTTGAGCGCTGGTTGTGAGGATTGGAACAGACGGATGCAGATGTGGCTGAGTCAGCAGCAGCTGAAAGGGTAAAACCAATGGTATTGGGGAAGGTTGGGTAATGGGTGAGAGAGAAGGTTGAGCTGAAGCTCACGGTTTAGGCAGCCAGATGGTGGCGACACAGGTGAAAGAAGGAGCCCTGGCAGAGTGCCAGCTTTGGGAGGAAAGATCAAGAGGCTGAGTGCTTTTTGGGTTCAGATCAGATGGGGTTCTGCAAGGCAGGCAAGAGCACAGATTACATGGGAGATGCCATGGAGCCCAGAAAGTCTGGGCAGGAGCCGAGAATACATGAGGGGTCCAGAGACAGTCCTCACACTGTAGATGAACGACAAGACCGGGCAGAGCAGAGACTTAAAGTTTCATGTTAGTATTTTTGGTCTTTAAATAAAGGATGGAATTCGGACTTCAGAAAGACAAAACTGCAAGCTGGTAGGCCTGGGCCATGGCATGTCTACCGTAGCAAAACCACAGAACCACTGCTGTAATTCTCTTATTGAGCATATGTTCACTGTGCAATTAAAAAGATGTCTGAAAATATATTATTTCTTGAGCATTTAAATATAGATATGCTTATGATTGTCAATGGGTACTTGACTAGATACTTTAAAATTATATTCATGGGACCAGCGCTGTGGTGTAGCAGGTAAAGCCACCACCTGTGGTACCAGCATCCCATATGGGCACCGGTTCTAGTCCTGGCTGCTCTTCTTCCAATCCAGCTCTCTGCTATTGCCTGGGAAAGCAGCGGAAGACAGCCCAAGTCCTTGGGCCCCTGCACCCGCATGGGAGACCTGGAGGAAGCTCCTGGAACCATAACAAGAACAAGGGCAACCTCGGCTCCTCACACCACCACTCCTGGCTTCAGATAGGTGCAGCTCCAGCCATTGCAGCCAACTGGGGAATGAACCAGCAGATGGAAGATCTCTCTCTCTCTCTCTCTCTCTCTCTCTCTCTCTCTCTCTCTCTCCTGGAAGCTCCTGGAACCATAACAAGAACAAGGGCAACCTCGGCTCCTCACACCACCACTCCTGGCTTCAGATAGGTGCAGCTCCAGCCATTGCAGCCAACTGGGGAATGAACCAGCAGATGGAAGATCTCTCTCTCTCTCTCTCGGTAACTCTTTCAAATAAATAAATAAATCTTAAAAAATGATATTCATAGCTCTTGTGACCTGAGCCTAGTGCGGTGCTAAGGACTTTATAGTTACTCCTTTACTCCTAGAATCCTGCCATGTGACTGCTGTTGTCCCCCAGCAACACAAGAAGAAACCAGCATGGCTGTCAGGTAAGTTGTCCGAGGTCACACAGACAACAAGTGGTAGGAACAGGCCCTGAACCCGGAAGTCTCCTTTAGTGGTTTGCAGATTCTGTTGAGCATTAACGACCTGTTCGGGCTGCAACCTCATAGCTAGCACAGATCCCCCTGGGTTGTCAGGGCTGAAACATCCTGAAAGACCACTCTGGCCCCTGCATTTATCCTAGTTGGCGAAAAAATATGGGGGTGTGTGGGGGGGCTGGCTGAACTTTAATATAATGCTTGCGGCTGCTTAGTCATAGAGAGATCATTTTCTAGACTCCAAACAGAGGTGTTCCCAGACATGAGGACACAGGAAAAACATTTAGTCAAGTTCCGCACAAAAACGAAGGTGGGAGATCTGGGGCTTATGTCACCTGGGAAAACTCAGGTGGATGCCACAGCCGTTACTTAAACTCCTGGAACCATAACAAGAACAAGGGCAACCTCGGCTCCTCACACCACCACTCACAGGTGCTCCTCTGAGTCCCGAGGGGCAGCCCAAGACTGCCGTGTGCTCTCGGGGGCACAGGGAATCCTGGCCACCCCGCTCACCCTCCTCTTAATGGCAGCTCTCCAATCCTACAGCATCTGCTGGTCCCTCAAGCCATAGGACTGGGCTAACGTGGAAATGGATTTAGGGGCAGAGCCAGCGCAAGGACTTCATTTCTGATTTCTAGTCACTCTCCGTCTGATGAGTGATAGTGCAAAAATGGCTAGAAAAGAAGATAGAAGGGCCGGCGCCACTGCTCAATAGGCTAATCCTCCGCCTTGCGGCACTGGCACACCGGGTTCTAGTCCCAGTCAGGGCCCCGGTTGCCCCTCTTCCAGGCCAGCTCTCTGCTGTGGCCCGGGAGTGCAGTGGAGGATGGCCCAAGTGCTTGGGCCCTGCACCCCATGGGAGACCAGGATAAGTCCCTGGTTCCTGCCATCAGATCAGCACAGTGCACCGGCCGCGGCGGCCATTGGAGGGTGAACCAACGGCAAAGGAAGACCTTTCTCTCTCTCTCTCTCTCACTGTCCACTCTGCCTGTCAAAAAAATAAATAAATAAAAATAAAAAAGTAGAAGTAGATCACATCCTGAAAGCAACCAAGACTCTCTATGGCTTAGCAATTCTGAATTCCATTCCCAACGTTGTTCAAGAGCTCTCCCAATTCAGTAATAATAATCAACACTTGGACATGATAAATGGAGTAATACGAACCAAGGGCTCACTAAGAGCTGGAAACACTTCCCTAAGAAGTGATTGTATTATCTACCACACCTTCTCTCTGTGTTTTTTTTTTTTTTCATGTTTCCAGATGAGGAAACTTGGAGCAATTGAAATAACGTGTCCCAGTTCACGTGGTTAATTAACACCACTGTGCATTTTCACACTTCAGAGCTCGGAGCCCATCTGCTTGACCACTGTGAGTCTTCATGGACAAACACAAGGGCCTGGAGAGACTCAGCTCACTCCCACTACAAGTTGGGAAGGACAGGGTCAGTGGGGCTAAGCAATGCCCCCACTGAGCCTCTTGTGTGGCCGCAAAAAAAATCCTGTAGACTGGGTGGGTTAGCTCCTTGCTGCCTCCCCTCAGAGGAGAGCTCTCTCGGTATCTGCTGTTAGAAGGGCACTCATCCCATTCATGAGGCCCCCACCCTCAGAACCTAATCACATCCTAACATCACCACACTAGGATGGATGTCAACGGAGGAATTTTGCATGGACGTGAGGGTTCAGTCCATTGCAGGCCTGAGAAGCATCGTGGAAGTAAGAAGGTGGGAGCAGGAGAGAAAGACCAAATTGCGCCTCTGCTCCGTAGAGCAGTGAGCAGTGTCGTATCCCGCAGGGCAGGCGGGCGGGGCCCATTGGGGGGAGGCAGCAGTGGCCTTCCTGCTACAGGTTACAAGATCAGCCCGTGCCTCCTCTGAGGGAGGGAAGGAGACAGAGACACGAGCACCTGGCAACCGGAGGAGTCCTAGCTCCCTTCCCCTGCCCAGAAAACTCTGCAGGGTCTGGAATGAAGTACCCCACCCACCCTGCACTGTTCTGTGGCTGCTGGGGGTGCTGAGAGCCGTGTGCCCTTGCCAGACAAAACACAGACGCTCAGTGAAACGTGAATGTTGGATATGCAGCAAATAGCCTTTAACTATGGGGGCACTTCAAAAACTTCGTGGGAAAATGGAATGAAAAGATAAGCATATTTTGGTACAGAAAAGGTTTTGAATTCTGTGCCGCTTTTTCATAACATGCGCTTATCAAGAACATTCTGATAACACCTAGTATGCATCAATTTCGATCTGTTTGCCCCCAAAATAAACTCATCTTTTACTTGCACTTTCCACAAACTTCTTGAAGTACCTTTCTTTTTTTTAAGTTTTTTTTTTTTAATTTCTTTATTTGACAGGTAGAGTTATAGACAGTGAGAGAGAGAGAGAGAGAGAGAGAGAGAGAGAGAAAGAAAGGTCTTCCTTCCGTTGGTTCACTCCCCAAATGACTGCTATGGCCAGAGCTACGCCAAATGGCCATGCAGATGTAGGGGCCCAAGCACTTGGGCAATCCTCCACTCCCCTCCCAGGCCACAGCAGAGAGCTGGACTGGAAGAGGAGCAACCAGGACTAGAACCTGACACCCATATGGGATGCTGGTGCCGCAGGCAGAGGATTAACCTAGTGTGCTACCACGTCGGCCCCTTGAAGTACCTTTCCATCAGCATTTCCCAAATATTGTGTAGAATGCACTGAGCTTGGCGATTACTCGTTGTTTACCTGAAGTCAGGTATAAGTGGTGTCCTGTATTTTTTTGCTCAATTTGGCAACCCTCCCCCAGCTCACTGCGCTGGGGAGGCCCTGAGTGTGTCCTGCTGGGCTGCACAGCTGAGGGGACAGGGCTGATGTCCTCCAAGAACCGACCCTGGAGGAACAGGGTTGGGGCTCAGAGAGGGTGAGGCAACACCCGGCAGCCATCAGCAGGTGGAACTGCACTTTCAGAGAGGGGCCAGTGGAGCGAGGGCAGGAGCTGCCTTCTTGAAGAAGTTACTTTCTTGAGCAGGGCAAATGTCACTTTTATCTAAAGTTCCAACT
Source organism: Sylvilagus floridanus (assembly GCA_949820135.1). NCBI lineage: Eukaryota > Metazoa > Chordata > Mammalia > Lagomorpha > Leporidae > Sylvilagus > Sylvilagus floridanus. The sequence continues at coordinate 116,717,232 of OX463238.1, read as the reverse complement.
TTTCTCCTAGTGTGTCATTTTCTTTAGTGTGTCAGTAACTCGGTGTGGTGCAGAGAAGAGGGAGGGCCGTGAAGGCAGCTGGGCCGGGGCTTGTTCCCACCACGCTGTCCTCCCTCGGGAGTGAGGTGCAGGGCTCTGAGCAGTGACAGGGCCACAGGCCACGGCTGGGCGCAGTGGACAGAGAACACGGCACACAGCAGCCCTGTAAAAGATAGGACAAACCACCCTTTGACCTCACAGCCAGGAAGGCAGGGGGCTTAATCAGAGGGCCCTCTCCTAAAGATTCTTCATGGAGCGGACATCCGCCCCAGTGCTACAAACTCGGGACACATTCCCACCAGTCTTCTCCTGGACCAGCCACCTGCTCTGTCTGGGTCACTCCAGCTCTCTAGATTCTTTCTGCAATGTTCTTCATGGCTGGCCTGGGGCCACATTCTCCTGCCTACTCCCACAAATAAGGCAGATTTGAGTTTCCCAACATTCGTCTTTAGTTGGAATGTGTCACATATAGTAATAGACTCCTAATCTGTGTGTGTGTGTAAGATGAGTGACAGAACAAGGGATGGAGCGCCTTGTGTTCCGCCAGACTGGCCACAGGACACTTGCTTTGCAGCAGCTGAGAGTCCGAACTGTGGGGCATGGGCATGAACACACCCAAAACGTCATGGTGTCATCTTGACCTGAGTCCACCGATGCTCTTCACAGAGAACTGCCACCGTGGCAGACACCAGCTTCCTGCCGTAAAGGTCAGACGTTCCAAATAGTTCCTCACATTCCTAAAACTGGACAGAAATGTGGGGCCTCTGAAAAATTACTCTGGTTCCGAGAAAAACAACCTGCCTCGCTCCTCTGGCCTTGGCGAGTCTGTTTTGAAGTGGAATGTTCAGCCTCTCGCTGGGCTGCGCCCTGAGCACACCCACTTAGATTATAAACATTCAGCAAATTGCAGGCTTTGGCCATCTAATTGGCAGCCTTTGTCTGAATAAAAATACACCGACCCACTTGCCACGTTTGCTCCAGTTGGAAACAAATCAGAAAGCAGAGACGCTCCTGGCAGTGGCTGCTCTGTGCCCCAGCAGGTAGAGAGGCGTCCCTCCTGGAGGAGTTTTGCTTTTGCAGGCATCTGGGGAGGCTGCAGACTGACTTCACATCAGGTTACCCAGCAGAGCCGAGAGCTTTCAGGCCTCGGTTTTGTGGCCAGGACCGTCTGACATCAAGAGGAGCGATGGCCAAGTTGTGGTTGTACACCCAGCTGTCCCAGCCCTCACTGAGTGTGGCTCCCTGGCCCAGCCCTCCTCAACCCGTGCCACTACTTCCTCCTCCTTTATTCTTGCAAATCGCACAGCTTAGACTCAGTCCTTTCCCTCTCGTTGTTACCCAGAGAAAACACACCCATTGACCGAGCGGGGACTTGGAAAGACGTCCACGATCAGTTACTCAAAGAGAAAAGCAGGTTGCAGACATTTGGTCCTGCATGGTGCTGATTGTGGAGAGTGACAGAAAACACACACACACACACACACACACACACAGAAAATGCTGTACCTTGTGGTCACCCTCAGTGTGTGCGGCTGTGTTAACTTTGCACTTGATCCTTTTCACCCATATCTATTGTCGCTGTATATTTTTGTCTTTTTAATAAGTAAAGTAATGAAGAAAAAAAACCTACAAATTTTTATGGCCAGTTCCAAATCTTAATTCCTTCCAGAATCTTTCAAAAGTATTCCTAACAGGGAGAAATCATTCCCTCATCTAAACATATGTAGAAGACATGTAAGGCATATGGAGGAAACGTAAAATTGACACTGCCTCTGTAATCAGATTTACAACTTTGTTCTGAAACCTGGGGTGTTTTTTGAAAGTGTCAGCTGAGCTTGTCTCCCACAGTAGATCCTACATTCTCTGAGAGCTGAGACTGTGTTTGAATCTTTTTCTGTCTCTCAAAGCACCTGCCACCTGGCTCCATACCACGCCCTCTGTATGGAACCAGTAAACATCTTTGACTAAGTGATTATGAGCACCTTTGTGCTTCTAAGAGGTTCCGTCAGAATCTATTCTCTCAAACTTAAAAATGCTGCTTTTGTAACGAAATAAATAACTTCAAGGCTTAAGAACTTTTCATCCATATTCTGCCATGGCTAATATGTGCAAAAAGAACAAAATCCATGTCCCCAGATATAAGATGCATTGATATTAGTTCTGGGACTCAAAAAAAGCTCAAGTGGAGAATTGTGGGGACTCTCAGTTTCTTAAGGTGTATGCCTGGATTTCTCAAATCATAGGTGCTGCTTTTCATTTCCTAAAACTCCCCAGAATTCCTGGAAGATCATGGCAGATTTATCGACCATGTGTACACGGGGACACGGCCGGGGCCGGGGCATTTGTGTGCAAGCCTAGCTGGGGGGAGGAGGGAGAAGACAGGTAAGAGCTGAGCTTTTCCCAACCCAGGGAAAAGGACACGCACGGGAGTCCCTGTTACATGCGCATTCCTATAACCACTGAGGACTGCAAAGCGGGTTTCAGATGTTCCTTCCTGCATCATGCCAGCCCCAGCAATGGCTTCAACGTCTTTCCACGGCGCCGGGAGCCTGGCCAGCAAGATGGTGGCTGCGCTGCTGCTGCTGCTCCCGGAGCTGCCGCCTCCTGCCCCGCGCCAGGCTCCTGACCAGCTCCTCGGCTCAGTGGAAGTTCTACGAGTGGGGCCACCCAATGACAGACCTGACTGGCTGAAAGCTGGGCTGACCTGGGGCATCACGTGTTCCTGTGGCTGCATCTCACCAGAAGAAATGAATTGGAATAAACGTTTGAAATACTAATAATACTGTGTATTCGATATGATGGTTTCCAGTTCCATTGAATTACTCTGTTGAGTTGTCAATGTGAGAGAAAAAATTATATGTGAATATATGTCAAGTCAGCATTTAGTTTAACATCAGTAAATAAAAAAAATTTGAAGTTGTGGTGGTTGACCAAGTGAGAGGCAACAAGACTGCCAGTGACGTGTGGCTTAGTGGAAATGAGACTGGAGAGAGGGAAAGGAGTCAAGACATGACTCAGAAAATTATTTAAAAATATATATATTTAGGCCGGCGCCGTGGCTCAACAGGCTAATCCTCCGCCTTGCGGTGCCGGCACACCAGGTTCTAGTCCCGGTTGGGGCGCCGGATTCTGTCCCGGTTGCCCCTCTTCCAGGCCAGCCCTCTGCTGTGGCCCAGGAGTGCAGTGGAGGATGGCCCAGGTGCTTGGGCCCTGCACCTTCATGGGAGACCAGGAAAAGCACCTGGCTCCTGGCTCCTGCCATCGGACGAGCGCGGTGCGCCGGGGCTGCAGCACGCCGACCGCGGCAGCCATTGGAGGGTGAACCAATGGCAAAAGGAAGACCTTTCTCTCTGTCTCTCTCTCTCACTGTCCACTCTGCCTGTCAATATATATATATATATATATATATATATATATTTAAAAACAAAAGTTAAAAATCCAAAATCCATGTCACCATCTATGAGATGTGCTATAGTTAGTGGTAGACTAAATAAAATATTTCAATCAGATTCTCATTCATTTTGATTTCATAGGTATTAGACACTAAGACTTTATCCAATAGTATGATTACTCATAGCCCATAATCAGTTGATATTTTTCTTGAATTTTTTCTCAAAATTCTTTATTTTGGAGCATAATATAGACCACGACCACCAGGAATCCTCAAGTTAAGTCAGTGATCCTGATCGCCAATTACCTGCAAAGTCCTCTGTGATATGAAAAATGTGTGGTGCTGGTCCTCAAGGGACTGTCAACTCTGACGGTACTCATACATGGTCTCTGAGACAGAAAACCATAAACGCCAGGGACTGAATCTTGCTGTCACACCATGATTAGCAGATGCAGATGGAAAGAGGAACTAAGAAAAATTGTCCAAACAAGCATTTGAAGGCATGAGGGGAGTCCGGTGTGACCATGGAGACAGGAAGCTGCAAGCTTAAAGAAGTGAAGATGGTTACCAGAGCCTGCACTGAGCCAGCTAGGAGAAGGAGTGAGAAAGACCATCAAGAAGGATCTGGTAGCTCATGACAGAACCTTGGCAAGAGAGCAGAGAAGGCAGAGCCAGTGCGGTGAAGTGGGCTGCGAGGAGGAGATGGAGAAGTGGCCACAACTGTAGACCAATCTGTGATCAGCTGATTCATTTTCTCTGTGCCTCGTTCCAGGAAGGATGTAAGGCAGCTCATAGGGCAGTGTCCCCGTCAAATACACAGCAGGAGAAAGTAAATTAAAAGACAGATGACAGGAGAGAGAAAAACAAGGGTGTGTTATACATGGAGCCAGGGATGTGGCTAAGTATGCATACAATTTTGGCCTCACCCAAACTAGGAACTTAGCTCAAACAAGATGAACCAAGCAGCTGCACACAACTATACAATCACTTTATCAAGCTCTTATTCTCTTTGCTCCATTGTTGTGTTGGTTCTTTTCCATTTCAAAGTTCAGATTATGCTCCAAAACAGGTCAGTTTGTCAATACTCATTGCATTTCTGCTGCTTGCAAGGCATGCTTAATTACAAGATGGACAGAATGTTTGTCTTTGTGCAAACTCATCACCACTCCTAAAAAGATACCTCAAAGCATGTGCCCCTCGGACATATGTCACTATTGTCTTCCATGAAAATAAAGGGTGGAGCATTTTGGGCTAATACACAGTCCCCGGCAACCAGCAAGAGATGGGAAGATGAGGTTATTCCAAGTCCAAGCAACAATCTGAACTTAGACCAAAAAATAAGGAAAACAGTTGCAGGAGGCAGAACACAGCACAGCAGCCCCTTCCACATGGCCCCAACTGTGTTGGGCTGAAGAATCTGTTGAAGGCTAGGCCTCCGTTCCTTCTCCATGGTGCTTGATAGGTGCTTGATTCCTGAAGGCATACAGTTAAGTGTTTGTGGGACAAATGCTGATGTAACAGTAGATACATCAGTGTGACCCCTGGGCTCTACGGAGTGTCTGATTAGTTGGTAATGTTGAAGCTCATCACCGAACTTCCCTGGGCTTCAGTTACCTGTCGATGCAAATGGAACACAAGCAACAGAGATTGCTAATCGTCACAGAACAGTCAGTCTGAGCATCACTATGAGCAACAGGGGTGTTACAGAGATGTTGTTCCAATATTTCTGTAGATTTTATTCTAAGGTCAATATCCCTGTCCTTACCATTGCTCTGCTGGGACTTTAGTCTGGCTCATCTGAGAATTCTGACTCAAATTCCAAAGGAGCCTCAAGATTTCAGGAATCCTGAAAGCTGGAAAGGAGGTAAGCCTGGTGACAGCTCACTAGCCCTGCAAGTCAGCCATGTGACAGCAGAACACAAGAACCTAGGGGCTGGCCTGGTCTGGGCGATCTCAGGTTGCAACTCTGGCTCTAAATGACTTTTCAACTGTAGATACCTAGAAAACACTGGTTCAAGTTACAGCTGCTCTGCTTCCAATCCAGCTCCCTGCTGATGACCTGGGAAAGTAGCAGAGGATGGTCTAAGCACTTGGGGCCCTGCCGCTCCTGGGGGAGACCTGGATGAAGCGCCTGACTCCTGGCTTCTGCCTGGCGAGCACTCGTTCTTGCAGCCATCTGGGGAGTGAACCAGAGGATGGAAGACGGATCTCTCTCTCTCTCTCTGTGTGTGTGTGTGTCTTCCACTGTCCTGGTAACCATGCCTCTCAAACAAATAAATAAAATACATCTTTTAAAAAATATTCTTTGGAATGTATTACAGTACAGTGGATACCCTTAACAAATGAGAAGAAAAATACATTGTTATTTTGAAAGAATTGAAGTACTTTATTAATAATATTGATGAATTCCAATTTTTATGAATAGTAATGTTGTTTGCTACTTTTATTATTTTTAAAAATTTTATTAATATAAATAAAACATATTTCATGTATTTCTTAGGTACAATTCTAAGAAGATAACAGTACTTCCCTCTGTCACTCAATCCCCATCCTTCCTTCCTTTTTTTCTTTAATTTTTGCAAAAACATAATTTCTTTTTTTGTCATTTTTAAAATTTATTTATTTGAGAGGCCGAGTTACAGACAGAGAAGGAGAGTGATCTTCCATCAACTGGTTCACTCCCCACATGGTTACAACAAGTGGAGCTGAGCTAACTGGATCAGAAGCCAGGAATCAGGAGCCTCTTCTATGTCTCCCATGTGGGTGCAGGAACCCAAGTGCTTGGGCCATCTTCCACTGCTTTCCCAGGCCATCATCAGGGAGCTGGATTGGAAGTGGAACAGCCAGGACATAACTGGTTACCATATGGGATGTCAGTGCTGCAGGCAGAGGCTTACCCTACTATTCCACAGTGCTGGCCCTAACAAAAACATAATTTCAATCCACTCTATAATCACAGACTTAATGCACCACTAACCATAGTATTTAGCAAGTAAAAAGTAGGAAGACCACAGTTCCACAGGAGTATAAACAAGGGCTAAAAACAATCATCAAATCCCAAGATGCCCATTTCATTCTTCTATTTATTTTGTATTCCATATTAACTGCCACAGATCAGAGAAAACATATACTTGTCTTTTTGGCACTGTCTTACTTCTCTAAAAATAATGGTTTCCAATTGCATCCATTTTGTTATAGAAGACAGGATTTTGTTATTTTTTTATGGCTGAATGGTATTCTACAGTGTATATACACCACATTTTCTTTATCTAGTCACTAGTTGATGGGGCATCAGGCTGACTCCATATCTTAGCTAATGTAAATTGAATTGCATTAAACATGGGGGTACAGATAACTCTTTCACATGCTGATTTCATTTCATCTGGGCAAATTCCCAGGAGTGGGGTGGCTGCATCATCTCCATTCTGTCTTTCACTAGTTTGCACTCCCACCAGCAGCATATTAAGGTACCTTTTCCCCTCGTATTGTTTCCAGTATTTATTATTTTATTTTGGGGTGATAGGGTTATTTATTTATTTGAGAAGCAGAGTTATGGACACAGAGGGAGAGACAGAAAGAGAGGTTTTCAGTTTGCTAGTTCAATCCATAAATGGCCACAACTGCTGGATCTGTGCTGATCCACAGCCAGGAGCCAGGAGCTACTTCTGGGTTTCCCATGTGGGTGCCCAAGGACTTGGGCCATCTTCCATTGCTTTCCCAGGTCATCAGCAGGGAGCTGGATCAAAAGGGAAGCAACAGGACTCAAACTGGCACCCATATGGGATGCCAGCACCACAGCAGCCTTACCTGCTGTGCTACAACACCAGCCCAGGCTGATAACCTCATTATGGATACCAGCAGGTGGCGGCTTCACTTGCTACGCCACAGCACCAGACCCAAGGTATATTTTTTTTTAAGATTTATTTTATTTCAAAGTCAGAGTTACACAGAGAGAGGAGAGGCAGAGAGAGAATGAAGTCTTCCATCCACTGGTTCACTCCCCAGATGGCCACAACAGCCGGAGCTGTGCCGATCCGAAGCCAGGAACCAGGAGCTTCTTCCCGGTCTCCCAAGTGGGTGCAGGGGCCCAAGGACTCGGGCCATCTTCTACTGCTTTCCCAGGCCATAGCAAAGAGCTGGATTGGAAGAGGAGCAGCCAGGTCTCGACTGGCGCCCATATGGGATGCCGGCGCTTCAGGCCAGGGCGTTAACCCGCTGAGCCACAATGCCAGCCTCTAGGTGTATTTCTTGTATGCAGAAAACAGATTGGTGTTGTTTTGTTAATCCATTTATCCAGCCTGTATCTTATAATTGGAGAATTTAGGACATTTATATTCAAGGTTATAATAGAAAAGTAACAACTTTGCCCTGCCATTTTCCCATAAATATTCCTATTGCTTGCTTTGGATTTCCTTTGTACTTTTACTAGATCTTCTTCCTCCACACTTTTTCATGATGATGTCTATCTTTCTGTGTTTCTCTGTGTAGCACCTTCTTAAGTATCGTTTGTAAGACTGAACAAGTGGTGACAAATTCTTTCAATTATGTTTGTTTTGGAAAGTCTTTGTTTCATCTTCATTTATAAATGTGAGCTTTGCTAGATACAGTATTCTGTGTTAATGGATTTTTTTTTCTTCTAAGACTTGCACTATGTCTCTCCATTCTTTCTTAACCTATAGGGCTTCTGGTGAGAAATCAGCTGTCAGTCTAATTGTAGATTCTTTGTTGGCAATCTGGTGTTTCCTCACACATATTTTAGAATCTTTTCTTTATGTTTTACTTTTGAAAGTTTGACTCTAATGTGTCATGGTGAAAATCTTTTCTAATCATGTCTATTAGAGGTTCTATGTGCTTCCTATACTTGGATGTCCCTATCTGTCTCCAAATTAGAAAAACTTCCTGCTGTCATTTCACTGAATGGGTCTTCTAATCCATTATGTATTTCCACAGCTTTGGGAATTCCTAAGACATATAAGTTTGTTCATTTGATAATATACCATAAATCTCAAACACTATTTTCATATTTTCTAATTTCTCTGCTTTTTTTTTCTGACTGAGCTGTTTCCAAAGACATGTCTTCCAGCTCAGATATTCTTTCCTCTTCCTCACCACCTTATTTTCTACTTGATATATTGAATTCTTCATTTCTAATATTTCAGTTTGATTTCTCTTCAATATTTCTATCTTCCATGAAAAACATCCATATTGGGTATGGATTCCTTTAATTCATGTTTTTGCTTTTCTGTGCTTTTGAGTAATCTTGCAATCTTTCTTTTGAATTCCTTTTCAAAGATTTCATCAATCTCTCCTCACATTCCAATATTAAATTGTTGTGTTCCCTTTAGGGAGTCACATCATCTTCCTTCAAGTTTCATTTATTTCTAGGCATTTGTGGAAACAATTGTTTTTTTCTTTGATGGCTTTTATCTTTGAAAAATGTCTCTGGGGCTTAGTGGAGTGTCTGCTCCTTCAGTGGATATCCGAAGGCGCATGCTGGGTGGGGCCAGGGAGCTCGGGCCAGTGCTTGAGGATGGAGCAAGTGTTCAGGGTGACACCCAAGTTGGGCTTGGTAGATCCCATCTGTTCTCAGCGGTGGGGAGGTTATGATCACATCGTCTGGCACCACCACAACCTCACCTCCTCTCTACCTTGGTGTACCAACCACCCATAGTAAGCCCACGGTGCCTAGATACCTCACCGCTGCAGCCACATGAACCACTCAAAGGATCTGTGCCCTTCTCAGTGTGAGAACACAGTGATTGCCCAAAGACCCAGCCATATCCTGTCGCATGCCCTATTGCACAGTCACAGAATTTCCACAGCCACAGAGCACAGGTCTCCCATAGTCACAGAAAGCTTGGGATCTTCTCTCAGCCGCACAAGTCTCCCCCACCCATGGAAAGAGCCTTGGCATCCTCAGAGCCAGCTGCCTGAATGATAGACGTTGGACAGTGCTTCACCTTGGAAAGCTGAGTCCAGGTTCTTTGATAGAATGAAGGGACGGGAGAACTTTATGGACCTAAGTGGGCACCCTGACCCTTACAATCCTCTAGTCCAGACTCAAAGTCAGTAGGAACCATGGGATTATCCCCTCGATAAAACCTACCAGTTGCACACAGGACACAACAGCCTCTACTCACCTTACTAAGATTGGGTTTCCTCCTGGCCTGTTTCTGGGTGCCTTGCTCTAGCCACCAGCTTCTGGAGTCACTGGCAGTGGTCTGCTGGCTACTGACAACCACTGCTCCATGGTGTCTCTCTTCTTTTTGTAGAATTCCCACTGTGCACTTCTCTCCTACTGCCCCTGAGGATGCAGTTTCTCCTCTTTTTTCTGTTATCTTCCTGTGGTCAGATTCAGAGCATCTTTTCCCTGGTCAGCCATCTTGGATCTCCATTGTCCACTATTCTAATAGACTATTTCTTTCACCTGAGCAATATGAATGTTTGTTCATTCTCTGAGACCCACCAAACAAAAGGATTCATTAGTATCTTTAAATAATATATTATCCTAGTGAATTGATGTTCAGCAATTAAGTCAAATAAACACATATGTACCTATCACAATTTCCAAAAATGAATAAATAACTCAACTACACTACCCTGTATAACTTTGGGAAACTATTTGTATGATCTTTAGAAAACCCCATAAGCTGGGACTAGTGCTGTGGCGCAGCGGGTTAAAGCCCTGACCTGCAGCAGTGGCATCCCACATGGGGACCGGTTCTAGTCCCGGCTGCTCCTCTTCCAATCCAGCTCTCTGCTGTGGCCTGGGAAAGCTGTAGAAGATGGCCCAAGTCCTTGGGCCCCTGCACGCATGTGGGAGACCCAGAAGAAGCTCCTGGCTCCTGGCTTTGGATCAGCTTAGCTCTGGCTGTTGCAATCATTTGGGGAGTGAACCAGCGGATGGAAGACTTCTCTCTCTGGCTCTACCTCTCTCTGTAACTCTGTCTTTCAAACAAATAAAATAAATATTTAAAAAAAACTCTGTAACCATATGAAAGAACCTGACCTCACATGGCTGGCTATTCAATATCAAAACCACCACCCTGTCAGCATTTTCAGGATCAGCCCTCACCACAGGTTATTATATGCTCTGTTTCAATCCTATTTTTCCCTCCAAAGCAAGAGAATTTCCACAGTTCTGAAGGGCAATGTCTGTCCAGCTCCTTACTCAAATGGATGGCATTAAATAAACACACACACCCCTCAGCATTAGAGAATAAGCGACAAAAACAAACTTAAACCTTGAATAAACTTTCTGTTACATGGAGACCCAACCAGCTCTTTGAGATCCAGAGGAAGGATTTGGGGCATATGTTAAATGAAACCATGATCAGGTGCTTGCATACTTAGCAGTCTCATCAACACTTACCAAAATACTATCAACTTACAGCAAAATTGCTCCATTCCTATGAGGCTGCAGTTTTCAGGGCATGTAAACACAACCCTAGTCCTTTCCAGTCTTTCCTACTCACCCTGAATTAGAATTTGCTGATGGCCTCTGGTCTGTGTAATATTCGGCTCTCGTGCCAGAGATGAAGTAATGTTATGGCTTTATGAGCTATTGCAGCTGCACAATATCCCAAGAGACTCTCACTCCCTTTTGGAGAAAATATACCCTCAGAGCTGTGAGCTACAACAGTCAGTTCTTAAGGTGCCAGGGAGCAGCCTTCTCTTCCAGAGAAAGCTTTCATTCTGCTCCAGCCTAGTCTCTGGGTGTCTGGGCCAGCAGGTGGCCTGAGGCCACCCCAAGGCCCTTCTCAAAGTCCCGCCCTACTGGCCGCTGGGGCAAGGTCAGTGCTTGCTCCGTCTGTGTGCTGTTATTTCCTATGAAATTGGAGCCTCATGGGGCCAGTTTCCATTATATAAAATATTCATCTGGAGGAGTGTTCATGTCAGATTTGAGCTTTGCATTTCTACTAGTCCCTATTGTGACCCAGCTGGAAGGCAAAAGAAGCCTAATTTCTTTGGTCTTTGAAATCGGCCAATTAATTTCTATAAAGTACTGAGAAAAATTGTCCTCTGAAGGAATTGACTCAACAATTGAATGAGATCAAAGGAGTGGGATAGGATGAGGCAAGGGAAGAGAATGACAAAAGTCACTTTCATGATGTAACAAAATATTATGAAAGGTTTGACAGACAGCTATGTTTTAAGCAGCAACTAGCTGTAGGCATCTATTAATATGGAAGTGTAAATATATAGCTGTAAATATTTAATTTATTATAATACACTAAAATAACTTAAACTAAAACATGGAAATGGAATTTTTAAATATATTAATAAAATGTTGATTTAAAAATGTTTAGTTATAGACTTCCCTCTGTATTTAAAAGACTATATATTTAATGGAATCCTTGGATACTTTCCTCAAGTCAGTGTGTTATCTCTCTCTACCTCTCCAGAGCCTGGACAGAGACGAGAGAGAATACCAACCTTCCTAGGGAAACATAAGATGAGCAAAGGAGACTGGGAAACAGGGGGTCCAGCACCACTGCTTTGCAATACCCAAATGACTTGATGAATGAAAGGCAAAGCTAATGTCATCACCTCCCCCCTCTCTGGAGTGTGGGGTGCAGAGCCAGTGAAAGAAGTAGGAAAGTGTAATTTATTGGAGAGCAGGTACAGATTAGCTTTGAATCAGCGGGTTTAGTAAAGACGACAGCAGCAGTGTGGGCAAGCATTACTCAGTGCACTCGGCCTGATGGAACCACAGGGCAGAGCAAGGGCCACGTCTCTCCCATAGAGCTGCCCGCATTCATCTCCTGTCCTCAGATGTCAGCGCTCCCGGCCTACACCAGTGGGCGACTTGCTTGTCCAAACTTCTTTTCTAAAAACATTTATTTAATAAATATAAATTTCCAAAACAGCTTTTGGATTATAGTGGCTTCCCCACCCGCCCCCCATAACTTACCTCTCAAATTCAACCCTCCCATCTCCCACTCCCTCTCCCATCCCATGCATATCAAGATTCATTTTTGGCTCAATAGGCTAACCTTCCGCCTGTGGCGCTGGAACACCAGATTCTAGTCCCAGTTGCTCCTCTTCCAGTCCAGCTCTCTGCTGTGGCCCAGGAGTGCAGTGGAGGATGGCCCTGGTCCTTGGGCCATGCACCTGCATGGGAGACCAGGAGAAGCACCTGGCTCCCGGCTTTGGATCAGCATGATGCGCCGGCCTCAGTGCTCTGGCTGCAATGGCCATTGGAGGGTTAACCAATGGCAAAAAGGAAGACCTTTCTCTCTGTCTCTCTCTCTCTCACCGTCCACTCTGCCTGTAAAAAAAAAAAAGATTCATTTTCAATTATCTTTATATTCAGAAGATCAATTTACCATATATTAAGTAAAGATTTCAATAGTTTGCACCCACACAGAAACGCAAAGTGTAAAGTACTGATTGAGTACTAGTTATAGCATTAATTCACATTGTACAACACATTAAGGACAGAGATCCTACATGGGGAGTAAGTGCACAGTGACTCCTGTTGTTGATTTAACAATTGACACTCCTGTTTATGGTGTCAGTAATCACCCTAGGCTCTTGTCAGGAGTTGCCAAGGCTATGGAAGCATTTTGAGTTTGCTGACTCTGATCATATTTAGACAAGGTCATAGTCAAAGTGGAAGTTCTCACCTCCCTTCAGAGAAAGGTACCTCCTTCTTTGATGGCCCTTTCTTTCCACTGGGATCTCACTCACAGAGATCTTTCATTTAGGTCTTTTTTTTTTTTTAGCCACAGTGTCTTGGCTTTCCATGCCTAAAATACTCTCATGGGCTTTTTAGCCTGATCTAAATACCTTAAGGGCTGATTCTGAGATCAGAGTGCTGTTTAGGACATCTGCCATTCTATCAGTCTGTTGTGTATCCTGATTCCCATGTTGGATCATTCTCTCCTTTTAAATTCTATCAGTTACTATTAGCAGACACTGGTCTTGTTTATGTGATCCCTTTGACTCTTAGACCTATCAGTGTGTTCAATTGTGAACTGAAATTGATCACTTGGACTAGTGAGATGGCATTGGTACATGCCACCTTGATGGGATTGTATTGGAATCCCCTGGCACGTTTCTAACTCTACCATTAGGGGCAAGTCAGCTTGAGCATGTCCCAAATTGTACATCTCTCCCTCTCTTATTCCCACTCTTACATTTAATAGGGATCATTTTTCAGTTAACTTTAAACACCTAAAATAATTGTGTGTTAATTAAAGAGTTCAACCAATAGTATTAAGTACAACAAAAAATACTAAAAGGGATAAAGTATTACGTTGTTCATCCACAGTCAGGACAAGGGTTGATCAAGTCACTGTTTCTCATAGTGTCCATTTCACTTCAACAGGTTTCCTTTTTGGTGCTCAGTTAGTTGTCACCAATCAGGGAGAACATATGATATTTGTCCCTTTGGGACTGGCTTATTTCACTTAGCATGATGTTTTCCAGATTCCTCCATTTTGTAGCAATGACCAGATTTCATTTTTTACTGCTGTATAGTATTCCATAGAGCACATATCCCATAATTTCTTTATCCAGTCTACTGTTGATGGGCATTTGGGTTGGTTCCAGGTCTTAGCTATTGTGAATTGAGCTGCAATAAACATTAAGGTGCAGACAGCTCTCTTTTGTTTGCCAATTTAATGTCCTTTGGGTAAATTCCAAGGAGTGGGATGGCTGGGTTGTATGGTAGGGTTATATTCAGGTTTCTGAGGAATCTCCAGACTGACTTCCATAGAGTGTTAACCAGTTTGCATTCCCACCAATAGTGGGTTAGTGCCCTTTTTCCCCACATCCTCTCCAGTATCTGTTGTTGGTAGATTTCTGTATGTGAGTCATTCTAACTGGGGTGAGGTGAAACCTCATTGTGGTTTTGATTTTCATTTCACTGATGGCTAGTGATCTTGAACATTTTTTCATGATCTGTTGGCCATTTGGATTTCCTCTTTGTGAAATGTCTATTGAGGTCCTTGGCCCGTCTCTTAAGTGGGTTGTTTGTTTTGATGTTGTGGAGTTTCTTGATCTCTTTGTAGATTCTGGTTATTAATCCTTTATCTGTAGCATAGTTTGTAAATAATTTTTCCCATTCTGTTGGTTGCCTCTTCACTTTCCTGACTGTTTCTTTTGCAGTACAGAAACTTTTCAATTTGATGCAATCCTAATAGTTAATTTTGGCTTTGACTGCCTGTGCCTCTGGGGTCTTTTCCAATAAGGTTTGCCTACACCCATATCTTGAAGGGTTTCTCCAATGTTCTCTAATAATTTGATTTTGTTGGGTCATAGATTTAGCTCTTTAATCCATGTTGAGTGGATTTTTGTGTAGGGTGTAAGGTAGGGGTCTTGCTTCATGATTCTGCACATGGAAATCCGATTTTCCCAGAACCATTTATTGTCCTTACTCCAGGAATTGGTTTTAGATCCTTGATTAAATATAAGTTGGCTGTAGATGTTTGGATTGATTTCTGGTGTTTCTATTCTGTTCCATTGGTCTATCCATCTGTTTCTGTACTAGTACCATGCTGTTTTGATAACTACTGCCCTGTAGTATGTCCTCAAATCTGGTATTGTGATGCTTCCGGCTTTGTTATTGTTGTACAAGATTGCTTTAGCTATTCAAGGTCTCCTGTGCCTCCATATGAATTTCACCATCATTTTTTCCAGATCTGAGAAGCATATGTTTGGTATTTTGGTTGGTATCACATTGAGTCTATAAATTGCTTTTAGGAGAATGGACATTTTGAGGATACTGATTCTTCCAATCCATGAGCATGGAAGATTTTTCCAT
Source organism: Sylvilagus floridanus (assembly GCA_949820135.1). Lineage (NCBI taxonomy): Eukaryota > Metazoa > Chordata > Mammalia > Lagomorpha > Leporidae > Sylvilagus > Sylvilagus floridanus. The sequence goes on along the minus strand of OX463238.1, from coordinate 116,702,032 downwards.
TTTTTGATATCCTGTTCTATTTCTTTCTTTAAGATTTTGTAATTCTCATCATAGAGATCTTTAACGTTCTTGGTTAAGTTTATTCCAAGGTATTTGTTTTTGTGGCTATTGTGAATGGGATTGATCTTAGAAGTTCTTTCTCAGCTCAGTATTGCCTGTATATACAAAGGCTGTTAATTTTTGTGCATTGATTTTATATCCTGCTACTTTGCCAAGCTCTTCTATGAATTCCTATAATAGAATTTTAGTAGAGTTTTTGGATCCCCTAAATAATCATATCATCTGCAAAGAGTAATTTCTGATGACTCTTTATTTCTGTGGTGTCTGCTGTTACCTTCCCTTTTTCATCTCTGATTTTATTGATTTGGGTCTTTTCTCTTCTTTTTTTAGTTAGTTGGGCCAATGGTGTGTAAATTTTGTTTATTTTTTCAAAAAACAGCTCTTAGTTTGATCTTTTGTAATGTTTTTTTTTTTATTCAATCCTGTTGTTTTCTACTTTAATTTTAATTATTTCTCTTCTCCTACTAGTTTTGGGTCTGGTTTGCTGCAGTTTTTCTAGATCCTTGAGATGCATTGATAGTTCATTTATTTGGTGCCTTTCCAATTTCTTGATGTAGGCACCTATTGCTACAAACTTTCCCCTTAGCACTGCTTTTGCTATATCCCATAAGTTTTGATATGTTGTGTTGTTATCCTCATTTACTTCCAGAAAGATTTTGATTTCTCTTTTGATTTCTTGTATGAACCAGTGTGCATTCGGGAGCATGTTGTTCAGTCTCCATGTGTTTGCATAAGCTCTAGGGATTCCTGAGTTGCTAATTTCCACCTTCATTCCACTGTGGTCTGAGAAGCTGTGTGGTATGATTCTAATTCTTTTGAATTTGCTGAGGCTTGCTTTATGGCCTAGTATGTGGTCAGTCCTGGAGTAGGTTCCATGTATTGCTGAGGAGAATGTGAATTCTTTAAGTGTAGGATGAAAAGTTCTATAGATATCTGTTAAATCCATTCGGGCTATAGTGTCAATTAAATCTGCTGTTTCTTTGTTGATTTTCTGTCCTGTTGATCTGTCTATTTCTGAGAGTGGAGTATTGAAGTCCCTCAGTACTATTGTATTGGAATCTACGTCTCCCTTTAAGTCCCTTAACATATCTTTTAAATAAACGGGTGCCCTGTAATTAGGTGCATATACATTTATAATAGTTACATCTTCCTTTTGAATTGATCGCTTAATCATTATATAGTGCCCTTCTTTGTCTCTCTTAACAGTTTTTGTGTTAAAGTTTATTTTGTCTGAAATTAAGATGGCTATGCCAGCTCTTTCTTGGTTTCTGTTGGCATGGAATATCTTTTTCCAGCCTTTCACTTTCAGTCTGCATACATCTTTGTTGGAAAGACGTGTTTCTTATAAGCAGCAAATAGATGGGTTTTGTTCCTTAATCCATTCAGCCAGTCTGTGTCTTTTAACTGGAGAGTTGAGGCCATTAACATTCAAAGTGAGTATTGATAAGTAGTAACTTTGCCCTGCCATCTTGCCAAAGATATTTCTAATATATGCTTTGAACTTCTTGTGATCTTTTACTGGGATTTTTTCATCCTTTACCTTCTTTCATATTGATGGCTGTGTTTCTGTTTCTGTGTGCAACACATTGTTAAGCATCTTTTGCAGGGCTTGTCCAACCTTCTTGAACCATCAACTTCCCTGGTTCTCTAGTTTGGAAGTCATCAGACCTCTCAGCCTCCATCATCATGTGAGCCAATTCCCTTAGAAAACCTCCTCTTCTATCACCTACCCATCTATGTATTATGTATCTATGCATCTATCTATCTACTGTCTGCCTGCCTACCTACCTATCATATCTAACTATCATCTATCTATCTGTCTATCTATCTATCTATCCTTCTATCTACTCCCATCTATGTATCTATCATCTACCTATGTCTCCATCCATCTATGTGTGTGTGTATATATATATATATATATATATATACATCTACCTACCTTCCTATCATATCATCTATCATCTATATATCTATCTACTCCCATCTATCTATGTATCTATCATCTATCTATCTATATCTCCATCCATCTATGAATGTATGTTTGTATGTATGTATGTATGTATCTCCTATTGGTTATGTTTCTTGAGGAATTCTGACTAATGCAAGGAGTTCTGTGACCCTGGCCTCACAGGCTCAACTGGCCACCACAAAGATGGTCACATCTTTAAGGAATATTCCATATTCTACCTGTGTTCTTCCAAAAGTTCCTTGATGTCCTTCTAGAGCTCAGCCTCCTATAAAAGGGGAGCTGGCAGCAGATGCCATCATCAGTTCATCTGAACCAAAGCCAGGAATCACCAGAAGCTTGACCAAAGTAGACTGTCAAGATGCTTGCAAGTCCGCAAGGCACACACACATCATCTAAGCCTGGGGCCAGGAGCTCATTGTCTGATGGACAGTAAATGTGTTAAAAATCAAGCACTCTCTTTACAAGGGAAATACTACTGCCTGGGATAATTCACCGATGCTCAGCTGAAGCATGTGAAGTGAAGAGGTGAAGGCACAGGGCCAGCACTGTGGTGCAGCAGGTAAACGCACGGCCTGCGGTGCCAGCATCCCATGTTGGCACCGGTTTGAGTTCTATCTGCTACAATTCTGATCCAGCTCCCTGCTAATGTACCTGGGAAGGCAGCAGAGGACGTCCCAAGTCCTTAGGCCCAAGAACCCATGTGGAAAATCTGGATGAATTTCCTTGCTCTTTGCTCCAGATCAGCCCAACTTCTGCCATTGTAGCTATTTGGGGAAGATCTCTTTCTGTCTCTCCCTCTCTGTGTAACTTTGCCTTTCAACTTAATACATATTTTTAAGATTTATTTATTTACTTGAAAGTCAGAGTTACACAGAGAGAAGGTGAGGCAGAGAGAGAGAGTGAAGTCTTCTATCCACTGGTTCACTCCCCCAGTTGGCCGCAATGGCTGGAGTGGCACCGAACCAAAGCCAGGAGCCAGGAGCTTCCTCCAGGTCTCCCACGCAGGTACAGGGGTCCAGGACTTGGGCCATCTTCCACTGCTATCCCAGGCCATAGCAGAGAGCTGGATCAGAAGAGGAGCAACTAGGATACGAACCAGCGCCCATATGGGATGCCGGCCCTTCAGTTCTGGCCCCCCCAGTTTTTTTGAAAAGAGGGAAAGGCTTTTGCTTCAATAGCATTTCACATTGACGTCACATAGACAAGACTTCAACACAAAAGCACCCACAGGCCTCACTACTGGGGCAAAGAAATGGGGCAGTCCTCTGGAGAACAAGCTGCAGCACACGTCACAGACCTGGCACATATTTATCTTCTCTACACTAGTAATTGTACCACTAAGAATGGAGACCATAGTGATAATCAAGAAGGCCAACAAAGATTTAGGGCCATGATGTCCCATCCAGTGCTTTTCGAAATGGAAAAATAAAAATAGAAACAAGAAAAAATCTAAACGTTCAATAATGAGAAGTTGCTTTAAAATTAGGGTGTAGTTGGGCAGGCATTTTGTCTAGCAGTTAAGATGCTTGGGTCCCACAAGGAAGTATCTGGGTTCAATTCCTGGTCTGGCTCCTCCCTCCAGCTTCCTGCTAAGCCAGATCCTGGGAGGCAGCAATGATGGCTCAGGTAGTTGAGAGGCCTGGATTGAGTTCCTGGCTCCTGGGTTAGGCCCAGTCTAGTTCCCAGCCATGCAGGTATTTGAAGAATGATTTAGCAGATGGGAGCTCCCTCTCTTTTGCCTTCCCCACCTTGTCTGTCTCGCTGTGTCTCAAATTAGCTAATTACAAATTTTAAAATTCCATGGTGTACTTACCTAATGGGAACTTCAAAAAGCTTGTGGAAAATGGATGTGAAAGACAAATTCATCTTACTACAAAAAGATTAAGTCTGTACATATGAGGGATCATGGAAACATTCATGAAAAATATAAAGGCCAGCTCCATGGCTCAATAGGCTAATATGGGTACCCATTGCTGTCCTGGATGCTCCACTTCTAATGCAGCTTCCTAGTGGCCTTGGAAAAGCAACCACGGATGGCCAAAGTGTTTCGGCCCTTGCACCTATGTGGATGGCCTGGAAGAAGCTCCTGGCTCCTGGCTTTGGCCTGGCCCAGCCCCAGCCATTGCGGTCATTTGAGGAGTGAACCAGTGGATATAAGACCTCTCACCCTCTGCTTCTGCTTCTCTCTGTAACTCTGCCCTTCAAATAAACAAAAAATAAAACTTTAAAAAAAAGAATATTAGAGAACCATGCTTTAAAAGAATCCAATACAGTTATTAAACTATTCCAATAAAAATGGCTTAAATTTACTAAAAATAATTTTATAGGAAAAGATTTTATCAGATGAAATAATGTTCTAGGTATACTGCTAGGATTTTTAAGCGAAGATTACAAACAATGTATATCATATGAACTCACTTTGGGAAAACACATCTCAAATCATTTATTCATTCATTTCTTGACTAGAAAGGATACAGAGTTTCACAGGATGGATGTAAGGAGTGTAGCAAACAAGTAGAAGGATGTATTTAAAAATACTAATGATGATGGGCCCGGCACTGTTGTACAGCGAGTTAAAGCCCTGGCCCAAAATGCCAGCATCCCATATGGGCACCAGTTCTAGTCCCAGCTGCTCCTCTTCTGATCCAGCTCTCTGCTATGGCCTGGAAAAGCAGTAGAAAATGGCCCAAGTCCTTAGGCCCCTGCACCTGCGTGGGAGACCTGGAGGAAGCTCCTAGCTCCTGGCTTCGGATTGGCACAGCTCTGGCCATTGTGGCCATCTGGGGAGTGAACCAAAGGATGGAAGACCTCTCTCTCTGTTTCTACCTCTCTCTGTAACTCTGTCTTTCAAATAAATTAAATAAATCTTTAAAAAAATAAAAAATAAAATCCTAATGATGGTTTCTTCTGTGTCATGACATTGCCAGTATCTCCGACTTCCTTTATTGTCTTCTTATTTTTTTTGGAATTTCCAAGAATGAACAATGCTACTTTAAAATCTGAAAACAAATTTTGAAATTATATGTTTTACATTGCACTTTCAAGTATTCAGTACATGAGAAAACTACTAACCAATGGGAAAAGGATAAGAGTGATTTAAAAAAGAAAGCCAATTATTTTCTAAACTTCCACAGTTTGGTTACACACACATTTCTTTGCCTTCTTTTGGCTCCTCAGTATTTCCAGATACCTTTTTCTTCCCTGAGGACTCCACACAGTCAGCTGCACATTGACAAGGGGAACAGAGCCACAGGGGTGAGCTGGGAGGGGGAGAGAAGCTAAGGCAAACAACTGCTCTGGGTCCAGACAGCCAGGGTGAAGGGGCTGCCCCAGATCCAGGCTGGAGGCGGGAACCTGAACTCCTAAATGCTTGTCCCACTTCCAAGTCCCCAGCTCACTTCCTCTCCCATGTCCTAGGCCCATTTCCTGCTCTGTAATCAGAGGTTGACAGGGCCTCGAATGCAATGAATTGGTTGTCCCCTGAAATGCTCTGGAGCTTTTTGGCAAAGAGTGATGGGACGGTGAGGTGCAAGGGATGGAGTGGGTGCTGTGCAATTCACCTGGGGTCCTGGGGAATTTGGGAGGAGACCCGTAGACAGACGAGTGACTGAGTGAATGGATGAGAGAACACAGTGCACTCCTAAGAAGGTCCGGAACAGCATGCTGAAAGAAGACAATGCTGGACGAGATTTCCAGATTCAGAAAAGCCATATCCTTCTCGGCCTTTGCTGATATAAAGGCAAGGTTTGCAGATTCTGCAATTCTGCTTTGCCTTCTCCATTCATTCATCCATTCAACAATTTCCTGAGTATCTTTTCAGCACCCAGCTCTGTTCCTGAGCAGCTACAGGTAAAGGAGGTGGCACTGGGGAGCCCTGAGCTGGCATGAGAACTACCTGCTACTGTGTATTCAGTCTTCGTTGATTTAGTTTTATTGCTGTCTACCGACTCCTTGCCACATGAACCAGGCACTGTGGCCAGTACAAAGAATGCAGTCCTCTTTCTGAATGGTCAGCTACACTGCGGGAGAGGAAGAAACAGAAGACAAGCAGTATCCACAATGGAGCATGGTGAGGACAGTACTAGGGGCCCACGTCAGGTGGGAAAGCTTGTGTGAGGAAGCGATGCTGGTGCTGGACTGTATGGGGAGCATTCTGCCACTCACTCGTCTACGGAGCAGAGATGAACGGAGCTTTATGTTGGGCCCGGCATTCTACTGGGTGCTGAGGATAAACAGGTGAACAAAACCAACGTGGTTCTTGACCTTGTGGGATTTATAGTCTGTAAAAAAGCAAGCAAACAACTATCTCGAATGCTGACATCTGGAAGTCACACAATGGCGGATAACCCTAGACCAGCAGTGGCAGCTGGTGGGGCCAGGGGGCTATACACCTGCACGTAGAGGGGGAAGGAGGTCACAAAGGGCTATCTAAGAAAGCTTTATTTAGTCCAAGACCTGGAAGCTGGGAAGGACCAGCTATGTAATGAACTAGGGAAGGAGCCTTGTGGGTCCTGGAAGTCACAAGAGCAAAGGCCCCAACAGGATAGTCTGAGAAAAGCAGGAGGCCAGTGTAGACGGATCACTGGTGCTTGAAGGGAATGGTAGAAGGCAAGCTGGGCTGGGTCATGCTGGACCGTGAGCGATGGGAAGGGCAGACCATAAGGAATAAAGGAAGAATAGATCTGATTTTGGTCTTAAAACCATCCATCTGCCTGAATAGAATCTACGGGGATGGGCTGGGCAAAGCAGAGAGGCCTGTGAGGTAGCTTCTACAGGCACCTTGGCCAGACCCTGATGACGCAGAGATGAAAGCGAGCCAGCTGGGAGGACTGGGGGAAGGGCAGTGCTGAGTCTTGTGGGTGGAGGGGAAAATCAGTGCAGACAAGAAGAGCACACAGACAAATGGAAATCACAAGGAGCTCTTTGTAGCTTGCAAATGAAAGGTAGAAATATGGGAAATGCTAAGTCATAAATAGTATTTGCAATAGAGGTTAGATATCCTGAGAGCAGTGGGACACCCTCGGAGAGTTCTTAGCAAGGAGGTTCCATGAACACAGTTGAACATGAGAAAGAAGTGTGGGAGCATGACTCAATGGCACATGCAGGCAGGCAACACCGGGTGATGACACCAGATAGGAGACTATTGATCCGGAGCACAGAGACAAGGGACCTTGCTCAACCACTACTGGCTGTGTGACCTTGGACAAATCATCTAAGCACTCTGATCTTTAGTTTGCTTGATTATACACATTCAAAACAAACACATTAAAATGATTATGATAAAGTTAAGTTTTTATAATGTCATGAGCATTATAATGAAGTAAACAATAAATGTAATGAAGATTACATTAAATGTTGCCAGAGGAAGTGTGGTTTATGGATTCAGTCTCAACTTCCTTTCCTTTCTTTCCTTCACAATCTCTCTCCTGAGGACACAACTCAGAGGTGCACCCTGGAGTATTTAGCAGCAAACATAAGTAGCCATTGGTCCACTGTATAAGTAGATCTCTACTCCACACCACCTGAGTAAGGCATCCAAAAGAAAGCAAATAAACATCACAGAAGAATTAATGGCATTTCCCACTTCCTTATAAACTGGAAATTAAAAGTTGGCTAGATTTTTATTTACCTAGAAAATTAGCATTTAAAATGAGATAAAGAAAATAAATATCAGCTGTTGTATTTCCATTGGCTGAAACACTATATGCCCTTGGAGAGCTGGAGAGAAAACCTAGTGCCAGAACTACAAAGAGAATTGCACCAGTTATGAGCGTGCATTGCAGTGATTCTGAAATCTGGGTTGTTGAAATCTCTTATCTAAAACCCTTGGCCAGTTGGGATTCAAGTTCAGAAGGTTTTAGCTGTTAGAAAGGTGACGTGGTGAATGTGCTGCATATCACGTAACTCCCATGATGTGGGTTTAGGACTGCTCGGCACTCAGAAGTCAAACACATTATTATCTCTGCAGCGAATAATACTAAATAGGATAAACCGAAGCCATAAAGATTTCTGCTTAGTCTAGCAGAGGTTTTCTTTCTAAACGAGTTTGTGTCGGACTCGGAAAAGTCTTTTCTTGTCTAGACTTTGGTGATGCTTGACTTGTTTCTGTTGGCTTGGGGATACAATGTATTTTCTCTGGATTTTCGGCACCATTGGTCCCATTCTCATTAGCTCCCCCGGAGCTGAGGAGGGGCTGGAGAATGGTGGGTTCCGACTTAGGGTCTTGTTCTACTTCCACAGAGACCCAGTGCTCCCAACGGCCTCTGATCCCCAGCTCCTGAACTCAGCCGAACCACAGAAGTCCTTCCTTCTTCCCAGTGCCCGGAGCTGCGCCTTGAAACCAAACTTCTCTGTGACCCTGCCCCCTGCCTACCACTGAGGCGTGGACTTCAATTAGCTGTAGTTCCTTGGGACTCCCGAGTGTGGTAGCTAAGTAGTTACTTTCTGTCTGCAAAGAAGACCTCTGAGGTCGGGGGAGGAGGCGTGAGAGGTGTCTTATGTCAGCAGCCTGAATTTTCCAAGACATTGTCACATGTAAGTTCTCAGGTACGTGAGAGATGAAAACAATGATCTGTACACTTGACCTGAGTCTCCTCTCCAGCCCCTCCCCCACTGCATAGAAATGGGGGCTAAATACGTCTGATCTACTGCAATCAACTCTTCTCATACTCAGGTAACGTGAAGGTGGTCCCTGGTGGATCCACACTGGGTTTTCAGCTGTCTGATCCCTAAGACAGCGAGCAGAGTGTGAGGGATGCCACTGAGGACTGAGGGCGCTGGAGTGGTGGATCCTCAGAGTGGTGGCATCCTCTGGCTCTGGCCTTGGTGATGTCCCTTGTCAGCCTTTTCACTGCCCACCCAGCTGCCCTTTGGGGTTGACATCGTCAGCTGTGTGACCTGTGGTCTGCTATCTCTGAGCTTGGCTGCAACTCACCTCTCATGGGCTCTGTAGAGCTCCCTTGGTCTAAGTCATCCACCCTCAACCACTGGTTTGAAAGTCACTGCACCCCTACTCATGGTGTCTGAGGAAAAACCCAAGCTTCTCAAACCAATGGCCACCCTCAAAGATCTCTGTATGTGCACCTATCCATGGTGCAAGGTGTAGAGGCTGCACATGGGCAAACAGAATCTGCTCTGCCTTTCTTCCATAATAACACAGCTATGGGTGGGTTATACTACATTTCTCAGTATTCCTTGTGGCTAGCTTTGACCAAACGACCAAATCCTAGGCAATGAAGTACGAGGCTGTCAATGAGTAGAGGTTGTCTCCATCACTTTGGGGCCAGGGTCTCACGACTCTGGTATACTTCCTCCACCCTCTCTTTTCCTTTCCTACCAGATGGAGTCCAGTGTGGCAGTCATTCAAAAGCAGAAGAAGTAGAAGGGATGGCGATGCCCCACGCCCTGCAGCAGAGCAGCTACCTGGAAAAGAACCCGAGTTCTGAGAGGGCTGACCACCAGCCTGGAGCTCATACCAGATCACTCTGGAAGAGAACATCTTTGCCTTCAAACTCATGTATGGCCAGGGCCCTTCGTTCCGGCAGCAGTTTCAGAATGGTAGCAACAAGGAACTGATGACAGTGAGGGCAAGCCACACCCGGCTTTTACATTAGGACCAAGATGCATCACTCGGGCAAAAGTGCTGTCTCCTTAGGTTCATCCCTTCCTCCCCGACGTCCCGCTGCTCTACACACCCTTCCCCGTCCTGCAGCCCTCCTCCTCCTCTCCACGCAATGAACGGTGGTGCAGTCGTCCGAGGGGAGAGGAACTGCTTCTCTAACCTTGCGGAAAGGACACTGTGTCCTGAGTGTTTCAGGCTTGCTTCTTGAAAGATAAAAGTATTTAGAAAATCCTCCCTCTCTGGACAAAATCTGACTCCCAAGCTTATTGTTTGCAAAATCCTGTTTCGACTCATGAACATGGAAATGAAAAAGAGAAAGGCTCGCTGAGTTTTAAACTATTACCGCTCACTACATGGACAAAAAGGGAAAGGCCTTATACCAACACATTTATGGTGATTAAACTGTATGATAAAATTATTTTTTAAACTTGAATTTTCTTTATTTTTTGACTTTTCTGTGATAAGCTGATCCTACCTGGGTAATTTTTTTCTTAAAGAATTAATAAAAGCTATTTTTAAAATATGCCTGTGGCACTCTCAGTTGGGAATTATGGATCTATGGCAAGTAAGAACTCAAGGCAAATTACAGTCTCTGTGGGAGCTAATTTAAACTTGTCAGAGCAGTTAAATTAATTAGGTCTTAACTGATATTTAACAGCACGGCTGGCAGGCCTGATGTAACTTAGCTGCGACTTAGAAAATGAAGGGTAATAGCACACAGATTGTGTTTCTGCGAAGCACACTCAAATCCAGGGAAATAGTGCTTCAAGTTGTATTTCTAAAAACCGCCTCCACATTTCAATGCATTCTTCCTCCTGGAGGGCCGTGCAGTGAAAATCTAGGAGGAACACCAACTGCCCTGTCTGCCTGCTGGCCATGCAGTCCTTTCAGGATTGGCTGGAACACTGTCCATACACCCTACCGGACCTTTTCCCGTAACACATATGGACACTGTGACAAGTAAATTTGCTTGGAAAAAAAATACAAGAGTTAGATTTGTAAAGTCTAGGAGGGAAGATGAACTTTGCTGCCAGTTACGGTGGCCCTGCGTGGCCAGGCCTGGGAGGGAGCAGGGTGATGGAGGGAACATGGGGGAGAGACCCAAGAGAGGAACGGCAGCCTGGCATCACTGGGAGGAAGTGCAGCTGAGTGGCCCAAGCAAAGGACTGAAACTCCAGCCTTCAGGAAACAAAGGGGTTAGCAGAAAATTCCAAAATCCCTGGTCCTGCTCCAGGCGGGTCTGGGGGAGCATCCTGGCCCTGGCACTGCGAAGCCAACAAAACCAGCCCCATCTCTGAGCAACAAAGAACCCTGCTCCCTGTGGGGACCTCCACAGCCACATCTCTGGAGTGTAGACACAGCCGAGAGGACTGGCCCACCACCACCACCAGAGCCCCCTCTGAGCTCCGCTGAGCCCGGCTGTTACCTGGCTGCTGCCTTCTAGGCTGGGCTTAATCACTTCCAGCTGGGTTGGCTCCTGCAGTCCCTTTGGCTCCTCCCTGTCTGGCCTCCTCACCCTCTGCACTGGGTAGGAAAAACTAACTTCACACTTGAATGCGCCCTCAGGACTCGGGTTCCCGGCAGGAGCCTTGCAAGTAGCCTCCATCCCCAGCTGCAAGGGGCACCTCCTTCATGCCTAGCAAAGAAAAGCCCACAAAGAAAAGCAGCGAGCGGGGCTGCCCTAGAGAGCACCCCTCCTCCCCAAACCCCACCTGGGCTCCCTCATCCCCAGATCCCCTGTTAGAGATTCAAACCTTAGGCGAAAGGTGTGCTTTCCGGCCTTTATTTTTGTCAGGTTGGTTGGAATCTGCATCACATCAATTTCACACAAAGTCTTGATGATGGGGGGTGGGGGAGACTGAAACTCTGTGGTGGCTGACCGGTGCCACCTTGGCCAGTGCCTGCCACATCACTGATCAGTGGGCAGCTCCTCCAGGCACCAACGCCAAGGCTTCTGACGTCACTCACACCCAGCAAGAATGGGCAGACCTGGGACAGCTTCTTGCCATGGTGGGCTGCATCCATGGCAACAGCGATGAGCATGGGTCAGCAGGCAGGGATGGCCTGCATCAGAGGTTCTCAACCTTGGCTTTATCTATTTTTTCATTTCATTTACTTATTTGCAATGCAGATAGAGAAAGAGACAGGAGGTAGTGCATCCACTGGTTTGCTCACCAAATGTGCAACAGAGCCAAGGCTGGATAAGGCCGAAGCCACCAGCCCAGAACTCCATCTGGGCCTCACGCATGGGTGGCAGGGACTCAAGGAACTGGACCATCACCTGCTCCTTCCCAGAATGCACATTCGTGGGCAGCTGGATCAAAAGGGAGTAGGGGCTCAGACCCACGAGCTCTGATATGAGATACAGGCATCCCAGGCAAAACTTTTTTTTTTCTTCCAAGGGGAGAGTGACACAGAAAGAGAGAGAGAAAGAGAGAGAATCTTCCATCTGCTGGTTCATTCCCCAAATAGCCACAATGGCCGAAGTTGTTTCAAGCCCAAGCCAGGAGCCCAGAGCTCCATCTGGGTATCCCACACAGATGGCAGCGGCCCACGCCCTGCCCAGTTTCAGCCTCACCTATAATTAATTCACCTCTCCCCTCTCTCCACATCCTCCACTTAGGGCCACACTCCCCGGCATCCTCGCTCATGCTTGGGAGCTTGAGCAGAGACAGGGCAGCTGCTGAGGCCCAGCGTCTGCCCGCAAGAGGGCACAGACTCCCAGCACCAGAAAACACCCCGATTTGGCCTGGGCTGCAGATTGGCTCAGGAGGTTTCTTCTATGCACTTCAGGCCCTTCAGGCGGCTACACAGCAGGCTGCCTGAGTTTTCCCACCAGCAGCTGCAACCCCATGCCTTTCCTGCCTTGCTCTTCTGGTTTCTTTCTCCCCTGTATTTTCTTTGCCTGCACACCTTGTTTTTCTTTCAAGGGACCCTAAGGCAGACCTGCCATATGGTTCTCCTTTAGGAAAAGTGCAGAGGGTGCAAAGGTGGCTGGTGGGGTCGCTGAATGCACCCGTCACACAGGGGCCCTTGGACCTCGAGTTGCCACCTGGCAGAGAGAGGCTAGGAACACGATGCAGAAAGGAGAGAGAGTTCCGGAAAGAGCAGACGGCAGGCCACACACACTTCATTAGTTCATCTTGATTAGTGTCTTACCCGCTGGTTAGGAGTGCTGGACAGTTAACAGATAAGAACCGAAATCTATCTTACAGATTTTTTTCCCCTGAATTACTCACAACTTGGCAAGATTAGAGAAAGCAGGGAGAGAGCAGACAGAAGCTGACGTGTTGGTTGAATGGGGAGTTTTATATACGATTGTCTGGAATCCCAAATCCTCGGTCTGTGAACCATAAGCCCTTCCCCGTCCTTGAAAATTCTTAATCGGCTTCCTTGACTTTTGGCTTGCTTCCTGTCTGTGCTGTTTTCTCCAACTGACCTGGCAGCGGTTCACCGGGACACAGAACCATGGTGGACCCTGGGCAGGCTGGGAACTAAATCCTGGGGGGAGGGCATACAGGGAGGGGTTCCTGGTAATTCCCCCTCCCAGGGGGAACACCACGTTGTCATTTGTTTCAGCCGAGGGTGGCCTTTTCTGATTTGTATGAAGGATCACATAGTCTGGCTCAGCTCTCACTGGCTCCTAGTGGGGAGCACCCACTCAACACTGGACAGAAGAGTGTCCAGTGTCTGTCCAGTGTCTGGTCAGTTAAAGCGTTGAGGGGTGGGGGGGCACTTCACACAATCTCAGTCTCTCTCTCTCCTCTCTCTCTTTCTCTCTCCCTCCCTCCCTCCCTCTTCTCCCTATTCCCTCTCCTCATATCCAGGATACTTCTTTTTCAAAAATGTATTAATTTATTTGAATGGAAGAGATACAGATAGAGAGGGAGAGACAGAGAAAAATAGATCTTCCATCCACTGGTTCACTCCTCCAAATGGCCACAACAGCCAGGAATGGGCCAGGCCAACGCCAGGAGCCTGGAACTCCATCTGGGTCTCCCAGGTGCGTGGCAGGGGCCCAAGTACTTGGGCCATCTTCTGCTGCTTTCCCGGGTGCATTATCAGGGAGCTAATTATCCAGGATCTCAGAGGCAATTTTGTTGCTTACAAATGTCCTTGGGAGTCTCACTCTCCACCCCTAGTGAGTTATCAAAGTATTTCTTCCCAATAAATCCAAAGTTCTCCCTGCATGATGTCTAGCAAAGCACATATTCTCCATCTCAATATGTTGACAATGATTAAAAAAAAAAAAACCAGCTCATCTTTGCTGACCTAGAGTACACTGCAGGCACAGTCACTCACTGCTCAAATAGGATACATGAGTTCAGGGGCAGAAAACGCAATCCGTCCCTTCCCCCGACTATTCTAGCTGGTTCTGCAGAACTGTCTTTATCAGGTGTCACAATATGCCTCTGTATTCTTGTTATAAGCAGAGTCACCCTCCTGGGACCTAACTGTGCAGCCATGTGTGAGAACTCCGATTTCCTTTCGCAGGGAAGGCTCTCCAACCCCACCCTCTGAGGTCCGCTTGATGAAGTTCACCTGGTCTTTCTGCTCCCCACCCCCGACCCCTGCTCTCGCTGGGTCACCCAGGGACCCCAGGATTGAGGCAGAGGCCAGAGCATCAAGCACAGGAAAGGTGGGTGTGCCTGGCACCCACCTAATCTGGTGTGGCCACCCCCCGGCCCTGGCAGGTGTTTAGAGCTGAGGCCCATTCAGACCTGTGCCTCTTTCCTGAAGAGGATCTGTGAGCTTCTTGGAGCCCCACACTGGACCGCTCCAGCCCAGCCTCCAGGGGCTGGGTGTGGGCGGGACTTCCACCTTCCTGTGAACACCATCCTCGGCTCTGGAGACAGCCAGCGCCTGCTGCCCCAACCAGCTCTTCCCCAGTCATTGCCCCGGACTGGCCCGCTGTGTCCCCAGAGCTCTTCCCTAATCCTGGTGATCAATCCTTCAAATGACACCGACTCCAACTGTTTTTGTTTTTCACATTATTATGGACCACTTACAACTCACCAAATCTGAGAGATTACTGCAATAAACTTACGGAAAACCCAATGAACCAACCGATTAATGATTCTAAACTCAAGGCCAAGCATTTTCATATTACACAGATGCACTATCCACTCCACTTCTCTGAAAACACTGGATTATTGCTAAGCAATTATAACTTTTACATGGAATTCCTCATTAAGTTTTAATCCATAGATTATCCTGCTGGATTTTTTCTTAAGGAATCTCTTTTTTAATACATTAGCGTTTTTACAGTGGAGCCCATACAAGAATGAAAATGAAAACTACAGTTACATGCAATAGTATGAATGACTTTCACAAGTAAACTGTCATGCCAAGGAAACAAAACATACAAAAACACATGATGTGTGCTTACATTCATGTAAAACTCAAAACCCAATCAACTAATCCAGACTGTTAGACAACAGGAGGATTATAATCTGGAAAAGAGAACTCAGTTGTGAATGGGAGGGCCAGAGAAGTTTCTGAAGTATTTGTTGTGTAACAAGTGTGAGTTACAAGAGGTTTTTTCACTTTTTAATTTACTGAATGTGACAGTTATAATCTGTGCACTCTTTTGATAATTCTTTTTAGTTCTGTGGTAACTGCTTTCATATTTCCTTTTTCGTCTCTATTTTTATTGATTTGGGTCTTCACCTTTTCTTTGGTTAGTTGGGCCAATGCTGTGTCAATTTTGTTTATTTAAAAAAAACAGCTCTTCGTTGTGCTGATCTGTTTGCAATTTGGGCTTCAATTTTGCTGATCTGTTCTCTAATTTCTTTTCTACTACTACTTTTGGGATTGTTTTGCTGTTGCTTTTCTAGCCCTTGAAATGCAGTGAAATTTCTTGATGTAGGCACCAACTGCTATAAACTTTTCTATAAACTTTCCTCTCAACACTGCTTTTGCTGTATCCCATAAGTTCTGATATGTTGTACTGTCATTTTCATTCACTTCCAGAAATGTTTTTATTTCTCTTTTGATTTCTTCTATGACCCACTGTTCATTCAGGAGCATGCTGTTCAGTTTCCACATGTTTGCATATGTTCTTGAGATTCTTGAGTTATTGATAAGAAATCTTCTTTCTTGGAGGAACAATGTGTGTGTCCTATAGAACTTCCTACATTGCTGCATTGCTGCTGATTGTATCCTCATTAGACCTGTATTTTTATCCACACTGGTTGTAATCCTCTGTTGTCTGAATTTCCTGTAAGATAGCACATGGAGTTCAATGTTTATGAGAATTAGTTTCCATTTTTTTTGCCAGCTAATATCGCAGAGACATTGTGAACTTTGTGTTGCATCTATACGTCTGGTTGTCTTTCTTTTTTTTTTATTTTTTAATAACGCTTTTATTTAAAGAATATAAATTTCCAAAATACAGCTTATAGATTACAATGGCTTCCCCCCCATAACTTCCCTCCCACCCGCAACCCTCCCCTTTCCCACTCCCTCTCCCCTTGCATTCACATCAAAATTCATTTTCAATTCTCTTTATATACAGAAGATCAGTTTAGTACATATTATGTAAAGATTTCAACAATTTGCCCTCACATAGCAACACAAAGTGAAAAATACTGTTGGAGTACTAGTTATAGTATTAATTCAAAATGTATAGCACATTAAGGACAGAGATCCTATATGATATATTTTTTTAAATTGATTAATTTTCTATGCAATTTCCAATTTAACACCAAGATTTTTTCTTCATTTTTAATTATCTTTATATACAGAAGATTGATTCAGTATATACTAAGTAAAGATTTCATCAGTTGCACCCACACAGAAACACAAAGTGTAAAATACTGTTTCAGTACTAGTTATAGCATTACTTCACGTTGGCCAACACATTAAGGACAGATCCCACAAGAGAAGTAAGTACACAGTGACTCCTGTTGTTGATTTAACAATTTGACACTCTTGTTTATGGCGTCAGTAATCTCCCTAGGCTCTAGTCATGAGTTGCCGAGGCTATGGAAGCCTTTAGGGTTCGCCGACTTCAATCTTATTCCGACAGGGTCATAGTCAAAGTGGAGGTTCTCTCCTCCCTTCAGAGAAAGGTACCTCCTTCTTTGATGGCCCCATTCTTTCCAATGGGATCTCACTCACAGAGATCTCTCATTTAGGTCTTCTTTTTTCCCCAGAGTGTCTTGGCTTTCCATGCCTAAAATACTCTCATGGGCTCTTGAGCCAGATCTGAATGCCTTAAGGGCTGATTCTAAGGCCAGAGTGCTATTTAGGACATCTGCCATTCTATGAGTCTGCTGTGTATCTTGCTTCCCATGTTGGATCATTCTCTCCCTTTTTGATTCTATCAGTTAGTATTAGCAGACACTAGTCTTGTTTGTGTCATCCCTTTGACTCTTAGACCTATCAGTGTGATCAATTGTGAACTGAAATTGATCACTTGGACTAGTGAGATGGCCTTGGTACATGCCACCTTGATGGGATTGTATTGGAATTCCCTGGAACGTTTCTAACTCCATTATTTGGGGCACGACTGATTGAGCATGTCTCAAATTGTGCATCTCCTCCCTCTCTTATTCCCTCTCTTATATTTCACAGGGATCACTTTTCAGTTAAAATTTAAACACCTAAAAATAATTGTTTGTTAATTACAGAGTTCAACCAATAGTACTAGAATAAAAAAATACTAAAATGGATAAAGTATTACATTGTACAACAACAGTCAGCACAAGAGCTGATCAAGTTACTGTTTCTCATAGTGTCCATTTCACTTCAACAGGTTTCCCCTTTGGTGCTCAATTAGTTGTCAACGATCAGGGAGAACATATGATATTTGTCCCTTTGGGACTGGCTTAATTCACTCAGAATGATGGTTGTCTTTCTTTTTAAAGTGAAGATTGATCAGTGGACTCGGAGGCTATTGGCTGATCTGAGCATCTGCCTTGGACCTAAGGATCATTCCTAGATTCCATTAGATCATTTTCGCTTTATACCTACCATGGGAAAAAAATGAGAACATTCTAATTCTAGCATCCTTATGCAATTATTGGCAACTATATCCTGTAGAGTGAGTTTTCTCTCATTAATTATGGAATGCAGTCTGTACGGGAATGATAGGAAACATATTTGACTGTTGTCCTGCATTTGCCAATTTCTATAATGATTTTGTTTTCTAGTATCTCCCAAAATGAGAAGTTAGGGACTTCTTTGGGTAAATTAATAAATTATTGCATTTTCTTTCCACATCCACTGAAGTTATCATTTTACTGCTGCTTAAGTTGTCATATGTTTGGGCTGTTGGTTGCTAGATCACTCCTTCCACTATGGTAGGCCAATACCAAGGAGCTTCAAAAAGTTCTCAGAAAATATGATAATTTTTAATTCCATTTTCCTGAATATTTTAAACTCCATTATATATTTTAGCCTTTTTTTATATTTTCTTCCCAAACCTGATTTTTTCCAAAAATCCTTGATTCCATTTAGTGCTCACTAAGGGGACTTATTGTATTGGACTTGTCATCATTCATACCATTTTCATTGCCCAAGACCATGAAATAATGCATTCAAGGTGGGAATTCCCATTTTTTTCAAATGCACAAATAGAATAAGATGGATCAGAACTTCATGTGACATATAGGAAGGATAAATATTATTTTACAAAACTTCTATTTTATTTCCAAGAGGAAGAGAACTAAAACTTAATTTTTTAACCATGATTCACATTGCAGGAAAAGATTTGAAAGCACTGGGATAGCTTTGAGCCCTCGACATGGGAAGACCGACTGCTCACATCTTCAATCAAAAGATGCATTAAGTACTGAGGTTTGAAAATCAAGAAGCCCTTGTTCACACACACACACACACACACACACACACACGTACTTTTTTTGGTATGACCATGACCATGTATCATGTTTGTGGAGAGAAAATCAAAACAAATAACAAAAGGAAAATTTCACTAGAATAAAAGATTTTAGAGTTACAGTGATGTCTTCTGAATTGCTTCCCATGCTTTAATGTGATCAGTAGTCTAATGAGTTCTACTACATTCTTGGAATTCTAGGGGTCAACATTTCAAATGCTCTTAAAAGGTGATTTTACAACAACAGGAGTTACTGTTCACTTGCTCCCCGTGTAGGACCTCTGTCCTTAATGAGTTGCACTATGCGAATTAACGGTAAAACTAGTCTTCAAACAGTACTTTATACTTTGTGTATCTGCAAACTGTTGAAATCTTTACTCAGTATAGAGTTTATCTTCTGTATGTAAAGATAATTAAAAATGAAACTTAATGAAGAATGGGATGGGAGAGGGAATAGAAGGTGGGATGGTTTGGGGGTGGGAAGGCGGGTTTGAGGGGAAGAATCGCTATAATCCAAAAGTTGTACTTAGGAAATTTATATTTATTAAATAAAAGCTTTCTATATAAAAAGGTGACTGTATCTCTGGCACCCTGGCAGTGCTCCTAGTCTCTGGCTTTCACACTTGTGCAAAACCCACTGAAAATTAGCAAGCCCTCTACTGCTACTACTACAGGACAGAAGATGGGAGTCCGGGGTCAACTGCTAGTATGAAAGTAATTCGATCAGGCTCACATTGCTCATTTGCCATAAATGTAGACATCAAGCAATGGAAACAGGGCTGTTTCCTCTTAGTTTTAATGTAGATTGCAGGTGCAATATCAAATGATAATGAAACTCTAAAAGCCCCACGAGAGCCTACAACCACACTGGATTGGCCGCATGACAGAATTCAAAATTGGAATGAGGGACAGAAGAGCTATAAAACTGACCAGAGTCATTTTCTGATATGAAGTTTAAAAGAAACGTGCTCTTGCAACTCAAAGTTTACAAGCACTGCAGTGTTTATACATTTAGAAGTAGTGTGTGAAAAGTCACAGACATCTCCTTTCAATAAGGCACACCAGGAAGTGTGCAATAAAACTGGAAAAATTGCCTAAGTGCTTGCCAACAGGCTCCCGACACCCTAGCCACTTACTCTACAGTGCTTCCAGCCACCTGCACTTTGAAAACAGCCCTGGGAACACAGCTCGCCACATACAGGGGCTCATCTTTTAAGAGACAGATCTGTGTGTGTCTGTGAACGTGTGTGCGTCTGTGTGTGTGAGAGACTCACCTGCTGTCCTTCTAGTTCCCCTATGTAGGCATGGGTGAGGGACGCAGCAGCTCCTTGGGTTCCCGTGACAGAGCTCCCGCCCCCGCAGCACAGCTTTTGCAGAACACTTCGAAGGGGACACAGAGGAGAGTGTTCCTATTGCCAGCCTGCAGCCAGCAACTTGTAAAATTCCTTTCAAGATGTTTGGGGATACTTTTAAAAGTTGGTAGAAAAATTGGATCAAAAATATGGGCATTTTCTAAGAACTTTTTGCAAGTCCTTCCTAAAATGATCTGGGAAGTCTTGCGTCATCACCATGCTCCCCCCCCACTCTGAGCACTTCCCCTCTGCATCACCTCCACGCAGCAGCTGCCCCTGCAAAGCCTCCCTGGCCTTCCTCTCCCTCTTCTTCTCCCTCTCCCTCTCCCTCTCCCTCTGTGTCTGCTCATCCTAAGTCATCCCAGAAACTTCATCTTTTTCTCACCATTTCCTATTAGAAAGATTAACTCAATTGCCTCTGCTCCTGCCCCTAAACTGGCCTTCAAACACCTACTGCAAAGGCAACAAGATAAAGAATTCTTTGGTTAATAGGATCCCATCTCCTTAGAAAGTGTTTGCCATGCAGGGGTTGGTGCAGGGATGAGGCTGTCTGAGTCAAACCCATCCTTTTCTGTCTATGCTTTTTGGTATCACCTCCTCAAAAAAACTTAACTTATTAGAACATTTCTTTTAAACACACATGATATTCTCTGAAGAATCCTTATGAATATACCCCATGATTTGTTATAGAAATGTTACATATATAGTAATTTTACATAAAACATACATGTATTTATCAGTGTTACATATATGAATCATGAAGAAATAAGACCTGAACAGACTTCCAGCTAGGAAGGAGACTAAATCAGGAACTGAGAGCCAAGCCCAGGATCAGACGGCTTCACTGGGGATTTTACCAAACATGCAAGAAGAAGCTGTAGTCTTTCCAAAAGGCTGAAATGGAGAAAACACTCCAAATTCATCCTGTAAGATCAGCATTACTCTATTACTAAAAATCAGAGATTCTGCAAATAATTCTGTAATGAATACTGATTTAAAAATCTTCAACAAAATACTAGCAAGTCAAATTCAGTAACACATAGAAAGATTATTTATCACGACCAGGTGGCATTGATTTCTGGAATGCAAGGATGCTTCAACATGCAAAAATCCAAACAGGAAAGGAGAAAGAACAACTATCTTTGTTCACAGGTGAGATGCTTTTCTTATATGTAGAAAACCCTAAAGATTTCACAAAAAAATATTAGAAGTAAAAAATTTTGCCCAAAGTGATCAACATATTTATTGTGATCTCCATTAAAATCCCAAATTTTTTTTTGCAAAAATAGAAACATCCTAAAATTCCAGAATAGCCTAAAATCCCGAATAGCCCAAATGATCTGGAGAAAGAAAACTTAAACTGGATTCCTCATATTTCCGGATTTTAAAATATATTACAAAGTTACAGTAACCAAAACAGTATGGTACTGCTACATAAGCAAATAGTGGAGCACAATGGAGAACTGAGAAATAGACCCTCCACACTTGGTTAAATAATCTTCAACGAAGGTGTGAAAGCTACACAAATAGATGGATACTCTCTTCCAGAAATGGTGTTAGAAAATTGTGTGCCCACATGCAGCATCATGAGCTTGGGCCCTTTCTTTATATCATATACAAAATTAGCCCAAAATGGATTAAAGACCTAACTGTAATACCTTAAACCATTAAACTCCTGCAGGAAAACATAGGTGAAAACTTCATGACTTTCGATTTGACAATAATTTCTTGGATATGACTCCAAAGGGACAGGAGGGAAGCAAAACAGACAAATGAGACTTCCACACCAATTGTAAAATTCCTCTGCTACAAGGAAAATGATCAATAGAGTGAAAGCAAAATCTACAGAATTGTACAAAATACTTACAAAACGTATTTCTGATAAAGGGTTAATACCTAGAATATTTAAAGAACTCCTACCACTTAACAACAAGAACGACAAAATTCAATTAGGAAATGAACAAGACTTGAATGGGCATCTCTCGAGACAAGATATACAACACACAGCACACAAAAAGTTGCCCAGCATCACAGATTAAAGCAACAATGATATAATCACCACAGACTCCTCAGGATGGCCATTATAAAAGTATAGAAAATAATATGTGTTGGCAAGGATGTGGAAAAATTGTAACCTTTGTAAACTATTGATGGGAATATAGAATGGTGCGACCACTATGGAAAACACTATGGAAACTCCTTGAAAAATTAAAAATAGAATTACCATTTGATCCAGCAATGCTATTCCTGGGTATTACCCAAAAGAATTGCAAGCCTAATATTAAGGAGCTATTTGCATATACACATTCTTTACTGCATTTTTCACAATTGCCTAGAGGTGAAAGAATCCTGAATTGCCATCAATAGTTATCTAGATATTTAAATAAAATGTGGCACATGCATACTACAGACTAGTATTCAGTTTTTGAAAAGAGGGAAATCAGGGCTGGCGCTGTGGCACAGTAGGTTAAAGCCACAGTCTGTGATGCCGGCATCCCATATGAGTGCTGGTTCAAGTCCTGGCTGCCCCACTTCCAGTCCAGCTCCCTGCTAACTTGCCTGGAAAAGCAGCAGAGACAGCCCAAGTGCTTGGGCCCCTGCACTCACATAGAGGACCTAAATGAAGCTCCTGGCTCCTGGTTTTGGCCTGGATCAACCCTGGTCGTTGAGGCCATCTGGGAAGTGAACAAGTAGATGGAGGATCTCTCTGTCTGTCTCTCCTTCTCTCTCTGCAACTCTGCCTTTCAAATATATAAATAAGCTTCTAAAAAAGAGAGAAATCCCGTCGTCCTCTGCTACAAGAGGCATTCTGCTAAGTGGATTAAGCCAGTCACAAAGAGATAAATACTACAAATTCCACTTTTATGAGATGTTTACAATAGTTAAGCTCTTACAAAATTGGGAAAGAATGGTGACAGAAGCTGACAGAAGCTGAGATAAGGAGGACAAGGGAAGCAGTCATTTAACTGACATGCAGTTTCAGTCTTGCATGTGAAAGTTTTACAGATCCATGCCACAATAATGTCTTTTACTTAACCCTATTGTAGTGAAGACTTTAAAAAGCTTAAGACAGCATATTCTATGTTATGTGTTTTTGACCACAATAAAAAAGGTAAAAAATCCTCTTTCATTAAAAGAAAAAATATATAAACATACATGTGTATATATATGTGAACAGGTATGTGTGTGTATATATGTATGTGTGTGAGAGAGTTTTCTCTATTCTATTTTTTTGTATTTTTTATTTTCATTAAGGAATCTGCATTTTTTTCATTAAATAAGTTTAGAAATCTCAGTTCACGACAGAAATTCTGTCTCAAAACCCTTCTTATACTATCAAGATGGCAGAATACAGGAGCAGCTTACTGCTCCAGTGTAGGGAAAGATAGCTAAAAAAAAATGTGGAGTGCAATCTCAGGAAACAGAGAGAAAACTGTAGCAGAAGCTCCATGCAAATTAGAGGGACACTGTGGATCTATGAGGCTGTGGACATGCACAACTCAAGACCCCAGCAGCCAAGAGCCTCAGCACCAGCTTTGGAGAATGAGGTGAGACCAGACTGCAGCAACCCAAGACACTGGCAATAAAGCTGCAGGAAGAACCTGTCATGAGTCCAGATTGGAGCCCTCTGGGGGACAGTGTGCTTGCAAACCTAGAGGAAAAAAAGGGGGTCATGTTTCTCTCTCTGAGCACCCAGCATCACTTTCCTGTAACTAGCCAAAAGAGAGCAGGCACCATTTTGGACATACGTAACAGCTGCACCATGTCTGCACACCCAGCAACCAGCAGAGAGGAGATGCCTGAGTCTTGCTGAGAGAATTGACAGGGGCTGGGAGCTCATGACTATGGAAGGCTTGTATGCCAGGGCTGTGAAAAGACTAGCTGCATGGGAGAGTACAGGGTGTGGCTGAGACTTTGGGCAGTCACTGTGGGGGGCTCCACACACTTGGGGTCCCTTGATTCTCCGGTGAGGGTCATCGCTGCAGGATCTGTTCTCATACCAAGGACTGCACGGATCCTTTGTGTGGTTCTTGTGGCAGCAAGGATGAATATTATACACATTGGGGCTAGTGCTCAGGCATTGATCTTGGAAGAGAGGAGGTAAGTGTGAGACTACACCAACAGAGCTGATCAAACCTCCCCTCTGATAAAAATAAATGAAAAGAGATGTACCATTCCTAACTTGGGTGTCATCTTGGACACTCCCCTCACCCTGGAGCATTAAACAGAGCTCCCTGACCACATGTAGCACATACCTCTGGCTATTCACTGAAAGAGTGACACTCCTCTAAGCCACAGAGGCATAGTCCAAAGATAAAAACCATCATAGGGGCAAAAAACTGTATCTCCACAGCAATTCAAAAAACAAAAATAAGGAGACAACATGACATCCCCAAAGGAACCCAATAACAAATACTAGAACATGAAGATGAATAGACTGAAGAAATGCTGGAAATAGAATTTTTAAAAATTGATTGTAGGATTACTTAGAAGTTATCAGAAACAAATCTGTGAAGTAAAGAAATCCATACATGATATGAATGAGAATTTTTCCCATGAAATTGAGGTTTTAAAGAGAAAACAAAAATGAAAGATTGGAATGAAGAATGCAATGCATCAAATAAAAAATGTGGAAAGCCTTAACAACATACTTGGTGAGGCAGAAGAAAGAATATCTAAGTTAGAAGACAAATCTCTGGAAATTTTATAGTTAGACAAAAACAAATAAATAAATAGATAAGTAAATAAAAAAGAAAACTAAAAAAAAAAATTAAAAACTAGCATTGGAGATTTATGGGATACTATCAAATGACCCAACATATGGGTCATAGGAGTTTCTGAAGGTGTGGAAAGAGAGAATGGATTAGAAGGCCTTTTTAATGAAATAATTACAGAAAAAAATTCCCTAATTGGGAGAAAGAAAGGAATATCCAAGTACAGGAAGCACATAAAACTCCTAATAGTCATGATCAGAAAAGATCTTCATCATGACACATTGTAATCAAACTCTCCACAGTAAAACATATGAAAAGATTCTATTTGTTTTAAAGATTTACTTATTTGAAAGTCAGAGTTACACAGAGAGTGGAGAGGCAGAGAGAGAGAGAGAGAGAGAGAGGTCTTCATCCACTGGTTCACTCCCCAGTTGGCCACCATGGCTAGAGCTATGCTGATCCAAAGCCAGGAGACAGGAGCTTCCACCAGGTCTCCCATGCAGGTACAGGGGCACAAGGACTTGGGCCATCTTCTACTGCTTTTCCAAGCCATAGCAGAGAGCTAGGAAGTGGAGCAGCTGGGACTCAAACTGCAAAGCTCTCATTTATGAAAGAAGGTGAAATAAAGACCTTCAATAACAAACAGATACTGAAATAATCTCTCATCACTCATCCATCTTTACAAAAGATGCTTAAGGATGTGCTACACAATGAAACAGAAACATGGTCGTCACTGTGAAGAAGGTGAAAGCAAAAAGTCTCCCAGTGAAAGGACAAAGGAAATCCAAAGTAAACAATAGGAATATTTATGGAAAAATGTCAGAGCCAAGTCACTACCTATCAATAGTCACCTTGAATGTAAATGACCTAATTCTCCCGGTAAAAGATATAGACTTGCTAGAAGGATTAAAAAACAAAATCCATCTATTTGCTGCCTACAAGAAACATCTCACCAAAAAAGATGCATGCAGGCTGAAAGTGAAAGGATGCAAAAAGATATTCCATGCTACCAGAAACAAAAAAGAGCTAGTGCCATGCTACCAGAAACAAAAAAGAGCTAGTATAGATAGCCTAATGTCAGACAAAATAGACTTTAACACAAAAATTGTTAAAAGAGACAAAAAAGGCACTATGTAATGATTAAGGATTAATTCAACAGGAAGATGTAACAATTATAAATGTATATGCAACTAATTACAAATCATCTGGCTATTTAAAAGAAATGTTAATGGATCTAAAGGGAGACATAGACTCCAATGCAAACTAATAGGGGACTTCAATACTCCACTTTCAGCAATGGGTAGATCAACTAGAAAGAAAATCAGCAAGGAAACAAGAGTTAACTGACACTATAGACCAAATGGACCTTACAGATATCTACAGAACTTTTCATCTGATACATGCAGAACATACATTCTTCTCAACAGTGCATGGAATTTTCTCTAGGATAGACCACATGCTAGGTCATAAAGCAAATCTCAGCAAATTCAAAAAAATTTAAATCATATCATGCATCTTTTCTGATTACAATGCAATGAAGCTGGAAATCAACAACTCAAGAATTTCTAGAACATAAACAAACACACGGATATGGAACAACCTGCTCCTGAATGAGAAGATGACAATAGAATAAATAAAAAAAAAATTCCTGGGAATAAGTGAAGACAACAACACAACATATCACAACACAACAGTGTTAAGAGGAAAGTTTATAGCAGTTGGTGACTACATCAAGAAATTGGAAAGGCACCAAATAAATGAGCTATCAATGCATCTCAAGGACTTGGAAAAACAAGAGCAAACCAAATCTAAAACTAGTAGGAAAAAAGAAATAATTAAAATTAGAGAAGAATTCAGCAAAACTGAAACAAAAATCATACAAAAGATCAGAAAAACAAAAACTGTTTCTTTCAAAAATAAAATTGACACACCATTGGCCCAAATAACCAAAGAAAAGCAAGAGAAGAACCAAATCAATAAAATTAGAGATGACAAATAACACAACAGATTCCACAAAAATAAAAAGAATAGACAAAATGAATCTTGATGTGAAGCAAGGGGACAGGGAGTGGGAAAGGGGAGGGTTGCAGGTGGGAGGGAAGTTATGGGGGGGATGCCATTGTAATCTATAAGCTGTATTTTGGAAATTTATATTCTTTAAATAAAAGCGTTATAAAAAAGAAAAAAGATTATAAAATAAATAAATAAATAAATAAAAATAAAAAGAATAATCAGAAATTACTACAAGAGCTGTACACCAACAAACCAGGAAATCTAGAAGAAATGGATAGATGGACATATACAATCTACCTAAATTGAGCCATGATGACATAGAAAACCTAAATAGACCAATAACTGAGTTAGAAATTGAATCAGTAATGAAGACCCTCTCAACAAAGAAAAGCCCAGGACTGGACAGCTTCACTGCTGAATTCTACTAGACATTTAAAGAAGAAGTAACTCTAATTGTTCTCAAGCTATTCAGAACAATTGAAAGGGAAGGAATCCTCCCAAACTCCTTCTGTGAAGCCAGCATCACCTTAATTCCTATATCTAAAAAAGATACAATAGAGAAAGAGAACAACAGACCAATTTCCCTGATGAACATAGATGCAAAAATCCTCAACAAAATATTAGCCAATAGAATACAACAACACATCAGAAAGATTATTCACCCAGACCAAGTGGGATTTATTCCTTTTATGCACGGATGGTTCAACATTTGCAATCAAGCAATGTGATACATCACATTAACAAACTGAAGAACAAAAACCATATGGTTCTCTCAGTAGATGCAGAGAAAGTATTTGATAAAATACAACACCCTTTAGTGATGAATACTCTAAGCAAATTGGGTATAGAAGGAACATTCCTCAACACAATCAAGGCAATTTATGGCAAACCCACAACCAGCATCATATTGAATGGGGAAAAGTTGGAAGGATTTCCACTAAGATCTGGAAGCAGACAAGGATGCCCTGTCTCGCCATTGCTATTCAATATAGTATTGGAAGCTTTATCCTGAGTCATTAAGCAAGAAAAAGATATCAAAGGGATACAAATTGGGAAAGAGGAAGTCAAAGTTTTCCAATTTGCAAATGACATGATTCTATATATAAGGGATTCAAAAGACTTCCCTAAGAGACTATTGGAACTCATAGAAGTGTTTAGTAAAGTGGCAGGATATAAAATCAGCACACAAAAACTAATAGCCTTTATATACACAGAAAATGACATAGCAAAACAAAAGAACTTCTAGGTTAATCCCATTCACAGTAGTTACAAAAATAAATCAAATACCTTGGGATAAATTTAACCAAGGATGTCAAAGATCTCTATGTTGAGTATTGCAAAACTTTAAAGAAAGAAATAGAAGAAGATACAAAAAAGGAAAAAAAATCTTCCATGTTCATGGATTGGAAGAATCAATATCATCAAAATATCCGTACTATCAAAAGCAATTTACAGATTCAGTGCAATAACAATCAAAATTTCAAGGACATTCTTCTCGGATATAGAAAAAAATGATGCTTAAATTCTTTTTTTTTTTTTGACAGGCAGAGTGGACAGTGAGAGAGAGAGACAGAGAGAAAGGTCTTCCTTTGTCGTTGGTTCACCCTCCAATGGCCGCTGCAGCCGGCGCACCACGCTCATCCGATGGCAGGAGCCAGGTGCTAGGTGCTTTTCCTGGTCTCCCATGGGGTACAGGGCCCAAGCACTTGGGCCATCCTCCACTGCACTCCCGGGCCACAGCAGAGAGCTGGCCTGGAAGAGGGGCAACCGGGACAGAATCCGGCGCCCCAACTGGGACTAGAACCCGGTGTGCCGGCGCCGCAAGGCGGAGGATTAGCCTGTTGAGCCACGGCGCCGGCCTAAATTCTTATGGAAACACAGGAGACCCTGAACAGCTAAAGCAATCTTGCACAACAAAAACAAAGATGGAGGGGCCAGCACTGTGGCGCAGTGGGTTAAATCCCCGGCCTGAAGCGCCGGCATCCCATATGGGAGCCGGTTCTATTCCCAGCTGCTCTTCTGATCCAGCACTCTGTTGTGGCCTGGGAAGGCAGTAGAGGATGGCCTAAGTCTTTGGGCTGCTACACCCACATGGGAGACCCAGAAGAAGACCCAGGAGGCTGCTGACTTCGGATCAGAGCTGTTGCAGCCATTTGGTGAGTGAATCAGAGGATGGAAGATCTCTCTGTTTCAACCTCTCTGTAACTCTGTCTTTCAAATAAATAAAAATAAATCTTCAAAAAAAAAGCTGGAGGCATCACAATACCAGATTTCAAGACATACTACAGGGAAGTTATAATCAAAATAGCCTGGTACTGGTACAAAAACAGATGGATAGACCAATGGAACAGAATAGAAACTCTA
Source organism: Sylvilagus floridanus (assembly GCA_949820135.1). Classification (NCBI taxonomy): domain Eukaryota; kingdom Metazoa; phylum Chordata; class Mammalia; order Lagomorpha; family Leporidae; genus Sylvilagus; species Sylvilagus floridanus. The sequence goes on along the minus strand of OX463238.1, from coordinate 116,673,096 downwards.
GAAATTAACCTCAGCACATACAATCAACTTATCTTTGACAAAGGAGCTAAAATCACTCAGTGGAGCAAGGACAATCTTCAACAAATGGCTCTGGGAAAACTGGATCTCCATGAAGCAAGACTCCTACCTTGCACCTTATTCAAAAGCCACTCAACATGGATCAAAGACCTAAATCTATGACCCGATACCATTGAATTATTAGAGAACATTGGGGAAACCCTGCAAGGCATTGGCATAGGCAAGGAAGTCTTGGAAAGGACCCAGAGACACAGGCAGTCAAAGCCAAAATTGACGAATGGGATTACATCAAACTGAGAAACTTCTGCACTGCACAATAAACACTTAGCGAAGCGAAGAGGCAACTGAATGTGAGAAATTATTTGCAAACTATGCAGCATGCAGCTGATAAAGGATTAATAACCAGAATATGTAAAGATATCAAGAAACTCCACAACAACAAAGCAAACAATCCAGTTAAGAAATGGGCAAAGAACTTAAACAGACATTTTTCAAAAGAGGAAATCCAAATTACCAACAGACACATGAAAACATACTCAGGATCACTAGCTGTCAGGGAAATGCAAATCAAAACCACAATAAAGTTTCACTTCACCACCTTTAGAATGGCTTTCATACAAAAATCAACAAACAACAAATGCTGGTGAGGATGTGGGGGAAAAGGTACTTTAATCCACTATAAACTGGTACAGCCAACTGTGGAATACAGTATGGAGATACCTCAGAAATCGAAATATAGACCTGCCTTTATGACCCAGCCATCCCATTCCTGGAAAAGTACCCAAGAGAAATGAAATCAGCACATGAAAGAGTTATCTGCACCCCATGTTTATCGCAGCTCAGTTCACAATAGCTAAGATATGGAATCAACCCAAATGACCATCAAATGAAGACTAGCTAAAGAAATTATGGGATACGTACACCATGGAATACTACACAGTAGTAAAAAAAGAAATTCTGTTGTTTGCAACAAAATGATGAAACTGAAAAACATCCTACTTAGTGAAATAAGGCAGTCCCAAAAGGACAAATACCATATGTTCTCCCTGATCTGTAGTAGCTAATAGAGTACCTAAAAGGTAATCTATAGAAGTGAAATTGACATTTTTGATGCAATGACTTTGGATAGCCGTTGTCTTGACTGTTGAGGGACAATTTTTTTCCACACTATTTGTTGAACTCTTAACTTAGTATAGAGCTAATCATTTTGTGTATAAGTTAACTGCAAATAGATCTTAGTAAAAAATAAGGATGGGAACAGGAGAGGGAGGAGGAGGAATGGTGGGAATCTGGGTAAGATGGGAAGAATCACTATGTTCCTAAAGTTGCATTTATGAAATGCATAAAGTCTGTATACCTTAAATAAATTTTTTCTGGGGAAAAAAACCTGACTTATTCCATGAAACTATCCTTGATTAGTTTCTCCTACCTCCCTTCAGTTTTGAGCTGATTCCACATCTCCAGGGCACTTTCTCCTTGATTTCCATCTGTAGCTTTTCCCTCGGGCAGGGTTCTCCTCCCTGTTTGACTGAATATTCTTTAGGAGGAAGAATCTGTTTTCAATATCCTCTGTATTTTGTTGCCTACACTTAAAACCACATTTTTGCGGAAAAAATGCTCAGTTTATGTTTAACTAGATTGCATTTCTCAAAGGGAGAGTTTCCTAAACAAATAACTTTAGGAACACTGCAAGTTTTATATCCCTGCTGAGAATTCACAATTCACATTAGCACATTAAAGAGTGTAAAAAGTACTGTTATGAATAACCCTGCTTAACTTACTTTAACTCAGCATTTCCCAAGCATATGAATATTTAACCGACTACTCTTTAAAAAAGTTACCTATTGACATTGGGTGTTTTCTAGAACATTTTGTGGAAAATGAATTAGTAACTCTGAGAAAGAGACAGAGAGAGTCTATCTTAATATCTTTGTACTTGATGTATAATAATGTTTCTAACACATAATAATTCTGAACAATATGAGTGTTTTTCAGTGCATGAAGAAGCACAATTGGTGAGCTCCCGTGAATCCCACTGTGATATGTGGTTGCATAGCTATGGGCTAACTGTAAACGGAACAGGTTTTAAAATACATTCAGAATTGTTTTGACATGAGTCCACATGAAGCTGATCAGTAGAAAAATATTTGAAAATGTCCCAGTCCCATTATGAAGACTAAATTGTTGGACTGGAAAATTTGCTACCATGCCAGGAACCATGTATGCACAACACATCCAGGCTGCAAGCAACATCTGAAATCACCTGGTTCAATTCTCACCTTTTCTCATGGACAGGTACCTGTGTGCAAGGGTGGTGGACACATCTTTGGGGAAGGTGCAACTGGTCAAACATCAGGAATGTCCCTGGAGTTTCATGTCTTATTTTTAAAAACTCTTGGTTCTGTAATTGCTCTGTAATATCCCTGAGTTTATTTTGATATAGAAACAATATCTTACATCCTTAGTTAGTGCCTCTGAACTTCCATCTGAGTTGTGAGGAGCTATTCCAACTATTCCTTTGCACGATGCAAACATTCACATCCGGAAACAATGAGTTGTTCAAGACCATGTGGCAAATCTCTTAGCAAGTCGGCAAGGCTTCGAAGCAGCAGTTGTGTGCTCTTTCCTCATTAGGCACAATTCTCCCTGCTCATACCCAGACCAACAAAATGCCTTCTGATCCGGTAATGCCACTTCTAAGAACCAATGCTAAAGAAATTAATGGAGATGCAAAGACCCAAGGATTATATTTACATTAGCATTAAGCTGGAAAGAATCTTTTTTTTTTTTTTTTGACAGGCAGAGTGGACAGTGAGAGAGAGAGACAGAGAGAAAGGTCTTCCTTTGCCGTTGGTTCACCCTCCAATGGCTGCCGCGGATGGCGCGCTGCGGCCGGCGCACCGCGCTCATCCGATGGCAGGAGCCAGGTGCTAGGTGCTTTTTCCTGGTCTCCCATGGGGTGCAGGGCCCAAGCACTTGGGCCATCCTCCACTGCACTCCTGGGCCACAGCAGAGGGCTGGCCTGGAAGAGGGGCAACCGGGACAGAATCCGGCGCCCCAACTGGGACTAGAACCCGGTGTGCCAGCGCCGCAAGGCGGAGGATTAGCCTGTTGAGTCACGGCGCCGGCCGGAAAGAATCTTTAATAATGGGAAAATAATTAAATAAAACTCACATGATAGAATATTTTATAGCTATTACAATGATGCTTTTGAGTTTTATAGTATTAAATATGAAAAAATCAGGATTTCCTGTTCTGTAATAATATATACAATATCTGTCCATTATTTGTTTTTCTATCTACAGCATCTCAAATGCAATACTCAAACAATTAAGAGTGATCCTTGTTGGATAGTGGGGAGATGGAAGACTTATATTTTCTTCCTCATTCTTTTGTTTATCAGGTCTCTGCAATAAACATATCACTGACATCATTGAAATTAAGCAAAATATAATTTTATAATCTATTTGCTATTCAAAAACTATTCACAGAAAGACAAGCCTGTGCCTGGCTGTTTGGTCCCTATTTGGAGCCTGCTTGTGATGCTGAGTTCCTCCCCCGGCCCTTGTTCCTCTGTGTGGAAGGACTTCTGCAATCAGCCCCAGCTGTCTCTGGCGTTGTCTGAGGCTCTGACCTGCTCTTGAAGACTGAGAGCTGATAACAGAGGTGCCCTCCATGAAGACAACACACCCCTGAGCTGCCGGATTGGACTTAGGACAGAAATCCCCCCAGGGGGAGGGGTACAAAGTTACAGGAAGACAAGAGGAGTAGTGCTAGGGTCTATCGTACAGCAGGGAGCCACAGGGAGCAATAACCAAGGTGTGCTTGTTCTCAATGTGGATGTTCTCATCACAGAGGAGGTGCTGGGTCTGTCACTACTCTGTGCTGATCATTGCACAGTGCGCACCTGGACAGAAACATCACATACACCCACAACCACGTACTATTGTTATCTGTCAGTTCAGGATAAAATAACACTGAGAGGAAGGAAGGGAGGGAGGGAGGGAGAAAAGGAAGGAGGGAGAGAGGAAGGGAGGAAGAAAGAAGGGAGGGAGGAGGGAAAGAAGGAGGGAGGGAGAAAAGAAGGAAGGAAAGGAGGAGGAAATGAGGGAAGAAGGGAAGAAAGGAGGGAATGAAGGAAGGAGGGAGGGATGGAGGGAGAGAAGGAAGGAGGGTGGGAGAGAGGGAGGGAAAGAAGAGAAGGAAAGAAAGTGAGGGGGCGGAAGGAAAGGAAAGAAGGAAGGAAATTTTCCCTTTCCTGCATTTTTTTTCTTGTTCCCCTCAATGGATTTTTCTTACTTGGGCACCTACCCTGTGCCCAGCCCACAGGCATCTGTGTAGGAAAGACCACCACCTTGGAGGCTGCAAACACACAGGTGGTTCCACGCACAAACGACACCAGAATCTTCTTTCCAAAGGGGAAAAACAGAATGCCAGAGCTATGAGGCTACTCCTCCGCACCACTCTGAGGCCTGGGCACAGAGATGGCTGGGTCCTGCTCTTGGAGATTCTTATTTTTATTTAACTTCTATTTAATGAATATAAATTTCCAAAGTACAGCTTATGGATTATAATGGCTTTTCTCCCCCCATAACTTCCCTCCCACCCGCACCCCTCCCATCTCCCACTCCCTCTCACTTTCCATTCAGATCAAGATTCATTTTCAATTATCTTTATATACAGAAGATCAATTTACTATATATTAAGTAAAGATTTCAACAGTTTGCACCCACACAGAAACAAAAAGTGAAAAATACTGTTTGAGTACTAGTTATAGCCTTAACTCACAATGTACAGCACATTAAGGACAGAGATCCTACATGAGGAGTAAGTGCACAGTGACTGCTGTTGTTGACTTAACAAATTGACACTCTTGTTTATGGCATCAGTAATCACCCTAGGCTCTTGTCATGAGTTGCCAAGGCTATGGAAGCCTTTTGAGTTTGCTGACTCTGATCATATTTAGACAAGGTCATAGTCAGAGTGGAAGTTCTCTCCTCCCTTCAGAGAAAGGTACCTCCTTCTTTGATGAACTATTCTTTCCATTGGGATCTCACTCACAGAGAAATTTTATTTGGGTCATTTTTTTGCCAGAGTGTCTTGGCTTTCCATGCCTAAAATACTCTCATGAGCTTTTCAGCCAGATCCGAATTCCTTAAGGGCTGATTCTGAGGCCAGAGTGCTGCTTAGGGCATCTGCCATTTTATGAGTCTGCTGTGTATCCCACTTCCCATGTTGGATCTTCTCTCCCTTTTTTTTTATTCTATCAGTTAGTATTTTCAGACACTAGTCTTGTTTATGTGATCCCTTTGACACTTAGTTCTATCATTATGATCAATTGTGAACAGCAATTGATCACTTGGACTAGTGAGATGGCATTGGTACATGCCACCTTGTTGGGATTGCATTGGAATCCTCTGGCACGATTCTAACTCTACCATTTAGGGCACGTCAGCTTCAGCATGTCCCAAATTGTATATCACCTCCCTCTCTTATTCCCACTCTTATATTTCACAGGGATCACTTTTCAGTTAAGTTTCAACACTTAAGAATAATTGTGTGTTAATTACAGAATTCAACCAATAGTATTAAGTAGAACAACCAAAAAAAAAATATACTAAGAGGGATAAAGTATTAAGTTGTTCATCAACAGTCAGGGCCAGGGCTGATCAAGTCACCGTCTCTCATAGTGTCCTTTTTTTTTTTTTTTCATTTTTGACATGCAGAGTGGACAGTGAGAGAGAGAGACAGAGGGAAAGGTCTTCCTTTGCTGTTGGTTCACTCTCCAATGGCTGCCGCGGCTGGCGCGTTGCAGCAAGCACACCATGCTGATCTGATGGCAGGAGCCAGGTGCTTCTCCTGGTCTCCCATGGGGTGCAGGGCCGAAGTACTTGGGCCATTCTCCACTGCACTCCTGGGCCACAGCAGAGAGCTGGCCTGGAAGACGGACAACTGGGACAGAATCTGGCGCCCTGACCGGGACTAGAACCCGGTGTGCCGGCGCCGTAAGGCGGAGGATTAGCCTAGTGAGCCACGGTGCCAGCCTCATAGTGTCCATTTCACTTCAACAGGTTTCCTTTTTGGTGCTCAGTTAGTTGTCACCGATCAGGGAGAACATATGATATTTGTCCCTTTGGGACTGGTTTATTTCACTCAGCATGCTGTGTTCCAGAGTCCTCTATTTTGTTGTGAAACCCGCATTTCATTGTTTTTGACTGCTGTATAGTATTCTATAGAGTATATGTCCCATAATTTCTTTATCCAGTCTCCTGTTGATGGGCGTTTGGGTTGATTCCAGGTCTTAGTTATTGTAAATTGAGCTGCAATAAACATTAAGGTACAGACAGCTTTTTTGTTTGCCAATTTAATTTCCTTTGGGTAAATTCCAAGGAGTGAGATGGCTGGGTTGAATGGTAGGGTTATATTCAGGTTTCTGTGGAATCTCCAGACTGACTTCCATAGAGTGTTAACCAGTTTGCATTCCCACCAATAGTGGGTTAGTGTCCCTTTTCCCCCCACATCCTCGCCAGCATCTGTTGTTGGTAGATTTCTGAATGTGAGCCATTCTCACCGGGGTGAGGTGAAACCTCATTGTGGTTTTGATTTGCATTTCCCTGATTGCTAGGGATCTTAAACACATTTTCATGTGTCTGTTGGCCATTTGGATTTCCTCTTTTGAAAAATGTCTATTGAGGTCCTTGGCCCATCTCTGAAGTGGGTTGTTTGTTTTGTTGTTGTGGAGTTTCTTGATCTCTTTGTAGATTCCGGTTATTAATCCTTTATCTGTAGCTTAGTTTGCAAATATTTTTTCCCATTCTGTCTGTTGCCTCTTCACTCTCCTGACTGTTTCTTTTGCAGTACAGAAACTTTTCAATTTGATGCAATCCTAATAGTTAATTTTGGCTTTGACTGCCTGTGCCTCTGGGGTCTTTTCCAAGAAGTCTTGCCGGTGCCAATTTCTTGCAGGGTTGGAGATTCTTATTTTGTTTTTAAAAAGATTTATTTATTTATTTGAAAGGCAGAGTTGCAGAGAGGCAGAGGTGAAGAGAGAGAGAGAGGGAGGTCTTTCATCCACTAGTTCACGCCCCAAAAGGCCACAACAGCCAGGGCTGGGCAGATCCAAATCCAGGAGCTTCCTGCCTCTGCTTCTCTGTATTTATTTCAAATAAATAAATAGATCTTTTTTAAAAATTAAAGAAGAAAGGAGAGAAGGGGGGAAGGAAGGCAGGGAGGAAGGGAGGGAGGGAGGGAGGGAGGAAAAAAGGGCAGGAGGGAGGGAGGGAGAGGAGGGAGGGAGTGAGAGAGGGGAGGGAGGAAGGAAGGAGAGCAAGGGAAGGAAGCATCATTATAATCTTAGAATTCTGTGAACTACATAAAATTTGTTCTGTTTATATTCATAAAAATATTTAAAATCAATAAATTTAAAAATTTCTAAAAGATATTCATTCACTCATGCAGCAATTTAAAAAGCTCCTATGACATAAAAGAGAATAAAGATATGGCAATCAACAGGACAAAGTCCAACACTAGAGACCTTCCTCCCTGGCCCAAATCTAACTCTTATGTGTATTCCCATAGGATCTGACAATACTCAGGGCTGGCGTTGTGGCATAGTGGGTAAAGCCTCCGCCTGCAATGCCAGCATCCCATACCGGTGCCAGTTTGTGTCCCGGCTGCTCCACTTCTGATCCAGCTCCCTGCTATGGCCTGGAAAAAGCAGCAGAAGATGGCCCAGATGCTTGTGCCCCTGAGCCTATATGGGAGACCCAGAAGAAGCTCCTAGCTCCTGGCTTCAGCCTGTCCTAGTCAGGGCTGCGTCAGCCAGCTAGTAAGTGATCAGTGGATAGAAGATCTCTCTCTCTCTCTCTCTCTCTCTCTCTCTCTCTCTCTCTCTGTGTGTGTGTGTGTGTGTGTGTGTGTGTGTGTCTGTCTCTCCCTCTCTCTCTGTAACTCTGAATTTAAATAAATAAATTAATCTTTTTGAAAAGATGGAGAATACTCTGTTGTACTGTGGATCTGTGAAACTCTGAATACATGTTAAGTAGAGACAATAGATACGAGGCAGCTTGTGAGGCAGGTCAGAATTTATAACATGAGGACAAGTAAGTGGCAAGTGCTAGGGAGAGCGTGTTACTGCTGACCATACAAAGGGATGAAAGGACCAGGGCAAACCTAGCACACCTGAGGCACGAATATTTGTGGGACACACACACACACACACACTCACACACACACGGGGCATGTGATGCATTGCACTTTAAAAAAATATTTATTTGAAAGTCAGAGCTACAGAGAGAGAGGAAGACACACACACACACACAGACGAGAGAGAGAGCGAGAATCTTCCATCTGCTGGTTCACTCCCCGAACGGCCAGAATGGCCAGGGCTGGGCCAGGCTGAAGCCAGGAGCATAAGCTCCATCCTGATCTCCCACATGGTTGGAAGGGGCCTAACACTTGGGCCATCTTCCACTGCTTTCCCAGACACACCAGCATGGAACTGGATCAGAAGTGGAGCAGCCAGGACTCGAACCAGCACCTGTATGGGATGCCACAACACCGGTCCTGAGGCATTTCACTTTTGCAGAAGGTTAACTTGGCCACCCACTGACAATACCTACTCTAACCTCTGTGTCCTCTACCCAAGAAACACAAGGAAAATCTAAAGGCTCTCCTCAAGCTCCTGGGCATGCTACTGCTGTGGTCAGTAGGACCTGTTCCTGCATCTCCCTGTGATGTGTTGGGGCCCTGCCTTTGGGGCCTCCTTGGTCCATTCTCAACTCTAGCCTCTGTAACCATCAGCAAGAAAGCCTGGTGTGGCAGAGAGAAGCAGGGCATGTGCACATTGCCTGATACAGGTCACTGGTAGTAGCCTGGCCCTGCCACCTGGCTTGCACCCATCTTGGGCACGACATCCCATCCAATACTTTCCCATGGCTTCTTGCTGTGTGTGTGTGTTTAAAAGATTTTTATCTATTTATTTATTTGAGAGGTAGAGTTACAGACAGAGAGAGGGCTAGACAGAGAGAAAGGACTTCCAACCACTGGTTCACTCCCTCAATGGCCACAGCAGCCAGAGCTGGGCTGATCGGAAGCCAGGAGCCAGGTGCTTCTTCTGGGTCTCCCACGTGGGTGCAGGGGCCCAAGGACTTGGGCCATCTTCTACTGCTTTCCCAGGCCATAAGAGAGGGCTGGATCAGAAGAAGAGAAGCTGGGACTCGAACCAGTGCCCATATGGGATGCTGGCGCTGTCAGCTTTACTCCCTAAGCCATGGCGCTGGTCCCTGCTGTGTGTTTTGCCTCCAGAATCCTGGCTTTATCCCTGAGACCTGTTGCATGAACACTGGGACAGCTTACCTGGAGCCACCCTGCAGGGTCTCCACAGCATTCATGGAATTTCCCCCAAGCCTAGTAAGCATGCAAACAAATCACAGACGTGATGACATCCCATGTTCTCTCTCTCTCTCTCTCTCTCTCTCTCTCTCTCACTTTCCCTCTTCCATTTACCACAATTTGACCACAACGACTGTCTTTGGAAAGGAAATTGACACAAAGCAGAGCTGGACAACACCTACCTGGTAGGTTTCCTGCAGAACTCACTGTGGCGATGTGTGAGCCCTGAGACAGGGTCTACATGGAGTGTGCGCCCCACAAAGGCAGCTGGGACTATGTCTCACTTACTCCCTGCAAGACAGTTCTGCCTGCTCGTCGATGATGCGTATCCTCAAAAGCCTTCTTCACTTCTTAGAGGGTTTCCTTTTCCAGCCAGCAGCTGAATTATGTTGCAAAGTCCCATCACCTAATGAGCCTGTCACAGCATCCCTTCTTTCTCTTTCCCCAGAGCACAGGGTCTGCCTCACTCTGTCATTGCTTCAGGGAGAGTTTCTCACGTGACTCTACAACACACAAAACAAAGACCAGACCTGGGGTTCATCCGTGGACATCCTGACTTTGTCCCTCTGTTCCCAACTGCCATCACTTAATGGTGAAAACCACGCGTTTTCTTCTATACAGTCAGTGCTTTGCCATTCGCCACCCCTGGAAAGGTCAACCCTCTTCACGTTTCCTGGGGAGTCATGGAAACCCGTTCCTCCGTGCTCTGTTCTGTGGCACTGACATCCACCAACTGCACAAAGCAGCTGTCTGTGCTAGACAGGAACGGCTGGAACACATTTAGCAAGATTTTGTTTGCATTTTTCAAATGTGGCCTTGAGGGATCTCCTGCCTTCTTCAGGTCAGAAACTGAGCTGTTGAACCTGACTAAGAGCAGCTGGGAATCATTTCGCCATGAAGCTGCCCTTGGCTGGCCTCTGACGTCCAAATGGGCTGCAGCTTGGTCTCCAGGAAGCTGCAGATCATCCCCCCTGCTTGGTTTCTGTTGTTTATAATCCTAGCCTGTGTGTTTGAACGACAACTGCATAGAAAAGAGGTCTCCCTGAGACTTTCCGACCTATTTACCTTCATGTGAAGAATTCCCGGGGCTGTAATTGAATATTTATTCCGTGTCCGTAATCTCTGTCCATTTAGCCAGTAAGACAAGTAAGCATGTCTTAAGCCAGGAAGGACTCAAGGCAGGAAATGGGCTGGTTACCCTCCTGGGGCCAAGGTGTGAGAAAGGCATCTGCTGTCTTAGTCTGCTGGGGCTGCTGTAACCAAGAAATGGTGGCTTTTTAACAGCAGACATTCAGTGCTCAGAGCTTGGAGGCTGGATCTCAGAGCTTGGTGATCAGGGTGGCACACGGTGGGTCCTAGCTAGGGCTCTCTCCAGGGTGGTCCAACTTGTGTCTTCACATGGAGGAAGGAGGGCAAGGGAGCTTGCTGAGTCCCTTTTGTAAGAGCCCCAGTTCAGGGCCAGTGTTGTGGTACAGCAGGTTGAGCCACTGCCTGTGACGCCAACATCCCGTATGAGCACTGGTTCAAGTCCTGGTTACCCCACTTCCCATCCAGCTGCCTGCTAATGCACCTGGGAAAGCAGCAGAAGATAGGCCAAGTGCTTGAGCCCCTGACACTCACTTGGGAGACCCGAGTGGAGTTCCAGACTCCTGGCTTCAGGCCTGGCCCAGTCCCATCTGGGGAGTGAACCAGACAAGGAAAGATCTCTCTGTCTCTGTGTCTGTCTCTGTCTCTGTCTCTCTCTCTCTCTCTCTCTCTCTCTCTCTGTGTGTGTGTGTGTGTGTGTGTCCCTTTCTCTGTAACTTTGCCTTTAAATAAATAAATGAACTTAGAAAAAAAAAAAGAGCTCCAATCCCACTCATGGGAGCTCCCAGCTCCCACCTCCTAAACCATCACATCAGGGATTAGAATTTCAATATATAGAAAGGGACACAAACATTGAGTCCTTAACACCCTGCACCACAGGGGCCTTCTAAACACAGGCTCTGCTCCAATCCCTGTCTTCCTCTCTGCTCCCCTGGAAAGCTGCACAGAGACTTCACATCAGAAACCCTTAAGCCCAGGGACCAGCTCTGCCACTCGGCCAGACCCTCAGAGAGGAGCCAGTCTCTGCCAGCTCAGCCCACGTGGCAGGCACCGGCGAGAGCCTGATTCTGTCTCAAGGGAAATAAATGGTGCCGGAATTGGCGTAGAGTGGGAATCTGCTGTCCATTCTCATCACCTGCTGGGAAAGCCAGAGGTTTAATTCTCTTCCTCTTGTGCTGAGGCACATAAAAACTAGGTGAAACTAGTCCTGATGATAAATTCTAAGTTGTGTTTAGCCCAATATATTTCAATATGCTCTCATTTCAGCATATAATCCATATAAAAGTTATTAATGAAAAGTTAATAATTCTTTTTTATGTCTTGGCAATCTAATACGCACACACATACACACACATATATATATGTATATATACACATATATATATATGTGTATACATATATACACACACATATATATATATATATATATATATATATATATATACATCATGTCTCATCTTGGACTGGTCCAGTTTCAAAAGCTTAGCGGTCACGCATACCCAGTGTAGGGGACAATGCAGGTTTAGAGGTTCAAAACAAAGTGAGCTGGAGAAAGAGAACCTGAATGAGGAAGTTCAGTGGAACTTGCATGCTCTGGAGCGTCTCTGGGAGTTCTCTCCTCTCTGATGAGTGGGACAGAACCACTGGAGAAGGTTTGTATCTGACCCCAAACCCCCAGGCCAAGGCTCACCTGCGTCTGTGCCCAGGGATCCCTCACCTGCTCCCCCCACCATCTCCCATACCCACCCCCCCACCCAGGGCACACCTCTTCTCACTCCCAGTGTATTCAGATCCCCTGGAGACCTGCTTTTCCAGACTCATCTTTTAAAATGTATTTATTTAAGAGGCAGTGAGATAGAGATACACAGATAAGACAGTCCTCTTATCCATTGATTTGTACCAGAAATGCCCACACAACCAGGGCTGTGGTCAAAGCCAGGAGCAGAAACTCAATCTAGGCATCCCACACATGTGACAAGACCCCAGGAACTTGAGCCATCACTGCTGCCTCCTGGACTGGGATGAGCAGGAAGCTGGAGTCAGGAGCTGGAGCCAGGGATCCAACCCCAGCACTGCAGTGTAGGATGGGAGTTTCTTAATTGGCATCTCTTTAGCTAAACTCCCAGCCTGGAGACCTTCTGAAAATGCAAGCTTTGATTCAACAGCTCTAAGGTCCCCCTCCCCGCCTCTAGATCTCTTTTTTAAAAAAAAGATTTATGTGTTTTTTTGAAATGCAGAGTTACAGAGAGAGAAAGAGAGAGGTTTTCCATTTTCTGGTTCACTCCCCAAATGGCCACAATGGCCAGAGCTGCACCAATCCAAAGCCAGGAGCCAGGAGCATCTTCCAGGTCTCCTACACAGGTGCAGGGGCCTAAGGACTTGGGCCATCCTATACTGCTTTCCCAGGCCATAGCAGAGAGCTGGATCATAAATGAAGCAGCTGGGACTCAAACTGGTGCCCATATGAGGTGCCAGCACTGCAGGCTGTGGCCCTTAGATCACCCCTTTCTATTGGCTCCCTAGTGACCCTGCAACCATTAATCCCCAGACCCCCTTTGAATGATGAGGTGCTGACTGCTGATGTTCCCAGAGTTGTGCATTCTCGTTCAACGTGTATCACGGCGGGGAACCCCTGAACTTGGACTACGAGCACCAGAGGTGGAGCTCCAATCCACCACGTACACTGTGTGAGACAGGAGAGTCCACGACACCTGCAGGCCTTGGTCTCCTTACCTTCATAGTAGAAGCAATCGTGGGGCCAACACACTGGGTCAGCAAGAACAGCCTTTCTAACTAGGTTATAAAAAGGCACAATGATACCTGGAGATAGGAGAAGAATCCAATTTTATTGACGTACCCAGCAATGGGTCCTACTAAAATGTCACTTCCTCAAGAAAGACATCACTAACAAGCTAGCTAAATGGAGACATAGACGAGTTCCCTGTTCCCCAAACACATTTGTCTGGCCTAGCCTCCATCACGCGTTGCCTACCTTAGTCTGCTCAGACATCATTCTGGAGGGTGGAGAATCCAAGAAAAAGAGACCAGCAGGTTTGGTGCCTGCTAAGGATCCATGCCCTGGTTTGATGTCTTCTCACTATGTTCTCTCTTGGCTTTTTCATGAGGGCTCTGTGCTGGCACCATCTGATCACCTCCCAAAAGCCCCAACTGCTGACATCACTGCCTTGGGGTCTAGGATCTCAGCACACGAGTGTACTGGGACATAAGCATTGAGACCATGGCGCCCTCGTAGGTATTTCTCAGTCCCCCCTTAGAATGTAAGGAGTTGGAAGGCAGCATGGGCGGCACTCACACCACTGTTTCTGTTGCCAGAGCACCAATGCTGGTTCAGCTATGTAAGGATCACTTGGGGAATTTGTTAAAAATATAGATTCCCTCCGGGTTCTAGTCCCGGTTGGGGTGCCAGATTCTGTCCCGGTTGCTCCTCTTCCAGTCCAGCTCTCTGCTGTGGCCCAGGAGGGCAGTGGAGGATGGCCCAAGTGCTTGGGCCCTGCACCTGCATGGGAGACCAGGAGGAAGCACCTGGCTCCTGGCTCCAGATTGGCACAGCATGCCGGCCATTTGAGGGGTGAACCAACGGAAGGAAGACCTTGCTCTCTGTCTCTCTCTCACTGTCTAACTCTGCCTGCCAAAAAAAATATATAGATAGGTAGGTAGATAGATAGATAGATAGATAGATAGATAGATAGATTCCCAGGCTCTGCCCCTGGGAGGTATAGTTCCACGGGTTTCACTGGGTTGTACAGAATTGCAGTTTCTCTACAAGCTGACAAAATCAACACTACAGAAACTATTTAATACTTTTATTAATTATTTACCTGACGTGTCTCTATAGTACTTTGCCCCCTACCATTTTTGGGGATAGAAGAGGAGAAATACTCTTTAATTATGTTTCCTTATAACAATGGATTTATTATGCACTTTAAAATTTATTTATTTGAAGGGCAGAGAGACACACAGAGAGAAAGACAGATAGAGCAAGCATCCCCTCTCTGGTTCATACTTCAAATGTTCACAGCAGCCAAGGCTGGGCCAGGCCTAAACCAGAAGCTAGGAACCAATCCAGGGCTCCTATGTGAGTAACAGGGACCCAGCTACCTGAGCCACCACATGCTGCTCCCAGGGTGCGCACTGAGAGTCCAGAATCAGGATCGGAGCTGGATTTCAAAACCAAGCACTCCAGCACGAGCTGCTGGATCCTCCACTGGTGGCGGAACTGCTGGGCCAAACACCTGTCCCTCTTTACACGATTTATACAATTTCCAAAAAAATAGCGATATAATGTAGTCATTCCTCCAAAATGGTTAATCACATTCTGTTTTTTATTATGTATAAATTAGAATGCAAAAAAAAAAAAAAACCTGTGGTTTTTACACACTTACTGGCTCTAATAGTGCTACTGGCGTGTATTCTAAAAATGCAAAAATCTGGCCGGCGCCGTGGCTCAACAGGCTAATCCTCCGCCTTGCGGCGCCGGCACACCGGGTTCTAGTCCCGGTCGGGGCGCCAGATTCTGTCCCGGTTGCCCCTCTTCCAGGCCAGCCCTCTGCTGTGGCCCAGGAGTGCAGTGGAGGATGGCCCAAGTGCTTGGGCCCTACACCTGCATGGGAGACCAGGAAAAGCACCTAGCACCTGGCTCCTGCCATCTGATGAGCGCGGTGCACCGGCCGCAGTGCGCCGACCGTGGCAGCCATTGGAGGGTGAACCAACGGCAAAGGAAGACCTTTCTCTCTGTCTCTCTCTCTCACTGTCCACTCTGCCTGTCAGAAAATAAATAAATAAATAAATAAAAATGCAAAAATCTGAACATTTCTACTTCTTGTTATTTCCCTGAAAACTATACATGTGGATGCCGTATATTTGTATAGCTGCATTATCAAGGATATTCCTAGCAGAGGAGAACATGTATTTTAGTGCAGTGTTGCACTGAATTTTACGTGTAGGCTGATCAGGATTCCACAGACAGCTCTGGGTCTAGAGACTGCAAACCCTGTTCCCCTTTTACCAGTGCGTTTCCAGTGCCTGGCACTGGTGTGGAGGAGGACTCCTGTGAGGACTCCTGTCACCGGGCGGCCTTGCTCCCTTGAGTCGTCACACTGGGCGTGAGCACAGCGGGAAGCAGCACTGTCCCTGGCCGCCTTCCCTACACTGGGATGACCAGGAGAAACTTCACTGCATCTGAAAATGACAGAGAATCAAGCCAAATGGACCCCGAACTCAGCTTTTTCCAGCTGGATTTTCAGAATGCCTTCGGCCATCCAGTTCTTCCCAACACGCAGTGAATGTAGTAAAAGGGAATCGAGAGTGGAAAGAAGCAGTTGTCTTTAGCAATTTCTGTGCAGATGTTACTTTTGCAATGAGATGAAAGCTTATGAGCTCATTGCTCAGTCTCCTCCAGTGTCGTGTAAGGTGCACGCGCACACACAGGCCCGACGTCCGGGTTCAGAGAGCAACACAGTGAGTCTAGCTCTGCTCAAGAGCCTCACAGCCCCTGCAGTAGCTGAGCAGCAGAACCAACTCAGGGGCAGCAAGAAGGCGTTCACTTGCGGGTATGCGAGGTCCCCACACCCAGGGCACAAGCTGAAGACTTGCTTCTGAGAAAGCAGCTCGGAGATGAGGGAAGGAAAAACAGACCGGTGGTCCTTTCAGTTGGAATAAGTGGGATTCAAGTATTTTTGAGCCATTGCTTCATTATCTCAAAAACATGATTCCAGGGACATGAAAAACATGGGTCATGGGCCCACCCCCATGACCAGGGATGGGCTGTGTAGATTGATTGACACTTCCAACCAGAATGGATCCAGTAGAAAGAGTCCAGTTACCCAAAGCGGAAGCTGGCGTGGCTATCAGAGGAAGAGGAGCGGGGACCTGGAGCTGGGCGGCTATCCTCTACAGCTGCTGCCCCCTGCTCCCATCATGCTTCACGCAGTATTCACACACCGTGGTACAGTGGGTGTGCATCCAGTGGATTTTGTGCCATGTATCTTCTAGTCCCACTTATAAACGTCTGCACCCCGTGACACACAGCACGAGCGTGTGTAATCCATGTTTAATGGTTGCCTGTACGCTGTGATGATGTGACTGCTTCAAGTCACTGTGCTCCAGAGAACATAAGCTCACTTGGCCAGGGTCACATGGCCACAGGATCAGGTGACAGATCCAGTCTGCAGAAGGAGTTCACAGGATTCCCTTGTCACTGGCTTTGAACTTGGCCCACTGGACAACAGCAACTGAGGAGCCTCTTAGGAAAAGGAAGTCATAGGCTCTGAAAACTCCCTGACCTAAGCCCCCTCTGTGCCGCAACCGTGTCTGTGCAGGGCCTTCCAGCTAGAGTTCTGCTCCCCGCCGTGCTACACGGAGGCCACGGAACTCAGAGCCTGCCCCTCACCCAGACAGGCAAGCCTCCAGTGTCCTGTGCTGTGAGAAGCCGTCAGCCAAAGAGCCGCATGGGATCTGACTGTGTGCCAGCTGGCAGCATTGCTCCCGCAGGTGGGCTCAGCAAGGCATCTCATAGTAGAAGTTCTGAATCATAGCGACATTTCTCTCCAGCTAACAGCTGCCTAAGCTCTTTGAGGCACAGTGGAGCTAGCAGGGAGGTTCCGGGCATGAACACCTTGCGGGGAGTTCCCACAGCCGAACCCAAGCTAATGCTTTTCCCAAGGGTAGACTGGCAAAATCTGAATGGTGGCTGTTGTCTGGTAAGTGGCTCTCAACTACAGTATGTGTCTGAGTCCCTGGAAAGACTGGTGTAAGTGCGGGCTTCCAGGCCTCACAGAATCAGCAGGTGCAGGGTGCAGTCTGACAAAGCAGAGGTCTCCCATCCACTGGTTCACTCCCTAAATGGCTGCAATGGCCAGGGGTGGGCCAGGTTGGTGGGCAAGGAATCAGGAGCTTCTTTTGGGTCTCCCACGTGAGTGCAGGGGTCCAAGCACTTGGGGCATCTTCTACTGCTTTCCCAGGCACATTAGCAGGAAGCTGAATTGGAAGAGGAGCAGCCGTAACTCAAACCAGCACCTATATGGGATGCCAGTGCTGCAGGTGGTGGCTTAACCCTCTGTGCCACACGTGGGTCCCAGGAGGAGCACACTCAAGGTTTGGTATGAGAAGTCTCCCAGGACTGGCTGCTGGCTCTGGGGCACAGGGCATCATCTTATGTGCTCACCAGGGCTTCTCACTCCCTGCACTACTGTCGTTTGGGGCCTGACAGTTCTTTGATATGAGTGGCGGTCCTGTGTGTGCATTGCAGGAGGTTCAGCACCTTCCTTGGCCTCTACCCTCTGGAAGCCAGCAGCACCCTCCCTACACGCTGCCAGCCGGGACAATCAAAACTGTTTCTAAACAGTGTCAAATGTCACTTGGGGAGCAGATCACATCCGAATGAGAATCATTCATATAGACAAGGGATCTCCCCAAAATTCATGGAAAATGTATATTATGAAAAAACTCTGCATGGATTCCAAACATTTTGCACCAGAACAGACTTCCTTTAATTCCATTTGAAGCCACTTCCTTCTATGACAAAGTTCTGCAGGGCGTGTGGGGTGGAGACCTTCAAAATGCGGCCCCAGCAGACCCCTAGAGCAAGCTGTGCACTGTGGTAAGTCGGGGCAGTGCTGTCCTTGGAGCCATCTCCGTACTGCAGCTCCTTTTGGCTGGAGAGCAGATGTCAGCATCATCTCCACTTTAAAGCCGAGAACTGGAGACTTGGAGCGTCTCAGGATTTGCCCAAGTTTGCACAGGTAATAGAAGTCGGTAACAGCAGCACATACATCCTCTAATTTCTAGGCCAGTGAACTGTCGTCACGTGCACTCAGTCCACAGACATCCCATGAACAGCGCTAGGTAACAGCATTCTCACAATTTTCGGTGATCGAGAAGCCAGAAGACACGTGAAGTCATTTGTTTGTACAGACGGTGGGCTTTGGAAAATCCCAGCCGGGGTTAATAAACTCTCAGACACAGGTCCGACTAGGGACGAGCCGATTGCTGTGGAAGCTTCATGGTGTGAGAATCAGGCAGATGTGACGATTCCCCAGAGCGTCCACCTGATGGCGTTGATGGTCTGGGCACTGTGCTCATAAGCAGAGGAGAAAGACCAGAGAACATGGACGCCAATGCCTATATTGAAACCTTGCTTCAGCTAGGGAGTCCAAGAACCAAGAGGAATTCAGGATGCAGTCATTTCCATGTGTAGACAGTCAACTGCCACTGCCTCCACGACTCACAGCTATCACCTGCCCATCCCTGGGCTGTTGAGGTGAGTGTCTGGGCAAAGACCGGGCCTCAGGGGCCACAGGACTCTAGGAAATACTTTCACTGTGATGTCAGCTTAGCCTTCCTGCCTTTCTTTATGTTTACTGGACCCAACAGATGGTAACATCCACTTGAGTTTGAACATCTTTCTGTGACATTCATTAACAGGAAGAAAAAGAGGAACGATGGAACACCAAGCCCTTACTTACCTGAATTCAGCTGAAGAGAGAAAAATGTATGAAAAGAAAAAATTAAATTATAGCACCTTTTCAGTTTTTGATGACAGCTTCAAAAAAACACGATGTTCTTGAACAAAAATGTTACGATGCTGTTTCACTCTGGAATATTCTGTGCTTCTGTCACTATCGTTGAAAAGGCTCTGTCAACATGAGGGTACCTCTAAAGATTAAAAGAGGAGCTTATTTTGGAGCAAAAGCATTTTAAAATCTATGCATATTTTTCATAATACACATTTTCAATGAACTTTTTGAAGTATCCTTGTATGTTTAAAGATCTGTCAGTTTCTTGAGTGTTGCCATAACAAAATCCCTGAGACTGGGTGATTTAACAGAGCAGGAACTTTTCCTTGTAGGCCCAGAGGCTCGGAAGTCCAAGACACAGCCCTGGCATCTGATGAGGGCCTTCTTGCTCTTCACAGCCTGGCAGAGGGCACTGCACAGTGAGACATAGCAGGGGTGCCCTCAGCCCAGCTCTCTCCCCCCACCTTCATATAAAGTCACTGATGCCGCCCGGGAACCCCACCCTCACAACCTCGTCCAACCCAAATCACCTCCCAAAAACTCTACTTCCAAACGCCAGCAATACGAATTCGGGGATTAAGTTTCCAACACACAAACTTTTGGAACACATTCAAGCCATGACAAAATATGAAATAGTCAAGAATATCAATTTCTTAAGAAATGTTCTGATTATTGAAGTTGAGAGGTGAAAAGCACAGGAGTTTCAAGATCACCCCTTCCTATCTGTGGTGTCCTGGGCAAATTAACAACTCAGCCTCTCTTTTCTTATCCCCTTTGCTTAAAAGATTGATTGATCAATTGATTTGAAAGCCAAAGCTACAGAGAGAGACAGAGAGGGAAAGACAGAGAAAGACACCTTGCATCTACTGATTCACTCCCCAGATGGCCACAACAGCGGGAGCGAGGCACTCCATCCAGGTCTCCCACATGGGTGGCTGTAACCCAAGTATGTGGGCCATCTTCCACTACCTTTGCAGGTACATTTGCAGGAAGCTGGGTCAGAAGCAGAGCATCTGGGACTCAACCAGTGCTGCAGTGTGGGATGGTGGCATCACACACACCAGCCCCTTTCCTTGTCCTTAAACCAGCTGTACCAATGACAGCTGCACTGAGTTTTATACAAATTAAACGCATAAAGGAATAGTTGAAACATGTTTTCAGGAGTAGGTAAAGATAGTAGGGGAGTTAGAGTTACAAATACAACTATTAGAAACTGATACTATAAATTTATTTAATACTATAAATACCCAGACTTAGGACAGCAGGAGGAAGAAGTGTAATGAGTGAGAACAAAACCTTCACCTTTCTATGGAAAACCTAAGAGATGTTGTCTACAGGTGGAGGATTTGAAGAGAAGTGAGCAGTTGTGAACTGGGTTTGTGGAGTTACCAAAGCAGACACCCAGCAACACTAGAGGCCAGTTAACCAAAGCAGGGCAAGGTTCATTAGCAAGGGCAGAATACAAGGCTTTTACTTTTCCTTATATCTTTTCTCTATTATTTGGTTTACTTCTATGTAAAATATATGTGCTTCTATTTCACCAAACATAAAGTATTTTCAATTAATAACACAAAGAAACAAAAAATAAACAAATTTTCTTAAAAATGCCATAAAAATTAATGAAAAGTTCCTTTCAGTAGAAAAAGGAGGAAGAGAAATTGAAGCCTGTCTGTGATCCTGGCTGAGCCTAAATGGATCCAGAGTGTAGAAGGGACTTTGAGCCCCTCCCCCAAATGCCCACCAGGACAGCTCCTTGTGGGTAGCTAGGTGTTCACCTGGTTCCTGGGTGAGAGGGCAGCATCGCGTGTGCTCCCCAGGAGGAAGAGAAGACCTGGCAAAAATATCTAGAAGATGGTCCCCTGCAGAATTTTCTATGACTTGTGGCATAAGAAATTCTGGTTTTCTGTTTGTTTTTATTTGAGAGGCAGTGAGACAGAGACAGACACAGAGAGAAAGAGCTTCCACCTGCTGATTCAGTCCCCGAATACGGGAAGCAGCCAGAGTTGAGCCGGGCTGAAGCCTACAGTCAGTGAGTGACTCATCAGGGTTGCTCATGCATGTGTCAGGGACTCCAGCAGAGCCATCATCTGGTGCCTTCCAGGGTGCACATTAGCAGGAAGCTGGAATCCAGACCAATGTTAGGAAACTCGTGGTTTTATCTATAGCGCGATCTACACCCTGATTTACATCCTGGGCTCTAGCCCCCTCCACCATTACTAGAAGCCAGGTGGCCACATGGCCCAACCGCTGTTGTCAAGCTCCACCCCCATCCTAATGGGATTCACTATTCCTACTTCCCTGCCCACCCTTGGGCAAAGTTTTAAAAGGACCTGTTCCTGAACATGTGGCCTTCTTGGCTCCTCTCCTCCTCTCTTCTCTCTGTCTCTCTCTCTCTTACAGTCTCCTTCTCTCTCTTCTGCCTTCTTTTCCCCTTCCCTCCGGCCTGCTGGCTTTTCTACGATAAACCCTTTCCCTTACTCCGGTGTTCGGTGTGCTTTGAGATGGCCTAACAACCTGGAGATGGAAACTGCATCCAGGCACTCCCAGGTGGGCCTCAGGCCTCCCAACTGGTGGCTTAACCCAGAGGGCTGGTTGGCAGTGCTGTGCCCTGGCTGACATAGGATAAGCAAACGGCCATGCTGCCATTTCCCTCAGGAACCCCACACGGCCCTAAGTCAGGAAGTGCCGGAGCCCCTGGGGTTTTGACAGTTGGAGGAGCACCAGGAGGCCACACCCTAGGTAGGAAAGCAGCGTTGTCTCAAAGGACAGGGCCTGGATGCTACCTAAAATAGGGCTCAGGGGCCACAGCCCAGTGTGAGGCCTGTGGGATATGTCCTTGCATGCTCTGAAACATCTGGGACAACTTCTCAGGGGACTCTGAGGGTGGCTGTACCATTCTGGGGAGCACTGGGGTGTCCATAGGCATGGCTGGAAGGGGAAGGGGTGCTCCGTGAGTAACCCTGATGGGGGCTGGGGAGGTTCCTAGCATCTGAGAGGGGGCGGTGGCCACCATGGAGCCTGGAGGTCCTTACTCTTCATCCCTCCAGTTAAAGATGGGTCTATGTCATCTGGTGGATGGTTTAAGGGGGTCCTGGCCTGGGGGCATGGCTGGAAAATAGCTCTCCAACATCTCCAATCGCTCATGTTTCTGTGATTATGTGATAATTTCTCTTAAATCATCTCACAGCCTGTCTTTGAAATATTGTTCTTCTCGTGTGTCAGGCTTGAAATGTTCACTAACGAATTACTAACCAACAACTGCAGGGAAGCTACACATATCACATAGCCAGTAATGTATGATCACATTTTGAATGGATTCAAATATTCAAATATTGATCTGTCCTGTATACTTACAAATTACTCAGGAAATTCTAATAAAGACACAAAGGCACCTACACAAAGTAGTGATTCGGTCATCTCAGGGAACAAGAAATCTGATGCCACTGGTAGAAAATCTTACCCACTGAACTTCAAATTTCTTCATATATATTTAAAGCAAGGAAACTATGCTTACTATTATTGCCGCTGTTATTTGGATTTGCATGGTAACTTCCCTCCAGTGATAGATACAAAAAAAATCAGATATGTTCTTAAGTAAGTTCATCAATATCCCTTAGCCCTCATCACCTTATTGTATGTGATTCAGTTCTTTGTTCACTCAACAAACACGTATTGGGCTCCTACCATGTAGTGAGCGCTGCTTGGGCACCGAGGATACGGTGGTGAACAGGAAAGACAAGATTCCTGCTCCCATGGAGTTGGCGTTTCTGATGGTGAAGAGGGATGCATAAAACATACCTGTCAGTTAAAATGATTCCAGCCGTTGAATGATGCCCATAGCTCTCTTGGCCATCCAGCTCACTCTGAAACATCATCTCCTTAGAGCTTTGCCTCTCCTGTCCCTCTGTGTTGGATCTAAATTTATTTGACCTAAATATACAAGAAGGACTGAATGACAAGAATGAGATCACCATTTGAACATATTGAAAATGAGTATTTGAAACAGAGGGGATGGAAAATGCGAAGTCGATTAAAGGGAGCAGAGGGTGGTGTGTTCAGGAATGAGAAGAATTCAGCCTAGCTGAGGCACAGTTCGGTGGGAAGGGTGGCCAGCCAGACGGGTAAATAAGGGAACCTCCACGCCGTGGCAGTTAGAGGATTCACTCTGAATGGTGGGCAGCACGTTTGTCATCTATTGCTGCTCAACAGATTGTGAATTGCTACAAAGGATTTGTCATTTGCTCAAAGACATTTTGAATAGTCTTCACCATTAGCAGAAGCTAAGAGATTTCAAAACCACCTTTCTTGACCTTCTGTCTTGCTTGCTGCAGTCTCAGGCAAACAGGAAGAAGAAACCAGAAGGCACCTTCAACACCCCACCCAGACATCCCCTGATCCAGGCACATCTTCTCCTCACTAGGTTGCCGCAGCCGAGTGTTGCTAGGCTCCCTCTGCTGTGTGACAAGGGTCCTTCAAGTTTTTGTTGTGGTAGCAACTGATGCCACATTCCAAAATCTAAAGGAGCTATCAATTACCCGGTAACGCATTTCCCCAAAACTTAGCGGTGTGGACAACAGGTGTCTTCTGTTTTCGCATGGTGTCTGAGAGTCAGGATCCTGGCAGTAGTTTAGTTTGGTGGTCTTGCTGCAGGTCTCTCATGAGGCTGTCATGAAGAGGGTATTGATGAGGGTTGCGACCATCTAGAGGTTCGACTGTGACTGGAGTTTCCAGTCCAGGATGGTGCACTTAAGTAGATGTACGTCTGTGTTGGTGTTGGTGAGAAGGCTTGTCACACAGACCTCTGCACGGGGCTAGCTCCATGCCCTCCTGCGCCCGCAGCTGCTTCTCCCAGCACACAGGAGAGAAAGGAGAGCAAGAGAAGAGCCACAACGTCTTTGATGTCTGAGCACCGATATTTTCACATCCCCAGTTCTGCAAAGTCCCAGAGATTCCCAGAATCTCTTCTGGGAACACACAAGGACACAATTCTAGGAGGCTGATATCACTGGGGCTGTCTTAAAGGCTGGCTGGCTCACAGGTTTCAAAGCTCAAAGTCCTTGTGCCATCTGTTCAGCTCCAGGTGAGGACCCCTTGGCTGGGTCACAACATGATGGGGAGAGTAGAAAGGGAACCAGCCATGTGCAGAAGGGGCCACGGATATGGGGGGTGGAACTTGCTTTATAACAACGCAGGAACCCTTAGAGAACAGCCACAGCCAGATCCAAGCCACAGCAAGAAGCAGAGACCAGACAAGAAGCCAGTGTAATGTTCTTTCTCTCTGCCTTTCTAAAGAATAAAATAGAATAATATTTTTCCAAGGGCAGGCATTCAGCCTAGTAGATACGATGCTGCTTGGGATGTCCTCAGGTCCCAGCTGCACTCTGATTCCAGCTTCCTGCTCCTGGACACCCTGGGAAGAAGTTAGGTGATAGCTCACGTTCATTGAGTTCCTGGGGTCAGATTTCCAGCTCCTGGCTCTGGCATGGCCCAGCCCTGGCAGTTGCAGGTATCTGGGGAGTGAATTGATAGTTGGGGGACTCTGTTCTCTCTTGCTCGCTCTCCCTCTGCACCTGCCTTTCAGACATATAAGATAAATGAGAATTTTGGGAGACATTTAGTATCTGGGATAGGCCCAGGACATGCTGAGGAGGTGAGCAATCGAGGGAGGAAGGGTTGCAATTGAAGTCAGTTTACCCAGGGTGAGTAAGCAGTGATTCCAATTATGCAGATGGGGAAGAGACAGGTTTGGAGAACACCAAGAATTCAATCTGGGATAGGTACAGACAGACGCCTCTTGCAAATACAAGTACAAAAGTTGCAGACAAGAATCAAGGCTTCGGGGGAATATTAAGGGCACAAATAGGTTTAGGGGAGATAAAAAGTACTAAAAATGTCGGCAACAAGTAGGTGTTTAACAAATGTAAGAGATAAGCAAAATCGTGCTGATTGATTTTCTTCCAAGTGATGCTGTGCCTGGGATCCCAGATTTCTTTTCTCATTTTTTAACAGCTTCACTGAGACATAATTCATATGCCACAAAATCCAGCCTTTTAACATGTACAATTCAGTAGCTTTTCATATCCTGTTATACAGCCATCACCACAATCTAATTTTAGAACATTCTCATGGCCCCAAAAAGAAACCCTGTACCCACTAGCAACATTCCCCTTTTTCCCCTCCCCAAGCCCTGTCAAACACTCAACTACCTTCCACCCTCCTGGGCATTGCAACTCCGTTCCTAATGTTCACAGACATGAAACCACACCACACCTGTCTGGCTACTGTCACTTCACGTAAGGTTTTCAAGGCTCATCCGCATCGTAGCACATGGAAGCGCTTCATTCTTTTCATGACCAAATAATATTCCACTGTACAGATACACCTGTGAGTCATTCATTCATAGATTGCTGGTCACTTACATGGTTTATTTTCATCTATTATGAGTAATGCTGCTCTGAACATTTGTGTACCAGTTTTGGTGTGGACCTGTTTGTGTTTCCCTTGAATGTATACTCAAGGATGGAATTGCTAGAACACATGGGGAAGTGGCTTCATTCAGAAACTGTCCAACTGTTTTCTAAAGTGACTGTGCCACTTTATTTCCCTATCAACAATATGTGAGAGCTACAATTTCTCCACACCCACGTCCTCTCCAACACTTCGTCTCACTTGTGCTTTTTGTTTTAGCCGTCGTAATGGAAGTGAAGCAGTATCTGTTGTAGTTTAGCTTTGTACTTCCCTAGTGACGAATTACATTAAGCATCTTTTCATGTGAGTGTTGACAACTTGTACAGCTTCTTTAAAGAAATCTCTGTACAAATATTTTTCCAAATATCAGTTGGATTGTTTGTCCTATTGTTGGACTGTAAATATTCGTTATATAATCTAATATAAATCTTTTATCAAATATGATTTGAAATATATTTTTCCCATTCTGTGAATTTTCCTTTAAAAATGTTTTTGTTATTTGTTTATTTGAGAGGCAAAGAGACACAAAGAGAGCCCCTATTTGCTGTTTCATTCCTCAGTTGGCCAAAACAGCCAGGACTGGGCTGAACTGAAACTGGGAGCTGGGAGCTTTATCTAAGGGATGGAAGGGATCCAAGTACTGGAGTCGTCACTGCTGCCTCCTATGTTTTGGAGGGTCTTCATTGTCAGGAAGCTGGAGTCAGGAGCCAGAGCCAGGATTTGCATCCTGGCATCCTGATGTGGGGACACAGCATCATAACCACAAGGCTAAACGACCTTCCCCACACATCGTCCTTTTTACTTCCTTGATGGAATTCTCTGAGGCACAAAAGTGCTAATATTAGCGAAGTCCAATTTACCTACTGATATTTTGTCTCTGGCTTTCGGTGTTGTCACTAAGAAACCAGTGCCCTAACTCAAGTTCGCAACGAA
Organism: Sylvilagus floridanus; assembly: GCA_949820135.1. Taxonomy (NCBI): domain Eukaryota; kingdom Metazoa; phylum Chordata; class Mammalia; order Lagomorpha; family Leporidae; genus Sylvilagus; species Sylvilagus floridanus. The sequence continues at coordinate 116,646,664 of OX463238.1, read as the reverse complement.
TCATTCACGTTTTCTTCTGAGACTTTTGTAGTTCTCGGGTTCTGATGTATTTTGAGTTAATGTTTTAATAGGAAGTGAGGGAGGGGTCCAACTTCTCACCTTTGAATGTGGATGCAAAATTGAGCATTATTTGTTTAAAAGACGATTCTTTCTCCATGTTAGTGTTTGGGTACAAATCAACCAAAAATGATAGGGTTTCTTTCTAGACTTTCAATTTTCTTCCATTGTTAATATTATTTTTCTTATGCCAATACCATACCACTTTGCTTTATGGTAGCTTTGCAATCACTTTTGAAACAACAAAGTGGGCCGGCGCTGCTGCTCAATAGGCTAATCCTCTGCCTTGCAGCGCCAGCACAACGGGTTCTAGTCCCAGTCTGGGTGCCGGATTCTGTCCCGGTTGCCCCTCTTCCAGGCCAGCTCTCTGCTGTGGCCCGGGAGTGCAGTGGAGGATGGCCCAAGTGCTTGGGCCCTGCACCCACATGGGAGACCAGGAGAAGCACCTGGCTCCTGGCTTCGGATCAGCACGATGCACTGGCTGTGGCGGCCATTGAAGGGTGAACCAACAGCAAAGGAAGACCTTTCTCTCTGTCTGTCTCTCTCACTGTCCACTCTGCCTGTCAAAAAAAAAAAAAAAAAAGAAAGAAAGAAAGAAAGAGAAAAAGAAACAACAAAGTGAGTCCTCCAAGATACTTCTTTTCCAAGATTCAATCAAAATTTTTGATTCTGCCCATTTGTATATGAATTCTAGAATTAGCTTGTCAATGTCTGCAAGAAAAGAGAGCTGAAAATTTGATGGGCAATGTGTTATGTCCTACGTGGACTGGAGCATTACTGCCATCTTAACAATTAAATGCTCCTATCCATGGAAAAGGAAGGTTTTAATATTGTTCAGATCTTCTACTTATCACCACAATGTTTTGTGGTATCTATTGTACAGGTCTCAAACTAGATTTGTTAAGTTTATTCCTAATTTTTTTTCATGCTATTAAAATGTAACTGTCTCCTTAACTTCAATTTTGGATTTTTCATTGCTAGTGAATAGAAATGAAATTTGTTTTTATGTACTTATCTGCAATCTTGCTAAGCTAAGCCTTTTTGTGTGTGCAGATTCCTTAGAATGTTGTTAAATGCATTTTCTGTTGATCAAATGTTTTTTGTCCTTTCTCCTAGTAATATGGTATATTATATCAATTAGTATTTTAGATGCTGAGAAATCAAATTTGGACTTGGGTGTTTAGTGCAGAATTCAGGACGCTCTTTGGATGCCCATATCCTATATCAGATGCGCCCAGGTTTCAGTCTCGTATCCAATCAAGATTCCAGCATCCTGCCTAGTAGCATCCAGGGAGGCAGCCGATGGTAGCTCAAGTAGTTGGGTTCCTGCCACCCATACAAGAGACCTGGATTGAGTTCCCGGCTCTTGGCTCTCCAGCCCCAGCTATTGCAGACATTTGGGGAGTGAGCCAGAAAACAGAAGATTCTCTCCTTCTCTCTCTCTCTCTCTCTCTCTCTCTCTCTCTCTCTCTCTTCCTCTCTCTCTCCCTCTCTCTCTCTCTCTCTCCCTCCCTCATAAATAAATTCATTAATTAAAACCAAACTTGCATTTTTATGTTAAATCTCACTTGGTCAAGTTGTCTAACCCTTTCTGTATGTGTCGTTGAGTTTACTTTACTAGGTCCTGTTGAGTACTGCTGCATGTATGTTCACAGAGATGTGATGTCTTTGTCTGACTTAGTCACAGGATAATATTAGCCTCAAAGAATAAGTTGGAAAATATTTGGTTTTCTTCTATTTTCTGGAAAAGGTTTTAAAGGAAAAATCTCAATTCTTCTTTAAGTGGTTAGTAGAAATCAACAGAGGACTTATTCGTGTGTGTGTGTGTGTGTGTGTGTGTGTGTACAGTTTTAAAATGCCTAAGGAGTCTAGTTTTTCTTGTAGTAAGCCTATTTAAAATTTCTATTTCTTCATGAGTCAGTTTGGTAATTCATGTTTTTTAAGAATTTCTGCATTTCATCCAGATATTCTAGTTATTCATATTTTTCCATGATCTTTTTTATTTGTGAAGTCATTATGCGTATCCCCTTTTTCCTTCCTGACTGTAGTAATCTGAGTCTTCATTCTTTTGTTCTTTTCCACCTAGCTAAAGTTCCATCCGTTTTGTTGATCTTCAAAAAACTAACTTTTGATTTGCTGACTTTTTTCTCACATTTTCCTCCACTGCAAGGTGCTCAGGGACTCCAAGCGTTGACCCCTGGGAAAGACCCAGTTACACCACATCCCACTGACACAGCACTGTGGAGCTTTATAGTTGCTCTTGTAAGCTTATGCTTGAGGTCAAAACTGAGGAACTTGATCTGATCAAGTTGCAGAAATAAACAGATACCCAGTCCTTGTGCCCACTCCACTCCCTGTATCCTGAATGCTCCCATGTTGACAGCTGAACGCGTTCACAGTGACTCTTCCCTTACTGCAAAGCATGCATCATCACTCCTGAAATTGCTGTAAATTCCCCTTGTAAAAACAGAGCTCCATCCAGCATTTAAGACGAGTTCAACAAGAGACAGCATTTTTACTTAAGATTTCCAGGTGTATATTTTAAATAAGAGCCATACAAAACTCCGTGGTGTTGGGCCAAGATGATGCTAAATGCCTGAGGTGCTGGATATATCAGTTACCCTGATGGGATCATAACACACGACATGCAGGCATTGAAATGTGTGCGATTATTATGCACCAATTAAAAATAAAAGTATATTTTTAAATATGTATAGTGTCGGGAAGAATAACTGAAATTGTGGTTATCTTGAAAAAACATTACTACAGTGACTTGCTTTTGCGCACCAGGTGTTTTTAATTATTTCATCAATTCACAGACTGTCTTGCTGAAGAGTTCTGTGTCCTGTTTCCAACAAAGAATTTTTTGGACAAAATATTGTACTATTCACACCTAAAGCTTTGGATTGGCCATTGTCTCCTACTCTGATCCCTGAATGACTCTTAAAACCCTCAGATCTTGTCAAAGGACTGGAACAGTCATTGAACATTTACTCTACACATGCAGAGCATTGGATGAGGCACAATGGAAGGAAATCCCAAAGAAAGCAAACACTTCATCAGTGAGCTTAGAGTCTGGAGAGACAGCGTACTGTAGCGTGGATTTGCTACGTGCCTTTCTCCAACTGCACACAGAGGAAACCCGTAATACTCGGAAGCCTGATAGAACTGCCAAAAGTACATTAAATCCCCCATATGTGTTGTGACAAACAAGCTCTGGTTTCATGTGTTTCTTCAACAACAAATTGCTCTTGGACATCCAAAAATAAAGCAAGGAAAAGTGGCAGTTGTACTTTGCTGTGACATCTGATGGTGAAACTTCTGAAGCAAGTTGGGAAGGCCATTGTGACTACAATGTTTAACAAGTCTATGCCCCCCAAACCTCTGACTTGGTTTTTAATCCCCCAATATTCTAAATATTCTTGTCTCTCTTGCCAAGGACTCACTTGAGTACGAACACACATCCCTGGCAGAACTTGCTTACAAGGCAGATTCTTGCTTCAGCAATATTAATTTGGTATAGATCCCAGGTTCTGCATTTTAAACAGACATCAGTGGGTCTGGACATTTGCAATAGCGGTGTAGAAGCTGATCGGGAGGCCCACACCCATGTAGGAGTGCCTTGTTTGAATCCTTGTCTGCTTCCTATCCCAGCTTCCTGCTCATGCACACCTTGGGAATCAGCAGCTGGTGGCTAAAGTACTTGGGTCCCTGTCACCCACGTGGGAGACCTGGACTGAGTTCCAGGTTCCTGGCTTTGGCCTGGCCCCCCAGCCCTGACTGTTGTGTTTGAGAAGTGAATCAGTAGATAGTATATTCTCTCTCACTCTCTCTCGCTCTCTCCTCTCTCTCTCTCTCTCTCGCTCGCTCGCTCTGTGTGTGTGTGTTTGCTTGTCTGTCCCTGTCTCTGTGTCTCTCTGACCTTCAAATAAATAAACAAGTAAATAATTTAAATACATTTAAAATAAATAAATATACAAGGGGGCTTTTAGAGATTACTGTAAGATGTACTTAAAGGGCTGGTGCTGTAGCACAATGGGTTAGCGCCCTGGCCTGAAGCTCCAGCATCCCATATGGGTGCCAGTTCGAGTCCCAGCTGCTCTACTTCTGATCTGGCTCTCTGCTATGGCCTGGGAAAGCAGTGGAGGATGGCCCAGGTCCTTGGGCCCCTGTACCCGTGTAGGAGAGCCGGAGGAAGCTCCTGGCTCCTGGCTTCAGATCGGCGTGGCTGTGGCCTTTGCAGCAGTCTGGGGAGTGAGCCAGTGGATGGAAGACCTCTCTGTCTCTACCTCTCTCTGTAACTCTTATCTTTCAAATAAATAAAATAAATCTTAAAAAAAAAAAGATGTACTTAAGATACAATGTGCATTTTCCGTGAACTTTTTGAAGTCCCTTTGTACTTTCACATGATCTTGATGCTGATGTACGCAGGATCCCACTTGAGAAACTTGGACTTACTGAGGTCCTGCTCTGTGCAATGCATAATCTCTGTCCTAGAGAAGCTTAAGCATTGCATCAGGAAGTCAGAACAATGCAAACAAATGAATATTCACTCATTCTGCAAAATCCATCAAGTGCCCTCTTAATGGCAAAACCAGACTCCTCTTGTCTCGGCTACAGATGCAGATAGAGATGTCACACTCCTCAGTGTGGTGCCCACTGGCCTGCTGACATGACTTCCCCCCTCTCTGACCACTGATCTCCAACCCGAGGCTTAGGGGAGTGTTGGAGGTGGGAAAACACTGAGGGAGGGAGAGGGAGAGAGTTGCTGGTGTGCTGATCTCACCCTCACTTCTGGGAGGATGTAGGGGTCTTTGCTCTCTTTGACATGCAACAGAGGGCTCCAAGGGAGGTTAGCAGGGTCCTTGCAGCAGAGGGTGAAGATGGACTGGTTTCTGACAAACGCCTGAGGAATGTGAAGGGTGAGAGGCAGCAGCCCCTTGGCTGGGAGGTTGTTTCTGCCACACTACTCTTCTGTTCCACCGAAAGAGGGTTTCTCTCTCCCGCATGGTACTTTCCAACCAAAGCCACACAATGATTAATTGTTGCACACCCCAGAACCCTGGTGGGTTGGTTGGGTATCATTATCCCCACATCCAGCTGGACAAACAGAAAAGGTTGGCTGCACTGACCTGGATCACACAGGGGGACGTTTGGGAGGAGAAATGGGCCGTAGCCTCCTGCAGTCAGAGGGGGAGCTTCGGTCTGGACTCCAGGAGAAGAGTCCCAGTCGTCGAGCCAGAGCTTGACTCTCTCCAGTGAAGCAGTGCAGGGGGCATCTTGCAACTGTCCGGGTGTGTGTGAGCTGAACGCAGCTGTGTGATGAGATGCAAGAGAAGGAATCTTTTTCTAAAATATCGTGTTTCCAACTTGTACCTGGTTGGCAGCAGAGGTGAAGAATATTGTGCTGCTCTAATTGGCAAAGGAAATGTGCATCCTGGGATTTCTTGGCTTTGTTTTAATTCTTATTTAAATATATATATTTAAAATATGTATTTTAATGAGTACTACATACCTTAGCATGCAAGCCTTTAATAGCAGCACACCGGTTCCCCAGAACTCTGTAGAAATGCTGCCCTAAGCAACAAGCTGCTTAATAGCTATGAACCAATTCATTAAACAACACTGAACCACCCTGATAGTGGAGTAGGGAATGGAGTAGACAGGTAGATGAATATAATACAACCCTTCCTTCCAGAAGTTATAGACCTAAGCATTGGTATAGATAGTTAGATAGACAGATGGTAGATAGATGGATAGATAGAGATGATTCACAGATGGCTGATTGATTGATATGGATGATACAGATGTAGATATAGATGAGTCCCAGTTTCACTGGGATTAGGTTCTAAACTCAGTGAATAAAAGGAACTCTTTCTTAACCAAAATTACCCTTGAGAATTTCTTTAACTTGCTCATAAAGGGTTGTACTCATGAATTGTATTGATAAATCTGTACAATAATTCTTGTGTCCTTTAAAATTTAGGAACCACTGGGATCAAAATGTAAGGAACAAAGGCAAAGAGCTTGCTCTTCATCTGAGCCTTCAGATTTGCTCCCTGTGACGATCATTAGAAGACCGGGCTGTGAGTGAGGATCCAAGGTCCCATCACACAGTGCATCTGCTTAGCTTCTCCGCACACAAACAATCCCAAAGTCAGCGGCTTAAAGCACTCTTTGTTCTCACACACTTGCTGGGCAGTTGAGCATGAGTTGTCTTGCCTGGGATTCAGCTTCTCTCCACAGTGTCTTCATCCCCTGTCTCCACTCCAGATACTACCTAGCTCTCCCAGCTGTATTTTCTTTTCTCCCATACGCATGACAAAGGCTCAAAAATCCAACACCATTTTATAATTACCTTTTTTAAAAAAGATTGATTTATTTATTTGAAAGGCAGAGTTATAGAGAGGCAAAGGCAGGTGGAGGGAGAGAGAGAGAGAGAGGGAGAGAGAGACAGAGAGATCTTCCATTCACTGGTTCACTCCACAAATGGCCACAGACAACCAGGGATGAGCCAGGGGCTTCCTCACTTGGGCCATTTCCTGCTACTTTCCCAGGTCATTGTTAGGGAACAGGATCAGAAATGGAGCAGCAGGGACTCGAACTGGCACCCACATGGGATGCTGGAGCTGTAGGTGGCACAGTGCCAGCCCCAAAGTTACCTTTTCATTTTTAAAATTTGTTTATTTATTTTAAAGTGAGAATGACAGAGAGATTGGAGGGACAGAGATAGATGGTGATCTTCTGCATGGGTTCACTGCTCAAATGGTCACAACAGCCAGGGCCCTGAAAATATGAAGCCAGGATCCAGGAACTCCGTCTTGGTCTCCCATGTGGGTGACAGGGACCCAAGTACTTGAGCCATCATTTGCTGCTTTCCCTGGCTCATTCAGCAGCAGCCTGACTTGAAGTGCAGTAGCTAGGTCCCTAACCAAGCACCCCAAATGGATGCTGATGCTGCAAGCAGTGGCTCAGCCTGATGTGCCAAAAGACTGGCTACCCTAAAATGACCTTTTAAGATGGTTATGTCACACTTGCTGTCAAATCACATGGCTTAGTCTTAGGATGATGGAGTGCTGGAGACCTAGTGCCAGGCACTGCAGAATCACACGACAAAGAGCATGGCTACAAGGAAGGGTGCATTGGGTCATTTCTCTCCACATTTCAGTGTTTGGTTTTCTGGCCTTCACTCACATAAAGTGAACTGTCTTCTCCACCTTCCTTTTTTCTACCTAAGTTGCAAGCAGCGTTAGCTTCTGTTTGCAACCAAATATCCAGACTCTGACAAATAAAGGCCAAATGTGCATGGTGAACAGCTCCTCTGCCAGGCAGAGTGTGAGGTAAAGTAAGATGGAGACATGGATGGTGGGGAGAGGACACCCAAGAAGACCTTTTAGAAAACTGGACCTTGACTTGGGTCATGAAAAAGGGGTAGGATTTGGGCATTCCAGGCTGAAGGTTATGCTTGAACACTGAGAGAGTGCAGGGTGGGTGTGAGGTGCAACCCTGAACCCTAGGGCGCATGGGCAGATGGAAGAGAGATAAGGTCAAGTTCTCCACTTTCAATGTGGGGGATGGAGGACTTATCATATACTCAGGAGGTAGTACAGCATGAGAAAATGTTTTTACCAGGGGCATGTCCTAGACTTGTGTCTACCAGAAGAGTGGAGGCAGTAGAGAGGACAATAAAGCAGAAAGCCCCTTTAGAAATACTGAAAATAGGAGCCTTCAGGTGCCTGGTAGGCAAGGAGTCATTCAGCGTTGGCTCCCTACCCTTGCTTCACTTCTCAGTGTCCATCACACTGGACTTTGAGGGTCACTTGCTGGCCCTGAGCACATGGCAAAAGACCATGGCAGCCCTGCCTTCCACAAGGAGGAGGGAGAATGAGTCTGCCCAGCAGCAGGCTCAGTTTTCAAGGACTCTTGTAGTCTTGTGATCTGTTTGAGAAATTGAAGTGTGTAAGATTGATAAGGCCAGAATCATCTCTCTCTTCTTTCAAGATTTATTTATTTATTTCAAAGTCAGAGTTGAGAGAGAGAGAGAGAGAAAGAGAGAGAGAGAATCTTCCATCCACTGGTTCACTCCCCAAATGGTCACAATGGCAAGCACTTGGCCAGGCCGAAGCCAGAAGCTTCTTCTAGGTCTCCCACGAGGGTGGCAGGGGCACAAACACCTGGGTCATCTTCCGCTGCTTTTCCCAGGCCATTAGCAGGGAGCTGGATTGGAAGTGGAGCAGTCGGGACGTGAACCGGTGCCCATATGGAATGCCAGTATTGCAGGTGATGGCTTTACCCGCTACACCATAGGATGCCGGCCCCAGAGAATCATCTGTTAATTATCTTAATCTTTCCCTGGACCAGGACAGTCTCACAGGGCAACCAGACACTTACGCAATGACACACCTCCATGTGACAGTGCTGTATTTGCAGGAGGAACCCGATCTGTGGGGAGCAGGCGTGGGCAGATTCTACCCGGAGATGTGGTATGAAGGAGAGAATGCTGAAGCTTCTGAGAGGTGGTGAAGGGCTCCTCTTATGGTAAAAAGCAAATCCTCTCTTTTGTTGTTGTTTGTTTAACATAAAAACAGCTGCAGCTTTGATGTCCAATTGCTCCCCTAGTGAGAAGACGAGCACCTCGAAGGCCGTCTGTGCTCATGGGAAAAGGTTCAGATGGCTGCAGGGGTGTCAGAGCTCAGCCCGGTCCGGGCTTCCTCTCAAACCAGCACCGTCAAGGCTGACGTGAGGCACCATCGAACATCAGGATGGAAGGGCGTGGAGCCCAAGCTGCCAGGAAACACCACGTGGCTTTCAAAGAGCCTCAGTTTCTGGTCTATGAAACAGCCTGTGAAAAGCCACGTGCTCCACGATGCTGACAAAGCAGCCGGCTCCTGGGGATGCTGGTTCCTTAGGAGAAACCTGACACCCACTCTCAGAACAACCACGCTTTGAGAGAAACTAACCATTGGACCAAACCTTGAAGTCTATAGAATTTAGCTGGATCTTAAGCAAGAAAAGAGAGAGGATAAAGGCTTTGGGAGGACAACATAGAATAAAAGGACTCAAATGAAGAAGCGTTGAAAACAACCAGGAACAGGAGGGAACCCCGAGACACAGATACTCAGAAAGTCCGTGGTGAATGCTGTTGTGTGACCTAGCTATTAGGAGGCTGGCTGTCCCACAGGAGAGTGCCTGGGCATGTCCTTTGAGGCATGAACCAGTAGAGAGCCCCCCCCCCCCCTGTGAGTAAATAAATAAATAAGTCAGCAGTGGTAATGCATCAAAAGTTTTTAAGAAGGGTAAACTGCCAGCACTGTGGCTCACTAGGCTAATCCTCCGCCTGTGGCGCTGGCACAGTGGGTTCTAGTCCCGGTCGGCGCACCAGATTCTGTCCCGGTTGCCCCTCTTCCAGTCCAGCTCTCTGCTGTGGCCCCGGAGTTCAGTGGAGGATGGCCCAAGTCCTTGGGCCCTCCACCCACATGGGAGACCAGAAGCACCTGGCTCCCGGCTTCGGATCAGCGCAGTGCACTGGCTGCAGCGCGCCAGCCACGGCAGTGGCCATTGGAGGGTGAACCAACAGTAAAAGGAAGACCTTTCTCTCTGTCTCTCTCTCTCACTGTCCACTCTGCCTGTCAAAAAAAAAAGAAGAAGAAGAAGGGTAGACTATAACTTCTACGAAGGTTCAAATTTATTTCTTCTCTTCGTTGTTTCTTCTCTACTATCTGTCATATAATACAGTTATACAATGTACTATGTCTGCATGAATGAGAAGCATTACATGTAGGTAAATAAGCACACTTATATGTATATATATATATATATATATAAACATAGTGCAAGATTTTTAATTCTGTAAATGGCACACGAGTCAGTTGCTAGTAGAATGGATGAATGAAGAGAAAACCAGAGAAAGCTTCCATTTCCCAGAACTCACTTCAAAGGGCACAGCAGCCATGCTGTTCTCAGGGCCATTCCGCTACCAGGGACAGCTGCTCCCCCAGCTGACTTTGTGGGGCACACAGGCTGTCGGTATCCCCTCAAAAGGGGATATTGTATTGGAAGATATGTTTATTTATTTGAAAGTCAGAGTTACAGAGAGAGAGAGGGCAGAGAGGGAGAGAGAGCTTCCATCCGCTGGTCCACTCCCCAAACGGACACAACGGCCAAGACTGTGCCGGGCTGAAGCCAGGATCCAGGGGCTTCATCTGGGTCTCTCACAGGGGTGGCAGGGAGGGACCCAAACATTTTTGCCATCTTCTGCTGCTTTTTCCAGGCCATTAGCAGGGAGCCAGGTTGGAAGTGGAGCAGCTGGGACTCCATCCAGCTCCTGTATGGGACAGCAGCATTGCAGGCAGCGGCTTCACAGCCACACCACATCGCCAGCCCAGGGTGAGCTGAGTTAGTCAGACACAGACTCTAAGGCTGGTTATCACTCTGCTCAGGATAAAGACAACGTGACACTGCTGTTTCCCAAAGCCTCGGGAGTCCTTGTGACAAATCAAAATGTCAGGGCAATGAAGCGTATCTTTAAAAGGCACCAGATAATTACCCATGTTCTGAGTAAATCAAAGACAGGAGCCCCAGGAGTGGGGGCTCACACACCCAGATGTGATGAAGACACACACACACACACACACACACACACACTGAAACGCCACTCTGGAGCTCCTAAGTGTGTTCAATTACTATTAATTAAATACAACTCTAATGTTAAAAATACCACAAAACAAGTAAAAGCATAAAGAAAGAAGGAATCAAAAAGGTTACCAGAACCAGATGATCTCATAGGCGACGCGTTACAAAATGTTCAAAGGATGGATAATTCCTATGCTACAAAAATTGCCCCAGAATGTGAAAAATAAGAACATCCCAACTGCATGTTAACTTTAGCCACTGTAACACTAATTTCTTTTTTAAAAATATTTATTTTATTTATTTGAAAGACAGAGTTACAGAGAGACAGAGAGAGGGGTCCTCCATCTGCTCGTTCACTCCCCAGATGACCACAACAGCCGGAACTGCGCCGATCTGATGCCAGGAGCCAGAAGCTTCTTCTGGGTCTCCCAGATGGGTGCAGGGGCCCAAGGATTTGGGCTATCCTCTACTGCTTTCCCAGGCCATAGCAGAGAGCTGGATCGGAAGTGGAGCAGCCAAGACTTGAAGCAGCGACCATATGGGATGCTGGTGCTTCAGGCCAGGGCTTTAACACCTGCGCCACAGCGCCAGCCCCAACACTAATTTCAAAACCAAATACCATTGGTACAAAGAAAGAAAAGAGCAAGGCAACCTCACATTTAAACACAGATGTTGGGCTAGCACTGTGGCTTAGCAGGTTAAAGCCCTGGCCCACAGGGCCGGCATCCCGTATGGACACTGGTTCAAGTCCCAGCTGCTCCACTTCTGATCCAGCTCTCTACTATGGCCTGGAAAGCAGTAGAAGATGGCCCAAGTGCTTGGCCCCTGCATCTGTGTGGGAGACCTGGAAGAAGCTCCCGGTTCCTGGCTTCAGATCGGCACAGGTCTAGCTGTTGCAGTCATTTGAGGAGTGCAACAACGGATGGAAGACCTTTCTCTCTCTCTCTCTCTCTCTCTCTCTCTCGTTCTCTCTCTGTAACTCTGTCCTTCAAATAAATAAGTCTTTAAAAAAAGACTTAAAAATTCTAAATAAAATATCAGCAAATCATATCATAAATAAAACATGAGAAAATTAAATGCAGGGGGCATTGAAGATTATTACATCATAACTAAGTAGCAAGTAATCTCCAAAGCAAGTCTTAAAAATCGATTAATTTTACTCATCGTGCTAGTAGATTAGTGAGTAAAAGCCACATGAGAATCTGAAAAGTTGATAAAAGTTATTTACTGAAACCCAGCACCCAATCCTCATTAAAACAACAACAACACACTGCAAGCCAAGAATAGGAGCAACCACTGGAAAATAGCAGAAAGTGTCCTGATAAAGAATGAAATGCACAAATCAATGATTTTCCTGTATAGCAGTCACCACATTAGAAGGAAAATTATTTTAATCATATGAACAGAACAAACTGTGCAAGGTGTAAATGAAAGTTTATAAAACCTCATAAGAGACATTAATGAAAACCTGGATAAATGCCATAATGTGTCACATTTCTATAACAGAACGTACACTGTAATACACATGCTAGTTCCCTTCCAATAATTTATAGATTTACTTTTATTGAAAATATTAACAGAAGTTTTCATGGAAACTACAAACTGATTCTAAAGTTCAACTGGAAAACAGGTAATAGACTTCCAGAAAACTCTCACCTGAGACCACCTGAACCATTCATACAAGTATACCCAAATAGTCGTCAAAGCTGAGGCAGCAATTCAGACACGAAACACAAATAAACCAACGGCAGAAGACGTGAAGAAGAGGTTTGCCTATACATGCAAGTAGAGCAGGCAGTGAAAGTGACATTGTGCTCAGTGGCCAACAAACGGCATTGTGATCACGGTCTATCCACATAGAGAAAAAGCAAAGCAGGTCCTTAATCCACACCGGATACAGAAGTAAACTGCAGATAGACTGAACAACCAAGTGTCCAGTGTGGCTACGGTGATCTCAAGGATCAGCTAAAGGAGGATCCAGTTCCCAAAACACTCATGTGGCCGTTGACAGGGTTCAATCTCCTGTGGGCTGTTGGACAGCAGTCCTTGATTTCATACTGGGTATCCTGGCCACTTGGATCTCTCCAGAAGACAGCTCACAACATGGCAGCAGGCTTCATTGGAGTGAGCAGGGGAGAGAGGACCAGAGGAAATCCTAGCTAATTGCAATCCAATCTCAGAAGTGAAACGTCTCCCTGAGCCAGCATTCTGTTAGAAGTGAATCATTTGGTCTAGCCCACAGATAAAGGGAGCCATCACACAGCTGCTGTTATCAGGGGGAGATCACTGGGTCTGTTTAGCGACTGCTGACCACACTAAGCAACAGTTACAATGGGGGACTCAATCTCACTTTCACCGGAGTCATTTGAATAGAAACAACACGCCACATTTTTCTTCCATTCAGCTGGCAAAATGCCAGCTCTGGTTTTTTTTTTTTTTTTTTCCCTACATTAGCTTTCCAGTCTCACCATTTACAAGCTGTGTGGCTCTTTGGGCATTTTTAAAATTTTCCTGGCTTCCAATTCTTTGTCTGAGTAGAGAGTAATGATAGCATGTACCACACAACGTGTCTTTGAAGAATAATTGACGTAGGCAGAACACTTAGTATCCAAGACATAGTTAAGTGCTCAATGAATGTTTTTTAAATAATTGTAACCTAAGGTGCAGAAACATGGCATACACTTCTGGTAAGAATATGAATAGAGAGAGTATTTTTGGCTAACTTGGCTAATTATCAGGAAAGAAAACTTAATGTCCACAGGCTGCCACTGTAGCATTCAGTGAGCTCTGGTTTCTGCTGCACCTATACATGTTTCTGTGCCTGTGTGTGCACACGCAGAAGACGACTTGTAATTCCAGGGAAGGGCAGGTATTATTAAAGCTCTGTTTCCACTTTGCCATGCACTGAGAGTCTGTGTTCCCCCAAAACTCCTATGTTGAAACCCCAATCTCCAATGTGATGGGTCTTTGGGAGGCTGTTAAATCAAGATGGTGGAGCCCTAGTCTGGGGTTAGTGCCCCATGGCCTTAGACGAAGAGATGGGAGAGAGCATCTCTCTCTCTCTCTCTCTCTCTCTCTCTCTCTCTCTCTCTCTCTCTCTCCCCCTACCTCCCTCCCTCCTCTTCACCACTGGGGATATGAGGATGCCACCTGCCAACCAGGAAGATCCCTCAGCACCCAGTAGATCCACAGGCACCTTGGCCTCAGACTGCCTGACTTCCAGACCTCAGAGAGACAAATGACTGCTGTTTAGCCACTAGGTCTATGGCACTTTTGCTACAGCTGAGCAGAAGGACATTCTGACTGAAGACCTCTACCTTCCACTGACATCTGTTGGGCCCAGAATCACTTTACTGGCAGAGAAAACAGCACACAGAAATGAACTGTAGGGCCAGCCTCCCAATTCTCTATGTTAGGGTTCTCACTTGGACCATCTTCCATTGCTTTCCCAGGCTATAAGCAGATAGCTGGGTTGAAAGAGGAGCAACCGGGACATGAACTGGTGCCCATGTGGGACGCTGACGCTGTAGGCAGAGGCTTAACCTACTACACCACAGCATTGGCCCCAGTTACGTTGTTTGTAGCAATGCTTGCAATGCTGACCACACTTCGGAATTTAGCGTCTTGATGCTGTTCTGATACCCACGCTCCACTTTTTCTGTGCATCTCTGTTTACCTGAGGCTTTCTTTCACATATCTCATTAAAAGACAAGCTCACGGAGTTCCTCGTGCATGAAGACTTTTTTCTTTTCTTTCTTTCTCTTTTTATTAAATTTTTGGTGTCTGACCACATCATCATGGGTGTTGTCTCTCTTCAGTTTCCAGAGCCTGCACCTATCGGCCTGTCACTAGAATTCTCATCGTCATTGCTACCTAATGACACGACCACTTGCTTCGAGGCGCACTTTGACTTCAGTGCTGCATCTTTCAGCTTTGACTGACATTAAGTCCGTAGCGACCATTTTCTATTTCAGTTACCTGCAGTCAACAGAGATCTGCGACTATTAATATTGGCCCAGACTTTTTCAAGAGAGAAAGATTATAATGATGGAACTTTCATGTTGTTGCAATTGTTTTATTGTGTTATTATTTGTTGTGGGTAATCTCTTACTACACCTAATTTACAAGCTAAACACTGCCAAGTGTGTGCATGTAGGGAGAAGCATTGTATGCACCAGCTTTGGTACTATCTGTGGCTTCAGACATCCAGGGTCTGGGAAGGTATCCCTGGCAAATAAGGAGGGGCTGACTATGCCGATTCCTGAAGGAGCACACACTGTCCACAACGTAAGCAAAGATGTGCCCAGCGTTCTTCTCTGAGAGGACTGGGACCTCCTGCAGAGGTCTGCAGCTCAGAACCCCCATCTCCACTCCTTGTTGCTTCTGCCTGGTGTGTGTGTGTGTGTGTGTGTGTGTGTGTGTTCTCCACTCCTTGTTGCTTCTGCCTGGTGTGTGTGTGTGTGTGTGTGTGTGTGTGTTCAATCACTCTTCCTGCTGTTCAGTAGCGGACTTCGATGACTAACCTACATGGCTTGCTGTCCCCAGGTAGCCTTGCTCAGAGAATGACCACTGAACTTCCAGCTTCACATCCATGTTTTATACACATTGATGGATGTGTCGTTGCATCCGTCACTACCCTCCGTTCTCCCACCATTCATGGTTCCTTTGACAAATGTAACCAGTCAGTGCCATCAGTCACTGGCACATTCAAGTCCTTATTTTGAACCTTACTACATCTCATATTTACTTCTTTGTATTAAATTTTCAATGCCCTTTGCCTCTCCATGTCATTTGTATCCAGTGTTTCCTATAATACATGATATTCATTGATGAGACAGAACTGTGTGAGTGTATTGGGATTCTAACTCAACGTCTCATGATTGTAGAGAATTAGGATACATAATTGATAATTGTCCTAATGGTTGGTAATGTGTCCTGCACATGGAAGTTCATAACTGGCTATAGCATCAGTAACATGAGTTATGGATTTTGTGTAACAGTTAAAACTCCATTCTTAAAACAAAATAGCTCGCAATTAACTGAATCAGCTTAATAGTGAGAACTTGAAATGGATCTCTTAAAAAATACAGAAAAGGGGCCGGCGCCGTGGCTCAACAGGCTAATCCTCCGCCTTGCGGCACCGGCATACCGGGTTCTAGTCCCGGTTGGTTGGGGCGCCGGATTCTGTTCCGGTTGCCCCTCTTCCAGGAGAGCTCTCTGCTGTAGCCCGGGAGTGCAGTGGAGGATGGACCAAGTGCTTGGGAGACCCCATGGGAGACCAGGAAAAGCACCTGGCACCTGGCACCTGGCTCCTGCCATCGGATCAGCGCAGTGCGCCAGCCGCAGCGCACCGACCGCAGCGGCCATTGGAGGGTGAACCAATGGCAAAGGAAGACCTTTCTCTGTCTCTCTCACTGTCCACTCTGCCTGTCAAAAAAAAAAATACAGAAAAGGTTGCGTTAGCAGTAACCCAATGAACCTTACAACATGTTGAGACATTGATGTGTTCCTGAGACTTGCATCTTAAATTGCAGATATCATGCCTGACTCCCTCCCCTGTTTTACCTGAAGACGTAGAAAAGGCCCCCCTTCCGCAACCTGCCCCTCTAATATGCCACTCTCCATTGTAGAAACTTTGCCACTCCCAAGTGTCAGCAGAGCACTTGGCCTCTCAGCTAAAGATCATACTTCCCAGCCTCCAACATAGCGAGGTGTGGTCACAGGACACAGTCCTGGACAATTACATATGAATGGAAGGCACCACATGGCCAGCATCTTTTTTTTTTTAAACATTTATTTATTTGAGAGACAGAGTTTTACAGAGAGAGGGAGAGAGAGAGAGAGGTCTTCCATCTGGTGGTTCACTCCCCAAATGCCTGCAACAGCCAGAGCTGGGCAGATCAGAAGCCAGGTACCAGGAGCTACTTCCAGGTCTCCCACATGGGTACAGGGGCCCAAGCACTTGGGTCATCTTCTGCTGCTTTCTCAGACCGTAGCAGACAGCTGGATTGGAAGTGGAGCACCCAGGACCTGAACTGGCACCCATATGGGATGCTGGGGCCACAGGCAGAGGATTAGCCTGCTATACTACAGTGCCAGCCACATGGCCAATTTCTGTCATGTTACAAAAATATAAATCATTTGCCTTTGGTACCGCCCTTAGACCAGGCAGGAGGATGCCTGCCCTGAGACCTATACTTACTGCTCGGCTCTGGCTATGCCTCTCCCCAGGAGCAAGAATCCTGCAGGACCAAGAGAACATGCCCATCTCCACATTTCTCTTTTGGGCCAGGTTCCAGGTACCTGGGACTCTGAGATTCCTGGCAGGATGTCTCTGAGTAACTCCCAGAGACTTCATGAGCTTCCACTGATCCCTCATCCGAGACTGGACCTGGCCACCAGTCACACACCCCTAGGACAAGAGGTCACTGTGGAACAGCTGTATCGGGGGAGGCTGATGGACCGCCCGCATCCATGCCTGCTCACTGGGCGCTTACACTGCAGGAAAAGGGCTGAGCAGGAGAAGAGAGGGGATCGGCCACACGGATTCTCCCTGTGCTGCCTTGTCCAACACAGAATTCCAAGATGCCTGGAAATCCAAACTTGTACCAAGACTTCCAGGCAGTTGTGTGTGCGTATCTGCCAAAGGACTGGATCAGAGTAAATTGTATTTGACTGCTTGCTCAGTGAATAATCTTGATGTATCTAGATAACTGACATGTGGGCCTGTCATTGCACTTCCTTCCTGGACTTGAATGCCGGTGCAGGCCTGCGTGCTCCCTCCTCTTCCTTCTCCTAGGCTGGAACGCAGATGTGGTGCTAGCCAGCAAGCTCGGACCTTGTGTGGACAAAACCACAGCAGAGCATCCAGACCAAAGGAGCCCAGGGGTCCCTGAAAGGGCCTGCAGGGCAGAGCTTCCCCAGCTCTGGAATGCTCGCTCTCCAGCTGTCAGTGAGAGAAACACATTGCACTTTGGAGTCTCGTGTTTTCATCAGCATGAGCTGCATTCTAGCCAGCGCAGGAGCACGGTGTGTGGCTCTGCAGATGGCCTGGCCTGGGAGCCAGCTCCATGCGCCCAGTTCCTGATTCCTGTGCCGCTGATGCTGTCCAACCCTTCTTACTGAGATGCATAGATGCGATCTGTACATTCCATCTTCAGATATGCCTTCCTACTAAGTGCAGGATTCACATAGTAGGGGACTCCACCAGGTGCTTCTGCCAGGGTTTGGTGTTCAGCTCCTCCTTCTATTTCTATAGCACCTGGACCCTGAAGCCACTCAACCTCTCTGTGCCTCATCGTTCTCATCCATGAGCTGAACATTGGAGTAGTCTCTTCCTCACTGGGCTGCTGGCAGATGAGTGCCTTAGTATAGACAGGTCGCTATAACAAAACGCCCTAGGTTGGGAGACTTACAAACAACAGAAATTTATTTCTCTCAGAAGAAACTCCTGGCTCCTGGCTCCTGGCTTCGGCCTGGCCCAGCACCAGCTGTTGTGGCCATCTGGGAAGTGAACCAGCAGATAAAAGATCCCCCCCCTCCTTTGTTTCTCTCTCTCACTCTATGTGTGTGTGTGTGCGCGCATGTCTTTCTGTCTCTTCCTCTCTGTAACTCTGCCTTTCAAATAAATAAATCAAATTTTAAAAAAAAGAACAGTCCTAAGAAGTCTTCCAGTAAAGGCTTCTAAGGTCAAAAATTTGGGGGAAATTCTGCACATTGCTTTTCCTTCTTGCAGTCTCAGGATGAGATTTGGTTGTTAGCAGCACCGAGACATTCTGCAGAAAAGAACTATGCTTTGTTTCTCTTTATTTTTTTTTTTCATTTCCATTGGTGTTTTCCAGACTGTGGGCATGAAACCCAGACCTACAGTAGCCCTGCCTCGGAGAGAGGAATGAGGCTACGCTGGGAATGCCTCCCATTGGTGGAAAGGGCTTCTTGTCTGTTCCCTGAAAAACACAGCAAGGAGGGAGGGCGGTGCAAACGAGCCTGTTCTCACCACTGGACTCATGGCAAACTGCAGAGGGACCGGGCTGGACCCGGGTACCTGACCCGGAGGCCTCCCCTCACAGCTCTGCAGTCTGCGGCTGGGAACTCACTCTCTGGCCGTTACCCTTAGTATTTAGGAGAGCAGGTTGACTTTGGAGAGCTCACAACACACACACACATTTCTGATAACTAGGTAAAGCTCCAAGCAATTACCAACAGGCAAAACTCGGTTCACCCAGGAGCAAGCGGCGAAGGGACTGTTCATGACACCCGTGCCGCTGGCCCGCTGTCACTCAGCACGAAAAGGCCAGAGACAGGCAGATGCCCCACTCGGAGCTCATTTTCCAGATCTGTGTGAGTGCTCAGGAGCCTTACCGGGCTCAGGCTTGGGACCCACCCTGCCTGCTCTGAGTCACCAGCCAGGAGAGGCCAGCCAGGGAGGCTGGAGGGGGCTGGAGGAAGTCTGCAGCATTAATGACAGTGGGGCCGGCGACCCGGCAGCTGGGTGTGGCCCCAGAGGATGCAGACAGGCCTTTAAAACGGATGACGACATGTCTCCAGGCAGGACGCGGAGCCCAGGAGCACAGCACCCGCCCAGTACCCCGGGCAGGAGCTGACAGTGAGGCGGGCCGCGAGATCACCTTTCCAGAGCGTGAGGCCCCTCGCTCATGGTGCTTCTTTTCCAGACATTGATCTGTTCTAACCGAGACAGAATAGGGAGTGGGGGAGAGAAGGAAGGGTCCTGCTGGGTATGGAAACCAGGGGCGGGCCACCACCCTGTCTATAGCCGGATCTCCTGATCTGTGGAGTAGCGATAGTCACAGTGTCTCCCTAATGCGTTGTGGTGCTGCGTGCATGAGACAATCTGGAGTCTTGCCACGGTGCATGGCACAAGGGCGAAGCTGGCTCTGTAACGCTGCACAGAATTCACATGGCGAAGGCAGAGCTGAACCCGCTGGGCCCATGTCATGTGCTGGCCACATGCACCCCGCCTACCCCCAGAGGCTCTGGGTCCCAGCAGGCGCTTGGCCAAGGCGTGCTCGCTGTAATGGAATCTAAGCTCTGGCGGTGCTGTGTACAGAATAATTGATATGCAGAGACTTTGAAAGGAGCCTGGGGAATGGAACATCTGGTCTGGAAGACAGCCTTGCAGGCCAACCCCCTGTAGACCAGGGCAGGAGAGAAAACAGGAAGTTGTATTCATCTGACTTTCTTGGTTTTTCAAGTGACGGTCTCCAGCTGTTGACATCAAAAGAGCGAAACAGAGAGCGTCTAAAGGCCCGTAAGAAGCAATCTTTCCATGAAGCCCCTTTCTGGACAATCGGAGCGATTCTTTCACTTGGCCAGCTCATCTCTTATTTTTCACTTCTTCTCCCAAAGCAAATATCCTTTTCCTGGCTTCCTTTCAGGCCTGAATAAGTTCTGGAGAAAGAGGAGAGGAAAGAAATGTAGGGAGAAGAAGGTGAGGAGGGGCAGGAAGGTGGAAGAAATCGGAGGAAAACCCAACAGAGGAGGGAAGAGAAGCAAAGAGCCCGGAGACCTGAGCTGCAGCTGTGTTGTCCGAGGCAGAGGTCCTGCCTCGTGGATGGTTGTGTGTTCAGCGGGCACCACAGATGTGGGAAGTGATCCTGAGTAGGAGAGGAACAACAGGAAAGAAGCCCTCAAAGCAGAAGTGGATGAAGATTGAGATGTTTCTGGAACATAAATGGCGTTTAGCTTATTGCCAAACCTCACCAGTTAGAATTACGCTGGACAATACACTAAAAATGATTTCTTAAATTAGCATATGCTAATCTTCCTGTTACTCTCATAGCTCTTCCTCCTAGGGTAGCCATAGAGAATCACTGGTGCTCAGACCGCAGCTGGGCTCTATGCCTGTTTGGTGACCTTGGGCAAGCAGCTTAACTCTCTGGTCACAGTTCCCTCGTTTATAAAATGGGGATGCTGAAGGTGAAAGTTGACCTCCAACCTAGGCTGTTGGCAGGTTTAGGTGAGTGAATACGTATAAATACCTACCCACAGGGTAAGTGCTAAATAAATTTAACTCTTGCTGCCCTAGCCCTTTCTGACTACAGTCCTTAAATTCTGCACCATGAAGTACAATGCATGGGTCCTTTATTGACTACTTTCAGGCACTGTTCTGAACAACTGCACACATAAGAAACCATTTCAAGCCCTAGGAAGCAGGTGTATTTCTACTATAAGTATATTCCCAGATTCCCAAATGAAGAAACTGAGCCACAA
Organism: Sylvilagus floridanus; assembly: GCA_949820135.1. NCBI lineage: Eukaryota > Metazoa > Chordata > Mammalia > Lagomorpha > Leporidae > Sylvilagus > Sylvilagus floridanus. The sequence continues at coordinate 116,625,745 of OX463238.1, read as the reverse complement.
GGAAATTAAGTTAGTTAATTAAGTTGCTTAATTTCACACATCTGAATAATGGCAACGCTGATTCTGAACCCAGGCAGCCTAGCTCTGGAGTAAGGGTTGGCAAACCAGGGTCCCCCACGTGTTGCTGTAAACGAAGCCTTGCTACACTACAACTGCACACATCCATCGGTTGTCATCCTCGCTGTCTTTGCACTGTCTTTTACCCAGCGTGGTGTTAAATGTTTGCTGACTCTTGATACGGAGCCTTTCTAGTCTCATAACTGCTTCCATAAAGTTGCCAAATTTAGCAAATAAATGCATGGGAGGTTGGAATGCTCCTCGAAAGCTCATGTGGAAATGTGATCACCATTGTAACGTAGTAAGAGGTGGGACCTTGAAGAGGTGATAAATGGATTAAGGCCGTGACCACGGTAGCGGCTGGTACCTGTAAGAGTGAGCTCCTGATAAGAAGAGGGTCCAGTTCAAGTTTTCCTTCCTTCTTGTGGGTGCTCATTTGCCCTTCTGCCATCTTACAATGTAGCCAAGAAGTCCCCACCAGGGACACCCCTTCCATTTCAACTTCCCAGCCTCTCAAACTGTGGGAACTAAATGTCTTTGTTTTATTAATTACCCAGGCAGTGATATTCTGTTATAGCAGCAAAAAATGGGCTGAGACAAAAGTCGCAGTTAAATTTGAGTTTCAGATAAACAGCCAATAAGTTTTCAGTGCCAGTGCATCCTATGCAGTAGTTGACCACTCTGCACTGAATTCCCCTGTCCCCCTCACTCCCTGGGAATACCTGGTTAGGAGTTTATGGAACCTGCACTGTCCTGTGTCTGTCTGGAATCATAGCAATTAGCAGGTTAGTGGAACCATGACTTGTCCAGGGTGCACTCAGGAGTCAGCAGCAGCGCCTGGCCTGCAATGGTCTCTTTGTGAGACAGGGATGTCACTAACGTGTGAAGCTTCAGAGATAGTGAAGTAATGTAACATCTGGGGAACAGACCGGGCCAGGAGCATGGCCAAGCCCCAGCAACGTTGTGAGATAGGAAGTCATCTTTTGTGACTGCCTGACCACCGGTCACGTCCCAGCCCCAGCTTCCACCATCAGCAGACCTGATATGCCTTCCTTGCTACCAAATTTTCCCAGGGATCATCTTAGCTGCCTCCTCTGAGCCTCTGTAACATAAAATTGATAGCTGTCTGCCCAGGTGAACTGACAGCTGAGGAAAATCTCAGCAAATGGAGAGAAGAAATTCAGGTGGATTCATTTGTTGTTGGACAACATGAGTTAATTCATAAAGTTATTCCCTGTGGTCCAGGCCATGCCTCCGGGAGGTGAAACCTGGCCCTTTGAGATTTCAATGGAGGGAGCAGAGCAGGACCTCACCGACACCCTCTCTCCCACTTCCAGCTCTGTATGACTCGGGAGCAGCTACCTGAATCCATCAGGAGGCAATGCTGGACTCACGCCAGAGTCCAGTAGAGAATCTGTTCTTCAGTAGAAGGTAAGGTTACATGTTAAAGGCTTATTTCCTTCACTTTCTCCTCCTCAGAAGACACTTACAGTAGCACATCCTGGGACCAAAAGGAAGAGGCCTGCCCTGTGGGCTAAATTACCAACCTTTTACCTCCTGTCTCCCCAGAACACATTGTTTGGTGTCTCCCAGGATTTTCAAACTCTTGAGCAATGCATCCAACATGAATGCCAAGTTTGACTGGCTTAACAGATTCTTCTACACACCTCCCTTCAGGGTGAGGTCTGGACCCGCTAGTCTTGCATCTGAGTGGGACTGCCTCTGCTTTCACCAACAAAGTAGGACAGAGGAAACACGATGTGATTTTCAAGCTAGATCATAGAAGATCGTGCAACTCTCTCTGTAATCCCCGAGGAAAGCCCAAGTCTTCCAGTGTGAGAACCCAGAGGCCACAGAGCAACGGCACACCATCCTCGATTACGTGTCACCCAAATTCCTGATTAAAAAACACCTATCAACATAACAGAATGGTTATTGTTTCATGCCACTAATTTGGAGTGATTTGTCATGCAGCTATAGAAAAGCACAGTCATCAGTTATTGATAAGACACACACACACACAAACAGCATGGGCTGACAACCCTTTGAAGGGCCAATATATATTTGGCATTTTAGGAGCTTAAAACTGTGAAGAAGACTAGATAAACAGAGGCACAAGTGAATGAAAATGACTGTGATGGCTCATCTGGCCGTCCAATCGTCCTCAAGAGGTCTGTTACAAGTTGGAACAGCTCATTCTTGAAAAGGCGGTGTCTGGGGCTTGAAAGCAGAGGTTTGCTTTCCAGGGAGCTGATTACTTTTACTTCCCCGTAGGCTCTGACTCAGTATTATCCTTTAGTTCCTCTCTCCTTTTATATACCTTTTCAGTAAAGGGTCAAACCCTGGCCCCATTTCCCCTGACGTCAATGAAGAAAAGAACAAGGAGAAAACTTGGACCTGGAGAATTCCAGGGAGACCATCTGTGACTAGGCAATGTGCCGTTAGCAGTTATCTAGTTCATGGAAGGTCCTGAGGTCTTTGGGATCCTCAAGGACCTTGGCTGGGCACATCTGTGGGCCACGCTAGGTGCCAGCCACTCAGGAGCCCCACCCACTCAGTCTGGAGACTTGCTTTGTGTTGAACACCAACACACGTGCACATTTGGGAATTTGGCACCAGGGTGGGACCCGTGAATGAGAAGAAAGTTAAAATGGACAAAAAGCTTAAAAGATGAACTCCCAGTCTTGACAATAAACCCTAAGGAAGAAGACGCCATGTGTGTAATATCGGCATGTCGCAAGGAGGTTCCGATACCTGAGGATGAAATTAAATCAAGCATAATTGCTTCTCAGAGCGGTCAGAATGATGAGAAAGGTGTTGGGGTGCGTGTTGTGTTGTTCTTGGATGCTGTACTTGGCATGAATCGTGCAGACAGAAAGGTTTTTGTATCCCTGCAGGTTTTTCCCTTTCCCAAACCATTTTTCATGCTGTCATTATATTAATCTTCCACAAAGTTTACTTCCATCTTAATGTGCCAGAAAGTATTTTCTCCAACGATTCCATTTTGGATTTGTGAAACAGAAAGCCAGAAAAGCGATTTAGTCCCAGCCTACACCTGCCTCACGAAAGGGCGCCCAGACCGTCCGATTCCCGAGTTAACTCCTCGCTTGCTGAAGACGAGACCCTGAGAGATCACAATGCCATCTTCTAATTCCATTTTCCATGAAAGTTCTGAGGTTCCCTAATGAGTAGCAAAGACTAAAACCTGGATCTCTAATTCGTAAGCACGTTTTTTAAGAAAAATATAATATTGATTTTTCTCCTATCACCCAGATTAAGACCTTAATATTTTTTATCGATTGATTTTATTCTTTAATGAAAAAATATGACAGTGCAGTCTCCTTTGTCAGATTTACTGAACACTATTTCCGTGCCCACTGCCCCAGAGATTATCATTATCTTGAATTTGTTGATATTCTTTCAGCTGTTTTTCATAATTTTGTATAATGTATTGCATCCACTAACAATACGGAGTTTACCTTGAATGTATTTAAAGATTACATAAACGCCAGCCGGGTAATTGTGACATTCCCTAGCCTGTCTTCTTAATTTCTCAGTTTTTTCTCACTGGCCATTTTCCCCTGTGTCTCTTCACACAGCAGTGTGGTTGTGCAGAGCAGTGAACAACGGAGGCTGAGCTCCTCCAGGGAGGAGAGTAGCATGGCCCCCACCCTGAGTGTGTATGTGTGTGAGTGTGTGTGTGTATGTGTATGTGAGTGTGTGTGTGCATGTATGAGTGTGTATGTGTGAGTGTGTGTATGTGTATCAGTATGTATGTGAGTGTGTGTGAGTGTGTATGTGAGTGTGTGTATGAGTATGTGTGTCAGTGTGTATGTGTGAGTATATGTGTGTGTGAGTATGTATGTGTGAGTGTGTGTGTGTGAGTATGTGTGTCAGTGTGTATGTGTGAGTGTGTGTAAGTGTGTGTGTGTGTGAGTGTGTGATGTTTGTGTGGCGGTGCCTTGAAAATGTCGGGTTGAATGAAGTGATTCTGTCCATCAAGGTAGTTGTGCAAAGCCTGTTGTTGACCACAAGGGTCATTTTATACCAAAGCCCATTCAAACCCGTTCCCATGAGGTCACCATGGAGCCACTTGCAGCCTCTGTAACACTACCACTGCTTGACTCACAAAATGGCAGTTGTGGAGTCTGAGTTCCAAGAACAATCAGACACAATATCCAAGCTATAATTCTTTTTCCTGCCACATAGGTTTGAGTCGCATTTCTTAGGGCAACTTTTTCTTTATAACCAAGCCATCCTTCAATAACAAGGTACGTCCATTACCTTGCTAGGTCCACGGGAACCTGTAGGAAAGTTCTAGCCTGCCTCAATTGGGCCAGTGTTCTAGCCCTGGCTGGAAGCATGTCAACTCACTTCACCAGCCAATTAGATATGAACTGGTCACTTTTTTGTGTCAACTTCTTTCTTATCATCCAGACTAATGACATAATATTATATTAACATTATACACATTAATTAGCTATATAGATTTTAGCATGTAGCTGTTTAAAGACTGTATTAAAGATGGCATACAATGGGCTAGCTTATGTTGAATTAGGTTTTCAAAGCAGTAGGTAAAGGATATCACATAAAGCCAAATTCTGAAATTACCTATAAAGTGCAGCATGAAAGGATGTTGTAAACACTGAGGGGGGGGGGGGGTCACACCCATGCCCGCAGGTGCACAGCTGCCCAGGTGCCAGTGCCACTAGAGGTTCTCAGTGTGTATGGGGGGGATCCCCATGGGGACGTTGGACAATGTCTGGATACATTTTGGTGGAGCTGGTGTGCAGCGGCCGGGTACAACTGACTATCCAGCAAGGCAAACAACAGTCACTCAAACAAAGAATCACCTGATCCAAAATGCCAATGGTGCTGCACTTGAAACCACGTGGCGTACAGGGATTTGTGTGCAGTGATGTTTTCATAAACGTCAAAGCCTTTTCTCTGGAAGTAAGTGACTGTGAATGAAGCCATTTGCACCCCCCAGTCGTGGAATGAGTGAGCTCTGGAGATCTAAAGGCATGGTGACTACGGTTAATAATCCTGTATTGAGCACTCAACCTTTACTGAAAGAGGTGGTCTCAAATGTTCTGACCACACACACAACAAATACAACTATAAGAGACACTAATTAGCTCACTTGTAGTAGCTGCTACACAATACATATCAAAACATCACATTGAACTGATTAAATAAGTATATTTTATTGGTCAAGTATGGCTCAATAAGGCTAAGGAGAATGACAATTTCAGTAACTGGATTCCAGGAATACACATCTTGGCTCTCCTGAGGACCCTCCCAGGTCCAGCAGGACGAGGGCTCAGAGTCAGCATAGGAGGTTGAGTTACGGAAAATGTACTCAGTTATATTTCTTTTAAGCTGAAGTTTGTGAAATGAGATCCACACGCATTAAATATTTCATCTATCAAAAGCATGACTCTTCATGGTGTCTTCAGAAACCTGGGGAAGCTACCAAGGCCAATGGCTTTATTTGATTTAATGGATGAATACAACCCCTCTGAAATGTAGCGTCTTCAAAGACCTTGAGTTTGGGTAGAATGTCTCCCCTTAATTGCATCTCCTTCTCATTCAGTTAATGTAAAGAAGAAACATGTGTCCCAGAGAGACGTGTGTTTTATAGGGTGCTAGGTTAGGTCTACTGCCAAGCACAGCACAGCAAGACATAGAATGTGCAGGCACAGCATGAACGGAACTGAGCCGCACACCAGCCACTGGAACACCTTCCTCAAGGTCTTTTGCAAGCCCCCGTGCCAAGCATTGCCAGAAAGAAGGAAATGCACTGTTCTCCCATCCTCTTTCTGGCTTTCAATGAATTCACTTAGCAAACTAGAAAAGTAAGTGGAGTGGGTTTTGCCCTTTTTAATAGCTGACATTGCAATTTTAATCTTTTTCCATACAATAACAGAAGCACTGGTGCCAACAATGGATTTTGTTCTGTTCAGTGACATTTTCTTGAAGGAGTCCCAAGTTTAATAACATGGAGAAACATTACTCCCAATCTCCTTTGTGTCTGCAAGTAATAAAATCTGGAAGAAAACACCTCTAAGATTTAGTCCAATGTTGCTATTTCCCCCAAGGTGGTTGATTAACAAACACACAAAGCTAGCAATAAAATTCAGTGGTGTGTCTGCCAACAAGAAAAAAATTGCTGCTGAACCTGCTGCGAACAGTAATTAATTTAAGGCAAATAATGACACTTTGGGACCAGGGGAGGAAAAAACACTACAATTCTCTTTGTGTACTTACAGGCGTTTGCATGTTCAAGTGAATTACACTGGAGAACATTTACCCTTCACATCTGTTTTATTATCCACTACAGACCTGTGCAGATACCTTGGCTAACCTCTCCCTTGCTCCACCAGGGTAAACATGCCAGAAAGGGATTGGGTTTGGCCAAAAGTAAAGCATTCTCTACTCTCTATTTTTTCCTTTGTCATGAGGGAGCACTCAACTGATTTTCCAAAGGCCCATGTGCAAAATTGGATGCTCTCTGCCTTGTCGTGGTGGCTCTGCCTCCTTCCTGTGGGGACAGCCCTGCTCAGTGCACTTCATTAGGGCAGCCTCTTTCCCCAGTGGGATGAGTCAGGGGATAAGCCTTTGCTCTATCTCATTGGGTGGTCGACATTTGGACTCAGTTCTGATGTCCAATTTCTTCTATTGTCTTTGCAAACCTAACAGAATAAATAAGTGTAGCTAATCTGGATGTCCCTGGGCAATGTTCATCCATGTGTACCCAGCAGCTCAAATTTTAAGTCAATCAGACCAGAAGGTTTTATCTCACTGTCTGAACACTGTTCTCTTAAAAGGGGTATGTGTATGGGAAGCAGGATACACAGCAGACTCATAGAAGGGCAGATGCCTTAAACAGCACTCTGGCCTCAGAATCAGCCCTTAAGGCATTCAGATCTGGCTAAAAAGCCCATGAGAGTTTCTCAGGCATGGGAAGCCAAGACACTCTGGCAAAAAAAAAAAAAAAAAGACCTAAATGAAAGATCTCTGTAAGATCCCAGTGGAAAGCACAGGCCATCAAAGAAGGAAGTACCTTTCTCTGAAGGAAGGAGAGAACTTCCACTTTGATTATGGCCTTGTCTAAGTAAGATCGGAGTTGGTGAACTCAAGAGGCTTCCATAGCCTTGGCAACTCCTGACAAGAGCCTTGGGTGATTACTGACATCATAAATAAGAGTGTCAATTGTTAAATCAACAATAGGAGTTACTGTGCACTTACTCCCCATGTAGGATCTCTGTCCTTAATGTGTTGTACTATGCTAATTAACAGTAGAACTAGTATTCAAACAGTACTTTATACATTGCGTGTCTATGTGGGTGTAATCTGTTGAAATCTTTACTTAGTATATACCAAGTTGATCTTCTATATATAAAGATAATTAAAAATGAATCTTAATGAAGAATGAGATGGGAGAGGCAGTAGCAGATGGGATGGTTTGTGGATGGGAGGGGTTGGTTATGGGGGGAAAAAACCACTGTAATCCAAAAGTTGTACTTTTGAAATTTATATTTATTAATTAAAAGTTTTTTTTAAAAAGGGATGCATGCATGTGTATGTGAGAGAGAGAAGAGAGACTCTGTGTGTGTGTGTGTGTGTGTGTGTGTGTGTGATTCCAATAAAGAAACATGGAGTCAGTGGATTGCAAGCTGTGTGTGTGTGTGTGTGTGTGTGTGTGTGTGTGTGTGTGAGTCCAATAAAGAAACATGGAGTCAGTGGATTGCAAGCTCCTTGTAGGGAGTGATCTTGTTTTATTCAATTTTGTATTCCTTTCTCACGTCTCTAGTTTAGTACCCGGTACATAGTAGGTACCCAAAAATGTTTAATTCTGTCATTTTATTTATTCGCTCAACAAAAAATATTTCCTATGAGCCCAGCACTAGGAGACCAGGAGTGAATAAACTGTCAGCATCATGGTCTTGCGGTATTTTTCCCCCATTACATGCTCTTGTTTTCTTACATAGAGCAATTTACAAAAACCCCTGACAGTCCACAGACTTTACTTGGGGACAAATGAACAGCTCTAAATGGCTTTGTTATGCGTAATATGCAATTTATATGCTAGTAAAATTGATTATTTTAATGTAAAATAAAGAGTGATGACTCGAGTCAAGAGTTTGAATCACTCTGCCCCTGATCTTGGGCGAGTTTCTCATCCTCCCCACCAGCTAGTGTCCTGGAGGGGATGGGCCCACAGGGGCGGGCACCATCAGCAGCTGGGACCTGTTACTCTCATCACACTGAGAGAAGAATGACAAAGAGAGACACACCTGCCTTCATGGCTCACCTAGGTGGCCCCTGGTGAAGCAAGTGGAATTTGCATCCCAAAGGCCTACCCTTGGCTCTCATTCCCAACTAGAACTAGGCCACCCCATGGCCACAACTCAAGCAGCTGGACATGCTCCAGCTCCGCTTGGATCACATTCTCTTTTCTGTTTCATCTCAAAGAGTTCTTAACAGCACAAATGGCTCTGCCATTGGCATCCCTTGCATTGCATGGGAATCCATGTGTGAACAAGGAACTCACAGAGTGGTGAATCCATTCATGCCATCCTATGGTGTCAAAGGGGTAGCATTTCACATAGCAAAGTGCAGTAGTTGTTGTCCCTAGTGCTGTCACTACGCACATTGGCTGCTGGGATAGCTCAGTCATTGACAGTAAAATCCACCCATGAAAAGAAGAGAGGATGGGGCAAACTGATACTATTGGATTCCTGCTGCCGTGGGTGGAGCACACTGATGGAGAAGGTCAGGAGAGAAAACACCACGAGCCAAGGGGCTGTGGAATAGCACCAATGCCAGTCTCACCATGGCACTTCCTGGCTGCCAAATTCCCAGTCCCACAGAGCCAGACTTGGTACAAACCTGCATCGCTGGGCTTCCCAGCCAGGATGGAGCAGGTGCAGGAGCCCCTCCAATCACATGCAGGCAGCTGAGAACTGTACTTCCTGGAAAGCCACCTGAGTGCTGAGGGCAGCACTGGAGGTGCCTGGCTTCCAGAGGCGCCAGCAGTTTGCAAAGTCAATTTGCTGCAGGGCAGTGGCCCCAGTGGGTTTCCTAGCATCAGGCTGGGCAGTTCCTTCATCAGGCCGTTGTAGGCTTGGATTTGTGCATTGCTCTCAGAAGGGCAGCTTCAAATCACCCAGGATCCTTTCACTAAACTCCCTTGCTGCTGAGTTAGCAGTGAGCTGCTTGTGTGTAACCAAGAACATGGCAAGACACACATGCCTGAAATCAGAGAATATTCTTTGGCCTTCCAGGAGCCTGAGGACCACTGCCGGGCAGTTGTCACTAGCAAGGCCAACGCTCCTGAGACTCTGGGCACAACCTGTCCATCCATTGATAACCATCCAGGACAATCAGCCTCTAATAATGACAGAAGAGACAGGCTCTCCAAAGACAGAGCTTATTCAAGGCTAGCAGGGGGCTGCCATCTGGGACGTGTGTGCCAGGGAAGACTGTGGGTGCAGCCAAGGAGGCTGAAGCAAGAAGGTTCTAAAGATGAAGATGAGGGATGAAGGCGAATTGTTTGGAAATAAAGTGATACTAGTTATGGGGCTGATCGCAGGAGCTGGCAATGGGTTCCTTAAGGGGACAGCATGTAAGGTCAGTCAAGTCTACTGTGCCTGTGGCCCCTGTCCCCACAAAGCCATCCATCCTGGTATGATATGTGGCAAGTTGTAGTCTGAGAAAACGTTCCTGTCATTTATTTTGGTTCATGCATAGTCTGTGAGTGCCCCGTCTCCTGGCTGCCTGGGTTGGTTTCATTAGGGTAGGTCATTTAGGACTTCACTTTGTATTCTTAAGTTTCATGAGACAATCTGCCACTTCAAATGCTCTGGGCTTCCAACACCTGCGCTGTACTGAACACACTGCAATCCACCCCACACCAGCAGTTCTCAAACTTGGCTGCACAGTACAGTCATCCATTGCCCACAGCCTACTCCACAGAAATTAAGCTGGAGGCAGGGAGGCAGCCCCAGCATCACTGGTGTTTAAGCTCCCTGGGAGAGCCCACTGTGCAGCCGAGTCTCGGAACAAGTGGTCAGATCCGTACTTCTCATGGTAGGCTCCCCAGATCAGCATCACTTGGGAGCTTGTTGGAAATGCACATTCTCAGGCCCAGCCCAACCCAAATCTAAGGAGTGTGCACCATCCATAGCAGCAAATCGGTCTTCATAGACTCTAGGAAATTCTGACGCTCACTCAAGTTGGACAGTCCCTGGACTAAATCACTCTCAGGCTGTCTTTTAGACATTTTTGAAAGGTATTCTTTCAGAGCTAGCACTGTGGCATAGTGGGTAAAGCCGTTGCTTGCAATGCCAGCGTCCTATGTGGGCACCAGTTTGAGTCCTGGCTGCTCCACTTTCGATCCAGCTCCCTGCTAATGTGCCTAGAAAAGCAGTAGAAGATGGCCCGAGTCCTTGGGCTCCTGCACCCATGTGGGAGACCTGGAAGAAGCTCCTGGCTCCTGGCTTTGGATCAGCCCATCTCTGGCAGTTGCAACCATTTGGGGAGTGAACCAGCGAATAGAAGACCTCTCTCTCTGCATCTATCTCTGCCTCTCTGTAACTCTGCCTTTCAAATAAATAAATCTTTTTTAAAGTACTCTTTCTGGTCACCGCTTAAGAATACACTTTTCCTGCATTAACATGTCACTGTGCAAATTCCTGCACAGACAGAATTTCCCATGTGTTGCAGCAAGAGCACAAATCCCAGACTGACTGTCCCTCATGGTCAGGCTTCATCACCCCATTTTTAAAACTCTCTCATTACTTTTATGCAACCAGATTATGCGTACCGCATTTTAAAAAGTTGAACTAAAACAAAAGGTGGGATGCTTAGCACATGGATCACTTAACCAGAGACTTGAATTATGGCAACAATGCACACACACAGGTGCATGCTTGCACACACAGATGGGAAACTGAGGCACACAGGGGCTACACAGAGAACGTGTGAGTGGATCTCAACCTGAGCTCACTCCGGGCAGAGCAGGCACACTGAACGCCTGAAGATGGAGGGCACGTTCGCCCCATCCACCCCATCCTGGGCACCGGACCTCCGGAGCGCCCCCACTGACCAACGTGTTGCAGCCATGGCCAGTTTGGGTGGGTGTAATGGAGGCTAAGGCTCAGAGGTGAGGCTAAGGGTGCGATTCCGGCACTCCCCACCACGTATGAGCTACACTCCGGGGTGACAGTGCCGACTCGCCTCCTTCCCAAGAGCAAGAGATGTGCAGCAAGGTCAGTGCATCAGAGTCCCAGACCCTTACTCTGCGTCAAGGCGGAGTTCCTTCCCGAGAGGCAGGCAAGTGCGGGGGAGGGCACTGATGAGGGGCGCCTGGTGGAGGAGACGCTGAACGTTAACCCAGCAAGGTCAGTGCATCAGAGTCCCAGACCCTTACTCTGCGTCAAGGCGGAGTCCTTCCCGAGAGGCAGGCAAGTGTGGGGGAGGGCACTGATGAGAGGCGCCTGGTGGAGGAGACGCTGAACGTTAACCCAGCAAGGTCAGTGCATCAGAGTCCCCAGACCCTTACTCTGCGTCAAGGCGGAGTCCTTCCCGAGAGGCAGGCAAGTGCGGGGGAGGGCACTGATGAGAGGCGCCTGGTGGAGGAGACCCTGAACGTTAACCCAGCAAGGTCAGTGCATCAGAGTCCCAGACCCTTACTCTGCGTCAAGGCGGAGTCCTTCCCGAGAGGCAGGCAAGTGCGGGGGAGGGCACTGATGAGGGGCGCCTGGTGGAGGAGACGCTGAACGTTAACCCAGCAAGGTCAGTGCATCAGAGTCCCCAGACCCTTACTCTGCGTCAAGGCGGAGTCCTTCCCGAGAGGCAGGCAAGTGCGGGGGAGGGCACTGATGAGGGGCGCCTGGTGGAGGAGACCCTGAACGTTAACCCACGAACTCGGGTGGGAGGAGCAATCTCACTACCATTTCCATCACATCCTTCAGTTCAACTCTGAGGCTGACACACTGTCCATGCCCTTCATCAGATGACAGGACTGGTTCCGGGCAGAGATGAACACCACTGCTAAGGCATGGAGCCAGGCGCCTGCTGGCTGAGGAGGGGGTGGGGAGAGGAGAGGAAGACACCTCTGCCACACCGCAGGAACACACAGGTGCACGCGGGCTCCTGCTGGCAGCGAGCTGCAACGTCCCAGGAGCACTTGGCTTTCCAGGGCCAGCTTCGTGGTCTGACTCTCTGAACGGAGATCCCTGTTCCACCAGCCGGGGAGCCTGGAGGCAGAAGCAGCCGTGGGCACCCAGGTCAGGCAGGCGGCCCTGCCACAGCGGCCTCAGTGCCCTCCTTCCCGCTCTTGCAGCCAGGGTCCCGGGTTCAGGGCTCGGCTCCAGGTGTTTCTGAGGCTTGTGCCCGGGTGGTATCCAGCACCCCCAGGGAATCCCCAAACACAAGTGCCACTGGGTTCCTTCCGTCACCCAAGGGTGCTCTTCTAACTCCCAGTAGGCGGGATTACAGCAGCGTGGTGCCGAAGTCAGGGTCGGAACTGGCGGCCACTGGCAGCTACACTCAGCAACACCTCCTCCTCCTACGGAATATGAAGGATTCCGGTGAGCTGGGCAGGCGAGGTTGGCCGGACGGGCAGGACGGGCTGGGGAGGCAGAAACAGAAGCAAACGCAGACTGCCCATTCCTAAGTCACTGTCCTCATCCTCACAAAGCAGGGGGACTTCCTGACCCCGTGCAGGCACGGACCTGTTTGGGGATTTTGCTGGCCTGTTTGGGGATTTCATTCTCCCGCCCCACCCCCATCGCTCGCTCTCAACTTCCTGCAAGGTCAGATACACAGCTTGGTTTCAGCGGCTGCCTGGGGCCTCTGGGGCCTCTGGCGGGGCTGGCTCTGCTCTATCTGTTAGACCAAGCGCACACGCGGCTCCATCCTCACCAGTCCCCTCCCATAGCCCAGTGAAGGCACACAGCCCTTTGCCCCAGGCTGAGCGACCCGCTCAGGGCTCTCTGACAGCTGGTCCTGGCCCAGCCTTGCCCCCCCTCCACTCCATTGGTGGGGAAGACCTTTGACCTGGCTTCAGCCTCCGCCCTGGGCCAAGCCAGGCACAGTCAGGGGCCAGCACATGCTAACCGGATTCCAAGAAGACCACGTCCCAAGAGCAGGCCTGGTGTTTTCACAAATCAGGCCATCATACGGACAGTCAGATGTGGCTGCTATATTTGTGTGAGTTCAGAAAGACCAATCGATGAAATGTAAACACCTTTAAATACCACTATTTCCATTTCTCTATTTTTAAAAAATAAACAGAACATCTGGGGCCGGCACTGTGGTGCAGCAGGTTAAACTACCGCCTGAAGGGCTGGCATCCCATATGGGCGCTGGTTCGAGTCCTGACTGCTCCACTTCCGATCCAGCTCTCTGCTATGGCCTGGGAAAGCAGTAGGAGATGGCCCAAGTGCTTGCGCCCCTGCACCCACATGGGAGACCCAGAAGAAGCTCCTGGCTCCTGGCTTTGCATTGGCGCAGCTCCAGCTGTTGCAGACATCTGGGGAGTGAACCAGCGGATGGAAGACCTCTCTCTGTCTGTCTCTGTCTCTGTCTCTGTCTTTCTCTCTTTCTCTTTCCCTCTCTCCTCTCTGTAACTCTACCTTTCAAATAATTAAAAATAAATAAATACTTAAAAAATATAAAATAAATCTTTTAAGACAATAAAAATAAACTGAGAACCTCTAATCATGGAGTTTTTCTGCCAGTCTCTTACCATCCAAACACCTCCTGCTTCTCCTTCATCCCTCTTCCCAGGGACTTGTCCGCTCGTTTCCTTTGTTAAAGAAACACGAGAGGGAAAAAGGCAGGAGGAGGGGAGGGACCCACAGAAAGAAAGCAGTGATTTGAGCAGCAGGGGGCAGCAAGACACAAAGAATGAGATGGCGCTGGGTTGCCTTCCCCAGCCCCCAGCTTCGTCTGAAATCCCGGTTTGGATTGATTTAAATCGGGAAAGGGGCAGTGAAGGCGCGGAGACGGAATGCAAACCACAGACCCCAGATTCATAAAGTTAAGTGGATGCAGAACTTGCTGGAACGAGGCTTACCGAGGACAACAGCCAGCCTGCCATTTGGGGTGAACTATGCAAGGGGGCCTCCCGTGGAATTTTTCAAGAGAATCTGGCAATGTTCAGCGACGGCCACTAACGTGACTGGGTGCTTGTTATCTCAGAAATATCCACAGACAAAACGAAAACAATGCGCTTCCACCCTGAGTCCAGCTCGCTGGAAGCGTGGGTGTCCCCGGCCACGGCAAGCCCGGGGCGGTCAGCGGCAGCCTGGGAGGGAGCAAAAACGTGCACCCTGGACAAAGAAGCGCTGGCCCGAGAACGTGGAGGAGGGGGCTCGGGAGGCGGGGACGCGGTGGGAGGTCCTGCGCTGGGGAGCGTGTGCTGGGGTGGAAATCCTGGCGGCTGGGCGTGGGTATCTGGGGCTGCCTACAGCAGCGCCACCTGCATTCCCGCAGCTGCGGGTTTGCTCCAGCCATGCCTCCACCCTGCGGCTTGCATCTCCGTCCTCCGTCTGATGAAGGCACTGCAAGCAGCCAGCGCAACAGGAGTTCCTGCTGGGGCTGTGGGATGGGTCAGAGACCCCAGCCCCTGCAGCTGTGTGGGGGCCCCTCTCTCCCGTCCCCAGGAAGCCCCAGGGGACTTCTCTAGTCCCCCCAGCCCGCATCCCCCTGGGTGAGATCCCATGGAAGGGTGACATCTGTTGCTGAGACCCTGGCTTAGCATCACTGAGTAAGGACAGGAGTTTCAGACTCTTGCAAGACCAGTGAGGTCCAGGGGCGACCGCCTGACCTCGCTTCTGGAGCAGGGGCAGTCCTGGCTGCAGCAGGCTTTGTTTTGAAAATCTGGGTCAGTGGGCAGTCAGAGAGCCTGGGGGGAGGGAGGGAAACTGAGAGAGCTTCACCACGGGCTCTTCCTGGGGACTCGAAGGTCCCGGGCCTCGGGCATCAGCTGCCTCCTCGTGGACCTGTTGAGACAGGACACAACCGCAAAAGCTGTTTGACTTTCGATGCTGGCATTCACTATTCGTTACTCTGAAGTCTTTATTGTGACTGTGGGTAGATGCACTGCTTCCAAAGGAGAGCTTTCGTGGGCTGCGGGTCGGGCCGTTTCCTGTTACTTTAACAAACCGCCTGAGGCTGGGTAACACAGAAGAGAGGCTCACTTGGCCCAAAGCGGCTGAAAGCCTCCAGAGATGGCCGGTGACCCTTTCCACCCACAGCCAGACACGGTAAGCATTTCGAGGAAGGGCCCCTCCTGACGTCCTAAGAATACCAGTGCTGAGGGGCCAGTGGTGTGGGGCAGAGGGTTAAGCTGCCACCTGCAATGCCACCATCCCACACGCACACTGGTTCAAGTCCCAACTGTCCACTTCTGATCCAGCTCCCTGCCAATGGGCCTGAGAGAGCAGAAGACAACCCAAGTGCTTGGGCCCCACACTCACCTGTGAGACTTGGATGAAGCTCCTGGCTCCTGGCTTTGTCCTGGTCCAGTCCTGTCTATTGTGGCCATTTGTGGGAGTGAACCATCAGAGGGAAGATAATTCTCTCTCTCTCTCTCTCCTCCCCCCCACCACACCCTCCCTTAACTCAGTCTTTCAAATAAACAAAATATATTTTTTTTTTAAAAAAAGGACTATCCAGCTGCAACTGGGGCCTCCTAAGTGTGGGTCTGCATTGCAGTATGTTTTCCCTGGAAGTAGTCAACCACTGGACCAGCTTTGTCAGGCTGTCCCTCACAGCACTAATATCATGTTTCCAGTCATTTAACCCATTCATCAAGCATCAGCTGTCTCCCACCATCTCTGCCCTGCACTCATGCACCTGTTTAGTGCCCTCCCTTGAGTGTGGGCTGGGTCCAGAGACTGGCTCCTGCTTCTGACAAGAGTGCAGCAAAAGGGACAGAGTGTCACTCACAAGGCAGGGCTGTGAAGACACCAGTCTTGCAGTCCTTGTCACGCTTGCTGGCCACCTTTGGCTCAGCTCACTTGCTTACCCAGATGACTTCAGCGCCACGTTGGGAGCCACCATATGGAGAAGCTCACGAGGCAAGAAGCAGATCCTGCCAGCCACACTAGCGTACTCAGGAGCACATCCTAAGCCCAGCCCAGCCTGGTTGATATCTTGTCTCCAGCTCAAGAGAGCCCTTGAGTCAGAAGAACCACACCTACATTTCCGACCCATGGAAACTAAGCGGTAGTAAATGCATTGTTTTGTGCCGCCAAATTTGGGGGTGATTTGTCAGCCAGAGATAGACAATAGTATAAACTTTACTGGCACTGAAGACAAAAACTTGGGGTGTCACGGCCAGGGCAGAGAGTGGGGAGAATGTACAAGCATTCTTGTGGGGAGTCCCCCACGGCCCCTCTGTCCAAAATGCAATGCAACATAGGTGAAGGTGTGGTTTGGATTCGATTCTTAGCTTCAGAATACAGTCAGCCCTCTATAGTCACTGGTTCCCAGTCTACAGATGGAGCCACAGATAAAATATATCCAGGAGAAAAAAAAAAGTGCACCGTACTACACACATACAGACATCTTGTTCTTGTCGCTGCTCACTTAGCCACACACACACTGTGTACATAGCTTCACATGGCATTAGGAGTCGTCCAGCAGAGATTTCTTTATCATCCCTGGGGAGCAGTACCCGGGAAGGCTGTGCCATGGTGTGCTTAACCATTCAACCATTGAAGGCCATCCAGGCCCCTCGCAGTTGTGAGCTGTTACAAATCAAGCTTCCGCAGTTATGTGTGTATGTGGATACAATGGACAAAATGCCCCCAAGTGCAGTTGCTGGGTTGCATGGTCGTTCTGTGTCTAGTTTCTTTTTTGTTTGTTTGTTTGGTTTTTTTTGTTGTTGTTGTTGTGTTTTTTTTTTTTTTTTTTTTGGACAGGCAGAGTGGACAGTGAGAGAGAGAGACAGAGAGAAAGGTCTTCCTTTTCCGTTGGTTCACCCCCCAAATGGCCGCTATTGCCACGCAGCGATCTGAAGCCAGGAGCCAGGTGCTTCCTCCTGGTCTCCCATGCGGGTGCAGGGCCCAAGCACTTGGGCCATCCTCCACTGCCTTCCCGGGTCACAGCAGAGAGCTGGACTGGAAGAGGAGCAACCGGGACAGAATCCGGCGCCCCAACGGGGACTAGAACCCAGAGTACCGGCGCTGCAGGCAGATCAGCCTAGTGAGCTGCGGCGCCGACCTCATTTTTATTTTTCAAAAATTATCTTAGCTGGTCTTCTTTTTCCTCCTTCCATGCATTTTATAATAATGTTGTTGATGTATATCTACCAAAAATTATTGATATTTTGATAGAAACTTCGTTAAATCTGTATATCAATTTGGAGAAAATTAACATCTTTGCTACATTGTGTTTCACAATCCATAAACATGATACACCACTCATTTAGATCATCCTTGATTTCTTTCATCAGGGTTCTATAGTTTTCAACACATAAACCTTATATGTATTTTGTTACATATATACCTAAGTATTTTTTCCTCTATAGTTTTCAACACATAAACCTTATATGTATTTTGTTACATATATAACTAAGTATTTTTTCTCTCTCTCTCCCTCTTTCTCTCTAATTATAAATGATATAATGTTTTAAATTTTGGTGTTCCTTTATTAATTTCTTGCATATAAAATATTTTTATATCTTGTCTCTTGTGCTATTTCTGAACTTGTTTATTCTATGAGGGCTTCTTTGGTTGTTGATTTCTTGGAATTTTCTGTGTAAACAATTAAGTCCTTTGCAAATAGGAACATCTTATCTCTACATGCCTTTTATTTCCTTTTCTTGCTTATTTCTCTGGCTAGAGCGTCCAACAGGAAGTTCGTTGGAATGGAGGAGTGGACATCCTGGTCTTGTTCCTGATCTTGGGAAGGAGTGGAGTCTTACCATTTGCTACACAGGGCTCTTTAGAGGACACAGATGAACAGCAGGTGTGGAGATCCACAGCAGGGTTCAAAGGGCCCTAAGCTCAGCAGCCTCTGGGTCTGGAGTGTCCCACCCGCCCAGCAGGTGTCATGGTTGATTGCGTCATTGGCCACTGGGGTCCACTCAGCCTTCAGTCCCTTTTCTCCTCCCTGGAGGACAGATGGTGAGGCTGAAAACTCCCATCCTCTAATCACGTGGCTGGTTCCACAGGCAAACAGCCCCCTAAATGCTGTGGTTGTCTGAGGGCCAGTCCCAACCCACATCATTAGCAAAAACTCAGGTGTGTGGTTGAAAGGGGCTTCTTACCGATAACAAAAGACACATCTTGCATCATTATCAGGAACCAACCACAAGAGGCCAAATCTTTTAGCCAGATGCTCCTAGTGCTCTGGTCACTTAAAGAAATACTGGGGTTTTAGGAGGTGTAAGCCAGACACTGTGGATAAAAACCCAAATAGAGACAAACATCCTATCATCACAGTATCATACCTGTGCATGACCCGAGGCATCTTCCTTTACCAGACCCTTTCCATTTAGGGAACCGCTGTTGGCCATTCTTCCAGGGCAGGTGCGCCAGCAGCAGGTTCCCTAGTTCTCCTTCATGTGAGAACGTTGGATCTCTCCATCACTCCCGAAGAGTACAGTCCCTGCAGATGGGGTCAGGGTTGACGTCTTTTCTCTCAGCATCCGGAAGATGTCTTGCCAACCTCTTGGCCTCCACCATTTCTAGGAGAAGTGCACTGTCACTCAATTTGTCATCGACCACTCGCCTCCAACCCCACCCCCGCCCCGCCTAATGTAAGGTTTGCTTCCCTCTCACCACTGTCGGGATGTTTCCCTTTGTCTTTAATTTTCAGAAGTTTGACTTCGATGTGTCTTGGTGTGAATTTCTTTGGCTTCCTCCCGTTCGGGGCTCACTCAGCTCCTTTTGTCAGATTTGGGAAATTTTCAACATTATCGGGCCCCCTGTCTGACTCACCTTTCTTTGGAACTCGAAAGACATCAGTGTCAGACCTTGGGTGATTGGCTGAATATCTGTGTGTACAAAAAGTCCTTCTGAAAAAGTGCAGGGATGGGGACCGCCCTTCTCACAGGTACGGCCAGGCGCTGCATCCAGCAAATATCCAAGAGGAAATCCACGCCTGCCTCGAGTCCACTTCCCCCACAATGCGATGACTTCGGGGGGAGGGGGGGTCTCACATTCCTCCAGCACTAATGCAAGTGGAGACTACACGGCATTTCATGAGTTTCTTAGCTCTTAAAGAAACACTTATAAAAGAGGTATAGAAAAGGCAAAATAAAACTCGGAAATAATTTTTAGAAAAAAAAGATCAAGGTGGGTAAAGGAAGATTAAATACAATGCATTGGCAAGAGATTGGCTCTGAGCATGACTCCCTCAATGAAGTTGGAAGAGAAACAACACAGTGCCCAGAATTCCTAGTACAGCCTTCACAACCAAGCAATTAGAGTGGTTAGCAGTTGGAAAGCCTTGTGTGACAGCAGCCTCAGTTTCCCTCGGGGAACACAGGTGCTCACAGCCGAACAATCTATCAGTGGTTGAAGCTGACCGCACCCATCACTTGCACAATCTCTGGTCCCCGCAGCCGAACCGAGTCTCTGATTAGCAAGGTCAGGGTCTAACAGGCTCTCCTGAAAACACCCAAAGTGCCCCTGACCTTCCTAACAGGGGTGGACTTAAGAGTGGAACAATGACAGCAGGAGCCTAAGTCAGCCAGAAAACCAGACAGGCTGTGAAGATACCTGGGGTCAATCCCCCCGTGAAAGCAACTTCTCAACAAACTCTGGGACGCAGGAAAGTTCTGCTGTACCTAAGAGATGAGCTTTACACCTGGGGGCTGATAGGAAAAACGATCCCCTGTCCTGTTGTTTGTCTCTCCCTGCTGTAGACAACAGTGAGTGTGAGAATGCAATGCACCCCCATAATCAGTCACCACCGCTGTAACTGTCACCTCCTTAATCTTTTATAAATGGTATTGATTTTATCTGAGAGAGACAGAAAGAGACAGACACAAACACAGAGATTTTCCATCTTCTGATTCACTCCCAAAATTCCCACAACAGCCTGGACTGGACCGGGTGGAAGCTGGGAACTGGGAACTCAATCCAAGTCTCCCACATGGGTTGCAGGGACCCAAGTGCTTGAGCCATCACCTGATGCCTTCTAGAATGCGCCTTAGCAGGAGGCTAAAATCAGGAGAGGACCCAGGACTTGAACTCAGGCACTACAATATGGGTCATGGCCATCCCAAGGGCCTTCTTAACTGCTACACCAAATGCTTGCTTTTCTCCTTAATTTTAATGTGATTGACAACCACACATACATGCACCTCATTTAAACCTGACTCAAAGCACATACCCACCTTATAAGAAAAGTGTAAAATCTATAACCAAACAGAAGCTTGCAAAGCAGTCAATCCAGATAGTTGTTAGGGTTTGCTCAGTGTAACTAACTGAATAAACTTTAACTTCGATTTTCGTTTTTTTTTTTTTAATTATTTATTTGAAAGGCAAAATTACAAAGAGAGAGAGAGAAAGAGAAAGAGAGAGAGAGAATCTTCCAACTTCTGGTTCACTCCCCAAATGGCCACAACAGCCAGGGCTGGGCCAGACTGAAGCCAGGAGCCAAGAACTTCTTCTGGGTTTCCCACATGGGTGCAGGGTCCCAAGCACTTGGGCCATCTTCTACTGCTTTCCTGGGCGCATTAGCAGGGATCTGGGTCATAATTGTAGCTTGCTTTTCCCGAGTCTGGGTGACCAGGCACTCTCTTTTGGATTCTTCATGTCTGTTCTGATGGATGCCCTCTTCCCAATAAACCTTGCTACTTTGAAAAAAAAAAGTAGAAGGAGGAGGAGGATGAGAGGAAGGAGAGGAAGGAAGAAGGGAAGAAGAAGGAGAGGAGGAGCTGAGACTCAAACCGACGTCCATATGGGATGCCAGCACTGCAGGCAGTACTTTACCTGCTGTGCCCAGCACCGGCCCCTAACTTGGGTTTTCTAACAAAGGCTGGTTATTTCAGTTGGGTCTTATGGGCTCTCTGTTGGTGCCCCCTTTCGCACATCTGCTCTGTGAGCTCTGGTGCAAGTACCATCTTCTTTACTCATCCTCAGTCTAGCACATAAGGGATACTCAGTAACTGTCTAAATGAACTAGCTCTCTCTGCAGCGTGGGAAAATCTCTACCCACCCCAAATGATACACATTCATTCATTCATTTATTCAAAAAGATTTCACTACTGAATGTCTACTGTGTGCCAAGTGAGGTGCTAGACACGGGAAGTACAAGGAGAAAAAAGCAAAGAATAGGATTATCTTTATCCCAGGGGCTCCCATGGGAACATTCTGTGAGCCCTGTGCTTGGGCTCTCTGACGCTCCCCAACATTAGCTTGGGCTTCCCCTGTGCCTGTGGATCCAGGGCTAGAAAATCACAGCTAGTGAGTCACCAGGGTCGGGAGTGCTAACCACCAGCGTATTGTTCTGTTGCACTTCCTGGTTCAAGGTTCATGATTCTGTCACATTACTTTCAACAGTCCTTGGAAGTTAAGACCAACCACATGAGAATGAAACTGCCTTGATGAGAGTTTGCTCTGGCAAGGGAGTCCACAGCCACCAGCACTTGTGTTTGGTAGAGACGAGAAGGCAAGCAGAGGAGCGGCAAAGCCTCACAGAGGGATAGGGGAAGACTTCAAGGTATCCTGAGGGGCTGTAGACCCAGGAAACTAAATGAGCTGACTCAAAGCCAGGCCTTCCACAGGATTGGTTAGGGTGCATATTTGATTTCTCTGGTTGGCCCTAAGTTAGAAACAAGGACAAAAATTATTGAAGCTGTGAGTTATTAATCAAGTCCCAGCCATTTGGGGTCAACTGTTGTTGGGGCTCATGTCTGGCTTCCTGGCTTATCCTATAATTGTCCTGGATGTCCTGGCATCAGGCACAGCAGGCAGACTTCCCATAGACATTGGTGTCTTGGGGCTGGTGCTGCAGACTATGAAGAAGTGTTCTATTTTCATATATGGGCTGGCCATTGTCCAGCTTTTTGGTCAGTCTCTCAAGTCAGATCAAATGCCCTGGGGGGTCCCATCTGCTTGGAGTGATAATATATTTCCCTCCAGGGCTTGCAAGAGCTCTGATTGGGAAAGTCTTGAGGGAGCTGAAGACACGAGTGTATGACTCCCTAGCACACCAAGTGTCCCCAGCCCAGCCCCTGGGCACCCTGCATTACCCAGAACGCACCAGGTGTCCCCGGCCCAGCCCCTTGGCACCCTGCATTACCCAGAACACACCAGGTGTCCCCGGCCCAGCCCCTGGGCACCCTGCATTACCCAGAATGCACCAGGTGTCCCCGGCCCAGCCTCTCAGCACCTTGCATTATCAGAACCTGCCCCTCTCCTTTGTTGCCCACTGTTGCTGTCATCCTGGCTGTCAACAAGACAGGAAAGCTTCCCTCCAGACAGTCTGAGTGCCAGATTGGAACTTGGCGTGTTCTGTCTGAAGGCGAATTTTGGCTCCCCGACACCGCTGGAGCCAGGGCTCAGTGCTTAGGAAACAGACATGGGGCATATCTGGAAGCAGTGATCTCACAAAGGGGGACTTTCCCCACAGATGGCTAGTGCTCGTATTTCCTTCCACCAAGAAAGAGAAAATCGTGACTTTTCTCCCCTGGAAGCACTTCTGTGAAAATCCCAGACCAGCTGTTTTAGATGAGCTGTGGAGGAGCATGGGGAGTCACCATGACGTGTAGACGGGCTCTCTGAACATCCCAAGCCTCCATCGCACTTTTGGCAAACCCTGGACTGCAATCAATTCTTGGATGGGTTCCCAGACAGGTGCTTAACGTGATGGTACCCTGGGCTGGTGATTAAAGAGGGACCCGTATGCTGGGGGTGCCAGATGTGTGAGCAGCAGGTCAATTCTGAGTTGAGAAAACATAGGAGCCTGACTGACAGCTTCCCCAGGAGGACTGGAGCAGGATCTGCAGGCAAATGAAGTCTTGCTTTGGTAGGGGACAGGTCATTGGGGCCTGAAAAGCTGGAAAGGGCATCCCAACTCTTTGCCGCCCCTTCTGTGAGCATGCAGAGTGTTCTCAGCTCCCAGACTACTGACATTCTGCGAAATGCCAACTTCGCTCTGAAGGCGCAGGGCAATTGTGAAAGGTTGCAGATGAGCCCCACGGAGGGATGTCACTCACACCATGGGAATCGGCCTCCTTGGAGAAGAGAAGAACCTCTGGGTTGACAACTGTGGATGAATAGGAAGGATCGGGCACCTGCTCGCCCTGCCTGTTGTCATACCCAGAATGTGGTCGGGAGTCCACACCAAGCTTCCGTTTGTGTTCACTTCCATCAGCGTGGCTATGCAGGAAAGTGGGTCACGTGTTGAAGTCCAGAATTTCTGGGGTGCAAAGTACGTCTGAAAGATTCCAAGACGGGTATTGCTTGTTCAATATCCCGAGACCGGGAACACTAGTTAGTCTTTAAAGGGAGTGACATTGAACTTGTTTCAAATTCAGCTACTTTGATTCAGCAGACAACTGTTAAAAAACAAGGGCTTCAGAAAGTTTTGGGGTGGTATCTCTGCCTCTGGAAAAGGCACAGTTCAGCAGGCTGATGAATCAGATCTAAGAGTGGCCCAGCTGCAGAGACAAGGACTTGGATTATGCATCTAATCTGTGGTGTTTTAATAATGCAATAAAAGATCTCTTGATTTGAGACTTGAAAAAAATATAAAAGAAACAGCATCAAAATCATTTTCAATCTGCTTAGACCTCAATCCATTTATTTCGGAAAAATGATATTACCCTTCAATTTAAGAAAATCACTGTATACTGAGTGCCTGCTAGGCTAGCTTCTGATTTTCTTGGGGTGACAGATATAAAGGTAACCCCAACATAAAATAGTGGGGAGCTATATGTGTTGGCTGCTCCTCACAACAGGAACTGGGCAGAGGGAGGACTGTTAGCTAATGGAGATTAAGTCCTCAGATTGCACAGGGACCAACTCTCTGCAAAACACAATGCTTAATTTCATGGTAGATGGCAAGAAAGTGGGGGTTGTGCCTGCCTAAGGCACCGGCTCTTAGCCAGAGTCAGTCTGTCTTGCAGGGGACGTCAGGCAATGTCGAGAGAGATCCTTGGTTGTCAGAATCTAGGAGGTGCTACCGGCACCTGGTGAACAGAGGCCAGGGATGCTGCTCAAGGTCCCCCAACACACACACACCATGCCCACCGTGGAGGAGACGCCCTGGTCTCTCAGGGGTTGTTGCTCTCTTCTCTGGGGAAGCTGAAATTGATGGTGGGAAGCAGCTCTGGAATGTACTGGATAGAAGGCAGCAGCAGCCTGAGATGGAACGTTCTAGCAGGAACTGGGTTGCAGGCCGGGGATTCCGCTCATCCTCCTCCTTGCCATCTCCTCGCCTTCCCGGCTTACCTGCCTGGGGTGTCCCATGGATCAGGGTACCAAATCCCTTGCCAGTCTCTCCTGGGCAGTCCGTGACTCTTGGCCTTGCTTGCTAATCCGTTTGCCTGAATGGCCCTCTGCCCCTTTCTCTCTCTCACAAAGTCCTACGTAATCCTTAAGACCCCTCTCAGATGCTCAGATCTCCCGTCTCCATGCCCCTGTAGGCCGAGAACATTCTCCCCTCCTCTGTCACTCGCTGCAGCACTCACCACTCTGCTGTGAGGGCTTGTTTGCACCTTCGAGCTGAGCTCGTGGAGATGAGGCACGGTGTCTTCCACAACAGTGTTCCCTTCTCCAAGCCTCACACTTACTAGGGGAGCAATAAACAACGCCAATCACGCCTCCAGAAAGAGCCCTGAGCCTTACGCCTTCCCCACGGGGAAGCCACACTTCATACACACAGAGCTGCAGCTTCGGCTGTGGCTCAGCGAGAACAGGTGCTGTCTGCGTCGTGTGCAAATCGCCTGGCACCATGCCTGACATGTAGACTTTATGCACTGATCATTCTCCTTCAGTTCCCTTCAAAGCAATCAGAGTAGCTCCATGGGGTGCTAGCGCAGCTCTTGGAAGGACGCAGGGAGCCCAGCGCCATTCCACACTGTGAAGACTGCAGGGTGTTATAATTCTGCTCGATCCTTAGCATTGCCTGTCACCTCCATTGGGGTCCCCCCACACACACACACGGCAAAGGCAATCAGATGTACAACGGGATCCGCCCTTCCCTCACCGCACAGAGGAACGGCTCGGAAGTGGCTGCCTGCCCAGGGACTGTGTCTGCAGCCTCTCACTCTCGCGTGGGTGCAGGGCCATTCCTCGGCAGTAGCACAGGAGCAGAGGTGACTGCTGGCTGGGAGCTGTCAGGGAGCAAGCACATGCCTCCAGCCTCTCTCTCACTTCTGTGGCCAGGTGTGGACACGAGGGGTGCTGGCTGGAGCCATGGGAGGTGGAGGTGGCGGGGGAGCACAAGTTAGGCAAAGCCTCAGACCCTGGATCATGGCAGTGAGGAGACCGAGACCCTTGTACTAAAGTGAAATAAACTTCTATGGCATCTTGTATGTCTTGGGGCGATTTACGATCTTAATCCATACACCACGTTCTTTAGTGGAAACAAGTAGAGCAGCAGTCAAGCTCCTTCCCATGGTCCCATTAAAGCAGTACCAAGCAGGGGAAGGCACGTGGTGCAATGGTTAACACAATGCTCCACCACCCACATCCCATATGGGAGCGCCTGGTTTGGATCTCAGCTCTGCTTCCGATTCCAGCTGCTTGCTAATGTCCACGCTGGGCTGAAGCAGGTGATGGCTAGAGGACTTGATCCCTGCCCCTCCCATGGAAGACCCAAATGGAGTTCCTGGCTCCTGGCTTCCACCTAGCCCAGATCCTACGCTGTAAGCACTTGGAATAAATAAATAAATAAATAAATAAAGACAAATAAAGTATCTGTCTAGAAACAGTACCAAGGAATAGCAGCCAAGGCAGGCATGGCCCCAGGAGCACGAGAGATCTCTGCACATTCCCAGAAGAGAGGCGGCAGCTGGAAGTGCTCCCGGATGAAGCGGGCGGGACCACCCAGCGTCCAGACCCGCAAGCCACACACGGAGGAAGGCGGGGGTGTCTTGAGGATCCGCCCGCAGGAATCAGGACACTTCAGCTAGGGAGGTTGCACGTCACTCAACAGGAGCAGTGGGAAATGAGGTGGAAGGCCAAGGCCCGCAGTGAGACCGGGGGATCTCTTTCTCCTTCGACAGTGTTTGAAGGGACCAGGCCAGAGTCCAGTTTCGACCCCTGGGTCCACTTCTCGGCCACCTCCCAGCTCCAGGACCAGCCAACACCTGTCACCAACCAACCACACCAACCAATCTCAGGTTTGTTGCAATTTTTCCACTGAGGTAGTGGCTTTGGTCAACTGCCTGGCCAATTCGCATCTACAGGCCGCCATGCCTGCCTCTCTCTGGGCTTCTGTTTGGAGCATGACACATGGCCCCGGAGGGCGCGGGCTGTGTCTCAACACACTCCCACAGTGCACCTGAGCCTCACTTCCCACCATGAACCAGACACATGAAACTCCTAGAGAGACCAACACGGGTGTTACAGCCCCACCCCAAACTCCTCTTCCGTTAGGTTCTACCCTCAGCACCACCCCACCCTAGAAAAGGACACCCCCTCCTCTGAGTCCAGTCGATTGCAACACTCAGTTCCTCTCATTTCCTGAGGCTGCCTGCCTGTTTTCCTTTTGTCTTTAAATAGCTCTGACTTTCCTGCTCCTCTTTATTATTTCAACTTGGAGGGATGAGCCAGGCCCGGCAGGGGTTCGCTCTTTCCCCTCTGCAACAGGTTCAAACCCCTGCCTTCACTACATGATAACTGCAGCCGAATACTTGACTTCCTTGTGCCTTCATTCCTTCGTTTCTAAATGCACATAGCCACAGGCAGGCACTAATGTGATTACTGAGTTAAGTGAAGTCGGGCTCTCTCCTAGTTGGCTCAGGCTGCCACCACAAGCAGGTTGGGCAGCTTCAACAATGAGCCCCTCCATGGCTGCCTGCTCTCCCTGCAGTCCCTGGTACTGCCATGCTCACCATGGCGATGCCATTGCCCAGGAGGCTTTCGCCAGTGACTGCCTAGTCTTGGACTTCCAGCCTCCAAACCTGTGAGCTAAATAAGTCTTTGCTCCATAAAATCCCCAGCATTGGGTGTTTTGTTACAGACGGGAGTTTTCAGAGAGCTTATGGGAAAATGGGATGAGAAGAGAATGTCCATTTTCCACAAGCTTTTTAAAATCACCTCTATGAACGCCGATTTCACTGGCTCACAGTCCCACCCTTATGACCTTAGTTCAGCTTAATTATTTCCTGAGAGTCCCCATCGCCAACACAGCTACAGTAAGGACCAGGGCTCCTGCGAATGAATTCTGCTGTAATGTGTATTCTGGTTCAGTACGCAACCCTGCAGAACACCCAGGGCACACAGTCAATGAATGCCATCTATTTTTTTAAAACTTTACTTTATTTTTTATTTAGTAAATATAAATTTCCAAAGTACAGTTTATGGATTACATTGGCTCTCCCCCCCCCATAATTTTCCTCCCACTCACACCCCTCCCATCTCCCTTACCCTCTCCCATTCCATTCACATCAAGATTCATTTTCAATTATCCTTATATACAGAAGTTCGATTTAGTATATATTAAGTAAAGATTTCATCAGTTTGCACCTACACAGAACATAAAGTGTAAAATACTGTTTCAGTACTAGTTATATCATTAATTCACATTGAACAACACATTAAGGACAGAGATCCCACATGAGGAGTAGGTACACAGTGACTCCTGTTGTTGACTTAACAATTTGACACTCTTGTTTATGGCGTCAGAAATCTCCCTAGGCTCTAGTCATGAGTTGCCAAGGCTATGGAAGCCTTTTGAGTTCACCGACTTCAATCTTATTCAGACAGGGTCATAGCCAAAGTGGAAGTTCTCTCCTCCCTTCAGAGAAAGGCACCTCCTTCTTTGATGGCCCCGTTCTTTTCAATGGGATCTCACTCACAGAGATCTTTCATTTAGGTTTTTTTCTTTCTTTTTTCTTTTTTTTTTTCCCCAAAGTGTCTTGGCTTTCCATGCCTAAAATACTTTCATGGGCTCTTCAGCCAGATCCAAATGCCTTAAGAGCTGATTCTGAGGCCAGAGTGCTATTTAGGACATCTGCCATTCCATGAGTCTGCTGTGTATCCCACTTCCCATGTTGGATCATTCTCTCCCTTTTTGATTCTATCAGTTAGTATTAGCAGACACTAGTCTTGTTTGTGTGATCCCTTTGATTCTTATACCTATCAGTGTGATCAATTGTGAACTGAAATTGATCACTTGGACTAGTGAGATGGCATTGGTACATGCCATCCTGATGGGATTGTATTGGAATTCCCTGGCACGTTTCTAACTCCACCATTTGGGGCAAGTCCGATTGAGCATGTCCCAAATTGTACATCTCCTCCCTCTCTTATTCCCATTCTTATATTTCACAGGGATCACTTTTCAGTTAAATTTCAACACCTAAGAATAATTGTGTGTTAATTACATAATTCAACCAATAGTACTAGAACAAAAAAAATACTAAAAGGGATAAAGTATTAAATTGTACGTTAACAGGACAAGGGCTGATCAAGACACTGTTTCTCATAGTGTCCATTTCACTTCAACAGGTTTCCCCTTTGGTGCTCGGTTAGTTGTCACCGATCAGGGAGAACATATGATATTTGTCCCTTTGGGACTGGCTTAATTCACTCAGCATGATGTTTTCCAGATTCCTCCAGAATGCCATCTATTTTTATAAGCTACTTTCTGCTTATGAGAACATTCATGCTTAGAGCTCTTAGCACCAAAATATAACCCCAAAGCCAATAGAAATGAGGGGCTCCTGCCTTGTTTGAGATGGGCCAGGAAGCCAAATGGGTCTGCCTCCAGGTGGGTCACAGGGAATCCCAAGGTCTCCCTGTGCTGAGGAACCAGACCATGGTTAGATCACTCAAACCTAACCCACAGATATTTATTGCGTAACTCACCCCGTTGCATAAATTTGACTCACATTCTGGACAAAAACGTTGGAAGATGAAGCAAGGATGTGATGTAAGATGTTAATGGTGAGGGAAAACCAGGATGCAGGATCCACGGGAAGGTGCAGCTCAGACCACAGCAGATTTGAAGAGACAGGAGAGGGAAGAGACGCAAGGGGAGGCAGGAACGGGTGTGGGCACCGAGAGACCAGCAGGCGGACAGAGAGGAACGCAGGCTCCATGTTCACCCAGCTTCTCTCATGCTCATTCAAGAGCATCTCTCTTGGTCTTTTTTTTTTTTTTTTTTGGACAGGCAGAGTTAGACAGTGAGAGAGGCAGAGAGAAAGGTCTTCCTTCCTTTGGTTCACCCCCCCATGTGGCCACTAGGGCCAGCGCTGTGCTGATCCGAAGCCAGGAGCCAGGTGCCTCTCCTGGTCTCCCATGCAGGTGCAGGGCCCAAGCACTTGGGCCATCCTCCACTGCACTCCTGGGCCACAGCAGAGAGCTGGCCTGGAAGAGGAACAACCGGGACAGAATTCAGCACCCCAACCAGGACTAGAACTCGGGTACCCGTGGCGCAGGCAGAAGATTAACCTAGTGAGCCGCAGCACCAGCCTCTCTTTTGTTCTTTTCCCATCGTTCTTTAGCTTGTCTCAAGTTCATTGAATCTTCTGTCTCAGCATTTTTCTCCTCCCAACAAGAATGGGCCACCTTCTAGAAAGCAACACCAAGTAAACAGACCCATGAAAGTAACAAGAAGCAATCTGACAATCACCATATTTCTTTTTTTAATCTTTATTTTATTTATTTGAAAGGCAGAGTTACAGAGACAGAGATCTTCCATCCACTGGTTCACTCCCCCAAATGGCTGCAACAGCTGGAGCTGGGCCAGCCCAAAGTTAGGAGTCAGGAGCTTCTTCCAGGTCTCCCACATGGGTGCAGGGCCTAAGCACTTGGGCCTTCCTCTGCTGCTTTCCCAGGTGCATTAGCAGGGAGCTGGATCAGAAGTGGAGCAGCTGGGACACGAACCAGTACCCAGAAGGGGTTCTCACGTCACAGGTGGAAGCTTTACCCACTTATGCCACGCTCCAGCCCCTCAGCATATTGCTTTTTAATGATGTATGTGTCTTCCATGAGGAGAACACAGCCTTCTCTCGTCGCGCCTGGTCCTGATGTAGGGAGAAATACAGTCAGCAGTCAGAGGTTGTTCTTGGTACTCAAGGTGTTAGATGGAAGACAGGTGTAGGCGTGTTTCACAAGGGAGGGGCCTGTGGTGGAATAGCCCTCACTTGCTTCCAACACACTCAGAAGAGTGGCACAGCTTTCCTTACTTTTTTGATGAATACCTCTCAGACAGAGTTTAGAAAATTAATCCCTTTAGGAGTCTCCTGGCGGTAGGGCCAGAAGGGCATTCAGAGAAGCCAGGCTCCTATCTAGAAATTAAGGCAATGGAGGGAATTCACAGAAATCTGCATACAGACTAGGATCAAGCGCTTTGCTGAACGTCTGAGATATTTTAGGGCGTGAGTCGCTCACAATGGCGTTCTGTAATCCTCCAATTTCAGAAGAGGAGCTTAAGCTCACATCCAGCCAGGGCGGAAAGCGGGTCTGCATAGAAACCATAATCACTGGCGACCCAGGAGCTCAAAGACGTGCAAATAGCTGCCCTGCGAACCCAGAGGCTGGAACGGCCTTGTCCGCAGCCTAACAAATGCAAGGAGTGAACTCCACATGCAGCGTCCTCTTGCAGTTTTCTATGTTTGAACTCTGAGATGAAATGAAACTTCAGCGATTCGTCCTAGGACAAAGGACAGCGATGGTTTCAAGCTGATTACTAACGTAGGCTGCGTTCCACAACTGAAGCCAGCAGGGCCCAGCCGAATTAAAATAAGATGTCTTCTAATTGAAAGCAAATGCTGGTCTTTGCCAGACATGATTAGTACAAGTTCTGCTCAGTCGAAGGGAAGATAATCTGAGATTGTGTGATGGCAAACATCTGGATCCGGGAAACGAGAGACTGAACTGAACTGTCCATGCCTGCACAGCTGGATCCAATCATCTTTAGGGCAGTCCCTTCTCACCCCCTCGCCCCTGTTCCACCAAACAAAAACAAGTGTTTTCTCCAAACCAGTCCTAGGTCCCATTCCTAACCTCCAGGGTGCACAGATAGCTGGGGCTAGAGGCCATCACCTCATCAAGCCATTGACCTGCAGCTCCAGGCGACTGGGATGAGGCAGGAAGCCGAAGGAGTGCCAATCACAGTCTTGACAACCACAATGTGAGACTCTGGCAAGAAATCTCTCTCCTGGCCTCCGAAGGGCAAAGCCATGTCATCTTGCTGCTGTTCTGTTTCTTTGCTGTCTGCTCAGAAAGGGAAACCAGGACATTCCATCTGAAGGCATTTTTTTAAAAAATTTTCAACAACCCAAGGTCCCTGTTAAAAGCCACGTTTCAGAGTGTTGCTTTTTTCTCCCAGTATTTACTTGATCAGCGACATTTATTTAGCATCCTACAAGGTGAAGAAGTCAAGAGATAGAAGTGTTTATATACAAGAACTTTCATTGTAGCATTGTTCATCACAATGAGAACAAAGGAAACAGCTAAAATGTCTCATAGAGATTGGTTACCTAGCTCGTCAAACATCTGTAGCTGTGTACTTTGGAACTTAAAAGATCATGCTTTCAGAGAAACATTTAATGGCTTATTGGGAAAAACCAGATGCATGGACCCCCAGCTAGGAGGTTGCTGCAGTGGTAAGGACCCAGCGGCAGCGGTGTAGATGAGGGTGATGGTAAGAAGCAGGTAAGATGCTGATGTGGTACCAGTGTTCGTGCTGGAGGTAGTAGGGGTGTTGATCCAGGAGGTGGTGACAGGCTTAGTGGCAGTGGCGGTGATGGGTGTCAGAGGAAGAAATAGAAGGAAGAGAAATTGGAGGAGGAGAAGAGAAGTGGCCTTGGTGATCGCTTAGAGAGAACCCGTATGCTCTGGGGAACGGCCTCTTCAGTAAACAACAAGATGTCGTCCCGAGACACATCGCACATGACCTGAAGTCACCTCCGTGGTGTCCCACACTGCGCAGATGCTGTGCTAAAGACCGCTCTTCTCCATCTGGACACTGGAGAGTCCAGGTCTAAGGCTCGCTGGGTCCAGGAGAGGGGCAGGGCGGGAGACAGCCGCTCCGCCTCTGCAGCCCGGCAGAGCCGCTCAGAGAGGGAGCTGGCAGTGCAGAACTTTAAGAAATAAAACAAAACTGTAGCAAGAAACAAGAAAACACCGAAGTACATCAAGGGACCCAAGGGGACAAAGAACTTTGATCCCACTGGCTCTGGAAAATGCCCAAGAACAAACAAACCGGGGCTGGCCGACCCACACAGGCCATCTGGGGAGCCGTGGTCCCACTCAGGGCTCGTGTGCAGCAATGCCAGGGCTTCGGATTCCAGGGGCGCTATTCGC
The DNA here is from genome assembly GCA_949820135.1 of Sylvilagus floridanus. NCBI lineage: Eukaryota > Metazoa > Chordata > Mammalia > Lagomorpha > Leporidae > Sylvilagus > Sylvilagus floridanus. The sequence continues at coordinate 116,593,226 of OX463238.1, read as the reverse complement.
GAGTGTAGTAACAGCATCCAGGCGCTGTTGGTGCCAATAAGCATTTAATTACGCAGTAGGGAATCACACGTTTTAATTTACACAACACACTCGGTAAACCAACCACCCAAGGTTCCCGAAGTACCTCCGGTGCTCCTCGCAAGGTGTCTTAGCTGCGGAGGGCGGATTCATCCAGCAACCTCAACCCGAAGGGACTTGGCTCCAAGAGTCGGCAGGGGTGGTGCCTCTGAGCCGGACGAAGCAGGTCTCCCCAGTGATGTGCAGTCTGGAAGTTAGACGAGTGCAGGGCTGGCTGGGAGGCTGTCTCATCGGAAGGTCTGAGTGCAGCTGCTCAACGCGGAGGGGGTCCAAGGAAGAGTCCGCAGGCTCAGGGGAGTCTGCTCAGGGTCTCGTTGAGGCTGGTTTGCTTGTGGCTGATGTTTGCTTCCCCATAGCCTCCATCGGCCAGGTGCAGTGGGTCGTGCAGGCATGGCTTGTCCTTTGCATCTGAGCAGGTCGGTCTCTGTTAGGCTCCTTCCACTCATCTCAGCGAGGCGGGTCAAATCTCCCGCACTCCTTACAAACACCAGAGCAGGACATTGACACCTGCTGACGGACGCAGCCGTTTTCTTACCCTGCCAAAGTTGGTGGCCTGTTTGTGTTCCCCCAGCACTGCACAGGCACCCACAGCAAGGCTGCCTGCCTCGTGCTCACAGCTGCCCTGAGAGTGAAGTGGTGCCACCCACTCTCCCCATGCACAGGCCCCTGGAGGTGGGGTGCACAGTGCAGCCCATGAGTGCCTAACGCAGGTGCATCGGCCACATTCCAATGGCTCCAGCTAAAGGGACACGATCTTGGGTGCTTTACGTTTCCATTGCTAATTCCCTCTTGGTGCACAGGAACATGCCAGTCCTTTGCTCAGCTTACCCCTGGGTGACAAGCACCAGTCCCCAGCAAGTTGCTGTCATGGACAGCCAGGGCTTGAACTGCCTTCACCTCCGTCAGCACACAGCTCTTTCCGAAGTAGGCAGAAAGCGTGCACATCCACGCGGTACCCAGAAACCCTGCTGACTCACTGGAGTCTTCAGACTAGAACTTCCACACTCCCTGTGCACTTTTCTCTAAAGGCTGCTACCCAGGAGCTGGGGTTGGATGAATAGACAGCAGCAATCTCAAGGGACAGACAGCGGCTCCCACATGCATGCGGAAGCCTGCGGGCTTGTGGGTGCACAGGCAGAGTAGTGGGTGGCTTACATGTTCATAACCGGATCTCGGAACACCTCCGGAGAGGACGCCAGACGCAAGTCTGCAGCTGACCCGCGGGCACCGCCTGGGTTATGATCATTGCATGGAGGCACTGAGCGTCTTCCCACTCCCACCAGCGACATGCCACGTCACAGAGCCCTCCTGCCTTTATGAGAAGGTGTTTTTACTCAAAAGGTCCCAGGCAGCTCGAGGCTGAGCCAGTGACCTGACAAGGGGTGGGAGGGTCCATGTTTAGGGACTGGCCGTGTGCCCAGGTCTGTCCCACGCCTCGCAGTCTTGGTGGACGAGTGGATGACTGCAGTGCGTGTTCAGGGTAGTGTGGGAACGGGGACCGAGAGGACAGCCCTCCCTGTCCACTCCAGCTAACGTGCTGGGTTATGTGAGACGTGTTCCACGAGAAAACTGGATAGGGTCCCTCCACTCAAAAAGCAAACAATAAGAAACCAAGCCTATGATTCTGCTCTCTGCAGCTTGAATGTTGATGTAGAAAAATCCGTAAAGTGTAGAGTTTCTCAGTGGAAACTACCACAGTAATAGCGAAATGATGAAGAGGCTTTATGGGTTTCTTTTTTTTAAGATCTGTTTATTTTATGTGAAAAGCAGAGTGATGGGGCCATGGCAGAGGAGACGGAGGCAGGGAGTAGAAAACAGAAAGAGAGGTCTTCTAACTGCCAGTTCACTCCCCAAATAACCACAATGGCCAGGGCTGGGCCAGGCTGAAGCCAGGAATCAGGAACTCTATCCATGTCTCCCACGTGGGTGAAGGGGCCCAAGCACTTGGGCCATCTTCCACTGCTTTGCAGGCACTGGATCGGAAGTGGAGCAGCCGGGACTAGAACCAGCGCTCGTACGGGATGCAGGCAAAGCAAGGGGCTGGTTTAACCTGCTGCGCCACAACACCAGACCCTGGAGAGGCTCTGTGGGTTCTCAGACCTACACTAGCACTCACGGCGCACGGACATTGCCTGTTGCCACACCAGCTCATGACAGTAGGAAGCAGCAGCTGCAGGTTCCTTGTTGGAACGTGGTCCCTCCCCTTCTGCGTCAAACTCAGCTGTCGTCCCCTACGGCAGTTTACAGATGAGTCCTGGGAACACGGGCTCCTTTGTAAATCAGTGCTGCCCGTGCTGAATGTGGACATACTTGGAAGATACCATGAAGAATCAGCACAGCGAGCCTGCAACTGCTCTCTGCAGAAAGGGTTGTTTGCAAGGTCAGCTCTGGACTGGCACCCAGGAACTTGGCATCTGGAGTGTTCCCAGCCAATAACAATCGGCTGATATTGGCAACCAGCTACAGTCTCTGCCACCAAATGCAAGAAAACCATTGGGGACTATTTTTAATTGAAATCATTGATCTTACATCACTTAGCCCTGTGTCTGTATTGTGCTTTCCTTGTGGGATTCTGGGGCCTTGGTATACACCAGGCAGAGGGTCCCGTCAGAAGTGATTCCCACATGGGCTCTTCTGTGTAGAAACAGCACACACTCACACACACACACACACACACACACAAGCACAGGCACACTCCTGCGCTCTCACAAGAGAACAGCGAGCAGAGAGCAAGGAGAAGGCTACACATGGAGCCCGCCTGTGTGTCCTCCCTGTGCTGCTATCACAAACCTGAGCCCGAGGCCTGTAAGCCCTTCCAGCAAAAGTCTAAAGGTGCAGCGGGTGTTGGGAAGGAGCCTGAAGCAGTTCAGGACCAGATGACCAGAAGTGCCCCAGGAGCAGGAACCCAGGGTCCTGCTGCCTTTCTGTCCACCGTCTTCACGGTCCAGGGGCTCCTCCTGACACCATATTCAAGCCAGCAGGAGGAAGGAAAGGAGCGAGAAAACAGCCCAAGTCCCCCACCACTACAGCAGCACCCCCTTAGCCGAAGGTCCCAAGACCCCTGAAGCTGCAGATGGCACTAAACCCTAAACACACAGTGCTTTTTCCTATACATAAGTACCTATGATGAATAGAACCCACAAATTAGGCACAGTAAAATAAAGGCTACTTGAATACAAGCACTGAGCACAGTGACAGATGATGTGGTAGCTGGGATGGCTAGAGACTAAGGAGAGGAGAGGGTAGACTATACAGCACGGTGGCCACAACAGACGAAGGCGGGACTCACACCCAGGGCAGACGGGACCAGTGTGCAATCTCAGCAAACTCTCAGAATGACACACGTTTCATACCTGGGACTTGTTTATTTCCAGAATTTTCCATTCAATATTTTCAGAATGCAGTTGGTCAGGGGCAACTGAAACCACGGAGGGAAGCCATGAATGGGAGAGACTACCATATTTAATTATGATTTCTCCATGTTCTATCGTATCCCTCTGGCCTGAATTTAGTCCACTGGCCACGTCTAGCTGCAAGGGAGGCTGAGAAATGCCTTTACTCCAGGCAGTTCAATGTCCCACCAGCACCCTGGTTTTCTCTACTGAGGAAGAAGAAAGTGGATATCGGGGAACAACTAACAGTCTCTACTGCAGAAGTTTAAAAAAAAAACACAGTGAGGGGCAACTTTTTGAATTGAGTCAAACTAGGGATCTTTATATCACAACACAAAATTAAACAGGTCAATGTATTACATCAGTTTCAGCAGACGTCTTGCCTATAAAAAGATTTATTCTGGGACAGTGACCAGCTGCTAAATTATTTGCAAGCTGTTAAATGATTTACATAAAGATGGGACTGAGAATTTCCTTGACATTGAATCCCTACCACTTTTATCACCCTCCTCTTCCTGTTCTCCTTCTCTCTCTCTTTTCTAAAAATATTTTGACCAGAAGTCTTTAGAGCAAAGGGAAAAAATCAAGCCTCTTGACTTGGTTCTCTATACATCTCATAAAACACCTACTACACAGGACTTTGCCAGGCCAACATAATATAACTCTTGGAATTTCCAATTTAGTGCATGACAAATTGAATATTGGGTTATATTTTTATGCAGCTGTACTGCTGCCAACCAGCTGTAGATGTGTGGTTATTAACCTGGGGACTCTTGGAAGGGCTTCACAGAGCTCTAGGAACATTCCTGAAATGGCGTGCAAAATTATGGGTGAGTGTGCATTTCCCCATAGATTTCATCAGCTGAACAAAGCAGTCGGTAAGCCTCATGATTACAAATGCTCCATTCATGGTTTGACCTCTGATTTTCTAAAGATGCTATGTATACTGTGATCCAACGTTGATAACTTCCCAGTATCCTGGAGATTGATGAGGAGAGGAAACTTATCAGCCAGACATCCAAAGCCCAGATAGGGACTGGACAAGAATCAGCAAAATAGCAGGCCCTAGGGGGTCAGAAATCACAAAGTGGGGCTTAATTATAGGGTAGCTCTACCACCAACAGCTTTTCTTAGAACAGGCAATTCTTCAATGTCCTTACTGACTTCTGTTTAAGACGATTCACAGCCTCCCAAATAAGCAGTTAGGGCCAACTCTGGAACTTCTGTTTTTCATTTTAACCATTTTCTTCAGTTCATGGTCCTACTGCAAGGGTCTCATCTCAGTAGTGTGACTTCCACTGTTCCCGGTGCCATCTACAGTGGATGCGATTAGAACAGAATTCAGATCCCCAAGTTTAAATAGTCAGCAAATCACATCGACCTGGATATTTTACAGTAGCCAAGGTCAATGAGATCCAGTAACAAATAATAAGACCCGTGTGTTAAGGAATACAGGTGATGAAATTACTTGCTTTTTTTTGTTTTTCATTTTTCCTTAATTTACTAGAAGTTTTCAGGACACATGTAATGGTGATCCGAACCATTCAGCTCAGCCATGGGAGACATTTATTCTGGTGAGGTTAACAATTTGGGTGCAGCAGTGTTTATGGTTCCTAGTGTTTGCTGTTAGGTGTGTGCAGGCTGCAGGCAGGCACATCCCGGGTCACACTGCTTAGTGATTAAGCCTCACACGGCCAGATGGGGAGCAGACACTTGTCAAGGGGACTTTAGGTAGCAACTCATGATTTGCACATGGAGTGACAGCTCTGCCAACCTAGGAAGCTTAACTATCACTCTTGAATCATGTACACTGCATCAGTTGGGGGCCAACATCCTATAGTAGCTCAAATAAGATGGAAGTTTCTCTCTCACCAACTGCTCAGTTATGTGGGTGCTCTAAGCTCCACCATCCCTCCCCAAATTACCCAAGGACCCAGGTTCTTTCTAACTTGTTGCTCCGCCACATCAGGGAAGGGATATGGCCACGCTCCCGCCTAGAGGAAGGGATGAGGAAGGAAAGCAGGGCACAGGCACTTCTCTGAGCGCGTGATGCTCAGGCAGCTCCCGAGCTCCTCCACTCAGTCTCCTGGGGAAGAAACCAGCACAAGGTCACGACTCACTGCCGGGCAAATCTGTGGCGATGTGGGGCACAGCTGCAGCCTCCGCGCGACTGCTCAGGTGTGGAAGTCGCTTCTGCTGCTAGAAGAAAGAAAAGCAGGACAGATTCTGGGGAACAGGGATCGTTTCTGTCCTGGAGTGGCTTGTCTAGAATCAGCAGAGGCAGAACACAGAGGCAGGAGCATTGGCTTTTGAGCGACACGCACTTCTAAATCCTGTGTTTCTCCCTTAGAATCTGATTTTTTTAAATAAAGATTTAATTATTTTTTGAAAGCCAGAGAGGTCAGGGGTAGGGGAGGTCTTCCATCCACTGGTTCATTCCCCAAATGGCTGCAATAGTCAGGACTAGGCCAGGCCAAAGCCAGAAGCCTAGAACTCCATCCAGGTCTCCCATCTGTGTGGTGGGGGCCCAAGTACTGGCGCCATCTTCTGTTGCTTTCCTGGGTGCATTAGCAAGGAGGTGGATTGGAAGTGGAGCAGCCAGGACTGGAACCTACACGCATGTGGGATGCCAGTATTGCAGGCTATGACTTAACCCAATAAGCCTCAATGCCAACACCAAGTATCTGTGATTTTGAATATGTTACTCTACTTCATTGAATCTCAGTTTCCATTACAGCAAAATATGACTAATAACATCCCCAGTTCACAATGATGATTAAATAATTCTGTGTCCACAGTGTCTGATGCACAGGAAAAATTATGTATGTGTGTATGCAAAGGAGAAGAAATAGAACAGGTAAAGGATAGAGACATCGGGGGTGTGGGGGTCCTGGAACCAGCGTCCCACGGACGCCAAGGGACAACTGAGCAGACAACTTGAGCACAAGACCACGCAGTCCATATCGATTGTTGTGTCTCTCCCCTCCTCCTGGACAGCTAAACTCACACAATCCAGACAAAATCCCTGAGTGCCAAATGCATGAAGTAAGATATTCCCACTCAGCCTCTGCAGCTCAGTGATCCAGAGAAGGTGACTGCTGAACAAAAAATCAGGACTGGTGATCTGATAAAGGAATATCTGGGAGAGAAAGACCAGATTGCTTTAAATCTTAATGGTTCTGGGGGATTCAGACACATTTGGTTATACTCAAGAACCATGCATCTCCCAGTGAGTTAACACAGCTCCAAGCTTTGTTTATCTTAATAAATCACTTAACCTTTGTGGCTTCTCATTCTTTCCTGGCCTAATGTGGATAATGAGAGTTGACCTGCCTTATCACACAGGGTGCTGTGGTAGGAGCAAATGAGATGGTGACATGGGTGAAATCTCTTTAGGAAATTCTACATCACTGCCCTGTCTGAGGTCAAGTTGTGGAAGCAGTTTCCCATTTTATGGGACATAAAAGTGAAGCTGCCAGGTTTGACCTCTGACCCCACAGCTGCATAACCCCTCACAGCCCAGGCTAGTGTTTGTTCTCGGTTTGGAGCAGTGACCTCCCACCTCTCATAACTAAGAAGTTTCAAGACTTGGAAGTCACTTAAAAGCAATTCTGAATTAATCCAGTGAATCAAAGAATGAAAGCAGTTGACCCACCCTTTCATTTTACCACTGGAGATCAGACCTGGTAGTTCCTTTCTCTACAGACACACTTTCCTCTCCCAACAATCTGCCATCTTGAATGGACATTCTGCAAAAGTAAAGTTAGCTGTCATGACAGCTGAAGGCCACCCTCGCTGATAAGACGCCAGGTCTCCACAAGAGCAGAGTGGACTGCAAATTGGAAGCTTAAAGGGGCTAGGGTCTAGTTTCCTGAGGCTGCACTCTGCTAACGTTACAAAGAAAGTCTGACTGAGGACGGGTGATAGGGCTTTAGGGTTTCCCCAAACAGGAAACCACCAAAGGCCTGGAAGGTCCAAGGCTTTGTTCCTAGCGCCGGCCTTCATACCCATGCAGTCCTTGCTAAGGAGCCAAGAGGCTCCAAGGGAGACACAGCAGGATAGTGACGTCCAGGCCCAGGAGCACAACACAGCAGGGGGATCCCGTGGAAGACTTGGCAGGCAGGGGGTGCTGTGAGACCCCAGGTGTGATGCATTTTAATAGGGTCGCTACTTTTACGGCAGGGCTCTCAGGGCTTGCTGACACAGCTCAGGTAACTCTTGGTGGTAGGGGCTGCGTTGTGCATTGTGGGATGTTTAGCAGCATCCCTGGCTTTACCTGCTGGATACTAGCAACATACTCCAAGGAGTGACGAGAAAAACATTTGTGAAATATCTTTAGGCATAGCCAACTGTGCCCTTGGGGACAAGATACTCCCATCCCATTAAGAACCTTGTTCTAGAGTCTCCACACACGAAAAGGCATAGGGCTCAGGTCATAGCTCCCTATACTGCTGCCTAGTTCAGACAGAAGTACGTAGTGTGGCTCAAGAGAGTTGCTGCCCTTCAGTTTACTCACATAAACAGAGTAGACCCCAGGGAGGGCAGGATTGTTCTGGAAGGAGCTGTAAGTGTAGCAGGTGAGGGGTGGAATTATGGGACAGCAGGGCCTGGGGCATAGACAGGAGAGGGCCAGCTGGTGACAGTGCAGAGAGGCCACATGAGCGGGAAGGTTGTTTAGGTCAGGTCACCTCAGGCACCGAGGATCCCATCAGGACCATAGGCAGAAGCCAGCAAGAAGAGGCGAGAGCGCCAGCACTTGCCCTAAAAGTAAGCAACAGCGCATGAAACCCGCAGCTCCCCAGGAGCTGACACGGAGCGGCTTTCCTGCCTCCAAGACGGATGCACCATCCCCTGCTGCGCTATATAATTACACCTTGACCACACAGGGCCTTTCCATTTCATGGAAAATGGAATGAAAAGATAAGTTTACTTCGGTGCAAAAACCTTTTTGAAAACCGTGCATAGTTTTTTTCATCGTACACGTGAACTTTTTGAAGACTGCCGCCCTTCCCCATGTACATGAATTTCAAACATGTTTGGGCCAAAATAAACTTATCTTTCAATTTTATTTTTCCATGAACATTTCCTTGAACATTTATTTTTCCATGAACATTCCATGAACATTTCCTTGTACACTAACTACACTCTTGTGGTGGGGGTGGGGGTGGGGGTGGTGTGGCCCTTGAGACGTTTTGGGCTACAAAATTATGGAAAATTCTATTGCAAGTGACAAACAAGAACATTAATTTTTTCAGAATATAAGGTGTCCAGAGGTAAGATGGCTTCAGATGTGGGCAACTCAGTGGGCAGGGAATGTCCTCAGGTCCCAGGACCTCCTCTCCTTTCTGCTCTGCCATTCTCGGTGAGTTTGTAGGGAAAGCGGGTCCCTGAGGCAGGGTTAGAGAAAAAGGCTGGACTTTGGGCAAATTCCGGGAGAATTCCACCCCTCCAGGGAAACACGAAATGTAAGAAAACACAATTTGGAATAGATCAAAGGAACCAAGAAGGGTGATATGACACCTAAGATGAGGGTATGGGGTGTGGGAAAATATTAACCAGCTATGAACCTTCTCACTTGTTGGGGGTGGAAAATCCAACTACTGACCCCTTCCCCACTCAGGAATAGAGGTGGGGGATCCAGTTACTGGCCCCTTCTGTGTTTGTGGACAGAGGCTGAGGAGCCCAATCCAAATATGACCCCTACGCCATGCCCTAGGTGAGGGGCCAGTACATCATGGATAAGGGCAAAGAGAGGGAAGTCCCACGGGGACACGAGAGTCCCAGCCCAGGGGCCCCTCCGCAGCCCGTGGGGAAGATTTTGCCGCTTCTTGCAAATAAACTCACCTTCACCCTTGCACTCTGTTTCAGACTTCTGTCTCTATTTCTGTACTTCGCAACAGTAAGTCCATGGACCAGGAAAGCAGCTCCTGGTGACCGGGACACAGCAGGTTGACTTGGATTTGACTAATTCCCTTCATGGCTACAGAATGACTGCCGCTGTCCCCAAAATCACACAGAGAGAGGATATCTGACAACAGGGCAAGACACCATTCTCTAGACGTGTCTGACAACGGTAGGGAAAATGCTTCAGCTCATCTCCCTGGGCCTGCAGATGGACTCCAGCCCCCACGAGTCTGGGTAATGCAGATCTCCCAACAAAACTGGGTCCATTGGCAAGGAAGAAGTGCTATTGGGTAGGCTTCTACGTGTATGCTTAAATTCCATTTAAACCTTGCTGCAGTCCTGTGAATGAAGAACTATCACTAATTTAACAGTTGAGAAATTTTAGCAAAGTAAAATGCCTGTCCATTGTCATTGTGCAGGCAAGCGGTGGGGTAAGGACCCCAACAGGTAGTCTGACTTCAGACTACATGCTTCTTAAGAGTCATTCTAGGCCATACCAGCTGCCTACCACCGCCATGCCATTTGTACTGAATGAGGGTACTGCTAGCACCCCGTTCCATCAGCTTCCAGAGACAGATCACACTTTCAAGTTCAAAATGAAGAAGTATTGCAACCTTTTTAAAATACAAACATGGGAGTGTATTAGCATTTTGCTTCTACAACAATTGCAACTGCTGCTGTAAAGAGAAAGGTTTACTGAGCTGACAGCATTGGAAGTTCAAGATTGGGCAGCCGTGCCTCTTGGCCGCTGTGAGCGTGGGAGTGCATGTGGGGAGAGGATCCTGTGGCGAGCCAGGAAGTAGAGAGAGGCTGGACCCCACTCAGGCTTGCCCAGCAGCTACCGTATGAGGGCTACTTCCCAGGGCACAGCCCCAGTGACCTAAAGTCCTCCCACAAGGCCTGCCTCCTAAGCACCATAGTTCTAACATCAGTAACATATCCCTTAAATGTCCCATCTGTTATTAAAAGTCCCATCTGGGGTGCCAAGTATGTTAGCGGATGCTTATTAATAAATTCAGAATATTAATAAGCCTTTGTGGGTTCTTGCCACAAATTCAGAAAAGAATTCTGAATACCAGCACAAATCAACGAGGCAGCAGGATAAGTTTTAACCTTTTTATTCAGTGAGAGAAATGCGTAGAGGCGTGAGGGCCCTGTCTGAGAGAGAAAGGAGAGTGGTTAATTAGCCTGATCGGCAGGTGGGCACACAGGTGTGGCAGGTGTGGGCATGAGATCACATAGGGGGCGTGGTGAAGGTGTGGCCTTCCAGCTCACAAACCTGATCGATTTTATCCTGTATGCCACCTACAACAGTTGTATTACGTTTCCACTCTCTTAGAGCCATGGGCCTATGACTTTGAGTGTTAAATGTCTGTGTGAGTTTGGGAGCCAAATCGTATTCAAACCACAGAGGAAGTTTCTCTCTGCTTTTCCGTTTCTCTCTTCCCCTTGTCCTTGCATGTCTCCTGATTTTTCCTCCCTGCACTCTCATTCCCAGACACTCAAGTCGATAACCAGATACTCTGAGGACAAGGACGTCGCTTCTCTTGTTTTAAACATTACTGTGAAATCTGTGGAAATGCCTCCTACACCACCCACGAAACTAGCCTCATTTCTCCAGGGTACAAATCATTTGGTCATGATGTGTTAAATAAAAGGAGTTTAACTGAGCAAAAAGAAAACCAAATCAAAACTGATTCTGTAACATACCATAGTAATTTAAATTCCTACTGTCCCTGATATTATTTATTTATTTTAAACAGAGCTTTGGTTTCCACATTTATTTTAAAAAGAAGCAAAAAGATTCACCAAAACCAGTCTAACAAAAGTCAGCTCATTGGGGTTTTCCTGTTTCTTTCAAGTACTTAAAGGCTTCACAAGCCCAGTCTTAATGGAGGCGGAGCTCTCGGCCAATGGGGCAAGTGTCTGAGCCTCTATTTCCCACCTGAACACAATTCCCAGCCCAGGGCCCTGGGCAGAGGTGCTTTGTGTCCCACAGACAGCACAGAGGGCCCGGTGCAGGAAGCTGGCTTTGCTACCCATCACTCTGTCCCCAGCCACAAGGTGTCTCCTCCCCCTGACACAGGTGCGGCTGTCTGGGAAGAGCAGGTTTCAGGTGTACCCTGCTTCTCCCAAGGGCCCGCAGCGTGCTGTCCCTGGGCACCATGCCCCTCCCACCATGCATTCCGGAGGCGCCTCGTAAACCACCTTTACTCAGCCTGCATGGCTCGGCTTAGACGTTCCATGCTCAGAAAGCCCCCTTGCCCCCTGGATCAGTTCAGGACCTCTGTTAAACTCTCTCTGGGTCTCTTCTCTGGGTCTCTTCTCTGTTGCTTCCATCACCCACTGCTCTGTTTGTTGAGAAGTCAAACTGACAACAATTTGATCAGACTCTCTTATATGGAAGGAATCGTGACCTAGTGGGACATACACAAAGGTGCTAACAAATACGTAACAATTTATGTCTGTGCAAAAATGATGCATTCCAACTTTGCTTATGGCCCTGTCTAAATACTGATGGGGTTTGTGGACTCAAAAGGCTTCCGTAGCCTTGGCAGCTCATGACAAGAGCCTCGGGTGATCACTGATGTCATAAATAAGAGTGTCAGTTGTTAAATCAACAGGAGTCACTGTGCGCTTGGTCCCCATGTAGGACCTCTGTCCTTAATGAGTTGTACTATGAGAATTAATGGTAAAACTTGTCTTCAAACAGTACTTTATACTTTGTGTGTGTGTGTGGGCGCAAACTGTTGAAATCTTTACTTAGTATAGAGTTGGTCTTCTATATATAAAGATAATTAAAAATGAATGTTAATGAAGAATGGGATGGGAGGGGGAGTAGGAGGTGGGAGGGGAGTGGGAGTGGGAAGGCGAGTATGGGTGGGGGGGAACTGCCATAATCCAAAAGCTGTACCTATGAAATCTGTATTCATTAAATAAAAGCTTTCTAAAAAATGAAGAAAATATCAACGTTCCTGCCAGTAGTGCTTCTTTTTGTTCTGACAGGCAGAGTGGACAGTGAGAGAGAGAGACAGAGAGAAAGGTCTTCCTTTGCCGTTGGCTCACCCTCCAATGGCCGCTGCTGCCAGCGCTCTGCGGCCGGCGCACCACGTTGATCCGATGGCAGGAGCCAGGTGCTTCTCCTGGTCTCCCATGGGGTGCAGGGCCCAAGCACTTGGGCCATCCTCCACTGTCCTCCTGGGCCTCAGCAGAGAGCTGGCCTGGAAGAGGGGCAACCGGGACAGAATCCAGCACCCCAACTGGGACTAGAACCCAGTGTGCTGGCGCTGCTAGGCGGAGGATTAGCCTATTGAGCTGTAGTGCTGGCCCTGCCAGTAGTTTTAAAAGTTAGAATTATTTACACTATTTCCTACCAATACACATGCTCCAAAAAAGTTAATTGTCAAATTATGTCTTCATAGTGTAAAATACTGTTTCAGTGCTAGTTATAGCATTACTTCACATTGGACAACACATTAAGGACAGATCCCACATGAGACGTAAGTACACAGTGACTCCTGAAGTTGATTTAACAATTTGACACTCTTGTTTATGGCATCAGTAATCTCCCTAGGCTCTAGTCATGAGTTGCCAAGGCTATGGAAGCCTTTAGGGTTCGCTGACTTCAATCTTATTCCGACAGGGTCATAGTCAAAGTGGAGGTTCTCTCCTCCCTTCAGAGAAAGGTACCTCCTTCTTTGATGGCCCCATTCGTTCCACTGGGATCTCACTCACAGAGATCTTTCATTTAGGTCTTCTTTTTTTTTCCAGAGTGTCTTGGCTTTCCATGCCTAGAATATTCTCATGGGCTCTTGAGCCAGATCTGAATGCCTTAAGGGCTGATTCTGAGGCCAGAGTGCTATTTAGGACATCTGTCATTCTATGAGTCTGCTGTGTATCTCGCTTCCCATGTTGGATCATTCTCTCCCTTTTTGATTCTATCAGTTAGTATTAGCAGACACTAGTCTTGTTTGTGTGATCCCTTTGACTCTTAGACCTATCAGTGTGATCAATTGTGAACAATGTGAAGTAATGCTATAACTAGCACTGAAACAGTATTTTACACTTTGTGTTTCTGTGTGGGTGCAAACTGATGAAATCTTTACTTAGTATATACTGAATCTATCTTCTGTATATAGATAATTAAAAATGAAAAAAAATCTTGGTGTTAAATTGGAAATTGCCTAGAAAATTAATCAATTTTTTAAAAAAATATATCATGTAGGATCTCTGTCCTTAATGTGCTATACATTGTGAACTAATACTATAACTAGTACTCCAACAGTATTTTTCACTTTGTGTTGCTATGTGAGGGCAAATTGTTGAAATCTTTACTTAATATATAGTAAACTGATTTTCTGTATATAAAGAGAATTGAAAATGAATCTTGATGTGAATGGAAGGGGAGAGGGAGTGGGAAAGGGGAGGGTTGCGGGTGGGGGGGGAAGTTATGGGGGGGAAGCCATTGTAATCTATAAGCTGTATTTTGGAAATTCATATTCTTTAAATAAAAGCGTTATAAAAAAATTATGTCTTCATTAAATATAAACATAAACATGCTAGTTTTCTAAATAATGTTCCACCCACCCCCACTGAACTGATTATTTTGTTTAGGAAGTAGGGGTGGATTTATTCTGATTGGGAATAAGCCTTCCGACCCAGGCTTCCGGGGTGAGCCGGCTGGAACTGGATGGGCAGAATAAAGGCGCAGTCAGGATAGACGTCCTCACCAAGCCGGGCTGTGTGCCAGGCAGTTGGAAGCCCTTCACGCACCATTGCAGTCCGTCTTCACGACATCCCAGATGGGCGCCATCACCCTCCCATTTAACACAGAAGGAGCAGGTACCTTGCCCAGGGCCACGCAGCTGACGCTGGCAATCTGGACCTGACCTTAACACCCAGCCTACGACTTTACAGTATTAAGCATTAACGCTGGGAGTTTCTCACTCGCAGACTCCACAGTATAAATATGGATTAGGCTAAACTGTGATGAGCGTGGCCACTCTGGGATGTCCCGTGTAACCAAGGACACTGACCAGATTAATGATGGTGTATTTGTAGAAGCCAACCAAGGACCTGCTTGTAGGACCTTGTCGTTTCAGAGCCACTGACCTTGGCAAGAGAGACAGAGCACAGTAACTAGGAGACGCCTAAGACCCACTCTGCAAGTCGTCAAGAGGGACCCACGCTTCAGGCAGAGCCAGGGAGTCTTGGAGCCAGTGTTGATGCTGGTCACAGAGGTCCTGGAGTAAATCACGTTTATCCTACCTGACAGTTCCAGCCATTCGACTGTTTGCAGGTCCATGGAAAAACAAACATCGTGGGTGCAGATTAATCAACAAGCATGTCATCTCGTAGTCCATCTCAGCCGCGGGTCTGCAAAACCGAATCCGCTGGCGGTGTCCTTGTTTCTGGGTGTGAACACTGCAGGCCAGGGGCCGCAGACGGATATCAGAAACACGCATTGACATGTCCTCCTCTTCCCCTACCTATGAGAAGTCTAGTTTGGTAGAGCAATTGAAATTGAAAACAGTTTGATGGGTGGCGGGAGCGGATTGCGGGCCCCAGAGAGCCCTGAACAGCCCGACCACCCCCGGTCTGCACACCCGGGGAGGAGCCACAGCTGGTACAGCCAGGAGCTGCCCAGCCCAAGCCCCGCACCGCAGGCAGCCGTGCAGGGCGCGGAGCCTGCCAGCGGGGACCAGAAGGTCGTGGCAAGGAAGGTTTGGGGAACAGTAGCATGGTTCAGGGTAAGGTCATGGGCATGGCTCCACCGACAGCAATGGCACCAGGCGGCCATAAAGGAGAACCCCACGAAGCCGCCTCGCGGCACAGGAGCGGGAGAGACTGAGAAGGGTGCGAGGCAGCCGGTGTCCCAGCTGGAGCTCCAGGGCAAGGCGGCAGGACAGCCGGCAGCACACGCTGCGCGGCGTCGGGGGCTGCAGAGTGACCAGAACCTGCGTGCAGAGACCGCGGGCTCCGAGAGCGCCCCCGGGGTCAGGCCCGCGGCCGGCGGAGGCGCCCACCTTACTAAAGAGCCTGCAGAGACCCGGTGGGCGAGCCCACTCGGTTCCCACTGGACAGGGGTAGGGGGCGGAAAGGGGCAGGCGGACGAGGTAGACCAGAAAGACGGCTCACAGACCACGGTCCTCAGGGCTCCTCACCAAAGACAGCCAGACAGCCGGGAGAGGATAAGGAAAATCAGGGAGCTGAGCCCCGAGGCCGGCAGCCGCACGGATAACCCGCATCCACCAGCCAGCAGAGACAGGAGCCGCCTTCGCGTCCACACCGCGCAGCCACCCGGGTAACTGCATCCACCAGCATCCACCAGCCAGCAGACAGGAGCCGCGAGTCCACCGGGTCACAGGCCGGGCTGAGCGCACGCAGGCGGGCATCTCCGCCATCACCCGTCGGCTGCCATCCAAGAAGAAATGAAATGAGTGTAAGATCCCAGCAGGAGAGATGCTCAGAGGATTGGGCAGAGTACGAGAACTATCTGCATTATCCGTGCAGCATGGGGTTTTCACTATTTTTTCCTAAAGATGTCTCTTTTTGGTAATCACGAATGTGTTTTTTTTTTTAAGCCTTATTTTTCTCAGTACACCTTTAAAGGTTTTTAAATTGTTCCATTTCTTGTCAAATGGAAATTTGTAAGAATTTTATTTTTAAATTGTAATAAGAGTTTATAACTTGATTTTTTTTCAAAAGTCAACGAACTTCAAACACCTGTTAATAAAAGTCTTAAGAAATTGGGAAAAAGAAATAGAGAGAGAGAAAAGAAAGAAAGAGAGAGAGAGAGAAAGGAAGAGAGAGAGAGAAAGAGAAAGGACGAGAGAGAATGAAACGTGGTAAGCACCAGCAACCACAATTTCTACACAGAGGTAGTTAGTCTTCCATAAACGGCAGATTTGGGTTGCACCTCGTAAATACACTTTCAAATATTCTGCTGCTTATTTCCTGATTTTTCCCTTGCCTTTCTCCTGTGGAGCAAATGAGCTTCTGAGTAACAGACGCACATTTCAGCAACACTGAAGTATGCGGAGCTGTGTGCTGGTGAGAAAGACCCTCACCTTGTTGTCAGAAAGTCTAGGGCGGGTTCCAGGCTGAGGACAAGCCTTCACTTCAGTTGCCCTTTGCTTGTTAATGATTAGTGGAACTTTCTATTTAATTTTTTGAAAGATTATGTATTTGCAGGTGAGAACTGAGTGGAGATGGGAACAGACGTAGGTCTTCTGTCCGCAGGTTCACTCCCACTATGGCCGCAATGGCCAGAACTGGACCAGGCTGGAGCCGGAAGCTTCGTTCAGGTCTCCCACGTTGGAGGCAGGGACTCGGGGAATTGGGCCATCCTCCCCTGCTTTTTCCAGACCAACAGCAGGGAGCTGGATTGAAAGTGAAGAATCCGAGCCATGAACTGACACCCATATGGGATGCTGGCAACGAGGCAGAGGTTTTACCCACAATGCCACAGTGCCGGCACTCTCCTTTTAACTTTCGAGAGGCAGAGCGACAGAGGGAGAGCTCCTATTTGCTAATTCACTCCCCAAATAGACTGTGCCTGCTGAATAGAATTTTTATTGAAAATAAAAGGAAGAAGAATGTTTGCATTCGGGGACATTTCGTGTGTGATGACATAGAACCTCAGAGCGCACATTAAACCCTGGCAGCCAAGGGAGGACAGTGATTCCCTTGAGCCCCTGCTGATGCTGGAAATGACCTTGCACTCCACAGCCCTCGCCAGCCCTCCCCAGTGTTCTGGGAGCACAGGTTGTAAATTTGCCCCAAAACAGAGCAATTAGAAACCTTTAAAGGAAATAGCACATGCCGAGGTATCAGATTTGAGCCAGTTTGCTGCAACTAACCCTTTTTTCATTCACACTGGACAACTGGAATATTCTCTTGACATCTTGTCTTTCCCCTTCATGGTGCTCGACATATGTAGAGTGAAGTCTCAGGGTGCCTGAGGTCTCCCTGCCCCTGCAGCTGGGGGCCACTGGAGGGAAGGGACCGCATCTGTGTGCAACTGTGTTAGCCACGCATCACACTCAGTCCCAGAAGCAGCCGTTGAGTGAATGCATGAGCTCCAGCCAGTGCTTTGCCAAGCCTGTCATCTCTTTAAGAAGAAGGTTTCACTTTATAATCCATAACACACAGGCATTTGACACAGCCGTTTAGCTGTCACTTGGGATGCCTGCCCCCCGTAGCAGGGTTCAAGTCTCTGCTGTGCTTCTGACTGCAGCTTCCTGCTAATACGCGCCCTGGGAGGCAGCAGGTAATCACTCAAGTAGTTGAGTCCCTGCCACAGACTCGGGAGGCCTGGATGCAGTTCCTGGCCCCCGGCTTCAGCCCAGCCCCAACAGTTGTGAGCATTTGAGGAGTGAAGCAGTAAATGGAAGAGTGGTGTGTGTGCCTGCATTTCAAATAAAACGAAAATTTTAAGAATAATTTTTAAGAAGCAAAATGCGTGAGACACAAGGCCCACATTTAGCCTAGTGGCTAAGATGCCTGTGGCTGGCCCAGCAGTTAAAGCCTCCTTGTCCCATACTGGAGTGTCTGGGTTCGATTCCAGCTCTGGCTCCTGACTCCAGTCTCCTGCTAGTGTCGACCTGTAGGGCAGCGATGATGATTCAAGTAATTGGGTTCCTGCCACCTTTGTGGGAGGCCTAACTGGGTTCCCAGCTCCCGGCTTCAGTCCAGCACAGTCCTGGCCAGTGCAGCCATTTGGGGAGTGAATCAGTGGTGGGAGTACTTTATCTTTCTCTGTCTGTCTGTGTGTCTGTCTCTCTCTTCGCCTCTCAGATAAGTTACTTAGAATTTTTGAGAAGATGTCTGCTTTCCACACCAGAGTTCCTGGGTTTGTTCCTGGCTGTTGCTCCCGACTCCATCTTCCCGCTAATGCAGACCCTGGGGGGCAGCAGGGATGGCTCAAGTGACTGGGCTCCTGCCCCCCATGTGGGGAACCTAGACTGTTTCTAGCTCCTGGCTTCAGCTCCAGCCCAGCTGGAACCACTGTTTGCATTTGAGGAATGAAACAGTGGATAGGAGCTCTATGTCCATCTTCCTATGTCGCTTTCTCTCTGCCTCTCAAATTAAAAACATACAATAAAAATAAAGAAAACACTAAGATCAGTATTACCGCTCACGGAAGGGAGGACGGTTGCCAGAGCAAGTCTCACGGGTTCTTTTGCTCAACTCCCTATAGCAACAAAAAGCCGGGAAACAGTTTGCAAAGAGGCAGAAACTTTTATTTGATTGGCAAGAGCTAGAGAAAGTGTCTGGTCCAAGAGGAGACCAGGCAGAGTGCCTGAGTGGGGCAGAGGCTTTGGAAGTGACCAGGTTTTTAAGGCATTGCTGTCTGCTCATTGGGTCAGCCTGTGGGGGTGCCCATTGGACCAGGGTCTCACGTATGTATGTTGATTGGCTTGGGGCTCATGGAGATAGTGGGGGGTCTCCTGGAGACTGTCCGTCTCCTTAGGGGCTCAGCCCTGGGTAGCTCTGGGTGAAAGCCTGCAGCCACCTGGAGGTGTGATTTAAGGCTGCACGGTCACACAAGATAGCCGGGATCTGCTGGAACCAGTCACTCTCCCCAGAGGCTCAGCCCCCTCCTCTGCCAGCTCTGGGGGAAAGCCTGCCCCCACCCTGGAGGTGTGATTTAAGGCTGCAACGTCACGCATGCAGCACAAGAAGCTGTTAGTGGGGGGGATGCCAGTTGGCCTGGAGACAGGCTTTCTAGCCACAGCTGACGGCCTGCTTGTGAAGGACGTTCTACCTATGTCTACGGAGGCCCACGGACTCCCAGCCCCACTGGCCAGCCTCAATCTGCATGTCTGGGTATGTTATTCTGTCTTAAATTTTGTGAGGTTTCAGGGATAGGTGTTTGCTACAGAGGTTAAAAACAAACTGATGAAATCTTTACTTAATATATACTAAATTGATCTTCTGTATATAAAGATAATTGAAAATGAGTCTTGATGTGAATGGAATGGGAGAGGGAGTGGGAGATGGGAGGTGTGCAAGTGGGAGGGAAGTAATGGGCAGAGGGGAGCCATTGTAATCCATAAACTGTACTTTGGAAATTTATATTTATTAAATAAAAAAAATTGTTAAAAACCTGTCTTCTACATCAGAGTGTCTGGGCTCAAGTTCGGGCTCCTCTCTTGATTCCAGCTTCCTGCTACAGTGCTCCCTGGGAGACACCAAATGATGGCTCAAGTGATTGGAACCCAGCTGACTATGTGGGAGACCTGGGCTGAATTCCTAGATCCTAGCCTTGACCTGGTCCAGTCCAGGTCAAAGCTACCAATAGATGGGAGATCTCCCTGTCTCTCTCAAATAAATAGAAACAAGTAAACAAAATTTTCAAAGTTAATAATTTTTAAAATAAATAAGCAAAAGGCATGACAGTTTCTATAACACTGGCCTTGAACTGGGCAGGAAGGCCTCCTGTGTCAAAGTGCCCTGCTCTGGGTGACATCTGTCTGCATCCCCGCGTACTCAGGGAGGAGTACGTGAGCAGAGGAGTCTGTGTTTCCCAGAATCAATGGAACTGCAGTAGATTTGCTCCCTAGACCTGAGGAGTGACGGAGGAGTAGCTGCTTGTGATGTGGTGGCTGAAAGTTGGACAGAGGGGTTAGGCTGTGTGCACGAGGCTCGGTCTGGGGACTGGGGGAGCAGCCTATGGCTGGAAACTGACCTTGTAGGGATGGTGCCGTGGTGTGGCAGGTAAAGCTGCCACCTGCAGCGCCAGCATCCATATAGGCATCAGTTTGAGTCCCGGCTGCTCCAATTCTGATCCAGCGCCCCCCTAATCTTCATGGGAAGAGCACCCATGTGGAGACCCAGATGAAGTTCCTGGCTCCTGGCTTTGGATCGGCCCAGCTCTGACCATTGCCACCACTTGGGGTGTGAACCAGCAGACAGAAGATCTCTGTATCTGTGTGTGTGTGTGTGTGTGCGTGTGTGTCTCCCTTTCTCTCTGTAACTCTGCCTTTCCAATAAATAAAATACACTTTAAAAAAAGAAAGAAAGAAACTGACCTTTTGTGCTGTCCTGTTCAGGTCGAATGCCTGAAGAGTCCAGGAATTCACGCCTGCCCCCCAAGCCTCTGTGGAAGCATACTTGTTAAGGTCAGAGTTTGGTCAGCAGTTCCTACTGAAGCTGATTTGTAATGGTTAAAGTTCCGACGGAAGGCATACAAGCCTCCCTCCCTCCCATTGCCCTGGGCCCTGCCCGTACAGAGAGGGGAGTTATCTATCCAGGAATGGAAGCCCTCTAGGGGCCCTTCCTGCCTTGCGGGCGGCCCGACTGCTCCTCCCCTCACCACACAGGCACAGTTGGCGATGGCACCCACAGGCCCTCTCACTTCCTGTTCCTGGCAGGTGAAGAACCCCCTCCCTGAGTCTCTCCGAGCAGTGGCGAGTGCACACTCCATGGACCAGGCCTCGGCAGCTGCTCCACCCTTCACCGTGACAGCAGCAACAGGAGGGGGTGGGGACAGCACACCCCCCAGGAGGAGGCCCTGCTGCTCTGCTGCTCTGAGACGCCAGCACGAAACAGCAGGACCTCGCTTTTGTAAACAGAGCACCAGCCGGAGAGAAAAATGCCTGAGATGATCCGCAGTACACAGGTGGCTGGGCCTCCCTACGGGACGGGAGTCTAGGAATGAAAATTGGATTCAAGGTTAAACCCACGGAGAAAACTCTGTGCATGTCGTAAGTAAGGTCAGACACAGGATTAGCCAGACTGACACCACGAGGATTTGCCTGCAAAGCTTATCACACATTTCTGCTAAAAGCTGCCTTGTTCTGGCTTGTTTAGAATGCTGAGGGGCTAGATCAGACAGTGTCTTGCCACAGAGCCACTTGCTGTGACATGTGGGTATCATGAGGGTTACAAGCTCGACTTTCTCTGGCACTTGAGTTTCTGGAAGTTGCTGGAAATCTGTAGCAGCTTCTCGCCTACTGGGCACTGAGCAGTTTATGCACTATGCTACGAGGACACGGGGCCAGCTGCTGACCTGCCTCTGCAGGTTGCAACCTCTCCTCTACTCCTTCTTCCTCCATCTAGATGTAGTTAGGGTAACAGGAAGACAGAGGGCAGCGCTGAGGCATAGTAGAGCTGCAGCTTGCATCACTGGCATCCGGCTGCTCCACTTCTGGTCCAGCTCCCTGCTAATGGCTGGTGCTTGGGCCCCTGCACCCACGTGAGAGACCCAGGAGAAGCTCCTGGCTCCTAGCTTCAGCCTGGCTCAGCCCTGGTCATTGTGACCATCTGGGGAGTGGACCAGCAGATGGACGATCTCTGTCTCACCCTCTCTCTCTCTCTGTCACTCTCAATATAAGAGGGACTGAAGAATGCATTAATGGAGAGATGGCCAGATGGAGCGTGTGAGGAATCTGCTCGAGTAAGAAGCCAACTGCAGACCTTAGGTGGTGGATATGTGAGGGAAACACTGCAAGAGTCTGTCAGGCTTCCACAGGTCTGAAGGTTTCCCTAATAAAATGGTAACTAATATAAAAAGACTTTCACAGCTGTCTGAGTGTGAGTGGTCCAACCATTCCCTCTCTCAAAGCATTTTAGCTGCTAACTTCAGGTTGCACCATTCAAATGGCAAGAAGCAAATCAAAATTATGTAAATATTTGTGTCTGGCCTAAGAAATAAAAAGATGACATTTTGAGTTAGTCTTTGCACACAGGGGTATTAGAACCCTAAGAGTGGTTATTTCACACTCTTAAATGATACCCTTGGAGTTGTAGTGCTGTGGAATACCTTAAAGCAAGAATTTCAGTAATAATGAGGGTTCATATTCCATATATAAATGTCTTGTATTATGTAACACATACACATCCCAGGATGATAATTTCTGTAACATAAATCTAGAGAAGTGATGGCCTCCATTAACTCATTTATGGGGCCAGCGCCATGGCACAGTAGGTTAATCCTCCACCTGCAGTCCCGGCATCCCATATGGGCTCTGGTTCTAGTCCTGGCTGCTCCTCTTTCAATCCAGCTCTCTTCTCTAGCCTGGGAAAGCAGCAGAAGATTGCCCAAGTCCCTGGGCTCCTGCACCTGCATGGGAGACAGGGAAGAAGCTCCTGGCTCCTGGCTTCGGACAGGCTCAGCTCTGGACGTTGCGGTCATTTGGGGAGTGAACCAGTGGATGGAAGACCTTTCTCTCTGCCTCTCCCTCTTTGTCTGTAACTCTACCTCTCAAATAAACAAATACAATCTTAAAAAAATAAAATCTTAAAAAAAGATTTATTTACTTATTCATTCATTCATTCAAAATGCAGAACAATACAGAAACAGAGACAAAGACAGATCTTCTGTCCACTGGTTTACTCCCCCAAATGGCCACAAGAGCCAGGGCTGGGCCAACTGAAGCCAGGAGCCTGGGAGTCCAACCCTGTCTCCCACATGGGAGGAAGGGACACAAGTACTTGGGTCATCTCCCATTGCCTTCACGGGTGCATTAGCTGGAAGCTAGATGGGAAACAGAGCACTCCAATATGATGGTGTCGCAGGCAACCCTTCACACCACAGTGCCAGCCCCAACCTGCTTTCAACCTTCCAGCATTTTTTATTTGAGAGGCAGAGCTACAGAGAGAGTCTTACAGGGCTCCCATCAGCTAGTTCACTCTCCCAGGCCCCCCAGGGACCGTGGCAGGAGGCCAAAGCCAGTAGCTGGAATTCAACCCAGGTTTCCCACTTGGGTGGCAGGAATCCAATCAGTTGAGCCACCACCTACTGCCTCCAGCGTCTGCATTAGCAGGAGCCTAGAGTCAGGAGCAGTCTGGGGGTCAATCCCTAGCACTCTAACGCAGAAGTGGAGCAGCTGGGACTCAGACTGGTGCTCACATGGGATGCCGGCACTGCAGATGGCGCCTTACCAGCTACACCACAATACTGGCCCCTTAAATGAAATGGACCAATTTTCTGTAAGATACAACTGCCAAAACTTACACAAGAAGAAATAGGCCACCTGGAAGCTTTTTTAAAATCTGTTAAAGAACTAAGTCATAATTAAATATTTAAAATAATTAAAATTCATAATTAAACTTTCCAGTTAAATTCACTGAATCAGATATTTATATAGGTATAATTTTCTCTCCACCAGACAAGTTGTCAAATCTGTATCAAATGCCTTTTAATTAATGAAGGAGAAAGTGGCCTTCACTATTTAAAAAAAATACAGCAATTGTATCTGGGTAATATTGAGCCTAAAAATGTACTCTTTTAGTTTGAGTCTGTTTTTTTTTGTTGTTGTTGTTTTAAAAAAAAAAAACTTTTAAATAGGCAGTTTAATTAGTTCAAGGCTATCTGAAGAGGGAAAATTATTGAGTGTGCATTTAACAAAATAGAAACTCATTAGGGGACATGGTCTTTCTGTGTCTAAGTTTTTTTTTTTTTAAGATTTATTTATTTATTCAGAAGGTAGAGTTAGAGAGAGAGAGGAAGGGAGAGTCAGAGAGAGGTCTTTCATCCACTGGTTCACTCCATAAATGGCCACAATGGCTGGAGCTGGGCAGATCTGAAGCCGGGAGCCAGGAGCTTCTTCCTGGTCTCCCACATGGGTGCAGGGGCCCAAGGACTTGGGCATTTTCTGTTGCTTTCTCAGGCCTATTAGCAGGGAGCTGGATTGGAAGTGGAGCAGCGGAGACGTGAGGGTTTTTGTTGGAGCCTTATCTCACGCCCGCTGCAGAATGCCAGCATCTGAGTTGCTCTCAAATATCAAGCAGAAAATGTGGCATGTTTAAGAGAGAGGGAGAGAGAGAAGGCAATCTCCCGTGTATCCCGTGTCAGTCATTCGTCACGATTCCAGTTCCCTTCCAGCGTGTGTTCTATGATTTGCTCTCCAGAGTGGGCAGGTACTTGCCAAATGTGTTCCGTCCAGCGTTCAGCTGTGCGCAGAGGAGTGTGTGTGTGTGTGGCACCTGCTGCATCCACCCCAG
The DNA here is from genome assembly GCA_949820135.1 of Sylvilagus floridanus. Taxonomy (NCBI): domain Eukaryota; kingdom Metazoa; phylum Chordata; class Mammalia; order Lagomorpha; family Leporidae; genus Sylvilagus; species Sylvilagus floridanus. Next base: position 116,568,900 of record OX463238.1, on the reverse strand, counting down.
GCGTCCAGATGACCTTGTGCATTGACTGTTCTCATTTCACTCACTGACTTGGGAATCCAACCCCTCATTTAGGATTTCCACTCTGACATATAAATCTCCTGCCGCAGCAGTTTCAAAATGTCTCCATATTTTTCTCATTATCTTTTGCTTCGCTGAAAACTGTGAAGGGATTCCCGAATGAGAGGAAGATAGTGCCGTCAGCAGGGCGGGTGTTGGTGTCAGAAGAACAGGTCGAGTCCGGTTCTCATGCTCACTGGGTACGTGAGATCCTCAAGCCACTTATCAAATGAATCTGAAACTCAAGTTCCCCATCTGTAAAATAAGTGTCATTACGCAAACCTTATAAGGCTGTTGAAAGAACTGGAGGGGCTGGCGCTGTGGTACAGTGGGTTAACGCCCTGGCCTGAAGCACCAGCATCCCATATGGGTGCCGGTTCAAGACCTGGCTGCTCCACTTCCGATCCAGCTCTCTGCTATGGCCTGGAGAAGCAGTAGAAGATGGCCCAAGTCCTTGGGCCCCTGCACCCACATGGGAGACCTGGAAGAAGTTCCTGGCTCCTGGCTCCAGATCAGCGCAGTTCCGGCCCTTGCAGCCAATTGAGGAGTGAACCATCAGATGGAAGACCTCTCTCTCTCTCTCTCTCTCTCTCCCTCTCTCTCTCTCTCTGCCTCTCCTCTCTCTGTGTAACTCTGACTTTCAAGTAAAATACATAAATCTTAAGAAAAAAAAAAAAAGAACTGTATCAGACACTGAGTGTGCAGGATTTGCCCACAGCAAGCACTTAGGTGTCTTGTGCAGGATTCTCTTCTTTGCTTCACAGTCACAGTGATATGGTAACAGTAATCATTACACGTCCATCAAGACTATTGCAAACAATAACAGTGGCCAGAGGCATCTAGATCCACCGGGAATCTGTGAGCTTGGCTGTTTTGTGGGGAGATGGTTACTTAGACGGCAGCACCCCAGTGACCAGCAAACAGCACTTTCTAGGGTAGTATGTAGCGGAGATCTGACAACCCAGACAGGAAGAATCAAAGTGACCGCAACTCCCAGGGCTGGGCAAGGCCAAAGGTAGGAACCAGGAACTCAGCTGAGCTCTCGCCGGTGGGTGATGGGAACCCCATTACTTCAGCCATCACCCGTTGCTCTCAGAATCAGCAGAAAGCTGGATTCAGGATCAAAGCTGGGACTTGACCCCAGGCCTTCTGTGTAGGGTGCAGGAATCCAGGCAGGTGTCTTAACTGCTAGGCCAAAACCAGCCCCAGTTCAGAAGCAAAAAGTCTGCAACTTGGATTCACTGGTTTCTTTGTCCCCTACCATATCCTGTTGCGGGCTCTTTTCTCCTCATCAGTCCTCCCTGTCAGTTAAAACTCTTGCAAGGCCTGGAATTGCTCTGTTGAAACTGAAGTAGCATTTTGCATCATCAAGCCATCTGCAGGGTTCTGATTCTCTTTTTCCTTTTGCTAATTAGCAGCCAGAACAGTTTTCTTTCTTTCCCTCTTTTTTTCTCTTTCCAGCTCTCCACTGCTGTTTTCCTGTCTGGCAGGTTATAACTGGCATCAGCATTTGACTCTTTCTTTCTTTCTTTCTTTCTTTCTTTCTTTCTTTCTTTCTTTCTTTCTTTCTTTCTTTCTTTCTTTCTTTCTTTCTTTCTTTTTCTGTGCTAACTCTCTTGTTTATAAGCTTATAATGCTAGCCTGGGACTTTTTAATTGCACTCCACTGGAGCACACGTGGGTTCTGAACTTTCTACTCTTCGCATTGTGATGATAATAAGTACTAGAGTCAAACTGAACTGAAGAAGAATCACCGCTGTTCTCTAGAGCAGAACACAGAATAATGCGGTACTTCATTCGCTTTCAACGCCCACGCCGAAAGCTCATTGTGACCGCTCTTTTCCATTCCGTCGCTACTGCTCTTGCATTCAGTGTCTGCCGCTGTTTCAAAAGTGCCAAAATACAGCAATGCTTTCTCCCACAGGGGCCTGTAAGACTCAAAATAAGCCGACTGTTAATAAAGGAAAAGTACCAGTTATTTTGAATATGAAATTCCGTGTCACCAAGATGGAGAGCCTGCTACACAGCCAGCAAGGGAAGAGCATGGGATATGTCAGCAGTTCCCCCCTTCCCCACCCCCACTCCCATCATTTCATTCTAACAATCCTTAATCCCAAGTGCCTTTTTTTTTTTTTTTTTTTTTGGACAGGCAGAGGAGTTAGTGAGAGAGAGAGACAGAGAGAAAGGTCTTCCTTCCATTGGTTCACCCCCTAAATGGCCGCTACGGCGGGCACACTGCGCCAATTCGAAGCCAGGAGCCAGGTGCTTCTCCTGGTCTCCTATGCGGGTGCAGGGCCCAAGCACTTGGGCCATCCTCCACTGCCTACCCGGGGCACAGCAGAGAGCTGGCCTGGAAGAGGGGCAACCGGGACAGAATCTGGCACCCCGACTGGGACTAGAACCCGGGGTGCCGGCACCACAGGCAGAGGATTAGCCTAGTGAGCTGCGGCGCCGGCCCATCCAAGTGGTCTTCCTTAAAAATATGAACCTCAAAAGCTTCCCAGGTTTGATTTGCCAGCTCCGCAGAATGTGCAGGTACAAAGAATCCCAACCATCTATTAAGGTGTCCACCCAGTCTCACATGTTTGAAGCCATACTCAACGTTTATGGTGCTAGGAGACAGGGCCTTGAAAGGGTGGGTGTGTGAGATTAGCACCCATGTCAAAGAGACTCCAGAGAGCTCCACGGCCCCCTGCCATGGGAGGGCAAGGTGAGAAGACGACATCTTGGAAACAGGAAGCAGCCCCACCCTCACCCATCAGACACCAACTCTGCCAACACCCCGATCTTGGCCTTGGGCATCCAGAACTGTGAGAAATCACCGTGTACTGTTGGAGGCACCAGTGTGCGGTGTTTTTACGGTGGCAGCCCAGAGGGACTAAGATAGGCCTTGCAGAGTGGGTAGCAGGGGCGCCCAGCACTGCGAGTGTGGTAAGCCACTGGTGGGGAAGACCCTGCCGGAACAGCCGGGAGCAGAGCTGAACCGTGGCTTCTGCTTGGGCTGAGGACCCTGGAAATCTGCCATAAAACTTATTTATGTGGATAATTTCAGTAAAAAATAAACCAGTACTGTCCCTGTGATAGAGGGGAGAGTGGATCTACATTAGCAAGCATTCCAAGCTGCGGTCTGGGTTTCTTAACTGTCTTTTGTACTTCCAAGATTTTTAAAGTCCCCAGGGCAGCTAAGGAAAACTGTATCTTAAAATTGTAATGCTGTGTCCAAAAGGAATTCCTAGGGAAGACATTGGGAGTAAATGTCTACTGGCTGACAAAAGCCAAACGGAGAGATTTCTCTCTTCTCACCATGATGGAGGCCTTGGCCTTGGCCCAGCCCTTCTGTTGGAAACAGCTGGGACACTGACATAGACAAGGAGGCTCAGAACGGTGATCCCCGTGTGAGCAGAAGCAAGCGAAGGGAGCCCCTCGGCCTGCCCAGTTCTGGGCTGCGGCAGAGAGCGGGAGAGCCCTTAGAGAGACCGGCCACCCCGTGCGCTCCGCGACAGTGGTTGGAGCTCTCCACTGAGCTGGACGGGCCCGGTGCTCCAGCTCGGCGGAGGGCTGTCCCCTGTGTTGTCCCGGAGTGACCTGCGTGGAACCAAGCAGCAAGGCAAGCAAAGACGTCGTTCCTGAAACGCCAAAGGCCACACGGTCCAGAGCACCCTGCAGTTGGCCGGGCACATTGAGGCTTCACTGAACCCCCCGTCCTCCCTCTCCCTTCACAGGTGTTGACTTCTCCTCGACACCGGTCATGCCCGAGCTCCACCTCTGTGATTTCTTATGGAGAATCCAGCTGCCCTGGGCGCATCCTACCAGCCAGGAAACAACCACAATCACACGCGGAGCGTGCGGGAGGAGAGGACAACCCCAGCTGCTAGCACAGGGCCTGTGCTAACAGATGGCAAACTCGCACAGGGACGTTGCAAGGAAACGAGGATCCCTTTTTAAAAATTGGGTGTAAAAATGCTTAACAAAAAAATTACTAAAACGAAGTTATAGAGGAAAGTATGTCATGATAAATGGGGTTTGTTCTAGGAATGCAAGATAGAATTATCTATAGAAAATCAATGTAATATACTACATCAACAAAAAAATTTATGTGAGGCCGGCGCCACGGCTCACTTGGCTAATCCTCCACCTGTGGCGCCGGCACCCCAGGTTCTAGTCCCAGTCGGGGCGCCAAATTCTGTGCCGGTTGCTCCTCTTCCAGGCCAGCTCTCTGCTGTGGGCCGGGAGTGAAGTGGAGGATGGCCCAAGTGCTTGGGCCCTGCACCCAGATGGGAGACCAGGAGGAGGCACCTGGCTCCTGGCTTCGGATCAGCGCGGTGCTCCGGCCGCTGCAGCCATTGGAGGGTGAACCAACGGCAAAGGAAGACCTTTCTCTCTGTCTCTCTCTCTCACTATCCACTCTGCCTGTCAAAAAAAAGAAAGAAAGAAAGAAAGAAAGAAAGAAAGAAAGAAAGAAAGAAAGAAAGAAAGAAAGAAAGAAAGAAAAAATAAATCATAGAAAGATACACAGACAAGAAGGACAGAAGCCTCGGGCATTTTAGGTTCTTCTTACCCACCCCCTTCTTCCAAGAGACCAGTTCAGCCTCACACCCTGTATTGTTCCCCACCCCACCCCTGCATTCTTCCCCTGGTTTGGAAGCCACTGGGCCAAACCTGAAGAACCTATATGGAGAAGTTCATCTCCACCTACTGCCCCCAACCCCTGCCCACCTAAGATATGAAAGGGCCAGCCTGCTGGGCTCCAGACCTCTGCCACATGTGCGGTCTGTGAGCCTAATGGAAGCTGGTCAACCTCTGTGGATTTATTTTCTCCAAATAAATTCAGTATGGCTGCAAGTTCATATTTTGTCTCCTCTCTGGTATGCACTCTTTTCCTAACAGATACCAAAAATATGAATCATAAAAAACTAATACATTTAAATTTTCTCCTCTTTGAAAGACACTATTAAGGAAATGAAAAAGAAAGGACACATTGAGAGAAAATAAGTATAATACATCTGCAATATCCGACAAAGAACTTATTTTATTTGAAGAACCCTCAATATTTTAAATGACAGACAATGCGATTTTTTAAAAGGTACAAAATACTTGAACAGGTAATTCACAGTGAAGTAGAAAAATAAGTAGAAAAACAATAAGGAGATACTCAACATCAATATTTCTTAGAAAATACACATCAAATTCATGAGATACAACCTCCCACGCACTAGATAGCTATAATCAAGCAGCTGGACAATAATAAGGGTTGGTGACAATATGGAGAAATTAGAACCGTCGTACAGTTTTCGCAAAGATATATAATGACTTAGCCACTGTGGAAAACAATTTAGCAGTTCTTGGATATGTAGAATATTGAGTAATAATATAGCCTGGAAATTCCACTATCAAAAATATATTTCTCCAAAATTGAAAACATGTCCACACAAAAACATTTGTATACTAATGTGCATAGAATCATTATTCATAATAGCCAAAAAATCTATATCATTATTTCAGCAAATGATAAGTGGCTAATGGAAGGTGGCTTATCCATCCAATGGCATATCACTAGTTCTTGAAAAGGAGTCGTGCTCTAACACATACTCTACTGTGGATGAATGGTGAAAACATGATGTGAAATGAAAGCAAACAGACCCAAAGGCAACATCTTCTAAGATTCCATTTTGGTGAAATGCCCACAATAGGCAAATCCATGCAGTCAGAAAGTAGATTAGTGGTCTCCAGGCACAGAGAGAGGGAGTGGGAAGTCACTGCTAGTGTGTAAGGTTTCCTTTTGGAGTGATGAAGATGTTCTGGAATTAGATAGTGGTGACGGTTACAAAACACTGGGATAAACTAAAAACCACTCAATTGTACATTTTAAATGAAGTGTCTAGACTTCAGAAAAGGCTGGGTTTTCTCTACTGTTGTAAAAATATAACAATTGGCAAAATTTCTCAGTCATTATCAAACCAGAGTTTATATTACCTTCTTTCTAAAAGCCAGTACTGACATGACATAATTTTGGTACAGAAAATACTGTCATTCTATGCATAGAAGTTACCACCACCCAACTAGCCCAGAGAGACTAACATTTTTCTCCTTCTACCCAGACACAAGGGATCATGGGACATGGAATTGCTTATATAAACTCTGCCACAGCAAGAGGTTAATTTACTTTTAAGATCTGGCAAATCAAATCTAGATTGTGGTCTGCTCAATGCAGAGGGCTTCCAGTGTTTTTCTAACATTGCGTTTTCTCGTGGGTGATGTTGGCATTTGCTAATGGAATTCAATCACCAGTTCGGCTACCAGACAGATTTTAAAGGATATTCTATGCCAGTGATAACCAAAGAGCAAAATGTGTTTGTTTTCAACATCTTCCCGACATTTTAGCCTAGGAAAAAAGCTTGAGATAAAAAATGAGTTAGTATTTCGCTGTTTTTGTGGAGAATCGTCACACACTTGGAAGCCCAAGAGTCTGCACTGAGAAGCAGTGCGCAAATACGGGTTTGCACCTGCCACGGGACCAGAACAACAAGGAGACAATCTGTGGGACATGACGCTGACTGTTTGAAGACCTACATCGAGCCCTGGATTTTTTTTTATGCTCTGCTAATTTGTGGGAGCCTCTTCCTGGCTCTGGGCTCCGACTCTCCTCTCTGTTATGTATGAAAAACAGCAGCTTCTGGGGTTTTTATTTTAATAAATCAGAGTTCTCCAGAAAAACAGAACTGATAAAATGTGTCTGTCTAGAACAGATATGCATGTGTGTGTGTATATATATATATATATATATATAAAGATCAAATAGATATGTATGGAGATAGATATAAATGATACATAGATAACAGATGATATGGATATATAGAGATGATAGGTAGGTAGGTAGATGAGATAGATAGATAGACAGACAGACAGACAGACACTCATTTATTTTGAGGAATTGGCTGACATGATTCTGGAGGCTGACCGTTCCCAAGCTGTGCAGCCAGCAAGCTGCACACTTTGACAGCAGACAATACAATTCCAGTCTGAAGGCCAGCACACTGGAGACCCAAGAAAAGGCCGATGTTTCCCACTGGAATCTGAGGAGGAAAGAACAATGTCCCAGCACAAAGCAGGCAGTTAGGCGGAGTTTGCTTTTCCTGGAGACGGGGTCAATCTTTTTGCTTCACTGGGGCCTTTTACAGAATAAGGCCCACTCACACTGGGGAGAGCCAGCTGCTTTGCTCAGTCTACTGATTTAAAAACATCTCATCCAAAACACAGCCCAGCAAGCGCTTGAACAAATATCTCAGTGCTTCGTGGCCTAGCTGACACGGAAAAGTCACCGCCACAGCAGGGCAGCCCTGATGCAGAGCCGCAAACGAAAAGTGACGCAGGAGATGCTCATTTGTCAAAGACTTCTTGAGGCTCACCCCAACACGCTTTCCTCTCTCCTGGGGCGATACCCAGAGTTGATATAGACCAAGAGGCAGGCAGCCAAATGCCCGAGTGCCAACGTCTCAGGGAGCCCCAGAAACCTAAAAAGTCACCACAAGGCACACAGACAAGGGAGGGACTGCCGGTTGTGCAACCAACCACGCCCATCTCCCAGTGTCCCACAGTGATTCTTTCTGCAGCATTAGGCCACTCTGAGAAAGACTGTGATCTCTCGACGCCCTTGTGACTCGGCGTAGCCAAGTGCTGGCCAAGGGAATGAGAAGAACTTGGGAGGAGAGAACTTCCACTTTGACTATGACTCTGTCAGAATAAGATCGAAGTCGGCGAACCCTAAAGGCTTCCATAGCCTCGGCAACTCATGACTAGAGCCTAGGGAGATTACTGACACCATAAACAAGAGTGTCAAATTGTTAAATCAACAACAGGAGTCACTGTGTACTTACGTCTCATGAGGGATCTGTCCTTAATGTGTTGTCCAATGTGAAGTAATGCTATAACTAGTACTGAAACAGTATTTTTGCACTTTGTGTTTCTGTGTGGGTGCAAACTGATGAACTCTTTACATAGTATATACTGAATCGATCTTCTGTATATAAAGATAATTGAAAATGATTTTAAAAACTTGGTGTTAAATTGGAAATTGCATAGATAATTAATCAATTTTTTTAAAAAAAATCATGTAGGATCTCTGTCCTTAATGTGCTGTACACTGTGAATTAATACTATAACTAGTACTCCAACAGTATTTTCACTTTGTGTCTCTATGTGAGGGCAAACTGTTGAAATCTTTACGTAATATGTACTAAACTGATCTTCTGTATATAAAGAGAATGGAAAATGAATCTTGATGTGAATGGAAGGGGAGAGGAAGAGGGGAAGGGGAGGGTTGCAGGTGGGAGGGAAGTTATGGAGGGGGGGAGCCATTGTAATCCATAAGCTGTACTTTGGAAATTTATATTCTTTAAATAAAAGAATAAAAGCTTTATATAAAAAAAAGAAACTGATTTTGGCAACTCTAGGTCCTGCCTTAAAGAGAAAAGACGCTGATTTCTCCCTTTCTCCGCATTCTCCTTGGCTGGAACACAAACATGGTGGTGAGTCATTGTTTTCATGATTTTATTTATTTATCTTATTCATTTGAAATGCAGAGACAAAGAGAGACAGGAATGCAGAGAGAGCTCTTCCATCCACTGCCTCACTCCCCAGATGCCTGCAATCACCAGCACTGGACTAGATTCAAAACGAAATCCAGGAGCCGGCACCATGGCGCAGCGGGTTAAAGCACCAGCCTGCAGTACCAGCATCCCATATGGGTGCTGGTTCGAGTCCCAGCTGCTCCTCTTCCAATCCAGCTCTCTGCTATGGCCTGGGAAAGCAGTGGAAGATGGCCTGAGTGCTTGGGCCTCTGCACCCGCATGGGAGACCCAGAGGAAGCTCCTGGCTCCTGGCTTCAGATTAGCCCAGCTCCTGCCATTGTGGCCACTGGAGGAGTGAACCAGCAGATGGAAGACCTCTCTCTGTCTCTCTGCCTCTGCCTCTCTGTAACTCTGCCTTTCAAATAAATAAATAAATATTTTAAAAATAATGAAAATGATAAAAATTAAAACAAAAACCTCAACCCAGGTCTCCTGTGTGGGTGGCAGAGACCCTAGGACTTGTGTCATCACGTGCTGCCTCCTGAGCTTGCAATAGCAGAAGCAGAGCTGGGACCCAAACGTAGGCACTGAAATCTGCATCGTGAGCATCCCAGGTAGTGTCTCTCTTGGGACCGACAGGTGACAAGAGCACACACATGGTAGGGCCACAAGAAAGAGGATCGTGGGCTCATGGGGACATCATCACAGACTTTTAGGTGAGGGAGAAATCCACTGTCTCATCTATGCCATTGTTATATTGCCTCTGTGTTGCATGGAGTCAAGTGTACATCCCACAGGGAATATAGAACCATTAGAATTTCTCTCAGGAAAAATACTATGTATGTTTCAAAGGAGTATTTTGGAGAAATGAGATCTTTAATAAAGAGCAAGATTAATGGAGACATTTTTATCTGTGAGGTAGGCCTGTGGGTGGTTGCTAGGCTGTGTGGTACAAAAGAAGGAAATCTAACAATGACTGTCCATCATCCACCCTCCCGCGTGCAGAACAGAGCTCTGTTTCTGCTCTAAAGAGTTTCTTTCTTTTAATGTTTCACAATGTCTTTAAAATACCAGTATAAGAAGAGGATATGGTATCTGCATGTCCAATGTGAGTACATGTTCCCACACCATCATATCATGAGGGGCAGCCCTGTGGATTTGGGAAAAGCTTCTGGTAAAACTTACTGGAGGAGCCAGCACTGTGGCGTAGCCAGTAAAACCGCCACCTACAGTGCAGGCATCCCACACGGGTGCCAATTCTAGTCCCAGCTGCTCCTCTTCCAGTCCAGCTCTCTGCTATGGCCTGGGAAAGCAGTAGAAGATGGCCCAAGTCCTTGGGCCCCTGCACCCACGTGGGAGACCCGGAAGAAGCTCCTGGCTCCTGACTAAATCGGCTAAGCTCCAGCCGTTGCACTCCACAACTGGGGCATGAGCCAGTGGATGGAAGACTTTCTCTCTCTCTCTCTCTCTCTCTCTCTCTCTCTCTCTCTCTCTCTTTCTGCCTCTCCTTCTCTCTGTGTGTGTACTCTGACTTTCAAATAAATAAATAAATCTTTTTAAAAAAACTTATTGGAGAAGATGATTTGCATGCCGTCTTCTATATCATGCATCTCTGGTGTGCTGCTCCTAACAACCATGTTCAAGATCCACAGCATCATTCGACTGTAAGAAGCAGCTACATTGTCTCATGTGAGCAACAGGGAAACAGGTTGCATGAAAGAGAGTTTCTATACTGTCTCCTTTGGTGTCCGCGGGAGACCGGTTCCATGATGCCCCTGGGTACCAAAATCTGGAAATGCTCAAGTATCATAAAATACAGCATAGTGTTTGCTTATCACCTACACACATTCTCCTGTGCACTTTATTTTTTTAAGATATATTTATTTGAAAGGCAGAGTTAGTTACAGAGAGGCAGAGAGAGAGAGAGGTCTTCCATCTGATGGTTTACTCCCCAAGTGGCTGCAATGTCAGGAGCTGGGCTGATCTGAAGCCAAGAGCCAGGAGCTTCTTCCTGGTCTCCCATGCATTCACAGGAGCCGTAGGACTTGGGCATCTTCTGCTGCTTTCCCAGGCCATAGCAGAGAGCTGGATCAGAAGTGGAGAAGTCGGGTCTCGAACCGGTGCCCATATGGGATGCCGGCACTGCAGGTGGCGGGTTTACCCACTATGCCACAGCACCAGCTCCGTCTGTGTACTTTAAACACCTGCCAATGTCCTCTCTGTGTTCAGTGCCCACATGGCCGCATCAGGCTCATTGTATTTAAACGCCCTCTGTGCACTGATGGCTCTCAGAATGCAACGCCAGTGGCAACCTCTCCCCTGCTCTGCACAGCATTAACGCGGCCAGACTTGCGTTCTTATCATTCGTGTTCATGTGGTGTCTGCCTTCACTTCACTGTCCAGCTGTATAGTCGTCATACTCCAAGCCAATCTCCTTTGTAATGTTTATTTATTTTCACCTACTTGAAAAGCAAAGTGACAGAGTGAGAGACAGAAACAGACACACACACACACACACACACACACACACACACAGAGGAATCTTCCATCCACTGGTTCACTCTCCAAATGCCACAATAGCCAGGGCTAGGCCAGGCCAAATCCAGGAGCCAGGAACTCCATTAAGATTCCCCATGTGGGTGGCAGGGGGGTGCCCAATTGATAATCACGAAGGTAGCTGGCCGAGCTGGAGGTTGCAAACCACAAGGCCCTGCCCCAGGGAATTCTATCTTGTTTGTCTGCCGGAACATCCCCTTTCCCAGGGGGCCTAGTCTTCATCTGGGACCTGGGAAAGGGGCCATGTAAAGCTGTCATTAAGCTCCACGTGAAACTTCATGCAGGTGCCATTAACCCAGGGAACCACATTGCCCCATAAAAGGAGGCGCTTGCTCTCTCTTTCATCAGAGAGCAGGATGAGAGAAAGTGCTAATGGTGCCCCTCTCTCTGCTCCCCTTCCCACACCCCCTTCTCTCTCTGGGCCTCTCCATTCCACTCTGCAACTGTGCCTGTGTGTGTGTGTGTGTGTGTGTGTGTGTGTGTTTGCTTTCTTAACCTTCTAAGTAAATCTTATCATTTTATGCCCATATATTTGACTCTACCTAAAATGCTTTGCAAGTAAAAAGCAAGGATCTGGATTGAAACTAAACCCCACTTCTCTCACACCACAAGCACCTGCCCCATCATTTGCTACCTCCCAGGGTGCACTAGCAGGAAACTGGATCAGAAGCAGTGTAGATAGGACTCCAGCTAGCACTCCAATACGGGAAGCAGACATCCCAGGCAGCAGCTTAAACCACTGCACCGAAATGCCTGCCCTGTCAGTCTCTTAAATCTACAGTTGTTTCTTTTCTTTAAAAAATGGAATCTGAAAACCACTGCCTTATAGTGAAGTGTTTAAGTGTTTATAGTCAGTGTAACTATTTATAGAATTGGCTTGATAATACTTTTTTTTTGACAGACAGAGTGGACAGTGAGAGAGAGAGACAGAGAGAAAGGTCTTCCTTTGCCGCTGGTTCACCCTCCAATGGCCGCCGCAGACGGCGCACCACGTTCATCCGATGGCAGGAGCCAGGTGCCAGGTGCTTTTCCTGGTCTCCCATGGGGTGCAGGGCCCAAGCACTTGGGCCATCCTCCACTGCACTCCCGGGCCACAGCAGAGAGCTGGCCTGGAAGAGGGGCAACAGGGACAGAATCCAGCGCCCTGACCGGGACTAGAACCCGGTGTGCCGGCGCCGCAAGGCGGAGGATTAGCCTGTTGAGCCACGGTGCCGGCCTTGATAATACTTTTTATCTGTGTGGCCCTAGTGGTTGCTTTCTGGATTGCAATATGCATCCTTAAATTACTTCAGTATACCTTGATTCATATTCTAACACTCAGTGTAGAACATAAGAATTTTTTTTAATTTGACAGGTAGAGTTACAGACAGTGAGAGAGAGAGAGAGAGACAGAGAGAAAGGTCTTCCTTCTATTGCTTCACTCCCCAAATGGCCGCTATGGCCAGCATTGCAGCTATCTGAAGCCAGGAGCCAGGTGCTTCCTCCTGGTCTCCCATGCAGGTGCAGGGGCCCAAGCACTTGGGCCATCCTCCACTGCCCTCCGGGTCACAGCAGAGAGCTGGCCTGGAAGAGGAGCAGCTGGGACTAGAACCCGGCGCCCATATGGGATGCCGGCGCCACAGGTGGAAGATTAACCAAGTGAGCCACGGTGCCGGCCCGAAACATAAGAATTTTGTAAGAGTAAAATTCCATTTGAACTCCCTTTTGTCCTCTATCTATTGTTGTCTTATATTTCAATTCTAGTATTTGTTATTAACCTCAAATTACATTATCATTTTTATCTGTTAATTTTTTTCATTGAAAGTAGTTAAATAAATCAAATAGCCCTGCAAATTATTAAGTAGAAACCTTATTTTTAGATCCACCCACACGTGAGCCGTTCACTGCACCTGGCGCTGCTGCTGAACCCCTGACTGGAGTCATTTTCTTCCGCTGAAGACCACGCCTTAGCCTTTCTTACATGTGGCCTGGTAAAGAATTCCCTCAGTTCTGACTTTACTGAAATCCTTATTCCACCTGCCTTTTTGAAGCATGTTTTCCTAGGTGCAGAATTTGCATTTGGCAACCGTTTCCTTTTAGGACTTCGAAAGAGGTTTGGCTCTCCTCTGTCCCGTGAGTCTTTGCAGGGAGTCAGCTGCGGCCATCACCATTGTTCCCCCCTGGCCACGTGACTTTTCCTCCTGCTCTTCCGCCTTTACCTCTCAGTAGTTTGCCTACAACGCCGCCGTCTAGCTCGGGTTTTCTTTCTTTGTCTTGGTTGGAGTTAATGGAACTTCTGGGTTCTATGTTCTGATGTGTGTCACCAGGTTTGGGTAGCTGGTTTGCCATTCTTCTAGACACACTGTCCTCACAACGCGTCCTCAGAGAAGCCGAGCTGTGGCAGGCTTTGTGCCTGCGCTTGTCTCTGGCATGCTCCTCCCCCGGATGCTGTGGGGCTGGCTCTCCTAGCTCAGGCTCACCCCAGCCCAAGGTCTCTCCTCACAGGGGGCCTCTCTGCCTGCCGCTTACTCTGCATTGCTTGTTCCTAAATCCTTTTGTATGACATATTTATTTGTTGTTTTCTGTTGTTTCCTTATTAAAATGCAAGCCCCAAAGGGGCAAGGACTTGGTCTTATTCTGCAGAACAGCGCCTACCCAGCACTCTTTAGGCACCTGTTGTGTGTTGATAATTGCTTCAGGCAGACCAGGGCTCTGATCGATGCAGTTTGCACCGACTTCCTCCTGGGCTCCTGGGCAAACTCATTCCTTGTGCTGCAGGATTCGGAGCGGCTCCTCAGGGTGAAAGATGGAAACATCTCTACAAATACGAAAGGCTTACCTCACCGGCATCCAGCACACTTGGCTGTGATCTCATAAAGAAATTCTGCCAAAGACAGAACTAGAGACATCTGCCCAAAAACTGTCCAGAGGCAAAGTACGCACACCTGCCTTCATAATTACTCCCATGAGTGTACGAATCTGCAGCCAATCAAATAGAGAGGAAGCAAGTCCTTCCAGAAGTGCTTGTGTCCGTGCACAGAGGCTGGCCAACTCATCACTACTACCCTAGAGCAGAAAGACAGCCAGTGTGAAATGGACTTAAGAATGAAAAAGTTGGACTGGGTAAAGCCATGGCCTGCAGTGCCAGCATCCCATACGGGAGCCAGTTCGAGTCCCGGTTGCTCCACTTCTGATCCAGTTCTCTGCTCTGGCCTGAGAAGGCAGTAGAAGGTGTCCCAAGTCCTTTGGCCCCGGCACCCACGTGGGAGTCGCTGAAGAAGCTCCTGGCTTCTGGCTTTGGATCAGTGCAGCTCTGGGCATTGTGGCCATTTGGGGAGTGAACCAGCAGATGGAAGATTCTCTCTCTCTCTCTCTCTCTCTCCTCTCCCCCGCCCCCTTTCTCTGCCTCTACTCTCTGTGTGTAACTCAGACTTTCAACTAAATAAATAAATATTTTAAAAAAATGAATAAGTCATTGAGGGGGAGATGCTGCCATCAATTTCCCTTTTCCTCCCTAGTTAAAGAAGGAGAGCCTTATGGATAACTGGAAATAGCGCAAGCTGACACAGCCACTCAGTTGTGTGGTCTATGGAAAAGGAGGAAAGAAAAATTAATGATAATAATGATAATAGAGTTGTATGGTCTAGCAGAATCTGGCTTAGTCTAGAAGTCTAACCAGGTTTAATGGCAAAATGCTTTTCTTTTCAACTCTGCCGCACTTCTCAGTGACCTGGAAAGAGAATTGATTCTTTCTCATCTCTGACGATGTTTTGCCGCATTTCAAAACAAGCCCAAGTGAAATGCATCCCTGTTCACCCTGGTAGAATAGATCCCAGTCACGCTCCTGGCACTGTCCTTGTCTGTTATCCTCGTTTGCTTGCTCTGTGGAAATGCACTGTGCTTGCACTGGGGGCCAGCAGAAATGCCTACAGAAATTCAGCTGTGCAGACCTAATGTGGCTGTCAGCTTGAATAGAGTTCGCTTGTTGTCTTAGTCACAGTAATTACGGAGCAGTAGCTTTAACAATCCCAGAGGAGGAAGTCTCTGCCTTGGCCCTCTGGTTTCTGCCTGCTACTTCACTGATAAGAAAAACAAATTAGGTTTACAATTAAGCCAGAGCTCTACTTCATTTGGAAAGGTCACATATCCCCGCCAAACTAAGGGCCTGATGCTTAATTACAGAGTTAAAAACCTAGGGGCTTCCCGTCCAGTTCACGTCTCTGCAGCTCAGAGCTAAAGTTGGTACAGTGCCAAGGGGAGCATGGCCAGGACTATGTCGTCTAAGCCTGGACCACTGACACGATTTGTCCTCACAGCCTCCATCACAGCAGACAACCCGACTATGCTTAAAGCAAAACTACACACGGCACCGAGGTGTGTTCGGGGGGTCCCTGATCCAACCCCAGAAATTATATGTCCCTCCAGAAGTGGCTCAGTTTGTGATCTGACTGACCCCAAATCCTCCCTTTCTCCCACCCTGCTGCCATCCCTCCACTCCCCAAACAAATCAAGTGTCAGCAAAAACCCAGAACCTCGACCTCTCCAAAAATGATCAGCTCACACAAACAAGCACAGGCCTGCTTCTCCAGGGAGACTCTGGTGGCACTGGGGGGTTTAAGCGGGAAATCTACTTTCCACTCAATTTTGCTGTAAACCAAAACCGCTCTAAAAGTAATGTCTACCAATTTTTTAATCTATTGAGGATCTATAAGGAGTTTTTGTTCATTTGCGTCAGGCTCACGGATATCTATCAAATTACAAGAGAACATAAGAAATATTAAAATGTTAATATTGAATTCATTTTAAAAGCTTGTCAACATAAAACATCTTATTAAATGCACCTCCATTGAAACCATTTATTTCTAGCCAAGACAAACAAAGATCATCCTACTTAAATGATTTTTTTAAAGACAGACAAATGTATTTTTAAAAACAGACCCAGGAAGACGAAAAGACAAATACTGCATGTCCTCCCTTATATGCAGGAGATAAAATTAAAAAAAAAAAAAAACCAGAAAAAGAGAAAGAAATATAGTTTTGTAAAACCTTGTTTCAAAAAAATAAAAAAGTAAAATAAAAATCAGGTCTCAAGACACTGGGCATGGGCAGCAAAAGACAGTGACCCCCTAAAGGGCGAAACAATTGAACTGAGCCCCAGGTGCATCAGGACCGACTAAAAGATCTTGTAAAGGGCCAGAGAGGAGATATTTTAACTTTTCTGGTCCACAGCAAGCTACCAGGCAATGGCCTAGGAGAACAAGTCCAAGGCTGAGGGGATGGAGCTGGGCACCTGTCTAAGCCAAGGCTCACAGGGCAAAGCTTGGGAAGAACAGAGTTGCACACACAGCGAACTTCAGGGCTCTTCGAGGGGCTTCCGCGGTTGTGCAGGTAAATACTAAGCCCACGTGTGAGTGTTGGAGGGAGCAGTGCCCAGTGCTCACATCCAGCCAAGAGATGCAGCTGTCCCGACACCCAGAGAGAAAACTGTGTGGCAGACAGAACACTAACATGAACGAGAGAGAAAATGCCGCTCTGGTTCAACTTAACAAATCCGAAGAGTAAGACTCCCCCAAAGAGCTAACTCTTCCAAGGAACTTCCCTGCATTCTAGAACAAAGGTCAAGAATATTTTTAGTAATATAAAAAATAGCCAGGACTCTAGAGGTAAAATTCATAATATGGGCGTTCAATTTAAAAAATTACACAATATATCTAAAAATCAAGAAAATATAACCTACAATGAGCAAAAGCAAACACAGTGGCTCAGAAGTGATGTAATAGAAGTAGTAGACAAGAGCCCAAAAAGCTTTTCAAATTCAAAATTATCATTCACAAACCCAATAATTTCATGAACATCAAGCACAAGGAACTTGAAGAAAACTACACCAGGACACCAAAATCAAATTGTTAAAAGCCAGTGAAAAAATCTCAAAAACACTCAGAAAATACAGGCACATGTACAGGAAAACAAAATATGCTATCCTTAAAATTTTTTTTTTAATTTATTTGAAAGGCAGAGTTACAGACAAAGATAGAAAGAGGAAAGAGAGAGAGAGAGAGAGAGAGAGAGAGAGAGAGAGAGAGAGCAAAGATCTTCCATATACTGCTTCACTTCCCAAATGGCCACAATGGCCAGGACTGGACCAAGCTGAAGCTAGGAGCCAAGAATTCCATGTCAGTCTCCATGCAGGGGCAGGGGCCCAAGAACTCATCATCTTCCACTGCATTCCGGGCACATTAGCAGGGATCTGGATCGGTATGGGAGCAACTGGGGCCCCCCACTGCTCACAGGGGATGGGATGCCGCTCTGTAGGTGGCTGCTTAACCTGCTACACCACCACTCTGGCCCCACGAAGGATTTCTCATTAGAAACAATGCTAATCTAGAAGACGATGGAGCAAAATCCTTAAAGCACCAAAAGAAAGAACAGTCAACTTAGAATTCCTCACTAACCAGAATATTTTTCAAAAAGGAAGGAAAAATAAAACTTTTTCAGACATACAAAAGCTGAAAAATATCATCTCCAGCAGACTTAACATTGCAAGAGATTTTAAGTAATTCCATTGGGTGGAAGGAGAATGATACCAGATGGATACCTGGATGCTCACCAAAAAGCAAAAAGGGAGAAAAAACGAAGGGCACCAGAAACTGTAACTGAAAGATAATTTTTTTATTATTTAAATCTTTAAATTTAAATAACTGAGATTTAAAACAAAACCATTATCAGCACATCAGAGATTTAAGTAAATGGTAGAAGTAAATTCTATGACAATAGCACAGAAACTTAGAGGAAAGAAACACAAACACATTGTTGTAAAGTTCTCACACTGTGTAGTGCGGAGGGTATAATGCATTAAGTTAGAGAGAAACTCTAATGTGCCCAAATACACAATTATAGTAATTAAGACAGGAAGGGAGTTAAGATGGAATCATAAGAAAACTCGGGGCCGGCACAGTGGCATAGTGGGTAAATCTGCAGCCTGAAGTGCAGGCATCCCATGTGGGCACCGGTTCGAGTCCCAGCTGCTCTATTTCCAATCCAGCTCTCTGTGATGGCCTGGGAAAGCAGTAGAAGATGGCCCAAGTCCTTGGGCCCTGTACCCATGTGGGAGACCTGGAAGAAGCTCCTAGCTCCTGGCTTTGGATTGGCGCAGCTCTGGCCATTGCGGCCAATTGGGGAGTGAACCATAGGATGGAAGACCTCTCTCTCTCTCTCTCTCTCTCTCTCTCTCTCTCTCTGTCTCTCTCCCTCTCCTCTTTGTGTAACTCTGACTTCCAAATGAATAAATAAATCTTTTTTTAAAAAAAAAAGCAAATCAAATAGAAATTCTAGAACTGAAAAATATAAAAACTGCAGTAAAAAACTCACTAGATAGGCACAAAAGCTGTTTCAAGCAAACAAAAAAAAAAAGAAAAAAGAACCCAGAAACTTGAAGATAGCTCAGTTAATTGAAATTATGCAATCTGGGGCCGGCACCGTGGCTCACTTGGCTCACTCCGCCTGCAGCACCGGCATCCCATATGGGTGCCGGGTTCTAGTCCCAGTTGCTCCTCTTCCAGTCCAGCTCTCCTCTGTGGCCCAGGAGGACAGTGGAGGGTGGCCCAAGTATTTGGGCCCTGCACCTGCATGGGAGACCAGGAGGAAGCACCTGGCTCCTGGCTTCGGATAGCTGCAATGCTGGCCATAGCAGCCATTTGGGGAGTGAATCAATAGAAGGAAGACCTTTCTCTCTGTCTCTCTCTCTCTCTCACTGTCTGTAACTCTACCTGTCAAATAAAAAAAGAAAGAAAGAAAGAAATTATGCAATCTGAAGAGCAGAAAGGAAAAGAGATAACGATGAACAAATTCTATAACATATGTATAATGGGAGTCCAAGAAGGGACTAGAGAGGAGGGGAGATAGAACAAATTTGAAGAAATAATGCCCCTAAATGTCCCAAATTTTATAGAAGACAAGCCTCCCCATCCCAGAAGCCCAAAGAACCCCCAAAAATAAATTCAAAGAAGTCCTCACCAGGACACAGTATAGTCGGTCAGTCAAAATCCAAAAAGAATCCTGGAAGCAGTAAGAGAGAACTAAGTCAGCACACCCAAGGGGTCTTGATAAGGTTTCCCACATTTTCGGTGCCGGAGCTCGAGTTCCAGCTCTGGCTCCTGGCTCTGGATTCCTGCTAGTGTGGGCCTTGGGAGGCAGCAAGTTAAGACCCACTCCTGAACTCGGAGGCAAAACCATTCACCAGATTTTAGCAAATCAAACTTATAAGACATAAAAGAGTAATCTGTAGTAAACAAATAGATTTCATGCCAGATCTACAAGTTTGGCCTAACATTTGAAAATTAATATATATTAAGATATTTGGGGGCAGGCACTGTGGCGTAGTAGGTTAAGCCTACTATGAGCCCGTTATGAGTTTGAGTCCCAACTGCTCCACTTCTGATCCAGCTCCATACTGATGCTCCTGGGAAAACAGTGGAAAATGGTCCAAGGGCTTGGACCCCTGCACCCATGTGGGAGACCCAGAAGAAGCTCCTGACTCCTGGCTTCAGATCAATCCAGCTCCAGTCATTGTGGTTATTTGGGGAGTGAACCAGTGGATAGAGGACCTCTCTCTCTCTCTCTCTCTCTCTCTCTCTCTCTCTCTCTCTGTCTCTCCCACTCTCTGTCTGTAACTCTGCCTCTCAAATAAATAAATAAATTTTTAAAAAGATATTTTAAATCTGAATGATCATCTGAGTGGATACAGAAAAAGTATTTCATAAGATCTAATATCTGTTTATGATGAAGCCTGACAGCAACTCAAAACAGAAGGAAACTTTCTCAACCTGAGAGGGAGAATCTACAAAACCCTGAAGCTAACAGCATGCATAAAGGTGAAAGAGTGGATGCTTCACCCCTAAGATCAGGAGCAAAGTGAGGATTCCATTCTTGCCATTTCTATTCAGTATTGTTCTAGTGGTTTTATATAGTTTATCTGTTTGATGAGAAACATAAAAAAGGCGAAAAATTTGGGAAAAAATAAATCCTTTTTTTAATTTTTTTTTTATTTTTGACAGGCAGAGTGGACAGTGAGAGAGAGAGACAGAGAGAAAGGTCTTCCTTTGCCGTTGGTTCACCCTCCAATGGCCGCCGCGGTCGGCTCGCTGTGGCCGGCGCACCGCGCTCATCCGATGGCAGGAGCCAGGTGCCAGGTGCTTCTCCTGGTCTCCCATGGGGTGCAGGGCCCAAGCACTTGGGCCATCCTCCACTGCAGTCCCGGCCCACAGCAGAGAGCTGGCCTGGAAGAGGGGCAACTGGGACAGAATCCGGCGCCCCAACCTGGACTAGAACCCGGTGTGCCGGCGCCGCAAGGCGGGGGATTAGCCTGTTGAGCCACAGAGCCGGCCAATAAATCCATTTTTGTTCTTAAACATCATGATCATCCACATAGAAAATCCTATAAATCAGTAAAAAGAAAAGTTCCTGAAAGTGATGCTAACAAGGAGTATGTGGAACTTGTAGGATACAAGATCAACATACAAAAATAAGTATATTTCTACTAACAATAAAGAGTCGAAACTTATACTTAAAATGCAATACTACTTGCGGCCGATGCTGTGGCACAGGATAAAGCTGCCACCTGCAGTGCCAGCATCGCATATGGGTGCCTGTTCATGTCCTGACTGCTCCTCTTCAATCCAGCTCTCTGCTTAATGGCCCGGGGAAGCAGTGGAAGATGGCCCGAGTGCTTGGGGCCCTGCACCTGTGTGGGAGACTCGGAAGAAGCTCCCAGCTCCTGGCTTCAGATTGGCCCAGTCCTGGCCATTGCAGCCATTTGGGGAGTGAACCAGTGGATGGAAGACCTCTCTCTCTGTCTCTCCATATCTCTGTCTGTGACTATGCTTTTCAAATACATAAATAAAATCTTTTTAAAAGACTCTAACAAATGCAAATGAAAATAGAGTGCAAGGAAGATCAGGGAGGCAGGAAATGGAGTGGGGATGGAAAAGTAGCGCAGGGAACCTTGCGGGGTGGTGGACAGCCCATGACCCTTGCTGAGGCGATGGCTTCATACACATTCACATGTCAAAATTTATTAACTTGTGTACTTTAAATGTGTAGTTTTTTATGTTTCAATTATACCTTAATAGCTGCTTAAAGAAATAACTGTATTTTCCAAAACAAATTAGTGAGCAAATTGTCATTGCCTGAGAGTTGTGCCCATCTGTTTATTGTCACACTTGATGAAAGACAGCTGGGCTCTCGTATCTGTTTGCTGCATTGGATGTCACTTCAGTTTAAAGAAAACTCGTGTTCATGCAAATATAGTTGGGAAAGAAAAATATCTCAACAGCCTGTTCAGATAATTGTGGATATTTTTCTTTAATACCACATTGAAGCTTGACACGGAGAAGATTTTTAAAGATTTGTTGCAGGCCGGCGTCGCAGCTCAATAGGCTAATCTTCTGCCTGTGGTGCCAGCACACCGGGTTCTAGTCCCAGTCGGGGCACCGGATTCTGTCCCAGTTGCTCCTCTTCCAGTCCAGCTCTCTGCTGTGGCCCGGGAGTGCAGTGGAGGATGGCCCAGGTGCTTGGGCCCTGCACCCGCATGGGAGACCAGGAGGAAGCACCTGGCTCCTGGCTTCGGATCGGTGCAGCGTGCCGGCCTCAGCAGCCATTTGGGAGGTGAATCAACGGAAGGAAGACCTTTCTCTCTGTCTCTCTCTCACTGTCTAACTCTGCCTGACCAAAAAAAAAAAAAAAAAGAAAGAAAAAGAAAAGAAAAACAATATAGCAGAAGGGGAAAAGTTTGTTAATTTAGCATCAGCTTCTGTCCTGCAATAATTTTTTTTTTGACAGGCAGAGTTAGACAGTGAGAGTTACAGACAGAAAGGTCTTCCTTCCATTGGTTCACCCCCCAAATGGCCGCTAAGGCCAGCACGCTGCACCGATCCGAAGCCAGGAGCCAGGTGCTTCCTCCTGGTCTCCCATGGGGTGCAGGGCCCAAGCACCTGGGCCATCCTCCACTGCAC
This sequence comes from Sylvilagus floridanus, assembly GCA_949820135.1. Classification (NCBI taxonomy): domain Eukaryota; kingdom Metazoa; phylum Chordata; class Mammalia; order Lagomorpha; family Leporidae; genus Sylvilagus; species Sylvilagus floridanus. The sequence goes on along the minus strand of OX463238.1, from coordinate 116,546,733 downwards.
TCCCGGGCCACAGCAGAGAGCTGGACTGGAAGAGGAGCAACCAGGACAGAATCCGTCGCCCCAACTGGGACTAGAACCTGGGACACCAGTGCCGCAGGCGGAGGATTAGCCTAGTGAGCCACAGCACCAGCCCCCCTCTGCTATATTAAAACCCACTGGGCTACTGTCTACTTTGCATGGCTCTTTTACCAAGCATGGTTGGATAATAGCATGGTCACTTGGGAAATACTGGTTCACTGCATTATGTAGCTCTTGGAAATGTTAACACAAGTCATTATGTACACACGCACACACACACACACACACACACACACACACACATATATTTGTGTGTAACTAATACACCATTGATCTTACCTGAGCCTATAGTAGGTGCTCGACAAACGAATGATCACACTGGCTGTTCTCACTCTGAGTTAATCCTCCACTCGTGCCATAATGTTCAGCTCAAGCCTCCTGTCACCAGCCCTATCCATGAAAGGAACCCGCCTGGAGAGCCTGGCCCATCACCCAAAGCCTCAGAGGCCCTGTGAGGACACGAGGTCACCACGTGGCTACTCGAGACTCGGCTCTTCCTTCCCATCACTCATACTTGTGGAGCCAAAGGCTGCAGGTGACCAGGTCTCTCGGGCTGTGCACGCATTACAGCAGCAGAGGCTCCGCTGAGACAGTCAGTGACCCTGCCCGAGAACCTGCTGGACCCTGGCAAAATGCCCACACCCTGGGACGCCTCCTCGCAGGAGGCACTCATTCCCTCCTCTGGGCCTCGTGTGGCTGTTCCCCCACAGACGAGCCCTTGCCCCTCAAACCATCAGCTGCTACACACTAGCACCAGCCGTGCTCATGGCCCAGCTGTGAATATTGACGGTAAAACGGTGGTATCTCGGAAGGCACTATGCCTCTGTCCACACAACACAATAATTAAGGTGCATTTTCACTGCTTCCTGTAAGAATGGTCCCTGTTGGGGGACAGCGTTGGGGGAGGAAGCCAGCTTGCCCGCCCTGTCTGGGTGCCGACACAGGGTCAGTCTGCAGCGTCCAGCAGCTCTTCTTTACTCCAGCTCGCCAGAGGACAGACTCGGAGAAGTCTCCCAGCCTGGAGACTTCAGCACTTACCAGGGAACCAAATCGTGTCTCCTGCCCGTTTACCGTGGGAGTCCCAACCCCAACACGTCAGGATGTGTCTTTACTCGCACATAAGGACTTTGAAGAAATGACCAAATTAAATGAAGACATGAGGGGGGGTCCCTAATCCAGTAAGACTGGAGTCCTCAGGAGAAAATGAAGAAGACTGGGGCAGGTGCTATGGCATAGCTGATTAAGCCACAGCCTGCAGTGCCAGCATCCCTTATGGGCACCGGTTCAAGTCTCAACTGATCCACTTCCGATCCAGCTCCCTTCTGATGGCCTGAGAAAGCAGTGGGAGGTGGTCCAAGTGCTTGGGCCCCTGTACCCATGTGGGAGACCTAGAAGAAGCTCCTGGCTTCTGGCTTCAGACTGGCCCAGCTCCAGCCATTGTGGTCATTTGGGAAGTGAACCAGCGGATGGAAGATCTCTCTCTCTCTCTCTCTCTCTCTCTCTCTCTCCCTCTGCCTCCCCCCCCCCACCTCTCCTTCTCTGTAACTTCACCTTTCGAGTAAATAAATAAGTCTTTTAAAAAGAAGAAGAGGAAGGAGAACATGACAGAGGAACAACCACGTGAAGGGTCAGCACATGGGTACCAGCAAATCAGAGCGAGAAGCCTCAGAGGAAGGCAACCCTGCTGGCACCTAGATCTGCAACATCCACCTTCCAGAAGCGCAAGACCTTCGCTTCCCTAGTTTACAGCACTCGGCCTGTTGTAGCCCTAGCAACCACGCTCTGTTTCTGGTCCCATCTGCTCTGTCACGAGCCATGCAACACTGAGAACCCTTGTCTCCAACACAAATGCGTAGCCTAAGTACCTGCGCAGTGTTCTGAGAGATCATGGTCCACGGGATGAATTCCGTGGCAACGGTGAGATGCTTCCATAAATTCACTTCAGTGGTGCTGTGAGTGATTTAGGGGCACCGTGGGGTTGCTTCTGAGAGAATCAAAGCAGCCAGGATCCTATGCTCCGCAGTCCAGGGCACCAGAGCTGCTTATAAACAAGAATGCTGACTGTTGCCATGGCAACTCATTAAATATGCAAACAGGACAGTAAATACATTATTTCACAGTAGGGATATTTCCTTCTTGCAGCTACAATACTCTCCCCCTTTCCAGGGAATTGTCTTCCCACTTGGAAAATACTGAGGACATGCTGGTAGCTGGGGTGGGGGTGACGTGGGAGTGGGGCATTAGCTCAAAGGAGGGTGAAGTAGTCGCAGAGGTCTTCATCTAGGGCACGATCCCTGTCCCCACCAAGCGGCCCTCTCCAGGCCCTGGACCCCACCTCTCTCGCCTGGGCGTGTCAGGTGCACACAGCCAACCGCATGCTCTAAGCTGCCCCTCCCCTCCCTGTGTACCCACTCTGTCTCTCCACACGGACACAGTTTGATTGGTTAAGCTCCCGTTTTCTAAAGACAAGTCACGTTCAGGTTGGCACATCACTGCCCCTAGATCCTTCAAGTCCTCATTTCCTGACAGGTTCTTTACTCTCAGAGACATCCATCATACTCATTGGGCTAAACACTGAGGGCAGCAGCCCCTGCTCCAGGTTGTCGGGAGAATGCCCATGGCCTCATGGCTCATGACTGGACAACTGTGCCTGGTTTTCGGCAGGAAAAGAGACACCTTTGAGGCACTGCTGTTCTTTGTTGCTCACCCGTCAGCGTTTGCAGTAGCGGCTCTTCATGCTCTCTGGCTTCACATATGCACTCGATATGTATTCAGCTCCCATGGCCAGTCTCATCACTGTGTCTACATGTCCCTGCAGAGTCCCCAGGGCAAGGATTATGGCCTCTGTTTTGCAATGAAAATGACAGAAAATCTAAATATTCTGAAAGTTGGGAAAATTCTAGGGTTCTGGTCAAAATGGGTTAACTTGCAAGAAATACCCGAACTAACCTGAGCACACGCAGGTCGTCTCAGGAGGATACACAGCCCTGGGGAGTTGATGGGGTTGGGCCCAGGCTCCTGCAGGGGGAGCAGCCTCACTCCAGTGCAGCTGCTGTGTGCAGGCTGGGAGGAGAGGCCGATCACAAGGACCACGGCTTTCCCAGAAGCTCAGCAGTTCGGCTACAACTTCCACGAGATCTTCTGTACAACAAACTTGGAAGCCTAAGCAGAAAGGAAAGTTGGAATCTTTTGGTGTTGAGCGCTTTTATTACAGAAAGTACTCTGCATTGGCCCTGGGTGAGAGAGGGGCTGGCACGGCCCTCTGTTTACTATGCAAGATTCTCCCTCTCTTTTTTAAAGATTTATTTTAGTTATTTGAAAGACAGAGTTACAAAGAGACATAGTGACAGAGAGGGAGAGATATCTTTCATCTGCTGGTTCACTCCCCAAACGGCTGCAGTGGCCACAACTGAGCGGATCCGAAGCCAGGAGCTTCTTCCAGGTCTCCCACGCGAGTGCAGGGGCCCAAGGACTTGGGCCATCGTCTACTGCTTTTCCCAGGTGCATTAACAGCGAGCTGGATTGGAAGTGGAGCAGCCAGGACTGGAATCAGCACCCATATTGGGTACCGGTGCTGCAGGCCAGGGCTCTAACCCGCTGCACCACAGCGCCAGGGCCTTCCCTGCTCTCTAACCACATGGATTTTCCTGCTTGTCCTCCAACACCTGGCAGTAGGTTGACTGATGAGCGCCTCTCTCGGAGCCCTTTGAAGATGACTTTCCATCTGTGTTGCTCTTTCTCCTGATCTTTCATCACCACCCCTCTTTGTGCCACTCTTCCCTCTCCTCCCTCACTCGTGGCTGCTGGCTCGCTCAGCTGACACCGCTGCACTTTCTCCTTCAAGTCTAACTTGGCCTATGGCTCTAGAATCTCTTTATTCAGCCACGACACTCATTATTTACAGAACTTCCAATGCCAGTCGTCAGTCTCTGTAACTCTTGGGTGGAACTCCTGGAAAGGAGGGGCCGGCATTGTGGTGTAGTGGGTAAAGCCGCCTCATGCAACACTGGTATCCCATCTCGGTATGATTCCAGTCCCGGAATTCCAGTCTACTCCACTTCTGATCCAGCTCCCTGCTGATGCACCTGGGAAAGCAGTGGACGATGGCCCCAGTGCTGAGCCCCTGCACCCATGCGGGAGACCTGGAAGATGCTCCAGGCTCCTGGCTTCAGTCTAGCCCAGCCCTAGCCATTTCAGCCATTTGGGGAGTGAACCAGCAGATGGAAAATCTCTCTCTCTCTCTCTCTCTCTCTCTCTCTCTCTCTCTCGCTCTCTGTAACTATATCTTTCAAATAAATAAAACTCCTGAAAAGGAAATTCATATTGGTTGCTCAGCTCTTACAATTTGCATTAAAGTTTGGGTGCCCCTCAAAGGCACACGTGTTAAGGGTTTGGTCTCCAGTTAATGGATTAAGGATGAAAATCCAATTATGGAAAGTTATGACATTCTAGTGAGTTGCTGGGGTGGATCCCATGACTGAACCACGACAGCTTTTTAAGGAGGGCTCACATGGAGGAAGAATGTGCTTCCTGTCTCTCTGCTTCCAGACTCACCACGTGACCCTTCCTCCACTCACCTTCCACCGCCCACCACCCTCATCAGACGCCAGGCTGACAGGACCACCCAATCTTATAATAGGAACCTCCAAAAGTATAAGCCAAAATGAGCTTTCTTCCTTCATATGTAGAGTCTCTCGGGTATTTTAGTAGTAGAAACAAAAAGCTGATTAATGCTCCAGCCATGCAGTAGCTTTGTAGATATGGATCGGGTACCCACCACAGTCTCAGCAAGCAACAGAAGGAAGAAGTCCACCTGCTGGCTATCTGGGTTGGGGCACATAGTGCCAGGAAGGAGTGCTGAGCATGGCAGCAAATGGACCAGCATGTCCTCTGCTCCAGTCACGCAGCTCCCCTTAGAAACACCAGCCGTGCAGGGCAGGGCTTCTGATGCTCCACCCAATGCTACAACTACTAGAACAGCTGCAATGAGGATGCGAAACACGGAGTGCTGACATCAGAAACAGACGCACATACACGCTCGCTTTACAACACAAGTGCCAGTGTGATGAGAAAGAGCAGCCTTTTCAATGACTGCTGGAGCCACTGACATCCCCTTTGAAGGAAAGACAACTTTGACCCCTGCCTCATATCACACTCGAATGTTTGTTTGAAATGTTACAGACATAAACGTAGGAGGCAATGGGATGCAGCTTCTAGAAGAGACGTAAGAGACTATTTTCTTGACCTGTAGGTAGGCAAAGATTTCTTCAACAGTACACAAGAAAGCACCAACTTCATACAGCAATTTTAAAAAAATTAGATCTCAATTAAATTGAGAATTTCTGTTCTGCACTATCAACATAATAAACAGACAAGCCACCAAATGGGAGAAAGTATTGAAAATACACAGTGTAAAGGAATCATATAAAGAACTCCTATAAATCGATAAGACAAAAATGAGTATGAGTAAAAGTAAGGCATTTTCCCTAAGAAAATATCCAATTACCCATAAGAATACAAAAAATTGGGCAACATTATTACTCACCAGGGAACTACAAATTAAAACCACAACTAGCTACCACTACATACCCACAGAATGGCCAAACTAAAAACACTGAGACACAAGTATTGGTAAGGATATGGAACGACTGGAACGCCTATGCGTTGTTGATGGGAGCTCAGTTATTTTAGAAAACTGTTTGGCAAAGGCCACCAAAGTTACAGTATGAGCCCGCAGTCCTACTCCTGAGTATAGACGTAAGTGCTAGTGGCAGCTCAGACATGTGCATTCTTAGCAACCCAAAAAACAACCCGAATGCACATCAAATGGAGGAGGGACAAATTCTGATCTATTCTTACACTGGAATCCATTCACAGTCTTAAAAAAATCACATGATACATACAGCAACATGAATGAATCTCAGACATGTGGAGCAAAAGAAACTAAACAGAAAAGAACAATATCATGTGGGTCCAATGACAGGAGTCCAAGAGGCAGATTCACATATGCGGTAAAAATCACACATGTGGTTAACTGTGATGGGGACCAGGCATAGGCAGGCAAGGGGGTTGAGGGAGTTTCCTGAAGAGCTGTAGATTTTTCTATCCAGATCTGTGTGGTAGTCACACACATACACACATGCACACACACACACACACACACACACAAAGGGAGTCTTCATAAAGTTTGTGGAGGGGCCAGCGCTGTAGCATGGCAGGAAAAGCCACCACCTGCATTGCATGCAGATGCCTATTTGTGTCCCGACTGCTCCACTTCCAATACAGTTCCCTGATGGAAAGCAGTAGAAGATGGCCCAAGTGCTTGGGAGACCCGAAAGAAGCTCCTGGCTCCTGGCTTCAGATCAGCCATTGTAGCCATTTGAGAAGCAAAGCAGCAGTTGAAATTTCTCTCTCTCTCTCTCTGCCTCTGCCTCTACCTCTCTGTAACTCTGCCTTTCAAATAAATAAATAAATAAATCTTTTTTTAAAAAAAAAGTTTGTGGAAATGTGCATTGTGGAAAAAACTAGGCATGGATTTCAAAATGTTTTATTCCAAAATAAACTTACCTTTTGACCCCACTTTTTACAAACTGTGAAGTGTCCTCTTATACCTAAAATGCATTGAGCCCTACATTTTGATAACACATTATGTGCACTTCAGCTTTGTTTATCAGTAGAAAAGTAAACAAGTTTTTACCAAGAGACTAAAAGACTGGAAGCAAAGACTCTTCTCGTTTTTATCTTTTCTAGACTATGTTTGAAGCCATAATGAGATAAAAGAGTAGAATAACATTGACACCGTAGTAAAAAGTCTAATATGAATAGTCTTTAAAATGCCCATGGCATCACATTATTTAGGATTGAAAAAGTCATTTTTAGAGAAATCCATCTACTCTTTCATATGGATATGAAAAATAACATTCTATTTTAAATGCTTTGAGGGTCTTAATTTTTTCCACAATCTCTGGTTTCCTTTAACAAATACATGTGCAACACAACTCTATCTTTAGCCCAGACCTGAAGTCTCCATTCAGAAAAGAAGACTGAAGCCAGGAAGCAGCTTTTATCTTGTTAAACTTGAAAGAGAAAGAGCAAATGGGTTCCTGTGAAAAATGAACTGGGTGGAAGTCCCGGAGCGCCAAGCCACGTTTCTTCTTTGGTGGGCACCGCAACTGTCAAACAAGTACTTCCCGCCCTGGGCCTCCTGCTAGTCAGGAACACATGGAACGAAACTCCAGCACTGGCAAGGCAAATCTCAAGGGCAAATCAGCTACGGGGGGCCAAAGAGGCCGCAGGAGCAGTCAGCAGTGCAAGGCTGCAGGGCAGGAGGGGCGTGTGTCTGCAGATAAGGTCTGCCAGGCTCCGAGCTCCACCAGCAGCAATGCACTGAAGCAGATGGAAGCCCTGGGGTCGGCCTTCGTCCTTAGCAGCCTCTCGCTGACCTGTGAAATTTGCTTTGTGCCCAACGGAAAAAGCCAGCAAGCATTTCCTTGGCCATAATTCAGTTTAAAGAGAAAGTCACGGCCGAGAAAATCATAAAGCTTTAAAGAGGGAAGAGATCACGGCGTGGCAGAGTGGAAAGAGCCCCTGCATATGGCTTTGAAGGCCTGCTTCTCCCACGGGCGGGTCTGGGTGCCCCAGCTCACCTGGGCCATGGTTTCCTCATTTACAAAACAGGGGCACTGAGTCACACGGCTTCCTGCTTCAGTAGGAAGCTGTGTTCCAGAGTCTCTATTTAAAGAACCTGGAGAAGTGGGCTGGAGTCTGAGACAGGCTTTCATCCATCTGCTGCACAAAGAACAGCTGGTGCTTACAGGGCTGTGCATCCTACGCTGTGACACGTTCCGCCCCGAGCGCCTGCTGGGAGCCGTCTCACACTGGCACCGCACCGTTCCTGGGCACCAAGCTTGTCCAAACGCCAGCTCCGAGATTATCAGTCTCACTCAGAATACCAGCCACCTCTGCTCTGTCTCTTCCCTGGACTGCCTCCGGAGCTCCAGATAGAATGCGCCAGCACAACAATCGGTGTTGTTTATTCACAGGGACAGAGACAGGAATGAAGGCCACCGTCACAGCTGCAGCCCTCGCCCTCAGGCCCTGGGCCGTGCAACTGTCCCAGCTCCGGTAGGAACAAGGCTCTCACCTAAGCCCCCGGGCCTGGACTCCACTGGGCCTCAAAGCCAGACCCCGTGAAATCACAAAGAAGAGGTGGAGTTTTCTCGGTGGGTGCTGAGTCTTTGTTCCCCTAAAGTTTACACCAAATGCGTAAAAGGTCTCTGAAAGAGAAACACTTGAGGGTGCCCCATGCATTCAGCTCTGGAACAGTCCAACAAGACTCCGACTCCGAGTGCGCCTCCCACTGGCATTGCCTGTTCTGAAGACAGTATCGAGAGCTGGATGTTAATGTGTAAGTTGGCCGGGAAGACTTGTGACAGCCTGCAAAGAAGGCACAAGGTAAGATGCTTTGAACACCGTTGACCTTGAAGGTGGTAGCTTGGTCCCAGCGGCCAGCAGCCTTCAAAAGCGCACATCAGTACTGAGGAGATCCACAGCATTGGCTCTCACACCCTCTTCTTCACAACCTTTCTGCATCAGACACCTGCTATTACCTTCTAGAACTTGGGTTTGCCACTCACAATCACAGTAAAAAAAAAAAAAAATTTAAATGTGATTCCCTAACCATGACCCAAGGATAACTAGCATAAAAATCTACAGAAGGAGGAGGAGAGGAGGACATGGTCCTTGTCAAAATGCAGCCTCATGAGTCCAACCAAACTAGAATATCTGGAAGTGTGCTCTTAATCAAGGTCCCAGCTGATTCTAAAGAAGAATGAGTTTGAGAGCCATTTACACAGCTTCATTGGCCTGAACAAAACTGAGCGTTCAAGGGCCAATTTCAATAGCAGCTAAAAGAACATCAGCAAAAAAAGAGCCCTTTCTAGCAGAAGTTTTAGTGTCAATAGCTTCCGTCCTATAACCCAGGGCGTCACTGATTTAAAATGCTTCGCATCTGCACCAGCTCACCTGAGGGTCTTGTTAAAACACAGATCCGGATTCGGTGGGTGCAAGCCTGCCCTGATCGGCAGTTCTAACAAGCTGGGTGCTATGGGAGCTACCACCCACCTCCACACCTGAGTAGGGAGGGGGCGGAGCCCCGAGGTCCTAGATTCTGCATCCGTCTCAGAACAAATGCATCTGGTCTCTGGTGTTCCGTGCACCACGACATCTCCGACCGACGTCTCCACATCTACCATATGACAACTGACTTGAGAGCTGCCATCTCAGGTGCTAGCAGTATTCCAAAGACAGGGATTCCAGTCTGAGGATGTCATGCGGCTTCAAGTCCCGCCTTCACCACCCATTTCCTAGGTACAATCTCAGGAAGCCACTTAAGGCAGCGTCGTGGTGCAGTGGGGTGAGCCACGGCTTGTGACAGCAGCATCCCATGTTGGAGCGCTGGTTCCAGTCCTGGCTGCTCTTCTTCTGATGCAGTTTCTTGCCAATGTGCCTGGGAAAGCAGCAGCAATTGACCCAAGTGCTTGGGCCCCTGCCACCCTCATGGGAGACCCAGATGAAGTTCCTGGCTCCCACTTTCAGCCTGAACCAGTCCCAACCATGGTGACCATTTAGGAAGTAACCCAGCAGATGGAAGATCTCTCTGTCTCTCCCTTTTTCTCTGTCACTTTGCCTTTCAAATAAATAAGTAAATATTTAAGAACAGATTCCTAGTTTCATCAGGTATAAAACGATTTATTTTTTAAAAAAGATTTCATTTATTTATTTGAGAGGTAGAGTTACAGACAGAGTGAGAGACAGAGAGAGAGGTCTTCCATCCAGTGGTTCACTCCCCAAGTGGCTGCATCGGCCGGAGCTGCGCCGATCTGAAGCCAGGAGCCAGGTGCCTCCTCCCAGTTTCCCACGCAGGTGCAGGGGCCCAAGGACTTGGACCGTCTTCTACTGCTTTCCCAGGCCATAGCAGAGAGCTGGATCGGAAGAGGAGCAGCCAGGACTAGAACCAGCGTTCATATGGGATGCTGGCACCGCAGAGAGAGAATGAACCTATCACTTTCAATCCCTGGCTCTCTGCAGTGCTGGGAGAATCAGGTGAGAAGACGGGAGGAAAACACCGTGGACTCCAAGATGCAGCACCAATCGCCGTGGTTGGGAGAGCTCAGCAGAGCCGTTACCGCCCCATTGCCTGACCTTGGCTGGCTCCCGTCTGGGACGTCAGGGTCCTGCTCAGCACAGTGGATCTGTCTGGAAGATTCATTAAGAGAACTGAATCAGATAATGAGCTGTGCCTGTCTCACAACTGGCATTCCTTAAATATCAGCTAAGAAAAGCTCCCTTGTTCTGGTTTCGTTAGTTTGGATGTTTTATTGTGTGCTCTAATTTTTTTTTAAGAAAATGGAACACATTCCTTAGTTGCATTAATGAATCTTTACTCCTAACTGACCACCTTCCCTGGGTTTGCTAAAGTCAAAACCTGGTTAAAACAGCAATCTGCAGTAAGAGCAATCACTGGGGCACTCCGGGCAGAGTGGGTGCTCCTGGCTGAGGGCTGTTCCCACCAGATTCACATGTGGAAGCCGTAACCCCAGGATGTGAGCATGTGGCTGCCTTTGCAGATAAGGACTGTAAAGAAGTGAGACAGAGCCATCAGGGAAGGCTTCTAGGAGGAGGAGACGGCAGAGAAGCGTGCGCACGTGGAGACCGCACAAGGATGGAGCATCAGAGCACAGCCACCGGCCGGCCAGGGGGACCCCGCCCCCACCCCCGCTGGCATCGTGGCCTTGGACTTCCAGCCTCCAGAACCGTGAGACAGCAGATCCCTGTTGCTAAAGCCGCCAGGCCTGTGGCATCCCCAGCAGAGCGATCCAGGGAGAAAGAATCCCGGAGACGAGGGCTTTTGCATGCTCAGAGCAGCTCCACAGAGCAACTGATATTCTCAGGGGGGCCCTGATGCTACTTTGTCTTTTTAAAAAATTTTATAGGCTTTTTCAAACAAATGAACTTAGGCCAGTGTAAAGCCCTGGCCTGCAGCGCCAGCATCCCATATGGGCGCCGGTTCAAGTCCCGGCTGCTCCACTTCCAACCCAGCTCTCTGCTATGGCCTGGGAAAGCAGCAGAAGATGGCCCAAGGCCTTGGAACCCTGCACCCATGTGGGAGACCCAGAAGAAGCTCCTGGCTCCTGGCTTTGGATCGGCACAGCTCTGACCATTGCTGAAGACCTCTCTCTCCTTTTCTCTCTCTCTCTCTCTCTCTGTCTCTCTCTCTCTCTCTCTCTCTCTCTGGCTGTCTCTCTGCCTCTGCCTCTCTGTAACTCTGCCTTTCAAATAAATAAATAAATAAGTCTTTTAAAAATGAACTTTTTTTGAAAAAAGTTATTTATCTATTTGAAAGGCAGAGTTACAGAGAAGGAGAGGCAGAGGCAGAGAGAGAAAGAGAGACAAAGAGAAAGAGATATTTATTTTCCATCCACTGGTTCACTCCCCAAATGGCTGCAGCAGCCAAGCCTGGGTCACGTCAAAGCCAGGAGCCAGGAGCCTCATCCAGGTCTCCCATGTGAGTACAGGGGTAATTGGCCCATCCTCCACTCCTTTCCCAGGTGCATCAGCAAGGATCTGGATCAGAAGTGGGGCAGCTGGGGCTCCAACCAGCACACATAAGAGATGCCAGCACTGCAGGTAGCAACTTTACCCACTACCCCACACCACCGCAACTTTACCCACTACCCCACCAGCCCACCCTGCCAAAAAAAAAAAAAAAAAAAAAAAACTTGAAAGCATAGCTAAATGTGCCATTTGCATGCTTTCACATGAATAACTGTGAACTGAGTGGAGGAGTCCCTGACAGCACTGGTTCTCCTCCCTATAAGCCGAGGGGCTGGTGCAGCTCAGAGCAGCCACACGGGCGAGGATCACCCTGTTGCCTGGTGAGCCTGCAATGAGCGTGATCTACAAATAATGCCCCCAGCCAGGGTGTGCAAATGCAATCCCTGGAACATGTGACATGGGACTCGCCTCCTGCAGAGAGTCAGCACAGCATCTGGAGGCCGGGAGACTGTGCCGGATTTTCCAGGGAGCCCCAGTGCCATAGCAAGTGCGCTTCTGAGGGGAAACAGGAGGAGGAGACGGCCAGGCAGCAGCTTCTCCAGGGAAGCCTCTTCCAAAAGAACGCGCCCCTGCAGACGTCAGCGAGACAAATGCGTGTGTGCGAGCTGAGGTTTGCTACAGCCTGACGGGAAACAGACGGGAGTTGCTGCGTGTAGAACTGGCGGGAGCCTCGGGGAAGCTGGAGCAGCCTCCTGGCGGGGTCCACATGTAGGGATCCGTGCACGTGCACTAAAATAAGGTGGGCTCCGGGGTCAGCCCGCCGGATTAACGCCCAACCCCACCGCCTCCGTAGCTGCTTGCCCAGCAGCAGCCAGGCAACCCGCCTGGGCATGGTTTCCCTGAGCAAGGGCGGACAGCTCTAACGCCTACGCCGTGCCAGAGAGCAATCCAGACACTCGCTGGTTCCCCTCACGCCCCCATGAGGTCTACAGCCATCAACCTGAGTTACAGAAGAAAACACCGAGAGGTTAGGTAACTGGGCCCCCGTCACCCAGCCATCAGCTGCCCTGGATGAGTGCTGCCCAGGGCTGAACGGGCTCTGAGATGGGAACAGAGGGCAGGAGAAAGGAGGGTCGCCGACGGGAAGAGCGCCAAGGGCTGCACCTGCTGGCTCACAGCAGTCAGCTGCAGCTGGGCAGTTTGGGCCCCGTCCCGTCAGGCACCTTCCCAGCTTGTGGCCAAGTCAGCGTCACAGCCTCTCCTGCCTGCTCACGGGCACCAGCGCACGAAGCAGGGCCTGTGTTGTGGGATCAAGGGGCTCCTGATGGAGGGGTCCTGGCCACAGGGGGCAGCAGAGGAACAGCGGGAGGGCCTAGGTGGTAGCTGGGGACATAGTCCAGCTGGCCAGCATTTTTGAGTAGCCACCTGCTAATAATCCAACCCGGCCACACCCTGCAAGGGGCCTTGTCCATGGCTCCCCCGGAAGGCGGGCTGGGCCTGGAGGCTGGCAGATGAGGCAGTTCTCTCCACTCCACCCAGACTGGCCAACCCTAGCTCAGGCGTGGGGCAGGCAGACCCCATATGCAAGGCAGGAGGAAATGGGGAGAGACCAGGAGCCCTAAGACAAGGCGGCCAGAGAAGCCCTACATACAGAAAGAGCTGCATCATCACCAATGAGCTGGGCACCCACACCTCTGGACAGACTGACTCCTGTCCCTCGGCCACCCCGTGGCTCCCAAAACCAACAGGAACAGACAGCAATGACGAGATGGGTCCCTGGGCCAGGAGCAAGGAAGGTCTGCTGGCCCCACTGCACCTGCCCTCAACCAGCCTCCCTCCTGCTGCCGCAGGGACAGCCTGCCCACCACCCCGGGAGGGAGGGCAGCGGCAGAGGGCCAGGGAGGCAGAGGCAGCATCGACTAACTCTGACCCACCTCTGCGCCCTCAGGGAAAATGACCATGCTCTCTTTGGAAGCCACTGATCGGTCTGTAAATGTCACTGGGGAAGCGCGTGGGGTCTGCCGTCTGTCTTGTCCTGTGTCTCTCCTAGTCTCTGACTTCCATCGCTATCTGTTCCTTTCACAGCCTGGGCAGCCTGTCCAACTCACTGGTCATCTCCCCCTGCCAGCCTGTCCTCTGTCTCTCTGCGCACAAGTGTCTGTGTCTGTCTCTGCCTCTCCTCCCCTCTCCCTCCCTCTCCCCTGTGCTTGATCTGAGTCACAGGAATCCAGGGAGGGTCGCCTTTTGTAGAGATTCGCAGCAATGCTTTCTCGAGAGCAACAGATTCGAACCATCTGGCATCCATCTCTAACTCACGCCTCCCTCCACACACACACACACACACACACACACACACACCCCAGCTCAACCCCACTGTAACCCCCAGCAGCACGGGGGAGACTTCAGGACTGGAAGCTCAGAGCCGCAGCTGCGGGCCAGCCCCCCCAGGAGGTGTCCCCTCCGACAGCCGGATGCACAGAGAGCCTTCCTCCTAGCAGCTTTGGGTCCGTGGGCGTCGCTAAAAGGACACCTCCAATGCATTCATAGACTGCAGTGCGCATGACGATAGTCGGGATAGGGATGTCTGTGGTTCTCCCGTGGAGCTCTGCTCTCGGAGCAGCTGGAATGGTTCGGCTCTACTCCTGCTGTGCCTCCAGAGGCTCCCAGGGCATTTCGCCTGCCCTCAGCGCTGTGCTCCTGCCGCGTCTGTGTGTGATGATGCCTCCTTGCCTGCTCCTGCAGAGATGGGAGCAGCGAGGCGTAGCCCAGAGGTGAAGACAGGACGCCAGCCCCACCCCGGATGAAGTCACTGTAGAACGGGACTTGACTGTGGGCAGGGGAGCCTGCAGCTGGATTGGACAGGATCGCCAGCCCTGGCCAGCGCTCTGCAGCCACAGACTCTCCCCCTGGGGCAGGGCTCATCCGCCTTTACTGGCCCCGGGCAGGGACAGGGGGCCTGGGCAGTTTCCTCTCCCAGACTCCATATGGAAGTAGTCACTCCTCCCTCAGGGGTAGGGAGGGTGGGGTAGAGGCTGGGAGTGTCGCCCTCACTAAAGTCTCCCCTGGAAACCCAAAGGTGGAAAGGCCAGCCCCTCCCCGCTTTCTGGGCTTGGAGCACTGTGCCATTCATTTCCATAACGAGCATTAGCACATAGCATCCCCAGAACATGCCTAAGAAATAAACCCTGCCACTTACCCACTTTGCAGATGTGGCTCAGAGAGGTGAGGCGACTTGCCTGCAATCACACAGCTAGCAGTTCGTAGCCCTAGGACTTGAACCCACTCCACTGCACTGGCTGAGTCCAGTGATCCCCATAATCTCCCTGAAGAAGGAGATCCACAGACTGCAGACGGAAAAGCAGGGTCCCACGCAACCATGCCATTCCTGGGGAACTTGTATATTGTGCACCAGGAGCCATGCACCAGGAAGTTGACCGCAGCCACTGTCAGAAAGAGCAAGTCTGGAAGCCGCCCGATGTCAGGCACAGCGGAAAGGACAGACATGTGACAGGCTGCCTGGCACCAGCTCAGTGTGCGGCGTGGAAGGGAGTGAGCTAGCTGCAGCACAGTGCAGATACGGGTCCGTGAGAAATCAGAATAGACATCAAACAGGCGACGAGGCTGTGAGGAAAAGAGAGCAGAGGCTTACTGAACACAGAATTCGCCAGGGTGATCTGTATCTGGTGTGTGAAGACCAGTCACCAAAGACAGGAGGTGCTGTGACCACGGGAATGAGGCAGAGAGCCCAGCAAAACACAGTGTGACTGACTGGGACCACAGACACAGTGTGACTGACTGGGACTCACAGACACTGTGTGACTGACTGGGACCACAGACACAGTGTGACTGACTGGGACCACAGACACAGTGTGACTGACTGGGACTCACAGACACTGTGTGACTGACTGGGACCACAGACACAGTGTGACTGACTGGGACCACAGACACAGTGTGACTGACTGGGACTCACACAGTGTGACTCACTGGGGACTCACAGACACAGTGTGACTGGGGACTCACAGACAGTGCGACTGACTGGGGACTCACACAGTGCTACTGACTGGGGACTCACACAGTGTGACTGACTGTGGACTCACAGACACAGTATGACTGACTGGGGACTCACAGACACAGTGTAACTGACTGGGACTCAAAGACAGTGTGACTGACTGTGGACTCACAGACACAGTGTGACTGACTGGGGACTCATAGACACAGTATGTCTTGGCTGCTAGATAGTGGATCCTCAGGCACGAGGCAAGAGAAAAGGGGTTCATAGACAAAATGGCTGGTGGCTAACCAGGGTGACTTTCTTAAGAAATATGAGCATTCCACGTAGGCCGTAAAAAGTCACCTCAAGGACTTCATCTCAATAGGGTTTGGGAAGAAGGCAACATGGTGGCTGTGGTCACTTCACCCAGGATTCCTCCATGGCCACCTATGACCAAGGTAGCTGTGGGTTGATCCTTGCATCCAAGAGAAGGTAGGGAAATGCAAGGGAAGAGGCTTCTGGGCTTCGGGTGGGTGATGTTTCCTGGCCTGGGAGATGGATCGGCATCTTGTAGTAGTGGTGTTGTTATTTACTTTGTACAGAAAAGCTTCGTGCACATTGTCGTACAAGCGGTGTTTTACAGGGGCCGCTGCTGCGGCATAGCAGGTCAAGCCACTGCCTGTGACACGGGCACCCCACATCGGAGTTCTATTTCAAGCCCAGCTGCTCTGCTTCGACCTGGCTCCCTGCTGATGTGCCTGGGATGGCGGCAGGTGATACATAAATGCCTGGGTCCCTGCTAATTATGGAGAGGCGTGGAGTCCTTGGCTTTCAACTTTGGCCTGGCCCAGCCCTGGCCATAGTGGCCATTCGAGTGTGAACCAACAGGTAGAAGACTCTCTCTCTCTCTCTCTCTCTCTCTGTGTGTGTGTGTGGTGGGGGGTGTCTCCCTCTCTGTCACTCTGCCTTTCAAATAAAGAAAATAAAAATATTTTAAAATAAAGCATATTTTACAGTAATACTATCAAAATAAAAACATAAGGAATTTGAAGACAAATCCATGAATCAACTCAAATCCAAGGCTCATGAAACAACTCAGGGCAAAACTCAGCCTTCTCCTGCATGTGGATTACAGTGGTCATGGCCAGTTCTCCCCTGGATCTACCCTCACCGTCACTGCCTCATCGACGGAGAGACACAGAGGACACCAGGCTCTGCAGCAAACCCGGCGCACACCTCCATCGTCTCACAGTGCAGGGGCTGAGGGCACAGGCTCGCAGCCATTCTCACCGCCCTGCCAGAAGGGCCTGCAAGGTACACAGTAGGAGGGGCCGGAAGTCCTTAGGTCCCCAGTTTCCAGCTGTCAGGGACTCTTGTTTCTGTCACCTTACACCTGCCCCCAGTGTTCCTGCACTTGATCTATTTTTAAAGGTTTATTTATTTATTTGAAAGGCGGAATTATTATATATATATATATTTATATATATATATATATTTGAGAGGCAGAGGCAGAGAGAGAGAAGGAGGTCTTCCATCTGCTGGCCACAGTGACTGGAGCTGCACCTATCCAAAGCCAGGATCCAAGGGCTTCTTCTAGGTTTCTCCACGTGGGTGCAGGGGCCATCTTCTACTGCTTTCCCAGGCCATAGCAGAGAGTTGGATCGGAAGAGGAGTAGCCAGGACTCGAACCAGCGCCCAAAAGGGATCCCAGCATGGTAGGTGGCGGCTTTACCCGCTATGCCACAGCACGGGCCCCTACCTGCACTTAAAATCTTACGGATCCAATCACCCTCGAGGTCCTTTCCAAGGTGCAGCATCCCTCGGGACCTTCTCACATTAGGGGTATTTATCCTTCCACTCAACCACCCTGAACCCAGGGCTGTACACTATCGTGCATATCAGCCTGGACAGACAAATCTGTTCCCCGCCCGGCTTTCAACCCCCACCCCTCACTTCTTACACTGGGTCCTTGCTTGGTTTCCCAGATACTGAGACAGTAAGCCGGTGCCGGGCAGAAGGCAAGACTCTGAAGTAAGCCAGCTCCACCGAAACTCTGGGCCTGCCACAGCTAAGGGCGTGGCCTCTGTAAGTTACTCTGCAGGCTTCCGTTTCTCCATCTGAACAGCATCAACTTCACTGTGACGCGTGGTCATGAGACGCGATCCAGTAGAGAAGGTATTTAGACAGCAGTAGGCACATAGCGATCATGGAAGCAAACGTTAACGGTCCTCAGCCGTCTCTCTCCCTCTCCCTCCGCTTCTCTCCTTACACCGTCCTAGGCTCTGCAACCACCTGTAGTCTCATTGCTCTCCTTTCCTGCCTGTACCCTTAAAATGGGGGCCCTTTGCCCCGCCCACATGGCCCACCTACCCAGGGGGAGCTCACCCAGTCCTCTGACGCTCACTGCCACCTCCATGGGCGGCACACACGTCAACAACGCACAGAGCCTCTGCCCAACACTGGTCACTTATCTAAGTGCTAGGTTTGCGTTTCCAGCCGCCTGTTTACCGTGTGACCCTTCGTGTCCTATGGGCACCCGACAGAACCCACCAGGATCCCCCTAACCTGTTTTCACCTCCTGCCGTCCCAAGCGCCGTTGCTGAAGTCAGTCTCCCAGTGCCGAAATCATGATGTCGGGCCAGCACTGTGGCATAGTGGATGCAGCACCAGCAACCCTTATGGGCACTAGTTTGAGCCCCAGCTGCTCCACTTCTGCTCCAGCTCCCTGCTAATGCGCCTGGGAAAGCAGCAGAGGTCGGCCCAAGTGCTTGGGCCCCTGCACCCACTTGGGAGACCTGGAAGAAGCTCCTGGCTCCTGGCTTCAGCCTGGCCCAGCCCCAGTCATTGTGGCCATCTGGGGAGTGAATCAGCAGATGGAAAACCTCTCTCTCTGTATCTCCCTCTCTGACTCTGTAACTCTGCCTTTCAAATAAGTAAACTAAATGCTTAAAAAACAGAAATAGAGACTACTGGAACTCATAAGAGAGTTTGGTAAAGTTGCAGAATATAAAAATCAATAGCTTAAATAAAAACTCATGATGTCATCCACATCCTCTCACACTCCCTTGCCAAACCCTAGGATCCCAAACTGCCTGCTGCCTCCAGTCCCACCCCGCCCCCACCTGCTGCTGCCTCGCTTCCAGGGCTCCCTGGTGCATGCTGGACGGAAGGACCAGCCTCTCATGGGCTGCTCCTTTGTCTGGACATTGACCCGCCCCACTCAACTTACCTTCTTCAAAATGAACCAAGGACAGTGAAGATACAAAGATATACAGACGAGAGGAGAGGAAACATCCTATCAAATGTTAGGTAGTGAAATATTGGGGCATACACTTGGGGTTCAGAAAAAAACAAATGGGCCTGGTGCTCTGGGTTAGGATTCTGCCCACAATGATGGCATTCCATTATCGGAGAGCTGGCTCCAGTCCTGGCTGATCCACTTCTGAGCCAGTTCCAGATTCTCTCCCTCCCTCCCTCCCTCCCTCTCTCTCTCTGTCTGTAACTTTGCCTCTCAAATAAATGAAACTTTTACAAAAATTGAAACCAAAAGAACAAACAAAGAAATACTAGCTATGGTTTGAGTGTGATCTGTCCTTGCCAACCTGACGCTGAGGTTCAATTTTCCAGCACTGGTGGGGGGAAGCCTTCACAGGGGGTGACAAGGTCTTCAGGAGGGATCCGTGGTAAGTGTATGCTTGCCCTCCTGGCACTAGCTGTTATCAGCAAGTCTGGCACCACCCTGGGCCCTGCTTCTGCACCCTCCACCCTCAAAGGCAGCGTTTCTCTTTCTACTTCTTCACCCTGAGGGGAAGCAACACATGACCCTCACCAGATGTGGTCGCTCGACCTTGACTTTCAACTTCCAAAACCAACAGCCATCCTGCCTGTCTTCCTACATGACCAGCATCAGGTGCTCTGTCACAGCAGCACAAAGTAGACTAAGCCAAAGTTGTTCTTGTTACGCTTCTGGCTTTTACAACTTCATGCAGTTTCAGACCTGCACCACAGCTAGGATTCTCGGCTCTGGCCCTAGAGGCCCAGTGCATCTTCCTCGCCCACTGCACCCCACAGGTGTGGGCAGTACCTCAGGACCCTGCCACTGCCGCCTCCATCATTCACAGCTCCACACTCCCAGACTCTGCACTGTGGCTGACACAGAGGCAAAGCCGTGAGCGGAAGACAGACCTACAGTCAAATTTTTACACTACTCTTTAGAAGTCAAAACAATTGAGGTGTTGCTTGAAGTCACAGAATGATAATACAATTTTTTAAAGTATAGGAATTCAAGTCAATTCTTTGTTTCATGGTGATTAAAAATAATGCCGGGGTTGGCACTGTGGCGCAGTGGGTTAAAGCCCCAGCCTACAGAGCCAGCATCCCATGTGGGTGCCAGTTCGCATCCTGGCTGCTCTACTTCCCATCCAGCTCCCTGCTAATGTGCCTGGGAAAGCATAGAAAGATGGCCCAAATCCTTAGGCCCTTGCACCCATGTAGGAAACCCAGAAGAAGCTCCTGGCTCCTGGCTTTGGATCAGATCAGATCCACTCCGACCATTGCAGCCATTTGGAGAGTGAACCAGCGATGGAAGACCTCGCTCTCTGTCTCTATCTCTCTCTCTGTAACTCCTTCAAATAAATAGAATAAATCTTTTTTTTTAAAAAAGGAATAATGCCACACGAACTATGCTGGTGGGTGAACAGCAGCAAAAGTTTTATTGAGAGGTAGGGACGCCTATCTGCCTGGGGGGTCCCCAAGGAAGGTGCCCATCAAGGTCTGGATGTTGGGAGCTTGTATTGCGAGTGCATAGCCATTGAGCAGCTCTTCCACATAGTTTCGATACATCAGGGATCTGCTTTGCTCTGTGTCTCTCAGGAAGCCACTATGGTTCCTAATCATCTAACAAACGTTACCTTGCCAACCACTTGCGAGAAGTGACAGTTGAGAACTGTTGCTGACCTGACCAATGGAGGCAGGTTACGCCTACCTGATCAGTTGCTAAGCACCTGGGACCTGCTGCTCTGTGGTGTGGTCTGGTCTGATCAGAGCCTGGTTTGTCTGAGGTTACATACGGTCATGGGACCCACCGTGTTCCCTGTCAGTCCTACCTGATCAGTTGCTAAGCACCTGGGACCTGCTGCTCTGTGGTGTGGTCTGGTCTGATCAGAGCCTGGTTTGTCTGAGGTTACATACGGTCATGGGACCCACCGTGTTCCCTGTCAGTCCTACCTGATCAGTTGCTAAGCACCTGGGACCTGGGCTCTGTGGTCTGGTCTGATCAGAGCCTGGTTTGTCTGAGGTTACATACGGTCATGGGACCCACCGTGTTCCCTGTCAGTCCTACCTGATCAGTTGCTAAGCACCTGGGACCTGCTGCTCTGTGGTGTGGTCTGGTCTGATCAGAGCCTGGTTTGTCTGAGGTTACATACGGTCATGGGACCCACCGTGTTCCCTGTCAGTCCTACCTGATCAGTTGCTAAGCACCTGGGACCTGCTGCTCTGTGGTGTGGTCTGGTCTGATCAGAGCCTGGTTTGTCTGAGGTTACATACGGTCATGGGACCCACCGTGTTCCCTGTCAGTCCTACCTGATCAGTTGCTAAGCACCTGAGACCTGGGCTCTGTGGTGTGGTCTGGTCTGATCAGAGCCTGGTTTGTCTGAGGTTACATACGGTCATGGGACCCACCGTGTTCCCTGTCAGTCCTACCTGATCAGTTGCTAAGCACCTGGGACCTGCTGCTCTGTGGTGTGGTCTGGTCTGATCAGAGCCTGGTTTGTCTGAGGTTACATACGGTCATGGGACCCACCGTGTTCCCTGTCAGTCCTACCTGATCAGTTGCTAAGCACCTGAGACCTGGGCTCTGTGGTGTGGTCTGGTCTGATCAGAGCCTGGTTTGTCTGAGGTTACATACGGTCATGGGACCCACCGTGTTCCCTGTCAGTCCTACCTGATCAGTTGCTAAGCACCTGAGACCTGGGCTCTGTGGTCTGGTCTGGTCTGATCAGAGCCTGGTTTGTCTGAGGTTACATACGGTCATGGGACCCACCGTGTTCCCTGTCAGTCCTACCTGATCAGTTGCTAAGCACCTGAGACCTGGGCTCTGTGGTGTGGTCTGGTCTGATCAGAGCCTGGTTTGTCTGAGGTTACATACGGTCATGGGACCCACCGTGTTCCCTGTCAGTCCTTGCATGTTCTTGGGGCAGTGCCTTTTGTCTGCTCAGCTGATGGAGGTTTCATACCAGCACCTGGCTCCTCATTCCCGCAGGGCCCTTTCCCAACTGCCTATTAACCTTCTAACTCCTCGCAGCATTGAAGTGTTCCCCTTCTTCATAATTTAGAATTTAGAGTTTTTTTTCAAATTCATTAAGGATAGGCCCCAGGATTGAAAGACAGCTTGCTCCCATAGTGGAGAGGCTGCTGCCGAGCCTTGAGGTCCACACTGAACATTTTGTTAAGGAAAATAGGGGGCCACTTCAAGGAAGCGAAGCTGCAAGAGTTAAAAATGTTTATTTGGGTGCCAAGTTTTTGAGATCCATGCCTAGCTTTTTCATTATCTACATTTTTCATAAACTTTTTGCAGACTTCTCGTATGCAAGGATTTCAGCATGCCTTTGCACCCAAGTAGACTTACCCCTGAATTCCGTTCTCCAGGATCCTGTGGAAGTCCTCTGTACCCAACCGGCTGAGGCGTCCTGGCCTCAGCTGGGCCCACTGTGCACCTGCTACGAGAGGGGGATGAACTTCTCTCATCCTTGAGCCATTACACATGCTTGAGCTTGTTTCTTATGAATTCTCGAATTTCCTTGACAAACACACAAACCTGTAATTCCCACAGCAGCGCCCAGAGCATAGCAGAAACTTGTATCCTCAGAAAGTCTGGATTTTACCCGAGAGTGGAGCCTGGTCTTTAAGCAGAGTAAGGGTCTTTATCAACACACAGAGACCAACCCTGGGCCTGCGTGGAAGGCCTTAGCCATGCACATTTCTGACCCGTGAGAATGTTCCCAGGAGGAAGAGCGTGGAAGGCATTTTTCCCCAGATTTCATCAGTCAGGTCGAGCCGACGGTGAGTCACCTGAAGCTATTTCTCTCAGAGACAATAGAAGCCGGGGCGTCGATGTGTGCAGAGCAATCGGGCTAAGAAGGCTCTTGTGGATGGCACAGTCCCTGACAGCTGTTGGAAGACCACAGCCCACTGGGCCCCCAGGGAAATCTGAGGTCGGCAGTAAAGGGTGAAGGAAGAGGGCTGAGAGCAGGAGCCGAGTGGCCGGAGCTCTGCTGCCCCGGGCCAGAGCCTGCGCAACAGGGGCGGCAGTCGCCACGGGAAGGGCCCTGCTCAGGTGCACACCTGGGTCACTGTGCAGATGGCACCCGGCCCACTCGCCTCTCCTCCCCCAAATACTCTCTCATTAAGGGAGGAGTTGGAGCCCACGCGTGTGCGTGGATGGGGCGCAAGACATGTGTGTCCTTACATCTCACCATCGACATTTCCTTAGTTCCCAAGGCCTTTACCTGATGAAGGAAGGAAAATCCCATTTTTACACGATCACAGGGCTAGTCCTCTGCGAGGGGGCCAGGCGGCCACCACAGAAAGTGACCGCGGCTCAAGAAGATGAGCCGCAGGTGGAGACCAGGTTGCTGGAGGGAGTGACATGGCCAAGGCGGGTATTTATTGTATTCCAAGCTCTTGTTACACACAAGGACAAGCATTCCAGGTGCTGAACGTGGAAGGGGCACAAAGTGACGATGTTTATGTAAGAGGAGGGAAAGTGGGCACCCACACGCACGTGAGCAAGAGATACACCCATCATGAATGGGCAGTGGGCCAGAAGATTACAGGAAAGGAGACGGAGTGGGGGAGGAGAAGCAGAGATCCATCCAGCCCCCAGCCCCTCCCCTCATGGCCTGCAGTGGAATAGAGAGCGAGAGCTCCTCCCCAGAGCTGGCCTCCTTGACAAAGCATGGGGGAGACTCCTCTCCAGGCAGGAAGCCACCTGGGAATTGTTGGCACCTCCTCAAGTTCCACATGGAGCTCAGTAGCCGCACTGTTTTAGAGAAACTCTTTCCAAGCTACTACTTTTTTTTTTTTTTAGATTTATTAGTTGTTTGAAAAGCAGAGTTCCAGAGAGGGGGAGAGACAGAGAGAGAGAGAGAGAGAAATCTTCCATCCGCTGGTTCAACCCCCAGATGGCTGCAACGGCTGGAGCTGGGCTGATCCAAAGCCAAGAACTCCATCCAAGTCTCCCACATGGGTGGCAGGGGCCCGTTTGGGACATCTGCTGCTGCTTTCCCAGGCACATTAGCAGGGGGCTGGATCAGAAGTGGAGTAGCCAGGTCTCGAACCACAGCCCATATGGGATGCCGGTACTGCAGGCAGCAGCTGCCACACCATGACGCCAGCCCCAACATCCACATTTTCTGGGCTTCCTCCCTTAGGTCCCAGATGAAGCAGATGCATCCCAGGAAAGGGGACATGTTGATTGACAAGTAGGAGATCGAGTTACGCTGGGGGCCTGTGACTTCCAGCTCAGCCAACCTAGCCAGCTGCCTGCCTGGCCCACATCAGGAGCAGGAGGCAGGCTGCAGGTGTGAACGAGATGGAAAGGTCTCCTCTGCACAGCTGCCGCCCACCCCTATCTCCAGCGCCTCCCTAAGCCTCTGCCCCAAGGACATGCATGGCCGCGTACCGGGCCAGCGCCCCTGCCCTGGGCCAAACGCTGGCCCGTGGTCTATGAGGCACCCTGGTAGGGAATCAGAGAAATAGTGGGGACCACCACACCACACTCTTCCTCCAAGTGCAGCATGGAGTTCGGGGGAAATCTCAGGAGTATGAAGCAGACATGTGGGGAGCGAGTTTGTCCTCAGTAGCAAGCAAGCGAGGGAAAAAAACATGCAGAGGAAAGCCTGGCGGGACTGAAAGGATATGGGCAGGTCAAGAGAAAGCGGAAGCTGGGAGCGCAGAGGGAGCCCGCAGAGGGAGCCCGAGCGGGAGCTGGGAGGAGGCAGGGTCCCGCGAGCGGCTTTTACTGAGAGCATTTGGAGATTAGGACAAGGAGGAGAGGAGTCTCCATGGCTGACCGCTTAAAAACGAGAGAGAGGAGGACAGCTGGTGCTGGTGACCCTGGGGCGTCCGCCTCCCTTCTGTTCCCCGTTAGCCCTGCAGGAGGCAGCATCGCCCCTCTTTGCTCACTCTGCCCCTGGAGCCTGGGATTGCAGGCTTCTATGACTGGACGCCAACACTCTCCAAAATTAATCTAGTCTTCTTCCTCCCCTTCAGGTCTCAAATTCTAAAATTCTAAAGCCAGAGAGACGTCTGCGATTCTGTCACACTCAGCTCTCTGGCTTGAAGATGGATTCACCCACAGGCAGAGATTCAATGTGTGTCTTTTAATATGTGGTAGCAAATTGCTAGGTCATCTGAACCAAGCCTGAAAAAGCAATCAAGGAGGGGCCAGCGCCATGGCTCACTTGGTTAGTCCTCCACCTGCAGCATCCCATATGGGCACCAGGTTCTAGTCCCAGTTGCTCCTCTTCCAGACCAGCTCCCTGCTGTGGCCCGGGAAGGCAGTGGAGGATGGACCAAGTCCTTGGGCCCTGCACCCTCATGGGAGACCAGGAGGAAGCACCTGGCCGAAGGCTTCAGATCGGCTAAGCACCGGCCGTGGCAGCCATTTGGGGAGTGAACCAACAGAAGGAAAACCTATCTCTCTGTCTTTCTCTCGCACTAACTCTATCTGTTTTAAAAAAAAAAAAAAAGCAATCAAGGAAAGGTAAAATATCTGATGCGTTGGTTATCAATTTCTGGAAAGTAAGATTAAACTTTTAACAGGAGATCAACTTATAAAAAAAACCCATAACCTTTAAGAAGAAACACATGAGGGTAGGCACTGTGGAGCAGCGGGTTAAGCCACCATCTGCAGTGCCAGCATCCCATATGGGCGTCGATTTGAGTCCCGGCTGCTCCACTTCCACTCCTGCTCCCTGCTAATGTGCCTGAGAAAGCAGTAGAAGATGACTCAGGTCCTTGGGTCCCTGCACCCACGTGGAAGAAGCTCTTGACTTCTGCCTTCGTACCAACCCAGCCTAGGCGATTGTGGCCATTTGGGGAATGACCCAGCCAACAGATAGAAGGTTCCTCTTTCTTTCTCTCTCTCTCTCTCTCTCTCTCTCTCTCTCTCTCTCTCTCAAATGCTCTGCTTTTCAAATAAATCTTTTTAAAAAGAAGAACAACAGGCCGGCACCGCGGCTCAATAGGCTAATCCTCTGCCTAGCGGTGCTGGCACACCGGGTTCTAGTCCCTGTCGGGGCACCAGATTCTATCCCAGTTGCCCCTCTTCCAGTCCAGCTCTCTGCTGTGGCCCAGAGTGCAGTGGAGGATGGGTCAAGTGCTTGGGCCCTGCACCTGCATGGGAGACCAGGAGAAACACCTGGCTCCTGCCTTCGGATCAGCAGCGGCCACAGAGGCCATTAGAGGGTGAACCAATGGCAAAAGGAAGACCTTTCTCTCTGTCTCTCTCTCACTGTCCACTCTGCCTGTCAAAAAAAATAAAAAAGAAAAAGAAAAAAAGAAAAAAAAGAACAACAAACACATGGACAAGCACTGTGCAATAGAAATATGATGTAGGGAGGTCAGGGTGTGGCCCCAAGTTTAAGCCTCCACCTGCAATGCCCCCATCCCACATCAGAGTGGGAGTGGGAGTCCCAACAGCTCTGTGCTTCCAGTCCAGCCCCCTGCTAAAGTTCCTGGGAAAGCTGTGGAAGATGGCCCAACTCCTAGGGTCCCTGCACCCACACAGGTGACCTGGACGCAGTCCCTGGGTCCTGGCTTCAACCTGGCCCAGCCCTGGCTGTGGAGTGGCCAACAGAGAGAAGATTCTCTCTCTCTCTCTCTCTCTCTCTCTCTCTCTCTCTCTCTCTCTCCCTCTGTCTATCTTCTCCCTCTCTGTGCCTTTCAAATAAATAAAGTAAATCTTTAACCAAAAAAAAAAAAAAAGGAAATATGATGTGAGCCACAAACGCAAATCATGGATGAAAACCAGAAATTTTTTCAAATAAATCAGATAAAAAAAGAATGAATTGGATAATACTCATTTAATGTGTAATCTACATGTAGAAAATATTATTTCATTGTGTAATCAATAAAAATATTTTTTAAATCTATTTATTTACTTATTTGAAAGGAAGAGTTATGGAGAAAGAGGGAGAGAGAAAGAGACAGATCTTCTGGTTCACTCCCCAAATAGCCACAATGCCTGAGAGCCTAGAACCCCATCAGGGTCTCCCACGTAAGTGGCAGGGGTCCAAATACTTAGTTCATCTTCCACTGCTTTCCCAGTGCTTTAGCAGGGGGCTGGATCTGAAGTGGAGCAGCAGAGACGCCAACCAGAGCCCAAATGGGATGCAGGCCCTGCTGACTGCGGCTTAACCACTGCACCACAATGCCGGCCCCGATAAAACCATTAATGAGATGTTTTACTTTCTGTTCTGTCCCAGGGCTTTGAGATCCTCACGTGCTGTGCACTGCCAGCACACTCCGTCTGGCCAACTGCATCCAGTGCTCAGGGCCCCCACGTTAGGGGCTATGGTGTGGGACGGTGCAGAACTGGACAACAGCTGGGTACATAACCTTGTGGAGACTTCAGAATCTGCTGCGTGCACATCTGGCTCATTCAGGTCAAAGCCAGGAGCCTGGAACTCCTTCTGGATCGCCCAATAGGTGGCAGGGACCACTTGGGTCAACTTCTGTCACCTTCCCCGGTGCGTTAGCAGGGAGCTGGATGGGACGTGCAGCAGCCGGGCCTTGAACCTGTACTCACAAGGAACGCAGGCATCGCAAGTGGCGGCTTAACCTGCTGTGCCCCAGCACGGGGCCCAGAGCAGAATTCTCTCAACACAACATCAAGATGGAGGACACAGCCAAGGCCAACCGGGCCCCAGTGGGGAGCAGGTAGGAGGGGCGCCCAGTGGCCCCAGTGCCCTTTCTTGAAGGAGAGCCTCTGGTGAGCGGAGTCTGAGCTGGATGAGAAGTGGAGCAGCCAGGTTGCAAACCAGTCCCCGTATGGGATGCCAGCGTCTCAGGCAGTGGCTTAGGCTGCTACCGCACAATGCCAGCCCCAAGCCCGACCCGCCCACTGTTGTTGATTAGGAGAGCCATAACTTCTTTCTCAACACACTCTGAGTCCTGTCCACTCGTGAAAGAACTATCACTGGTTCTACGTCACCGCTTCTGAAACATCTCTCCCAGTGTGCCCGGCTGAACGAAGCGCCTGTTCTCACACACCGTGCACCCTGCTCTAAGCAGCTCTGTGTGTAAAATAAATCCACATTGGTCACAGCCCTAGTGTGCAAGCTCCCTGAGGGGGGTGGTCACACCTGCTGTGGTCACTCCTGCGCCCTGAGCACCTCACAGTATTAGTAACAAAGCAATGGCTACAGGACTTGCTCTTCAAATGTTCCCTGTGTGTTTACTTATCCCTGAGAACTGGAGCTGGTCCCACCTCATGAGGCAGGAAGCAGAGCTCTCACACCTGTGTGAAGGAGGATCGCTCTCACACCTGTGTGAAGGAAGCAGAGCTCTCACACCTGTGTGAAGGAGGCAGAGCTCACACCTGTGTGAAGTGTTCCAGTCTCTACCATGCAGGCAGGGGCTGATGCCAGCCGGAACTTAGCCCACTGTGCAGGGCGCGCCTGGTCTGCCGTATGGCTCTCTCTTTTTTGCTGTTAGTGGTCTAAATGACACATATGATGGCCACTGTTCTTAGCACGCAGCATTCAGGATCCAGTTACATCTTTAAACGTGTGCTTTTCTCCATGGACTCCTTCTATCTCACTGTGAAGCTGAACATGGTGCCTTGCACCTGCCAGGCACTCAGATGGGAGAAGGGGTTGAATTTAGAGTTAAGGTGCATGAAAAACAAAGTGCGTCCGCTTTTAAAAGCTAAGGTTTAAAGCAGGGAGGGAATCAATGCATTTGAGTGTCTTTAACTGAGGTAACTGTTAGAGGAATCCTGGGCTTCCGCACAATCAACCGCTTGTAACATCCTTTTGATGACTCGCGTCTTTCGTGACCCAAGTTCAAGTTTTTCTGTCTGAATGTGCAATGAGCTGTTCCTGCAATGATCAACCAATTCAAAGCTTTTGCCCCCAAGACTGCAGTGCAGGGTCCAGTCCTCATTTACGTTCAGTAGGAAAAAACAATGTAGGATGGAAACAGACATATAGGCAGAATTCTAGAAATATTTTTTTAAAGATTTATTTATTTATTTGAAAGTCAGAGTTACACAGAGAGAGAGGGAGAGGCAGAGAGAGAGAGAGAGAGAGAGAGAGAGGTCTTCCATCCGATAGTTCACTCCCCAATTGGCCACTTCAGCCACAGCTGTGCTGGTCCAAAGCCAAGAGTCAGGATCTTCTTCCTGGTCTCCCAAGTAGGTGCAGGGGCCCAAGGACTTGGGCCATCTTCTGCTGCTTTCCCAGGCCATAGCAGAGAGCTGGATCAGAAGTAGAGCTGCCGGACTTGAGCCAGTGCCCATATGGGATGCCGGCACTGCAGGCAGCGGCTTTACCCACTATGCCTGAATTCTAGAAATCTTAACAAGGTGAGATGAATGGGTCACCAGAAGCCAAAAGGCCCGTTTATGGAGATTACTAGTCTTACAGACTGCTTTCTGCAGAGTGCTTTCATCCTTCCCAGACATCAATTGGTCCATTGGTTTGCTTGCTCCTCACTCTCTGCAGAGCAGGAGCCTTGTCTGTCTTGTGCACTGCTCTATCTCCAATTCGTGGCATACAGTGCACAGTAAGAATTTTTCTGAATAAATGAATGCACAAAATAGAACAATGGAGATGAATGACTTCGTACCGGAATGCTGCTGGAAATCACCAAAGCCTTTTCCACACAAACAAGAGGGCTGTTTGCCAGGTTCACTGCGTCCCAATTTATCTGAGCCTGGCGAGAGAGAACACTCAGAACAACTTGGTTACACAAAGCAGATTTGTTACTTACAGATAGGCAGCAAGCGAAGACAGAAGCCTAGGATTGCTGGAAGCCAGTCCCCCAGGGCTCAGGAATGCTGCCTGGGACAGACAGAGTGTCTGCCAAGCATTCCCCACTAAACTGAGCTGGGGGTCTCCAGAAAACAACCCACCCTCAGCTCTCCACTCCAAGGCAGTCTGACCCACTGGGTCAAATGGGTGAAGGACATCTTCTGCCCAGGGGGGACTGGAATGGAGCCCAAGCGTTCCTGGCCATTCCCTTGCTATCTCAGGATGCTACATTTCTAGCACGTTCCACAGTTAATCTTAACAACTACACACAAGAAAGCAGAGAACTGGCAAGTGCAAGGTCACTGGGAGAGCTGTCCTGTAGGGGCCGTTGGGAGAGCAGTGGCCATCTGGGGTGCGGTGGACATTTTTCTACTGAGACACCAAGGCACAGCCCAATACCCACGGAGCTTGACTTCACTGTCTACAATACTCTAGAGCTTTGCACTAACGCTCTACTCAAAGTCCTTCTGCCCACCGCCCCCTTCCAAATCCAGGCCCAGATTTTCAAGTTTTTGTTACCAGCACCAGCAGCAGATTAGTGACCAAGTAAAATAGTCCCACAGAGGTCAGTGCCTTGAAACAATTGCAGCATGGTGGGAAATAAACACTTGGTCTTTGTTCTGATTCCCGGCACACGGCTCTTAACCTCAGACCCTCCGCAGTGACAGGTGTCCTTGGCACGATAATGAGATGGCGCCGGCTGCTGGCTGGCGGTAGCCTCAGGATGTGGATGGTGTCCAGGAAGACCAAGGCAGGATTAGACTGTCAGCGTCTGGGGGTCCTGAGAGGGCAGCTGCCCTAGAGGGAACAGAAGCTGCGGGCACCCTTCCCTTGCCCTCCGCGTCTCCTGCACTTGGCTGCTATAATAAACCAGAAAATGAGGTCAAACGTGCTCCAGAACTCTTCGAGCCATTCCAGAAAATCATCGAAACTCAAAGAGGTGGCCACTTGACGGCTGGTCAGTCAGGCCACAAGACGCTGGCTCTGTGACGTTAACAGAGTAGGGGTGATATGCATGAATGGGGGTATTAATGTTTTTACCCCAGGTTCTTGTCCTGCACAAAGACAGAATTGTAAGTGCTGACATGGATAAGGTAAACTTTATTCAAAAGGTGAGGAAGCAAAGACACACACACACACACGTACACATACACACATGCACACACACATACACACACGTACACATACACAGTACACATACACACACGTACACATACACACACACACGTGAACATGGGTTGTCCCCCACAGAGAGACACCTGTCATGAGTGGGCAGCGGGCCAGAAGATTTGCCCCAAAGGAGCAGGGGGAGGGGAGGGGACGCAGAGAGGGCGTCTGACAACCTCTCCAGCCAGTGACTGCTGCAGGAAAGAGCCCCCTCCCACCTGATGGCCTCTTTTAGGAGCTCGGGTGGTGCCTGTCCAGGCATGAAGCAGCCTGGGAATTTCACGGCACCGTGCAAGTTCCACGTGGACCTCGATATCGACATATTCACGGCGCCTCCTTCTCGGGTCCCAGATGAAGCTGATGCCTCCCAGATGAAGGGATCATGTTGATTGACAAGTCACATGGGGGCTTGTGGCTTCTGGGTCAGTGATCCTACACCAACTTCTGCCTATTTATCCCTGGTCAGGGGCAGAGTAATGGGAGCAGGCGCTTCACCAGGGTGCTCTGCAGTAACTGGGTAGGGAGCGCCAGGAGGGAATTGGATGCGTTCACCGAACACCCAGTTGGTTCAGGAGAGCCAGAGGGGAGGTGGTTGGTGTGGGAACCCCACACGCATCTGGTGTAAGAAGTGTGAGTGGAACGGTTCAACAGAAGACATTGATCACCTCCTCGCACCGGGAGCTGTGCAGTCCGCCCAGTGGGAGCACCTGCTGAGGTGAACGTGCAGGTATCCCGGTCTCCCCAGGACAGCAGATCCCTGCACCTGGTCTCAAGGTCATCTGAAGGTCACGTGACTTGAGTGAAAGGGGAGCCACAGTGTACTTGCTCATTCATCTAACACATATTTTCTTTTCTAATTTTAAAAAATTTTTTATTAAAATGCCTGTGCATGTTTACAAGGTTCAGTACAATGTTTCTTTAAAAAAATATTTATTTATTTATTTGAAAGGCAGAGTTACAGAGAAAGAGAGAGGGAGAGACTCCATCCGCTGGTTCAGTCTCCAATTGGCTGCAGTGGTTGGAGGCAGGCCTATCCGAAGCCAGGAGCTTCTTCCAGGTCTCCCACGTGAATGCAGGGGGCCAAGGACTTGGACCATCTTCCACTGCTTTCCCAGGACATTAGCAGGGAGTTGGATTGGAAGTGGAGCAGCCAGGACTCAAACTTGCACCTATATGGGATGTTGGCACCACAGGCATAGGTTTAACCTACTACACCATAGCACCGGCCCCTCGTACAATATTTCAACAGCAATCAAAGCATAAGCAAATCAGACCTTATTTTTTCCTGTGTGTTTGGAGCCTGCCAGCTCCTCGCCTCCATTCTTTCCACCTGATGTAACACGTGATCGGGAACCACAGCCACCCACTGTGCTGTGCACACCTACCCCAGTGTGTTCTGGTGCCCGATGTCCAACCTCCACTCTGCCCTGCCCCTCCCAGCCCCGGGTAATCTCCATTCGAAGTTCAGATCGACTCTTTGACCCCACGTGGGAGAGAGAAGGCGTGGTGTTGGCTCAGTGAGCCGAGCTCCCCTGCACGCCAGGCACTGCCATGAGCTCACACCTCCTCCCTCTATCGTCCTCTCAGTAGGCCCTCACCCTGCCATCAGATGCACAGGGCCTGCACCTTCCCATGTCCCCTCCTCTGCTCTAGGCTTTCCCGTCTCATGCCGAGCACCGCCTCCCAACTACCGAGGTTTCCGTTCCTGCTGCCACTCATTTATTTTCTGCCCCAGCAGTGGCAGCCATCTTGAACTGTTTGATTCACTGACATAGCACCTGGCTCCTTGTGCTGGTGCCCAAGTGGAATGGTGCAGGGGACCCAAGGTGTTGGCTCAGGGCCGGCTCTGTGGTGTAGTAGGTAAAGCAGTGCCGGCATCCCATATGGGCACCGGCTTGAGTCCCGGCTGCTCCACTTCAGATCCGGCTGCCTGCTGTGGCCTGGGAAAACAGTGGAAGATGGCCCAAGTGCTTGGGCCCCTGTACCCACATGGGAGACCCGGAGGAAGCTCCTGGCTCCTGGCTTCAGATTGGCTCAATTCCAGCTGTTGCAGCCACTGGGGTGTGAACCAGCGGATGGAAGATTCTCTCTGTCTCTAACTCTGCCTTTCAAATAAATAAATAAATCAGAGAGAGAGCGCGCTCACATTCTCTGTCCTCTGCTACCCATGGTCCCATCGTGCACACAGGTGCCTTTCAAGTGTCACATTGGGCTAGGACACTGTGCAGTGTCCCCATTTCCCCCTCCTGCCCCACATGCATCCCGGGGTTGTCCGTGGCTGCTCCCCAGCCTAAGAGCCTCTGCTGCATAACCCAGATCCCCAGGGCTTTCCAGGTTCCGATTTCACACTTGCTGTTAGGAAAATAACATGTGCTTTCAAATGCAAATGTCCCGGAGCCCATGCATAAAGTCCCGGCTTGGGGAAGAAAACTTACTTGTCACTCGCAAAGCGGTCACACAGGGTTACGAAGCCACTGCTCACTTTCGTCAACAGTTACGGTGACAACCTCTCCCCTTGCAAACTGTGGAAAAGACACAGCTCGCTACTCTCCAGAAGCCGCATCAAAGCAAGAACACGCTGCTGACAGCTTAATACCAACAGGACTCGCCCAAGAGGAAGGCTCATGGAATGAGACCGGAACTCGACACGGGGTCTGCGGAGGACAGATTCGAGATGAATGCTTAAAGGAGATTTTAATTACAGTGCAGGAGCACAGCAGCGGGCCGAGGTCGTCTCTGCAACCTGTCAACAAAGACAATTACATTGTCTGGGGTGCAGATTAGACAGACGGAGCTACTTCTGCAGACAGAAACAAAATGGGAACCAAAAAGCGCGATTAAGTCGAGATGAAGGGACAGGACACAATGGAAGGAAGCCAGGGCGTGAGCAGAGGGGAACGCCGCTGAAATCAGCAATTAGGAGCTATCTCCGGAATCCACGCAGTGTTTTGCTGGGAGGGTTGGAGCCAAGAGGGACATAAAAGAACCTCTGTGGCTTTGCTTCTTTCCCTGAAGAAAACGGGTCAGCAGAAGCTGCTCTTGCCGAGTAAGGACGGAATCGCCGATACTGATCCTCAAGAGCTAAGCATCCAACAAGGGGGTCAGTGCACCGGTGCTCTTTAAAACTTAATGGATGGCGGCCGGCGCTGTGGCGTAGTGGGCTAAGCCTCCGCCTGCAGTGCTGGCATCCCATATGGACGCCAGTTCGTGTCCCAGCTGCTCCATTTCCAATTGAGCTCTCTGTCAGGACTGGGACAAGCAGTGGAAGATGGCCCAAGTCCTTGGGCCCTGCACCCACATGGGAGACCTGGAGGAAGCTCCTGGCTCCTGGCTTCAGATCAATTCAGCTTTCGCCATTGTGGCCATCTGGGGAGTGAACCTGCTATGGAAGGAAGACCTCTCTCTCTGTCTCTCCCTCTCTGCCTGTAATTATGCCTCTCAAATAAACAAATAAAATCTTAAAATAAAAAAAAAAGTAATGGCTGGGTGGGCATGGTGGCCTGGCGGGTTAAGCCACAGCTTGGGAAGCAGAATCCTGTGTCAAGATGCCAGTTCCAGTCCTGGATACTCTGTTCCCATAAACGGTTTCCTGCTGGTGCTAAAAACGATTCAAGTGTGTCGGCCCCTGCCACCCACGAGGGAGACCTGAATCTAGTTCTGGGCTCCTGGCTTTGGCCTGGCCCAGCCCTGGCTGTTGTGGGTATTTGGGTATTTGTGGGTGTAAGGAAAAGAGTACAGATTGGTGCCTCCCCACACGGGCACCAAATGTAAGGAAAAGGTGGGGGGGAGTGCAGAACAGAGAGGAGGCAGGGCATGAATTTGCAGCCAGACCAAATTTATTCAGAGAAAATAAATCCAAAGAGGTGGGAGACCAACTGCCAGTATGCATGTTGACTGGGCTACTTCATATCTTAGGTGGGCTGGGGTGGGGGTGGGTGTAGGGGCAGCAGGTAGAGGTGAATTCCTTCATATAGGTCTTTCATACAGGGCCTGCTGGGTGCCCTCTCTCACAGTCTTGGAAGTTTTATCCAGAGCCATTAGAGAAGAAAAATAAATCAAAGGGATTCAAACTGGGAATGAAGAAGTCAAACTATCCCTATTTGCAGACGACATTACATATTTTTATACAGGAGACCCAAAAGACTCCACCAAGAGACTATTGGAACTCCTAGAAGAGTTTGGGAAGGTAGCAGGATAGAAAATCAGTACATAAGAACCAACAGCCTTTGTACACACCAACAATGCCACAGCTGAAAAGGAACTTCTAAGATCGATCCCATTCACAATAGCCACAAAAAAAATCAAATACATTGGAATAAAATTTAACCAAGGATGTCAAAGATCTCTACAATGAGAATTACAAAACATTAAAGAAAGAAATAGAAGAGGATACCAAAAAAATGGGGAAAATCTTCCATGTTTATGGATTGGAAGAATCAATATCATCAAAATGTCCATTCTTCCAAAAGCAATTTACAGATTCAATGCGATACCACTCAAAATACCAAAGACATTCTTCTCAGATCTGGAAAAAATGATGCTGAAATTCATACGGAGACACAGGAGACCTCAAATAGCTAAAGCAATCTTGTACAACAAAAACAAAGCTGGAGGCATCACAATACCAGATTTCAGGACATACTACAAGTCAGTTATAATCAAAACAGCATGGTACTGGTACAGAAACAGATGGATAGACCAATGGAACAGAATAGAAACACCAGAAATCAACCCAAGCATCTACAGCCAAGTTATATTTGATCAAGGATCTAAAACCAATCCCTGGAGCAAGGAGAGTCTATTCAACAAATGGTGCTGGAAAAACTGGATTTCCACGTGCAGAAGCATGAAGCAAGACCCCTACCCTACACCCTACATGAACATCCATTCAAAATGGATTAAAGACATAAATATATGACCTGATACTATCAAATTACTAGAGAACATTGGGGAATTCCTGCAAGACATTGCACAGGTAAAGAGTTCTTGGAAAAGACCCCAGAGGCACAGGTAATCAAAGCCAAAAATCAACAGATGGGATTATATCAAACTGAGAAGCTTCTATATTGCAAAAGAAACACTCAGGAAAGTGAAGCAGCAACAGACAGAATAGGAGAAATTATTTGCAAACAATGCAACTGATAAAGGATTAATAACCAGAATATATAAAGAGATCAAGAAACTCCACACAACAAAACAACCCGGTTAAGAAGGACTTAAACAGACATTTTTCAAAAGAGGAAATCCAAATGGCCAACAGACACATGAAAAAATGTTCAGGATCACTAGCCATCAGGGAAATGCAAATCAAAACCACAATGAGGTTTCACCTCACTCCAGTTAGAATGGCTTTCATACAGACATCAACAAACAACGGATACTGGTGAGGATGTGGGGAAAAAGGTACCCTAATCCACTGTTGGTGGGAATGTAAACTGGTAAAGCCACTATGGAAATCAGTTTGGAGATACCTCAGAAATCTAAATATAGACCTACCATATGATCCAGTCATCCCACTCCTGGGAATTTACCCAAGGGAAATGAAATCAGCAAATAAAACAGTTCTCTGCACTCCCGTGTTTATTGCAGCTCAATTTACAATAGCTAAAACATGGGATCAACTTAAATGTCTGTCAATTGAAGACTGGATAAAGAAATTATGGGATATGTACTCTATGGAATACTACACATTGGTAAAAAAAAAAAAAATGAAATTCAGCCATTTGCAACAAAATGGTTGAATCTGGAGAACACCACACTTAGAGAAATAAGCCAGTCCCAAAGGGACAAATACCATATGTTCTCCCTGATCTGTGATAACTAATAGAGAACCTAAAAGGAAATCTGTAGAAGCAAAATCGACGCTTTGAGAAGCAATGACTTGAACAGCTCTTGTCTTAACTCTCAAGGAACTGTTTTTTTTTTTTTTTTCTTAAGGGAGAATGGACTGGGAGTGGGAGAGGGAGGTGGAGATGGGGTGGGAGGGCAGGTATGCTGGGAAGAATCACTATATTCCTAAATTTGTACTTACGAAATTTATACTCATTAAATAAATGGTTTTTTTGGGGGAAAAAAAAAGAAGAATCGAGCAGTTGGGACCCAAACGGGTGCTCATATGGGAGGCCAGTGTCACAGGCTGCGGGTTAACCCACTGCACCACAATGCTGGCCCCCACCTGAGCTTCAAACAAAAATTGGAAGCTGAGTTTGGAGAGCCTGTTTCACTGTCGTGTGTGTCTCTGCCCACTCAGGACACTATAATAGAACACATGAACTTGGCAGCTTTTACACTGCAGGAATTTATCTGCCACACTTCTGGAGGCCGGCAAGTCCAAGATCAAGATGGATGCAGGGTCTGGTGATGCCTCCTTCCCTGGCTCACAGCCGGTGCCTTCTCATCCTGCCTGTACTGTGCCGACCTGAAGCCAGGAGCCAGGAGCTTCTTCCGGGTCTCCAACGTGGGTGCAGGGGCCATCTGCTACTGCTTTCCCAGGCCATAGCAGAGAGCTAGATCAGAAGTGGAGCAGCCGAAACTAGAACCAGCACCTATATGGGACGCCGGCACTGCAGGCGCCGGCCCCATTGCATCCTATTTATTAAGCCACGTGGTGGGTTAATCCCAAGCTTGAACCATGCTCTTACTTATCTATGCACTGAGTGACACGTGAAGCACAGATGTCTGTAAGTACAGTGCTCGACACATTTTCAGACTGCTGGACTTACAAGGTGGGACTGAGTGCCCCTCCCCCACTGCCACCTGGCCCAGGCCGTATTCTTGTTCTGGGGATCTCAGCTTAGCGGTAACCTCCTCTGTGAGGCCTTCCACGTCCCCTCCGGCAGGTTCATTCTGCTGCGCACGCCACACTGCATCCTCGCCTGTCTCCTTGAGCACAGGACCATGACTCGGAACTAAACGCCTACGGCCCAGCAGAACGCCTAGTGCGTGGTCAATGGCTGTTGAATTAATCTGTTTTGGGGCCGGTGTTGTGGCTCGGCAGGTTAAGCTGCCACTTGTGAAATCAGCATCATGTACGAGCGCCAGTCTGAGTTCAGCTTCCTGCTAACGGGCCTGAGAAAGCAGTGGCCCAGGGCCTCGGGCCTCCGACACCAACATGGGAGACCTAGATGGAACTCCTGGCTCTTGGCCTTGGCCTGCAGCCATTTGGGGTATTGGAGGAGTAGGTAGAAGGTCTCCACCTCTCTCTGTCTCTCCCTCTCTGTCACTCTGCCTTTCAAAGAAATAAATCTTTAAATTAATCCATTTTGACCCTTCATAATGCCTGGGTATCTTTATCCTTACCTTGGTTGTTGGAAGCGAGGTGCTCACTACCCTACAAGACAGTTTCTTCTAGATTTAGAGAACTCCAAATACCAGAAATGCCTTAGAATGGGCTCCTGATGCCTCTGGTCGTTCCCACCCATTGTTCCTAGTTCTGACTTCCTGAATTCTCAGAAGCAGCCCAGTTCCTGCTCCATGGACTACCCATCTTCCTTCCCAGTGGGGTGAACCGAACCTTCACTCTTCAGATGAACATCTAGGTGTGCAGCAACACGGGAAGTACAAGGGTGCTTTGAAAACCTCATGGGAAATGGAAATAAATGCTTATTTTGGTGCAAAAAATGTTGAAATCCATGCAAATTTTGGAAATCGTGGGTAGTTTTTACATAACAACAATTTTCCATGTACTCTTTTTTAGAAGATTTATTTATGTATTTGGAAGGCAGAATTACAGAGACAGATGAAAATACAGACACACACACACACACACACACAGAGAGAGAGAGAGAGAGAGAGATCTTACATCCGCTGGTTCACTCCCCAAATGGCTGCAATGGCCAGGGCTGAGCCAGGCTGAAGACAAGAGCCCAGAAGTCCATGTGGGTCTCCTACATGGGTGGCAGGGGCCCAAATACTTGGCCATCTTCCGCTACTTTCCCAGGCACATTAGCAGGGAGCTGGATTGGAAGTGGAGCAGCCCAGACATGAACAGGTATCCATGTGGGCTGCTGGTGTCACAGGTGGTGGCTTTACCCTCTACACCACAATGCTGGCTCCCCCATAGACATTATAAAGACCCTTCATCTATGTGGATATTAAAATATTTGCACCAGTTTATATTTTAATTCCATTTTCCAAACTGTCCAAAGTAATTTCATGTATATTTCCCTAGTGGGTAATGTTTGCAGGAAACCAAGGAGATTTCAGACCCAACAGGTGGTTCAGTTCTGAAGGCCAGGACCTGCAGGCTCACCTCCGTATGTCCACTGCCCGCACCTGGCAGGTGTGCGGACAAGACTGCTCTGGCTGCCCCTGTTTTGTTGTATTCATGCAGAAAGGCAAGCGTGGCTCCACAGGGTCCTCCATCGCCCCCTCCTCAGCCCACCCCAGCCCTGTCGAAAGAAGGCAGTGTTCCGTCTGCACAGGTGCCTGTCTCGTACCTGAAAAGCCTGGAGCCAGCGTTCCCCGTTTCCGGAGTTTTAGGTTGGAGAACGTTCGCGTATTTTTTGTGAGGGTCTTGAGGATGAGACCCAAGTCTACCCACGAAACGTACTTGTGTCTCACACACGCCTGAGATTCGGAGCCTGGAGGTGACCTCACACACACCTTCTGGTACACCTGCATCGTGACTGACCCATCTCACGACATCAGCCGTGGGGTTTCCGTCGATGGCCCTGTGTCAGTGCTCAAAGCATTACAGATGCTAGAGCACCTGGGATTTGGGATTTCTGGATTAGGGATGTTCAGCCCGTTGGACAAATGATTTACAAGTGCCGGTCAGCAGGTGTCCGAGGGGGCTTTTCCTGTGTGTGTCCGTTTTCCCACAGGGCTGTGAGCCCCTCCAGGAGGGCAGGATCTTGTTCGTGAGTGTGGCACCCGCACCCAGCACAGGCCTGGCACACAGTGGGTGCTCAGTGCAAGAGCTGAGGAAGTGCAGTCCAGCATCTACGGTGAGAATGCCGCGAGTCCACGTGCCCTGTCCCACTCCAGAGAGGGGACACAGCTCCGCTGTGCCGGGCCCCTGCGGGGAGAGAAGACGACTTCACCCACGTTGCACGGTGGGGCACATGTTGGGGACATGAGAAGGATTCCTCAGGCTTCCAAAGAACAGTTGCAAGCTTGGTGCTTGTGCACGGTGACGCGGGAGAACACGGGACGCGCCCTGAGCTCAGGGTGACCGCGCGACTGCTTCCTCAGTCATTGCAAAGACCCAGAACACAGCCCCAGAAAGCACAAACAACTCCGGCCCTCCAAGCCACCTCCGTGTCCACACAGGCATCCAGGCCAGGCCGTCCCCGGAATGTGGCAGCTGTAGAAGTCACAATGTAACTTATTTTTTTTTTTGACAGGCAAAGTGGACAGTGAGAGAGAGAGACAGAGAGAAAGGTCTTCCTTTTGCTGTTGGTTCACCCTCCAATGGCTGCCGCGGTCGGCGCGCTGTGGCCGGCGCACCGCACTCATCCGATGGCAGGAGCCAGGTGCTAGGTGCTTCTCCTGGTCTCCCATGGGGTGCAGGGCCTAAGCACTTGGGCCATCCTCCACTGCACTCCTGGGCCACAGCAGAGAGCTGGCCTGGAAGAGGGGCAACCGGGACAGAATCCGGCGCCCCAACCAGGACTAGAACCCAGTGTGCCGGCGCCACAAGGCAGAGGATTAGCCTGTTGAGCCATGGCGCCGGCCTTATTTTTTTTTTTTAATTACTTTCCATGGGCTCCTTCATCGTCTTTGAGGAGCTAACGGATCTGTGGGTTAGAAGTCAAGAGCCATGAGCCTCAGAGCCAGCTGGTAGGATGCACCTGCTGGTGGCAGCCGGTGTATCCGGGAGACTGCATTCAAACAGAACTGGGCTTGCTGCACAGTTGCAGGAATGCCACCAAGGACAAGCCCTGAATCTCCAGCTGCGAGTCCTGACTCCATGGCAACAGTCTCCAGGGGTGGGGGAAGAAGAGAGCAGGCATGAGGACCAGTGACTGCCTGTGGCCACTGCAGGTTAGCTCCCTGCCTGCTGCCTTTTATAAAACATTTCCTTTTATGGGCATGTCTTTTTTCAAGATTTATTTTTTATTTGAAAAGCAGAGCTACATACACAGAGAGAGAGGTCTTCCATCAGCTGGTTTACTCCACAAATGTTCGCAATGGCTGGGGATTGGGCCAAGCGAAGTCAGAAGCTGGGAAGTCTGGGAGGGTCTCCCGAGCGGGTGCAGGGGCCCAAGCACTTGAGCCATCTTCTCCTGCCTTCCCAGGCACATTAGCAGGGAGCTGGATCAGAAGAAGAGCAGCTGGAACACGAACATGTGCCTATATGGGATGCCGGCATTGTAGACAGTAGCTTCACTCGCTACGCCACAACAGTGGCCCCTGCCCGTATCCCTCCCGCAGCTGTCTGAGAAAGGAGTAAGCCCTATCTGTAGCCCCCACAGCAAGGGGGTTTCCATTTGTGCACAGCCTCTGCTTACCTTTGTAAAACCTTTTTTTTAAAGATTTGTTTTGTTTGAAAGGCAGAGAGACCAAGAGAGGGAGAGACAGAGAGAGATTTTTTCCATCCCGTGGTTCGCTGCCCCAAATGGACATAAAAATGGCCAGGAAAAAAGCCAGGAACCTGGAACTCCATCAGGGTCTCTCTCTTGGGCTGCAGGGGCCCACATACTTGGGCCATCTTCTGGTGCTGTCCCAGGTACATTAACAGGGAGCTGATCAGAAGAGGAGCAACTAGGACTCAAATCGGTGCTCATGTGGGGTGCTGGTGACACAGCAGAGACTTGACCCGTAGCCCCCCGACACCAGCCCCTCTGCCTCATCTTTGCCAGATCTCAGGGACCAGTTGGAACAGGGAGAAGCCTCCAGGAACCTCTGTGTGCACAGAGCTGGACGACTGCTGGGCTTCTTGGGGGAATCAGAGCTGAAATCAGTGATTTTTGTTTGATGGCACTGGACACCATCGATTCTTTTCTCCAACGTGCACAGATTTTGCCAGGGAAGAAGCTTCCAAGTCCTTGCGTGGGACAGAGAGCGGGATCAAGCCTCTTTCCCTGGCTTCCTGTGTTTTCAGTACCCAGTGGGGAAAAGCTACCGGGACAGAGGGTGCTGACAGGTGAGCTGGTGGCCTCCTGTGAGTTTTGAGGTCCCTTTCCTGGCCACTGGGATCGGGGGAGGTGCTGCAGCAAGCCCAAGTTTTCAGCCAGCCCCCAGGAAGTGCAGGTCCTCCCAGCGATGTCAGAGCGGGGTGAACCCTACACGCGATTGCAAGGAGAACAGCAAGGAGCCGTGTGACCCGGAGATCCTGCAACTGGACTTTCTCCACGGGAAACAAAGCTGCCCTCCAGCTGACCCGCAGTCCGGGGGAACACGCTAACCTCGCGATTTCCTAGAGGACTAAAAGGATTGAGCAGAGAGAGTTCCAGAAAGGGCCATACCCTGCCTCTGCCGCTCGGGCTCTCCACCAGCCCCACTTCGCAGGGCCTCCACCATTCCTGGAATCACAGTTTGAAGGGACAGTGCTGGTCGCTCCCTCAAAAGAGCTGCTGTGGACCCAACCGCCTGCTAAGGACCTGCTTGTGAAGGTCCAGTGTCCTCCTCAGAGAGGGTGGTCCCCAGAGAGCCCTTCCAGCGCCTTGGGTGGGGGTAGCTGCCCTTCAGGGGGTCCCCAAGCAGATGCAAGCCCAGGAAGACAGCGGAAGCTGCAGGATTTGGGGAACGCCCCATTTCCTGCAAGGCACCCTTCCTGCTGCAGGCTGAGGGTACCGCAGGCAAGAAAATGGGAAAATCCTTGCATTTACGGAGCTTCGCCAGTGGGAATGAAATGGAGCTTACATTTAAGGGCAGCAAGGTCAATTTCAGGAAAAGCCTTCCCACTCATCCCAACTTAGTAAGAACAGGAACACAAGTTATGCACCTAAGCTTCTAAATCTTAGGAGATGTAAGATCTTCATAAACCCAGAGTGAAGACAGCACCACACAGTAGCAGGATGTCAGGTTACTGATGCACAAAGGGTCCCTGAGCCCCAGCGGTGGCAGCATAAGACCCTCCCGCCCAACCCAATGAGGAGCTGCGGTCCACAGCCTCATTTTTTAAATTTTTGTTTATTAATTTATTTGAAAGGTAGAGAAAGACAGAGGCAGACAGACAGATAGAGATCTCCCACCCATAGCTTCACTCCTCAAATGCCCACAACATCCAGGACTGGGCCAAACCCTCCTCAAATGCCCACAACATCCAGGACTGGGCCAAACCAAAGCCAACAGCCAGAAACTCTGTCCAGGTCTCCCACATCGGTGTCAGGGCCCAAACAGCTTGGGTCATCACCTGCTGCCTCCCAGGGTGTGCCTTGGTGGGAAGCTGGCGTCAGGAGTGGAGCTGGGACTGAAACTCAACACTCCAATATGGGATGCCGGCCTCCCCCAGGGCGCCTTAACCATGGTGCCAGATGCGCACACCTCTCCTTTCTAAAGTCTGTCTCTGTTCAACATAGAA
Organism: Sylvilagus floridanus; assembly: GCA_949820135.1. Taxonomy (NCBI): domain Eukaryota; kingdom Metazoa; phylum Chordata; class Mammalia; order Lagomorpha; family Leporidae; genus Sylvilagus; species Sylvilagus floridanus. The sequence continues at coordinate 116,503,433 of OX463238.1, read as the reverse complement.
AGAGCTGCAAGTGTGGGCACAGCCCTGTGGGACAGATGCTGGCATGGTGGCTGCTGGGATCATCACTACCGCTTGTTCAGAGCTGGGAGGACGCCCACAGAATTCCAGAAATACTCCTCTTTTCTGAAACTATTCCCTCGAGATGCTTGAATCTATATGCCAGCTAAAATTTCTGAAGCAATGCCAAGCAAAGACTTTGGAAACATAGAGGTCTTCTTTAATATTTAGGGGATTTGGGGCCGGCACTACGGTGTAGTAGGTTAAACATCCACCTACAGCACTAGCATCCCAAATGAGCACCGGTTCAAGTCCCGGCTGCTCCACTTCCGATCCAGCTCTCTGCTGTGGCCTGGGAGTGCGTGGACCCCTGCACCCGCGTGGGAGACCTTGAAGAAGCTCCCAGCTCCTGGCTTCGGTTCTGTTCAGCTCTGGCTGTTACAGCCATTTGGGGAGTGAACCAGCAGATGGAAGACTTTTGTCTCTCCCTCTCTCTGTCTTTAACTCTGCCTCTCAAGTAAATAAATAAGCCTTTTAAAAAATACTTCAGGGATTCAAGAGTTCTTTTTACCTTAATGTCGAGGCAAGCCTGATAGTGAGCACCTGTCGACTTGGGGTCATCCAGCACCCACTCACCCTTCCTCCTAACAGCCCTGTAACACCTCATTTTCTTCTGAAAACCCTCCCTCCCCTGCTCCTACACCATGTAGTTCAGACGCACACACCATCCTCCTCCACCCACCCATCACCTATGCAACAGGATGAAGCCTGGGACCTCCACCAAGCAGCTCAGTCGCACTCTCGCATCCACAGGGACCCCCCCCACAAAGTCCCATCAGATCTTTCATGCAAATCCTAGGATGCAAGCGGCTGCTCCTTCTTGTGAACTTGGACTTCACACACTGTAAGACCTAGGACCTCAGCCAACTTGGAACCAGGTGGGCACTGCACACAGAGCTACAACTGTAGGAGCAGAGCAGGAAGATGAAAAAGAAAAGGCAGACAAACAACAGAAAAGGAAGGAAGGACGAGAGACCGGATCCTAGTGACGATGTGGGAACCGGGCACCGGCAGACCTGATGGGGAACTAGGGTGCTGAGCTTAGAGGGAGGAAGCCACTGTCTGAGGCAGGCACCCCCGGGCCTGCGTGTATATAGATTGGGAAGGACATGTGATTTCAGTGATTGTGATGAAATGATAACAAACTGCCCAGTGGGACGGATTTCCTTGCATGCTCAGATCCCAGAAAGGAATGTGATTCTCATAGAGTTCCACCTTTTGGATTCATCCAAACAATGTGGGGTCGAGAGGAAGGACCAACTCCTGCCTTCCAAACCCCAAAAAGTCTTAAAACAGGCACAGGAATGGGCATTTAGCATAGCATGCCCACATCAGAGTACCTGGTTCTACTCCTGACACCAGCTTCCTGCAGTGTGGACGCTGGAAGGCGTGGTGAGAGTCGGCCACCCAGACAGGAGATCTGGATTGTATCCCTTGCTCCCGGCTTTAGCTTTGGCCTGGCTCTGACCCAGCCATTGCAGGCCTCTGGGTTGTGAACAAGCAGATGGGAGCTCTCTTTGTCTCTCTCTCTCTAAATAAAGAAATAAATTTGAAAATAAACAACTAAATAAAATTCAAGCACAAATAACCCACCACAAAGCCATGAGGACTGCTGACACTGCCAATATATAAACGTACTGTTACAAGAGGTGTCTGGTTTCTCAGAGGCTGCTGGGGCCCTGCTAATAGCTGAGATCCCCGACTGTGCATGTGGGGCCCCCCGGCCCCCAAGACAAGGTGCCCCGTCCTCATGAGCGTTGGGTTCCTCTCTGTGTCTCTCTTCCACTGCAGGTTTGAGCCTGGTTCTCAAATGGGTAAGCTGCCCTTAGCAGCTGCTCATGGTGACCTCAAAGGCTCAGGAGAGAGAGAGAGAGAGAGAGAGAGAGAGAGAGAGAGATCCTGCAGCCATGAGAGACCCCCACTGCGAAACCACATTCCACAAATCAGCCCCCCAGAGAAAATCCCAGCCTAAACAGATGATTACACTTTTTGTTTTTCAAATACAGCTCAAGTCCCTGTAAATTCTATCAGGAATTCTCCACGGGATAATGAGATTTGGGAGTAGGATTACTGCCACAGTGTGCATGCCCAAAGTTTCAAAGAATTATTATTCTCCAAATCCTGTTTCTCATTTTGTTAGACAACGAAGTTAAAGGGGAGAGAACTGTTTATTGGCTTGTTTGCTAATTAAAACAATCTGCAGCAAGGATTCTGTCTTTGGTCAGCTTTTTCAAGAAAGCATTTTGGGCCCAACCGAGAGCCTTGAATTCCAGGATGTAACCTCTACCTGGTTGGTGCAAAAAAAAATGTGAAAGAGACCAAAAGTAGGTAACACTGGCACCTTCGTTCCAGGGTTGCTCACTGTTGCAACAAACTACCCCAACCAGAGGCTTAACCCGAGACCACTTGATTTCTTCCAGCGGTAAGCACAGCCGGCCGTTCGGGGTGAACTTCTGGCAGGCCCATTGTAAGACAGTCATGCGGTCCTCTGCCAGGCCCCAGGCATGTGGCCAGCAGACTAGGGAAGTAGGGAGAGTGAGGGGGGAGCCAGCAAGAGGAGCCGGGCAGCCTGGACCGGTGAGCACCAGCCAGGAGCCCCTGCTCCCGCGAAGAGGGCTGGGTGGAGCAGCCTCGCGGTCCCCAGGATGCGGAGGAAACGTGGGGAGCCTCCCCGGGCTCTGCTGCCTCTGCTGGGCGCAGCACAGTGGCCCACAGACTCCTCTTCCCTCTCTGTGTCCTCTAGGAGCCTTGCCAACAGCACAGTCCCCAGCAGCTCCTACTGCCCTGGCGTGCCGTTGAGTCCCTCCGGGAGACAGCAGTCACTCAGCCCCACTTTGAAGACCAGCACACCCAGGGGTCTCTGAGCAGCAGAGCTGGGTCCTCAAGCCACGGCTTCGCCTCCGACTGCCCGGTGCAGTGAGATGGCCCAGGCCTTGTCTGTGCCACCACACTGGGTCACTGAAATCTGGCCACACAATGCTGCCACTTGTAAGGAAGGCCCGGTTCCGGAGCCCAGCCAGAGGCTGCCTTCTACGTGGGGGAAGGGGCATGTGGGGTCTCGTGGACCCTTGGACTTCTTCCAGCACCCTAGGGAGACTCTATTGCCCCCGGAGCTATATGGCTATGAAATAGCGGGGCAAGCCAGAGCACAGTGTCTCTCACGGCCTCAGCAGACCTCTCGAAAGCAGGGAGCAGACAGTTCATTCTCCATGATGCCCCAGGAAAGAAGAAAGGAAGGTGGGAGAGCCAGTTCCATGTGTGTTTTGCAGCAAGGTTCCTCTGTGGACGCCTGAGGGCCTCAGGACAGCAATTTCCTGCTCCCCCCAGGCCCCAGCCCGCCCCCAGCGCAGCTCCGGGCAGGCTGAGAGCAAGCCTTGGTGTGGAGCGCTCCAGGGCCTGCAGGCCCCCCCGGGCCAGGGTGCAGGGGTGTGGCTGGAGCCTCCCCCTGGACGCCCATAGTACGGGCTAGGTAGAGAGCATGGCTGTCCCCACGCTGCACGAGTCTCCCGAGTGCCGCTGGCGGATGGACATCCCCAGGGACAGCGATGTGGCGCTGACACTGAACACCCCACGGTCCCCACAGGGAGCACCCAAAAGCCTGCTTCCCAGCCTGCCGATGAGGCCACCGGGTGGCCATGGATGCCGGGAGAACTGAAAGGACCAAAACGCAAGTGTCCACTCACAACAGCAAGGGCCATGCAGGCCGCCATCATCAACGTGTTCCCAGCTCCTAACATGGAGCCTGGGGACGAGAGAGGGAGTGAACGGATGAAGGAAGGGTGGGTAGTCGGGAAGGAGGGGGGCAGCGCCAAGGGGCTGAGCCCACAGGTGACTCGTAGTGGTGGGGGCGTGCGCAGCGCAGCCTGGGAGTGCGGATTTCTTAAGATCGCAGTCACCGCCGCGTTCCCCTGGCCAAGCCAGGCTTGGTTTAGAATAAACGCAAGCTCTGTGCGCATGAGGAGGGGGTATTACTGGTACCAGCAGAGGCAGACCATCTCGCTCTCCCCCTGCTTTCTTCAGCCTCTATTTTTTTTTTTAAAAAGTCCAGAATGTCTTATTGGCATAAGGGCTAGGCTAGTTCCCTGGGGTGGCCATAAGAAATCACCACAATCTTACAGCTGGAAAAAAAAAAGCAGAAATTCATTCTCTCATGGTTCTCGAAGCCAGAAATCCAAAGTCAAGACTTGGGCACTGGCCGGCACTGCAGCTCACTAGGCTAATCCTCTGCCTGTGGTGCCAGCACCCCGGGTTCTAGTCCCAGTTGGGGCGCCGGATTCTGTCCCGGTTGCCCCTCTTCCAGGCCAGCTCTCTGCTGTGGCCCAGGAGTGCAGTGGAGGATGGCCCAAGTGCTTGGGCCCTGCACCCCATGGGAGACCAGGAGAAGCACCTGACTCCTGCCATCAGATCAGCGTGGTGCACCGGTCACAGCCCGCCGGCCGCGGCGGCCATTGGAAGGTGAACCAACGGCAAAGGAAGACCTTTCTCTCTGTTTCTCTCTCTCACTGTCCACTCTGCCTGTCAAACATGAATTGCTGTGGCCCTTTTTTTCCTTCCCAAAATGCCCTGGCAGGGAGCAGAGGGCTCAGTAGATAGAGCCCAACATTTCTGTATAAACAGAGGAAACCAAGGATTTGCTCCAGGGTGCATGGCCTCGGAGATATACACAGAATCTTTCAAGCGCCGACTAATTGTTTGGTTTAAGGGCTGATCATTTATTTGCCAGAGAGTCAGAAAATAGCCAGAGATTAAAGAACAGCTGCGGGTGAATTAATTTTATCCCCATCACATGAATGAGAGCTGGAGCGGTACCAGGGGTGAGTGGAAGGAAGTTGATTGAAAATCCTAGGCACGCACGTCAGCCTGGAGCTGCTCGTTCTCCATCCGTTCCCCCGCTTCAGCTGAAAACCCAGCGTTTGCTTCACGCCTCCTGCCACCGCGGGCACATCACCTCCACTGTCTCATTGGATCTGCACAGGTCTCACCCCAAGAGTCCGGAAGAGAATATCGAGGCTAAGAAACTTGCCCGAGGGACCGGCGCTGTGGCGTAGCGGGTAAAGCCGCAGCCTGCAGTGCCAGCATCCCATATGGGCGCTGATTCAAGTCCTGGCTGCTCCACTTCTGATCTAGCTCTCTGCTATAGCCTGGGAAAGCAATGGAAGATGGCCCAAGTCCTTGGGCCCCTGCACCCACAAGGGAGACCCAGAGGAGGCTCCTGGCTCCTGGCTTCAGATTGGCTCAGCTCTGGCTGCTGCACCCATTTGGGGAGTGAACCAGAAGATGGAAGAACTCTCTTTCGCGCTCTCTCTCTCTCTCTCTCTCTCTCTCCCTGACTCTGCTTCTGTGTAACTCTGGGTGTCAAATAAATAAATAAATTGGGGGGGGGGGAGGGAGGAAGGAAGAGAGGAAGAAAGAAAAAGAGAGAAAGGAAGAAAGGAAGAAAGAAAGAGAAAGACAGGAAGGAAGGAAGGAAGGAAGGAAGGAAGGGAGGGAGGGAGGGAGGGAGAGAGGGAGGGAGGGAGGGAGGGGAGGAAGGGATGGATTTACCCAAGGTCATAAAGCCACTCCCAGGATTTGAACCCAGGCAGACAGCAAAGCACCTACTTTAAATCAGTATGCTGTTTTAAAGTCATCTTTATTTATAAAAACCAGGGGCTGGTGCTGTGGTGCAGCAGGTTAAGCCACCACTTAGGACGCCAGCATTCCATATCAGCGTACAAGTTACAGGGAGTCCTGGCTGCTCTGCTTCTGATACGGTTCATTGCTAATGCACCTGAGAAAGCACAAGGGCTTGGGCTCCTGCCATTCACATGGGAGACCAGGATGGAGTTCTGGCTACAGCCTGGCCCAGCTCTGCCCACAGCAGCCATTTGGGGAGTGAACCAGAGGATGTAGGATCTTGCTCTGTCTCTCCCTCTCTCTCGCTCTGTAACTCTGCCTTTCTTTAAAGATTTTTTATTTATTTGAAAGGAAGAATTACAGAGAGAAGAGGAGGAAGGGAGGGAGAAAGAGAGAGAGAGATTTTCCATCTGCTGGTTCAATCCCCAAATGGCAGCAACAGCTGAGGTTGGGCCATGCCAAAGCCAAGAGACCAGAGCTTCTTCAAGGTCCCCCACATGGCTGCAGGGGCCCAAGCGCTTGGGCCATCTTGCACTGTCTTCCCAGGCCACTAGCAGGCAGCTGGATCAGAAGTAGAACAGCCGTGGCGTAGCGGATTGGGCTACCGCCTGCAATGCCAGCATCCCATGTGGGCACTCGTTCAAGACCCGGCTGCTCCACTTTCAATCCAGCTCTCTGCTATGGCCTGGGGGGGAGGGGGGCAATGGAAAATGGCCCAGGTCCTTGGGCCCCTGTACCCACGTGGGAGACCCGGAAGAAGCTCCTGGCTCCTGGCTTCAGATTGGCGCAGCTCCCGCTGTTGCAGCCACTTGGGGAGTGAACCAGTGGATGGAAGCCCTCTCTCTCTCTCTCTTCCTCTCCCTCTCTATGTAACTCTGACTTTTAAATAAATAAATAAATCTTTAAAAAAAAAAAAAAAAAGAAGTGGAGCAGCCAGAATTTTAACTGGTGCCGTAAGGGATTCTGGCATTGCAGGTGGAGGCTTAACTTGCTACGCCATAATGCTGGCCCCTGCCTTTCAAACAGATAAAATAAATCTTAAAAAAAAAAAAAAAAAAGAACCCACACATGTATCATCATAACAGTAAGGCTGCTCCTGCTAAGGGCAAAAATATCCAGCAAAGTCCTGCCGGGATGGAGGCGGGGCACCGTGGGTTAAGCCGCCTATCAGAGTGCTAATTTGCACCTTGGTTACTCAGCTTCCTGATGAGCCTGGAAAGACAGGAGATGATGCCCAATTACTTGGGTCCCTGCCACCCCTGTAGGAGACCCAGCTGGTATTCTGTGTCCTGGCTGCAGTCTGACCCAGCCCTGGTGAATCATCTGGTGGAAGACAGGAAGCGCTCTCTCTCGCTCTCACTCTCTCTCTCTCTGCCTTTCACATAAATTAAATAAATCTTTGTTAAAAATCCTGCTAGTCACTACCAAGTACCTACACTTCTACTCAGCCTTCATCTTCCTGCCTTCCAAAATGATGCTATTCCCCTTAGAATGTCTTTCTCTCAGGGTGGGCGCTGTGGCATAGCAGGCTAAGCCTCTGCCTGTGGCATCGGCATCCCATATGGGCGCCAGTTCTAGTCCCAGCTGCTCCTCTTCCCATCCAGCTCTCTGCTATGGCCTGGGAAGGCAGTGGAAGATGGCCCAAGTGCTTGAGCCCCTGCACCCACCTGGGAAACTCAGAAGAAGCACCTGGCTCCTGGCTTTGGATCAGCTCAGCTCCAGCCATCGCAGCCATCTGGGAGTGAACCAGCAGATGGAAGACTTCCCTGTCTCTCCATCTCTCTGTCTATAACTCTGCCTGTCAAATAAATAAATAAATCTTTTTAAAAAATGTCTTTCTCTGAAAACCAATGGGGAAAATACGTTCCCTTAGGGCAAGCAACTTCTCCTCGCATAGCCAGCAGATGAGGGACTCCAGCCTTGGAGACAGGCCACATAAAGGATGCCCTCTAAGAGTAAATGTGGCCCATAGGCTTTATAAAGGAGAAAAAAAGATAAACAGGAAAAGAAAGGGATTAAGAAGAAATCTGTACATGAATAAATTTAGAAGAATAACAGGTGTTTTTAGCAGTTAAGACTAAACAACAATGTGCATGGGTAACAGAACTTTTTTTTATTTTAAGATTACGTATTTATTTCAAAGGCAGTGTTGCAGAGAGAGGGAGAGCTGGAGAGAAGTCCCTCATTTGCTGGTTTATCCCCCCTCAAAATGGCCACAGCGGCCAGGGCTGGGCCAGGCCGGAGCCAGGAGCCCGGAGTTTCAGCCAGGCCTCCCACATGGGCGCAGGGGCCCTTCTGCAGCTTCCCCCAGGCCATTAGCAGGAAGCTGGGTTGGAAGTAAAGCAGCTGGGACACAGGCCAGCACCCATGTTGGATGCTGACATTGCATGCAGTGGCTTTCTCTACCCACTATGCCACAATGCCAGCCCCAACAAAGCTATTTTTAAAAAACACATGAGTGTGATGGCTATAAAAGTGGGTTAAGGGGGGCAGCTCTGTGGCATAGCAGGTAAAGCCGCAACCTCCTATACCAGCATTGCATATGGACACCTGTTCAAGTCCCATCCACTCCGCTTTCGATCCAGCTCCCTGATAATGTGCCTGGGAGAACAGCAGAAGATGGCCCAAGTCTATGGGCCCCTGCCACCCACATAGGAGATCCAGAAGAAGCTCCTGGCTCCTGGCTTCAGACTGGCCCAGCTCCAGCCATTCAGGCCATCTAGGGAGTGAACCAGTAGATGGAAGATCTCTCCCTCTGTAACTCTGCCTTTCAAATAAATAAATCTTTAAAAAAAAAAAAGACCTGAATAGAATCAAAAGGCTGAAAAACAAACAAACAAACAAACAAAGCGGTCAAGCAGCCACCTGCAGTACCAGCTCCCCATAGGTGCGCAGGTTCAAGTCCCTGGTTCTCCACTTCTGATCCAGCTCCCTGCTACTGGCCTGGGAAAGCAGTGGGAGCAGCCTCAGCGCGTAGGCCCCTGAACCGGTGTGGGAGACCCAGATGGAGCTCCAGGCTTCTGCCTTCGGTCTGGCCCAGCCACAGCTGTTGCAGCCATTTGGGAAGTGAACCAGCACATGGAAGCGCTCTCTCTCTCTCTTCTTCTCTTCCTCTCTCTCTGTAACTCTGCCTTTCAAATAATAAGTCAGAAAGAAAGAAAGAAAGAAAGAAAGAAAGAAAGAAAGAAAGAAAGAAAGGAAGGAAGGAAGGAAGGAAGGAAGGAAGGAAGGAAGGAAGGAAGGAAGGAAGGAAGGAAGGAAGGAAGGAAGGAAGGAAGAAAGAAAGAAAGAAAGAAAGAAAGAAAGAAAGAAGAAAGAAAGAAAGAAAGAAGAAAGAAAGAAAGAAAGAAAGAGAGAGGACAGTGGTTAAGTTCCGACTGGAACAGGGCACGGAGGGGGCTTCTAGGGTATTGGCCAGAGTTGTTTCTTACCTCTGCCCTGGTTACAAGAGTGTTTGAGCCGCAGGGCCCTGATCACACTCCTTGCTTTTGTGTGGTGCTGTCTGTTTTATTTTACTTTAAACTCATTTTTAAAAACATATAATGGCAATGTAATTTTAAAGTAATTTAACACAATAGGGGGATCTGCATTACTTATGATACAAGGGCAAACACCAGCAGAAAGGACTTGAACAGGCAGGATGGTTTCTCCTGGGTCCTAACCCCTGACTGCGTGGGCTGGGGTGATGAGCTCCCACATTTCACTGTGAAACCTCTGGGTACTGTTTTGGGCTTTCAACCTGCCGTTCACTGGGCCGGCGTTACGGTGCTAAGGGTCAGTCCACCGCACTCGGGGGCCCTTGTCCCATGGCAGGGGTGCTTGGTTTGAGTCCCAGCCACTCTGTTCCAATTCAGGTCCCTGCTAACCCCCTGGAAAGCAGCCAATGATGGCTCACGTTCATGGGACACCTGGATGGAGTTCCTGGCTTCTGGCTTCTCCCTGGCCAAAGCCCCTGCTGTTGCAAATATGGGGGATGAACCCATGGCTGGATGATCGCTGCCTCTCTGTCTGTCTCCCTCTCTGCGTCACTCTGCCATTCAAATAAATAAAGAAACCTAAAAAGAAAAAGATATTAGCTTTTTTTTAAAATGCCCCATAGGTACTGTGTTGATTCTAAAAATTAATTAATACTTAGGATAAACCTAGGAATAGTAAAACGACTTATGGGACTGTCAAAAGGATTCAGCAATGAATACAGAGCAGCCCAGCCAGTGGCCATGGTGGGGGGTCCTCAGCCAGTGCTTGCTCATTAGGCTCGCTCTCCCAACAAACGGGGAGATGCGCAGGTGTGTCCCTGTGTTCCCAGCAGGGGCCTGGCACAGCGTACGCCCACAATAAGTTCCTACCAATTCCATGAAAGTGAATGCAGGGGTTTCTTCATCCAACCCAAATACCTTCACACAAAGAAACTCCGCAGCTGGTCTTTGCTGGTTCTAGCTGTGAGCCTTCCGGAAAATCCACGTGGCACTACGGCGTTTGTCATCAGCATTAGGGGAAGTGTCCAAGCCAGGCTGCCAAGACGTTCCAGGAGCATACAGCTTCCCCCAACCCCAGAAGTAAAATAATACTAAGCTCTAAGTCTCAAAACTAACAGGTGTGAGAAAATGTTTTACTTTTTAAGATGTATTTATTTATTTGAAAGGCAGAGTTACAGAGAGGGAGAGAGATCTTCCATTCACTGGTTCACTCCCCAAAGGGCTAGAATGGTTGGGCCTGGGCCAGGCCAAAGCCAGGAGCCAGGAGCTTCCTCCAGGTCTCCCACGTGGGTGCTGGAGCCCAAGGCCTTGGCCATCTTCTGCAGCTTTCCCAGGTGCATTAACAGGGAGCTGGAAAGGAGCAGCCGGGACTCACATTGGCAGCACAGGCCATGGCTGCCCCAAATGTCGGAAGCTGTTTCCCACTCACCTCACCCCCCACCCTGAGAGTGAGCTGGGCTCGGTGGCTTATTTCCTAAGAACGAAACCTGGGAAAGGAAAAAACCCTAACTGCAGGCAGCCCCTAGCCAGGGCCAAGCCTGTGGACGTCACGTCACTGGTCAACGCGACAAGCAGGAACCCTCACCTCTGCACAATCCTTCCCAAAACTCCCAGCCCCGATCTCACATGAGAAAAACACCAGACCCAGCCAAAACGAGGGGCATCCGGCAAAACACCTGAACAGTACTCCCAAGGCGCGCAGGGTCACGGGAATCCGAGAAAGAACTCAAACCCGGCCAGGCCCGGGCAGCCTGCAGGGAGACAGGGCCTCGGGACACAGCGCTCGGCCGGGCTGGGCTACATCTGCTGTCACGGGGCAGACACGGGTGGGAGGCTGGTGAGCGGGCAGGAAGCCGGAGAGTGGGACGGCCATGCCAGAGGGCCCGTGCTGGCTTCTGGGTGTTGACCACTGAATTGAGGCTACCGTGAGGTTCGCTGGGATTAGGGTAAACTGGGGGCAGGACGACACAGGACTGTCTGCAGCAGCGTCGCAGCTTTTCTGTCACTCCAGATGGTTCCGAATGCACAGGTCACGTGTGCCCCGACCCCGTGGGGACAGAGGCCCAGGCATTCTGTGGACACCTCTGCAGGGCCCCGCCGCTGCTCTCACAGGCTCTGCCCAGGCTGGTCTGGAGAGGAATTCAGAACGCACACCAGGGATATTTGCTTGTGGTTCCTCCGAGGGCTCTACGTGGGATTATTTCATCAGGTTATCTGGCTCTGTAAACACTAATACGCTCACTTCTGAGACCTAGGAGGCTAAAAATATTTCAAATAAGAGCTGAACATCTTTTTAAAGGGTTTTTTTAAAAGCCTCTCCTCTTGGATTCTCTTATGGCAAGAGCCTTAAAATACACACCCCCGACAACCGCCGACACCTGTCACACGGGAGCGGGTTGCCCCTGGAGTGGGCTGAGCACCAGCGTGGTTGCTTCTGCCTTTTAAGGCTCATCCAAAAGACAGGTGACTACGGGGGTGTCTTAGTCCATCTCCTGTCCTAGGACAAAATACCTGGGACCAGGTCACTTACAGAGGACACAGCTCCTTTGGCTCAGGGTTGTGGAGGCTGGGCCGTCCCAGAGCCTGGCCCTTTGGCTCAGGGTTGTGGAGGCTGGGCCGTCCCAGAGCCTGGCCCCGACGTGTGCTCCGTGTCTGGGGAGCACCCTCTTGCTGGCGACACAGAACAAGCGGGCATCACCTCTGGTTTCTTCCTCATCTTGCAAAGCTGGCATCCCATCCTGGGCACCCCGCCGGGATGCCCTTGTCTAATCCCAACCACCTCCCAACAGCCCCTGCTCCGAACAGACTCAGGACTTACCCTTTCCAACACGAGAACTTTGGGGGACCACCCCAACCACAGCAGGAGGCGAAGGAATTGTTCTGGAAAATTCCCTTTGCAGTGCCTCCCATCTCAAGGCACTGGCAGTGTTGCGCTCGCTCTCTCACTCGCACTGTCTCTCTCTCTCTGTCTTTCTTGTCTGTCTCTGTCTCTGTCTCTGTCTCGCTCTCTCTCTCTCTCTCTCTCCTTCTCGCTCTCTCTCTCTCTCGCCACCACGGCTGAACCATCATGGGAGCAGAACAGGACAGGGGAGAGTCTGAGGGCTCCCGCTTCGAGGGCCCTGTACCCGCTGTGTGGCGCCCTGAGCAGGACCCTGCCCAGGAGTGCCCGGATGGACCCAGAAGGAACGCCCCACCGAGTGTTCTGCTGATAACTGAGCTGCCCGCTCCAGAACTGCATATGTCACCAAAGACAAAGGCAGCCTGAGGGTGAAGAAGACTTTAACCACACCACGTGTGTCCAGGATGCGGCCCTGGAGGCAAAAACTGCTCTCCAAGGCAGTGCGGGGACGAGCGGGAACACGTGGCTGTGAACCCCGCCTTGCCTGACGGTTTGAGTTTCCTGGCTGCCCACTGTACTGCGGCTATGCGAGAGAATGTCTTTGTTCTTAGAAGATTCAAGTGCAGTGTTAGGCGGAAGGCCCAGGGCAATGCACACGTACGAAGGGAGAAAGGAGACACAGAAGATTACTGAAATCACTAAGTCTAGGAGAAGGGTGGATGATGGGTGCGTATGACCGCACTGGGGCTTCTACAGGACTTAGGCGCAAGCAAGGGGCGAGGCCATTGCTTCCACCAAGGACTTTGGAACGGCTGCTTCCCAAATTCTCTTTCCAAGCCCCACCCTTCAACCCTCAGATTTCCACCTTCCATTTCCAGAATGGCAGAACACATTTTGCCGCATTTACAATTTATATCATATGACTTTGGCAGCAATTACCAAAAAAGCTCCCAGGAAAAATATTCCGGCAGGAAGACAGGCCTCCCAAGCGAAGCAGTCGGAAATCCTAGACCCTGTTGAAAGGGCCACAATGGAAACACACACAGGCTCAGCTTTCAGGCCGCTCTTGGGTCTGGGACACTCGAGAAGCTAGGATTGCAAGTCCCAGACGAGGACCGACACGGAGCCCGTCCAGCAGTCTTAAATGACGTCTCAGACTGTTGGATGACGGTTCCAGGATCTGTGCTCTTTAAATAAATGTGAAACAAAAATTCTCTTGGCGCGCAGAAATCCAAGTCGTTCTGGGGTTCAGCGTTGGCTGTCAGTCCAGAAGATTTAATGAGTCCCCCTCTCCCTTCTCTGGACAAATTCAACACACACATCCAGCGACGGCTCACCCTCCAGGGTCCACGTGTGTGCCTTGTGACGAGAGGTTTTAGGGATAAAAATGCTACTTGCACAAAGACATTCACTGCAAGGTTGCTTATAATACCAACTCCCCCTCCCTGCCCCATCCCCAAATAACCACTAAATATTCCCTAAGTACATGATGGTGCATCCATATGATGGATGCAGTGTGTGTGTGTGTGTGTGTGTGTGTGTTAAGGGAATGAACTCTCCCCTCCTATAGGAAGATCCTCAAGACTATTACATTTCAGGGCCAGCATCGTGGTGCAGCAGGTTAGGCTGCAGCTTCAAACACCAGCATCTGGCATCAGAGCACCAGTCGAGTCCCAGCCGCTCCGCTTCTGAGCCAGCTCCCTGTTAATGTGACAGTCCAAGTCCTTGGGCCCCCGCCCCCTACAGGGGAAACCCAGATGGAGTTTCAGGCTCCTGGCTTCAGCCTGGCCCAGCCCCGGCCATTATGGCCATTTGCGGAGTGAACCAGCAAATGGATGGAAGGTCTCTCTCTCTCCTTCTCTCTGTCACTCTGCCATTCAAATACATAAATCTTTTTTATTTGAAAAAAAATAAGCTTTAAAAAAGAGCAACCCGCAGAATAGAATTCCAGAACATTAGCTTTATACATTTCATGTCACTTAGTCATCACACTAGCCGCAGCCACTTCAAAAGCAAAATTTCCAAAAAATCCCCCAAAATGCTCCTGCTTTTCAGCTGATGGCCATGTCAACTCAACCCATGAGACAAAGCCAGTGGATAATCTCTTAGGATATTAACACCCCAAACTTCCGGCTGTTCAGGGTTGAGAAATCCTGAAGAGTCAAAAGCTCATGAGTCTGGCAACTTTCAACACTCACTGAAAATTCTGCAAGTGTGAAATTAGATTGGCCTTCGACTGGCCACGGCTAGCAGCCAACACCGGGAGGTGCGTCCACAGGCGTTCAATACTCTACTCTCTCTCCTTGGCACGTGCTTCAAAGTGTCCATAATAAAAAGTGAGAACAAGCCGCTGACGCTGTGCTGCAGTGTGCTGAGCTTCCGCCTGCAGGGCCAGCATCCCATATGGGCGCCGGTTCGAGTCCCGGCTGCTCCACTTCCAATCCAGCTCTCTGCTATGGCCTGGGAAAGCAGCAGAACATGGCCCAAGTCCTTGGGCCCCTGCACCCATGTGGGAGACCCAGAAGAAGCTCCTGGCTCCTGGCTTCGGATCAGCCCAGCTCCAGCCATTGTGGCCACTTGGGGAGTAAACCAGCGGATGAAAGATCTTTCTCTGTGTCTGTAACTCTACCTCTCAAATAAATAAATAAAATCCTTTTTAAAAAAGTGAAAATAAAATAAGTCCGCCTCTTCTAGAAGCTGTTTTAAAATAAATTCCACCAGGCGGCTTCCTCTAATGGAAATCAGGCCCAAGGGGGGAGTGTGTGATGTCTCCAGGTTTCCCGTGGCTCCGCTCTGCAGAACTCCTTGCCTGGATATTCTTCTCCCACTCCCACCAGCCGCTCTCTCACAGCTCCTCCCCTCACACGTCACCAGACTCTGTCCTGTACATCACTCTCCCATCTACGCCCACAAAGAGCTCCTGAGCCTACTGTCCCCCAAGTTCTATTAGGGAACCTACAGTCCGGGGTCAGGAGGCGCCAGCAAAAATCACACAGGACTGCTCCCAATGCAGAACCATTTTCAGCCTTTTCTAGAACAGTCGGTGGGTCCGACTCCCTATCACTCGGGGGCCAGCTTGCCTTTTTTGTCGATAAAAATCAACACCTTGCACAGAGTTGGAACCGGAGCTTGACAGCAAAAGCAAAGTGGGCTGTTTGCTCCTGGGTGGGACGATGAGGATGAAAGTCACGCTTTGTCACCAGCTGGCTCGCCGTGGGACTCTGTCCCTAAACCTCCCAAAATAAGTTAGTGGCTCCAGCTCCATGTTAGCACTTCCGCCAGTTTCTCAAAGGCGCCATTTTTGCCTTGCTTCCGTGTCCCCTGCCTGCTTGGTGGCAGTAACAAGCGTCTGGGCCCAGGACTCGCCGTCTGTGCTTCTGCCCCAAGCTCCTCCACCAGCCCCGCTGCACAGCCTGTGTTTATTTTCACGCAGGGCCCAAACCTGCAGCCACGTGTGGGCCCTTGTCTGCCCAGAGCTCATTCGCTTGCAAAAAGGGGAGAAAGAGTGACTTCAGCCTTGGTTTGGATTCAAGATAACTGCTGCAACCCACAGTCAAATAACATCTTTAAAGCAAGACTTGGGCAGGTGCTGAGAAAAAGCAGGGGGCATTTTTACGTCATTCCCACTAGAGGGCGCCAGACCCTGCACCGTGCCTTTGGTCACCTCCACAACACCCCTCTTCCCCCAGCCTGTGATTCTAGAAAGCTCTCTGGCACAAGATCCAGGCAGAACTTGGACCTGTTCTCCTGCAGCGAAATGGAATTCCCGAAACACAATTTGAACGCTCCTTATGGAGGGAGCCGTGCCCTGTCTTACCCAGTTCCAGGCCTGCCTCGGTCTGGGGTTTCGACCCCTCAGTCGTCTGGAGACACACACCTGGGCCCCTGGGATTCTAGTTTGGTGTGGAGCTGCTAAGAATCCAGAACAAGCAGAGCTCATCGGCTTCCAGGCCATGCCCACACTGGCCTCCTTTCCAGAAGTTTCTCTGCACTATGCACCTGCTCTCGGCCTCATGTTGTAGGTCAAGAAAAGCCAGAGTCCAGATTACCCCAGCTGCTTGTAAGGAGCTTCCTTTGGGGACAGGGTTACGCCACACTGGTCAGATGCCCGTTTCCATATCAGAGTCCTGGGTTTGACTCCCGCCTCCTCCACTTCCAATCCAGTGTCCTGTAATGTGCATCCGGGAGGCAGTGCTGATGGCTCAAGGACTTGTGTTCCTGCCACCCACGAAGGGGGTGGAGTTCTCAGCTCCTGGCTTCAGCCTGGCCCAGTTCTGGCTGGCATTTGGAGGGTGAACCAGAGGGTGGGAGATCTCTCTGTCCCTCTACCTTTCAAATAAAAGGAAAAATAAATTTTTAAGGTTTTTTTAAAAAAGAAACAGAAACCACCTTTGATGCCTGGCCCAGCATTACTAAACCCCTGGGCAGGCAGCGTGGCTGTGGACCAATGACGTCAGGAACTGCAGACAACCTCGGGATGCACCTTCCCAGCCACAGTGAGAACAGCAAAGCCGGGACGGGGCTGGCTTCCCAGCCAGGCAGCCCAGCAGGCACTCCTGTGTGGAGAGTGCTCTGTGCAGCAGGACCCCACACGATGGGGAGAGGGGGCAACAGGGAGACGTTAGGGGGCTGGGGGCATTGGCTGTGTGGTCCTCTGGATTGGACCACCGGGAACGGGCGGGATTCTTTGGGCACCTTAGTCAGTATCATGTGGGATGGATACAAGTGAGGCTGTAGAAAAGAATGAAGTATTGAGATCTACAGAAAAGTGGGTGCAATGGAGTCATGACGTTAAGTGAAATAAGCCAGACCTGGAAAGACGATACTGCGGGCTCTCCCCTGAACATGGATAGTTAGAACACTTTGTTTTTTAAATATTTATTTATTTATTTATTTGAAATTCAGAGTTACACAGAGAGAGAAGGAGAGGCAGAGAGAGTGAGAGAGAGCAAGCGGTCTTCCATCCGCTGGTTCACTCCCCAATTGGCTGCAACGGTCAGAGCTGCACCGATCCGAAGCCAGGAGCCAGGAGCTTCTTGCAGGTCTCCCACGTGGGTGCAGGGGCCCAAGGCCTTGGGCCATCTTCTACTGCTTTCCCAGGCCATAGCAGAGAGCTGGATCAGAAGTGAAGCAACTGGGACTCTAACCAGTGTCCATATGGGATGCTGGCACTGCAGGTGGTGACCTTACCCACCACGCCACAATTGCTGAATTGTGCCAAAAATTCATCAGGCCCCAACAGGAAGGGCTCAGAACCCATAGACTGCACATCAGCTGGGGGCGCTCCCGGGTTCCTCTGGGCCCCATCTGACCCTGCAGGGCAAACGCCCAGACGGGGCAGGAGCTGCGAGGCCCAAGGCCAAGGTCAAGCAGCAGCAGGAGTCTGAACCTCATTCCCCTTTTCCCTCTGGGGCTCACCTGCCCTTTCTCCTACACAGCTCTCACCCAGGGCAGCTTCCGTGGCCAGCTCGGGCTTTGCAAACCTCTACAGATGCCTCCAAGGACATAAGACCAAGTCCCCTGGGGAAAGGCCCCGAAAGCAACTTCCTCTCTCCTCTCCTCCCCGCCCCCACCTCTGCAGGAGCCGCCCAAGTCCACGTGGCACACACCACCCACGAAGCTGCGGTCTGTGCTTAGGGGAGGGTGGGGGCCTCTGGGACTTGGGGTAGCCGCCAGAACTGTCTCCTTCCAAGGAGTTCTCCCACATTGTGGTCCCCAAGAGAGGGAGGCGGTGGTGTCTCCTTCACCCGGCGTGCTGGTCACCTCCTGGGCACAGAAGCCTGTCTCCAGCCAGGCTCTGCATGCTGGGGAGGGTTCCACGGCGTGAATCTTCAGCCGTCTCGGCGTGGCAGGTTCTCCCCGGCAGGTGTGTGGACCTCGGGCCATGAGGTCTCACGCAGGATGGGGGCGCAGCAGCTCCAGTTACCCTGCTGCTTCCCAAGGGAGGACTCAGCTTTCTGTTCCGCCCGCCCCGGCCCACTGCTGCGTGGGGGTAAGAACACAGGGCTCCAGCCCTCAGCCTCAGCGCCCGCCTTCCCGTGGGCAGCCCGTGGACTCCACACCACCTGGATGCCTGGTCTGGGAGGGCAGTGAGACCCCCAGGCTTCTAACAAATGCTTTTCTATGCTCTTGTGGGGAAGGAGCAGAACACTAGAAATCCTTTTTGTTCAAAGTGTTTTATAGCACAGGAACTTAAAGACGGGGAGCACAGCTTGGCCAGAAAGGTCGCGAGTCGTTCCCTGACTCACTCCGCTACATCTACACAGGCTCCAGTCCTGGGGTAAAAACACAAGCACGCCGTCGGAAATAACAAACATCCGACTGGCACAATCCACCGTGAGGGGGCCAGCACTGGGACGCTGTGGGTGAAGCTGCTGCCAGCAATGCTGGGGGCCCATCTGAGCGCCAGGTCAAGTCCCGGCTGCTCCGCTTCAGTCCAGCTCCCTGCTAATGAGCCTTGAAAATTCAGCAGCAAAGATGGCCCAAAATCCACTGTTAGGACTTCCAATATACTCACTTAAAAAAAAAAAGTTCACTCTCCCTTATTTGAAAGGGAGAGGAAAGGAGGGAGGAAGAGAGGAAGGGAGGGAGGGAGAGAGAGAGAGAGAAAGAGAGAGAGCTGCAACACGCAGCGCTAGGCCAGGCTGAAGCCGGGGTCTGGAACTCCAGCAGGCTTCCCACATGAGTGGCAGAAACTCAAGCACTTGGACCATCATCCACTGCTTCCCAGGTGCACTAGCAGGGAGCTGGATCAGAGGCGGAGCGGCCAGGACTGCCTGGAACTGGCACTTTGACCTGGGATGCAGGAGTCCCCACTGGCAGCTACAACCTCTGCACCCCGATGCCCACCCCTGTACTTTTCCTTTAACACGAGAATCGGGGCCAGACCCTGGAGTCCATTGCTGCCACCAACACATTTACACTTTGTTATCAAAAATCGAGTCATCCCCAGAACGAGGTGAAAGGCAGGAGGCCGCCCCACAAGCAGGCAGGCAAGAAACTGGGGCTCCAAGGGGCAAAGGAGGGGGCCGGGCTCACCCCAGAGCATAGGTCCGGGACCTGCACCTGCCTGCTTGGGGCCCGAATGTGTTTGCATTTGGGGGAATGTGGAATGTGCACATAGATAATGAGGGAGTTGAGGATCCAAGGCTCAGGATCCAATTCACTTATGCACAATGAGCCTCTTCTCCTCTCACCCGCTCCCCCTCGTGTCAACGCCCAGTGCACGGCAGGACAAACCCCTCCACCTGAAGTATTGCCGAGAAAAGCACCATGCCCAGATCAAAAATACAGAAACTGCCTTAGCAAGCCGCTGTATCTCAGGGCAATGCAATACAAGACAACGGGGACAGGGCTTCCTTCCCTGCCCGAGGCATCGTAAGCATCAGTGAAGGGAGGAAGGGTACAGGGACAAAGAACGTATCTCCTGCCCCAGAAATCATGTCACATGGGCAGCCTTGGCGGCGACAGGCCTGTCCTGTAAACCCATTTAACAGATGGAGAAAATGAGGCCCAAGAGAGCAAAACACATCTCCTCAGTCTGTGGCCCTCGTGTCAGTTGGGGAGGACTTTCCAAGAGCTCGGTCAGGTTCAACTGCACCGTGCAAGACAGGGCCAGGGGCTGGGAGACTCACACTGCCTCTGGTCTGTGGGCTTTCAGTGCCACAGCGGGGCGCAGGCTCAGACTCAGCTGGCATCTGCTGTCCACAGGCCGGCCAGGGAGGCAGCGCTCATGGTGAGAGCTGCAGGGTTCGCTCTGAGACCACAGCCCTGCGCTCTGCCCCTTGGGGAGGGAGTGCTGGGCACCCGACTAGGGATTCTAAGTTAGGGGTACCCACAGCCCAGACACAGCCTCAAGTGTCCAGAGCAGGGGCCACCGTCCTCCGACCAGAAACCAGAGGCCCAGGCTGGAGCCCCTTTCTTACCTGGGAAATGGATCTTCCGTCCCTTAACTGGTAAGAATACTCACGTGCAAGCTCAGGGTCGGAATCCATCACAATGTCTACGCACCGCCCCCACACGCTCAATCGTGTTATTCCCCAGAGACCAGTTTCTGGGTTAATTCTATTCACCGTTTCCACTTAAAAGATGACGAGTTACCTGCAACACTGGCTTTATCAACACTGGCAGTCAGCACGCTTGTGTATGTCCCAGTGCCCGATTGTTCTTCGTGCTTCTACCGCTTTGAATCAAGTTTGGGACGATGCCGACCTGGGCACCGGCCCCTACCTGATCAACAGGAGTTCGAGTCCACGTGCACGGCAGGACCCAGGTATGATTCTCCAGGAAGGGAATTCCGACTTTGTTTTTTATTTATTTTTATTTTTTTGCAAACAATTTTAGAGGCAGGGTGTTCAACTGATTGAAATTTCACAAGATTGACATTATTGCTTAAAGTGCTTGAATTGGTTACATTAAAAAAAAGGGTACAGATTATCTTAAATAAAAACTACATATTTTTAGCAACAAAACCAAATAAATGCTGCACAAATACAGTAACTATTTTTTATACAGAAATGGAAGCCAAAAATAAATTAATGGGATGCTAAGAGAGAGAAATTTAATCAGGCAGAAAAGCAGGCGAGACCTTTCCCGGCCCATGCCGTTTGCATGAGTCCCTCCCAACAGTGCTGATAAATGCCTTGACCACTGAGTAGCACACGAGGGCAAAACATTTAGCGCACAACACCGTAACACGCATGAAGAGACAAGGCTGACCAAATGCAACTCTTACAGATGACGTCCGCCTGCAATAAAGCTCTGCTCACAGAAGCCCTCCGCTCCGACAAAACACGTCCACTGTCAGGCCTGGCCACGGAGGAAATGCAGAGGGGCCGCTGCGGTCTCTTCCATCCTCCCCATTGCCCTTAAATCCACCATGCAGCAGGCCTGGCTTCCCACCCGGGGGGACAGCCTGCAGGTCGGTCCTTCGCTCCCTTCAAACCCGTCCACTTCTTACAGCCCGGGAGTGGAAAACTCTCGGAGGGAGCGGCCCGGCCGCGGGCGTGGGCTGAGATTCGCTCTTGGGAGAATGGCACTCCAGCATACTGTACCTTAGCCTAGGGGCTGACGCAGCAAGCAACCAATGAAGCAGAAATGTCTTCTCTTGAGAACACCCAGCAGCCGCAGCTCTGACGCCTGCAGGCCTGCGGCTGAGCCCTTGTGCTTTCTGGTGGCCCGGAGCGGCCATGCCCGCCGTGCCCCGCTCTGCGCTCGCGGTAAGGAATGAAGACCAGCCCCGTGTTTGTGTGCTGTCCCCTCCGCGGAGAGCAATGCCCGGGAGGGGAAGGTAGCTGCCCAGTGTTTGCTGAGGAAGAAGGGCGTGGAGCTGCCACACAGTTTTAAAAAGCTGAGGGTGGAGAAATGTGTTCTGGCCTTGTCCAACCTCACACAACCGCTTTACTCTTCTTCCCAGGATCTACCCACGGACACGGAATTTTTACCAACTCTTTCTACTGAAAGAATCACTTAAGTCACCGCAAAAATTCTTCTCATGTGCCCCCCCCCAAAAAAAAAAAGCTGTACTGAACCTGTGACTTAGCATTTAAACACTGCTCTCACAGGCTTCCAACCGAAACACAGTCACCTAATAAATTATCTGCGAGAGTTGTTGCAAAGATAAGTTGAATAGTTTTTGTTACGAATCAGTTCCAAATCTATTCGCGCTCAGCCGTCGCTCTCCTAAGCTTTGTAACTTCTGGGTTGGTGACAGCACAGACATCGCCGTCCCCTGCAGGGAAGTGCCTCTCTAGACAGGAAAGATTCACCTCCCAGGTAAGCGATTACTGCGCATGCTTCATGGAGGAAAAACGAGACAAAAATACCCATGACCATGAGCCTGCCTCGGAACAAGGCCGGTACATTTCTGCCACCTGCATGAGCCAGGAACGTGACGCTCACCCTGTTTTGTCTTCTCCAGTGAAAAGCGAAACGCTTCAGTTCAAGTAGGAGCCAATGACGTGTCGGCATGCGTATTTAAGTTCTGAGAATCGACAGTTCAAGATATTTCAAAAATAAGAAATCCAGTTTTCATCTGGGTAAAGTGCTATCATCCTCTTCGGGGTTGCAAAACGGCCACGGACATCTTGCTCTCGAGTTCACATTCCGCCCAAAATCTGCCCAAAGTCTGCACGTCCGTTCGCACGCGCGTGTCGGCTAACAGTGCGTTCACAGTACGGCCCCTCACGAGGAAGCCAGCCGACCTCCCAGAGGAAGCCCCGGCTCGTGGGGTGCGCGGCAAACCAAAAACCAGCTCCACGCCAAACGGACTCTCTGAATTAAAGGTACCAGTACTCAGATGCTCAAATAAATACATACGTAACAAAAATGAAAGAAGGAAAAGGAACTGCGGTGAGATGAGGGTCTTCTCATGCCTTCAGGGAGTCCGGGCCAAAGAAACCGCCCCTGGGTGCCTTCATCCCCCAGCCTGGGGACCCCTCCTCGGCCACCTTCCCGCCTCGCCAGCTCCAGGATGGCCTGCAGCCAGGGTGCCCGTCGGCCCTGGCACTCCCCCGTCACCCAGAGAAGCTGCAGCGCGCGGCGAGGGCTGTGCCCGGCTGAGCTGGCCTGCACCACGTGCTGCCTCCGCCCCGCGCCATCAGCAGGACGGCAAAGACGTCCCATGGAGCTCGCCGGGGACAGGACACCGCAGAGCTGCAGCTCACGAGTCCTCACGGAGGAAAAGTGGGGCCACCGTCCTCCAACTCGCTTGTGGTAAAAAGGAGAGGAAAGTAACCTCTGCCTGTGCGCGAAGACGCCCTCCTGGCTTTGCCTGCCCTGGGCTCCCCGCTCCCCGCTCCCCGGCCTTGGAATTCCAGCGTGGACAGCACCCCCCTACCCCGCGAGGCCTTGCTCTTCTCCGCGCCCCCGTGGGTCACCCACTGCGTAGCGCCTTCCCTCGCACAAACAGAGCACAACGGTCTTACAAGGCACACCTCCACCCAAGTCCGCGGCCCTGCTGTCGGGAGCTGAGCGCAGGCAGCACTGTTTCCAGGGACACGTTTCTGGAATGCACTGGAAGGGGCCCCGGCGGCCAGCGAGGAACTCTAGCAAATCCCCCAAAACAGACTGCAACATTCGCAGGAAGCAGCGCCCCGACTCCGCCAGACGGAACACGTGGCGCGACACTCACCCCGCGTGAAAATCAGCGACTGCTATCCAAAGAAATGTGACGGCAACCTGGTCGCCGTGAACTCGGCTTCACACTAAAACTAAACCAAGGGTGCTGCTGCGTGGAGAAGAACAAAGGGGCAGAGGCCAACGTGGCCAGGCCGTGGAGACTCGGAGCGAGCCCTGGGCGGCCGTGGCGGAGGAGGACGGTCAGCCGGGGTCCAGGTCCCAGGGCCGGCGGGCTGCCCCGCTGCCTTGCTCCCACGGCCCCTTCAGTTATTCTCGTGACTGATAGAATAAAATATATCCGGACTCTGAATTCTTTGATATATCTGACGTCAGGCCATAGAATTCTTCAATAGCTTGGGCGTCTATTTTCTGCAACGAAGGAGAAACAAAATCAGACACACACTTAACACGAGCCCCGCAGCAACAGGAGGAAGCACTCTGCTAACGTCAGACACGCCAAGGGCAGGTGGATCATCCCGCAGACGCGGCGGAGGTGCTGGGGCACTGGGGCAGCCACACCGGCACCTGCCCACGGCCTGAAGAATCGGAGGCCTTGGGATGTCAGGTCAGCAGAGTGCCCCATCCTGTTTCCTTTAACTTCATTCTGCTAAAACCACTGCCCTCGCAGGTTAAAGCGACCCCGTCGCTGCCCACAGAATTCACCGCAGCTCGCATTCCTTGACAACAGAAGCAATATGCGGAATGCTTTGGTATAATACAGACATCTCCAAGTCCAACCGATTGGAAAAAAACATTTTAAACAATAACCGATACGAGAAAATTCCGAATTCCGTTATAGTAAAGGAATTTTAACAGGACTGTGACGTCTTCCTTCCTGCCCCAGAGAATCACCAGAGAGAACAGGACTTCCAGGCAAGGGAACTTCCAAGAGTCCGTGGGAAATGGAATTAAAGGGTAAGTTTATATTGGTGCAAAGAGCTGTTTGGAAACCATGCACAGTGTTTTAAGATATGCACTGGGCCGGCACCGCGGCTCACTAGGCTAATCCTCCACCTGCGGCGCCGGCACCCCAGGTTCTAGTTCCAGTTGGGGCGCCAGATTCTGACCCGGTTGCTCCTCTTCCAGACCAGCTCTCACCTGTGGCCAGGAAGGCAGTGGAGGATGGCCCAAGTCCTTGGGCCCTGCACCTGCATGGGAGACCAGGAGGAAGCACCTGGCTCCTGGCTTCAGATCCCTGCAGCATACCGGCCGTAACAGCCACTTCGGGGGGTGAACCAACGGAAAAAGGAAGACCTTTCTCTCTGTCTCTCTCACTGTCTAACTCTGCCTGTCAAAAAGATAAAAAATAAATAAATACATAAATAAAGATGTGTACTGTTCCTGAACCTCCTCCATCCCTGTGGAGAATGGAGATGGACACAATTTGGTTTTGAGGGGAGCGCTCAAGCTAGGGGCCAACGGGACCGTGTTAGAAGGCATCCACGCAGACCCGCCCCCCCAACTCACACCGACCTCCACGATGTCGTCGTCAAACAGGAGCCAGAAGCCATGACTTTTCACGATGGTGATGTAATGGCCACGATTAGGACCACTGGAAAAGAAGCAACAACAGGAGGTCACCACGGGAGCACGGACCTCCTACCGAGCTCTGTTCAGCTCTGGGGCGGGGCCGCCATGGGGCTAAGGAAGTGGGTGGAGCTCCTGTCCAGGCCCACAGCTCGGGGAGGGGCACCCAGGCTGGCATAGTCCAGTGGAAAAACAGAGCATCCGGTTCAGCAAAAATTAACAAACGATGACCGCATACCTACTACATGCGGGGCCCTACTCTGGCTGTCAGGGAAAGAAGTGGTGAACAGATGACCCCCACGCCCCGGGCCTCGGTGCCATGGTGCGAACATGGCCCACAGGTGCGCGGGCTGGGAACTGAATCCCCAGGGCAGTGGCGTGTGGCGGTGGCTCTGCCACCTCCTCCTGGCAAGAGTGGGCTTGCTAGAAGTGCGCCCAGCCCCGCATCTCACTCTCATGGGTGTATGTCGCGTGTGCTGCCTCTCACGGAGGAAGGCACACCAAGAGGGCTCCCACCAGACGTGGCCTCTGGATCCTGGACTTCCAACCTCCAGAACCATGAGCCTCACATGCTCCCCGGGCTCCTAAGCTGCCCTGGACGCCAGCCCAGGACGCCTGGGCCGGGGGGTGGACAGGCACAAAGTACAGGCAGGGACAAGGTCAAGTGCTGGAGAGTGCCCCGAAGAGGAGCACACAGGGCACGGCGACGGGGGCGGCAGCATCTCACGTGAGGCGGCACGCAGCCCGGCTGATAACGTGGGACCCGAGCGGCAGGAATTTTCCAGAAGATAGGGACGGGGGGTTGGGGAGACACGGGCCACATGGCTCAAGACAGAAGTTTCCAGAACAGGGAACAGCAAGGAGGCCAAGTGAGCCAGGAGCAATGGAGGGGGGAGGACCAGAGAGGCTATGCAGCCCGCGGGCAGGGAAGGTGGGATTTCAGGAGCGGGCTCCGTGAAGGCTCACAAGTCACTAACAAGCTGCAGGCACTGACGTAAAAGGCACAGGCTGCGCCAACAGCGGACAGGACAACAGATGGAGCTGTGTGGACCTGCACAGCTGAGGGGGCTGTAATGCCGGACCCAGAGCTGCTACCCGGGACGGCGCCGCTGAGGACAAGTCCCGCCCCCACCTGACCCCTTCACACAGGAGGAGGTCAGGGATCCGCTCCAGCCTTCCTCTGGCCCGGGCTACTCCTTCGCTCTGCTCCCAGACTCCACCGGGTCAGTGCCGACCCAGCTTCCCGAGGGCAGGGCCCCACGCTGTGTGTTCCTCATCACCTGCACAGAGCCCAGGCAGCTGGGAGCTATCCAGGCCACCCGTCTCTCCAGCAGGAGTTTAGAGCATCCCGGTGGGGACTGGGCTGTGGCGCAGCGAGTTAAGCCTCTGCTTCCTACACCCGCACCCCATAGCAGAGGGTGGGCTCCTGTCCTGGCTGCTCCAGTTCCAATCCAGCTCCCTGCTAACGCACCTGGGAAAGCACTGGAGATGACCCAAGTGCTTGGCGCCCTGCCACCCATGTGGGAGACCAGATGCAGTCTCTGGTTCTTGGCTTCGGCCTGGCCCAGCCCCAGCCATTGGAGCTATTTAGGAAGTGAACCAGTGGATGGAAGATCGCTTTCCCTCTCTGCCTCTCAAATAAATAAATAAATAAATCTTGGTGGGGGGGGAGAAATCCTAGCTGGCAGGATGTGTGACTTGGCACTGACTCACACTGCGCTGTCTGCCAGGGCTTCCTGGCCCTTGTGACCATTACAGAGTCGGACGATTCCAGAACCCAACCTCCCCTGGCCCTCACCTGTCCTCCCAGGTATGGGAGACTTGGAAGTCTTCAAGTGCCCTGTGCATCGAGTGCTTCTGTGGCCACCACCCAGCCCCTGACCCGCCTGGCCTGTCCACCCAGCCACCACTATACACCCAGGTCCCGGCGCCCCAGGACCTCCTCCAACCCTGCCCAGTGAGAGGCGGCATCCAGAGCTCGCAGCCAGACTCCCGCATCCCCCCAGGACGGCAGCTAGGACTATCAACGGGGAACGCAGCTGGCGGAGAACTGACCAATAACGAACAGTCGAGAACCAAGAAAGGCCAGTGGCTTCAAGCCAAGAGGCACAGGAGGTGCCAGACATGTGGACCGGCTCTGAGGCTCTGCAGCCCAGCAGTAGGGGAACAAGGGATCAGACGCCCCTTCCCGGCTCCTCCTGGCAATGGCGCCCCCACTCCACCCCCAACACCCCAGTCCAGGCACGCGGAGGGAAGAACTTGTTCTATACACGCTCTGAGCACAACCAAGGGCAGAACGTAAACCCGCCCCAGCTGGGCAAAGAACAGCAGTACAATTCTCAGTATTTCATTTACTTAATTTTAATTTATTTCAGAATTCTGAATTTTCTCAGGGCCAGGTTTTGTAGCCAGCAGGGTAAGCCGCCACTTTTGATGCAGCCATATCATATGAGAGCACCGGTCCCAGTCCCAGCTGTTCACGTCCAATCCGGTGCCCCGCTAATGCGCCTGGGAAAGCAGCACAAGATGGCCCGGGGGTTTGGGCCCCTGCTGCCCATGTGGGAGCCCCGGACAGAGTTCTGGGCTCCTGGCTTCTGCCTGCCCAAGCCCCAGTTCTTGCAGGCATTTGGGGTCTGAGCCACCACGCGAATGATCTGTCTCTCTCTCTCTCTGTTCCTCTGCTTTACAAATAAATAAAACTTAAAACATAAATTTTGCTCAAAACATGCTGCTTCTCCACTTCTAGAGGTTTTCTCTCTTATTCTTTTTTTTTTTTTTTTAGGATTTATTTTATTTGAAAGTCAGAGTTGCACAGTGACAGGAGAGGCAGAGAGAGAGAGAGAGAGAGACAGACAGACAGATCTTCCATCTGCTAGTTCACTACCCCAGTTGGCTGCAACAGCTGGAGCTGCGCCGATCTGAAGCCAGGAACCAGGAGCTTCTCCCAGGTCTCCCACATGGGTGCAGGGACCCAAGGACTTGGGCCATCCTCTACTGCTTTCCCAGGCCACAGCAGAGAGCCGGATGGGAAGTGGAGCAGCCAGGACTTGAACCGGTGCCCACATGGGATGCCAACACTTCAGGCCAGGTCTTTAACCCACAGCGCCACAGTGCCAGCCTCTCTTATTCTTTTCATGAATAAATACTGATTGCAGAATTTTGAGAAAGAACTGAAAATTTTAATTTTTTAAGATATTGTAATCATTGTAATCAAAATGCCGTATTATTAATCTATTGCTTCCAGTTGTTGTTGTTATTATTATTATTATTGTTATTTGAAAGGCTGAGTTATAGATAGAGGAGGAAAAGAAGAGAGAGAGAGAGAGGTCTTCCACCTGCTGGTTCTCTTCCCAAATGACCACATTAGCCGAGGCTGGACCAGGCTCAAGTCAGGAGCCCAGAGCTTCTTCCAGGCCTCCCACAAGGAAGCAGGGGCCCAAGCACTTGGGCCATCTTGCACGTTTCCAGGTGTATTAGCAGGGATCTGATCAGAAGTGGAGCAGCCGGGACTCAAACCGGTGTCCATAAGGATGCCGGCATTGCAGATGGGGAGTTAACCCACTGCCACCACAGTGCTGGTCCCTGCTTCCAGTCTTTATTCATGCATCTTAAAACACTCTGGACCATACAAACAACTTAGCTCTTAAAAATCTAGACTCCAGGGGCTGGCACCATGGCTTATTTGGTTAATCCTCCGCCTGTGGAGCTAGCATCCCATATGGTTCTAGTCCCAGCTGCTCCTCTTCCAGTCCAGCTCTGCTGTGGCCCAGGAGGACAGTGGAGAATGGCCCAAGTCCTTGGGCCCCTGCACCCACATGGGAGACCAGGAGGAAGCTCCTGGCTCCTGGCTTCGGATCGGCGCAGTGCCGGCCATAGCAGCCATTTGGGAAATGAACCAACAGAAGGAAGATCTTTCTCTCTGTCTATAACTCTGTCAAATAAATTTAAAAAAAAAAAATCTAGACTCCAACCATGAGCATTCATTTCTCCATAGTCCTTCAAACTTATCACCAGGATCACTTCCATCCAACGGAGGCTTACAGAACTACTTCCCTATGGTAAACCTTACTGTAGACAAACCCTGCTGAAATGCTACCCATTTGGCAAGTTCTCTAGGTATGCCTAAGGTAACCAGGAAGAGTATGGGGGAAGTGAGTATGCGCTGTGGCTGGTAAGATGTCTGCCTCCCACATCGGAGTCTCTGGGTTCGACTCCCCGCCCTGGCCCCAGACCCCAGCCAGTGTCCTGCTAATGCAGATGCCGGGAGGCTGCAGCAATGCTTCAAGGAGCTGGGTCCCTGCGGCCCATGCTGGAGCCCTGGCCCGAGATGGGAGCTCTCCCACAGCCCAGGGAGGGTGCAGCGGGTGTACCTGCCACAGTGGACGACCACGGCCACCAGGTCATACATGCGGTCCAGGTTCACAGCGTCGCTGGACGTGTTGAAGAGCCGCAGTTCCAGGGGGAAGACGACACGGTAGGAGAGCTTGGTGTACCTGTGCAGCTGCTCCATGTACTTGAACCGCTTCAGGTGCAGCGCCAGGATCATGGGCAGCTTTTTGACGCGCATCCTGAGAAACCACAAAACGGGAAGTCAGGGGCTCCCAGCGGCACTGAGGGGGACAGAAGACGCGTCTCCTACAAGGGCGTGCAAATACCCCAAGAGCTCCCAGGGAGCGAGGCGGCTCATTCCACAGAGCGGACTTCCCACAGCTCCTGGGCCAACCACGGCACTGCCAGCAAGAGTAAAGCAAGACACTGTGTGAGAGTGTGTATGTGTGTGTGTGACAGTGTGTGCGTGTGTGCATGTATGTGTGTGTGACTGTGTGTGTATGAGTGTGTGTGTATGAGTGTGTGTGTATGAATGTGTGTGTGTGTGAGTGTGACAGGGAGAGAGGGCCCGGCCACAGGAGCCAGGCCACAGTGGGTACACTAAGAGTACAATGCACAGTTGCTCTCCGCGTCCCAGACAGGAAGCCGACTGGGACGGCACAGCCCTACAGTAACCAAGAGGAAGGCAGGAAGCAGTCAGGAGGGAGGTGTCTGGGCTGGTGGGGAAGACCCTGGGTCAGGTGCATCCCACCCCGGAGCGCCTGGATTCAGTCCCAGCTTCCTGCTAATACAGACCCGGGAAAGCAGTGACAAAGGCTCAAATAATTGGGTCCCTTGGCCGGCACTGCAGCTCACTAGGCTAATCCTCTGCCTGCAGCGCTGGCACCCCAGGTTCTAGTCCAGGTTGGGGCACCGGATTCTGTCCCGGTTGCTCCTCTTCCAGTCCAGCTCTCTGCTGTGGCCCGGGAAGGCAGTGGAGGATGGCCCAAGTCCTTGGGCCCTGCACCCACATGGGAGACCAGGAGGAAGCACCTGGCTCCTGGCTTCGGATCGGCGCAGTGTACTGGCCATAGCGGCCATTTGGGAAGTGAACCAACAGAAGGAAGACCTTTCTGTCTCTCTCTCTCTCTCTCTCTCTCTCTCTCTCTCTCTCTCTCACTAACTCTGCCTGTCAAAAATGAAAAAATAAAACAAAAAAAAATAATAATAATTGGGTCCCTGCCAATCACATGGGACACCCAACTCCTGGCTTTGGTCCCAGCACAGCCCCAGCTGCAGTAGGCATTTGGGGAGTGACCTGGAAGGTAGTAGGTCCCTCATGTCTGTCTGTCTGTCTCTCTCTGCCTTTCAGATAAACAAATAAAAATGCAGTGAGTGAGTGAATGGCAGTGAGGAAGGAGACCAGGTGGCAGGGTGTGGAAGGGATGACAGACTGAAGCCTGGCGGGAGGCGGCCCTGGGCATTGGACACCACGTTCATCCCACTCCTCCCACCCTGGGAAAGTCAACCCCCTCCTCCAATCTCAGCTTCCTCGTCTATAAGACACAGGGGTTCTCTTGGGGCTACCGGGCCCAGCTCAAGGGCGCGTTGGTGCCGTAAACCCTTGGAGGTTTGTGCAGTCGACTGAGTCCCGGACGCTCAGCAGGTGCCGACACCCTGAGCGCTCCTGCAGCATAGGAACTGCCAGGGTCTCTTCTGTTCCCGAACACGTGCACACGGAGAGCTTTGACACTCTCCCCTAGGGAGTCAGGACAGGGACTGGAAGCACCTTCCCCACCCTGTCCACTAACAAAGGCCACCTTCTGCTCCACGACCCAGGCGACTGATGCGACAAGGCAAAGTACACAGGTCCGGGTGCAGGGCTGGGGAAGGCGGCAGAGAAATGACTTCCACCCAGGCCTGGGCTGACACCTGCTAGCCCCCTGCCTGCTCCTGAACCTCTGGGAAGATAAATTTCACTCAGAGTAAGGGCTCCAAGGAGGATCGACGTGTCAGCGTGCTTGGCTTCTTGGTGAATACTCGTATGGGAAACAGTGGTCAGACCGTCCAGGAAGTGTGGCTGGTGGGGAGTCCTTAATGCCATGCCCTCGCGATGATTTGAACGGCAGACTGACCGTCTCTAAGTCCGCTGTGCTAAGTGACGTCAGCGACCGTACTGGGCGGCGGCCATGCGTCCCGAGCCAGGTCCCTTCCGTCATCTACCTTTAATCCCACTGCTGGGTTCTGCATGTGACTTTGTCCCTGAACACAGGCAGGAGTTGAAACCCCTGCCTAGGTCAATGGCCCTGAGAGGCTGGAAACTTAATCCAATTGTGGAGGTCAGAGGTGAGGGCCCTGGGAGTGATTAAGATCAGCTCAGCCGTGACGAATCCGGTAGCTAAGTGAGGAGACAGAGAGAGACACGCAGCCAGGCACACACAGGCCCCCTGGCTCACCACGGGCCGCCCTGCACACCCGGACTCTGAGGCCCCGCCGACGGGGCCCAGCTGATCTGCACAGGTGTTTCATCACGGAGAGCCGAGTGATTCACTCAGACAGCTCGTGAGGACGTGTGGGTCCCCCTGCCCACCAGTGCAGGCCGCAGGCCGGCAGCCAGGCCTTGCTGAGCGGGGGAATGAGCAGAGAGCTATGCGATGAGTGATTCTGCAAGGCCAGCACTCTGTAGCACTTTGACCCGGCTGGCCACAGGCCCGCGGCGCTGAGAGCCCAGGCCAAGCCCGACGCCCTGCACAGCGGGGCCCGGCTCGCCAGCCCAGCAGCACCGAGCCAGACCCACACGCACCTTTTCTGGGCCTCCTGCTTGCTGCAGCACGTCTCACAGTAGTACTTCTGCTCGCTGCACAGCGTCTCCGTGTTGCTGAAGTCTCTGCAGACAAAGACGTCGTCATTACAAACGGCCACACGCGCTGGGGGCTCACACTGGAACCCGCCATCTGACCTTTCCCGAGTGGGGACAGAGGCACTCGGAAAAGAGCCCTGGCAAGGCCCGGGCTGTGGTGCACTGGGGCCGGCACCAAGTCGGGTAAAACAACCCGTGGGGGGTTTGCACATCCAACTTTATCCGGTGAGACACACACACACACAGAGAGACACAGAACACCTGCAAGCTGGAAACTAAGAATTATAATGGAAAAATACTGCCTACAGTAAAAGCCCATCGTGATGCTACTAGGTTGAAAGAAACCAGCAGGTAAAATGCAAGTGATGGGGCCATTCCCCACGGGTATGGTTGGAGTCCCGGCTGCTCCTCTTACGAAGCAGCTCCCTGCTAATAGACGGGAAAAGCAGCAGAAGATGGCCCAAGTGCTTGGGACTCTGCACCCACTGGGAGAGCCGGAGGAAGCTCCTGGCCCCTGGCTTTGGCCTGGCTATGGTGGCCATCTGGGGCATGAACCAGTGGATGTAAGATAGATCTCTCTCTTTCTCCCTCCCTCCCCTTCTCTCTCTCTTTCTCTTTCTCCCTCCCTCCCTTTCTCTCTCTCTCTCTCTCTCTTTCTCCCTCCCTCCCTTTCTCTCTCTCTCTCTCTGAGAAAAACCACGAGGTTTTCCGCTGCTTACTGAGCCTTTGTTTTTCAACGTCACGGCTTTGCCTTCCGTTCTGGTCACTGAGACTCTACCGGGCTCCTGCTTCGAGGCTGAGGACAGCATCCAGGAAATGACGATCCCCGGCAGACTTGAAGAGCCGGTGACATTTCCCTGTGTGTGAGTGCCTGGCGCCACAACAATCAGGCTAAACAGACGCCGTCGCTTAAACAGTGCCTGGACGCCACCGCTCACACAGAACACGTCAAGAGGTAACGCAGATGGTCCTTCGCTCAACGCCCGCACGTCTGCCGTGCTAGGACCTCGAGGGACTCGGAGTGACTGCGCCCCATGGCTCACGGTCTAACAGAGACCTGCACCAGCGACCCCACAGCACCAGTCGCCCAGCAGCTTCAACTTGAACTCAACAGCTTCCTGTGCGCTCAGGAGCAAACCCACACTGCCGCGAGGGCTGCCGGCCGTGGTCAGCTCTCTCCTGAGCCCTCTCTGACCTGCTCCCCTGCACCCCATGCCTTCCCCTTCAGGGCTCTGCCTGCCCGAGGCATCTGCACAGGCTGTCTCCCCACAGTGCTGAGTGCCCCTGGGCGCTCACCGTGCAGGGCTCCTCCTTGGGTGTCTCACAGCCTCATCCCCAGCGGCCCTCAAGAATGCATGCCGGCTAAATGGATGAATAAGCGAAGACTATAGCGGGCGTGAAGTCTCGGGATGAGCCCAGAGGAAGGGGAAGTGAACTTCAACTTGGGTGATACAAGAGGTCTCCCCAAGGGGCTACATCCACGGGAGGTTCTCAGGGAGGGAACAGCCAGGGGATGCCACAGAGCTTGGCAGGGTCACGCAGGTGCAGCGGAACCACGGCTGCAGTGAGCCACCAGCCTCAAGTGCTCGGCAGCTGCGAGGCTCTGGGGCCCCAGGCAGGTCTCCCCAGGGCGAAGTCCTAGTCAGACGGTGCTCTCCGGAACCAGGATCCCAGCAGGAGCCAGCGGAAGGCGTCGGAGGGGCAGGAAATCACGGAGACCGCACCTCCCCTCGACACTCGGATGTCGGGTGCAGCTGCACACGGCTGCATGGGGACGTCGGCCAGTGACGGCTGTGGGCTCCTGCCTGGGTGCAGAGCACGCAGCAGGGTGGAGAGGGGAACGGGGAGAGGGCAAGTGGAGAAGGAGATCATCCTCGGAGTGTCGGCCTCCCACCGAGCGAAAGGGTCACAGCCGGGAAAGCCCAGCCTTGGGGAAGGAGTCCAACCCCGTGCACTCCTTCTGGTTTCTCGGCAAACACTCTCTGAAGGGTTTATGGATCCAGAGAGGCAGAAATGCAGCAAAGCTGAGAACCCAATTTCAACAGCCGATCTCGGGGCCGGCGCTGTGGTGTCAGTGGGTAAAGCTGCCACCTGCAGCGCCAGCATCCTATATGGGCGCCGGTTCATGTCCCAGCTGTTCCACTTCCAGTCCAGCTCTCTCCTAACGTGCCTGGGAAAGCAGCAGAAGACAGACCAAGTGCTAGCCCCTGAGGCAACCATGCAGGAGACCTGGAAGAAGCCCCTGGCTCCTGGCATCGGCTGAGCCCAACCCAGGCCATTGGGGCCATCTGGGGAGTGACCAGCAGATGGAAGATTTCTCTCTCTCTACTCTGATTTTCAATAAATAAATCAATCTTTAAAAGGAGCTGGTTTGGGGCTGGTGCCATGGTGCAGCGGGTTAATGCCCTGGCCTGAAGCGCCGGCATCCCATATGGGCACCAGTTCGAGACCCGGCTGCTCCTCTTCCGATCCAGCTCTCTGCTGTGGCCTGGGAGAGCAGTGGAAGATGGCCCAAGTCCTTGGGTCCCTGCACTCACGTGGAAGACCCGGAAGAAGCTCCTGGCTCCTGGCTTCGGATAGGCACAGCTCCGGCCATTGTGGCCAATTAGGGAGTGAACCAGCAGACGGAAGGCCTCTCTCTCTCTCTGCCTCTCCTCTCTCTAACTCTGACTTGCAAATAAATAAATAAATATTAGACAAAAAGGAGCTGATTTACAAACAACCACAGCCCCGATGAGCCCCAGCTGGCCAGAAGCCCATGCAAGAGACGGGGTGGTGCTCTCGGGCATCCGTGAGTTGAGAACTGGACAAGGAGGCAGTTAGGGAAAGGGGCTGGGGCGGCAGTGAGCTGAGGCAGAGCAGGCACATCCGTCCCACATGACCGCTGTGACGACAAACGCAGGCAGCTGAAGTCCAGGAACTTTCCTTTTTTAAAGATTACAGTATTTATTTGAAGGACAGAGTTAAGGGAGCAGGGGCTGGGGAGGAGGTCTTCTTTCTGATGGTTCATTTCCCAAATGGCCACCAATGGCCAGGGCTGGGCCAGGGGCTTCCTCTGGGTCTCCCAGGTGGGTGCAGGGCCCAAGCACTTGGGCCATCTCCCACTGCTTTCCCAGGCCATAGCAGAGAGCTGGATCAGAGGTGGAGCAGCCAGGACTCAAACTGGTGCCCTTAAGGGATGCCGGCACTGCAGGTAACAGCACTGGCCCGTCCCAAGGAGACTTAATAACAAGCCAAGGGAAGGAAACGCTGGGAGGTTCTTGATACTCACGGTAAAGGACTGAATCACACAGAAGGGGCGGAGGACACAAAATCCTACGTATTTCTTTAGGAAGTGTCACAGTCACAATAAAATGCTGTTTAGAAAGATACTTGGAAGGACTCTGTTAGGACACCGTGTCCCATAGCAGGGCGCCTGGGTTTGATCCCTGCCCCCAGCTCCCTCCTAATGCAGACCCTGGAAGGTGGCAGTGGAGGCTCAAGTGCTCAGGCCCCTGCCACCCACGTGGGAGACCTGGATGGAGCCCCTGGCTTTGGCCTGACCCAGCCCAGGGTGCTGAGGACATCTGGGGAGTGAACAGTGGGTGGGCATACTCACACTCTCGCTCTTTCTCTCCGATGAATACAAAATAATTTTTAATACACGGTAAGAAGAAATTTAGTAAGAAATGCATGCCCTTTAAAGGAAACTACAAAACCTGGCGGAAATGTACACGAGGAAACTTGAAAGACAGACTGTTCCAGAATGGGGACAGAGCCATCTGTCATAAAGACAGCCATGATGTCCCAGTACAATGTCTGTATTTGATACATTTTCACTTACAATCTTAACCTTTTCCATCAATACAGTGCCTCCAGACCACGCGCACGTCACCCTGAGATGCTCACGGGAACTGAGGCGGCTTCGTGTTTCAGAATCACCCGAGGAAGTTGGTGTAAATAAGATCCAGGAACCTCAGTGTGTGTTGAGGAGTCAAGCATCACCGAGCGGGGCCCACGCTGTGGCTCTGGAGGTTAAGTTGCTGCCTGCGATGCCAGCACCCCGTATGAGCCACCAGTTCAAGTCCCAAGTGCTCCACTTCCAATCCAGCTCCCTGCTAATGCACCTGGGAAGGCAGCGGAGGATGGCCCAAGTGCGTGGGCCTCGTCCAACCATGTGGGAGACCCGGGTGAAGTTTCAGGCTCCTGGCTTCTCTTGGCCCAGCCCTGGCTGTTGTGGCCATTTGGGGAGTGAACCAGCAGATGGAAAATCTCTGTGTGTTTGTAATTTTGCCTTTCACTTAAATAAGAGTCACGAGTTAGGCTTCTATGACAGGTACCAGAAAATACCACGTACCAAAAATAACCAAAACTGAAACCCAGATCAGAGAAACCACGAGACAAGCACGTGGCAAAGGCTGCACCGTGAAAGCACAGGGCGGGGCGTTCCCAGAGTCAGCAGAGCAGGGATTTCTTACAGGAGATGAGTTCTTTCCAATCAAGAGCTCTGGGAGAGTTAGAAGGCCTTTCCCTACCGGCCGCCTGACTTCCCCGTCTGTGGGACACTGGGAATTTTAGCAGGAGGAAGGCAGAGGACGGGCAAGTGGCATCAGGACACGGAGAGTGTGGAAGACACAGGTGCACACAGGCGAAGCAGCCACGGAGCCACCAAGGCCCCAGAGGCCACGCGCGGATCACTGACATCAACCTCACGTTGACCGGGATTTGGCCTGAGGCCGTTCCTGAACTGTCTGAAACAAAAGCCAAAATCTTTCTTTCCCAGCCTCCTCCCATCAGAGGAAAACCCTTGCTCGGGACACTGCCTGAGGCTTGACAGCGTTAGAACCAGAGCCAGCAGCCTCTCTGGATGGCGCCCGGGCTTCCCAGCACTGACACGACTCCTCGGGACAGAAGTCCAGGCAAACACCCAGAGCCCCCCCGGGAGGCACAGCAGGCGGCTAATCGCAATCCCACAGCACCAAGCTCGACTCTCCGAAGTGACTACAACAGACGAGGACAGGAGCATCAGGTCCGGAGAGACACGATGCTCAAGATTCATAATTCTAACTTCAAAGCCAAGTCTCCAAGAATGCAAACCAGACTAAACCTTCAAAGGGCCCCAGAAAGATCACAATCATCCCTTCCCCTTGATCTCAGAGAAAAACAGCGCGAGACCCAGCTGGCATCGAGACCCAGCTGGCATCGCCTGTCCCCAGGGTCCCCTCCTGTGCTCCCCCTCCTCCCTCCCTCCCTCAAAGCCACCACCACAACCCAGGACTCTCCGCGAGACAGCACCTGGTGGCTTCTCTTTCTTTACCTGCGCATGCGAGCAGGAGATCAGTCCAGCTTGCGTCTGAAGGTGATATAAAATAGGGGAGGAGGAACAGGTGTCTGACACAGCGGCTGAGATATCTTTTGGGATGCCCACACCCCACACTGAGTGCCCGGGCTCCGGTCCCCACTCTGCTGGCACACACCCCGGGAGGCAGCAGGTGATGGCTCAAGTGACTGGGTCCCTGCCATGCATGTGGGAGACCCAGCCACAGTTCCTAGATCCAGGCTTCGACCTGGCCCAGCCCCAGTTGTGGCAGATACTTGGGGAGTGAACCAGAGAATGCAAGATTGATCGATCTCTCTCTCTCTCTCTCTCTCTCTCTTTCTCTCTCTGCTTTTCAAATAAACAAAATAACTACTTTTTAAATGGGGGTGGGGTGGGGGTGGAACACCAGCTTTGACAGCCCAACAGGTGGAAGGGAATGACGTTCACAGGTGTTCAGAGGCCACTCCAAGCCTGAACACTGCCCAGTGCACACACCCTGCCCTCACCAGTTCCACATTCCAACATGCACATCGTTCCAGGGGAAAAAAACATACGGGGACACAAATGGGGGTTACATTCTTTGAAAATCAGTTCCCCCACAGGCCAAAATTGTACCTGAGCACTCAGCCTGTTACCTGGCTGACGGATCTTGAAAGCCACGGCCAGTGCTGCTTGCCTCTCAAGAGCTCAGGAACCGGCTGGAAGTGTGGGCAAGCAGCCCCCTCCCTAACTCCAGATTCTCACCAATCATGCCTTTGCCCTCATGCTCTGCCACCAACGCTGGCACAAGTTCATTCAACGTCCAGCCCTGTGATTGTAAAACCTCAGGGAGACCGAAAATGGCATGTTAGGAACCCAGGCCATGGAAAGAACCACCCAGGAGAGAAAGGTCACTCTACCCCGCGCACATGCTACAAACCACGAAGGACTAACTCGTCCCAGCATCTGGGCCAGTGGCGTCTGCAGGCAAGAGCTGAAATGCCCACTCGACAGGACGCTCAGAGGCAGAGGCAACCATCTGCCAGGGATTGGGAAGGCAGCTAGCATCCTCCCGTCACACAGCAGGAACCTCAACCTGTTCTCCTAAAGGGCTCCACGTGGGGCTGGCATTGTGGCCCAGCAGGGTAAGCCACCGCCTGCGATGCTAGAATCCCTGATGGATGCTGGTTCGAGTCCCAGCTGCTCCACTTCAGATGCAACTCCCTGCTAATGTACCTGGGAAAGCAGCATTGGATGGGCCCCTGCCACCCACGTGGGAGACCTGGATGAACTCCTGGCTCCTGGCTTTGGCCTGGACCCAACCCCTGGGGAGTGAACCAGGAGATGGAAGATTTCTCTTCCTCTCTAAGTCTGCCTTTTAAATAAACAGACCTTTAAAAGAATTTTTAAAAATAAAAGAGAAGGGAGGGGGCAGTGCTGTGGCGTAGCAGGTAAAGCCACCAACTACAGTGTCAGCATCCCAAACAGGCACTGATTCGAGACCCGGCTGCTCCACCTCTGATCCAGCTCTCAGCTGATGGCCTGGGAAAGCAGAAGATGCCCCTGCACCTGTGTGGGAGACCTGGAAGAAGCTCCTGGCTCCTGGCTTCAGATTGGTTCAGCTCCAGTCATTGTGACTATTTGGAGAGTGAACCAGCAAATGGAAGACCTCTCTACTGCCTCTGCCTCTCTGCAACTTTGCCTTTCAAATAAATAAATAATCTTACAAATTAACTAATTAAAAAGAGGATTCCAAGTACACCACACTCCAGCAAAACCGCTCTGCCCTGATTG
Source organism: Sylvilagus floridanus (assembly GCA_949820135.1). Lineage (NCBI taxonomy): Eukaryota > Metazoa > Chordata > Mammalia > Lagomorpha > Leporidae > Sylvilagus > Sylvilagus floridanus. Next base: position 116,464,560 of record OX463238.1, on the reverse strand, counting down.
CTACTGAGAAAAATCAACAGTGCCTTGCTGTGCAGCACAAAACGTCTCTGAGCTGTGACCCGGCAGGGGAGGGGAGGCACGCACGCCCCCGCGCTCCAGGCAGGTCTGTCTCCTTCCAAGGCTCTGTTCGTGTCTGTGTGTTCCCAACAGAGAGGGAGCACCGGGAGGCCCTGTCTGATCTTCACTCGTTACCAGGGCGCTCGCGACTTCCCGCTGGAAGGCAGGCAGGAGGGAGGGGCTGTGTCCCCCACGGCAGGCAGCTCCGAGCACGTCTCACTGCCCAGGGCCTCTGAGCCTCCTCTCCAGAGGCGTTCCTTCCCGAATGCTCACCAACAGGACGGAAGAGATGCAGGGAAAGGCAGCTCCCTCACCAGTCCTCAGCTCCAGAGACGAAATTTTTAAGTAACAGACCGTTGTAGTAGAGTAAGGGCAAAATCTATCTACTTTACTGAACGGTAGGGTTGTGTGTGTGTGTGTGTGTGTGTGTGTACACTCACTGGACTGTGTGTTTGTGTATGAGTGTGTATTTAAGTGTATGTGTGTGAATGTGTGTATGAGTGTATGTGTATGTGTGAATACATATGTGTGTGTACACTCACTGGACTGTGTGTTGTGTAATGAGCGTGTGTTTAAGTGTATGTGTGTGAATGTGTATGTGTGAATGTGTGTATGTGAGTCTGTGTGTGTGTACACTCACTGGACTGTGTGTTGTGTATGAGTGTGTGTTTAAGTGTATGTGTGTGAATGTGTGTATGAGTGTATGTGTATGTGTGAATGTATGTGTATGTGTGTGCATGAGCATGTGTGTGAGCATGTGTATATGTGTGTATATGTGTGTGCATGTGTGAATGTATAACTGTACACGTGAGGTTGTATGTGTAAGTGTGTGACTATGTGACTGTATAAATCACGCTGTGTGTAGATGTGTGTGAGTACATATGTGTGGTATGTGTGAGGTGTATGAATGTGTGTGTATGCATGTGTGCATGTGTGACTATGTATGTAGTGGTAGATGTGAGGCTGTGTGTGAATATGTATATGTGTACATATCAGGTTGTGTGTGTGAGCATGTATGTGAATGTATAAGTATGTACATATGTTGTATGTGTGAACATGTATGTGTGTGAGGATGTGTGACTACATATGTGGCTGTATATCAGGTTGTGTATATACATGTGTGTCTGTGTATGTGTGTGTGTGAATGTGTGCATGAGCATGTGTGTACGTGTGTATATGTGAGGATGTGTATGTGTGTGTGAATGTGTACATGTGTATATGTGAGGCTATGTGTGAATGTGTAAGTGTGCATACGTGTGTGCATGTGTGAATGTGTATGTGTGTATATGTGTAAGTATGCATATGTGTGGCTGTGTGTATGTGAATATGTGCATGTCTATATGTGAGGCTGTGTGTATATGCACATATATGAATGTGTACATGTGCATGTGCAAAGTTGTGTGTGTACATGTGTGTATGTGAGGTTATGTTTATGTGCACATGTATGTATGTGTACATGTGCACATGTGAGGTTGTATGTGCGCATGTCTATATGTGAGGCTGTGTATGTGCACATGCACCTACATGAGGTTGTATGTGTACACGTGTATATGTGAGGCTATGTGTATGTGTGCATGTATGTGTGTATGAATGTGTAAGTATGCATATGGGAGGTTGTGTGTATGTGTGAGTGTTGAGTGTGTGTCTGAAAGAAGGTGGGAGAAGAGAACAGCCGACGAGAGCCCATAGCACACATCTGCATTAAAGATTAAAATCCTATTTCTAGATTTCATGATTAAGGACTTCCACTTGATCTTCCCCTCTCCTCAGCCAGACTCCTCTCCAGACCACATACAATCATTTTTAATCTCTCTTGAGAAAGAAGAAACAGACAATAATAGGATTACATTGGTTTAAGGAAAGATTATCTCCCGAAGAAAGACAGAGCGCCCCTTCCCCGAGTGTTTACCAATCTGACCGCAATGCCCAGCGCAGCTGGGAAGCCACGGGGTTACCTGAGGCAGTGGGTGATGGACGTGTTCTGTTCCACGTCAACAGAAAGGTCCAGGAAATCTTCATCTTTGCTACTAACCTGAAACCAAAACAACGGGGGGTGGGGGGGGGGGACCACAGCTGTTAGGTACACAACACACCACAGACTGACGCAGAAAACTTCCAACATGTACAGATAATCAAAAAACACCAAGAAGTGGGGCCAGTGCTGGGGCAAGGCAGCTTGAACCGCTGCCTGCAACGCCAGCACCCCACATGGGTGCTGGTTCGAGTCCCAGCTGCTCCACTTCTGATCCAGCTCCCTGCTAATGTGCCTGGGAAAGCAGTGGAAGACAGCCTGGGTGTCTGGGCACCTGCATTCACGTAGGAGACATGGATGGGGGCGGGGGTGTACTGCAGTGCAGCACGTTCAGCTGCGGCTTGGACGCCACATCCCACATCCCACTGCCTGGTCAAGTCCTAGCTGCTCCACACTCCCCATCCAGCTTTTTGTTAATGCATCTGGAAGGCAGCTGATGACGTCGTCCAAGTACTTGGGTCCCCCGCCACCCACATGGAGATCCAGGTGGAGTTCCTGGCTCCTTGGAGTGTACCAGCAGAGAGATTTCTCTCTCTTTGCCTCTGCCTCTGCCTCTCCCTCTGTAACTCCGCCATTCAAATAAATAAATAAAAAGATGGAGTTAGGGCAGGGGAAGAGGTACACAGAGAGAGATCTTCAGATTGCTTGCTGGTTCACTCCCCAAATGGCACAACAGCCAGGATGGAAGTCAGGAGCCTGGAACTCCACCCTGGTCTCCCAGGTGAATGCAGGAACCCAAGTACGTGGGCCATCTTCCACTGTTCTCCCAGGAGCATTAGCCGGGAGCTGAACCACAAGTGGAGGAGCTGAGACTGAACTGGCACTTGTAGGAGATCTCAGGTGGCAGCTTGCCCTGCTGCACCTCAATGCCAGCTCCAAATTTTTTAAGTCGGCATTTACTAAACTGGGGAGAGACAAAAAAATTTTAAATGGTCTAAGATGGCCAAAAAAGTTAGGAATGGTGTACTGGCCTGCGGTTATCATACTGAATGAAAAAGTAGGCTACACTTTAAAAAAAAATTATGTTAATTCTGTAGGAAGAAGGCTCAGACACGCATCCCCTCCCTACCACTCTACCACCCAGCTTCAATTTTTGGTTCTCGGGATGCATTAATGGCCCCAAATCCTCCCTTCTGCCCATTTCCCATCCCTGATTCTCAGAGCAGCCACGTGACCTGCCGGTGGGCGGGCACAAGACAGGTTAGGGCTGTGAACTGACCACGTGTGGGGCTGGCGTGGTGGGTCTGGGGGAAAGTGGGTGTTTCCGCCCCCTGATCTGCACTGAAGGAGCCACAGGACCCCTGCTCAGTCTGCAAAGGCGTAGGAGCTGCTGTAAAACCGGTCCTTCATAAAGCAGTGCTTCACAGAGAACCCATCTGCTGGTTCACCCCCAATTGTCTGCAATAGCTGGAGCTGGGCCAGGCTGAAGCCAGGAGGGCAACCTGGGTCTCCCACGTGACCCGAGTCCTGGAGCCATCACAGCTGCATCCTGGGGTGCAGAGGAGCAGGACTCAAAGCCAGGCGCTCTGATCTGGCATGGGGGGGCTCCTACCCGCCAAGCGAAATGCCTACCCCTACAGCAGTTCTGTAAGCGGTCTCCTGCGTGCAGTCACAGAGAGAAATGTGCTTTGGTTTAAGGTCCCAGAGAAGCGCTGAAAACCGATTCTCACAGCAAAAATTCAGCTTAAATGGGAAAGGGGAAAATTACAACAGACAACAAAATTCAGCACCAACTGGCCTAACAAAGCTTAAGAGGCAAATGAAGGTGGAACCCACGAAGCCAATGTGCAGGCTACAGCAGCATATCCCCAAGCCCCAATTCTGGAGCGCTTTTAGCAAGGTTGTCTGGAAAAGTCAGCCATGAATTACCCTTCAAGCAGTCTCTGCCGCTCTACTGCCAAACGAAACTGTTTGTCTCCATAAATCCCTCAGCTGACATTCGCACTGCAATCATAAGCAACATTTACAAAGACGGAGACCCAGGGGGCAAAGCCATCAATTTCTGAAAGCATAGGGCTGGCACAGGGTTTTCCATAACTGGAGGCTGAGCGGGGCCATGGCATGGCGCCCCAGGATGGAGGGCAGCTGGATCCCACGGTGGGTTTCACACACGTGGGTCCCCAGACATGGGGGGGGGGGGCAAGTTTCCCATCCTGGGAGGGAAGGAGCTACTGCAGGCTCCTCTTCCACTCCGTTCACTTGTCCTGTTCTGCGGTTCACAACAGAGAGAAGCCTCCAGGCGATGCGCTGTCTTAGAACGCCAGGACTTTCTAACAATTAGAACAGGGACTCCGGGACTCCCAGGATCCCGTCCAAAGGGTCTAAAAAACAACGGAAGTGACTGCAGAGAGAAAAACACGTCCTCCTCAAAAATTCATCACCGAGCCGTGGTTTCCCACTCCTACCCCCTGGGAACTAAGGTGCTCGGCGACAGCTTCTGCAATACAAATTTCCCAGGATGCAATATTCGCATTTACTGGGGTCATCTGACCGAATCAGACACAAGAGGAACTACAGAGGGACTGAGGGGTGGCAGACAGCCAGCACCTAAGGTACCCACGTCTTATTTTGGGGCACCTGGGCTTGAGTCCCAACTTCAGCTCCTGATTCCAGCTTTCTGCTAACTGGCACACCCTGGACGGAGGGCCAGCACTGATGGCTCAAACTGTTGGGTCCCTGTCTCCTATCTGGGAGACCGGTATTGAGTTCCTGGCTCCCAGTTTTGGCCTGGCTCAGCCCCACCTACTGCGGGTATGTAGGGAGTGAACCAGCAGAGGGAAGGTATCTACTTCTCCCTTTTGCACTCTCACTGTCCCCTCTCTGTTCCTCCCATCTATTTTATTTTTTAAGTGAGACTCAGCCTAACAGTGTCAAGGCAGGCATTGAGGTGCAGCAGGGTAAGACATTGCTTGGGGGTCTGGCACTGTGGCGCAGCGGTTAAAGCTGCCACCTGCAGTGCCAGCATCCTATATGGGCGCCAGTTCTAGTCCCGGCTATTCCACTTCCGATCAAGCTCTCTGCTATGACCTGGGAAAGCAGTAGAAGATGGCCCAAGGCCTTGGGCCCCTGCACCCATATGGGAGACCTGGAAGAAGCTCCTGGCTCCTGGCTTCAGATCAGCACAGCTCCAGCCACTGTAACCAATTGGGGAGTGAACCAGTGGATGGAAGACCTCTCTCTCTCTCTCTCTCTCTCTCTCTCTCTCTGTGTGTGTGTGTGTGTGTGTGTGTCCTTCTCTCTGTGTGTAACTCTGACTTCCAAATAAATATATCTTTAAAAAAAAAAAGATATTGCTTGGGACACCTGCATCCCATATTGGAGCACCTGATTCAAGTCTTGGCTACTCTGTATTTCCAATCCAGCTTCTCGTTAATGCGCCTAGGAGGCAGCAGATGATGGTCCAAGTACTTGAGTCCCAACCACCCACACAGGAAAGCTGACTTCTCATGACCAACATCTTTTCAAGACAGCCAGTCAAAGTCCAGTTCAATAGCTCAACGTGTGGACCCTAAACTTTGCCCACGGTACAAAGCTGGCCAGCAGTTGAGGCCACCTGCCCTCACCACTCTGCGTTAACCACTACCCAGACATCTTGTATGCACGGCACTGGACTTGCACACACATGTACAGGTCTGTCCCTGTACACCGAAGGCAGCTGCTTCATGCTGTTCTACCGCACCGCAGTCACATGCAACACAGCCGTGTTGACGCACGCACGCCCGCCCGCCAGCACTCACAGTTTCACAGTTCAAGCATCGCGTTTCATTGGTGAGCGTCCCCTGGAAAATCTCGTGCACCCAGGTGAGCTCCGCCTTGTTGTTCTCCGCAGGCTCGTTCATGTTGCCGTTCTTTAATTTTCCATTTTGCTTTTCCTGTTTCTTCTCTTCCTGCAGGATGTCGGCGATAGTGTTCAGCAAATAATTTAAAAATTCATGGGCATCCTGCTGCATGTAGTTATCAAAGAGATCTGGAAGCAGAAGGCCGTTATTTCAATCTCTGGTTCCTGAAGAGCGCACACGCACACCGAGCTGTATTACACGCCCTGCTGGCGGATGGGCACAGAATACAAACAGATCCCACGGCTCCGGCGGGTTAGTGTCGAGAGAATTTTCATTCATTTCCATGCCGCCACCCACCACCAACAACCTGCCCACATCTCTCTAAAGTTTATGTATAAAAAAAGTCCAAAAACGTTTCTTCGTTCTACAAAAGAACAGAAACTCTCAGATTAGTTTCGCTGTCTAATATAACGTGACCACCGACATTTAGTTGTTTGTCTTTTATCCTGAACAATTGGGGTCTCTCCCCCAAAATGGTCCAAGATCCTGGGCCAGCCTACAAGTAGCTTAAACGAAACAGATAAGGGAGACAGGGAGCTCGCGTGAGCGTCTCTCCCTCTCAGTATTCTGACACCAAAGACAAATGGTGCGGGTGCCTGCTGCTGTTCCCTAGCAGGGGACAATCGGGACACGTGTGCCTGAGACCACCACTACCGACCACGCCCGTGAGAAGGCCGGGAGCTCTGCCTCCTTCCCTCTCAGCTCGTACTCTGCTACAGACAAACCAGAACAATCTTGAAAGACAGCAATGAAATACGACTTTCTACAGCAAGCATCCGATGAACGGTGCAAGTCCGTCGGCACACGGCTCAGTCCAAGACAGGCACAGTTCCCACATCAAACAGTTCCACAGACACAAAACCACCAGTGCAGAGGCTGGCATTGTGTGTCACAGGTAAAGCCACAGCCTGTGACGCCTGCACCCCAGGAGCACCAGCTCAAGTCCAGGCTGCTCCATTCCCATCCAACTCCCTGCTAATGCTCCTGGGAAAGCAGCAGCAGATGGTCCAAGTGCTTGGGTTCTGCCACACACATGGGAGATCCAGACGGAGTTCCTGGCTCCTGGCTTCAGCCTGGCCCAACCCCGCTCATCTGGACCATTTGAGGAGTGCATCAGCAGATGAAAGATCTCCCTCTTTCTCACCCCCCTTCCCCTCTCTCTCCACAACTCCTTTAAATAATTTTTTAAATTATTAATGCAAAACTTCTAGCATACATACCCCCATTTTTTTTTTAAGATTTCATTTATTTGAAACGCAGAGTTAGAGAGAGAGAGAGATCTTCCATCTGCTGGCTCATTCCCCAAATGGCCACAATGGCTGGGGCTGGGCCAGGCTAAAGCCAGGAACCTGGAACTTCATCTGGGTCTCCCACACAGATACAGGGGCCCAGTTACTTGGGCCATCTTCTACTGCTTCCCCAGGTGCATTAGCAGGGAGCTGAATCAGAAGTAGAGTAGCCAAGACTCAAACAGGCACCCATATGAGATGCTACCATCAGAGGCAGCAGCTTAAACTGATACACCATGGTGCCGGCCCCCAAATGCCCACTTTCTACATTTCTACCTGCACTCCCCAGAAAAATCAAGTGACAGCAAAGCATCTGCATCATATAAAGATGTCCAGCTGATGCCCATCAGGGGTGCAGAACGTTCAGCCTGCAAAATCACTGGGTGTGGTCTTGCCAAGGCAGCCGCAGGCGAGCATCAAAATCAATGAAGATGGAGCTGGCACTGTGGCGAAGTGGGTAAAGCCGCAAGCAGCCTGCAAAGACGGACACCCATATGGGCGCCGGTTAGAGTCTCAGCTGCTCCACTTGTAATCCAGCTCTCTGCTATGGCCTGGGAAAGCAGCAGAAGATGGCCCAAGTCCTGGGGCTCCTGCATCCATGTAGTAGACCTGGAAGAAGCCCCTGGCTCCTGGCTTCAGATCGGCGTTGCTCCAACTGTCATGGCCAAATGGGGAGTGAACCAGCGGATGGAAGACCTCTTTCCCTCTCTCTCTTTGCCTCTCCTTCTCTCTCTGACTTTCAAATAATTAAATAAATCTTTTTTAAAAAATTGGGGGGCGGTGCTGTGGCGTAGTGGGTAAAGCCACTGCCTGCAGTGCTGGTAGCCCATATGGGTGCCAGTTCAAGTCCCGGCTATTCCACTTTCAATCCAGCTCTCTGCTATGGCCTGGGAAAGCAGTAGAAGATGGCCCAAGGCCTTGGGCCCCTACAGTTGCATGGGAGACCCGGAAAAAGCTCCTGGCTCCTGGCTTCAAATCAGCACAGCTCCAGACATTGTAGCCAATTAGGGAGTGAACCAGCGGATGGAAGTCCTCTCTCTCTCTCTCTCTCTCTCTCTCTCTCTGCCCCTCCTTCTCTCTCTGTGTAACTCCAACTTTCAAATAAATTAATTAATCTTTAAAAAAAATTCAATGACGTCTACAGCAGGCTAGTTTTTAAGCTGACAATTTTGTATGGCCTGTGAATGATGTTTACAATTTCCAAATGGCCCTTGGCAGAAAAAAGGTTCCACTGTCAGGCAATAAAACTTGGACTTGATATTAAACTACAGAAGCTCTGGTCAGACGTTACACACTTATTCTGGTCACACGTCGCCAGGTGATTAAGACAGCGCTGTCTTACTCAGTTACAGCCCTGCCTGTCTATTTCGACAGACACTCCCCAGGAAGGCTGTTTGACAGCCTCTCCTCTCGCAATGATCCTACCCAGAGTGACACCAGGCACTCTACGATGGGATCACAACTCTGAACTTTGAAGCGTATTCTGAACTTGGTTGTATGTATTCTGGGTAGAGAAGAAAAAAATTATCTTTTCTTAAAAACATATTCGAGGGGCAATTAGGACTAACTAACAGCAGCTGGGACACTGCCTGGGATGCCCCCGTCCCATATCTGGTTCAAATCCCAGCTCCTCCACTTCCAATCCAGCTTCCTGCTAATGCACACCCTGGCGGGGCTCCAGGACTTGGGCCCTTGCCATCCACGCGGAACAGCTGGACGGAGTTCTGGGCTCGCGGCACCAGCCTGGCCCACCTCTAGCACATAGTCCACCCCATTTTTAAACAAAGCAAAGCAGCTCCTCGCTCGGAGGCTGCACAGCACCGCCGGCTGTCCGCCCCACGACTCACCGTTCTCCTTTCTCAGCCTGGAGATGAACTTCTTCGGGGGGATGACGCCCACCTTCTTCTTCTGCGTGGCGATGCTGTGGAACAGGTCCGCCAGGCACGTCAGCAGGTTTTCCTTCTTTTTCTGCTGGGCCTTGTATGCCAGCACATTCTCACGGAACGGCCGGCAGAAGTACAGCGCCTGCAGCACCGAGTTACAGTAGCACGTGTTCCCAAACTGCCAAAGGACAACAGGGGTCGTGTCACTGCTGGGGACGAAGGCCACCGCCGGCAAAGTGGGGCGAGGGAGCGCGCAGCTGCAGGAACCCGCCCAGGTTGCTCGCTGTGCTAGGGAACTAACTAGTCGCCACTCCTGAGCCCCCGCGACAGTCTGACGGCAGGACAGGGACAGCAGTGTGCAGTCTGGCCTGCCAGGGTTTCAGTTCACCTGCACTCGATCAGGATCCGCAAACATGAAATGGAACACTGCAGAAATAAACAACTTTGCAAGTTGTCAGTCGTGCACTGCCTGAGAGGCACGACACAACCCTGCACTGTGCTGCCCCAACCCGCCCTGACGTGGACGACCTGTGCCCACGCTGCACGCGCTGCTCGCCCGTTAGTCACTTGCCCATGAGATCAACCGTGGCAGCGCTGGAACACTTATGTCCAACCAAGACTCATTTTACTTAGCGATGGCCCAGGGCCAGAAACAAGGAGTGATGCTGGCGATTTTGTTACAATCTTCCTACCTAGAGAACATGCGTCACAGTTACTGCTAATCTGTGACTGTGCCTGATTCACTGACTGACATTCACACTTAGGGAGAGTTAGGAAGAAACAAGGTGACATCCAGGGTTTGCCACTATCGTGGTGTCAGGGGCACTGCTGTATATAATTCTGGTGCTTCTCCACGCCAAGAAACTACCACAACTACAAGCACTGCGTCTGATAAAAGGTTGCATGAGACCTTGGGGCACTTAGAGAGGAGAAACTCCACGGAACACAGACCCGGGAAAGCAGCCGGCTTGGTAAGAGACCACACCGAAACTCGTCCAAAACTCCCATGATGGGAGCAGTGAAGACCCAAATCGGAAGAGGTCTGGGCTCTGGGAACCTCTCGCTCACTGACACACTGAACCGCACTGAACCGGGTCTGTCTGTTTTGTTCCCTCCAGATTCTGTGCCGGCCCCCGGGCCCCGACCACATTTCCTCACTTGCCCCAGAGCGACCAGGCACAGGTGTCTCCTCGAGTCACCTGCCACGCCCCGCCCTCGCAGCGTCTCCACTGCCCTCTGTCCTGTTTCCTCCAAGGTGGCGACTGTCCCAGTGCAACATCACCAGGTCCCTACCGCCGCACAGGGCCCACGCCTCTCAACATCACGGACACGGAAGACGACAACGCCACCCCATGGTTTCCAACCAACAGCGAGGCCAGCTGTGCGGCCACAGGACTGCGCACACAGGCCCTGGGTGAAGCCATTCTGAGAACTACACGACTGACCACACAGACTACAACAGGCCACGCAAGATAAAAGCAGAAGGCGCACACCTCCTCAACACCGGCGGCCGGGATGTGTGCCATTCACCCGAGAGTGAGACAGCCGCTGTCCACAACAACCGTGACATCCCAGGTCTACGCAGCTGACGCGGTTACGCAACCGGAGGCAAGCCTCCTCTCACTGGAACTTTCATCCATCACCAAAGCAACCATAAAGAGGCGATTAATAAATACAGCCACAAAATTAATAAATTCCACCACAAACCAGGAAATGACCTTGTCTTCGTTTTTTTTCTACCATGGCTAAAACAGGTGCATTAAAATGAGACGTCGGCGTTGCGCACAGAGCTTCAGCCATCCTCCTCCCACGCTCTTCTGCACCAGCATCTCGCCCTTCGGCAATGCTTGGCCTTGATGACTCCCGGGAACTGAAGGGAACTCGTACCCAACACAGGCCCACTCTGCACCTCGGCCTCACATCGGGTCTCACCTGTTCATCTCTCTAATCGTATGGCCCCCAACATTTTACAGATGAGGAGAGGGTCAGAGAGGGCAAGCAACTCACCCACGGTCACCCAGCCGGGGAGTGGCACCGGCGGCATCCGAGCCCAGCCCTCACTGCACTGGACGCCCAGGTGTTTGCAGGCCTGCTTCCAGCTTCCCCGAGAGAAGCCGTGTGCATCACTCTGGGCCCCGCGGTCAGAACCGTTACCCAAACTCTGTGTTTAGGAATTAACACTCGCTGTCTCCCCAGAGGGGGAGGGTGCCCCTGCCTGCTCCGTGCTGGGGAAGCCGGCACGCACCCAGGACCAGGGAAACGAGGCCAGGAGCTCCGTGACACGCCCACTCCCAGCTCTCCCCACAGCCCGTCCCTGCTTCAGGTGAACGGTCAGCCACTCCTGGGTGATCTGCATAGGCGGACAGAACAACCCACCAAGGGCTCTGTGTGCAATGGGAAGCCCTCCCGGCCCAGCGGGGTTTGTGCATCTGACCCGGGCACGCAGGCATTCAATCCTTTTTCCCGGGCCAAGTCATAATCTGAAACATGGATTAAATGAATCCCTTCCCCAACATCTGCCACTTCCACTCACTCAAGAGCACACACAATTATCTAAACCCTGGTAACGCGGCAGGCGTTGTCACCCGGCAGGTGTGGGCTGCTCTTGGGGCGCCCACATCCCACAGCAGAGTGACTGGTTTCAAGTCTCCACTCCTCCACTTTGGATCCATCTTCCTGCTGATGCGTCCTGGGAGGAGAAAATGATGGCTCAACTACCTGGTCCCTGCCGCCCATGTGGGAGACTGGCAGTTTCAGCCTGTTCCAGAACAGCCGCTGTGGGAATCTGGGGAGTGAGCCAGCAGATGGAAGGTCTCTCTCTCTCTGTCTCTCTGTCTTTCAAGTACATGAAAATAAAGAAGATTTAAAAAAAAAAAAAAAAGTAGTGGGGCCAGCACTGTGGCATAGCAGTAAAGCCCAGGCCTGCAGGGCTGGCATCCCTTATGTGCGCCGGTTTGAGTCCCAGCTGCTCCACTTCCAATCCAGCTCCCTGCTAATGGCCTGGGAAAGCAGTGGAAAATGATATAGGTCCTTGGGCACATGCCATGCACAAGGGGGACCTGGAAGAAGCTCCTGGCTCCTGGCTCCTGACCAGCCCAGCTCTGGCTGACACAGCCATTTGGGGAGTGAACCAGTGGGTGGAAGATCTCTCTCTCTCTCTCTCTCTGTTATGCTGCCTTTCAAATAAACAAGTAAATCTTTGAAAGAAAGAAAGAGGAGGGGGAAGGGAGGGAGGGATGAAATTGGCAGTGGAATTGTTTCAGATACTCTACAATGTTTGATAAAAGTGATGAAATTTAAATACTTACATTGACCAATCCAAAGTAGTGCTCATTGATTGGAAACTGCTCTGGACCAATGTCTTTTTCCAGAGCAGAGGCATTGGTGCCCTGAAAGAGAAAAACAACACAAGTTCTGCTGCACGTGAAATCAACAAGAAGGCACGCACATTCGGAAACTTCACAGCAGTCCCCTGGGCAGAGAGGCGTTTGGGATGTTGACACCGGAGAAACAGCGCCAGCAGCAACCCGGCAGACGGTCGACGACGCCAGCCCTGGCCCCCTCCTCATCCCACTGACTCATCCCTGCCCACCTGTCCTCCTTGGCCTCAACTCCCTGTTAGCAGGGGAGGAGACAGCAGGCAAATGAGCAACGCAGCAATGAGAACGTCTGACGCAACACTGTCACTGCTGACAGCTGCACCTGCTGTGCGACACCTCACACACAGACCTGCACGCCCACCTTCCGAGGCTACTTCCACCTGCTGGTAAAGATCTATTTGAGATGCTGGTCTCCAGGTCCCAGCGCTGAGGACAGCACAGTGAACGAGAAAGATACAACACCTGTGCTGCAGCAGGCCACAGCTTAGCACATGATGGCAGCCAGACACAGAGGCAAGGACCCCAGCCACAGATCAGAAGGTGACGAGTGCAACAGGGAACAACCAGGTGGGAGATGGGATGAGGACAACAGGGAGGCAGGCAGCAGCAGGTGGACAGGTGCACCTGGGAACAGAGTGTCCAAAGAAGGTGGAGAACGGAGAGGAGTATCTAAGACTAAAACATGCCCAGATGCACCGTACCAGGAAGCACAAGACACCATAACAGCCACTGGGTCCCCAACTGTGTGCCAAGGACTGTGCTGTTCATTCTCACAACCATCCTATGAGCCAAGCACAGCTGTCATCCCCATCTAACAGATAAGGAGGGTTAAAGAACTGACGGCCCAGGGTCCACAGTAAGTGGCAGAGCCAGGCCATGAACCCAGGAGTCAGACTTCGGAGTCACATTCTCACTCAAATACCACCCAGAGCAATGCAATCAGATGTACCATGGCCATGCAGGCAAGGACACTGGACAGCCATGAGCCCAACAGCATTAGACGGACACAGGGGCGCAGGGACACTGGACAGACATGGGGGCAGGGACACTGGACACAGGGGCAGGGACACTGGACAGACACGGGGGCAGGGACACTGGATGGACACGGGGGCAGGGACACTGGACAGACACGGGGGCAGGGACACTGGATGGACACAGGGGCAGGGACACTGGACATGGGGGCAGGGACACTGGATGGACACAAGGACACTGGACACGGGGGCAGGGACACGGGATAGACACAGGGCAGGGACACTAGGCAGACACAGCCATGGCCACACACAGCACACTGCTGTCAGAGGAACCACTGGCCCATGGAGTGCTATGCGGAGCAGTGTCACGGGATGAACCCCTGCCTGTGAGCCCCACTCAAGGGCCAACGGCTGGCACCTGCTGTCATGATGGCAGGTCCTCAATGTCTGCTGGGATGAGGAAGAGTGAGCAGTTTGGTCCAATGAGGTAAACACAGCTGTCCCCACCTTCAGTGGAGCATCCGTTCCAGGACACCCAGAGACACCAAAATCTGAGAACAGTCACGGCCTCTATAAAATGGTAAAGTAGAGACGGGCACTGTGGCACGGTGCCCCCCGCAGTGCCGGCATCCCATGTGGGCTCCAGGTTAAGTCCCAGCCGCTCCCCTCCTGATCCAGCTCCCTGCTAATGTGCTTGGATAAGCAGTGGAAGATGGCCCAAGTGCTTGGGGGGGCCCTGCCACCCACACGGGAGACTGGATGGAGTTCCAGGCTCCTGGCTTCAGCCTGGCCCAGCCCCCGCCATTGCAGCCATCTGCAGAGTGAACCAGCAGACAGAAGAGCTCTCTCTCTCCCTTTCTCTGTAACTCTGCCTTTCTGATAAATAATTTTTTAAATAAATACATTTTTAAAAGAGCACAGTATTGACAAATGACCTACCCACATCCTGCCGTTTACCTACCATCACTAGAGCACTTCTAACAGCTAACAGAATACAAATGCCATGGCCATGAAGTCATCGCTTTGCTATGTCGTCTAAAGAAACAAGGACAAGGCAAAAAGTCCAAGTGCGGTCAGTACAGCTCAATTCTTTTCCCACATATTTTCAACCTGTGCCCGGCTGAAACCACAGACGTGGAGCACATGGACACGGAGCCGAGAGGTCAGCAAAGCAGGTGGGATCCGACGGCACGCGTGCCGTCAACATCCTTCTCCCACTCCCAGGCCATCACGAGACTCACGGCTCACAGAAACTCCGAGACGTGGGAGATGGGCGTTCCAGAGAGAAAGAGGCTTGCGCTTTATAGATCCAATCTGCTGCCTGAACTGACTCCTGACTCATACGATGAGCATCTCCTTTCACAGGTTAAAAAAAAAATGTGCCAAGAACCAGTCAAAACGCCACTTGTCACCAAGTAAACATTAAATGCAAACAACACTACAGCAAGCAGAAGGAGCTGCGGCACTGTGGGCCCTGGTTTCCCAGGTCCGTCGGCCCCCATTCCCTCACGGTGAGTCAGCCGGAGACTTGGGTCAAGGGCCGGGCGTGTGCAGACGGCCCCAGCACCGTTCCTCCGGGGTGGGAGACGACACACATGACGCAATCACACCTCGAAACACACCGGGAATTTACGGTATGGACAAAAATCACTGAAAACAGTTACCTCAATCCATGAATTTCTGTAAATAATGTGTATCAAGCACACCCACAGCCATTTTTCAAGCAAAATTAGAATACATGGCTTGAAGCCCAGGAGAAATGTCAGATACAAAAATACAGCACATGGAGACAGAGCTCATTAAGCCTTCCCACGTGGAAATTCCTGAGCCACCTATCTCAAAATGTCCCCATTTGGGGAGGGGGATCTTGGGGGGGTGACAGCGATGACACAGTGACCCAGGGGCAGTGTCCGACAATGCCCTGGAGGCACAGAGCAAGAAGGACTCCAGGACCCCGCTGGGCACACACCGCCCCTCAGCCTCTCGCACAGCTTAGCCCAGCGTCTGGGAGGGTCAGGGGAAGTCAGCTGGGACGTGTTCCTGCTGCTGCTTCCAGATCATCTTCACCTTGTCAAAACACCCCCCTGGTCCCTGCCCATCTGCGCAGGAGACAGCTCAGGGCCACCGAGGGAGGATGAGAAAAGCAAACTCCAAAACTCTCCTAGTCTCAGCCTGTTTCTCCCTCCCTGTCTCTGCCTCACTTAGGCTCAGCTTGCAGTGGGAGGCAGAGAAGGGTTGATGCAGTCCACACAGACAAGGCGGAGCCAACCCCGCTGCTCCAGCTGCCTGCTTGTAAGTAAGAGCAGGTTTGAGACAACCTCTGCTTAGGCAGCATGCGGATGGCGGTGTGCGGATACACTTGGAAGGTGTCCATACAGATAAGGTGACCCGTGACAACCGCCACAGGCCTGCACGTCAGATGACCTCAGCGCCACACCAGGGCCCTCACCTGACACCTAGCCGTGCACCAACGCCACAGGGGCCCTGGGGCCAGACCTGCTGGCCGGCTCTGTCTCTCAAGGACTGTCCTTTCTTTCTTCACAATGAATCTCTGCTGCTAGACGCTGTTTTGGCCTTGTTCAGTTCATTGGCTGAGGTTCAAAAGAACCTCCCACTTCTGTGCCTTTCTACTCAACTCTGCACAAGCCCCACTTCCCTGTCAGGCTCAGAGCCTGGACACCAGCCAGGCAGTTCTAACATCCGTGCTGGGGGCCGGCACTGTGGCACAGAGGGTAAAGCCACAGCCTGCAGTGCTGCATCCCATATGGGCGTTGTTTCAAGATTTGGCTGCTCCACTTCCAATCCAGCTCTCTGCTGTGGCCTGGGAAAGCAGTAGAAGATGGCCCAGGTCCTTGGGCCCCTGCACCTACATAGAAAGACCCAGAGAAAGCTCCTGGCTCCTGGCTTCAGATCAGCACAGCTCCGGCCGTTGTGGCCAACTGGGGAGTGAACCAGCGGATGAAAGACCTCTCTCTCTCTGCCTTTCTTTCTCTCTCTGTGTAACTGACTTTCAAATAAATAAATAATTCTTTAAAAAAAAATTCCGTGCAGGACAGCCTGGTTTCCAAGTGTCCTTTGCTCCACTCCCAAGGACACACGCCAGCCCTGCCACTGAAATCCGGAGCTCCAGCCGCCCACAGCACCCTCTTCACCACCTCTGCCTTGCCGCGCAGTGCGTGTGTCCAGGTCCTGACGTAAGTGCTCTTCACAGCCCCCGGCGCGAGCCGCACTGTCCACCTCCTCTGATGACAGCCAGCCAGTGCCGGGTGGGCGAGGGATGCCAGACAACCAAGCTGACTGCGCTCCCTGGAATTCTGCAAACACAAGCGGTCCTCAGACGCCTTCTCCCACATCTCATCCTCCACTCCACCAGGACTATTCTAGCCTCCCCCAAGCACCTTTCTTTTTTAAGACTTTTATTTTATTTATTTGAAAGACAGAGTTATAGAGATAGATAGAGACAGAGAGGTCTTCCATCCGCTGGTTCACTATCTAAATAGCCACAATGGCTGGAGCTGCACTGATCCAAAGCCAGGAGCCAGGAGCTTCTTCCTAGTCTCCCATGTGGATGCAGGGGCGCAAGCACTCGGGCCATCTTCTCCTGCTTTCCCAGGCCACAGCAGGGAGCTGGACCGGAAGTGGAACAGCTGGGACTAGAACCGGTGCCCATAAGGGATGCCAGCACTGCAAGCCAGGGCTTTAACCTGCTGCACCACAGCACGGCCCTCCCCTCTCCAAGCACCTTGAAACTGTAGCCTCCTCATGCCACTCACTGCCCCCAACAGTAGCCAGGAGTTCCCTCGGGTCCCTACTCATACACTTGTGAGCCGCTCGTGAGCCGCTCGCGGCCAAGGCTATCTCGTCCTCCATCACAGCCTCCCCACCACAACTTTTTAAATTAATTAATGTACTTATTTATTTTGACAGGCAGAGAGAGACAAGCAGACAACCTATCTATCGATCCACTCCCCAAATGCCTACAACAGCCTGGGGCTCCAGGCACAGAACTCCATCCTGTGTCCCATGTGGGAGGCAGGAACGGAGCTGTCTCCCAGGGGCATCAGGAGGAAGCTGGACTCAGGAGCGGAGTCAAGACTTGAACCACCATTAAGGGATGCAGGAGCCCCAAGTGGCATCTTAACTCCTGCAACAAATGCCCAGAGCCCCCCCCCCCGCCAATGTACACAGGCTTTGCGGTCCCCGCATCAAAACTACACACACACACGCACTCCCCGCCTCCTCCCCAGGCCCCCCGCCTTCTCACTTCCCTGACAGAGCTGAACTTGGGTGAACAAGTGTTTCTGATGATGTCTAGGACTTCCTTCAAATAACGCAGTGGAGAGGGGAGAGGAGGGGGAGAGGATCAAGCACGGAAGCTGAGGGGCAGGCGGGGCTCACTGTGCTCCCTGAGTCACTCTCACATTCGGGCACAGGCGGAGTCACAGTCGGATGTCCTGGCCCTAAGCCCAGAAGTCCTGAAGAGGATGCAGACGGAATCCATCTGCAGGTCGCTAAGACAGGGAGAGGAGCCTGGATCCTCCGGCAGGCCCTGTGCCGGGACTGACAGAAACAGGACAGACCACAGGGACACAGTGCGGGAGACACAACTGGCCTCCACCACTCTAGAGACAGAGAGAGGGGCCCAGCAAGGATAGGGGCAGCCCCTGGAAACTGGAAGGCAGGGAAACACGGGCGGCGCTGGACTAGTAGCCCTCTGTCAGACACGAGTGCTGTTTAACAGCCAAGCTGATGGAAACTGGCCACAGTAGCGACAGGAAGTGAGTGAGACTCCTTTGAGGCTCCCACAACACAATGTTCTTAAACACATGTCTCTATTACCTCGCTCCCAAATCTCTCCTCCAAAGAACCCCTCCACCAGGGCCCTGATGAGCTCATAAGGCCACAGACCCCAGGGTCCTTTCAGAGTGCCGGCTCCTCCTCCCCCTCCCGGGTCCAGGCAACACCCAAACACACGGCTTCAAGGGGCAGCTCTGCCCACAACCCAGAGCCTCCTCCACTGCAGCCCAGCCTGCAGGGACTCTGGCCTTGCCACCTGCTTACCTGAGAGGCCCTCAAAAGCCATCTACGCACTTCCCAGCTGTGTCCCCACCTAGTAAATGGAACAGCTCCCCTTAGCTCCTGTGCCCAACACATCCTCACCCACCCATCAGAGTCCTCCCATTCACCCTCCTACAATCTCTCTTACTGGATCAGGCTGGACCAGGCTGCTGGGCTCTCTATCACCCCCTCCTAATAGCTCCTCACACACCTTAACCCCACTGTTAACTCTGCAGCAAAAGATGTCAATCTGCTTTAGAACTTCCACCCTGTCTCCTGCCGTGGCTGGCCACTCAGCGCCCTGCACATGCTGCTGACGCAGCAGCCATTCTCTGTTCCGCCCCTCAACACTCCAGTGCCTTCCCACCAGCCTCTGAGTTCCTCCTGCACCTCTGTCTGCTCACCTGCAAGCCTGCTTAAAGATCAGCTCCTGGGCCCAGCGCAGTGGCATGGCAGGTAAAGCTGTCACCTGCAGTGCTAGCATCCCACATGGACACTGGTTCAAGACCTAGCTGCTCCACTTCTAACCCAGCTCTCTGCTGTGGCCTGGGAAAGCAGAAGAAGATGGCCCAAGTCCTTGGACCCCTGCCCCTGCATGGGAGACCCGGAAGAAGCTCCTGGCCCAGCTCTGGCCATTGCGGTCATTTAGGGAGTGGAGAGAGGATCTCTCTCTCTCTCTCTTTCTCTCTCTCTCTCCCTCTCTCTCCCTCTCTCTCTCCTTCTGTCTCTCTGTAACTCTTCATCTCAAATAAATAAATAAATTTAAAAAAAAAAAAAAGGAACCTGGGACTATGCTACCTTACAGGCAAAGGGGACTTTGCAGCCAGAACTAATCGAGGGTCTTGAGGTGGGGATTTTCCTGGATTCTCAGGCCAGGCCCAGCATACTGAGGAGGACAGGTGAGGACGGGAGCAGAGGCCGGACATGACGGTGCTGGCCGTGAAGATGGAGGGATGAGCTGTGCACCCAGGAGTGCAGGTAGCCCTTAGGAGCTGGAAACGGCAGGAAACGGATTCCCCTCCCCACCCCCACCCCCCGCCTCCGGAAGGTACACAACCCTGTGGATGCCTTGTTTTGTGACCTCTGACCTCCACAACTGTAAGACATATTTTTGTCTTCCTGAACTGCTAAGTTTATGGTACTTTTTTGACAGCAGCAACAGGAAACTGTGACACCCCCTCCCCAAATGCCACCCCCCACTCACAGCAACCTGGATGTCTCATTTCTACATGAGCAGGCCAACCCCTTGCTCATGGGAAAAAGACTGTGTCTGACCTGCTCAGTGGTGCATTCTCAGCAGTTAGCGCACAGTAGGCCCACCGTCTGCTGGCCATCTGCACCAGTGCATGCCGGGGCGGTCAGAGCTGGCCCAGCAGCTCCCCTGTGCTGCACAGCATCTGGAACAGAGCTCTGCACTCTCCTCACGAGCTGTTCAAGGAGACACACCCGTACCCTCCACTTCCCCACTCTCCCTTCCCTGTGTAGACACACACTCCAGGAATTAGTTCCCATGGAAACAAAATGTCACTGATATTGACACATGGGACCAAACTCCAGCTCCACATGCTAGTGTTTTCCAGTGAAAACAGGAATCTTTGTGCATCTTCAACAGATTCTGGATGAAATGCTAAATGTGAATGTGTGGTAAGAAGACAGAGTCAAGATGCGGAATGGTGGTGGTGATGACGATGATGAAAAGAAGAATGCGTAAGGATTAATTAAGCAGCACCACCCAACAATATCCCCCAGCCCTGCAAGTCAACTCTGCGCAATCTGTCATACATATTCAAGGCTACTTCAAAATCTTCACAGAAAAAAAAAAAAAAAAAAGTATGGGGCCAGCATTGTGGTTTAGGAGATAAAGCTGCTGCCTGCAATGCTGGCATCTCATATGGGCGCCAGTTCAAGTCCCAGAGCTCCACCTCCCACCCAGCTCTCTGTAATGGCCTGGAAAAGCAGTAGAAGACGGCCCAAGTCCTTGGACCCCTGCACCCGTGTGGGAGACCAGGAAGAGGCTCCTGGCTCCTGGCTTTAGATCGGCGCAGCTCTGGCTGTTGTAGCCAATTGGGGAATGAATCAGGGGATGGAAGACCTCTCTCTCTCTCTCTCTCTCTCTCTCTCTCTCTGCCTCTCCTCTCTGTGTGTAACTTTCAAATAAATAAATAAATCTTTAAAAAAAATTAGAAAGTCACTTTTGGTGCAAAAATATTTGAAATCAGTGCAAATTTTCTTCAGAAGACATATTTTCCATGAACTGTTTGACGATCCCTCCTGTGCACAACAGTGGGAAAAACAGACACTTTAACAAAGACCCAGTGAGCAGAGCGGCTTCCACACCGGCAGATGCTCCCCTCGCTCCTGGACATGTTCAAATGCGGTGCCGTCTGACCGGGCTCAGCTGCGCGGGGGACCAGACTCCTTTTTCTCTATGCTCTGCCATCCTCAGGAGTCAGCCCTGGCTCTGGAACCAAGGAGGTACCAGCTCCTGCCATCAGATCACTCCCCCGGGGGAAGCAGAAAGAAAAGGCGGAATGCCGCTTCCCTCCCAAGGAGCTACCAGAGGCCGGACACGTCACATCTGCTCACAACCCACGGGCCGGGATCCAACCCCCTGACACGGCCACACCTCCTCCAGGGGAGCCTGGCAAGGTTCCTGACCGGTTCTCTTCCACTGTGAAAAATGCACGCTGAGGGCCAGCGGCAGGCACTTCTCAGGTGGCCTTGCTGTAACATCTGCAGCGGGAAAAGACTGGAAATAGCTTGAACTGGCTGAATAGTTATGGCTAGCCATTTCATGGAATGCCGTGTAGCTTTTTATTTTATTCTTGTAATTCACTTATTTATTTGAAAGGCAGAATTACAGAGAGAGAGAATTTCTGTCCAATGGTTCACTTTTCAAATGGCCACAAGACCAGGCCGAAGCCAGGAGCCAGGAACTCTATCCCAGTCTCCCGTGTGGGTGGTAGGAACCCAAGCGCTGGGGCCATCTTCTACCGCCTTTCCAGGTGCATTCACGGGGAGCTGGACTGGAAGTGCAGCAGCCAGGACTCTAACTGGTGCTCATATGGAATGCCGGCGTCGCAGGCCAGAGCTTTACCAATGCTGGCGTCCATGTGGCTATTTTTTTTAAAGATTTATTTATTTATTTGAAAGTCAGAGTTACATAGAGAAGGAGAGGCAGAGAGGCAGAGAGGCAGAGAGAGAGAGAGAGAGAGAGAGAGAGAGAGAGATCTTCCATCCGCTGGTTCATTCCCCAATTGGCTGCAATGGCCGGAGCTGGGCCAATCTGAAGCCAGGAGCCAGGAGCTGCTTCTGGGACTCCCATGTGGACAAAAGGGCCCAAGGACTTGCGCCATCTTCTACTGCTTTCCCAGGCCATAGCAGAGAGCTGGATGGGAAGTGGAGCAGCTGGGACTTGAACTGGCACCCATATGGGATGCCAGCACTGCAGGCGGCAGCTTTACCTGCTACGCCACAACACCGACCCCATAGTTATTTTTAAAAATAAAGTCGATCTATAAGTACTGCTATGAATTTTAAGGCACAGGGACAAGCAGAAGCCTGGCACAGAGTAACGATATAAACAGGACAATATTGGGGACATCTGTCGACAGACCCTGAGCCCCGCTTCATGCCCAGCACGATCCTGCTGCTAAGGACGCCAGCGCTGTGTCCAGCACCCATGGTTGGGAGTTCCTGAAAGGATACTTGGCCTTTCTCTTTGCGACTCTGGTCTCCTGTGAGGTGTGCTTGTGTATTAGAAACCTAATGGGGCCAGCACTGTGGCGCAGTGGGTTAATGCCCTGGCCTGCAGGGCCGGCATCCCATGTGGGCACTGGTTCAAGACCTGGCTGCTCCACTTCCGATCCAGCTCTCTACTATGGCCTGGGAAAGAAGTAGAAGATGGCCCAAGTCCTTGGGCCCCTGCAACCGCATGGGAGACCCGGAGGAAGCTCCCCGCTCCTGGCTTCAGATCGGCACAGCTCCAGCCGTTGCAGCCAACTGGGGAGTGAAGCAGCGGATGGAAGACCTCTCTCTCTCTCTGCCTCTCCTTCTCTCTCTGTGTAACTCTGACTCTCAAATAAATAAATGTCTTTTTTTTTTTTTTTAACAATTTTTTGACAGGCAGAGTTAGAGAGAGACAGAGAGAAAGGACTTCCTTCCATTGGTTCACCCTCCAAGCCGGCGCGCTGCACCAATCTGAAGCCAGGAGCCAGGTGCTTCCTCCTGGTCTCCCACGCGAGTGCAGGGCCCAAGCACTTGGGCCATCCTCCACTGCACTCCCAGGCCACAGCAGAGAGCTGGCCTGGAAGAGGATTAACCGGGACTAGAACCAGCACCCCAGCCAAGACTAGAACCCAGAGTGCCAGTGCCACAGGCGGAGGATTAGCCTAGTGAGCCGCGGCACTGGCCAAATAAATAAATCTTTAAAAAATATATATATACACACGAGTACTTTAAAAAAAAAAAAAAGAAAGAAAGCAACGTCCAGAGAAGGGAGGAAATGAGCACCCGGCAGAGGAGAGCCGAAGGCTGGCAGCGCACGCCTGGGCTTACTTGGCTGTTTGTCTCCTCCCCAGCAGGAATTTGCATTGGGTTTCGGCCACCTCGCCTCTCTGTGGCCTTGGTTTCCTGGTCTCCAGCAGCGGTCGGGCTGCTGACATCCGGCCTGCCTATTCCTCTGAAGAGAACGGGGACTGCTCCCAGCACTAGGCAGATGGTCAGGTGCATCACAGCCCCAGAGGTTGCACTGCCACCATGCTCGGCACCTGGCACGAAGGGCAAATGGGAGGCAGTGAAGCCAACACTCCCGGCCAGATGCTGAGCGAGGGGCGTCCTGGGGGTAGCCAGGGTCCGCAGCACAAGGAACACAGGGCTGCGGCTCCCATCCGCTGAAATGTGGTAACCTTTGAAAAACAACGCAGCCAACTTCATTAGAAACAGAATCTGAGCTGGGACAAGTTCCAGCAAGGGACGATCATCTTCAAAGATCTCTGCAAGCCATCCTGTGAGTGCCCAGGGGTGCTCCCGAAACACAACACAAACAACAGCAACGAAAAACTGGGACAGAGCGACCACCAGCGCGTAAGATGGCCAGAGGACGGGCTTTCTTTTTAAAGCAATGCCTAAGGAAAACAAGTTACAATTATTCCAGAGAGGGAAAAAGCAGCAGGAACAGATTCTTCCCCACGAGGAGGAAATAATTCTAGCAATGTCACGGCGAGGTCTGTGAAAGCCGAGGGATCGAGGGGGAGCCTGAAACGAAAACACAGGCCACGAAGGGTCCCTGGAAAGCAGCCAGGCCACGTCGCAGATGGAGAGCCAAGCCCCGAGAGGCAGCCTCGGTTTCCCATGGTCTCCCCAAGCAGACTCACTGACGAGCATTCCAGGACCCGCAGCCTGTCCGTCAAGTGTGGACAAGGCAGCCAAGGGGCACAGGAAAGACCAGCCGTTACGTGAGAATCCCCACGTGCACAGGGAACACGGCCCCGGGCGCCGACAGCCACCGGTGCTGAGAAACCACAGCTCGGGGTGTCTGTTCGCAAGGCTCCTTCACCCAGCAAATGTGTTCTGCAAGAACAGGACAGAAAGTCTGCAAGGACCAGGACTCCCAGCTCCGACGACAGAAAGGTGAAGTGACGCACGCAGCCGAAGACCCCAGAGCGAGTTAGGACCCAGCCCCAGGATTCAAGGACGGTCCGAGAGATGGCAGCACCGGCGCCTTGGTGTGAGGGGTAATAACTAACGCACAAACAGCACCTGCTGTGTCCAGTCACTGCTCTAAAGACTCCCTGTGCATCCTAAACATCTTAGGACTCATGATCACCTTCTGACAAGCCTACCACTGGTGTCCCCATTTTAAAGATAAGAAAACTGAGGCACAAAGAAGTTAAGTAATTCTATCCAAGTTCACACGACTAACAAGTAGTGGAACTGGGTCTGAACTCACACTCCAGGGTGTGTGCCCCAACCACTGCACAGTTCTGGCGGTCAAGAATTCTCCTTGGAACCACAGAGGACACTGAAGGGACCACTGAGTCCCTGGGGAGCAGCCCGGCCTCTGAGGCCCTCGAGGCTGTGTTCTAGGCTGCAGACACA
Source organism: Sylvilagus floridanus (assembly GCA_949820135.1). NCBI lineage: Eukaryota > Metazoa > Chordata > Mammalia > Lagomorpha > Leporidae > Sylvilagus > Sylvilagus floridanus. The sequence continues at coordinate 116,439,952 of OX463238.1, read as the reverse complement.
AAGTCCTTCTCGGGGCCGGCGCAGTGGCGGGGAGACCCAGACGAAGCTCCCGGCTCCCGGCTTTGGATCTGCTCGCCTCCAACCATCTCAGCCATCTGGGGAGAGAACCAGCGGATAGAAGACCTCTCTGTCTCTCTCTGTCTGTCTGTCTCTCTCTCTCTCTCTCTCACTCTGCCTTTCAAGTAAAAAAATAAATAAATAAATCTTTTCTCTGTCCTTAATGTACTGTACATTGTGAATTAATACTATAACTAGTACTCCAACAGTATTTTTCACTTTGTGTTGCTATGTGAGGGCAAACTGTTGAAATCTTTACTTAATATGTACTAAACTGATCTTCTGTATATAAAGAGAATTGAAAATGAATCTTGATGTGAATGGAAGGGGAGAGGGAGTGGGAAAGGGGAGGGTTGCAGGTGGGAGGGAAGTTATGGGGGGGGAAGCCATTGTAATCCATAAGCTGTATTTTGGAAATTTATATTCTTTAAATAAAAGCTTTATTAAAAAATAAATAAATAAATCTTTTACGAAAAAGACCTCAAAAGAAGAGTTTGTTTCGGTGCAAAAAATTTTGAATCCATGCACAGGTTTTTTTCATAATACGTTTCCATGAATGTTTTTTAAGATGTATTTGAAAGGCTGCGTGAGAGAGACAGATTGTCCATCCACTGGTTAAATGACCACAACAGGAGGGTTTGGCCAGTCGAAACTGGAAGCCAAGAACTCCATCTGGATCTGCCACGTGGGTGGCAGAGGTCAAGCACGTGGCCTCCACTGCCTTCCCAGGTACATTAGCAGGAAGCTGGATGGAGCCCAGCAGCCAGCACTCTAACCGACACTCTGACATGGGATGCAGGCGTCGCGAGCCTCAGCCATGGAGCCCAGCAGCCAGCACTCTAACCGACACTCTGACATGGGATGCAGGCGTCGCGAGCCTCAGCCATGGAGCCCAGCAGCCAGCACTCTAACCGACACTCTGACATGGGATGCAGGCGTCGCGAGCCTCAGCCATGGAGCCCAGCAGCCAGCACTCTAACCGACACTCTGACATGGGATGCCGGCGTCGCGAGCCTCAGCCATGGAACACAACACCTGTCCAGTGCCAGCACAAGGCAGGGGTCAGGGTGAACCTGTGACCTCAGCACCGTCACTCAGCAACCCCAACTCCCGGTCAACGGCCGGCTCCTCTCCAGTCACCCGCAGGATGGCAGTGGGAGCGGTTTGCACTGTGCACCACGCACCATGGGAGTCTGTCATTCCATGCCATGGGCAGGGGACAACAACCCCCAAAACCTCAGCATGACTTCACTTAGCAGGTACCTCAAAAGCCAAAACACCTGCCCCCGAAGCCAGGCGATCCAGAGACAGCTGACTGAGCAAGGACCCCACATCACCACAGGAAGGGGCAGACAGAACACCTTGAAGCCAGGCGATCCAGAGACAGCTGACTGAGCAAGGACCCCACATCACCATAGGAAGGGGCAGACAGAACACCTTGAAGCCAGGCGATCCAGAGACAGCTGACTGAACAAGGACCCCGCGTCACCATAGGAAGGGGCAGACAGAACACCTTGAAGCCGGGCGATCCAGAGACAGCTGACTGAGCAAGGACCCCGCATCACCACAGGAAGGGGCAGAGAGAACACCTTGAAGCCAGGCGATCCAGAGACAGCTGACTGAGCAAGGACCCCACATCACCATAGGAAGGGGCAGAGAGAACACCTTGAAGCCCTCGGAGAAAGAAAAAAACACAAAAGCAGAATGGAGGGAAGGAGCAGGCGTCTGGCTGGGAGGCTAAGACGCTAAGCGTCCACACGGGAGTTCAAGAGCCAGTTCCTACCAATGTGCACCCTGGAAGCAGCAGTTGAGTCCCCGCAACCCGTGTGGGAGACCTAAACTGACGCCCGTCCCACAGCTCCAGCCAGTGCAGGCATCTGGGGAGTGAGCAAGCAGACGGCAGGTCTCGCTATCTCTCTGCCTTTCAAATAAATACATCATTTTTTTTTTTTAAAGCAGAACGAGGGCTCCCAGACCCAGGCCTGTTTTCTAGCTGATGGTGGAGAGAGGTCCCACAGTCCCCCAGCTGAGTGCACCACAAGCAGGAACCTCCCTCCCAGCCTGTGTTCTAGACGTCACCCAATGCCTCCTGGCCACCATGAGCTCCCGCTTTGCCCAGAGGTTCGCTGTCCACCACTTCCCAGAAGGCAGTGCAGGAGGCCTGGGATCCCTGCAGAGCCGCAGGTCAAAGGCAGCTCTGCAGAGGTGCGTGTAGGGTGACTTCATCCTCCCAGCCTCCCTCCCAAGCTCAGTGCACACTCCCCATGAGCGCACCCCACCTCACTGATGGAGGAGCACCCCTGGAAGCCAGGACAGCACAAGCAGAGACACCTTGACCCCTGCACTGAAAACAGCCTCAACTTCCTGTGCCCTCTCCCCGCAACCGAAACAGCGGCAACGTCAGAGTCCAGGCGCTGCCGGGAGCCAACTTCATACACCGAACCCACGCACAGATGACGACGAGCAGATAAAGCAACTGCGCATCTCAAGTTGATAGCAAAAACTGAGACCTGCTTTCTATTTACCTTTGAGGGTTTTTATTCCACTTTGCTTGTAACTGGATTTTTTTTTTTTTAAGATTTATTTTATTTATTTGAAAGAGTTACAGAGAGAGATTGAGACAAAGAGAGAAGTCTACCATCCGCTGGTTCACTCCCCAACTGGCCGCAACGGCCAAAGCCAGGAGCCAGGAGCTTCTTCTGGGTCTCCCACGTGGCTGCAGGGAGCCAAGGTCTTGGGCCATCCTATACTGCTTTCCCAGGCCATAGCCCAGGCCAGAGCTGGACTGGAAGTGGAACAGCCAGGACTAGAACCGGCGCCCATACGGGATGCTGGCACTTCAGGCCAGGGCGTTAACCCGCTGCGCCACAGTGCCAGCCCCATTATTGTCTTTTATTATATTTTACAAAAATATCAGTTTGAGCAGATTGAACATAAGAAGAACACTGGTCCTTCCCTTCGGACTGGAGAAACAAGTGCCCACAGCAAAGCACTCATGTGAAATTGAATTTATTTTCTCAAGCTCACTGTTAGTAAGAGAAATGCAAACTAAAAACATACCAAGACAGCAGTTTCCCCCTGACTGACAAAGATCAAAAAGAGTTTTTGCACCGCCCTGCTCCGGTGGCTGACAGCAAGAGCTGCGCACAGCACCGGGAAAAGGCAAGCTGGCAAAATCTGTCCATCACAAAAGCAAGTCCCTCTCCAGGAAGGCAGCTGACGGATCACTGCCACACACACACACACACACACACACACACACACGGCGGCTGGCGCAGACAAAGCTGCTCCTCACAGCCTTGTTTGTAAAAGCAGAGACTGGAAAACAGCCCAAGTGACCTGGTTAGGTGAATTCATAATTCAGTGCATTAAAGCAACCGGATACTCTCTGACCACAGCTCCGTGGGACAGCAGCAGGCGCTGTGGCATAGAAGATTAAGTCTCTGCCTGCAGTGTCAGCATCCCACATGGACACAGGTTCGAGTCCCGGCTGCTCCACTTCTGAGCCAGCTCCCTGCTAATGCAGCTGGGAAAGCAGAGGAGGATGGCCCAAGAGCTTGGGACACCAGAAAGGAGCGCAGGCTCCTGGCTTCAGCCTGACCTCGCCCCGTCGTTGCAGCCATCCGCAGAGTGAACCAGTGGACAGAAGATCTCTCACTCTCAGTCTCTCCTCTGTATCTCTGTTTTTCAAATAATAAATGAATAAATAAATCTTTGAAAAAAAATTTAAAAAGCAAGGGGCAGATCAGGCCAGATCCTCACATGCCATAGGAGTTATTTGTGTTTTTAAAAAACCAAGGGACCAGCACAAATGCATCTGCTCGTGTAACACGCCTTCAGATGAGAGCACAAGACACTGCAACACTTTTATTTAAATTTTTATTTGTTTATTTTCATTGTATTCGAAAGGAACAGAGAATTCCATCCTCTGGCTCACTTCCCCAGATACCCACAATAGCCATGGCTGGGCCAGGCTGAAGCCGGGAACCCACCACTCAATCCAGGTCTCCCATGTGGGTGCCAGCGACTCAAATACGTGAGCCCTCATCTGCTGCCCCCCAGAGTGCCTGTTAGCAGAAAACTAGGGGAGCAGAGCCGAGACTCAAAGCAGCGCTCAGCCATGGGACGCCGGTGCCCCAGACACCATCATAGGCAGAGACGAGACTCGGAGCGGGGTCTGTTCTCAACATACCTCTTCCTGCATGTTTTGAATTTTCTATCATATGAACTCATGTTATCTGTTCAAAATCTTCCTTTAAATTTTTGTTACAAGATTTATGTATTTGTTTGAAAGAGTTAGAGAGAGGGACAAAGAAATCTTCAATCCTCTGGTACACTCCCCAAGTGGCTGCAACGGCCAGAGCTGAGCCAGGCGGAAGCCAGGAGCCAGGAGCTTCTCCCAGGTCTCCCACATGGTAGCGGGGCCCAAGCACTGGAGCTATCCTCCACTGCTTTTCCCAGATCAGTAGCAGGAAGCTGGATTGGAAGTGGAGCACCCAGGAGTTGAACCAGTGCCCCATAGGGGATGCCAGCACTGCAAGTTGCAACTTTACCCGCTACGCCTCGCCACCAGTCCCTCCTTTAAAACATTATAAACAAGGGGCTGCGTCGTGGTGTAGTGGGTAAAGCCGCCTGCAAGTGCCGGCATCCCATATGGCACCCATTGGAGTCTTGGCTGCTCCACTTCGGATCCAGCTCTCTGCTACGGCCTGGGAAAGCAGTAGAAGATGGCCCACGTCCTTGGGCCCCTGCACCCACATGGGAGACCTGGAAGAAGCTCCTGGCTCCTGGCTTCAGATTGGCGCAGCTCCAGCCATTGTGGCCATCTGGGGAGTGAAGCAGCAGATGGAAGACCTCTCTCTCTCTCTCTGCCTGTCCTTCTCTCTCTGTGTAACTCTGACTTTCAAATAAATAAATAAAGCTTTAAAAAAATTTAAACAAAAGGCTGGTGCCGTGGCACAGTAGGTTAATCCTCTGCCTGTGTCGCCGGCATCCCATATGGGTGTCAGTTCTAGTCCTGGCTGCCCCTCTTCCAGGCCAGCTCTCTGCTATGGCCTGGGAAAGCAAAAGATGGCCCAAGTCCTGGAGCCCCTGCACCGACATGGGAGACCAGGAAGAAGCTCCTGGCTCCTGGCTTCGGATCGGCACAGCTCCAGCCATTGCAGCCATTTGGGGAGTGAACCAGTGGATGGAAGACTTATCTCTCTGTCTCTCCCTCTCACTGTAACTCTCTCATATAAAATAAATAAAATTTTTAAAAAACTTAAAACAAGAAAATACTGAGTTCAGTGCCTCCTGTACTGAACAGCTCAGAAGGTCTAATGACACTAAATGACACAAAGTGAATGGCAGAAGCTCATTCGCTGGCTAAATGAGTATCTTTCATACACCACGTGGCCTCATCATCAGGAAAACAAAGACCAGGGATAACAAAGCCGGGCCACCTGCTCCCGGCACTGTGTCTTCCAACAACTCCAGTGGAACCCCAGCTTCTTCCTCCAGCCTGCCGGGCCAGTCCTTCCCTGGTCCCCTCGGCAGGTGGCCACAGCTGGTTCAGAAGGCACTCACCTTCTCCACACTGCTCCCCAGCAGGACTGGCCCTTACCCCACAGCCCGGGACAGACCAGACCACCTGCTCGGTGTTGCTGAACCACAAAGTGACAAGTGGGGGAGTTCAGATGCCCAGCTCAGAGCTGTCCTCTGCTTCACTCACACTCTTAGGGACTAGAAAAAACAGGGGCACTGGCAGGCAGCCATCTGGTGTAGTGGCTATGACGCTGCCAGGACACCGGCCCCTCCGTTTCTGATCCAGCTTCCTGCTAACACACATCCTGGAAGACAGCAGATGACGGATCCAGTACTTGGGCCCCTGCCACCCATGTGGGAGACCAGGACAGAGTCCCTGGCTCCTGGCTTCAGCCTGGTCCAACCCTGGCTGTTTCAGGCATTTGGGAGTGAACCAACAAATGGAAGATCTCTTGTGTCTGTCTGCCTTTCAAATTAAAAAAAAGAAAATGAAAATAAATCCTGCAGTGCCAGTAATCCCATATGGGCAGGAGTTTGAGTCCCAGCTGCTCCACTTCCGATCCAGCTCTCTGCTAATACACCTGGGAAAGCAGTGGAGGATGGCGCAAGTGCCTAGGCCCCTGCACCACATGGAAGACCCAGAGAAAACTCCTGGCTCCTGGTTTCAGGTTGGTCCAGCCCTGGCTGTTGCAGCCATCTAGGGAGTCAACCAGCAGATGGAAGACCACTCTCTCTCTCTGTCTCTCTCTCTCTGTAATTCTGCCTTTCAAATAAATAATCTTAAAAATAAAAAAAAAGAAAATGAAATCAATTTTTTTAAAAAGTTTTAAAAAGCTGGACCCTGGAAGAAAGCAGTAATAAAATAGCTCAACACTGGACTAAGGGGCCAGCACTGTGGCGTAGGGGATAAAGCCACCACCTGCAGTGCCGGCATCCCATACGGGCACCTGTTTGAGTCCTGGCTGCTCCACTTCTGATCCAGCTCTCTTCTATGGCCTGGGAAAGCAGAGGAAGATGGCCCAAGTCCTTGGGCCCCTGCACCCACATGGGAGACCTGGAAGAAGCTCCTGGCTCCTGGTTTCAAATCGGTGCAGCTCCGGCTGTTGTGGCCATTTGGAAAATGAACCAGCAGATGGAAAATCAATCTCTCTCACGCTCACTCACTCTCTCTCTCCCTCTCCTCTCTCCATAGTTCTGCATTTCAAATAAATAAATGAATCTTTAAAAAAATAAATAAATAACACTGGGCTAAACACCAGACACCAATGGCAGTGTGGAAACTCCAATCCAATGCCAACCAAGCAGCTCATAGACCAGCCCCACTGTCACTCCCCCAGCAGCTGCCTGGAGAACCCCCACCAGGAAGCTCTCAGCTGACCAAGGTCACCCCACCTACAGGCATGACTCCTGGAGGGAGGGGCTACAATCCCAGGTGGCACTTCAATGATTTAGCTTCAGCAATGTGGTTTTGATCCAAATAAGGAAAGTAGAAATTCAGGGGCAGGCACTGAGTAGCCTCCACCTGCAGTGCCAGCATCCCATATGGATACCAGTTCAAGTCCCAGCTGCTCCACTTCTGATCCAGCTCCCTGCTAATAACTTGGGAAAGCAGTGGAAGATGGCCCAATTCCTTGGGCCCCTGCACCCACATGGGAGACCCCGAAGAAGTTCCTGGCTCCTTGCTTCAGATCAGCCCAGCACCGGCTGATGGGATCATCTGGGGAATGAACCAGCAGATAGAAGACCTTTCTGTCTGTGTCTCTGTCTCTCTCTATACCTCTACCTCTCAAATAAATAAACAAATCTGGAAAAAAAAGAGAGAGAAACTTCTTGCTGGCTTTCTCCCCAGGGCTTGGCTGCCCTAAAAATGCCCCCTGCCCCACAACAATAATAAAATGAGTAAGAAAGATATAAAGAGGGGCCGATGCTATGGCACAGCGGGTTAAAGCCCTGGCCTGAAGTGCCGGCATCCCATATGGGCACTGGTTCTAGTCCAGGCTGCTCTTCTGATCCAGCTCACTGCTATGGCCTGGGAAAGCCGTAGAAGATGGCCCAACTCCTTGGGCCCCTGCACCCATGTGGGAGACCCAGAAGAAGCTCCTGGCTCCTGGCTTTGGAGGCATAGCTCTAGCCGTTGGGGTCATCTGGGGAATGAACCAGCGGATGGAAGACCTCTCTCTCTGTCGCTACCTCTCTCTGTAACTCTTTCAAATAAATAAAAAAATAAATCTTAAAAAAAAAAAAAGAAGAAAGTACCAAAGCCATCTCACTAGTCCAAGTGATCAATTTCAGCTCACAATTGATCACACTGATAGGTCTAAGAGTCAAAGGGATCACACAAACAAGACTAGTGTCTGCTAATACTAACTGATAGAATCAAAAAGGGAGAGAATGATCCAACATGGGAAGCGAGATACACAGCAGACTCATAGAATGGCAGATGTCCTAAATAGCACTCTGGCCTCAGAATCAGCCCTTAAGGCATTCGGATCTGGCTCAAGAGCCCATGAGAATATTTTAGGCATGGAAGGCCAAGACACTCTGGAAAAAAAAAGAAGACCTAAATGAAAGATCTCTGCGAATGAGATCGCAGTGGAAAGAACGGGGCCATCAAAGAAGGAGGTACCTTTCTCTGAAGGGAAGACAGAACTTCCACTTTGACTATGACCCTGTTGGAATAAGATCGAAGTCGGCGAACCCTAAAGGCTTCCATAGCCTTGGCAACTCATGACTAGTGCCTAGGGAGATTACTGAGGCCATAAACAAGAGTGTCAAATTGTTAAATCAACATCAGGAGTCACTGTGTACTTACGTCTCATGTGGGATCTGTCCTTAATGTGTTGTCCAATGTGAAGTAATGCTATAACTAGTACTGAAACAGTATTTTACACTTTGTGTTTCTGTGTGGGTGCAAACTGATGAAATCTTTACTTAGTATATACTGAATCAATCTTCTGTATGTAAAGATAATTGAAAATGAAAAAAAAAAAAAACCTTGGTGTTAAATTGGAAATTGCATAGATAATTAATCAATTTTTAAAAAAATATATCATGTAGGATCTCTGTCCTTAATGTGCTGTACATTGTGAATTAATACTGTAACTAGTACTCCAACAGTATTTTTACACTTTGTGTTTCTGTGTGGGTGCAAACTGATGAAATCTTTACTTAGTATATACTGAATCAATCTTCTGTATATAGATAATTAAAAATGAAAAAAAAAATCTTGGTGTTAAATTGGAAATTGCATAGAAAATTAATCAATTTAAAAAATATATCATGTAGGCTCTCTGTCCTTAATGTGCTATACATTGTGAATTAATACTATAACTAGTACTCCAACAGTATTTTTCACTTTGTGTTGCTATGTGAGGGCAAACTGTTGAAATCTTTACATAATATGTACTAAACTGATCTTCTGTGTATAAAGAGAATTGAAAATGAATCTTGATGTGAATGGAAGGGGAGAGGGAGCAGGAAAGGGGAGGGTTGTGGGTGGGAGGGAAGTTATGGGGAGGGGGGCCATTGTAATCCATAAGCTGTACTTTGGAAACTTATATACTTTAAATAAAAGCTTTATAAAAAAAAAAAGAAAGAAAGATAAGAAGAATCAACAAAAGGTGCTCTCCCAACCAGCAGCCCCTGCATCACAGAAAGGGGCAGGCTGGGCCCCACCCCACCTGCAGAAGCAGAACCTGCATCTCAGCAGGCGCCCAGGTGACTCCCAAGGAGCCCTGCTTTCCTGCAAGGCAAGGCTTCCACGGTTCCCGCTGCATCTCTCAAGTCACCAGCAATGACTTCCTGAGCACCTGCCACGCACACGCTGGGCACTGTGCTGACAGCCAGGAAACAAACCCGGAAAAGACACATAGCTCCAGCCCTCAGGGAGCTGCAGTCAGCCTCGGATGCACAACAGGATCAACCACGGCGCATAAACACCACACACACACACACACACACACACACGGTACCTGAACCCCACCCTAACAACCTGAGCCCACTGTGACAGTCACAGATTCTGAGACTGGGGCCCTGGCAGCTGCATTTCGGAAAGGCTCCAATGGGTGGAACCACTTTGGCGAGCAACGTGACACCGCCTGGTGCCCTAGTGCACTTTCTGTTGCTGTAACAAGATCTTGCCGCTGGGTAAATTACAAAGCAGGTTCATTCAACCCAGTTTCAGGGGCTGAAAGTCTAAACAGCAAGGCCGGGCTCTGTGAGGGCCCCTTGGGATGGCATCGCAATGGCAGGGGTTCGTGAAACAGCAAGCGATCCCACTGCAAGGACAGGAAGCCAGAGAGCCCGGGAGGGTCGGGTTAGCTTTTTTATGAGCGCTAACCATGGACCCACGAGAACATCATCATGTCCCTTCCAAGGGCAGCACCCCCGACATCTGAAGGGCCTCCCCGACACTGAGGCCCAACACCTGCACCCCAGGGGGACAAACCACTCGGAAACCGCAGCGCCCAGCAAAGCTGCAGACCTGCACCTCCACTTCAAGTCACATCCTAAAAAAGGACACCGCACGTGAGCAAGCATGACAGAGCTGGCACAGGGGCCGCAGCCCTGTCGCTCAAGACGGCCATGAGCAAGTCAACCCCGGTTCGAAGAACACAATTACAGAACAGCTGCTTGGGGGCTGGCACTGTGGCATAGCAGGTAAAGCCACAGCTGTGGTGCCAGCACACCACAGGGGTGCCGGCTAGTGTCCTGGCCAATCCACTTCCAATCCAACTCCCTGTTAGTGTGCCTAAGGAAGCAGTGGAAGATGGCCCACGGGCCCCTGCACCAATGTGAGACACCAGGAAGAAGCTCCTGGCTCCTGGCTGCAGACTGGCCCAACTCTGGCCATTGAGGCCATTTGGTGAATGAGCCAGCGAATGGAGGCTCTCTCTCCGTCTCTCTCTATATATAGAGCTGCCTTTCAAATCAAAAACAAAACAAAAACAAAAAAACAGGTTGAATGAAGAAACTAGGTCTCTGCGTGCTGATACAATCTCAAATATATCTGTTGAGTGAAGAAAGATAATTGCAAAAGAGCACATCTGGGGGCCGGCACATGGTGCAATGGATTAAGACACCATTGTAACACTGACATCCCATGTGATTGCCAGTTCAAGTCCGGGCTGCTTCACCTCTGATCCAGCTCTCCTGGGAAAGCAGGATAGGATGGCCCAAGTACTTGGGCCCCAGACACCCATGTGTTAGATATGGATGAAGCCCCGACTTACTTTTAAAAAAAGGTACATATTTTACACACACTCATATCCTGCTTATGGATTCACAAATACAAAGGTGGTACAAGACACCACACAGCTTCACAAAAATGGCTTGTTCTGGGACAGGAAAGAGACGGGTGTAGTGAGTGGAATTTTTAAGTTACTATGTCTAGAAAAACTGAATCAAATACGGCTCAATTTTAATATCTGTTAAAACCAAAGGGTGAGTCATCGGATATGTAACCTGTATGCTTTTCCATACTCCTCTGGGTAATGATGTTTTGTGATTTCATTACTTTTAATTGCTTTTAAAAGCTGCACAGGTGATGTGATATATAGCCAGGGCTGGGGCTCCGCTCCAGGAGCACAAAGTAATAAAGACCCGGCTATTTAATATCAAGAAATACATCCACAGAAGGGCCAAAATCCGCAGCCCTCACAGTTAAATGACTACCTTAAGTAATTTTACATTGATTTTAAAAACCTTTCCCATGGTAGGAACTCCTGCAAGCAGTATTTCTTAAGAGACCAAGGCTATTAAGGAAAGCCACATTTCTCCAAGTAGGAGCCTCTGCTCACTTGCAACAAATACAGGAGAGGGAGGGGGAGGGTGCAGGTTCCAGGCCCTACTCCACATCTATCTGGGGGTCAAACCTAGGGTTTTAATTTCTAATGAGAAAACGCATACGTGGGCACCAGGGCCAACGCTGTGGCATAGTGGGTTAAGCCGCAAGCATCCCATAAAGATACTGGTTCAATTCTTGGTTGCTCCGCTTCCAGTCCAGCTCCCTGCTAATGTGCCTGGGAAAGTGGCAGAAAAATGGGCCCCTGCATCCGTGTGGGAGACCTGGATGAAGCTCCTGGCTCCTGCCTTCGGTCTGGCCCAGCTCTGGCCACTGCAGCCATTTGGAGAGTGAACCAGTGGATCAAAGATATCTCTGTCTCTCCCCCTCTCTCTCTCTGTAACTCTGCTTTTCAAGTAAATAAATCTTTAAAACAAAGAACCATGAGCGCGTAATGCGTAGCTGAAGCTGTCGTTACCATCCCTTTGAGGAGCACACACGTCCTTCTTCAGCAAGAGGACATTCATCACCTCTGAAAATTAAAATGTGGAGCAGGGCGTGTCTTCCAAGTATCTAACACAGCCACTGTCCCGGGACGCCCAGCGGATCCTGATAAAAACCGGTTTCCTGAACAGCCTCCCTACCCCAAAGGACAAAGAAACGTGTCTGAGGAAGAAGACCACAGTTTCCCAGGGCTGCAGATGGCAGCTGGGAAACAGGAAAACTCTCCGTCCAGCCTTGCTACTGTTCTCACGGCGGAAGCTCCAGACACACTTTTTCTCAAAGCAACTTCTGGTAAGCAAAACACGGACGACGTGGCTTGAACAAGGCCCGGCCAGCCCGGGAAGACATCCGGGACTTACTCTCCGCACGGGAGACATCATCTCGATTCCAGGCTGTGACCTTCCTGCTGCTCGTCTTCTCCCTACCTCTCCCCACTCACCACACCTCTTCACCAGCCCTCTCCCCGTGTTCTCAGACACTAACTTCCAGCCTGGAGAACCGCTCCTGAACGAGCAGCTGGCTTCAACAACCCCGCACGATGAACTCACGAAAAGACGAAACCTCCTCACTAGGAGACACCAAAGTACAGACTAAACCACAAGGACAATCTCACGCCCATCCGACTGGCAAAGCCACGCCAAGTGTGTGCAGGCACGTGATACAACAGGGGCCCACACACACCGCTGGCTGGAAGCAAGTCGGTGCAGGCAGTGACCTGGCCATGTGCATTTTCTTTAAGATTTGAAAGGCAGAGTGACAGAGAGAGAGGTCCCATTCGCTGGTTCACTCCCCCAAATGTTCACAACAGCTGTGACTGAGCCAGACTGAAGCCCGGAGGCAGCAACTTCACCCAGGTCTCACGTGGGTGGCAGGGACTCAAGCACTCAGCTGTCATGTGCTGGTGTGCAGGTGCATGAGCAGAGAGCTGGGACTCAAATCGGCAATCCCACATGGGATGCAGGCATCGCTGGCCATGATGTCCGTCCCGACCTGGCAATATAGCCAAGTGGAAGGTGCCCACTTCCATGGTCCAGCAAGTCTCTTCCAGGGCTACACCACAGAGAAACTCCACACACATACTGAGAGCCAGGTTCACACCTGTCCACAGCATTAAAACAGCACACACAAAAACTATACACCTAAATGCTTATCAACAACAACATGAATACACTGTAGGATATTCAGGTGAAGGTATATTAGCAGCAGCTAAAATAAACTAGGATTACCTTATATGAACAGATATAGCTCAAAACCATCATCTAAACAATAAAAGCAAACTGAGGCGGATATGTTCAGCAATAGGGATCATGTTTAAAACATTAGCAAACAATACTACATAGGTCGAATATCTGAAATGCTCGGGCACAGAGGTATTTCAGATGCCAGATTTTGGGGATGGTGGATTATCTGTACACAGATGACAAATCTTGGGGTTGGGACCCAAGTCTGCGGCTTGAAGATCATCTTCTACAGTATCGTCAGTGCACCTGTGCCTTCACTGCGATGCCATCACAGGAAATCAGATGCAGAGTTGCTCACTTCTGGTGCCACAGTGGCGCTCAAAATTTTTCATATTTTGCAGCATTGCAAATTTCAGATTTGGGGGATGCTCCACCTGCCTCTGACTTGAGTGCACACGCATCTAGTAAACGCACCAAAGCGCATGACAACACCACATTCAGAATCACAGTCACAGGCTGGCGTAGCAGGTTAAGCTGCCGCCTGCAGCGCCTGCAGACTCCGACAGTGGCCTCAGAACTCCTGGAGCCTGAACATGGGAAGTGAGCTTTGGAGCCTGGGAGATTCCCACCCCCACCCCACAATCTCACAAACTGCCCGTAGCAGATCATGCTTCTCAGAAGTGGTGAGGACTGACACAGAACACACACCTCCCAGCAGGGGCAGGCTAAGGCAGAGTGTATTTGTCTTAACACTACCTTTGCTGTTCATTTTGGAGTGGCATTTCAAACCCTCAGACTAGGCACCAGCGCTGTGGTATGGTGGGTAGAGCCACCGCCTGTAGCACCAGCATCCCACATAGGTACTGGTTCATGTCCTGGCTGCTCCACTTCCCATCCAGCTCCCTGCTAACAGCCCGGGAAAGCAGCAGAAAATGGCCCAAGTGCTTGGGCTCCTGTACCCACATTGGAGACCCAGAAGAAGCTCCTGGCTCCTGGCTCCTGGCTTCGGCTGGTTCTTGGCCATTGAGGCCATTTGGGAATGAACCAGCAGGTGGAACATCTCTCTCTCTCTCTCTCTCTCTCTCTGCCTTTCCCTCTTTGTGTAACTCTGCCTTTCACATAAATAAAAATAAATCTTTAAAAACAAAAACTAAACCTTTAGACTAGCCATTGCTTAAGGGCATAAAAATATTTCGAGCAGAGAAGTTAACTAGACTCAAAGACACTCTTCACACCTCTTCGGTCAGTCTGCTGGGGCTGGCCTGATGGGCAGCCGCAGACACCACCAGCCAGAGACCTCTTTCTGACCACACTAGCTGAAAGCCAGCACAGAACCTCAACCGTTCAAACCGGACAGACCACGCTGGGGCCGGGAAGGGGACGGATCTGAAGCCAAGGACGACATTGAGAGAATCAGCATGGAAAATGACTTCCAATTACACCCATGCAGACCAGAGTTTCCCATTGCAAGAGCTAAGCAAACAGGTTTGGCGGCAGGGCTGGACAGCACATGCAGCCCGTAAGGAGAACAGGAATTACCATCTCTAATTCTCACTAACTGTGGGCATTCACCTTTGTTTCCCCACCCCCTCAGGATTCCAAGAAAAACAGAGCAATCTGCAAAGCTGATCGTCAGGCTGTGACCTAACACAGACGCCCGCCCGCATATTAGATCTGTGGGGCTGGGGGCAGAATGCTCTCCTTAAACATTAACCCAGCTCACCGAAGGCTGCACTTTTCACACTCCAGCAACCAGACGCCCAGAGGTAACTGTACCCACTCCCAGCTGATACATTAAACCACCTCTACAGAAAGCATGAGTAACAGTAACAGCAGAACAGGCAAGCGGTCCCCTCCCCAGAACTATGAGGCTGACACGCTTTGATTAAACAGCAAAATTTTCCAAGGATGTGTGTTGTGACTCAGCAGGTTAGGCTGCCACTTTCCACGCCGGCATCCTACCCCGGAGTGCTGGCTCACCTCCCGGCTGCTCCACTGCCAGTCAAGTTCCCTGCTGATGCACCTGGGAGGCACTGGTGATGGCCAACTACTTGGGCTCCTGCCACCCAAGGGGGAGACCTGTGTGGAGTTCCGGGTTCCTCACTTTAGCCTGGCCCAGCCCCAGCTATTGTAGTCATTCGGGGAATAAACCGAATGAATGGAAGAGTGCTCTCTTTCTCTTCCCACCTTCTCCCTTTCTCTCTTTCAAGTAAATGAAAATAAGCATTAAAAAAAAAAATTGGGGGCCAGCACGGTGACACAGTGGGTTAACGCCCTGGCCTGAAGCACCGGCATCCCATATGGGCAATGGTTCGAGTCCCGGCTGCTCCACTTCCTGTCAAGCTCTCTGCTATGGCCAGGAAGGCAGTGGAGGATGCCCAAGTCCTTGGGTCCCTGCACCCACGTGGGACACCTGGCAGAAGCTCCTGGCTCCTGGCTTTGGATCAGCACAGCTCCGGCCATTGCAGCCATTTGAGGAGTGAACCATCAGATGGAAGACCTCTCTCACTCTCTCTCTCTGCCTCTCCTCTCTGTGTGTAACTCTGATTTTCAAATAAAATGAATAAATCTTTAAAAAAAAAACATTAAAAATTTCCAATTTCAAAATATTTGCTCCAAGTAGTAGACCTACCAAGACAAAACCTAGGCTGGCGCCGCAGCTCACTAGACTAACCCTCTGCCTTGCGGAGCCAGCACACCGGGTTCTAGTCCCAGTCAGGGCACCGGATTCTGTCCCGGTTGCCCCTCTTCCAGGCCAGCTCTCTGCTGTGGCCAGGGAGTGCAGTGGAGGATGGTCCAAGTGCTTGGGCCCTGCACCCCATGGGAGACCAGAAGCACCTGGCTCCTGCCATCCGATCAGCACGGTGCGGCAGCCACTGGAGGGTGAACCAATGGCAAAGGAAGACCTTTCTCTCTGTCTCTCTCTCTCATTATCCATTCTGCCTGTCAAAAACAAAAATAAATAAATAAATAAAACAAAAAAAAAGACAAAAACTCTCTTTATAAAAATCCTCTAGTTTTTTTTCCAATTTTTATTTTCCTACCATTTCAAAATGGCTTCATTTATTTAAAAGAATTCAAGGAGCCAGCGCTGTGACATAATGGGTAAAGCCACTACCTTCAGTACCGGCATCCCATATGGGCACTGGTTCGAGTCCTGGCTGCTCCACTTCCGATCCAGCTTTCTCCTGTGGCCTGGAAAAGCAGTGGAAGATGGTCCAAGTCCATGGGCCCCTGCACCCACGTGGGAGACCCGGAAGAAGCTCCTGGCTCCTGGCTTCAGATAGGCACAGCTCCAGCCATTGTGGCCAAGTGGGGAGTGAAGCAGCAGATGGAAGACCTCTCTCTCTGCCTCTCCTTCTCTCTCTGTATAACTATGACTTTCAAATAAATAAATAAATATTAAGGAAAAAAAAAAGAATTCAGATCTGATGCTAGGGCTGCAGTGTAGCGGGAAAAGCTGCTGCCTGAGGTGCCAGCATCCCATACAGACACCGGTTTGAGTCCCAGCTGCTCCACTTCTGATCCAGCTCTTGGGAATGCACCTCGGAAAGCAGTGGGTGCTAACCATTTAAGAGACACAGGTTTTTATAAAGACCACACTTAAGAAATACCATTCAGTAAGCTGCTCATCACACAAACACTTCAGCTTTACAATGTGGAAAAAACACTAACATCGAAGAACACAGCCATTTGCCCAAAGGTGCCATGAAATTCACACTTCGCCAGCGAGATAGGCAAAGGCATAGATCCCAGCTCTAATTCACACGATCCTCAGGACCTCATACAAATAAAGCCACAAATACCAAAGTGTGCCAAACTTTAAACAAAAGTACACTAAAGAGGTATCTTGTTGCATTCATCAGCTGTCCTTTGTTTTGTTTTTTAAAGATTTATTTATTTGAAAGGCAGAGTTAGAGACCGAGGAGCAGGAGACAAAGAATGAGGTCTTCTACCTGCTGGTTTGCTCCCCAGATGGCCACACGGCCTGGGCTGGGCCAGGCTGAAGCCAGGAGCCAGGAACTTCATCTAGGTCTCCTACATGGGTGGGAGGAACCCAAGCACTTGGGCCATCTTTCACTGCTTTCCCAGGCCATTAGCAGGGAGATGGATCGGAAGTGGAGCAGGTGGGACTCAAACCAGCCCCCATATGGGATGCAGGCGTTGTAGGTTGGCAGCTTAAGCCACTGCGCCACAGCGCCAACCCCCTCATCAGCCTTTCTACTGTGCAGCTTGCTTCTGGGATTCTGTTCAGCCTCCATCTGTGCAGATATCACATTGCACTGAAACCGGTTCTCTTTACCGACACTGTGCCCACCAGATAAGGACTGGCTGAGCTCCTCGGGGGCGGACCCTCGCCTTCTCCACTCAGAAAGCACCTGCAGGTCATAGGTGCCAACAAGAACACAGCCGGTGACAACGTGTGACCATCTGTCCGAACAAAACTTGCAGTCTCCTTGGTACACGACACTTGCCCAGAAGCACACCTTCCAGCACTAACAAATGAAAGGAAGACCCGACAACTTGGAGCTAATGCAACCGCACGCCACTTTCTCCTACCATGCTCCCTCTCCGGAAAATTCCTCAAGTTCTTTCCACAGAAAACTTTAAAACCCTTTCATTTTACATGGCTGTAAAAACACATACGAAGTTAAATCCTGGGCCAGCACTGCAGTGCAGTGGGCTGAGCTGACATCCCATATGAGCACCCTTAGAGTCCTGGTTGCTCCACTTCCAATCCAGCTCCTTGTCAACAAGCCTGTGAAAGCAGCAGAGGATTGCCCAAGTGCTTGGAACCCTGTACCCACATGGGAGACCCGGAAGGAGTCCCAGGCTCCTGACTTCAGCCTGGCCCAGCCCTAGCTGTTGCAGCCATTTGGGGAGTGAGCTAGAGCTTGGAAGATTCTCTCCCTCTCCCTCTCTCCCTCTCTCTCTCTAGATCTCTCTCTCTCTCTGTATGTGTGTGTGTGTGTGTAAAATTCTGTCTTTCAAATAAATAAATAAGTAAATAAATATTTTAAAAAGAAGTTGAGGCTGGCGCTGCAGCTCACTAGGCTAATCTTCTGCCTGCAGTGCCAGCACCCCGGGTTCTAGTCCCAGTCGGGACGCCGGATTCTGTCCCGGTTGCCCCTCTTCCAGGCCAGCTCTCTGCTGTGGCCAGGGAGTGCAGTGGAGGATGGTCCAAGTGCTTGGGCCCTGCACCCCATGGGAGACCAGGAGAAGCACCTGTCTCCTGCCTTCAGATCAGCACGGTGTGCCACCTGTGGCAGCCATTGGAGGGTGAACCAATGGCAAAATGAAGACCTTTCTCTCTGTCTCTCTCTCTCACTGTCCACTCTGCCTGTCAAAAATAAATAAATAAATAAATAAGTTGAATCTTTTAGGTAGGAAGTGAGAAAGCTGGGTATGTGAGTAGGAGGGGCCTAAGGCAAACAAGACACTGTGGAAGGGAAAGGAATGCACCAGCCTTTAGCAGCCGGGGAAGCACAGCTTGGAAGCTGCTACAAAGTCCCACCCATTCCTTGGCAACTTTACAGGTGGTCCCCGCCTTCTTTCCAGGAAGACACTGGTGAATCCCCTCTGCCGAGCACCAGGTGGGCTCCCCAGTCTGACGCTGAGCAGTGAAACCCCAGGAGGAGCTTTACCTAACTCACACTCGGCAAACCCTCTGTCCAGAAGAGGGAGTGGGGAAGGAGAACGAGAGAACTGGACCCAGTTCCCTTACAAGCCCCGGTCTGTGTCAGACGGTGCGCTCAGCTCCCGGCTCTCTCCTGAGCCGCCGCTTGGCCTGCCTGGTGTATTCTCTCCATTAAACCCCGTAACCTTGCTCACCCCAGTCTGAATGGCTCAGCACTCTCACATTCCATCTGGAGAGGTGCCCAGTGGATGCCCTACCCCACTAAATCTCGCCACCTTGCTGACCACTCCTCTCTGTCTCACGTCTGAATTCTTTCTTGCGCGAAGACAAGCTAACACACACATCCTCTGGTCCAGACAAAAACCAGAGGATTACCAACAGGGGCCATTTCCTCATGCCTGGTTGCAGTGAGTGCATTGTGAAAGTTACAACACACCAGCCAAACAAGCTTGCCTATCTCTGAACCGCGGCTGTGGGGCCAGGCGGACGTGCCCCGAGAATCACTGTGCAGGAGTTCAAGCGGAAGAGTGAGGAGCCGACGGGAGCCAGCAGTCAACACCCACGGGACAGTGACGTCCAGCAGGTAGGGGGCGAGGGGAGAGAAGGCGACTCCTTCTGAGTCCCTGCACCCAGCGCTGCTGGCAAGGCGGGGTCGGGGCAAGAGACGGCTCTCAGTCCTTCCTGCTCTGCTGGGTCCTTTCTCGTCTGGTGGAGCAAACAAATCCACTTTCCAGGACCACGTCTTACAGATGGCGCCTTTGAACACCTTTTCCACTTAAGATACACCAGACAACCTGCTTTAAACAGAAGATGCAGGGCCAATGCTGTGGCGTAGTGGGTTAGGCCTCCGCCTGCAGCACCAGCATACCATACGGGCACCAGTTCAAGTCCCGGCTACTCCACTTCTGATCTAGCTTCCTGCTAATCGCCTGGGAAAGCAGCAGAGGATGGCCCAGTTGCTTGCATCCCTGCGCCCATATAGGAGACCCAGAGGAGGATCCTGGTCCCCGGCTTCTAATCAGCCCAGCTGTGGCCACTGCAACCCTCTAGGGAGTGAACTAGTGCATGGAAGATCCATCTCTCTGCCTCTCAAATAAATATTTAAAAAAAATAAAAATTGTTTAAAAAGAAATAAATAAAAAATGAAAATGCAATCCCCCCAGGCTCTTACTACAACAACTCAAACAGCTGGGAGTATGTGGACCTGGGAGGGGAGGGGCCAGCTCGAGCCCCCAGAGAGAAGCTGAGCCCTAGGAGGAGCCAGCCAGAAGGCAGGGCTGGAAACAGTTCACACTGAGGAAAGCCTCTTCAGAGGGTGTAAGGAACATTTAGGTCTGATGGGGTGGCAACACAGCAGTCCCTCATCCCCAGCCTACTCCAGGTGTGGGAGGCCAGCTGGGAGGGGCGGGGTCCCCGAGCAGCCTCTGCACACCGCCCTCCCCTGGCCTACACCCAGCAGCAGGTGGGCTGTTGGTATCCATGCATCATCAACCCAGTGCCCGAAACCACCGGAGTCCGGTCCAAGAAGGCTGGTGCTGACCTCAACTGCTAGCAGCCCAGCGTCCAGCCGCGTCTTGGGCTCAGCACCCCAGTGAGGTGCTGGGCATGACTGTCCGGAAGAGATAAGAGCCAGTACCCTCCCTTTACTGAAGATAGGAAAGAAGAGCAACTTGTCCCCAAGACTGGGAGGTGTTAAGTTAGAAGCAGCAGCGGCAAGGCCTTGAGAGTGGAAACTGCCTCACGCGCCCCACACACAGGACCCGCGTGCGAACAGAAAACTCCCCTGGCCTGCGCGCAGCTCCTCAGTCCACCAGGCTTTCAGGGCTGCACACACGGGAGTCCCGCTGCGGACACAGCAAGGGCCTGCCACCCCCCTGCCTGGCCTGCCCTGTCCTCCTGCGGCTCCTCTCCCCGGCGAGTTTCATGGGAGCCAGGTGCACTAGAAGCCCCGGGTGCAGCTGAAGGCCAGCGTCCCCCAAGCTGCTTCAACGCTGAGAGGTGTCAACAGCACCAGGGTTTCAGGGCCAGCCTGGCTACTCGGCAGGCCCGAAGGCAGGCATTCGGCGGCTGTGGCTTCAGGACTGGCAGCAGCCCAGGGGAAGAGAAAGCATCTCCTCCAGCGGCACCAAGCTGCGTTCACGCCACTCGACAAAAAGCAGGCAACCCGCTTCTTCGTGGAGAGAGAGGAAGAGAGAGGAGACAGGAGCCCCCGCGGAGCCCACCCATGTCAACACCTGCGCCACTGTCACTCTGGGACGCCCCAGCCTTCACCCGGCCAAGTGTGGCCAAGTCCCACGGAGCTAAAAGCTGAAGCCGCCCCTGAGCTAACACAAGGCTTCTCCGTGCTCCTCTGCCGGTGTGGATCTTGCAACAGAATGTGGGGCAGAAGCAGAAAAGAGCACGAGATGGAGGAGGGGCGGCCGCACACCTCACCCCCAGCCTCAAAGTGGCACCCCAGGAGCACGCGTTGCAGCCGGGGGAAGGCCAGGCAAGGAGCAGGAGCGTGCAGGCACACACTCATCCTGACCCCAGGCCGGGCTCCCCAGGGCCATGACAAGGGGAAGGCGGGCAGAGCTGGCTCTGGGGACCCAGTGGGAGCTGCTTCTGCAGAAAGCAATGGGAGAAACAGCAATTACAGTCCCCACCAGGCCACGGCCCCAGACCCCCGTCAGGGCCCACTGCAGAGCCCCTGGCCAGGTGCACGCCAGCCAGCACTGTTGGCCCGCGGGGGATCAGGCAGGACAGCCCGGAGCCCTCCTGCCCGTCCAGGCCTCCGCCCCCCTCTGCAGAGACCGGGAAACCGCGGCATGAGACCCCACCACCGCGGCGCCTTCCCAAGCCAGGGTGAAGTTCACTTCCCCAATCGCACTTTTTCCACAGCTCCATCACACCGCAGGTTTCTGCAGACCACCACCGACTGCCGCTGCAAAGTGGATTCAGGCGAAGCCCAAGGGCTGAACTCGGACCCAGAGGGGGCGGCGCGGGGGCACAGCGGGGCTTCCTCGCCCGCAGCCCTGCCCCGGGGCGTCGCCGCCTCCCGGCCCCCGACGCCTCCACCGCAACCCGAGGCGGGGGCGCCGCGGTGCGGCCCCGAGTCCCCGGTCTCCCAGGTCCCGGGGTGGGGGTGGCCTCGGCCGCGCGCCCGGCCCGGCCGGGAACTTCCGGCGGGGCCCCGCGCCCTGGCCCGCGCCCCGGCGCCGGCGTGCGCGCGGCTCGGGTCCCCTTCGTGGCCCGGCGCGGCGGCACTCACCATATTACAGATGGAGGCGATGTTGCGGACAGTCATGGGTCTAAAGGTGGCGGCGAGCGCGCACCGCCATCTTTACCAGGGGAGAACGGCACGGGCCATGGCGGGCGCGCGCGGCGAGGCCGGGCCCGGCGGCCTGGGTCCGGCTTCCAGCTCGGCCAGGAGAGGAGGCCGGGAGGGCGGGGGCCGGGAGGCGGCGGCGGGGGCGGGGCGCGCGCGGGAGGAGGGGCGGCCCGAGCGCGTGGGTCCGCGCCGCCGCCGCGCGCCCCGCCCGCCGCGCCTCCCCCGCCTCGCGCGGGGGGCCCCCGGCGCGCTCGCTGCGGCCAGGCCTCGCGGAGCGCGGGCCCCGCCTGTGTGCCGGGGCAGCGCGCGGCGCTGGGGACGCCCTAGGCCGCCTGCTGCTCGCGGGTCTCCCTCCCGCCCCCGCAGCCCCGGGGTTCCGAGCTGGGGCCGGGGCGGGGGTGGGGTCAAAGTGACCACGTCCAACTTTTCCTTTCTCCTGTCGCACGACACCGGCGGGGACCCAGAGTGGAAAATGGGTCAGGACAGGGCTTTGGTCAGAAAGCCGTGGCCAGCACGGCCGGGCCAGGGCGCCCGGGAAGGGCGGGCAGGGCCAGGATGCGTGCGCTCAGGTGGTTTTTGAGCGCGCAGGTACCAAGGAGGAGTCCGGTGCCGGGCAGGGGGCAGGGACCATCCAGGGGGTGGAAGCAGCCAGAACAGGGCTTTGCCAGTTCCTCAAGGAAGACGCACCCCTGCCAGGGAGACCCTGCGCCTAGGTTTCGAGGTGGGCGCTGTCGGCGCACCCCATCCACCTCTGGGGTCGTAACTTGTGGCTCTCAGCGCACGCTTGGCAGGTGTGGTCTCCAGACGTGAGCAACTTGTACAGGACTTACATCCCGTGAGTGGAGCGTGTGATAGATTCCGAAAGCAATGTATGCAAATGGAAAATGGAATTAGAAGAGGAATTAGTATAATGGAGGACAACTTTTATCCAACCAAGGATGATCTCATCGGAAGACGTGGGGTTATGGGTGGGTTTCCGAGCCACTGATGCTAACATCCCTAGGACCCAGTAGGGACTGAAGGTCGGGGGCGAGGTGTGGGGGGGGGGGGAGTCATCACCCTATTTTTCAAGGGATTTAAGGATTAGTATCTCCACTTATGTTAAATCGCTCTACCTGAATCTTATTTCCAAATAGATCCGGGTGAGAGCACTGGCCCACCTTGCTGATCCCCATCGTCAGTCCTCAGCACCTTTTTCTGTGACCTTGGGTCACCTGCTGGGTGCGATCCCCATCTCCTGTTGCAGCTCAGTAACATGGGACAGGGGTGGGGAGCCATTTGGAAATTTATAACATCATTTGCAGACCGTACCAGGTTATCTCTTAAAAATCAGCCTGCCGCAGATTTATTGAATCTGGAGTCCGGCCTGCGGTTGCCTTGGCAGGGCTGGACCCAGTGCTCTCACGGCTTTCTGCAGCCGGCTGGCCAGAGTGCCCCGTCCCAGCTGTGTTGCCCCAGTGTCACAGATGGAGCAGGTGTGTTTCACCTGGGGGTGGGGGAGGAAGAGAGCAGGACACCCAAACTGGGACCAGTCCGGCACTGAGGCCCGGGAGGGGCTAAAGATTTGAGGAACATCAGAAAACAAGTTCAGGAGCCACTTAGGGGCTAAAACACAGGCCTCGGGATTCCATTTCAAAGAAGTCCCACTGCAAAGGCATAGACCCCAAACTTTAAATGAGATGGACATTTTAGAATAGGGTTCAATACTTTTGCAACATCGGCATGTGCATTGAAAAGTCCCAGGACTGAAAACGCCACTGACATAATGAGCAGTGGATGGCGGCTGATGGCTGAGTGCTGTCAGCACTTTAAAGGCTCTTTTGCATGCCTTTTCACAGCCCACAGCCCCAGTGTTCGACACAGACGAACAGCCGGAGTGCAGCCCAGGCAGTGAATGACACAACACAACCAATCAACTGAACACAGATCCTGTCAGCCTCACGAATGATTAAATACGTTTGAAGCTTCCTCGAGGTTGGTGGTCACAGGTCAAAACCGGAAAAAGCCTCGCTGAAGAGGAGGGGTCCTAGGGTGACCGCTGAGTGAGCACCGACGTTGAGAGGGAAACTGGGGCGGGGGGGATCTAGCCAATGAGCCACCTTGCAGGGAATGTGTCCCTCGGAAAGAGCTCAGCAGGTGTGAAGGTGCAGACCGTGTGGGTGGGAAGAGCAGGCAGAGGGAAGGCTTTGATGCACGCTGGCCCAAATGCACGCCAGGGCGCAGTCACCAGGTGTGGCCCGCGGGCCAGCAGCAGTGGCATCACCCAGCTCTGTCTTTAGGCTTGCCCAACACTGGCTGTAGTGGGCATTTGAGGAGTGAAATGGTATAGCTCTGTCTTTGTGTGAGAGTGTGTGTGTGTGTGTGTGTGTGTGTGAGAGAGAGAGAGAGAGAGAGAGAGAGAGAGAGAGAGAGAGAGAGTCTGCGACCAAATAAATAGAAAATTAAGTTTTTGAAAACAGTAGACCTGGGGCTGGCGCCATGGCACAGCAGGTTAAGCTGCTGCCCGAAATGCCGGCATCCCATATCCCTTATGGGTGCTAGTTGGAGTCCCAGCTACTCCACTTCTGATCCAGCTCCCTGTTAATGTGCCCAGGAAAGTAGTGGAAGATGGTTCAAGTGCTTGGATCCCTGCACCCATATGGGAGACCTGGAGGAAGCTCCTGGCTCCTGGCTTCAGCCTGGCCCAGTCCAGGCTGTTGTGGCTATTTGGGGAATGAACCAGCGGATGGAAAAATCTCTCTATGTAACTAACTATGCCTTTCAAATAAGTCAATCTTTAAAAATTTAAAAACTATAAGGAAAAGAAAACAGTAGACCCTGGTGTCCCACTGCCTGAACTAGGTATATGCAGAGGGACGGTTCTGGTTACGGCTGTACTTCACTCTCCTAATTATAAAATGAGGATCATGAGAAGACGCCTTGAGTGTGAGCTTGTTAATTTGTGTACTAACAACAAAGTGTGTGCACTCGGAACACATAGTACACACTGGCCGCTATCGAAGTGACAGCCTCCATGACTGTGCATGGTTGCACCTGGCTGATGCCTGTTCCCTACCCCTCCTCAGACATGAAATAAGAAGAGCTCCAGCCCTGCTCAACATTTCGCACCTAAAGAAAAGCACCCTGCCTTTCAAACACGGGGGGGAGGGGGGGGAACAGCCGGCTACTGACTGTTGGGCCCCTGCCTCTCTCCCTCGTGGCCTGGAAGATCCTGTAGCCAGGGCACCTTGTCTTGTGCGTTTGTAAAATCTCATCCAGTCCTGGCACAGTTGATTCTTTCCTGTCTTCCTCACTGCCAAATGGGCTCTGTGGCTCACTAATGTGCAAATGACTCGTAGACATTGGAAGCCTGGTGGGAAACTGTTTTGCTGGCTGTAGACTGGATTTGACGAACAAACTGGTTTGTGTGCATTACCTTTCAGTTTTGTATAGTATTTTACGATGGGGGCAGCCGGGGCTGTGGCACAGAAGGTTAAGCCTCTACCCGAGGTGCCGCTATCCAATATGGGCGCCGGTTTGAGTCCTGGCTGCTACACTTCCAATCCAGCTCCCTGCTAATGTGCCTGGGAAAGCAGCAGAAGGTGGCCCAAGTCCTTGGGCCCCTGCACCCAGGTGGGAGACCCAGAAGAAGCTCCTGGCTCCTGGCTTCAGCCTGGCCCAGCCCCAGCTATTGTGACCATTTGGGGAGTAAAACAGCAGCTGGAAGACCTCTCTCTCTCTCTCTCTCTTTCTCTGTCTGTCTCTATCTATCTCTCCATTTCAAATAAATTTTTAAAAGAAAAAGAACTTCATGATGGCCTTTATTAAAGAAAGCTTTTATTTAATAAATACAAACTGCATAGGTACAGCTTTAGGAATATAGCGGTTCTTCCCCCCATACCCACCCTCCCACCCCCACTCCTGACCCACCTCCTACTCCTCTCCCATCCCATTCTTCATTAAGATTCATTTTCAATTATCTTTATATACAGAAGACCAACTCTATACTAAGTAAAGATTTCAACAGTTTGCACACACACACACACACACACACACACACACAAAGTATAAAGTACTGTTTAAAGACAAGTTTTACCATTAATTCTCATAGTACAACACATTAAGGACAGATGTCCTACATGGGGAGCAAGTGCACAGTGACTCCTGTTGTTGGTTTAACAACTGACACTCTTATTTATGATGTCAGTGTCAAAGGCTCTCGCCATGAGCAGCCAAGGCTCTGGAAGCCTTTTGAGTCCACAAACTTAGGACCATAAGCAAAGTGGAAGTTCTCTCCTCCCTTCAGAGAAAAGTACCTCCTTCTTTGACAATGGCCTTTATTCTTACTTGTCCTGTGTGCACCAAGCATTTATCGAAGACGTACTCTGTGCCAGTCCCTGCATGAGGCACTGGTGACCCTAGGATAATACAAGCCCCACTACCTGCCCTTGTGGATTTTGGATACAGTGCTCACTGGTTTGTTTATGTGTCTTTGCTACTTCTTATGTGCCAGTTTATGAGCGAAGCATCAGATAACTTGGGAGGGAATTTATATAACTGCAAACACCTCTAAAATCACAGGTGTATTTTATGAGTGGTTATGATTTCCCAAGCCTTTGGAACAATTGGCTCATTTTGAAGTGCAATTGAAATGCCGTGAAGGGTTGTTAAGCCAGGCTAGAACATGAGTAGGTTTGTATTTGATAATACATTCTGATTAACTGAAAGAACAGATGACTCCAGTTAGCTGCAGTGTGGGAAAGACGATTGAAGGGCAGCAAAATGCTCCACGTGAGGCCAGCCAGAAATCAGCAGTGAGACAGTCCCCAGGCTCCCCAGGGACCTGGACTCAGGAGCGTCGCAGTGGAAAGAGAGAGAGGCGGACAGTTGAAAGACTGGTTTTGGAGGTAGTCAGCCGAATGTGTGATTGACTAAGATAAGGGAGAAGGATGTGTCCCGGTTTCTAACCAGAAGGCAAGCAACATCAGTCTGTTCTTCACAACTGCACATGCTCAAGAAGAAGGTCCAGGCAAGTGACTGGGAGGAGTGAGCTTTGCTCAATGAGTTGACGTTGAGATAATCATGAAGCAGGGGCCGGCGCTGTGGCTTAGTGGGTAAAGCTGCCACCTGCAATGCCAGCATCCCATATGGGCACTGGTTCAAGACCCGGCGGCTCCACTTCCAATCCAGCTCTCTGCTATGACTGGGAAAGCAGTGGAAGATGGCACAAGTCCTTGGGCCCTTGCACCCACATGGGAGACCTGGAAGAAGTTCCTGGCTGCTGGCTTCAGACTGGTGCAGCTCCAGCCATTGTGATCAATTAGGGAGTGAACCATCGGATGGAAGACCTCTCTCTCTCTCTCTCTCTCTCTCTCTCTCTCTCTCTCTCTGTCTCTCCTCTCTATGTGTAACTCTGACTCTCCTCTGTCTCCCATCAACAAACGTCACATTTTGTATTTCTCTAAAGCTAAATTGAGCACACAAAGGATGCCCTTCCCCACTTAGCAGGTCGCTGTTGCACCCGAATCCCGTGGCATCCCGTGGCTCGCTCAGAAACGTTCCCAGTGGTTCTCTCCCTCCCCCAAGTTCTGGCTGAATGGAGTGCACCGGTCTAGGAGGCAGGCTGAGGGCACATGCTGAGGACACAGGCGGGCTCTGAGGAGCTGGCTGGCTCCCGAGGCCACAGGCACCAGGGTGGCCAGGAACCAGGTAAAGGAATTCAAAAACCCCAAGAGCATACGTTGATTCTGGCTTCATGGAGTCTTTGGAAGCATGCTACCCTCCGAGTTTCCATTTCAGGCAAGCTGAAATCACTACTGTTTGGAATTTTTTTAAAGATTTTGTTTATTTGAAAGAGTTACAGAAACTGGTAAAGAGAGAGAGGTCTTCCATCTGGTGCTTCACTCCCTTGATTGCCAACGATAAGAGCTGAGCCAATCGAAAGCCAGGAGCTTCTTCCCGGTCTCCCACGTGGATGCGGCAGCCCGAGCACTTGGGCCATCCTCCACTGCTTTCCCAGGCACATTGGCGGGGAGCTGGATTGGAAGTGTAACAGCCAGGACTCGAACCGATATTCATATGGGATGCTGGCACTACAGGCCAGGGCTTTAACCTGCTGTGCCACAACGTGGCCCCTGGAATTTTTTAATTCAGAGGGCAGTAGAAGGACAGCCTAATTATCTTGTAGCCGGTGGTGGTGATTATGAGTCGTGGGCTGGACGTCAGTGATACAATAATGAACTTCAGCTTCTAAATGGAGTGGACTCCTATAGGTTATTACAATAGTTAGAGAGCCTCTGTTGCTACATCCAAGCACAAGCATCATAACTTCTCTGTCTTTAATAATATTTTTAGTTAAAACATATAAAATATGTAGAAAAGTGCATAAACTTTCAGTGAATTATCACAAAGCAGGCACACGTGTAACCACACAGGTGGAGGCATGGATCCCTCCCAGCACCTCTGAGTCCCCCTCCTAGTCACTATCCTCTTTCCCACTGATTCTAACACAGCCATTCAGTTTTGCTTGCATTTCTTCATGTGTGTGTATTTATAGTAATAAAATCATGCATTATGTTCTCTTGTGTCTGGCTCTTTTTGTTCAATATTATGTTTGTGCAATTCAGTTGTGTTCTTCAGCAAAGCTGTAGTTTGCCAGTTTCCCTGTAGTATTTTTATGTATAGTATTTTTCATACTTAGTATTTTGGTGTGTAGTGTTCTGTATGAAGATGTCACAATTGATTTACAACTTCAGCACCAGTGGATTTGAAGTTGTTTCTACCATGAGGCTGTCACCAAAAAGGTTACTGTGAACAGCCTTCTATGTACCCCTTGGTGTACATACCCTCATTTCTCTTCTGCACAGACCTAGGTAGAAAGTTGCTGAGTCATAGGGAATGCACAGGTGCAGCTTTGGGGAGGTGGTGCCAAACAGGTCTTCACGCGGTCATGCTAACACTCCCACTGCCAGGTCCGAGCCCCAGCTGTCCCGTGTTCTCCCCATTCCTGGAAGGCTGTTGACGGACTTCTTAACATTTGCTGTTTTGGTAAGCATACAGCTCTATCTCATTGTGGTATTACTTTAAAGTCCTGTACTAGTATTTTAATAAATAAATGTGCCTTTTAGTAGCAGAACAGAGGGAATCATATATAATTTCATCATGCTCATAAGAATCTCTTGGTGAGGAGCCCACATCATTCTGTTTTAAGACGGCCTTCGTGATCAGTTCTTGCACACAACACAAAACAACAACATACACAGAGAAGCAGAAGCAGAAAGACTCATTTAATGCGTCCTGGAAATAAAACAGATGGAGACACAAATGGTCAAAAACTATAGGCAATAACAGAGAAACACTGCTAGCTTTTTAAAAACAAAACATAAACTGTAGAATAATTGACTACTCCAGCAGTTTCATCTGATTCCTCCAATTTGGAACCAGGAGAGTTTGAATAATTAGGACCCACACACAGCCAAACCACAGGTCTGGACCAAACCTCCCCTTATAGCCTCTTAGAGCCCACTCAAAATTTCACTAGACACACTCTTCTTCAGTTAAAAAAAATTCTCTTTAAACTCAATTTAATTTTCCAAAGTTCTGATTAATTTTGCAAACACACTTAGCTAACCATGAAAAAGATCGGTGTGTGCATATGTTGTAATTATACAGCCACGCTTGCTCGATGAATTAGGGGACAAGTTACCACTGAAGTCCACCGCTGGCTATCGCTCTGCAGGACGACAAGGCAGTCTCAGTGCCCACGACTTACGTTGCCGGCAAGTCAAGGTTCCAGCTGTGTGAGTCCATCTGTGCAAACGCTCAGCTCCAGTTTCCTCTGAAGACTTGGGGGACCAACTCAGAATGTAACAGCCTCTTGTAGGAGGATGTTACCACTGGCCCACGATCAAAGAACAAGGACTTGGGATCACGGCCCTGCACTGATCCATATACTCCCATCCAGACTAGGTGACAAATGGCCTCCAGGGACAGAAGTCTGGGCCCTGGCTGCAGGAGAGGACTGCAAGGCAAAGGGGAGACAGAACAGGGACCCACGGCTAGAACAAGTTTATTCACAGACCTGAGAGGGGCTCGCTCCCGGTGAACACATGGAAGAGAGCCACCTGCCAACGCACAGCACAGAGGGCCCCTCTCGCACAAACCAGTGGCTTAGGCAGCATAAAGTAGTGGGGAGGGCTTGGGGTGTCTGGGCTAAGGCTGAGCTTTAGAGACAATGAGGAGAGCTTGGGCCAGCAGCTGATCCCTCAAGATAGCACTATGGTTGGGAAGGTTTGGACTAAGGTTGAACTCTTAGGATAGTGGGGAGAGCTGGGGCTAATGGCTGGACTTTGAAGATCGTGGTGTGGGGCAGGCACTGTGGTGTAGCAGGTAAAGTTGCTGCCTGCAGTGCCGGCATCCCACGTGGGCGCCGGTTCGAGTCCCAGCAGCTCCACTTCTGATCCAGCTCTCTGCTATGGCCTGGGAAAGCAGTAGAAGATGGCCCAAGTCCCTGGGCCTTTGCACCCATGTGGGAGACCTGGAGGAAGCTTCTGGCTCCTGGCTTCAGATCAGCGCAGCTCCAATTGTTGGGGCCAACTGGGGAGTGAACCAGTGGATGGAAGACTTCTCTCTCTCCCTCTCTCTGCCTCTCCTTCTCTCTGTGTGTAACTCTGACTTTCAAATAAATGAATAAAAAAAGATGGCCCAAGTGTTTGGGCCTCTGCACCTACATAGGAGACCTGGAAGAAACTTCTGGCTCCTGGCTTCGTATCGACCCAGCTCTGGCAGTTGGCAGCCATCTGGGGATGAACCAACAGATGGAAGACCTATCTCTCTTTCTGCCTCTGTAACTCTGCCTTTCAAATAAATAGACAGATCTTTTTTAAAAAATTAGCAAAGGCATACACAATTTTTTAAAGATTTATTTATTTATTTGAAAGTCAGAGTTACACAGAGAGAGGAGAGGCAGAGAGAGAAGGAGGTCTTCCATCCGATGGTTCACTCCACAGTTGGCCACAACGGCCAGAGCTGAGCCAATCTGAAGCCAGGAGCCAGGAGCTTCCTCCAGGTCTCCCACGTGGGTGCAGGGGCCCAAGGACCTGGGCCATCTTCTACTGCTTTCCCAGGCCATAGCAGAGAGCGGGATCAGAAGTGGAGCAGCCGGGACTAGAACTGGCACCCATATGGGATGCCAGCGCTTCAGGCCAAGGCATGAACCTGCTGCGCCACAGCGCCAGCCCCACAAAATATTTAAAAAAAAAAAAAAAAGTTCTATTAAGCAATGTTAATCCAAAATGCCATATCCCCTAAATCAAAAGCTCCAAAATGATGACCCACAGACACATGTGGTTCGACCATTACAGTGTTTAAAATATGTTTGAATAGGGACCAGCACTGTGGCATAGTAGGCTAAGCATCCCACACGGGCACTAGTTCGAATCCCAGCTGCTCCACTTCCGATCCAGCTTTGTGTTATGACCGGGAAAGCAGTGGAAGATGCCCACGTCCTTGGGCCCCTGCACCTTGGTGGAACACCTGGAAGAAGCTCCTGGCTCCTGGCTTCGGATCAGCGCAGTTCCAGTCATTGTGGCCATTTGGGGAGTGAACCAGTCTTTGGAAGATTTCTCTCTCACTCTGCCTCTGTCTCTCTGTAACTCTAACGTTCAAATAAAAATAAATAAAATCTTTATTAAAAAATCTGAATGAATGCCAACATTTAAAATCTAGGGGTTCACATAAAAATTCAGATTATCAGGTTACCTTAAACCACCAAAATCTTTTTTTAGAGATTTTATTTATTTATTTGAAAGGCAGAGTAATAAAAGGCAGAGGAAGAGGCAGAGAGACAGAGAGGTCTTCCATCCACTGGTTTATTCCCCAAATAGCCTCAACGGCCGGAGCTGGACCCATCTGAAGCCAGGAGCCAGGAAATTCTTCCAGGTCGCCTACTTGGGTACAGGGGCCCAAGGACTTGGGTCATCTTCCACTGCTTTCTTGGGCCATAGCAGAGAGCTAGATAGGAAGAGGAGCAGCTGGGACTTGAACTGGTGCCCATATGATATCCCAGCACTAGGCAGAGGTTTAGCCCACTATGCCACAACACCAACCCAGACCACCAAAATCTTTAACCACTCAGGACCTACATTCCTGGCAGCAACCAGGAGAAGGTAAGGGCGGGGTGGCCTCCTTTGGGGAGACTTGTCCTCCCAGTTCACGAGTTTCCTGTCCACTCCCCCTTCCTTCCTGCATCTGCCTCCCTCGCCCTCCACAGGCATTTGAGTTCACAGCCCCTGCCCTAACCCAGCAGTCCCAGGCTGGCTTCTGCCTGAGCAACAAGGCCAGGGCACAGGTAGATAGATGTGTAGACTCCCATAGCAGGCCGTGTATGGTTGTGCGGGACCCCGCCGGATCCCCGAGCCCTGCGTTCCACTGGGCTCCTTCTAAGGACTGGGTGTTGCCAAGCAAAGGGGCTGCATTCATCCAGAGAGATCTGGGATTTCTGTATTCTCCACAAACCTGTTCCCATTCCCTCCTCCCAAGTACGTACCCGAAAAATGCTGAGAGATGTGGTTTGGATTTCCCTACTCTGCAAGAAATTCAATTGACAAGCAGATCTGCAAGTTGAACGGTTTTCTGAAGCATCTGTATTATCTCCCTATGAATCACTGCATTCAACAATGCTATTTAAAATTCAATAAATGAAGGCAAATGAAATTATAAAACCAGATCATCACTTTTGTGGAAAACCAACTAAACAAATGTTTTGCTGAAAATGTCAAGCATTAGGGACTTCAATAAAATAATTGAGAGTGTGCCCCCCAGGGGAGATGTGCAATTCAAAGACAGAGCATGTGACAACAGGACCACCTGATATATCAGATTCAACGGTACCCCAGGTCCTAATGGAACAGGAAGCACCTTACCTGATGAGATGGCACAAATTAGGCAGCGGGGGGGCTCAGGGACCCAGCGGACAGCAGCTGAGCAGGATCTGAGCCTGCGGATGTGAGCAACTCTGTGTCCCTGGAAATCCCTGGGGCAGATCGGTTCACTGCCGTCTAGAACCACATGGCACAGGGTTTATTATGGTAAAGGCTTCAGGAGTTCCGAGAAGAGTGGGAAGTGAGAACCCAGATGGTGGCACCCAGGTTCCAGCACTGCAGGGGCCCTGGCACTGCGGAGCACTGCTCTGGTCCCTGGGCCTCCTTAGAGGAGCTAACGGGTCTGCCCAGCCCCCACCTTCTCTGGATCATCAGTGGTGGATCTTGTGACCCAGCTTTGGAGGAACCGCTCGGCTGTGCACCCAGTCGGTCCTTTATTCCCCACTCTGATGACTGAAAAGTTGCCCACAAGGCTGTCTATTCTGCAGGCATGTTAACTTGTTTTTATGTGTTTATTCTCACTTATTTGAAAGTCAGAAAAAGGGTTGGGGGAGGGGATGCTCTTCCATGCACTGATTCACTCTCCAAAATGCTCAGAGCAGCTGGCGCTGGGTCAGGCTGAAGCCAGGAGCCCAGAACTCATCTCCCACGTGGGTGACAAGGACTCCAGGACCTGCTGCCTCCCAGAGTGCACATGAGCAAGAAGTTGGAGTTGGGAGAAGAACCAGGATGCTAACACTGGCCCTCTGATATAGGAGGCAGGCTTCCCAAGCAGGGCTTAACTGCCGTCTCAAACAGGCGTCCCCATCAGCACGTTAGAAACCCCAGAGAAGTGTGTCAGACGCGGAGTCCAGATCTCTGCTCCAGCCTCTGACCCAGTGCGTTCTGGTGGGAACCGGGAATTTATAGAGCAACCACTGCCCCCGGGGCTTTCTGATACGAAAGGTCATAGCCATGCTTCGGGAGCCGAGGCCAACATCTGGTAACTCCATCTCCAGGATCAGCTTTAGAAACACGCATTGGATGAAATGTCAAATACATAAAAATCGCAAAATCATAATAACACAAAACTTCTCCCATTATTGCTGGAAGTTGTATTCCTGTGAGATTTGATAAAAGAAGGGAAAGAAAAAGAATTTATCCTGCCTTTTCCAGGACAAACTTGTTCAGTGTAATCAAATAGGGTATGAGGGGGAATTCTTCCACATATACGTATACTATATATCTGCCAATCTTAGTCATGGTATTCTTTAAAAAAGATTTATGTATTTATTTGGAAGCCAGAGTTACACAGAGGGAGGCAGAGACAGATTTTTCCATTCGCTGGTTCACCCCCCGGATGGCCGCAATGGACAGCTCTGGGCCAGGCCGAAGCCAGGCGCCAGGAGCTTCTTCCAGGTCTCCCACAGGGGTGCAGGGGCCCAAGCTCTTGTGCCGTCTTCCACTGCTTTCCCAGGCCACAGCAGGAAGCTGGATTGGAAATGGAGCAGTTGGGACACAAGCCAGCGCCACATGGAATGCTGGACTTACAGGTGCAGGCTTCCCCCAGTGCACTTACAACCCCGGCCCGGGAAAGTTCCTCCTTCTAGAAGTCCAGCTGACAGAGCAGAAGGAATTGTTTTAAAATGATTTGAGTCATTGTTTTAGAACTAAGGAGACAAAGGGCAATGGATGAGGAAAGTCGTTGTGTCCAAGGGCATCGGTGGCCTTCCCCTGGAGGGGTCCGCTTCAGACCACCAGAACCACCCAGGAAACCTGCAAACCTGGGGCAGAACGGTTCTTCTGACCCTCGTGATGACCCCCAAATTCACCCTGAATCTTATCAAGCTAGGAAACGGAAATACAGGAGATCAAAAATAGATTACAAGAAATCAGTGAGACCAGTCCAGAGAGTGGGCCATTTTACAGGACAATTAGCTCGACTTCCATGACAAATCAATGGGATACTAAGGAAGAAGATTGTCACAAAATGAAAGGAACTTAAAGACAGCCAAATGCTATCCTAGGGCAGGGCTGCATTGTGGCTCAGCAGGTAGACGCCAGCATCCCACATGAGCACAGGTTCAAGTCCCGGCTGCTCCACTTCCAATCCGGCTCCCTGGGAAAGCAATAGAAGATGGCCGAGTGCTTGGGCCCCTGCACCCATGTGGGAGACCCGGAAGAAGCTCCTGGGTCTTGGCTTCTCCCTGGCCCAGCTCTGGCTGTTATGGCCATCTGGAGAGTGAATCAATGAAGAGAAAAGCTCTCTCTCTTTCTGTCTCTCCCTCTCTCTGTAACTCTATCAAATAAATAAATCTTTTTATCCTGATTACAAGAAATTGACTGTAAAAAAAAACAACTTTGAAACAATCAATAAAGTATTTTTGCAAAAACAAGGATGATGAAATGATATTGGCAAAATAGTGCTGGTGGTGGCTAAAGTAGCTGGGTTTGTGCCACCACATGGCAGACACGGAGTAAGTTCTGGGCTCCTGGTGTAGACTGGGAGATCTCAGTCTCTCTCTCTCTTTCTCTCTCTTAAATAAACTTTTTCTTTTCTTTTTTTTTTTTTGTTTTTCTTTTTTATTCGTTTTTCTTTTTGCATGTGTGTGTTTTTTCAAATACATTTTTTTTTTGACAGGCAGAGTTAGACAGTGAGAGAGAGAGAATCAGAGAGAAAGGTCTTCCTTCTGTTGGTTAACCCCCCAAAAATGGCCGCCACAGTCGGCGCTGCGCCAATCTGAAGCCAGGAGCCAGGTGCTTCCTCCTGGTCTCCCATGCAGGTGCAGGGTCCAAGAACCTGGGCCATCCTCCACTGCCCTCCCGGGCCAGAGCAGAGAGCTGGAGGAAGAGGAGCAACTGGGACAGAATCCCGCACCCCAACTGGGACTAGAACCCCGTGTGCTGGCGCTGCAGGCTGAGGATTAGCCTAGTGAGCCGTGGCACCGGCCTGGAATTTTTTTAAAATATTTTTTTCCTGTCAGCACCTACATCTTTTTTTTTTTTTAATGAACTTATCTTTTTTTTTAAAAATGTATTTATTTATTTAAATGGCAAACAGTTACAGAGAGAGACAAAAAAAGAGAGACAGAGGTCTTCCATCCACTGGTTCACTCCCCAAATGGCCACAACAGCTGGAGCTGGGCTGATCCGAAGCCAGGAGCCAGGAGCTTCTTTCAGGTCTCCCATTTGGGTGCAGGGGCCCAAGGACTTGGACCATCTTCTACTGTTTTCCCAGGTCATAGCAGAGAGCTGGATCAGAAGTGGAACAGCCAGGACCCAAACCTGCACCCATACGGGATGCTGGTACTGTAGGCAGCGGTTTTACCTGGCTATGCCACAGAACTGGCCCCAATAATTTTTTTTTCTTTTTCCACGACTTCAGTGTTAGAGGGAGGGAGACTCAAAGAGAGAGAGAGAGAGAGAGAGAGAGAGAGAGAAAGAGAGAGAGAGAGAGAGAGATCTTCCAGCTGGTTCATTCTACACATGGCTGCAATGGCCGTGACTGGGCCAGATCAAAGCCAGGCGCTTCATTGGGGTCCTCCCCACATGGGTGCAGTGGCCCAAACACTTGGGCCATCCTCTGCTGCTTTTCCCAGGCTATAGCAGAGAGCTGGATTGGAAGAGGAGCAGCAGGGACACGAACCAGCCCCTACATGGGATGCCGGTGCCGAAGGCAGCGGTTTAACATGAAGCCAGCTCTGGTTGCGGTCATTTGAGATCTTTCTCTTTGTCTCTGTCTTTCTCTCTCTGTAACTCTGCCTTTCAAGTAAATAAATAAGTAAATAAATAAATCTTTTTTACAGAGTGTATTGACTTGATAGGCAGAGAGGAAGAGACCTTTCGTCCACCAGTCACTCCTCTGAATGAGCACGAGGGCTGGGGCAGGGCCAGGCCGCAGCCAGGAGCCAAGAACGCCATCTGGGTCTCCATGTGGGTGGCACACGGCAGGGGTCTAAGCACGTGAGCCCTCATCTGCTGCCTCCCGGGGTGCATCAGCAGGAAGCCGGATCATAAGCTGAGCTCCAACCAGGCCCCTGGGTATGGGATGCAGCAGTTTAAACTGCGAGGCCACAACACCCATCGCTGCACTGTGGAGTCCGAGGTCAGTGCCACAGCGACCTGCGCAGTGGTTTGATTCTCAGAGGCCGTTTGGCTTCCACAGCCTCTAAGACTCCACGTGGCCGCTTCACTCACCGCAGGGCAGCCAGCTAATCCCCACATCACTGTTCTCCTGGCCATTGCTCCTTCCCACGGCCACCTCCTCAGGAGCAGTGGCCGGGACACTAACCTAGGCCCCTTATACTAAGCCTGTAAATAACGTCCCCAGCTCAACATTTTTTTTTTTGACAGGCAGAGTGGACAGTGAGAGAGACAGAGAGAAAATTCTTCCTTTTGCTGTTGGTTTACCCTCCAATGGCCGCCGCAGCCGGTGCACCGCACTGATCTGAAGGCAGGAGCCAGGTGCTTCTCCTGTTCTCCCATGGGGTGCAGGGCCCAAGCACTTGGGCCATCCTCCACTGCACTCCTGGGCCACAGCAGAGGGCTGGCCTGGAAGAGGGGCAACCGGGACAGAATCCGGCGCCCCAACTGGGACTAGAACCTGGTGTGCCGGCGCTGCAGGCAGAGGATTAGCCTAATGAGCCACGGCCCGGCCACAAGCTCGAATTTTAAAAAGTCTGCTTAGTCAAGGACCTACAAATTGCTTTTATGACTCTCCTGTGAAATGCCAACTGTCATGACCATCAGGACTTAAGGACAGTGAGCGGTGTTTTCTCAAATCGCGTTCGGGGGATTCCTGCATTAGAATCCACTGGTGTGTTAAAATGCAGATACTGCCTCTTGAGCACGTGGTATCAGATTCCGCCGTGGGGCCCGGAACTGTGCAGCTTCTGCGTGCAAGCCAGGTGATCTTTTCCCACGTGCTGTGTGTGATGACCAAGTTATGAAGAACATGGGTTTGTTCTGAGTCTTTGAGGAAAGTAATGCTGGGGAAACCAGCTGCATAGGCAGTCAGCCGAGCTGAGCATGGTGAGCGTTCTGCAAGACGATGGATTCAGTTCTTCAAACTTCAGAGCATGTTCATCAGCAGAGGAACGCACAGGCAAAGTGTTGTAGAGCCCCACAACGCAATATTATTCAAGTAGAGCCCCACTACGCAATATTATTCAAGTAGAGCCCCACTACGCAATATTATTCAAGTAGAGCCCCACAACGCAATATTATTCAAGTAGAGCCCTACAACGCAATATTATTCAAGTAGAGCCCCACAACGCAATATTATTCAAGTAGAGCCCTACAACGCAATATTATTCAAGTAGAGCCCTACAACGCAATATTATTCAAGTAGAGCCCCACAACGCAATATTATTCAAGTAGAGCCCCACAACGCAATATTATTCAAGTAGAGCCCTACAACGCAATATTATTCAAGTAGAGCCCCTACAACGCAATATTATTCAAGTAGAGCCCTACAACGCAATATTATTCAAGTAGAGCCCCTACAACGCAATATTATTCAAGTAGAGCCCCACAACGCAATATTATTCAAGTAGAGCCCCACAACGCAATATTATTCAAGTAGAGCCCCACAACGCAATATTATTCAAGTAGAGCCCCACAACGCAATATTATTCAAGTAGAGCCCCACAACGCAATATTATTCAAGTAGAGCCCTACAACGCAATATTATTCAAGTAGAGCCCCACAACGCAATATTATTCAAGTAGAGCCCCACAACGCAATATTATTCAAGTAGAGCCCCACAACGCAATATTATTCAAGTAGAGCCCCACAACGCAATATTATTCAAGTAGAGCCCCACAACGCAATATTATTCAAGTAGAGCCCCACAACGCAATATTATTCAAGTAGAACCCCACAACGCAATATTATTCAAGTAGAGCCCTACAACGCAATATTATTCAAGTAGAGCCCCACAACGCAATATTATTCAACTGCAAAACAGAATGAGGCACTGACACCTGCTAGAACACGGAGAAACAAACCTTCAGTTCCAAGTGCAGAAAGCCAGACGTAAGAGGCCACCTAGCGCGTGCTTCCACTTACATGAAATGTCCAACACAGGCAAAGCCGCAGTGACCGGAGACTGATGCCAGGGGCTGGAGGGCCCCTGTTGGGGTGAAACGTTGAACAGGAAAGTGTTCTGGAGTCGGATAGCAGTGACGGCTGCACGATTCTCTGAATACGCCAAAACCCACGGACTGTGCACTTCAAAGGGTAAGTTTTATGAAACCTGAGTCATATCTCAAAAATTGCTATTAAACAAGTCTAAGGTGTTAAAAAGGAAAAAGGAGGTATTTTCTGTAGTCTGAAAGAAATGTTACCGGGTGCGGAGGGGAGGGTGGTTGCCAGAGTGAGTCTTGTGGGTTCTTTCCCTCAGCTTAGTATAGAAATAAAAAGCCGGGAAACAACGTGCAAAGAGGCAGAAACTTTTATTAGACAGCAGAGAACTTTTATTTGATTGGCAACAACAAAGAAAGTGTCTGGTCCGAGAGGAGACCAGGCAGAGTGCCTGAGCAGGGCAGAGGCTTTGGAAGTGACCGGGTTTTTAAGGCATTGCTGTCTGCTCATTGGGTCAGCCTGTGGGGGTGCCCATTGGACCAGGGTCTCACGTATGTATGTTGATTGGCTTGGGGCTCATGGAGATAGTGGGGGTCTCCTGGAGACTGTCCGTCTCCTTAGGGGCTCAGCCCTGGGTAGCTCTGGGTGAAAGCCTGCAGCCACCTGGAGGTGTGATTTAAGGCTGCAAGGTCACGCATGCAGCACAAGAAGCTGTTAGTGGGGGGGATGCCAGTTGGCCTGGAGACAGGTTTTCCAGCCACAGCTGACAGCCTGCTTGTGAAGGACGTCCTACCTATGTCTACGGAGGGCCACAGACCCACACCTCACTGGACAGCCTCAGGAAACCTAAGCAACATGAAAACTAAATGCACCAAGGAGACCTTGTTTGAATCCTGGGAAGCCTGAAATGATTGCTTATTTTCTTAGCAACTGTCCGGGCATTGTTCTGGTATGATTTTATCCCCTGTTGAGCTGAAAACTGGGATATTCAGGGGTAAGATACCAAAACTTTTGACTATTATTTTAAAATAACATGACAGTCCATGTGATGGATGGAACATGGATGCAAAGTAAGTATTTTGGTTGATGACTGTGTCTGGAAAGTAAATACCCAGAGGCTCACTGAACTCTATTTTTGTGGAGGTTTGTGAATTTTCATAATAAGAAGTCAAGAATAGGGGCCAGCGCTGTGGCGCAGCAGGTTAAAGTCATGGCCTGAAGAGCCAGCATCCCCTATGGGTGCCAGATCAAGTCCCGGCTGCTCCTCTTCTGATCCAGCTCTCTGTTGTGGCCTGGGAAAGCAGTGAAACATGGCCCAGCGGCTGGAGCCGCGGCTCACTAGGCTAATCCTCCTTTTGCGGTGTCAGCACACCGGGTTCTAGTCCCGGTCGGGGTGCCGGATTCTGTCCCAGTAGCTCCTCTTCAAGGCCAGCTCTCTGCTGTGGCCCGGGAGTGCAGTGGAGGATGGCCCAAGTGCTTGGGCCCTGCACCCGCATGGGAGACCAGGAGAAGCACCTGGCTCCTGGCTTTGCATCAGTGCGGTGCGCTGGCTGCAGCAGCCACTTGGGGGTGAACCAAAGGCAAAGGAAGACCTTTCTCTCTGTCTCTCTCTCTCTCTCTCACTGTCCACTCTGCCTGTCAAAAAAAAAAAGTCACTTGAAATTCTAAGAGAATAAAATTATTCAGCTGTTATTCTAGGCTACAAATTAATTTCACATCAAAATATAAGCTTTATTTTGATGTGCTGAATTTAACAACTTACTGAGGCTTCCTATGGGGGTGATATATTGCTTCCAGAATCTAATTTTTTAATAATCTTGTTGGAGAGATTTACTTGCTTTGAAAATAGACTAATCTGTGTGTGTGTGTATAGCTATAAGTCTACACACACCCCTATAACCTAGTGCTGAATCTTTGGCCTGAGTGTTAACCCAATCACAACTTTCCAGTGAGACCATGCCAATTGTTCTCAGCTCTGATTTCTGAAAGGAAGTGGCCACATTGGGAGGATGATCCCGGTAGTGGGGGGCCCATGATAAGCTGGGAGGCAGAGAGTGGCTGGGCCCAGACTCCGGCTTTCATAACCACTTTTCAAGAGCCACTTCCTGGGCTCTCATGCCCAGGGACTGCAGACCACATGTTAGGCACATCCCTTGAGGGTCCCTCATCTCCCAGCAGTGCCATTCTGGGGACCATAACATGGGTTTTGGGGGACATTAGCTATGCAGACTCATATGCAAACCATAGCCGTGGCAGCTCAGAGAGGCAGGCAGTTGGCTATCTTAATTGTGAGTTTGTGAACATCAGGGAACCTTCTTGTGTGCTGACCCACCTCGATCTTTGAGTAAAACCAGTCTCACTTCACATAGAGATCGCTGAGACTCAGCAGTGAGCTTCTCCATCCCCCTCCCTTGGAACCTGGGTGAGCCCTGCTTGATCAGTCTCCTAGCGACCTCTCAGGTCCCTTAGCACCCTGCTGCTCATCGTAATCAAGAAGAGCAGAGCTCGCCTGGATCTCAGCCTGGCGACCTGCTTTCTCACACACCCAGGAACTCCAAGGCTGGAAGCCAGTTTGCACTTTGCAAATTGTTTAACCTCTGCAGGGCTCAGTCTCCTGTCTGCAGGATGGAGACCAGGCGGAGTGTAAGGATAGGAGAGCAGACAAAGAGGAGACAGAACAGGGACCCACGGCTAGAACAAGTTTATTCACAGACCTGAGAGGGGCTCGCTCCCGGGGAACACACGGCAGAGAGCCACCTGCCAACGCACAGCACAGAGGGCCCCTCTCGCACAAACCAGTGGCTTAGGCAGCGTAAAGTAGTGGGGAGGGCTTGGGGTGTCTGGGCTAAGGCTGAGCTTTAGAGACAATGAGGAGAGCTTGGGCCAGCAGCTGATCCCTCAAGATAGCACTGTGGTTTGGGAGGTTTGAACTAGGGCTGAACTTAGTGGGGAGAGCTGGAGCTAATGGCTGGACTCCTAAGATAGTGCTGTGGCCAACAGTCGAGGCAGGGCAGGGCTGAGCCTGCTGAAGGAGAACACAGGGAGTTGGGGTCTGGTTCCAGTCACACAGGTGGGAGGCCAAAGTAGTCCTCGGGCTTTTGTCCTTGATCCATCACAGTGCACTT
Organism: Sylvilagus floridanus; assembly: GCA_949820135.1. Classification (NCBI taxonomy): domain Eukaryota; kingdom Metazoa; phylum Chordata; class Mammalia; order Lagomorpha; family Leporidae; genus Sylvilagus; species Sylvilagus floridanus. The sequence goes on along the minus strand of OX463238.1, from coordinate 116,397,907 downwards.
ATCTCCAGGTTGGTATGAGGAATCACAAAGGTCACGTGTGTCAGACCCGGGCCCAAAACGCTGGCCGTGACTCTGATGATTGGGGTACAAGCCTTTTGTCCAGCATGCACTCTTGCTGCAATGCGGGTGTCATTATTAAGGGTTAGCAAAGGCTTTTCCTCTCTAAGGAGCTGAGCAGCACAGAGGGATGTGTCCCTAAATGACTAAAGTGAGGTTCCAGTCTTGCTTCTTTATCTGCGTAGGTCCCATCCAGGACCAGTGAGGGCTGCAGCAACGCACTACATGCTTGGATACTTCTGCGAAGTGCACAGACGTTTGAGGCTTTGGTATTCCTTTCTTTTCTTTTTAAAGATTTATTTATTAATTTATTTGAAAAACAGAGTTACAGAGAGGCAGAGAGAGAGAGAGAGAGAAAGGTCTTCCATCTGCTGGTTCACTCCCCAAATGGCTGCCAACTGCCAGAGCTGAGCTTATCCAAAACCAGGAACCAGGAACTTCTTCCGGGTCTCCCATACGGGTGCAGGAGCCCAAACATTTGGGCCACCTTCTACTGCTTTCCCAGGCCATAGCAGAGAGCTGCATCGGAAGTGGAGCAGCCAGGACTCAAACCAGTGCCCGTATGGGATGCCGACACTGCAGGCAGTAGCCTTACCCACTATGTCGCAGCGCCAGCCTCCATGGCTTTTCTGAGGAGGGATCACTCAAGTGGTATAAACTTCAGACCACACAACTTCTGGCTTCACCCTGGTATCCAAGTCACCTTATGTCTCTGGAGCCACCAAGACGTGGTGAGCTGGATGCCGACAGCCCTGCATTGATAAATGGATCAGGCTTTATAAATGTGATTGCACTTGCATCAAAGTGTGATCTAACACACTGAGCTTCCTTTTTTGCTTAAATATTTATTTTATTTATTTGAAAGACAGAGTTACAGAGAGAGAGATACAGAGAGAGAGGTCTCCCATCTGCTGGTTCACTCCCCAAATGGCTGCAACATCTGGAGCTAAGCCGATCCGAATTCAGGAGCCAAGAGCTTCTTCTGGGTCTCTCTCGTGGGTACAGGGGCCCAAGGATTTGGGCCATCTTCTGTTGCTTTTCTCAGGTGCATTAACAGAGTGCTGGATTGGAAGTGGAGCAGCCGGGACTGGAACTGGCATCCATATGGGATGCCCGGGCTGCAGGTCAGGGCTTTAACCCACTGCTTCGCAGCACAGGCCCCTAAGATGCTGTTTGTCAGTCAGATGAGCCAGCTTTGTTCTAAAACAAAGAATACATATTTGTTCTGGTATGGCTTTAGAACTGGATTAACGTTTGCCTAATACCCTTAGCAGACAGCTACCTAACCAGTACAATGTTTTCCGTACCTCACTGCTTAGTCAGATTTCACAGCTTGCTGCTCCTTCTGCACATTAGTTGTGGCACAGAACATGAACCACGCTATGGCCCTGGCGACACTGCTGCCTCGTTCATACTGGTGACTTTTTGTGAATTTCCCTGTAACCATGGCTCCCGACGTCCACCGCTAAGCCTACTAAGCTCTGCAAAAATTGCATCCTACAGCTCAGCAAAACACAATTCACCATGAACTTAAAATAGCCTCTCCAGGGGCTGGTGCTGCAGCTGAGTGGGTGGACATGCTGCCTGCATTCCATACGGCACCTGTGCATGTCCCAGTTGCTCCACTTCCGATCCAGCTCTCTACTAATGTGCCTGGGGAAGCAGCAGAGGACAGCCTGAGTGCTTGGGCCCCTGCCACCCATGTGGGAGACCCTGATGAGGCTCCTGGCTCCTGGGTCTGCTTGCAGCTGAGAGGCCAACACGGATCTGCGGCTTTGTCCTTGCTCCATCATTAACACAGCCATCATTAAATGCAGTGGCCAAGAGTGAGCATCGTGGCGCAGCGGGTGAAGCCTCCGCCTCTCTGGCTGGGCACTGAGGCAGGGGCCAGAGAGGGGTCTTCCGGGTGGGAGGTAGACGGGGACACAGCACGGGGGAGGGAGAGGTGGGAGAGGTGGTGGCCACTGCCTTGGCTGGGGCCCCTCTGGACCAGAGAGCTCTCCTTTCTTGGAAAGCCCTTTAATTCATCCTCATATCACTTCTTGCAATTACTTACAAGAGGCTAATTGGAAACACTAGGACTGGCTCTGAGAGCTAATTCAAGGCTGTTAACAGTCTTACTTCCCTTGCATGATTTTCTTAAGAATTAGAGATAACACATGTAAAGAGCCTCGTCCTCTGTAAAGAGCTTTATTATTATGCTTGCAGTGAGAGAGCTGAGAAAGCGTGGGGCAGGACAAAACCTTGGGTGGGAGAGGGAACCCAGAGATCCAGAGTGAGGAGGAGGCCAGAGGAGACACCTAGGAGTCGGTGGTGATAAGGACTTTGGCCCTGAGGAGGCCCCTGGGGACTTTGGAGAGCACAGGGCTAGCAGGTTTGTTAGGAAGGGGAAGGGTGTGCATGGCACCTGGGACAGGGGAACAGGTGAGGGAGGGTTCATTTTATACACAGAGAGGAACGGAAAGCTACAGAGGAGGAGAGAAGAGTCAGAGAAAGAACTGGGCACACCCCAGGGATCCCAGCAGGCTGCCAGAGCCCAAGAGCAGAGAGTGTCAGGGGTCAGGGGAGATGCACCTGCTCACCGGGCTGGGAGTCGGGGGTCTCCTGTGCCTTTCCATTTGTATCCCTATTTCCTGTAGGGCACTTTGCTCAAGTTGTAAGGATGCCACAAAATACACCAAACACAGGAGTAAGGGAAAGGGGTTACTGGGGGAAACCCGACAGACCAGAGGGAAAGGGCGAAGAAAGAAAAGAGGGAGAAGGAGAACTTAAGAGAGACAGAGACCGAGAGAGGGAGAGACAGAGGTTAGGAGAGAAAGAGCCACAAGTTCAGGAACAGATCCTTTTAAAACTTTGCCTGGAGGCAGGCAGGGAAGTAGGAGCAAGGAATCCCATTGGGAAAGGGGTGGGGCTGACACTGGTGGTTGGGCCACTTGGCTACCTGGCTTCCAGCAATGGTGGTGGGGGCTAGAGTCTAGGATGGTGCCAGGACTGCGCCATTTTACTAACACGAGTTTGGACAGGATGAATCTGGACAGACTCACTGCTCTCACTTGACCAGGCCTCCTGTTACTGGGGATTAGCTGCTCAGGGTTTGTGTCTGTACACAAGAAAGACTAAAGGTGTAGGGGCCGGCACCATAGCATAGTGGGTAAAGCTGCCGCCTGCAGTGCCAGCATCCCACGTGGGCACGTTTCAAGTCCCGGCTGCCCCACTTTTTTTTTTTTTTTAAGATTTTATTTATTTACTTGAGAGGTAGAGTTACAGATAGTGAGAGATACAGAGAGAAAGGTCTTCTATCCATTGGTTTGTTGCATCCACTCGTCAGCTAAAACAAAATGTTACAAAAACTGGTGACAGCCATACATGAATTTTATTGAAAATGAGAAGCAAATGAGAGACAAAGTAACCGATCAGGACCCACACTCCTTACCAGAGTGCGGCCCCCAACAGCGGCTTACACAGCTTTTTATAGTATTCTGTCCACTAGGGCTCAAATTTCGAACTGGACCCTGGTATGCAGGGAACAATAAAGAGGAAAACCAGAATATGGTTGTAAGATAACAGTTAACAATAACAAACCCAGTAACAGATCCAAGATACGGTGGTGAGACAACAGTGAAGGACACATTTCAGTCAACCTGAAATCGGAGAAGACCCCACTTCAAACCTAGTTCCTAGTTTCCCAGATCCACCCTTAGACGTTAGCAAGAAACCTAATATGTGCAGAAGCAGGAGATCTGCTGGTAGCTTTTAGGCACACTTGTTAGCCGTCACAAAGCACACCAAACACTGGAGTAAGGGAAAGGGTTTATTGGGGAAAACCCAGCAGACTGGAGGGGAGGGGCGAAGAAGGATTAGAGAAAAAGACTATAAGAGAGAGAGAGAGAGGAGAGGAGCTAGTGAGGAGAGAAGAGAGAGCAGATGAGAGGAGCCAAGAGAGAGCCACACGTTCAGGAACAGGTCCTTTTAAAACTTTGCCAGAGCCAGCACCACGGCTCAATGGGCTAGTCCTCTGCCTGTGGCGCAGGCACACCGGGTTCCAGTCACGGTTGCCCCTCTTCCAGTCCAGCTCTCTGCTGTGGCCCAGGAGTGCAGTGGAGGATGGCCCAGGTCCTTGGGTCCTGCACCCGCATGGGAGACCAGAAGCACCTGGCTCCTGGCTTTGGATCGGCGCAATGGCCATAGCAGCCCTTTGCGGGGTGAACCAACGGAAAAAGGAAGACTTCTCTCTCCCTCTCACTGTCTAACTCTACCTGTAAAAACAAAACAAAACAAAACTTTGCCAGAGGGTGGGCAGGGAAGCAGAAGCAGCGAATCCCATTAGGATGGGGGTGGGGCTGACACTGGTGGTTGGGCCACTTGGCTACCTGGCTTCCAGCAATGGTGGTGGGGGCTAGAGCCTAGGATGGTGTCAGGGTGTAGATCGAGCCACAGATAAAACTGTTTCCTAACAACACTCACTTCATTTTGATTCTGATTTTGAAGTGGGCAGGCATGCAGGTTAAAATTGCTCAGATTTGTGAACTGGAAGACCACGCCCCTGTGTGACCTCATGCCCCTACCTGCTGCCTTTGCCACGCCCCTGTGTGGCCTCATTCCCCTACCTGGCCACACCGGGGTGCCCACCAGCCAATCAGGTTAATTAAACACTCCCCTTTGGAGTGAGTTAAAAGTCTAGAGCACAGTGTGCTCTGCTGCTTTTCTGGCCCTGAGCTTCTTCCCTGGCCTCTTGCCAGGACAGGGCTTGCTGTAGCCCTGCGCCTCCAGGGAGCATGGCCTTCGGGCCATGTGCTCTAGGCTTCCTGGCCTAGATGCTCATCCACGTGGCTGGTTCCTGGTGCTAGGTATGAACCCCCATCACTTCTCTCTCCTAAATAAAGCTCTCACTCTCCTATGCATCTTTCTCACTAAATAAAAGCTTAAAACGTACCATGCTGCCTCGTTTATCTGTGCCGGTATTTAGAATTCTTCTCTAAATATTAGGCAAGAACCCTCTCGGGCTTATTGATATCGGGGATTTAGTAATAAGCCCGTGGTGAAATCGTAAGGCACCCCAAATTCCAGTAGCGCATGTGGCACCCAGGAGAGCATTTTTAGGGAACTTTAAGGGGCCACATTTCAGGGTAAATTTTAGGGGGTCTTTTCCGATTTCAATTTTGCAGGTTCACTCCCCGCCGGTAACGGCCAGAGCTGGGCCAATCTGAAGCCAGGAGCCAGGTGCCAGGTGCCTCCTCCTAGTCTCCCACGTGGGTGCAGGGACCCAAGAACTTGGGCCATCCTCTATTGCTTTCCCAGGCCATAGCAGAGAGCTGGATGGGAAGAGGAGCAGAGGACTAGAACCGGCGCCCATATGGGCTGCCAGCACCGCAGGCAGGAAATTAACTTACTTCGGCATGGCACCGGCCCCAGCTGCCCCACCTTTGATCCAGCTCTCTGCTAATGCCGCCTGGAAAGCAGAAGATGGCTCAAGTCTTCGGGGCCCCACACCTATGTGGGAGACCCGGAAAGAAGCTCCTGGCTTTGGATAGACCCAGCTCCAGCTGTTAGGCCATTTGTAGAGTGAAGCAGCAGATGGACAATCTCTCTGCCTCTCTGTAACTCTGCCTGTCAGTGGTAAACACATCAGCTAAGTTGAATGAAGAAAGTACACAGCAAAGAGCTGGGAGCCCCGCCCGCATTCAGACTGGCATTTTTATGGATGCTGGGCGTGGGCCTGCTTTCTCCTCCCCCTACACCCTTTCTGGAATATTGCTGGGTGTGCATTCCTTCCCAGAACTTCACAACAGCCCCCTTGGTGAACTGCAGGTGAGATTCCTCTAATCTGTCCCCAGGTAGAGGGCTGGGACCCGCCCAACCAGGTTTTCCAACATTGGCGAGACTTTTGAAATGTAAATGCTGGTTTGCTTCCAAGGCTTGTTTCCTCATTCCATCACTCAGAATTTCCCATTTTTCTTCTGCCCCTCACACAAACACAGGCTCATGTCTATCTAGTGACCTTAACACTAGTAATAAATCCAACAGGGTCAATTCCCTCTAGATTTTACGACAAGCATTTCTTTGTTGTAATTTTTTTAATATTTATTTATTTATTTGAAAGTCAGAGTTACAGAAAGAGGGAGAGATACAGAGATCTTTCCTCCACTGGTTCACTCCCCAAATGGCCACAACAGCCAGACTGAAGCCAGGAGCCAAGAGCTTCATCCAGGTGTCCCACGTGGGTGGCAGCGGCTCAAACACTTGGGCCATCTTCTGCTGCTTTTCCCAGGAAGCTGGTTTATACATGGGGCAGCCGAGACACGAACAGGTGCCCTGTGGGATGCTGGTGCTGCAGGTGGCAGCTTTAACAATGCTGGCCCCATGACAAGCTTTTTTTTTTTTTTTTTTTTTAAGATTTATTTATTTACTTGAAAGACAGCTACAGAGAGGCAGAGACAGAGAGTGTAAGGCCGCCACAAAACACACCACACACCAGAGTAAGGGAAAGGGTTTATTCGAGAAAACCTAGCAGACTGGAGGGAAGGGGCGAGGAAGGAGAAGGAGAGCATAAGAGATAGAGATATATATGAAGAGAGAGAGATCAAGAGGAGGAGGGAGAAGGAGAGGGAGAGGGAGAGGGAGAGGGAGAGGGAGAGGGAGAGGGAGAGGGAGAGGGAGAGGGAGAGGGGAACCACGTGTTCAGGAACAGGTCCTTTTGAAACTGCCCGAGGGCGGGCTGGAAAGTAGGAGCAGAGAATCCCATTAGGATATACGTGGAGCTTGACACTGGTGGTTGGGCCTAGGATGGTGTCTGGGTGTAGATCCTGCCATAGATAAGACTGTGCCATTTTCCTGAAACACAGAGACAGAGATCTTCCAACTGCTAGCTCATTCCCCAAATGGTTGCAACAGCCGGAGCTGGGCTGATCCGAAGCCAAGAACCTGGAGCTTCTCCTGGGTTTCCCACATGGGTGCAGGGGCCCAAGGAATTGGGTCATCTTCCACTGCTTTCCCAGGCCATAAGCAGAGGACTGGAAGGGAAGTGGAGCAGCTGGGACTTGAACCAGCGTCCATAGGGGATGCCAGTGCTGCAGGCAGCGGCTTTACCCACTGTGCTACAGTACTGGCCCGACAAGCATTTCTAATACCCATCACGGACTACCCTGAACATAAGAGCAGCTGTACAATGGTTCATTTGCTCCATGACTTCTACATAGGATCCTCATTATTTTTCCTGGTTGGGGAGCTGTCTCCTGTCTCAGTCAAGGGAACAAATGAACTGCACTGACCATGGAACCAGGCCACCTGGCCACAGGTGTGACGATGCCTCCCGACAGCTGGGGCTCTGAGTTCCAGTTACCACTGACAGAATTCTTTCCTGAACTCCTTCTGTTTTGGCCACCTGATTTTGGATATGGTTTTACCTGTTAGAACCAGTGGTGAGGACACTGAGGCCTAAGCCCCCAGATCATCTCGAGGCCAGAGGAATGTTTAATTGCTCCCGAAAGCCCCACACCCGAGACATTCCAAACTGCTAACACAATGCCTAGTAAAACTCACCTAGGAGCCTGTCTGCCCATCCCCCACCGGCCTTATCAGATTCCCCGAGGCGCTCCGCCCCGCCCCCAGCAAACAGCTCCTGGCAGGACCCGGCCTGCTGGCTGCAAACACCCCCTCCCACCCCAACCCCACCTCCCAGCAGCATCAACCCCCACTCTTCCCGGGGATTCTGTCCCCTCTAAAATGAAGTCTTTTCCACTTTAGGTACTGAATTCCTACACGCCCCTGTCCCAAGTCTTGCCTGTCACTTGGCTCTGTGAACCATCATCGGCCTCAGTGTCCAAAGTGAGGACACAGCGCAGGTGCCGTCAGAGCTGTGTCTGGGGGACTGGGGGTGAGGAGTGTCCTGGAATCTCCATTTCAGCGGGGTCCTCTGCCTACGGTTGTCTTCCAGCAAATCGATTAAACCCCAGACTAGGCACGCCCTACAGCAGACAACCCTCTTCTTCTGTTCCACACCTTGAACAACTTTCCTTCACCCTTAGCACGAAATGCAAACTCTCCCAGGGCCGCCTGCAGGGTCCAGCCGGGAGCTGCCCTCCGCTCAGGGGGTACAGAACCAGGTCGTGCACAGTTCTCCCTGCGCCCATCAGGGGGTACTGAACCAAGAAGAGCAGTCCTGCCTGCGCCGCGGCTGTCTCCACGTGGACTACCGGCGCCCACAGCCCCAGTCAGATGGGGGCTATTTTGGGGTTTCCCTTCCACAGCCTGAGGAAGGGCAGCGCACTGTCGTGTTTGGGGGGGCTCAGCATTCACACCGCTGGGGTTCACACCCCAGCACCCGTGCTCGCCAGCTGCTCTGCGGCCTCGGGCAAATCTCTCACTGCGTCTGTGTCTCCCCCGACCCCCGGGGGACGACGGCGGGCACTCAAGAGGGCAGCGAGAGCCGTTGGCCTGTACCCCAACTCCGCCCCACTCCCGCCGGCCTGCGGGCTGGCACCTGCGGCCTCCGGGACGCCGCGGGGGACCCGCTCTGCTGGGGTAGGCGGCCGGGAGGACGCTCGGGGAACCGGGTCCCAACTCGGCGGGGTCGGCTCGCACTCCCGCCGCAGCCAGAGCCAGAAGCAGACGGGCGGGCAAACGACCGCGGGCAGCCAATCTCCGGACCCGCCCCGCCACGCCTCCGCCGCGAGGCTCCCGGCTATTGGCTGCCTGCTCCGCGGGCCGCCTCCGAACCCCGCCTCTCTGAGGCTTCCCGAGGATTGGCTGCGGGACCCACGGTCCTCCGCCTACTCCGCCCCAGGCTTCACCCGGATTGGCTGAAGGTCCCGTGACCCGCCTCCTGCCCCTCCCCAGTCACCGCAAGGATTGGCTGCCGGTGCCGCGGCCGTCTGCCCAGCTCTGCAGAGCTGTGCGGGTCTCCGCGCCCAGGGGGTCGAGGGTCTCTTTGTCTCGGGACGTGCGCGGCAGGTAGGGTGCCCGGCTGGCCCGGGCCCGGGCAGGGGCTGGGCGCGCCCCGCGTCCCCTCGAGCTTTGCCCGTCCGGAGCTGCGCTGCTCCCGGCGGCCAGAACAGAGGGGTAGAGCAGCCCTCGGTGGTCCAGGGGGCGGGCGGCCGTGCCCGTCCCGGGGCCGCGCGAGGCACAAGACGCCGCGCGCAGCCGCGGCCGCTCGCAGGCTGCGGGGCGCCGTGACACTTTGCGCTTTGCCTCCGCAGGGCGGGTCCGTGCGGCTGCGGCAGCCGGAGCCGGACCGACCTGGGTCCCGGGACTGCCCCTGCTGCGTCTGAGCACAGGTAAGGGACCGTCCTCGGGGAGGCTCTGGGACGCGCCTCCGCTGCAGCAGCTGGGACTCGCTCGCTGGTGGGAAGGGGCAGGCGCCGCAGTTGCTTGCGGTGCGTGGGGGGCGCCCTGCGTGTGCCCCTTTGCAGCGGGTTGGCGTACGTCTCCACGAATCCTAGCAGAGGCTGCGCCTCGGACGCGGAGCCAGGGGTCATCTCCCCGCAGTCACAGCAGCTGTGCGGGTGGTGGAGTGTAGGGTCCCAAGGTGCAGGGGGGCGGCCGTGGGGACTGAAGCGGGGGTCAGGAGTAGAGGCTAAGCCTACCCGGACTGAGGGCCGGGGTTTTGCAGCCAGGGTCTTGCTCCGAGCTGTTTGCTGGGGGAGGGGCGGAGCGCCACAGGGGCCCTGATAAGGCGGGTGGGGGATGGGCAGACAGGCGCCTAGGTGAGTTTTACCTGGCATTGTGTTAGCAGTTTGGAATGTCCCGGTCCCCGGAGCAATATGCATCTCACCGGCCTTGCGATGGTCCCGGCCCAGTTTCCTCAATCAGGGGCTTAGGCCTCAGTGGCCTCCCAGTTAATATCAGTTATCTTGTCATGCAATTCGTAGAACACGTGACAAACTCAAACCTGAACGTTAACACCTTCAGACATACCTTTTTAAAAAAAAAATATTTATTTGAAAGGCAGAGTTACAGAGAGAGGTAGAGACAGACAGAGATTCATTGGTGTACTCCCCAATGGCTGCCAACAACTAGGGCTGGGCCATGTTATATATTAATGTTAGCTGTCGCAAAACACCAAACACCGGGGTAAGGGAAAGGGTTTATTGGGGAACACCCAACAGACCGGAGTGAAGGGGCGGCGAAGGAAAAAGAGAAAGAGGGTATAAGAGAGGAGAGGAGAGCAGAGCCTAGAGAACACGTGTTCAGGAACAGGCCCTTTTAAAACTTGGCCTGAGGGCGGCAGGGAAGCAGGAGCAGCGAATCCTGTTAGGATGGGATTGGGAGTGGAGCCTGGCTCAGGTAGCTGGGCCATGCGGCCACCTGGCTAAAACTGCGCCAGTTTCCTAACAGGCCAAGCTGAAGCTAGGAGCTTCCCTGTCTCCAACGTTGGTGCAGGGCCCAAGCACTTGGGCCATCCTCAGCTGCCTTCCTAGCTGCATTAGCTGGGAGTTGGATTGGAGGTAGAGCAGCTGGGATTTGAACTGGCGTCCATATGGAGTGCCGGCACTGCAGGCCCAGGCTTTAAGCCGCTTTTTTTTTTAATTAAAGATTTATGGAGACAGCATCATGGCTTACCAATTAAAGCTGCCACCTGCAGTGCTGGCATCCCTTATGGGGTACAGTTTGAGCCCTGACTGCTGCACTTCTGATCTAGCTCTCTGCTATGGCCTGGGAAAACAGAAGATGGCCCAAGTCCTTGGGTCCCTGGACCTGCGTGGGGAACCCGGAAGCTCCTGGCTTAGGATCAGCTCAGCTCGGGCAACTGCAGCTATTTGGGGAATGAACCAGCAGATGGAAGACCTCTTTTTCTCTGCCTCTCTGTAACTCTGCCTTTCCAATAAGTAAATTTTTTTAAAAAAAAGATTTGAAAGGCAGTTACACAAAGAGGGGGGAGAGAGAGAGATCTTATATTCACAGGTTCACGCCCCAAACGGCCTCAACATCTAGGGCTGGGTCAGACAGAATGCAGGAGTTTGAACTACTTTCTTCGAGGCCTCCCATGTGAGGGACCCAATTACTTGGGCCATTTTCTGCTGCCTTCTCAGGTGCATTAAGCAGAGAAAGAGATCAGAAGTGGAGCAGCTGGGACTCAAACCAGTGCTCATGGGATGCCAGTGCTGCAGGCTGCAGCTTAACCTGCGCTATGGCAGTGGCCCCTTCAGACATGCGTTTTTTTTTTTAAAGCTTAATTTTTTACTCGAAAGTCAAACTTAGAGGAGGGAGAGACAGATCTTCCACCTGCTGGTACACTCTGCAAATGTCCACAATGGTTGAGGCTGGGCTAGTTGGAAGCCAAGAGCCAGGAGCTGCATCTGGGTCTGCCACTTGGATGCAGGAGTCCAAACACTTGTGCTGTCTTCTGCTTTCCCAGGCACATTAGCAGGAGCTGGATCGGAAGTGAAGCAGCTGGGACTTGAACTGGTGCTGCAGCAGGCAGCTTAACCCACAGTGCCTTAAGATTGCTCTGGGTGGGGCCAGTGTTGTGGTGTAGTGTGCAAAGTTGCTGTCTGCAATGCCAGCACCCCATATGGGCACTGGTTTGTGTCCTGGGTGCTCGGCTCCAATCCAGTTCCCTGCTAATGGCCTGTGAAAAGCAGTGGAAGATGGCCCCAGTATTTGGGCCTTGTACCCTCATAAGAGACTTGGAAGAAGCTCCTGGCTAAGGCCTTGCTGACTCCAGCCATGGAGGCCATCTGGAGAGTGAACCAGCAGATGGAAGATGTCTCTCTGTCTCTCCCTGACTTGAACATAAATAATTTTTTTCAAAAAAAGCCCATCATTAAAAAAGACTGCTGGGAACAGCTGTGAAGCCCAGCCCCTACCTCTTAATGCGTTTGATGGAGACTATCAGGCCCCAGTGTGTCTCAGCTTGCAGTATAAAGAGTAACTCACTGAACTAAAGGAGTCACGCAAGGGTGGAGCCAGAGCTGAGACCCTGAATCACAGACTGAGGTGGCCCTGTAGTGAAAGCTCAGTGCTGGCCTCCGGAACTCGCAGGCTCTGCGCAGTCATTACCCTGAGACCAGAGCCCACCCTTGCCCTCTCAAGGGACCCTGGCCCCTGTGGTTGTGGATGTACAGGACAGGTTCTTCGAACCTCAGGGAATAAGGCAGCACAAATGTATTACAGTAAGCTAAGTGCGCGCCTGAAGGAAGGCGGGAGTGGGCCTAAACTCTCCTCCAGATCCCCTTAGTTGATGCGACTGTGGTAGACGCCAACTACGCAGATAGGGACTGTCAGGGAGCAGGGTGCACGCTCTTGGAGGACCAGGGAGATATTGGCAAGTGGCTTCTGTGGTTGGAGACTTGGCTTTCACCCAGGCACCTTAGCCCAGAACCAGTGAGAAGTCACTGCTCAGTGCCTCATCTGCATCTGCCCTGGACCAATCATGAGACCTTCCCCTAACTGCCTGTAAAGACCTGAGGCTGCTAATCCCGAGGCCACCCTCTTTCAGGGCCCCTCCTTTATGGGGGCTTTCTCTTCAATAATCTCTGCTTCTCTTCTGCCCCTTTGTGCTCCTCCTCGTCACAAGACTGGGGTCCAGGTGATTGAAGCCACAGACTGCTGCAGCCTTTCTCGGGGCTCACCTGGGATCCTCCGGAGGGTGAGTAAGATGGACCGCTCTTGCTTCCCCACACCCGCCCCTGGAGTCCCTACTGCCCACTGAAAACACCAGGCCTCCGCTAGCCAGCTAAAAGCAACTAGGCTTACATAATGGATCAACTCCCTTTGCCTTATGGCACTGGAAACGCTGGTCTAAGAAATTCATACAATGCATGAGACTGGAATAAGATTGGGGTAACTGAAGGATTCTTGGCAGGGTGCCTTGATTAGACCTGGACTCTGCCTGCCTGTTAGGGTACTGGACTGAATTCTGGACCTCTCTCTCCCAGCACTCTGCCCCAGATCTCCTGTCTCTGGCTGCTCCCTCTGCCCATCCTCTCCCCTGGTTCTACAAGATCTCACACAGATTCTCCTCACTGCGCCACCCTCTTAGCTAATAGCACCCATTCTCGTTCCCAGTTGGAAAGATTGCACAAAGGAACCTGGCCCCTTCCTTTTCCTTCCACACACTCTGGGCCCCTGGGAAGACTGTGACTGGTTGTAGCCTTATCCATACCCCTTGGCATTTCTGGCAAATTTGATTCCTTCACTGATCCTCAGATCCTGGGTCATCTCTATCCCAAGTCTACAGACCTGACTCGGTGTCATTCGGGAAGCCCATTTTCAGGGGTGCACAGAGGCACAGCTTCACCAGGTTTGACAGACAGGGGCTTAGAGCCAGAGGCCCAGGGACACAGGGCAGAGTGTCTACTGTTCACCGACCTCCGCCTGCTGTGGGCTCCAGGACTACCACAGCCAAGGACCTGAGACGGCTCCGGTGGGCACAGCAGAAAGTAGTGGATGCCTTTGCTTTGTCCTCATTGCAGATGGGTAATAAGGCGTCTTCAGCATACACCCCCATGGAGTGCATTCTCCAGCACTGGGCTTCCTCTGCACTGAGGCATGGATGGCATACGGACTGGAGGACGGAGAAGCCTGGCCCCCAGAGGGAAGCATCAACTACAACACCATCCGACAGTTAGACTTGTTCTGCCACAGAGCGGGGAAATGGTCCGAGGTCGCCTACGTCCAGGCGTTTTTTGCCCTCCGGAACAACCCGCACCTCTGTCGACTGTGCAAGGTGGACTTGGCCCTTCTGACTGCCATCACCACCCGGGCTCCCACCAGCCCTCCCTCCCCTCCTGAGCTTTCCTCCGCTCCCTCTTCTGAGCCCCCTGCTTCTCCAGGCCCCTCTCCCGGGAGACCCAACACCCAACCTGCAGCCTCCATGCCATTCCCCCAGGAGGTTCCCACAGGGCTCAGCAGCGCCGCTCATGGGAAGGTCCCCTTCTCCACGGCTCACCTTGGGCAGGTAAAGGGAAAGTTGGGAAGCTTTTCAGATGACCCTGACGGCTATATTGGGGCCTTCGAGCATTTGACCGCGGTCTTTTACCTCACCTGGAAGGATGTGATGGTAATCCTAACGCACACCCTAACCTGGGACCAGAAACAAGCTGTCTTCCAAGCAGCAGAAACCTTTGCCAATGAGATCTACATGGTCTTTGGCTCCTTATCTAATCAGGGAGACCAGGACGAGCTGTATCCTATAGGGGTAATGGCTGTCCCTCAGCAAGAGCCTTGCCCCGAATGGAAAGCAGAGGACCCTAGGGGTGAGTGGAAACAGAAGTACTTCATCACCTGTCTGCTTCAGGGACTGAGGAGGATCAAGACCAAGCCTGCGAACTATTCCAGGCTGTACATGATCTACCAGGACCGCTGCGAGAGTCCCCTTGCCTTTCTACAGAGGCTGAGGGAGGGCCTGGAGAAACACACCACCCTGTCCCCCGATTCTGTAGAGGGACAGCTGATGTTAAAGGACAAGTTTATTACTCAGTCGGCCCCAGATATTAGAAGAAAGCTCCAAAAACAGGCCTTTGGACCAGAGAGTACCCTAGAAAATCTCCTAAATACTGCCACTAAAGTCTTTTACAACCGGGACCGGGAAGAGGACAGACAATGGGAGAGAAAGGCTAAGACAAAGGCCATAGCTCTGGCAGAGGCTGCATGTGCACACCAATCTAAGGGCTCCCGGGGGTCTCTGAAATGCTACAGCTGTGGTCACACAGGACACTTCAAAAGGGAGTGCCCACATTCCTTTGCCACAAAAAGCCTCCAGGATCCTGTCCTATTTGCAGTGGGGATCACTGGAAGGCAGGCTCAGGCCCCCTACTGCAGATAACCCAAGAGGACCCCTGTTGTCCAGGCCGTGCCTACGCCTACAGGCTCCCACTACCCAGATCACCTGTATTCGAGAGCCCTGGGCAGCCCAGCAGTAGAGGGAGGAAGTAATTTCCTCCTGGACACTGGAGCTGCCTTTTCTGCCCTTCTCTGCAACCCAGGTCTCCCCTCTTCCCTTAGCAAGGTGAGAGGTGTGCAATGGGAGAAGATAGAAACGAGCCCACTGCCCGAGACCCTTAACCAGCTCAGCCACTCCCGGGTATTAGAGCCACTGCTGACTCTGGACCCTGGCACGGGGAAATACCCACCACACCTTGTACCAGCTGATAAAAGGCCCCCAGGCAGCAGGGACCCAACCTCAGCATTGCCTGGTTTTCACTCCGTAATAGGAAGGGGCATGATGGCTTTAGGGCTGTTGACTCAGCCCAGCAGCCTATAGTGCATCTTAGCAAAGAACCTGACCTGGTGGCCAGTCTGCCTCAGTGGCCCTCTTGATCCCCAAAGCCACCAAACTGACCCAGGTGGACACCGCCACCAGCTGGTGGGAGCCTTCCCCTCAGAACCGAGGCCTCTGAAGCGAAGGTGGTGGCGTCTGAGAAGACTGATTTTGCTTCCCAGAAGCCTACAAAGTGACAACGACCTCTCTTTCCAGGCCACCTCTACTCAGAGTGTCTCTAAGGTGCTAGTTACTCAGTGGCATCTACATGGTGCCTGGAGTCCTCAATCTTAGGAAAGACCAATGAGACCCTCCAGTGATACCTCAACAAGTTTATCTCAGGGAACCCACATCCCCCAGACCTCCCTCTGACCCCTGGCTTTTCTATGCACTAGAAACAGCCCCTCAGAACTTTTTCAGTCCTGATTTCCTGCTAGATGGCAGATAAGATAGGCACCCAGCCAGGTTTGGCAGGCAGGATAGCTTTCAGCAACCCAGCCTGGAGAGCAGAGACTGCCTGTGCAGGAGATCTGTGCTGGTGAAGTCTGCCCTCTCCCAGCCCCCAGCTCAAAAGGAGGGACCCTATACCATCATGCTTTGTACTGCAGCAGTTAAAGGTGTCTGGACTAGAGTACTGGATCCACCACCCTCAAAAGCCTCAGCTTCGAAACCAACTTAAGACCCCATCCAGAGGATGGCTGCAACACCTCCAAAGAGAACAGTGACTGCTCCTGGGAGGTGACTGAGGGACTCCAGCTATTCAGACGGGAAAAGGACCCACTCAGTTAATGTAAGCACACCCGGCTGGAAGCTGGTTCCCCACACTGTAGCTCAGTCACAGCACCACTGTGCTCACTATTAGGACTGGACTGTGCCTTCTCTGCTGTTAACTGCTCTCCTGCCTCCCTGAACTGGCCCTGTGGTGTCCCTTCTAATCTTATGCTCATGGTTCAACAGGGATAGGAAGCAACAGTGGATGCCATTGAACGCAAGAAACTGGATTCCATAGTCTTGTAGAACTACTGGGCAAAAGGTGTCCTTGCGGCTGAGCAGGTTTGTAAGACTTAAGTCCCGGGCCACAGGTTATCAATCACAAATGCAGGCCTTCCATCCAGGACCCCTGGAAGGCCTCTGGAGGAAGAACCCGGACTGATGTCCCAGCATCGCCTCTCCAGCTTGAAGGAGACAGAGCAGTCGTCGGCCCTGCTCCCTGACAGCAGTTAGAGTCACCTCTTCAGACGGTAGCAGGGGCAGGGGTGCCCCTCCCCACTATACAGTGCTGAGTCTTGGAGGCAGCCAGCTTCTGTGATTGGAGACTTAGCTGTCATCCAGTTCCCACAGCCAAGAACCAATCAGAAGTCACTGCTGAGTGTCTCCTTTGCCTCTCCCAGACCAGTCATGAAAACTTTCCTTTATAGCCCATAAAAACCTTGAGAGGAGCGCATCTCCTAACAGCAACCCTTTTGGGGGCATCTCTTCAATAAACTTTGCACATGCAATCAGCCTTCCTTGTCCATGCTCTGCATTCTTAGTGGTCACAAGGCATGAGCCCGAGTGGTCAGAGCCATGGACTCCTGAAGTGCAATAGTTGTGAATTCGAGGGTGGGGAGGAAACAGGAAGACCCTGGCCAGTTTCTGGGCCGAGAACACTGGGGACACTGACCCGGGTGGTCCTGGGTTGTGGGGGCAGTACTCTGGTATCACTGGGGGGCTCCAGTCAGGTCTCCTATTGGTCAAACCGTGACTATCCCCTCCCCCAATGTGCTTTCTGACCAGCTTTTCGTCCTTTCTGGCCTGGCCTGGCTACCATTCTGTGAGAGCAGGCAGGCTGTCTTTGAGCCAGCTGCTTTTAAAATATACTTTGAAGCAAGTACAACAGGCATCCCACCCCCAGCCTTTTCTGAATTTTCCTCTGCTGCTTTCCCTGGACCTTGGCTATCTCCTGCCTCACTATCACCAGCCAAGGAAAGGCCGTGTGCACTGTGGACGACCAGAGGTCCACACTCGGCCCCACATGAACTTGTAGCACTCACTGCCTTTGCCCTCAGGGAGCTGAGGGACTGAAAGCTGCCCAACTCCTGGCTCTGCACTTTTTTTAAAGAATATTTATTTGAGAGGTAGAGTTAGTAAGAGGGATTAACACTTCAACAGCTTCTTTCACCTCCTGGGTATTGCGTGTCGGGTGAGAACACCCAGTTTGGAGGGCTCTATGGCATCTAAGTAGCGCTTTTGCTACAAGGCTCAAAAAGGTCTTGGGAAATGGAATTAAACGAATAGTCTGGTCCAAAATTTTGAAATTTGTGCAGTTTATTCATAGTGTGAATTTTTTTCTAGTTCAAGATTCTATTGGGCCAGTGTGGTAGTTTTCATGCAATGCTGCCATCCCAAATGGCCACCTTAGTCAGGACTGGGCCAGACCTGAGCCAGGAGCTTCTTCCAGGTCTCCCTCCTGGGTGCAGGGCCCAAGCACTCCTTTTCCGTTGGTTCACCCCCCAATGGCCACTGCGGCCGGCACACCGCACTGATGCAAAGCCAGGAGCCAGGTGCTTCTCCTGGTCTCTCATGCGGGTGCAGGGCCCAAGCACTTGGGCCATCCTCCACTGCCTTCCCGGGCCATAGCAGAGAGCTGGACTGGAAGAGGAGTGACTGGGACAGAAGCCGGCGCCCAGACCGGGACTAGAACCCAGGGTGCCGGCGCCTAGTGAGCCATGGCGCCGACCCGGGTGGTTTTCTAAAGCCCTCCCAGTATGGGTACTTTGGTTTCCTTTGAAGGTGGAGACTGGAAGTGTACCCACAAGCTCATCAACCGCACTGGGAGAATCCCCTATGTGCGAGTTTCGGAGTCCACTTCCTCTCACTTTTCATCGGTTTTCCTCAGTTAATTGCCGCTTTGTGTATCAGGGATGGTATCCCTTCATTTAAACCTCCTGCCAGTTAAAACTCGGCTGCTGACATTACTTTGTTACTACCAACTACAGTTATTTCAAATGTCTCCTTTGCAGATGTATCTGACTCTAAAGTTTAACATGAATTCTTTGCTTTACACAATGGTCACTTGTTTTTATGGCAACAAGAGGTAATTTTGTTTCCATTACTAACGTAAAGCCCAGATGGAAACATGGTAACCACTTACCAGTCACCGCCTCTAGTTTCACAGACCACACATGGTCTCTGGGGAAGCTGAGGGATTCAGGCTGTGCCATTTCAGCTTGGATGCCTCTGTTCTCCCACCTACAAAAGGAATCCGCATTTTCGGATTTGTCAAATGAACAGAAAAATTACACTTGAAATATATTATGTGCAGGCAGCATGCAGACCCCCTCTCCGCCAAATAAGACCAGCCCACTTCCCAGTCACGGGCACTGCCACTCGGCTATGTACAAATACAAACGACCCGATGCAGTGTCGCCAGGCTGTGCATGCCATGCATGGTTGGGCTTCTAGGAGTTCTGGCACATAAGAATTACTCCCCAAAGTCACAAGTTCTACTTGGAAAACAACCTTCCCTTGCTAAATAGCAAGCGGAAGCTTTGGACATGTATTTCAGTTAGTTTGAAAATGTTTGCAAAAATTAAGGTTGTGCAAAGCAGACGCTGTGACTTTAAATCTCATCTGAGTATTTTGATGAAATATACACAACAAAATTTATCCTTTTAATCGTTTTAAGCGTGCAATTCAGCGGTGTTAAGTACATTCGTAATTGTGCCACCGACACCCATTCACAGGACTTTACCATCACCCCAAGTAAATTGTGCACCCCTCAGCAGTGACTTCCCGTTCCCCACTGCCCACCACCCTGGCTTCCCCCTTCTGCTCTCTGTATTCGAGTGCACGAAGTCCCTCCCACAGCGGGGCCGTGCAGCGCCTGTCCTCAGGCCCGGCTTATCCGCGCATGGACCAGAACTTTCTGGGTGTGTGGACACCCGGCGCCGGTGGGTCCTGTTTGAGCACGGGTGTGCGAGCTCCGGCTCGCCAGCCTTCCACTCCCGCGGGGACGGAAACGACGGGTTTCTGGAGCCCGTCCCCAGGGGCTCCCGCTCACGGCACGAGGTTCCCGCGTCTCCGTCTCACCCGCCCCTGGCGGCTGCCCCCTGCGCGGAGCCACAGTAGCGGGGCTTCTCCCCGGCGCCCACGCGCGTCTCCTCGTGCACCGGCGGTCAGGGCCTGGCCCGGCCCCTCGGAGCCGGCCGGGTTGGCGAGGAAGCTCGGGCTGGCCGCGGGCCGGGGCCGGGCCGGCAGCGCTCCGCTCCCTCCCAGTCCCCTTCCGAGCTCCGTCCGCACCGCTGCAGGGGCCGCGCCCTCGGCTCTCTGCAACTCTCGCGGCCCTTCCGCCAGGGCGCCGGAGGCGAACGCCGGGAAAGGACCCCGACGGACTGCGGTGCGAACGCAGCCGCCCCACCTCCCACCTCCCAGCCCGGGAGGCGGCGTCCGGGTGTCCGAACCGGGTGACCAAGACTCAGGACGCCCCCTGCACTCTCGGGAGAACCCTGGGAGACGCGGCTGCCAATCACCGCGTGAGGGCGGTCCCCTGGCGCACGCGATTGGCTAGGCACGAAGACGCTCCCGCTCCATTGGCCGCTCTGCGGCCCGAGTCACCGCCCCTGAGAAGGTAGGGAGGGGAGAGGGAAGGGTGAGCAGACCCTAACCCCGTGCGCCTGCACGCGTCACCAGCCCAGCTCCGCCGAGGTCGCAGGTGCACCTGCCGTCTCCCGGGTGCAGCTTAGCAGGAAGCTGGAACGGAAGTGGAGCTGGGACTGAACCCAGGGACTCCAGGGTGGGATGCGGGCGTCCCGGTGGCGTCCTGACTGCCGTGCCGCGCAGCCGTTGTACTTTGCGCCTTTAGGTCTGTGAGCCGCTTGGAGTGGGCCTTCGTGAATGCTGAGTCGCTAGGTGGGTCCAGATGCCGTCCCTGTGTGAGAGTTTAGTTAAAGGACCGCTTTCCTCCCTTGCAGCTGTCTTTAGTGAGATGAGCGTCTTTGTCTCGTGTTAGTCATCTTTTCTTTTCTTTCAAGCCCCCGGGAAGAGCTTCTTGGGAAGCACCCTCATGGGAGACCCAGAAGCAGCTGTGGGTTCCCGGCTTCAGATCCACCCAGCTCCAGCCGTTGCAGCCATTTGGGGAGCGAACCAGTCGATGGAAGAACTCTGCCTCTCAAACAAATAAGAAATCTTAAAAAATGTCCTTGTTAAAAATAAATTAATCACCACTTCCTAAGATATTCCGTTTTAAAAGTGAAGTAAACAATGCACATTTTCCTGATAGAGGTTGTTTTTATCATACACATCTCGTCATTGTAAGCATCATATACCCTCTATTCCTTTGTGGCTGAATTCTTCACATTTGATTTTGTAGAACTGTAGGTTTTGGAAGTAAGCCATATGTTGCAGACTTGTTGCAATGTGGTCACGGGAGTGTTCCACCTGCAATATTCCTTTGCAGTAGCACCATTATTTACTTATTTGACAGAGAAAAAGATGAAGAGCGCTAGACAGAGGGCTCCAGCCACTGGCTCACTCTCCCAGACGCCACTAAGGCTGAGGCTGGGTGCCAGGAACTCAGTCCGGGTGGCTGATGTGCGTAGCAGGGATTTAACTCCTGGAGCTATCACGGCTGCCTTCCAGGGTCTGCATTAGCACGAAGCTGAATTCAGAAGCAAGAGCCAGGGGTTGAACCCAAGCACTCCAACGTGAAATACGAGGCCCAGGCACTCCGGTGTGGGATACGAGCATCTTAACATCTGGACCAAACACCCGCCCCCCAAGACTGCACCCTTAAACGTTGTATCTTGGGGGTGGCCTTGTGGCACAACAGGTTAAGCTGCTGCTAACATCTGCACCCTATGTTCGAGTCCTGACTACTTTGCACTTCTGATCTACTTTCTGCTAATGCACCTGGGAGGTGGTGGGTGATGGCCCAAGTACCTGGGTTCCTGTCATCCATGTATGAGACCTGGAAGGAGTTTTTGACTCCTGGCTTCAGCCTGGCCTTGTCCTGGCTGTCACAGGCATTTGGAGAGTGAGCCAGCAGATAGGAGCTCTCTGTCTTTATTTCTCTTTCTATCAATCTGCCTTTTAAATGAATGAATGAATGAGTGAAGCCGCAAGACACTGACCAGAAGAATCAAAAGGATTTGTTCTCCAGGAGGCAGTCTATGGAACACTGGACTGAATGAGGAATTTATCCCGATTCCTTTGAATGACTTCAGTGAAAGAACTGGTTGCCACGTTTTGCACCTGGGTTACCTGGAGTGCAACAAGGATGAGTCAACTTTTAAAGAGAGCATGTGTGCCCACATAGGAATGTATTTATGGGTCTAGGGGCTGCCTTCACTTTTGAACACAATGTTTTGCCAGGATCCTTAAAGCCAGAGACAAAAGGCAAACACTGCATTCCAGCTGCTCACTGTTTCTCAGAGGTGCAGTCCAGCTAGCAATTCCAGAACTGTGTAACTGGTCTACACTTAGAGTGGGGTTTAACAAACATAAACTGTAGATAACAGTCAGACAGGCTTCTCATCATCAGGGAAAAAAAGTTACAGGCAAGCAAGGAATGAGATGAGGCTGGAATGAGGCTGTGAACTCCCTGATCCTGAGAAGGTCGGGATACACTGTGTGTGCAGGGATGCACAGGCGTACCTGCGTTTCTTCGCTTGTCCACAGAGGGGCCTCCCAGGGATACCCCCAACAGCAGGGGCAAGGAACTTATTTTGTGCCCAGATCTTGGGTTCTAAAACTAGTTTTCTATCACAGGAACTAAGGTTCCTTGGGACTAGGAATGATCCCTGGATTGGATAAGAAAAATACAAGATGAGCCTGGAGCATATGGAGACACGGAAAAGTCGGGATGTGCTAAAAAGCAAGGCAAAGCAACAACAGGACAGGGGCGTGCCACAGGGCAAGGGGCCAGCTCCAAAGAACTCCAACAGCCAAAGCTGGGGCAGTGTGAGCGACTGTGTGGCAGTATTGGGTTACAGTCCCAGCCAGGGGCCACACCCATGCAGCTGTCTTGATCAAATGACAAGCAAATTGTCCTAAACTAGAGTTCTGCTTAGTAAAAGCAGGAGACAGGAAGCTAAGCTTGGTGCTGGCAAAGAAAAAATTGACATTTCAGCCAACCCATAAACTCCACCCGTGGTATAACAATGGAAGGAGGATCCTTTTGCCTGTAAAATAATTGGTGTTTCCAACATCAAAAAAATGCCTTTGTGTCCGTCGTCAGTAATTTTGAAAGGATTTCTGTGACTTCTCACGTCCTGTGAACCTCAGAGACGGGAAGCGTCACATCTGTCAAGCCAGCATCGCGCTTTCCGCATCCTAGAAGCACTCCAGCCCCTTGACACAGGACACTTTGCCCTCCTGGTGGACGTCTTCTTACATTCCAGTGACCGCACCTCCCCTCAGCTTTCCTCTGACTTTGCCAGACCTTGACCCTGTGAAATGAGGCCAAATAAGTCCTACAAATACCCGGTGCTGAAGGCTGCCTTATCTCCCAGCGTCCTCTGTCCAGTGCCTGAGCTTATCTGCACTTGGTCTAACACACACAGGAAGTCCTAAATCCGTCAGCTTAAAGTCCTTTCCATTATGCCCTATACTGCTGCAGGCAATTATTTCTTACGTACTTTTGACAATATCAACATCAGTATGAACCAGAAACCCACCTCTAAGGATATGCTGAGAATACTGTTTTAAAAAAAGAAATGTAACTTGAAGTAATTATTCTGTGTTAGTTTATGTTCAACTTTTCAAAAGCAGGCAATCATGTCATTGTCTATCCCCCTTACAGTAAATCACCTTCATCAGCATCTTCGGGTTTATCTTTCTTGTTCTTCTTCTTCTTTTTTTTTTTTTTTTAAAGATTATTTATTTGAAAGGCAGAGTTACAGAGAGGCAGAGGCAGAGAGAGCGAGAGACGACTTTCATCTGCTGGTTCACTCCCCAGATGGCCACCATGGCCGGAGCTGCGCCAATCCAAAGCCAGGAGCCAGGACTTCCTCCAGGTCTCCCACATGGGTGCAGGGGCCCAAGGACTTGGGCCATCTCCTACTGCTTTCCAAGGCTGTAGCAGGGAGCTGGATCGGAAGTGGAGCAACTGGGACTTGAACTGGCACCTATATGGGATGCCGGCACTGCAGGTGGCGGCTTAACCCGCAATGCCACAGTGCCAGTCTCTCCTGTTCTTTCTGCAAATACACACGTCGATACTTCAGAAAGTTCATGGAAAGACAGGACTGAAAGGCTGGTATATCTGAGGGCAGGCATCTGGCACAGTGGTTAGCATGCTTGGGATGACAATGTCCCACGTTGGAGCTTGCACATTCAAGTTGCAGCTCTGTTCCCTATAGCTCACTGCTAATGCACACCCCAGGAGGCAGCAGGCAGCAGCTCGAACAGTCGAGTCTGTCTCCATGTGGCTCCCAGTTCCTAGTTTCCTTCCCTGGCTTTGTCCTGGCTCAGCCCCAGCTGCTGCAGCATTTGACAAGTGAACCAGCAGATGGGCAATCTCTGTCTCTCAAATAAAATAAGTGTAAAAATAAATTTAAAAATCATTTTGGTGCAAATTAAAAAAAGATTTATTAATTTATTTGGAAGGCAGAGTGACAGCGAGAGAGAAAGAGAGAGAGAGAGAGAGAGAGAGAGAGAGAGAGCGTTCTCCACATGCTGGTTCAGTCCCCAACAGGTTGCAGTAGCTAGGATCAGGCAAAGATGAAGCCAGGAGCCCTGGACTCCATCCTGCTGCCCTACATGTGTGGTGGGACCCAAGCACACATGTGCTGCCTTCCCAGACGCACTGGCAGGAAGCTGGATCCGAAGCGGAGCAGCCAGGACTTGAACCAGCACTCCACCATGAGATACCAGGTCTGCAAAGCAGTGGCTTAACCTACAATACCACAAGGCCTCCCCCACCAACCCCCGCACATTTTGGAAACCTATGTGTAGTTCTTCATAATATGCATTTTCCATGGACTTGTTGAAGATCCGTTGCATGGATGCAGACTGTTTTCTTACTTCCTGTTCCTTCCCGAGAGGCAGCGCACTGCATACCCTGTCTTCATCTTGCTGCTTTTGCAGCAGAGGCATCATCCAGAGTGCGCTGTGTCCCCCTGGAGTTTACTCGTTTCAGATGGGCCCAGCAGAGGGAGGTGCTGGCGTCAATGCCACCGCACGCCGTCACCACGGCCCTGCCTGCAGCTGCTGCCCACAGTGGGGGGAGGCGGCAGCTCACACCACACTACGCACCTTAGCCTGTGGACCGAAGTGCCTGCGGGCAGTCAGGAGAGCACAGGCCATCCCCGTGGAAGTGGTCTGTAGCTCTGTCCCTAAAGGAAATGCAAAGCTTTGCGTTAGTTCTTCTGTACATAGGATGACTACCCAAAGTTCATTCTTTGAGACACATTTAAAAGGAGAGAGCCTGGTGTGTAGGTATGGTTGGACTCTCCCACTGTCACAGTAGAGGTTTGGAAATGCCCTTAGCTACTCAAATACACTCCCTGCTCCACACAGAGGAGGCTACAAGTGCTGCTGGGAGGTAAACTTCTCCTCCGCCAGCCGAGGTTCCAGTGGCGGGGGGCCTGCAAATTAATTAAGGACAGACAGGTTAACAGGGAACAGTGTTATCACACATGTGAGCAGGAGCGGTTCTCTTAACAGCCAGGGGCAGAGTTTATTTATCAGCTTAGTTTTGTGTGTGTGTGGAGAGATGGCTACCGGGACAGTACTGGGAAGGCCATTTATCCAGCTCAGTTCCTAGGAGGTCCTGCTGATAAATTAGTCCCATCCCATACAGGAGGCACCCTCAGAGGGGCGCCTGTGGCAGTGGAGTCCCATGAAGGCCTGCTACGCCCATCAGAGGGAGCGGGCGATACGCTCCCTCTCTTCCTGCAGCTGCTGTTTGTCCAGATGTCCTCAGACGAGGTGGTCTCCACGCCACTCTCACGGGTTGTTAGTTCCCCCACTGCCCCGTCTAAACTCGACATGAGGTCTCCTAGATGAGGGCCGGGTGCTCTGCTGTGGAGAGCAGGCTCTGCTTAGAGGTCAGGAGTTAAGAGATCTGTGAGGGGCAGCGACAGGTCAGAACGAGGATGAGCAAGCAGAAAACAATGCGAACACCCGGCCCCACATTCCACGGAAGCCGCTCTCACCCCTGGCGGTAGCTCAGTCCAGCTGTCTCACTGTCTCACTGTCCAACTGTCTCACTCAGTCTCTGTGGATTAGACGCTGCTTCTCCCACCTTGTTTAATGGAAGCCACATGGTTTGCCAATGGCTGCACAAGACCTTTCTTGTTGGGTGGGCAGTGTATCCAAGACACGATTTGGGGGTACAGAGGCTAGGCTGATAACTTGATTGGTAGTGACACTGAGCGCTGGTTCCCTTGCTTTGGAAACTTGGAATTGGTTTTCCTAGATCATGAGTTCCCAGACTTGGAAAAAAGGACCCTTATAGATCTGACCTTGAGATACGCAGGTGGGCTGACTACAGTGTGTTCCTGGGATCTATATGATTCCGCTTTATGTGCGTCCAGTGCCCGTAATGTGGCACTCAGGGTGCCAGGTGTCCAAGACCACAACCTCCCTAATCATTTAGGTGGGAACCCTATAAATTCTTTATCACTGCATTCACAGAAGAGCAGCACTGCTCCAAGTCCCATGTGTGGAAGCTGCAAGCCAGGACCACTGTGTAGTGACTGGGCAAACATCGTTACATCGTTAACAACCCACCTCGGGTGAATGGGCATCACCGGCTGAGGGCTTGAGGGTGCCATCTGTGAATGCGCCATAGTGCTCAGCACAGTATTGTTTAGGTGTGTAACCCAGAGAGGGCCCAGTGCCGCTGTCACTCTCAAAAGCAAGGAGAAACCTTTCCCTACGATCACCTAAAGGCTAGACTTGAGCTTTGCCTGGTGGTGTCCCAGGGCCTAATCACTCTGCCACAGGGGGAACGCATGGTCTCCACTGCGGATGCCACCTCCCTTCACACAGCCACTAGCCAGTGGTCCACCAGGGGCTTACACTTGCAAGAGAAAAGCATGTTCTTAGGCACGACCTAGATGCCGACATAACCAGCGCCAGACTGGGAGGAGGAGGGGTTGGGGTTGTGTATGGTCAAAAAGCTTCTAAGTTAGTTGAAGCAGGACAGTCTGAAAGGGAGCCCATCGTCGGGGGACAGAGAGAGAATGAAATAAACAGTGGAACTTAGACAACCTGATGTGAAACCCAAGATCCTAACTGGTGTCTTAGCCACCAGCGCAAATGCCAGCCCCAGGAATTCTGTTTTCATGGTGGTATAGGTCTCTCGTAAGACCCCACTGCAGCGTGGGAACAATGCTCATTTTATTTTATTAAAAGATGTATTATTTATTTTAAAGACAGGTTTACAGAGAGAAGGAGAGAGACAAAGGTCTTCCACCTGCTGGTTCACTTCCCAAATGGCTGTAATGGCTGGGGCTGAGCCAGGCCAAACCCAAGAGCCTGGAACTCCACCCAGGTCTCCCACGAGGGTGGCAGGGGCCCAGGCACTCAGGCCATCTTCTGGTGCTTTCCTGTACACATCAACAAGGAGCTGGATCCAAACTGGTGCTCATATGGGATGCTGGTGTCACAGGTGGTAGCTTAATGTGTGTGCCACAATGCCGTCCCCAACAACACACATTTTCTTTTAAAAACCTGATGTGCGAGGGTACTTCACAAAGTTAATGGGAAATGGAACTAAATGGTAAGCTATTAAGTAATTTGGGTGCACAATGTGAAACCCAACCATAGGTCTACTTGACCGCACAAATGGGATGGCAGCTGTCCACAAAGGCCGCGTTTTCACTGTAGAGAGAGGCTCCTAGTTGACCAGTTCTCGCATGTGACAGTCATAGTGTTAAATTGTTCACTCAGCTCCCCATAAAGCTCAGGCAAAGAAAGGTACAGATGCAACCGGTGGGCACAGGCAGCCGGCGCTGTGGCTCACTTGGTTAATCCTCTGCCTGCGGCACCAGCATCCCATATGGGCGCCGGGTTCTAGTTCCGGCTGCTCCTCTTCTAGTTCAGCTCTCTGCTATGGCCCAGGAGGGCAGTGGAGGATGGGCCAAGTGCTTGGGCGCCTGCACTCACATGGGCGACCAGGAGGAAACACCTGGCTCCTGACTTCAGATCAGCATAGTTCTGGCTGTAGCAGCAATTTGGGGAGTGAACCAATGAAAGGAAGACCTTTCTCTCTGTCTCTCTCACTGTCTAACTCTATCTGTCAAACAAAACAAAACAAAAAACCAAAAAACAAAGGCATCAGGCCCCTTGTTTGCAGAATACTAGGTCTGCAAGGGGTAAGGGTGATGCTCCAGCCACTCATGTCCAGTTTCTTGACAGATTATTTTTTCCCCTAGAGTTCTTCACATGTCTAGATTTTTTGGCTCACTTGTGAGGATAGTTGTGGGTATGAATTTTAATGACTGGGCCAGAATTGTGGCACAGCTAATTAAGTTGCCGGTTATAATGCTGGCTGGCATCCCATATCAGGGGTGTTGGAGTCTGTTTGAGTCCCTGCTGCTTGGCTTATGTTCCAGCTTCCTGCTAATGCACCTGGGAAAGCAGCAAAGGACGCCAAGGATGGTTGGGCCCCTTTTAGCCACATGGGAGACCCAGATGGACACCCAGGCTCCTGGCTTCAGCCTAGCCCAGCCCTGGCCATTGCTGCCACTTGTGGGGAATGAACCAGCTAATGGAAGATCTCTCTCTTTGACTCTCCCTCTCTCTGCATCTCTGCCTTTCAAATAAGTAATTTTTTAAAAGGATTTTTAAAAAAGATTTATTTATTTATTTGAAAGTCAGAGTTACACAGAGAGAGGAGAGGCAGAGAGAGAAGGAGGTCTTCCATCCGATGGTTCACTCCCCAATTGGCCGCAATGGCCAGAGCTGCACCGATCTGAAGCCAGGAGCCAGGAGTTTCTTCCTGGTTTCCCATGTGGGTGCAAGGGCCCAAGGACCTGGGCCATCTTCTACTGCTTTCCCAGGCCACAGCAGAGAGCTGGATCAGAAGTGGAGCAGCTGGGTCTCGAACCGGTGCCCATATGGGATGCTGGTACTTCAGGCCAGGGCGTTAACCTGCTGCACCACAGCACCGGCCCCTTAAAAGGAAATTTTAGTGACTGTCCCAGGGTCTTTGCAAACAAATGGTTTATTTCTGCTGCAAAATCAGTTCCTTGGTCCAATTTAATTCACAAAGGGATGCCAGATGCTGACTGGTCTGAGACGATCTCTCCCATTCCCGCAGCATCAGCACGTGGTCTGGATAGAGAGCACAGCCCATGCACCAGTGTGCAGGGAGGACAGCCCAACCTGGAGGGCCCCGCAGGCTGCCTACCTCCAGAATTCCGGTGAGATTTGCACATGGCCAGTAATGCTGACAGTCAGCAAAGTCTCCAATGGCTTCATCGTTCCATTGTGCATGAGTCAAGTATTTTCAAATATGCTGTGTGTTGCTGTGTTCTGGCATTTTAAGAAAGCCTGGCTGGGGAGACCCTGTGCTTCCAAGATGAGTCCATTTTTTTTTAAATATGGAATGCTTCATGAATTTGCGTGTCATCCTTGCGCAGGGGCCATGCTAATCTTCTCTGTATCGTTCCAATTTTAGTATATGTGCTGCCGAAGCGAGCACATAAGTCCATTTTTTTTTTTAATATGGCAGACTCTTTTTATCCATTTTTAAAATTTATTTTGAAAGTCAGAGCTACACAGAGAGCAAGAGAGATCTTCCATCTGCTGGTTCACTCCCCAAGTGGCTGCAACGGCCAGGGCTGAGTCTGGCTGAAGCCAGGAGTCAAGAGCTTCTTCCAGGTCTCCCCACGTGGGTGGCAGGAGCCTAAGCACTTGGGCCATTCTCCACTGCTTCTCCCAGGCCATCAGCAGGGAGCTGGTTTGGAAGTGGAGTAGCCAGGACACAAACTAGCAGCCATATGGGATGCCGGTGTTGCAGGTGGCAACTTAACCAGTTATGCCACAATGCAGCCCCCCCCCCTTTTAAAAATATCTATTTATTTTGAAAGTCAGAGTCACAGAGAGAGAGGGAGAGACAGAGAGTCAATCCTTAAAGATGATAAAAGGCCCATCAGCAACCCTGAACCTGACCTGTAGCAGGCCCTATACCCAGGACCAGGTGCAGGGCAATTGTGGGCCAGCCCATAGCTTAAGTCCCAGGGAAACTATTCAAGCTAGCTAGTCCTCATCTGTACACCTGGTGCCACCTTTCCTTCCTGTGGAAAGTCCAAGGGCCTTGCCCAAAGCATCCTCTCAGTGTGGTCATCTGTCTCTGGACCAGCCTGGGGTGTCCCCTAAGTGACACTGCATGGAGGCCCTGTATCTAGGCCTGTTGAAAACAAACTTTGTTTTTCCCCGAGCCTCTCCTCTGTCTTCTTTTTTGCTTTCTCTGACTACCTGAGGGATCCATTCCTGGCTGCTCTTACAGCAACATTGTCAGCCCTGTCATTCCACTCTGTGCGTGCCTGACAGTGAACAAGAGTAATTTATATAGGAAGACAAGTAGCTGCAACAGGACGGCAACCATATGGCCACTGGGTGCAGGATAGGATTTCCCAACTGGGACAATGCCATGGCAGAGGTAGCCAGGGTCATCAGGGCGAGTTTTCCCTTCGGCCAGTGTGGCAGCTCAGCTGGGCATATCTGAGGCTCGTGTTTAGACAGAGTAGGTGTGGATTACCCATGCACGTGGGAAAGAGCTCTTCCAGTGGTGGGAGACCACCTTCAGGGTTGTAAGGCAGCCACGTGGGCTGTCTCCGGCTTGGAGCTTACAGAGGGGCAAGCTACAGGCAAGTGGCTGGGCTGCTGTGGAGCGGACAGGTGCTCGCTTTATGAGCTGCAGGGAGCAGAAGTTCAAACGACGGGAGGTGACGGCTGTCAATCAGAGTGGCAGCAACAGGTCCGACAGACACAAGGAACGTGCCTGGGACTTGCTCGTCCTAGAACACCCGCGGTTGTCACCTGTTGGCCAGGTGTTAGAGGTGAAAGGGTTTGTCAAAACCGGGTGAACTGAAGGCATGTGGGGGGCACATGCCATGGTCAGTGCTGCAGCAAGCCTCCTGTGGGCGTGCGGGGAGGAGCAGGAAGGTTTGGAAGCCCCTGGTGGCAACAGCCCCTGTCCCGTGAAGTTTGTCTTTGGGAAAAAGACGGACAAAACTCAAGGTGCTTGGAGTTGAGTTTCTGAGTCACTTTGATACATTTTGTGACCTAAAATGTGACTGAAGTTTGGCTCAGGGGACTCCTGACCACCTACCTGACCCCCAGCCGACCCCACCTGGAAGGAGTCCTGACACCACTCCAGCCTTCGGCGTCAGACACCCCACTTTGCGGGTGTGAATTTATCCCTTGTTCTATGGACTGTCTGACAATACCACACAGGTGCTTAAACTGCAGGAGACAGCCCCTGCTCGGCTGTGACCTCAGACAGGCTCCAAGGAGGAGGAACAGTCTTCTCCGGGGTTTGTGGAGACCGACACTACCGCCCCACGTTAGCACAGGCAAGGGCGCCCTGGAGCTGTGGCTTTGAGACCAGATCTAAGGAAAAGACATCACTTTGGTTCTTTTTCCCCCCGTTTTCTTTGTCTACGTTCAGCTTAGCTCAGGTGTACCACTGAATGACCCACACATACAAAACCTCTCACCCTTTCCCACATTACGAAATAATCTCGATACATTCTTCACTGATGAAACACGAGAGCATGACAATACAGAAAGCTCATTCAACCCACTTCACACAGACTCTCACAGAGGAGCTGTCGCTTCTCGAACGCAGGACAAACCGAGTCAGCACGAACTCCGACTGTCGGTGGACAGAGGGTCAGTGAAACGCAGGACCTCAGAAACGAGACAGGGCCACAATGGCAACCAGCAAACCACTCACGGCTGAGTCCCAAACACCGCTAAATGTGGGTCACCGGCAGAGACCCGCTGCACCACGAAACATGGCCCTGCCACCGCTGACTCCTCCAGTGGGGAGCAGGTGCAGCAGGCACGGCCCTCCGGCCCCGCGGCTTTCTGCACCAGCAGTTCATGCTGTGCGTGTCTGCCCCAGGCCCCCTGTGAGAACGTCCTTGACACTGACCTGGGTTGTGGACCAGCTGCCTTGGCCCCTGGGCCGTGGCTGTTGCAGCCTCCGGCACCTCTGCCGCTGAATTCGCTCTCGTGGTTGTAGCCCCCCCCGGGGGGGGCAGCAGGGGCATTGCCTTGGCTGTGGCTGCGGCTGCCAGCATGTCTGGGGCACCAGTAAGTTGTGGTTGTGGCCCTGGCAGGAAGAGCCATAGGTGAAGCTGCCATAAGCCCCCATCCCTCTGAGGCTGGGCGACGGAGTGTAGCCTGGTCGCCCCCAAACCTCGCTTCCATCTGCCTGGGGCCGTGTCCATGGCCTGCATCTCATCTGAGACAGTCTTCCCACAGGTGGGACTCCTGGGGAGACTGGGGAAGCCTGTACTGCTGGACCTGCCAAGGTGATTTTGAAACCGCAGCGTTAACTGTGACAGTTACCCTGCGGGGCTGAGCACAGGCAATGTGTGTCTCCTCTGGTCCCCTCCTGGGACAGGAGGCTCCGACCACACACCCCACTTCTCGTGCTCCCCCATGGCTGTGCTCTTGACCATGTTTGATCACTGGCGTGCAGATGGCCCAGTCGCCTGGGGTCCCCGCTCTCGGCTACCTGCCTACTCCAGCGTCCCCCTCAGGACTCCGGGCTCAGAAATGGTCCGGGAGTGGACAGTGTTCTCCCTTCTGTAGTGCCTCCTGCTGGGTAGGGGCCAGGGCCAGGGAGGTTCAGAGCCTCCATCCCTGCTGTCGGGGGCTCAGGCAGGGACCTGTTGTGGACACTGGGAGGTGGGGTGGAGGGGCTGATACTTTTGGAGGACAAGGAGGGCATGTGGGAGAGAAGAGACGAAGTTGGTCAGAAGGCTGAAGACTACTGAGGGGACATCTCGGGTCTTCCACGGGGGAGGTCGCAGAGGCCCCCGGCCCGGGCTGCACAGGATTTAACTTAGGGGTCTCTCACACCCAGCTGGCCATGCCTCATACTACAACTGCTGTACACACACAGCGAGATGGGAAGGGGTTCCTTCCAAAGGGGATCCATCCTCTCAGGTCTTCATAAGGATGGGGTCCCCTGGCTGGTTGGAGACAGGGAGGCTGGTCTCCCTCGGGGCCCAGGGAGGACCTTGCTCCCACGTTCCTGGACAGGCTGCTGCACGTGTCCCAGAGCTAAGGACTCAGGGTCAAGGCCGAGGTCAGAGTAGGAGGAGTAGACCTTTAGAAAGCAGCTCACGCAGACCCTGCAGAAGGCCTGTTTGAACCCTAAGAAGAGGGACAGAGAGAGGCTCTAGCCTGGCGTAGTTTGTTCAGGGTGTGTCTTAGAGTCCGGCTGGCCTTCTCTGCTTTACCCGAGGCCTGGGGTGACCACAAAGAGTAGGGAGAACACTGGACCCCCAGGCTCCTGGCTGCAAGGGGTTATCCCAGAGACTGAGCCCGCTCCACTGTCGCTCAGCAAGGAGCCACCTCCCTGGCGCACTCCAGTCCGGCCTGCACAGGGGTCCACGAGAGCCAGAAGGGATTTATACCCCTGGCATGAGCAGGTTGAGAGAGGTCCATCTCCCAGACCTCCCCTGGGTATGGTCCCCTCCGCTGCAGGGGAGGTGGAGCCAGCTGGCTCCTCTGGGGTTGTCCTAGGTGTGAAGGGCACAGCTCTATCAGATTTATCAGTGTTTTCTGTGGCCTTGGCACAGCTGCTGTAAGCCACCCCTGAGCCACGCAGGCCCTGAGGGCCTTGCCCTGGGACAAGCCTCCCTTCAGAGTTGAGGAGTGCTGAGGCAGTGCTGCAGGGAGCGCGGGGATCGGGCCCTGCAGCAGGGCTTCCACCTGGGCAGCCCCCCTGGCTGCCTGCCTGCTCCTGTGCTTCCTTGCCTCCATCTTTGCAATTCCTGCAGCTTCCCGGGCTCCGTGGACAGCCTCCAGGAGCTGCAGGACTTGGGCCCTGCACTTTATAGGAGCGTCTCTGGGGCAGGGAATGAATTCCCTTTCCTTCCAGAGCCCCCTGGGGTGTGCAGGACCAGGCAGGCATCTGCAGGGTCCTGTATGTTAGCTCTTCCCCTCTGCCTCTCTGGAGGTGTTACAGTAACCTGCGGTGGCGAAATTCCCTTTCAAACAGGCAGCAGAGGCTGAGTGGTGGATCAGAAACAATGGATTAATGCCAGCAGGCTCGGTGGGATTGCTTCCTAAGACTGATCCCTGAATGCAGGTATCTTCCAATATTTAGAGGCTCATCAGCATCACGCCATAACAGTCACAGCGTTGGTGGGTTTGAACTTCAGCCTACATGACTTGGGACCACTCATGAGGACTTGGTCTATGTGACGTGGGACCACACTTAAGGGGAATTGGAACTGGGTTACAGAATAACTCGGGGCAGCTGCTTCACCAGGTGAGTGCAAGCAGCCACTCTCCAAAGTTGTGTCCAGAGTCTTGTTCTCTCCCGCACGCCCCTTGTCTCTGGTTGCAGCCTTATTTTCCCTTCAGAGGCTCTTGTGAGGGCACTAAGTGTCACTTGTGCACAGGTGTTTGGGGAAGGGTCTCTATCTATCGTAGTTCTGCTGTGGACAAAGCCGCTCCCTTCTGTGTACCTGACCTGAAGGTCACCTCTGCTGGAACAGGTCTGGCTGCTGACTTCAGAGAGCACAGGGCCCCTTGATTAGGCACAGGCAGAAGGGAGGCAGGATTCAGGGTGGGACAGGCCAGACAGCACCATCGGACATCTTAGTAATAGCCCGCCATCTAAAGCCACTGGGGACCTCTTCGATCCACGAGGCTGGACAGCAGGTGGGCTGTCTCAGAGCCAGTTTAAAGCCCCTTTAGGCCAGTGTTGTGGTTAGGCCACTCTGCGCACCAGTTTGAGTCCAGGTTGCTCCACCTCCAATCCCGCTTCCTGCTAATGCACATGGGAAACCAGCAGAAGATGGCCCAGCTCCGGCCATTGCACTTGAGGAGTGAACAGCGAATGGAAGATCTCTGAACTCTGACTTTCAAATAAATAATTCGTTTCCTTGCTTGTTTGTTTGTGAAGCCTTTCAGCCAGTAGGGCTGCTGCTGCCACGGCCCGGGGGCATCCACCCACCCCTGAGCCAGGGTCTAGTCTTCTTAAGAAACACCTCAGCGGTCCTTTGTGGGGCCCAGAGCCCATCCTCACCTCGCTTCCCAGCACTGTACAGTGGTCTAGCCACTTGGGGCAGCCCCAGCACAGGGGCTCGTGAGAGCTACCTCCTGTTCTCACTCCTGTTGGCACTTTCCCATTTGAGGGCCTCATGCAGAGGCCTGGTCAGCAACATGTACCCAGGACCCACAGCTGGCAATATCTGGTCAGACCCAAAGAGTTCTGAGCTGGTTTGGGTTGTGGGAGGTGGTATCTGATCTACTGCTGACACTCATTCTCCAGGCCATTTGTGAGCCCTGGATTTACGATTAATCAAAGTATAAACTTCACCAGCCGGGTGGCTCAGGATACCTCATACCCCTGCTGGGCTGCGACCTGGGTGGGGGCGGGGGGCGGGGGAGGTATCCTTGCACTAGCTCTTTCGAAGGGGAGCAAATCAGTACATCATCTACACACTGGAGGAATGTCCCTGTTCTAAGTCCTAGGGTCCTAGGCAGGTCAGCTGAACCTCCTTCCCACCTCCGATGTTGTTGCTTTTGAACTCAGAGAACCTGGGAGGCTCGGATGCAAAGGGAGGCAGCACAAGGCGCCTGTAAGACAGGGCTGCGAACCTGCGCCTTCCTGGAGGACTTTTCCCAGCTGGTGCGAGGGCTGGGTTCCCCTGCCGGTGTCCCCACGAGCTTACCGCAGGGGTTGGGAGTTCAGGGGCTGCAGCCTGGCCCCTGCAGCGGGCTTTCCGGGGTGCCGGCTGGTCTGGAGTTTTTCACCAGATTAAGACAGAGGCGGCTGTACCTGCCCTTCCCGGGCCCTGGTCCGCGCAGTCTTCTAAGGATAGAGGAACCTCACCAGTCCCCCAACAGGGCTCACGCAGCGGAGAGCCCGTCCCGGGCGTGAGCGAAGCCCCCAGCTCTGGCAGGATTGCTCCGCCTTCGAAGTGCACCTGCCGTCTCGGGGAGGGGCTTCTCGCGGGCAACCCCGGTGCTACGAGCCGGCGCAGGGCAGACAGGGAGCTGTCGGGCGCTGGGCATCCCTCGCACGGCGGCCAGGCTCTGCTGCCCGAGCGCCTTTCCTGCCGGAGCAGGGCGTCGCGTCTACCGCCCGCGGCTCACTCCCCGGGTGCGGGGCCTTACCTGCGCCGAGACCCCGGAGACAAAGTCCGGGTCCGAGGTCAGCCCGGTTCCGGCTCCTGCAGCCGCGCGGATCCGCCCGGGGCAAGCGAAGCGCCAAGGGTTTCGGCGTCCGGGGCCGCAGAGAGCCGGCCAGCTCCAGACGAGAACCTGCTCAACCCACGCCGCTAACCTTCGCCTCCACCGGACCCACAAGCCAGGGGGCGGGGCGGAAGGAGAGCCGCGAGGCCGGCAGCCAATCCTCGGGAGTGTGGGCGGGGCATGAGGCGGGCCACCGGGAGAGCGGCCAATCGCCGAGGAGGCTCGGAGCGGGGGGTGGAGCAGGGAGGCGGGCCAATCTCTGTGAAGACGGGGCGGAGCGGGGGCGTGTCGCGTGGCGGGCCCGGCGATTGGCCGCCGGAGACCCAAAGCCTGCCCGGTCCTTCCGGCCTCTGCAGTGGCGGGAGTCCGAGCCCCGCCTGTGGTGGGGAAGCTCGATTCCCAGAGGCAGGGTCCTCAGGCCCTCCGGTCCTCGGCACTGGTGGGTCTGGTCCTCTCAGGCCGACCGCGCCCTGAGGTCTTACTGGGAGGCTTTGGCGGTTGTTGCGGAGGCGTGCGCTGGCCCAGGGTCCCGGTGCTGTCAGTGTGAGAGTGGACGGTGGTGTCAGTGTGAGAGTGGACGGTGGCTGTCGTGGGCTCATGGTCTGGTGGTGTCACTGTGAGAGTGGACGGTGGCTGTCGTGGGCTCACGGTCTGGTGGTGTCACTGTGAGAGTGGACGGTGGCTGTTGTGGGCTCACGGTCTGGTGGTGTCAGTGTGAGAGTGGACAGTGGCTAAGGTGGGCTCATGGTCTGGTGGTGTCAGTGTGAGAGTGGACGGTGGCTGTCGTGGGCTCACGGTCTGGTGGTGTCAGTGTGAGAGTGGACGGTGGCTGTCGTGGGCTCACGGTCTGGTGGTGTCAGTGTGAGAGTGGACGGTGGCTGTCATGGGCTCACCGTCCTGGTGGTGTCAGTGTGAGAGTGACGGTGGCTGTCGTGGGCTCACGGTCTGGTGGTGTCAGTGTGAGAGTGGACGGTGGCTGTCGTGGGCTCATGGTCTGGTGGTGTCAGTGTGAGAGTGGACGGTGGCTGTCATGGGCTCACGGTCTGGTCCTGTCAGTGTGAGAGTGGACGGAGGTGTCGTGGGCTCACGGTCTGGTGGTGTCAGTGTGAGAGTGGACGGTGGCTGTCGTGGGCTCACGGTCTGGTGGTGTCAGTGTGAGAGTGGACAGTGGCTGTCATGGGCTCACCGTCCTGGTGGTGTCAGTGTGAGAGTGGACGGTGGCTGTCGTGGGCTCACGGTCTGGTGGTGTCAGTGTGAGAGTGACAGTGGCTGTCGTGGGCTCACGGTCTGGTGGTGTCAGTGTGAGAGTGACAGTGGCTGTCGTGGGCTCACGGTCTGGTGGTGTCAGTGTGAGAGTGGACGGTGGCTGTCGTGGGCTCACGGTCTGGTGGTGTCAGTGTGAGAGTGGACGGTGGTGTCGTGGGCTCATGGTCTGGTGGTGTCAGTGTGAGTGGACGGTGGTGTCGTGGGCTCACGGTCTGGTGGTGTCAGTGTGAGAGTGGACAGTGGCTGTCGTGGGCTCATGGTCTGGTGCTGTCAGTGTGAGAGTGGACAGTGGCTGTCGTGGGCTCACGGTCTGGTGCTGTCAGTGTGAGAGTGGACAGTGGCTGTCATGGGCTCACCGTCCTGGTGGTGTCAGTGTGAGAGTGGACGGTGGTGTCGTGGGCTCACGGTCTGGTGGTGTCAGTGTGAGAGTGGACGGTGGCTGTCGTGGGCTCACGGTCTGGTGGTGTCAGTGTGAGAGTGGACGGTGGTGTCGTGGGCTCACGGTCTGGTGGTGTCAGTGTGAGAGTGACGGTGGCTGTCGTGGGCTCACGGTCTGGTGGTGTCAGTGTGAGAGTGGACGGTGGCTGTCGTGGGCTCACGGTCTGGTGGTGTCAGTGTGAGAGTGGACGGTGGTGTCGTGGGCTCATGGTCTGGTGGTGTCAGTGTGTGAGTGGACAGTGGCTGTCGTGGGCTCATGGTCTGGTGGTGTCAGTGTGAGAGTGGACGGTGGTGTCGTGGGCTCACCGTCCTGATGGTGTCACTGTGAGAGTGGACGGTGGTGTCGTGGGCTCACGGTCTGGTGGTGTCAGTGTGAGAGTGGACGGTGGTGTCGTGGGCTCACGGTCTGGTGGTGTCAGTGTGAGAGTGACGGTGGCTGTCGTGGGCTCACGGTCTGGTGGTGTCAGTGTGAGAGTGGACGGTGGCTGTCGTGGGCTCACGGTCTGGTGGTGTCAGTGTGAGAGTGGACGGTGGTGTCGTGGGCTCACGGTCTGGTGGTGTCAGTGTGAGAGTGGACGGTGGTGTCGTGGGCTCACGGTCTGGTGGTGTCAGTGTGAGAGTGGACGGTGGTGTCGTGGGCTCACGGTCTGGTGGTGTCAGTGTGAGAGTGGACGGTGGTGTCGTGGGCTCATGGTCTGGTGGTGTCAGTGTGAGAGTGACGGTGGTGTCGTGGGCTCACGGTCTGGTGGTGTCTGTGAGAGTGGACGGTGGCTGTCGTGGGCTCATGGTCTGGTGGTGTCAGTGTGAGAGTGACGGTGGCTGTCATGGGCTCATGGTCTGGTGGTGTCAGTGTGAGAGTGACAGTGGTGTCGTGGGCTCAAGGTCTGGTGGTGTCAGTGTGAGAGTGGACGGTGGTGTCGTGGGCTCATGGTCTGGTGGTGTCAGTGTGAGAGTGGACGGTGGTGTCGTGGGCTCACGGTCTGGTGGTGTCAGTGTGAGAGTGGACGGTGGTGTCGTGGGCTCACGGTCTGGTGGTGTCAGTGTGAGAGTGGACGGTGGTGTCGTGGGCTCACGGTCTGGTGGTGTCAGTGTGAGAGTGGACGGTGGCTGTCGTGGGCTCACCGTCCTGATGGTGTCACTGTGAGAGTGGACAGTGGCTGTCGTGGGCTCACGGTCTGGTGGTGTCAGTGTGAGAGTGGACGGTGGTGTCGTGGGCTCACGGTCTGGTGGTGTCAGTGTGAGAGTGGACGATGGCTGTCGTGGGTGCTGTGGTCCTGTCAGTGTGAGAGTGGACGGTGGTGTCGTGGGCTCACGGTCTGGTGGTGTCAGTGTGAGAGTGGACGGTGGCTGTCGTGGGCTCACGGTCTGGTGGTGTCAGTGTGAGAGTGGACAGTGGCTGTCGTGGGCTCACGGTCTGGTGGTGTCAGTGTGAGAGTGGACGGTGGTGTCGTGGGCTCACGGTCTGGTGGTGTCAGTGTGAGAGTGGACGGTGGTGTCGTGGGCTCACAGTCTGGTGGTGTCAGTGTGAGAGTGGACGGTGGCTGTCGTGGGCTCATGGTCTGGTGGTGTCAGTGTGAGAGTGGACGGTGGCTGTCGTGGGCTCATGGTCTGGTGGTGTCAGTGTGAGAGTGACAGTGGCTGTCGTGGGCTCACGGTCTGGTGGTGTCAGTGTGAGAGTGGACGGTGGTGTCGTGGGCTCATGGTCTGGTGGTGTCAGTGTGAGAGTGGACGGTGGTGTTGTGGGCTCACGGTCTGGTGGTGTCAGTGTGAGAGTGGACAGTGGCTGTTGTGGGCTCACCGTCCTGATGGTGTCAGTGTGAGAGTGACGGTGGCTGTCGTGGGCTCACGGTCTGGTGGTGTCAGTGTGAGAGTGGACAGTGGCTGTCGTGGGCTCACGGTCTGGTGGTGTCAGTGTGAGAGTGACGGTGGTGTCGTGGGCTCACGGTCTGATGGTGTCAGTGTGAGAGTGACAGTGGCTGTCGTGGGCTCACCGTCCTGATGGTGTCAGTGTGAGAGTGACGGTGGCTGTCGTGGGCTCACGGTCTGGTGGTGTCAGTGTGAGAGTGGACGGTGGCTGTCGTGGGCTCACGGTCTGGTGGTGTCAGTGTGAGAGTGGACAGTGGCTGTCGTGGGCTCATGGTCTGGTGGTGTCAGTGTGAGAGTGGACAGTGGCTGTCGTGGGCTCACGGTCTGGTGCTGTCAGTGTGAGAGTGGACGGTGGCTGTCGTGGGCTCACGGTCCTGGTGGTGTCAGTGTGTGAGTGGACGGTGGCTGTCGTGGGTGCTGTGGTGGTCCTCATGTCCTTAGCTTCCCTGCTCCTGCACTCCCCATCTCTACTTGTGCCTTTTTTTACCCAGGCACCTGCACCGCTCCCTCCCCTGGTTTGGGCTCTGGTCACCTTGGTCTGTTCTCCGTTCTCCAGGCCCCTCCCCTCTGTCATGTTTGCTTTTTTGTGTGGCTCCTACCACACGCCTTGCTAATGTGAGCTCATGAACTCCTACCTTGTTTTTCTGATAGCTCTTGGAAACATCTTCCATTAGCGTTTCTTTACACTGGATTACACTATGGAGAGCTGGCCCACTGGCTGAAATAATGCTGTTTTCAACATGTGAGCACGTGCTCTTAGAACAATCCTGTGTCTTATTTTTAAAAAAGATTTATTTATTTATTTGAAAGGCAGAGTTACAGTGAGACACACACACACACACACACACAGACACACACAGAGACCTTCCATCTTCTAGTTCACTCCTCAAATGGCTGCAACAGCTGGGGCTGGGCCAGGCAGAAGCCAGGAGCCTGGAACCCTGTTGACATCTTTCCCGTGGGTGCTGGGGCCCAGCACTCGGGCCATCTTCCACTGACTTCCCAGGCGCATTAGCAGGGAGCTGGGTGGGACCCGGAGCAGCCAGGACTTCAAAGAGCACTCGTGTGGGGTGCCAGCCTCACAGGTGGTGGCTTCACCTGTTCTGCCACGTGTGGGCCCCTGAAACAATCCTCTAAACCTGTGTGCGGTGGACACTGTTTCTAACCAGGCTTTTTTGTTGAATTCTCTTTTCCTCTTTGCCCATTA
Organism: Sylvilagus floridanus; assembly: GCA_949820135.1. Lineage (NCBI taxonomy): Eukaryota > Metazoa > Chordata > Mammalia > Lagomorpha > Leporidae > Sylvilagus > Sylvilagus floridanus. The sequence continues at coordinate 116,357,492 of OX463238.1, read as the reverse complement.
AGTGCACACTTTCTTTTTCCCAAGCTATTTTTGCTACATGAATGCTTTTCTCAGTAGAGCTGAATAAGGCCAGGGGTGAGGGGACCTTGACTGTGAAATAATACGAGAAAGAAACTCAGTCTTTGAAGCAATAGCCTCATGTTTGTATGGAATCGATAACGTATTGGGACTCTGCCATGTGCCAGACATGGTGGTAGCCCTGGGAGAAAACAGTGAGGACACTCCCCAGACATGGACCTTGCCCTCGTGAGGTTTTCAGCCTAGTGTCTAATGTGAGGGCCATTTAAAAATGGAAAATTAGGGCCTAGCACTGAGGTGCAGTAGGCTAAGCTCCCGTCTTCAGTGCCGGTATCCCATATGGGTGCCGGTTCGTGTCCTGGCTGCTCTGCTTCCAATCCAGCCCCCTGCTAACACACCTGGGAAAGCAGCAGAAGATGGCCTAAGTCCTTGGGCTCCTGCACCCACGTGGGAAACCAAGAAGAAGCTCCTGGCTTCAGACTGGCCTAGCTTTGGCCAATGTGGCCATTTGCAGAGTGAACCAGTGGTTGCAAGATCTCTCTCTCTCTCTCTCTGTTTCTCTACCCCACCACACGACTTTTAAATAAACAAGTAAATCTTTTTTTCAAAAAATGTAAAATTACCGCTCAACAAGAGCTCAGATGGAGGGGAGGTTGAGGAAGGGGTGGTAAAAGGAGGGCTGAAAATGAGTGTCTGAGCCGAGGAGAGGAGCCTGGGGTGCAGCTCTGAGTGGAGGCTGTGTGCTGTAGGAAGGAGCTCAGGGCATGTCGGGAAATGGGGGGGGGGTGGCTGCTGTGACCTGCATGGAGTGGCCAGGGGTGGGGAAAGAGAGGTGTGGGATGAAGTGTGGTACAGACTGGGCTGCAGGCGAGGCGTTGGCTGCACAGGCTGGAGGCTGATGGACCACACTGGACCTCACAGACCATGACAAAAATGCCCATAGACGATGCTCTCTGATGAGTCAGGGTGGGATAGGGGTTGCCAGGGACTGCAAGGTTGGGGGATAGGAAGGTTGGCCATAGCGTACAAAAGTACAGTTAGAGAAGGGGGAGACGTTCTGATGTTCTGTAGCCCAGGAGGGTGACCATGGTTGACCATAACTTACTGTGTATTTCATGTAGCCTGAAGAAAGGATTTTGGAAGAAATGATAAATGTTTGAGATGCTGGATCTGCATCTCATTGGGTTGTGACGTGTTGTATACATGGATCCAAACATCACATTGTATCCCATAACTATGCACAATTATTAGGTGTCAACTTAAACAAATTTTTAAAAAGAACACATACACTTGCAGACATGATAATGTGTTGTATAAATGTGTATCAATCAAAAGTTGATGTTTGTGGGGTTAGCATGTGGTGTAGCAGGCTAAGCCTACACCTGTGGCTCCAGCATCCCACATGGGTGCTGGTTTTAGTCCCAGCTGCTCCACTTCCCATCCAGCTCTCTGCTATGGCCTGGGAAAGCACTGGAAGATGGCCCAAGCCCTTGGGCCCCTGCATGCATGTGGGAGACCCAGAAGAAGCTCCTGGCTCCTGGCTTTGGACCAGCCCAGCTATGGCGGTTGCAGCCATCTGGGGAGCGAACCAGAGGGTGGAAGACCTTTCTCTCTGTCTCTCCTCCTCTTTGTCTGTAACTATGCCTTTCAAATAAATAAATAACATCTTTTAAAGAAAAGTTGATGTTTGCAAGCACTGCGTGTGTTCAGCATTAAGCGATTGTGCCGCTAACCTTGGCTGCATGGCATACTATGCTCTGGGCTTCTGGGACGTCTCCGTGGATGACCTCATCTTGTCCTTGCAAGTGCTGCACCCAGTAGGCTTCCTCATTTTGAGGACTCACATGGTGCTGATATTTTGTGAGAGCTATTCTATCCCCAGTTGTATAAGTTCACTGAGAAATCCTCGAGGCAACCAACTTTACAAAGAGAAAATGTCTATTTAGTGCACAGTTTTGGAAGTTCAAGTCCAAGACGGGGCAGCTCTTTTTGGGTGTCTGGTGAAGGCAGCAGATGGCAATGACCAAGCCCTCACATGGTTCACCAAGAGGCAAGCCCAACATGGCTTTTGTTTTATTTTTATTTATTTTTTAATGGTTAGATCATGTGGAACCTTTTTTTTTTTTTTCAGATTGGTTTATTTATTTGGAAGAGTTACACAGAGAGAGGGAGAGACAGACACAGATTGTCCATCCAATGATTCACTCCCCAGATGGCCGCTATGAACAGGGCTGGACTGGGCTGGGCCAGGCCAAAGCCAGCATCCAGGAGTTTCTTCCAGGTCTCCCACAGGGGTAGCAGGGGCCCAAGCACTTGGACCATCTTCTGCTGCTTTTCGCAGGCCATTGGCAGGGAGCTGGATCAGAAGTGGAGTAGCCAGCACACGAACCGGAGCCCATATAGGATGCCGGCACTGCAGCTGGTGGCTTTCCCTGCTATACCATAATGCATGCCCCCAGCTCAGCTTTTAAAACCAGCTCTCTTTGGAGAACTCCCTCATGAGGGCAAGTCCTTAAAGATGGAAAACGCTCTACTCAGCCTCCCTTCTAAACACCATAATTGGGTTAAGTATCCACCCTCTAGGTAACATTAGCTTATGACTCGGGGATTTAAAGACTTGCATGAATTTAGGAGCCGACTCGTGCTCAGACTGAAGCAGTCTAATCGTGGAGATGGCTGGTGGATGTATGGGAACCCTAAGCACCGTTGATGAGTGCGTCATACTGGAACACTTGCACGCTTGTTGCGCAAACACCTATTAGGAGAGTGAGATGTTAGCTGTGAGGGCAGAACAGCAGGCGCAGGGTGGCAGCATGGGATTCTCAACTTCTGCAGCATCGAGGGTACTCTTCCTTAGAAGTGACTGTGGGGTACATTTGGAAACCTTTGAAATTCAGAAGTATATTAAGCAGTCACAAAAGTTGCATGTTGCCCTAAATAATAGAATGCCCTTTCCCATAGCACTTGATTCTATTGGACTTTATTTTATTTTTAAAAGATTTATGTTTTATTTTACTAGAAAGGCAGAGAGAGAGAGAGTATGTGTGTGTCCATCTGCTGGTTCACTCCCCAAATGGCCTCAACAGCTAGGGCTCAGTCAGGCTGAAGCCAGGAGCCAGGAGCTTCTTCTGGGTCACCCATGTGGGTTCAGGGGCCCAAGGACTTGGACTATCTTCTGCTGCTTTTCCAAAGTGCATTAGCAGGGAGTTGGATCGGAAGTGGAACAGCCAGGACTCAAACCAGTGCCCAAATGGTATGCCGGCAATGCAGGCAGAGGCTTAATCTTCTATGCCACAGTGCTGGCCCTTGGATTTTTAAATATTGTGCTTGCTTGCTTGCTTGCTTGCTTTTTTTTTTTTTTTTTTTTTTTTTTTACAAAAATGTCCCTTAAAATGATCACACATGGGGCCGGTGCTGTGACACAGCAGGTTAAAGCCCTAACCTGAAGCACTGGCATCCCATATGGGCACCAGTTCAAGTCCCAGCTGTTCTACATCTGATCCAGCTCCCTGCTAATGTGCCTTCTGCCAGCAGAAGGTAGATCAAGCCCTTGGGCCCCTGTACCCATGTGGGAGATAGGGAAGAAGCTCCTGGCTCCTGACTTTGAATCAGCTCAGTTCTGGCTGTTGTAGCCATTTAGGGAGTGAAGACTTCTCACTCTCTCTGTCTCTACCTCTTTCTGTAACTCTGTATCTTAAATAAATAAAATAAATCTTTTTTTTTTTAAAAGATTACATGTTATCTATTTTTTAAGATTTACTTATTTAAGAGGCAGAGTGACAAGGACAGAGGGAGAGAGGGAGAAAGAGAGAGAGATCTCCCCAAATGTCTGTAATGGCCAGGCCTGCCTGGGCCAGGCTGGAACCAGAAGCCAGGAATTTCATCTGGGTCTGCCACGTGGGTGGCAGTGGCCCTCTGTGGCTGCCTTCCCAGGTGCATTAGCAGAGAGCTGCATGGGAAATGGAGCGGCCAGTACTTGAAGAGTCGCTCTGATAGAGGATACAGACAACCCAAGTGATGGCTTAATCCACTACACCACAACACAGACTCCCACATGTTGTCCGTTACCCTTAGCATTCAGGGTACTCTATATAGGATTACTATATAAATAGCTGGTCAGTTTGACTAATTAGCATAAAGCATCCAATTGCAAATAGAGCTGACATGAGCTGTTTAATTCTGTTAAGGAAAACTGAGTGGAGATAGGCCTGCTTCTTCTGCAGCATAATTTTAATTAGAGTGCCTGGTCTGAATCAAACAGGAACACAAAGTCCCAGGGCTTCTATTTCTGGTGGTGCCACCGCTTTGCTGCTACACCCAGAGCGAGGTGGAGCCTGTTACTTTGTTTCCATCTGCAAAATGTAGGCAATGCTTTTAGCAGTTTTCCCAGGAGTAGCAGGATTAATGAGCACCACAAATGACCTTGACCTATTTTGTAACTGCAAATGCATTTCAACTGCTATACTGTCTCGAGAAGTGAAAATCTGCTTTTTTTCCCCCTACTGGCGAGTTAATATGAGGCTGAAACTTTGAAATCTGGAATATGTAGCTGATTAGCTGCTCTTCAACATGCCAGTTTCCAAATTTAAACAAAGGATAATAAAATAAATCTTTCATGTACTAATCAAAACAGTGAGAGGGAATTGAGACAGTTGCCTTATAAATCAAGGACTATTTGCTTTTCTGGAAATGCACTTTTTATTTTTAGTGAGATTAGTACGAGTATCTGAAATACATTATTAACGTTTGTGTTGAATGTAGCTGGCTTGCTAGAGAAAATAGTGCCAAAAAGTAAATTGATGTGCCTATGAGAGTTTACCTGGCCAGCCAGTGGATAAGCTTGTACTAATACACTTTATTTTTTGAAAAAATCTTTATTTGAAAGGTGGAGAGACAGAGAGAAATCTCCCACCTGCTGGTTCATTCCCCAAATGCCTCCCACAGCAGGGGTGGGCCAGGCTGAAGGCAGGAGCCAGGAACTCAGCAGAGACGGCCTCCCAGGGCGCACAGTAGCCGGAAGCTGGCTTTGGGAGCAGAGTGGGAACCATCCCAAGCGACACCTTAACCACTGTCCCTGATGCCTGCGCCACAGTGCATTTTGGAACCACCCTGGATTACTTAGAGCGCACCATCTGTCCCAGTTCTGATGCTGAGGGCTTGGGATTGATGGCCCGTGAAGTAAGAAACATCTTGACCCTGGCGATTTGCAGGGCTCCAGCTGGTCAGGAAATTCTCTCTCCCATGCCAGTGGCTGTTGCTGGCCAGCATCAGTGTGGAGAGCACAGTAACCAGGTGAGGCACTCGCTTGTTTACGAAAGACAGGGTGCAGGTCAGAATCCCGGTGATGAGATCCACTGCCCCAACAAACTGAATGGCTGCTTGGTGGAAGAGCCTAATCCTCCACTCCCACAGGTTCCCAGCGGAGAGACTGAGGCAGAACCAGGTCCCAGCCTGCCTCTGCCGCCCTCACCCGGGTGAGTTTGAAGGTGCTGACCAGGAATCCAGCCTCTTCTGCCCCTGGCCTCCACAGCTGCCAATCTTCAAGCGTGGGCGCGGATGTTCTCTGCAAAGCCCCACACTCGTGCCTACCTGGTGCTCTGGCCATGCTGTCTTAGTGTTCTTTAGCAGAACATAGAGAACAAAGACAAGCTCTTTTCCTAAACTTCCCCCGGGCCGACAATCCCCTCTCCGTGTTCAATCCTCCCTCGGTATTTGTGAGTTGGTCCCAGGACCACCCAGAAGACCAAAATCCAAATGGGATCCATAAACCCTACAGATACCCTCCCATAAACTTTAAATCAGCTCCAGATTAGGTGTGGCATGCAATACCTGCTACAAAGCGAATGCTGTGTGAACAGTTGCTTCACTGCATTGCCTAGGGAAGAATGAATGACAAAGGAGACTGCACATGTCAGTGCGGAGGAAGTTGCCTCTGAGTGTTTTTGATCTGCAGTTGGTTGGATCTGAGAATACAGAGCCGTGGATCTGGAGAGCCCGCTGCGTGCTGGTGTTCAGATGGGATTAGGAAGACTGCCTGTTCCAGACTCCCGCGCCCACTCCTCTAGTCTCTGGCGGCAGCAGTGGCGGAAGTGCAGCTGCTGACCCGGAAGTGTGTGTTTTCACACTGGACCGCTCCTACTCCTGCTATTAGCGGGATGAGGGCACAGGATGGAGCGCCGTAGCTGCCATGTGTGTGAAACTCAGCAAATTGAATTCAGGGTTGTGTTGAAAATGCTTAAAAACCATTTTAAGGTATCTCATGACGCCCTCAGTCAGATTCCAGTGGGTTATCTATGGGAGATATGGTTCAGCCTGGGGGCTGTGTCATGAAGCTCATGAGTGACTGGGTTCCTGCTGCCCATGTGGGGAGCTGGATGGAGTTCCTGGCTCTCAGCTATAGCCTGGCCCAGCCCTGACCATGGCAGGCATTTGGGGAGCGAGCCAGCAGATAGGAGTACCCCCACTCTGAGTCTCTCAAATAAATTAATTAACGAAGCCTAAAAATAAAATCAAACATGACCGGATTCATCCCGGAGCTTGTGGGAGGCACAAACGAGGCACGGCCGGCCCAGGGAAGCCCAGGGCCCAGGCCGTCTCCCTCAGGCTTCTGTGGTCCAGAAGAGCCTTCCTTTCTGCAGCCGGGGTTGAGAATCTTGAACAGGTCCTAGACTCAGACCCAAAGGCTTGGTGAGGCTGAGAATATTCCTGGAAGGAGAGGGAGAGGTGGATGTGGGTTCTGGAGGCAGGGGTGGGGGAGGGTGGCGGGGAGTGTGGCACACTCTACCAAGATGTCGGGTGCCTGCCTTTGGGAGCTACAGTCAGCATTCGGGCCCTTTTGTGATGGGGACTTGTTCTGAGATGATGTGTAGGGGTCAGGGTTCAAGGGAGGAGTGGTCCACTAACTAGGGCTCTGTTGTAACAGATGAGAACAACACCATGTGTGTGCACGCTGGGGTATTTTACTGCAATTTTAGAGACTTACAGTTTGCCAGCAAGCTTCCATCATTCTGCAGCATACGCTTGTGTAGACAAGTCGAGGAAAAAGCCAGATTGACATTAATCTTCAGTGTGTTGCTGGCAAGGGTTTTTTTCCCTCTCGTCTTTGAAGTGAAGATCAGAGGTGGTTCTTTGTCACCCACAAATCTTTGATGTTTTCCGGAGCTACTGCTCACAGCCAGGATGTAAACACCAACATGCATTTGCAACATCCCCAATGGTTTTATGATGAGGTGAGGAATTTGTTAAGGAGAGCATAATTTGTCACTGCTCAGTTGTGACTTTGAAATGTTCCCGGGCCTGAGGGCGGGGTGGGGAGCGGGAGGCACTGGCTCCCATTAACTGCAGACTGCGAATGAATGTGACAGCATGGCAAAGACAGGGCTTGCTTGGAGTGGAGTGGGCCGGAATCAGGATGCGAGTGTGACTGCCATGGATACTAGACCAAGCCCGGGGCTTTGGAAGTGGCAGGTTCAGCTTTGAGTCCTGGCCCTGTCATTTACCAGGTGTGTCCCGCAGGCAAATGACAGCCTCCCAGGTTCTTTAGAAATGAAGTGAGATACTAATATTGACATTGGGATTAAGCACAATTACATACTGAAGGTGCCTAATATATAAGTGGATGCTTAAAATGGTAGATACATTGAGCAAAATAGTCATCATGTAGACTTGTTGCTCTGAAGCCTCAATGACATGACACGAGCTGGAAGTGTTCTGAATGCCCCAGATGCTTCCTGGCGTGTCGGCTGCTGTCTTTCCTGACTGCCGTGGGATGGTGCTGATTGTGCCAGGACTCATCCGTGGGCACGAATGGGACCCAGTGGAGAACCCGAGGACCAATCCTGTGTGTTCACCTACGGACATACTCACGGTTGTTCCAAATGTTGTGTTATCAAGTACCTGAATGATTTGTGGTTATTTCTGACTCTTCTTTACCAATACTAGCCTCTCCTTAATTTGTAAATGTTCCTTTCTTTTCATCTGCATGAAAAGAGGAGAGAGAGAGAGAGAGACAGAGACAGAGACAGAGAGAGAGAATCTTCCATCTACTGGTTTATGCCTCAAATGCCTGCAACAGCCGGGCCTGGGCCAGGCTGAAGCCAGGAGCCTGGAGCTCCATCCAGGTCTTCCATGTGGGTGGTAGGGGCTCAAAAACTTGAGCTGCTTCCCAGGACACATGAGCAGGAAGCTGGGTCAGAAGTGGAGCAGCCATGGGGTTGGCGTTGTGGTGTGCAGGTAAAGCTGCCACTTACGATGCCAACATCCTGTGTAGGTGCTGGTTCAAGTCCTGCTATTCCATTTCTGACCCAGCTTCCTGCTCATGGCCTGGGAAAACCATGGAAGATGGCCCCAGTGTTTGGACCCCTGCCACCCACTAGGGAGACCTGGATGAGCCCCTGGCTCCTGGCTTCAGCCTGGCCGCTATGGCCATCTGGGGAGTGAACCAGCAGATAGAAGATCTCTCTCTATCTCTCTTAATCTCTCTCTCTCTCTCTCTCTCTCTCTGTAACTCTCACTTTCAATTAAAATAAAGAAATCATTAAAAGAAAAAAATAAGTTGGGTAACCAGTACTAAAACCAGCACTCTGAAATGGGATGAGGGCACCTCCCACAACACTACTTCTCCTGATTTACAAACTGAGGTTCAGGATGGTCCCCAGGCTGTGGGAAAGTCCTACTGCACCTCGCAGCTTGTGGGAAATTGACTACGGAGGCTTTGACCCACCAGAACAATCAGATTCTCCCCACCGTTCCTCCCTCCCTCCATCCATCCATATATACGTCTATTGGTGCCTGCGTGCACCCATCCTTCCAGCCCCTACCCACCCACCCATACCTGTACTAAGCAGAGAGGACACAGTGGTCGGCAGACACCTGCCCGCACAGGGTTCATAGTCTGTGGGTCACTGAGTGATTGATTGACAACCACACGGCATTCTCATCAAGTGAGCAGAACCTCCTGTCACAAATATATACCCCTTTTATAATTTGGAAAATAACAAAGTAATGGAAAAAGTGACCGTCATCTTTAATCTCTCTCTCTCTCTCTCTCTCTCTCTCTCTCTCTCTCTCTCTCTCTCTCTTTGACAGGCAGAGTGGACAGTGAGAGAGAGAGACAGGTCTTCCTTTTTTCCATTGGTTCATCCCCCAGTGGCCACTGCTGCCGGCGCGCTGCAACCAGTGCACCACGCTGATCTGAAGCCAGGAGCCAGGTGCTTCTCCTGGTCTCCCATGGGGTGCAGGGCCCAAGGACTTGGGCCGTCCTCCACTGCACTCCCGGGCCACAGCAGAGAGCTGGCCTGGAAGAGGGGCAACTGGGACAGAATCCGAAATCTCTTTCTTAGAGTCTATCACCATTAACATTTTGGTCCTTCCTCAAAGTCTTCTAACTGTGCTTGCATTTCAGCTGACAACAGTGAAACCATGCAATCCATAAATGTTTTCTCTAGATTAATTATTCATTTCACATTATATCATGGGAAGTTTCCTATGCTACTGAATCTTTTTTTAAAGTGATTTTTGTATTTATTTATTTGAAAGGCAGAGTTACAGAGGGAGAGGGAGAGGGAGAGGGAGAGGGAGAGGGAGAGGGAGAGGGAGAGGGAGAGGCAGAGGCAGAGGGAGAGGGAGAGGGAGAGGCAGAGAGAGATCTTCATCCACTGGTTCACTCCCCAGATGGCTGCAACTGCTGGAGCTGGGCAGTTCAGAAGCCAGGAGCTTCTTCCAGGTCTCCCACGTGGGTTCAGGGGCCCAAGAACTCGAGGCATCTTCTGCTGCTTTCCCAGGCCATAGCGGAGAGCTGGATCAGAAGTGCTGCAGCTGGGACTCGAACCGGTGCCCATATGGGATGCTGGCACTGCAGGTGGTGTCTTTACCCAATACACCACAGTGCTGACCCCTCTACTAAATCTTTAGACATGATTTTAGTGGTTGCTTGGTGTTTCACTCTCTGGATCTATAAAATCAATATTTCCTAAACATTTAAGCTGTTTTTCTCTTATTTCTTACTGTTGCAATTAATACTAGCATAGACTTTTTAAACTAAAAAATCTGCCCAAATCTCAAATTCTCTTAGGATAGATATCTAGAAGTGTAAATTTCTGAATCATTGGGTATGAAAGTTTTGTGGTGTTTGCCAAATAGCTTTGCAGAATGGAAAAGATTCCCTCCTGAAGTGTGTGGGTACTTTCAGCCCTGGTTGGGCTCGGTGGTTGCTGTCATGTGCATGGATCACAATGGCGCCCTTGGTGGAGTGATGTCGTCCTTTGGGAGGTTGGTGTTTGTATGTGAACTTTTAGGCGGTAGCTTTGGGAAGTTGACTCTGAGTCGTGCTGAAAACAATGGGAATTTTGAATTTTGCTTGTTTTTATTTCCCCCTTTTTGCTCATGTTTCTCATTCTGCTTTACTCTTTTGTTCACAGCATTCCAAAGCCACAACCCCTCACCCCATATACCAGTCTGTGCTAGCAACCTGTGTTCCAAACTGGTTTGTATCCTTCCAAAATTTTATTTTCCTTCTATTTGAAAAATGATTTATTTTATTTATTTGAAAGGCAGAGAGCGAGAGAGAGAGAGAGAGAGAGAGATTGATTCTGTTTCCTCTTGAAACCTGGGGAGGTTCATCTTTCTGTATGGCACTTAACATATCTTGGACCTTGTAACTCCAGGTGTTAAATTCCATTCTTTTTTTTTTTTTTTTAAGATTTATTTAGTTAGTTGAAAGGCAGAGTTACAGAGAGGCAGAGGCAGAGAGACACAGAGAGATCTTCCATCTGCTGGTTCACTCCCGAAATGGCTGCAATGGCCATAGCTGGGCTGATCCAAAGCCAGGAGCCAGGAGCTTCTTCCTGTCTCCCACGCGGGTGCAGGGACCCAAGGACTTGGGCCGTTTTCCACTGCTTTCCCAGGCCACAGCAGAGAGCTGGATTGGAAGTAGAGCAGCTGGGACTAGAACCAGTGCCCATATGGGATGCCGGCGTGGCAGGTGGTGGCTTTAACTGCTATGCCACAGTGCTGGCCCCATAAATTCCATTCTTACTGTCTTAGCTTGTGCTGGTTAGCGCAACGACATGCTAGTGAGTGAGTGAGTGGGGTATGATCAACAGGTGTTGGTTTCTCACAGTTCTGGAGGCTGCACAGTCCACGCCAAGGCTCTGGAAGATGCAGCACAGCCTTCTTTTCACTCCAGCCTCACGTGGTGGAGGAGAGAAGGATTTGTCCCAGCCTCTTTCATAAGGGCACTGATCCCTCTCCTGGGGGCTCCACCATTATGATGTCATCGCCTCCCCAGCCCCCACCTCCTAACCTGTCTTCAGGGGGAGTGAGAAATTCAACATACAGATTTGGGAGGGGAGACATAAACATTCAGACCCCAGTACTAACTACGGAGAATCATCTCCCGTTGGTCCCTGAGGCAAGATGAAAATCCACAGTTTCACGGACTCTCTTGCAGCTAGGAATCAGCTAGGAATGAGATTGCCGCACGCAGAGGCAGCCATGTGAGTGTGGGGGATGGAAGTGTGGCAGATGCCAGGTCCTGCGGCTGTCCCACTGGGAAGCCCGCGTGGAGAGATGCAGATTTATGAGCCGATCATCCCGGTGTCTGATCACAGCTCCCTGGCCTTGATTGCTATGGGGCAATCTGTGACATCTGATTGTAATATTGTTGAGGTGCCCGTGAAGTCAGTCATGCAGTGGCAGCTGCCTGGCTTCTGTCCTCTGGCCCTTCCAATACCTTTTTCCCCCCTCCAAGATTTATTTTATTTATGCGAAAGAGAGTTACAGAGAGAAGGGGAGAGAGATGGAGATCCTCCATCCACTGGTTCACTCCCCAAATGGCCACAACAACAGGGGGCGGGCCAGACTGAAGCCAGGCGCTTCATCCAGGTCTCTCAGGTGAGTTCAGAGGCCCAAGCATTCGGGTCATCCTGCACTGCTTCCCAGGCATGTCAGCAGGGAGCTGGATTGGAAGTAGAGCAGCAGGGACTGGACCAGTGCTCATATGGGCTGCCAGTGTTCCAGGCTGCAAGCTAAACTTGCTGTGTGCCACAATGCCAGCCTCGTTCCAATAGTTGTTTTTAAGATTCATCCATTTAACTGCAAGTCAGAGTTACACAGAGAGAAGGAGAGGTGGAGAGAGAGAGAGAGAGAGAGAGAGAGAGAGAGAGAGAGAGATCCTCCATCCCATAGTTCACTCCCAGTTGGCTGCAATGGCTGGGAGCTGTGCCGATCCAAAGCCAGGAGCCAGAAACTTCTTCCAGGTCTCCCATGCGGGTGCAGAGGCTCAAGGACTTGGGCCATCTTCTACTGCCTTCCCAGGCGATTTCTGAGAGCTGGATCAGAAGTGGAGCAGCTAGGACATGAACCGGTGCCTATATGGGATGCCAGCACTGGAGGTGGCAGCTTTACCTGCTACACCACAGTGCCGGCTCCACTATTCCAATAGTTTTAAAAATTTTTAGCTATTTAAAGAGAACAGGTTCATGTATTTCATACATATAATTCTAAGAAGAATACCATACTTCCTCCCTCAGTTCCTCCTCTTTCCTACCTTTCTTTTTTTCCTTTAATTTTTGCAATAACAACTTACTTTATATTTCAATTTACTTTATAATCAATGGCTTAATCCATCAGTAACCATAATTTTCAACAAGTAAACAGTGGAAAGACCACTGTTCCACAGGAATATAGACAAGGGTTATAAACAATAATCAAATCATAAGATGTCGGTTTCATTCTTAGACATTGTGGGATTTTTTTGTATTCTACATTAACCACCACATATCAGAGCAAACATGGTATTATCTTTTTGGGTCTGGCCAATGCTTTTTTTTGGTTTTAAATATTTTATTTTATTTTAAAAAAATATTTAATTAATTTTGTTCTAATTTTCATGTTTAAGTTTTTATTCCACCTGGAATTAACATTCTTAAGATAAAGTTTGATGGAGAAGATTTTAGGTGAAGTCATAGAACGAGTGGTGTCTTCGCCAAGCTCTTAATGTGATGCTCTATCCGCAGTGTGGCTGGGCTTCTGGAGGCATCGCTGAGGTTCCATGAGGCTGTGAGAGGGGGCTCTGACCCGACGTGACTGCCGTCCTCATAAGAAGAGAGGAACCAGGGACGCGCAGCCTCACAAAAAGTCACATGAGGACACAGTGGAAGCACGTGGCTGTTCGCCAGCCGAGGAGTCTGAGCCCCGCAGCACTGTGACCTGGGACTTCCAGCCCCAGAACCGAGGAGACACCTCTGTCTCTGTTCCTGAAGCCAGGACCCGGGAACTCCATCCAGGTCTCCACGTGGGTGCCAGTGGGCTCAAGTGGTTGGCAAGTCTCTGCTGCTCTCCCGGGCGCGTGAGGAGGAAGCTGGACCAGAAGCTGGTGTTGCAGCAGTGGCTTAACCAGCTGTGCCATCATGGTGGCTCCTTGTATAAGCGCAAATGTGTCCCTGGATTAATTTCTGGGTTTTGTGCTGTACCCTGTGGTTGGTTGTCCCGCATCTGTATCATCTGACTGCATTGTGTTGGTTCTGTGGTGAGCTCTGACATTTGATACCAGATATTGATTTGTTTCTGTCTTCCCCCACTCCCATGGGTTACTCCATGGAAAACACCATTTTCTCAGGGTAATACACGTACCCGGTTTGGAAAACCAAGTAGTACGATGGCGTGTGCAACTGAAGGAGGACCCAGTATCCACCCCCACGAGTGTATTGGCAAGGGCTTCCCAGCTGAGCCTCTGAGAAACCAGAAAGCCCTGTTGTAAATACCGTCCCATGGCTGAGCCACCAGGGTGATGTCGCTGAGCAGGGGCGTAGGGACCCACGTGCCCTCCTGGCTCCCCGAACTAGAGCCCGTCCGATCCTGACACTGTGGCCTGCTCCTGAGCCCCTATTTTAAAACTCATTTGAGCTGCTTTTCTGGAACTTACATCCACATGGGTAATAGCCTGCTACGTTAGCACTTCCTGGTTGTGTGCCTTTTCGGCATTTTCCATTGGTCTGTACCCATCAAACACCCCCTCTCTCCCTCTGCTCTCACTTCTCCCAGGAAAATTCTGTCACAACACTGTTTATATCATTTTTAAAAAGTATTTTCCCTATCTTTTTTACAGATTTATTGATTTATTCATTTGAAAGTCAGAGGTACAGAGAGAGAGGAGAGAGGGGAGGAGAGAGAGAGAGAGAGAGAGAATCTTCCATCTGCTGGTTCACTCCCCAAAAGGCCTCAATGGCTGGGGCTGGACTAGGCTGAAGCCAGGAGCCAGGAACTTCTTCCAGGTCTACCACGTCGGTGCAGGGGTCCCAGGATTTGAATCATCTTCCACTGTTTTCCCAGGTGCATTAGCAGGGAGCTGTCTCAGAAGCAGAGCAGCCGGGACTTGAACCAGTGCGCTATGGGATGTTGACATCACAGGCTGTGGCTTAACCTGCCAGCTCCAGTTTTTGTCATTATAGTCACCTTATTTATAGACCCAATTTCATACCTGGTTGTAATTATTATGTTCATATGCTATGTACTCAACCAAGTAATCTACCAGGATTAAATTTCCTTTGTTATATATATATATATATATATATATATATAAAATATATTATATATAATATAATATATATAATATATATAACATATATTATATATATATATATTTGAAAGGGAGAGAGAGAAAAAGCCATCTTCCATCTACTGGTTCCATCCCCAAATTGCCAAAATGGCCAAAGCTACTCCAGACTGAAGCCAGGAGCCTGGGACTCCATCCGGGTCTCCCATGTGAACAGCAGAGGCCAACAGTAGGGCCTTCTTTCACTGTTTCTCAGTCGTATTATCAGAGAGCTGGAACAGAAGTGGAGCAGCCAGAACTGGAACTGGCTCTCCAATGTGGAATGCTGCTGTTCAAGTGGTGGCGTAGCCCCCAGGGCAGAACCCCGGCCCCGTGTACCAGATACTACATGTCCGGTTTCAACCACAAACTGAGAATGTCTGTCCCGGCTTCGGCTTGCTTCTCATGAAGCCTTGGATGCCACTAAAGCAACGGGTGGGGCCGTGGGACAGCTGAGAGCTAAGGATTCTTGGGAATGACACTGCATGTGTCCAATGTCCCAAAATGCCACCCTTGGATATCTGTGTGCGTTTGACTGTTTTTGACACGCCCATCTATGTTGACGGTGGTTTTTGCTTTCAATTCTTTGCAGCGGATGATTTAATTAAATCTTTGAGATACCATTATAATAACAAGCTATAAGAAAGGACACTTGATGAATGATTGTGATAACACACAAACGTAGTGACTGCAGTGTCTGTTAAGGTAAAATGCTTTGACATCAAAGCTAAGAAATGCCTTGTTTGGTTGTGTGCTGGGTTCTGCCGCTCTGTAGTGCAACCAACTATCATTCACTGCGCAGCTTCCGTGGTCACAGTGTCTGTAGCCGGGTTTCTCCTGCGGCTCCGGCTATGACCTCTCATCTACCCACTGTGTTCCTTGTGTCTGTGTTAAGGGTGTGGAACACGTACTTCCTTGAATTTCTTTGTTTTATTTGTAACATGAAATTCTCTTTATTCCAAACTGATGCTAAGTGTGCTCAGGTACATAGTGTTTTCTGCTGGTGAGAAAAATCAGTGTAACTGTGATTTCTACCAGGGCTCATTGGGGCCACCACTCATTTCTGCTTAGGTGTTGTATTATACAATATAGTAGAGCCTATTGAAATATATTTATTATATTTTTAGTTTCTAAGAAAACTCTAGTTACTTAAAAGGAAGGAAGTCCAAAGAGTTATTGCTTCAAAAATATGTGTGTATATCTCTATCTCTATCTATCTATGTATTCATTCCAGAGAAAAGATTTGCCAGCAAGGTCTGGGGAAGCCTTCAGGGTGTAGGAAACTTCTGAATGGGGCACTGTATAAAATGTATCCAATTTCCTTGTTACCATTATTATTCTGAAAATAAAAATCACAGAGCATTAATTGTCATCTGTTATTAACATAAGAGTAATCAAAATAATAGGAACAAATGTTTTATTTTATTTTTAAAGATTTATTTATATATTTGAAAGTCAGAGTTACACAAAGAGAGAGGAAAGGCAGAGAGAGAGAGAGAGAGAGAGAGAGAGAGAGAGAGAGGCAGAGAGAGATCTTCCATCTGTTGGTTCATTCCCCACATGGCTGCAATGACTGGAGCTGGGCCGATCAGAAGCCAGGAGCTTTTCCCAGGTCTCCCACGTGGGTTCAGGGGCCCAAGGACTAGGGCCATTTTCTACTGCTTTTCCAGACCATAGCAGAGAGCTGGATTGGAAGTGGAGCAGCCGGGTCTCAAACTGGTGCCCAAATGGGATGCCGGCACTGCAGGTGGCAACTTTACCCGCTTTGCCACAGCGCCGGCCCTGAACACATGTTTTAGAACTCTATCTCCTACAAGAGACCCCTAAAAGCCCTCCAACTGTACTCCTTCTCCCCTGTTTCCCACTTCCCTGCCCATTTCTGGTTGGACGCAGTTTGCAGCAGAGTGATGCCCTGTTTCCGCACACCCTGGGCGTTCTCCTGCCTCGTTTAACAGCGAGTCCCTCATCATCCAGTGTGGGAGTCATGCACTCACCAGAAGCAGCCATGCCGCCCTCCCCTGCTGATAGACCACACCCGGATCCGGGCTGCTCCCACACGTACCTGAAGATGGAGTGGGTGGGCTCCCCGACCACCTTGGTGGAGGCTTACAAGGACGCACTGACCTGCAGGCCCCCTCAGAAAGCAACTTCTAGGATCAAGAACCGGAAGCTCCTGCTGCCTTTTAATCCCCTACAATCGTCAGATACCTCAGGGAATCTTGCCCACTTCCAAGAGGGCTTCTCGGAGTGCTCCGAAAAGTACAGCCAGCCTCCCTGCCTCATGCCAGGCTGCCATGACGCACGGATCTCTCCAGCATCTTTCTCCGTTCCCCACTGGTAGGTTGTCCGCTCCCGCACTGCCTGGGCGCTCACAGCATCACAGTTCACCTTCCTGCCTCCGAGAGCCCTCCTCCACCTCCTGGCGAGTTGGCCTGGCTCTTCTTGTGCATTTGTCTTTCTGTATAAATATTAGAGCCGGTCTGTGAAGTCCCCAGAAGAGGCTTGCCAGCCATTGGCTTGGGAAGGCGCTGGATCTACAGGCCAATGGGGAGGGGGTGAAATCTTGGGAGCAATTTCATCACCATTGGGTGATTTGAAAGAAGCTGCTCATGGGGGAGGGGGATGGAGCCAACATTTTGAAGACGGTGCCTTTTGTGGGGAAGGAGAAGTTTGGGTTTCTAAGTTGCTCTAATATTTGTTGGTTCTGATGGACTTTGGCTTTTTGCTGTCCAGCATCTAAGCAGCCTTCCTGTCCGTGGAATCTGCTGCTGGGTGCACTTGGCAAAGGCAGGTTCTGGCTTCTGTTAGGATGGTTCAGTGATCAAACCCATGTTGAGGCATCTGGGATGCGGCCGTGCACCAGGGGCTCAGCTAATGAGAACTTCTTGCCTTGGACTTCAAGTCTGGGGCAAATTAGTGAAGAATCAGGACATTGCAGAGTGATGTTTGTTTGCATGTGGCCATGGTATGGAAACTGTCTGCGGACAGCAATGTCTGGTGGCACCAGGGCCTCCTCCTCAATTACTGCCCGATTTTGCCTTTGCATTTTCCTTCGAGTCATTGCTACACTCCCCAAGCTTGTGTTTTATCTGGCCGCCTGCATATGTGTTCTTAAGTGTGACCAGCTCAGGGCTCTTCCTGCACGGCCTCTCAGGTTTTATAAGGAGGTGCAATGCTTGCCTGTTTCTACAGCGAAGAGCTTCAGACTTTGGTTCTCGTGTTGGACAAATTTTATTTTTTATTTTTATTTTTTTAAAGATTTTATTGATTTGAAAGTCAGAGTTACACAGAGAGAGGAGAGGCAGAGAGAGAGAGAGAGAAGTCTTCCATCCACTGGTTCACTCTCCAATTGGCCACAACGGCCGGAGCTACGCTGATCCGAAGCCAGGAGCCAGGTGCTTATTCCAGGTCTCCCACACAGGTGCAGGGATCCAAGGACTTGGGCCATCTTCTACTGCTTTCCCAGGCCATAGCAGAGAGCTGGATTGGGAGTATTGCAGTTGGGACTAGAACCGGCGTCCATATGGGATGCTGGCACTGCAGGCAGTGGCTTTACCCACTACACCACAGTGCCAGCCCCTCCCACAGATTTGTACAAAGTACCTCTAAGTGAGTGTTTCTCCTTCTGAAGCTCAGAGGAATCCTTTGGACCCTTCCTGGCCACCTTTGCATCCGGCCAGGACGCAGGGCCAATGCCCACCTGAGGGATGTGACCAGAGTGATGTGCCACTTCTGGCTGTGGCCTTAAGACATGGGCTGTGTCTTTTTTTTTTTTTTTAAAGATTTATTTACTTACTTGAAAGCAGGGAGAAGGAGAGAGACAGAGAGAGAGCTTCCATCACTGGTTCACTCCCAGAATGCAACCACCAGGGATGGTCTTGGCTGAAGCCAGGAACCTGGAACTCCATCCAACTCTCCCATGTGGGTTGCAGTGGTCCAAGCACCTGGGCCATCCTCCACTGCCTTCTCAGGCACATCAGCAGGAAGCTGGATCAGAAATGGAGCAGCCGGGACTGGAACCAGTGCCCAAATGAGAAGCTGGCTTCACAGGGAGTGGCTTAACCCATTGCACCACAGTGCCGGCCCCTGGGCTGTGAATTTTCAGTGACCCCTGCCCTCTGCTAGCTGGGTGCAGAGAACTCCATGGAATTGGGGCTGCTGAACCCATAGCCTGGAAGAAGAGCAGCTCCCTAAACCACAGCGTGGAGGGAAAGCCGCTGACCAAGAACGTGGACTTGAAAGGTCACACGAACAAGGAGCAACTGCTGTGCTGTGTCGTGGAAACGTGGGGTTTACCGGTTCAAGTGCCAGTGTTAGCCACCCGATTCAAGCATCTCTTATACAGGGGCGGGTCATCAGAGTGACATCTGTGGTGTCACAGCTGTCATTGCAGGAAGCAGAATCCTCGCCGGTGTTCAGCTCTCACAGCTCACAGCGCCCACAGGACCGCAGGGGACAGGGGGAAGAGGAGCAGGCCGGCAGCTGAGCCGCTGTCCTGATCGTCCCTCTCACCTGGAGTCGGACCATGCGCAGAAAATCCCCTCGACGGCCTCGGATCACAGCTGCAGTGGAGGGAGAGCAGTGTCGGTGACCTGGGGCCCAGCTCCCGAGGATGCCACTTTGCCTGGAGTTGAGGCAGTGTGTGCACTTAAGTATGCGTGCCCTTGGGGCAACGTGCAGGGTGCATAAAGATAAGGGCTGCGCAGATGCAGATCCGAAGACAGAAGCCAAGTGTCTTCCAGGTCTCCCACGTGGGTGCAGGGGCCCAAGGACTTGGGACATCTTCTGCTTTCCCTGGCCATAGCAGAGAGCAGGATCGAAGTGGAGCAGCTGGGTCTTGAACCGGTGCCCATATGGGATGCCAGCACTGCAGGCCAGGACATTAACCTGCTGCGCCACAGCACCAGCCCCAAGACTGCCCATCCTTTATCATGGTACCATGTACCCACAAGGGAAGCTGAACTCAATTTCTGACTGGCGGCAGAGAGGTCACAGGATTTTAAACGGGGTAGGACAGAGAGAACTCTCTCTCGGTTAAATTTCCAGTGCAATTCCACATGGCACATCTTCTCCACCAGGAGCTCTGCAGGGACTTAGGGACAGCAGGAACTTCATCCCAAGGCAGCAAAAGCCAAGCTGACCTAACCACCAGCTTTGGCGAGAGCCCTGCAGAGTGCGCGCCAGCCGCAGCGTGGCAGGGTTTCAGCAGGTCTGAGATGTTATCAAACAGTAACAAGAAGATGAAAGAAAGATCTGTAATTTCTTGGGGGTAACAGATGGGATCAGAATGGCTTAATGGCTTGGAATGGAATGGAAACGCGGAGTGAACATTTGCTCAGAGAGGTTGGCTCTGCGTGTGGGGGAGATTTGCTCTCCCAGGCAGTATCCAAGTGAAGTAAGTGGTGGCTCAGGGTCGCCGTGTCCTGTCCTTTGGTGTCCATGCGAGGACGGACACGTCACTGGGGACAGAGCCTTCATCTCCACTGGGCCAGTCACACGGCTTGGCTGTACCTGCACGAGACCAGGACGTCCAGACAAGGAGTAGAGAGCTGTGAATGTGTCCAGCGATGCCAGCGGGTCTTAGGTCTCCAAATATCCAAGTGTTTGCACAGATGTTTCCAAATATGTAGATGTCGGCGGCTTGGTTGATAAAACTCAGATAAGTCCCTGCGTTTTATTTTTAGCGTGACTGTTTTTAGCAGCAGACTCTCCCAGTGTTCGGTAACGGACGAGAGGGCAACTGCTTCACATTCTTGACCCCAGGAAGGGCCACGGGTCCAGGAGGCCTCAGCAAAAGCACTCAGCACTTCAGGCTGCCACGGGGGCGTCGCCTGAGCCCCAGGAAGGCCTGTGGACAGCCCTGGCTCACGGCCACCGCAGGGAGGAAAAGGCTTGGAGAGACTTGGGCCCACTTGGTGTGATGAGCGGGTGGGCAGCCTAAGGCTTGGCGTCGGCAGGCGCTCAGGAAGTACACAGGACACGGGCGGTGAGCGGAGTAGGGCCGCAGACCCCCCAGCACATCCGCCCCGTCTCAGGGCCTGAGCCGCCTCCTCCCGCACACCGGTTGTCTCTGCTCCTGATTCCTTCGCTCTGCGGAGCAGCCTGCTCCAGAAGCAGTCCCAGGGCCTCTCCCACCGCCACCCAGGAAGTGCCCCCCCACCAGCGCTCACACCCGTCTTTCTCCCGTTCTCTGGCACACACACACACACACACACACACACACACACTGCACGTGTCCGTTAGCCGCACTCACCATCCTCCTCCCACCTGCTCTCAAGCCTGCTCTGCTCAGGCCTCTCGCTGCGCCCTCCCCCTGCCCCCACCTGCTCTCAGCGGCTGCACCTGCCGCCGCACCCCGGTCCTGCCCCACCCTGATCTCTGCCTACACCTCACACCCTGGGTCTCTGTGCCTGGGGCCTCTTTTCTTCTCTGGGCTTCCAGGGCCTCGGGCTCTCCTGATTTTCTGCCCAGTTTGTGTTGGTCCTTCTCGGTCTCCTGGGCTGTCTCTTCCTCTCCCTCCCCTTGTACAGTGCAGCAGCCCAGGGTTCAGTCGTTGGCTCTCTGCTCCATCTCAGTGCCTTTGCTTGGAGACTGATGTAATCTTACAGCACCCTGCTTTGCTGGTAAGAACCTAACCACCGTGGGATGGGGCTGGAGCGCGGCGGGGAGGGGACATTAGAAAGGAGATTAGGAACTTACTCCAGGTCTCCTCTATGAGTGACGGGGACCCAAGCTTCCTCCCAGGGTGTGCATTAGCTGGAAGCTCAGGAGCAGAGCCAGGACTCACTTCAGCTGATGCGGGGTGTGTCCCGGCGGTGTCTTAACAGCCGTGCCCAGTGCCTGACTGTGTGTCCTGACTAAGGAGCCCCCAGCATTCTCCTTTCACCACTGGATCGGTCAAGCAAGCCGGACTCACTTCTTTCTGGCGTCTTTTTGCAACACCTTCAGGATCCAAGAGCAACAAAGTTGCCGCATTCCCCAGGGGACTCAGATGAAAACTTGTGCAGCTCAGACGAAGATATCGGGTGCATCTCTAAGAGAAGACGCTGCCGAGGAGCCACACCGGGTCTGGGAGGCAGGGCAGGTGTTTGTGGTCAAGGTCACTGTCACCTTAGCCACGTCAAGGTGAGAATGCCAGCATGGCCTGGGCAGCTGGCTGGGGGTGTGATCTCCCCTTTGCTTCTGTGCCCTGCACTGGTGGGTTTGGGGGGGCAGCTGCCTCACCCCTCCTGCGTGTCTGTGAAGGAGCAGGTCCTCACCAGACGCTGAAACTGCCAGCACCTCAGCCCCGGGCTTCCCAGCCTGCTGACCGTGAGCCGTGAACTGACCGCGAGCCGTGAACTGACCGCGAGCCGTGAACTGACCGTGAGCCGTGAACTGACCGTGAGCCGTGAACTTCTGCTGCTTGCTGCACCTGCCTAAGGCGTTTTCTTAGAGTACTGCGAAAGGACTGAGACAACCAACTTCGGGAATACCACGCCTGGAAGGACATCTTCCTCCAGCCCTCCTCCCCCTCCAGAGGTTCACCTGATGGCCGCTGCCTGCAGGTTCACCTGATGGCCGCTGCCTGCAGGTGCTCAGGTCCAAGGAGTGGAGCGAGTCCCCACGGCCATTCCTCTCTCATGCCACAGAAACCCTGCCAGTCCACCCACCCCGTTCCCTGCCCCACCCTGGCTGCAGTTACCATAACCCGTCACCGCCAGGCCCCTGACCCAAGCCGCATCGTGTGACTGTCCTGCTCAGAGCCCTGCAATAGCTCCTCAGCCACTCGAGGACAAGGTCCTTGTAATCCACCCCGCCCTGACTCCGTGTGACTCCCCCTGCACTAGCTTCCAGGCCCTGAGCCCCGCCACTGGTCTGACATCACCGCCAGGCACACGGACACCCTGCAGGACCCGCTACCCCCACCCCCAGCCCGGGCTCAGCTGTCACCGTCTCACGGGTGCCTGTCCTCATTGCACTGCTTCTGAGTCCCCCCTGTGCCCTGAATTCCTGGGAGTCCTTGCTGTCTCTGACATGGGGGGCAGGGACTGGTTCCTGACCCTGCTATCCACCTCCTCCCCCACTCCCTGAGGGCCTGGCTGTCCGTCTGGTTCACTGACTTAGGCCCAGCGCACCTGGGGGCACTCAAGAGGTATTTGCCCAATGGGGCGGATCAGTGAGTGGAGACACCTGGTGGTTAAGAGTCTCTGGATGGTGGTGACTGCTAACTGCTATTGTGCACAGTATTAATCACAGTGATCGTGGGGCTGGCGTTGTGTGTATCAGGTTAAGACACTGCCTGCAATGCCAGGATCCCATATGGGCGCCCATTGGAGTCTCGGCTGCTCCACTTCTGAGCCAGCTCCCTGTTAATGCGCCTGGGAAGGCAGTGGAAGATGGCTGAATGGGCCGCTGCACCCACGTGGGAGACTTGGGGGAAGCTCCTAGCTCCTGGCTTCTGCCTGGCCCAGCCTCTGTCGTCGTGGCCATTTGGGGAGTGAACCAGAGGATGGAAGATTCTCTCTCTCTCTCTCTAACTCTGCCTTTCAAGTAAATAAATAAACTTTTTAAAAAGTACGGTCATTCCCTTTTTTCTCAGATGAGAACATTTCTGCAATTTGTCCTAGGTCACATGACCGGAGGGTGGCAGAGACAAGATTTGAATCCAGAGCCGTGTGCTGAGCCTCTCCACTATTCTCACGCATTTCTGGAGTATTCGTTGGTGAAGTCTGGGGCTCAGGTTGTGGTGCAGGGGGTTGAGCCACCGCCTGGGATGCTGGCATCCCCTGTTGGATCCAGCTCTCTGCTAGTGCACCTGGGAAGGCAACTGAGCACGGTGAAGACTGCGGCCTGGACCAGGCTTGGATGTTGCAGCTGTTTGGGAAGAGAACCAGAGGATAAAAGATCTTTCTTTCTCCCCTACCCCATCCTGCCCCCATCCCAATTACTCTGGCTTTCAAATACAAATGAAGAAATCTTTAAAATTAGCCAATGTAGCTTTAGCCCTTCATATGAAAAGTTTAACCAAAGCGTATGCCTGCTGTTCCAGAGAGCTAAGCATGGACACACGCGCGCGCGCACACACACACACACACACACACACCATTGCACCATTGTTTGCTGTAACAAACAAGCAAACTAACTCAGGTAAGAGCCCCAGGGTGCACAGCAGGGGACTGATGTCAGAGAATATCTTGGTCCATTCACAGGACAGAAGACTCTGCAGCTCCTGGAAACCATGGCGAAAGAGTGGAGAAGGACGCGGAAAGTCCACGTGTGTGTGGAAGCGAGGATGGCGACAGCCCAGCGTGCAAAGTGGACCATGCACCTGGTCCACTAGTATTTTAACAAATTGCATTATTCCTGCTTAAAAGTGACAGGAAAGATGACAGCCAAACGGGTTTTTTAAAATATTTATTTATTTGAAAGGCAGAGTCGAGAGAGCGAGCGAGCAGGTGAACTGGGAGTTGGCTAGAAGTGGAGCAGCTGGGACATGAACTGGTGTCCATAGGGATGCCAGCAGCTCAGGCGGTGGCCACAGCACTGGTCGTGACGCTCACAGGTTAGTGATGGTTCTCCTGCTACTGTGAGATGAGTGAGTTTTATTTTCTCTTTTATATTTTTCTGCATAACTTCTCCTAAGAAACAAAGTTATGTCTAAAGGAATTCATTCTGCCTTGACAGTAACATAACCTGTTAACACACCTTATGGCCAAGTTCAACATTTCTGAAGAGCTGAAACTCCATAGATCCCTGGAATGCCAAACGGGCTGTAAGAAGTAAGAAAGGAACAAGCCCATTTTTTTAATCCAAGGCTAAAATATTTCCTTTAATTGCAATGTCCTTATCTAGATAAACCACACTGGACAGTCTCAACTAAGCACACTAGGTTTTCCAAGTTTTAGTAAGGTTTAGCTCTCTTTCCGTTTCTTTAGGAGCTAGGCCCAAAGAGGCATTAAGCTATGCTTCTCTCTGGAGCACCCAGTCAAGATTCTTCAGAGAGAAGCGAATCTTTCCACAGCCTGGGACGAGCCCCCAGGCAGCCTCAATGCCCTCAGCTGCTTCAGGTCGCTCCGGTAAGTTGTTTCAAGAACATTGCAAATAGGATGTATTTACACTGCGTCATTGTGCTAAGAAGCACCGGGATCAAAGTGCATTCCTAAGCAATTACTTGTATTTAAGTATTCCTTTACCTCCACTCCTGAAGAATTATCCTCTTTACTTGGAAAACATCTCTTTTTAATTTTTTTTTCTGACTACAAGCCATTCTGGGAACTGTCAGAGACCCATGAGTGAACTGCAAAAGATTCGTGCAGAATGGAATGAAAATGTGTTCATTTCGGTGCTAATTACTCTTGCATCCCATGCAAAGTATTATAATAATATGCATTGCCATAAACTTTTGAAGACCCCTCGTATTCATGGATTTCAATTTTTTACCCCCAAATAAACTTATTTTTCAGTTCCGCAAACTTCATTTTGAAGATTTAATTATTTATTTGAAAGTCAAAATAACAGGCAGAAGCAGAGGCAGAGGGGCGGGGGGAGAGGCAGAGAGGGAGAGATGTTCCATCTGCTGGTTCACTCCCCAAATGGCCATAATGGCCAGGGCTGGGCAAGCCCAAAGCCGGCGGGATGCCAGCACCGCAGAGGGTGGCTTACCCTGCTATGCCACAGTGCCAGCCCCTTCCACAAACTCCTTAAAGCACTTCTGTGTGGTGCAAGCCAGTATGAAGCAATTTCTTAGTATCAGCACTAAGGAGAATGCCAGAGTGATTAGCTGACACAGTAAACGAGGAAGAAAGGGACACGTTTAAGTTGCTCATGGAGCCGCTGGAAGGTCCCGAAAGGTTCACGTTCCCAGGTTAACAGCCACGCAGCTGGAAGTGCTTGCGAAACAATTCCTGGAGCCCGGATAGAATCTCCGCATTCTTGTGGGTTCGCAGGTGAAATGTTTCAAAGGATTAGGAATGAATTCATTACAAGAAATGCTGTGGGTGCCAGCCTTGTGTTGTAGTCAGTAAAGCTGCCACCTTCGACGCCAGCATCCCATATCGGGGCTGGTTCGTGCCCTGGCCACTCCAGTCCTGGTCCAGCTCCCTGCCAATGGCCTGAGGAAAGCAGTGAAAGATGCCCCAAGTATCTGAACCCTGCTACCTGCAGGAGAGACCCAGAGAAGCTCCTGGCTCCTGGCTTTGGCTTGGCCCAGCCCTGGCCATGGTGGCCAGCTGGAGAGTGAACCAGTGGGTGGAAGATCTCCGTCTCTGTCTTCTCCCTCTCTGTGACTCTGCCTTTCAAATAAATAGATAAATGTTTAAAAAAACATGCTGGGAAGAGAGGAAGAACTGATAGAAGGTGCCACCAGGAGGGAGCACATACGCATGCACACACAGGCATGTACAGGTACACACATGCACAGGTACACACATGTCTGCACCCACACAGGCATGCACAGACAGGAATACATGCACATGCCTGTCCACACAATTCACATAAGGACCCATGCAGGCATGCACACACAGGCATGTAGAGAAGGAACACATGCCCACTTCCACGCATGCACACACGGGCACACATGCAGGCACTCACACACAGGCATGTACAGATAGGAACGCATGCCCACTTCCACGCATGCACACACGGGCACACATGCAGGCACTCACACACAGGTGTGTATAGACAGGATCACATGCCCACTTCCACACATGCACACACGGGCACACATGCCCACTTCCACGCATGCACACACGGGCACACATGCCCACTTCCACGCATGCACACACAGGCACACATGCCCACACACTTGCACATACCTGCACACACGTGGGCACACATACAGGCACACACACTCATTCATGCAGCCCCTACAGTGAACTGGCCCCGCTCGGAGAACTTGAATACGAGCCCAATCCTTGCTGCGGGCGGTGATTCCACACAAGTCGACGTGACTGACGTGGCGTGGGCAGCTCGGAAGAAAGGGTGAAGAGCCCTGGCCTCTAAGCTGGAGACATGGGCCGCGGGCCTGCGCTCCGCACCTGGGGGCGGAGTCAGAGACCTTGGCACTGCGGTGCTAATCCCCACCCTGGCCCTCCCGCGCCTGGGGCCCCTTCCTCAACCCTGGGGCAGCCGCAGAGATGCCTCCCGGAGCAGGGCGCAGCTGGGCCAAGACACGAGGTGCTGAGTCCCGCCAGCGGCAGGAGGACCACGGACCTCCGCGCGCCACTGCCCAGCCCGAAGCAAGATGCTTCCCTGCCCCACAGGTGCTCTGGTGCCCATTTCACTGGTGAGGAGGCTGGGGCTCACCTGTCCCAGTAAGCGCCTCAGGCCCCGCCCCGTGCCAGTGAGAGCCGAAGCCCCGCCCCGGTCCTCTCTCCTTTGACCTCTTCTTTCCCAAGGGGTTCGGGGTTCGGGGAGGGCTCCGACCCGAGCCCTGGATGGGAACCCGCCCAGCCAGCCCCTTCCAGCGTGGTGGCTTGGGTCTGGACCACGCGGTCCTCCCTGGGACCCCCGCGAGTCCATCCTGGCAGGCGTTCAGCGAGGGCGGGACGGGGCTGGGGAGGCTGCAGGCTGTCCCCCCCCCCCCCGCTTGTTGCGCACCTGCCCTTGGTCAGCAGAGGCCAAGGCCGCCAAGGCCGCCAAGGCGAGGACGTCACAGGCGCAGGAAGGCAGAGGGTGAGACGCTCGTGAACATGGCTCTGTTGCATTTACACAGTGCGGGTGGAGGGAGCAGGCAACTTCACATGTTTTTCCTTTTGCTCATCCGTATTTTCTAAACACCTATGGAAATACTCCGTACTGATGGGGCCAAGATAAGGAAGCAACCCCGACCTCAAGGCCAGCTGCACTGTAAACTGCAGGAGGCCGGAACAACCAGACCAACCAGAGACAAAACAACCGAACGAAAACCCAGGCTCTGAATCCCGTTCTCTTCTTCCCAACAGTCACACTGGAACTCCCAGACGACCCAGCCTCCCCACTGCTGGGGACACAAAGGTCGTGTCAGAGACACATCTGCACACTCACGCCTCCTGCAGCGCCTTGCACACCCCAGCACATATGGAATCAACCCGCTGGGCGAGTGTCCATCAGGACGGACAGATGGAGGAGCCACGGTGCATGCACACGCGGGAATGCTGTTCAGCCCATGTCGTCTTCAACACGGACAGATGCAGAGCCATGGTGCTTAAAGAAAACCCAGCACTGTATGATCTCACTTATGGGTGGAGTCTAAAAACTTCAAAGAGAGGGAGAGAGGGAGAGAGGGAGAGAGGGAGAGGGGGAGAGGGGGAGGGGGAGGGGGGGAGGGGGAGAGGGGGAGGGGGAGGGGGGAAGGGGGGAGAGGGAGAGGGGGAAAGAGGGAGAGGGGGAGAGGGAGAGAGGGAGAGAGGGAGAGGGGGAGAGGGGGAGAGGGGGGAGGGGGAGGGGGAGGGGGGAGAGGGGAGAGGAGGGGGAAAGAGGGAGAGGGAGAGAGGGAGAGAGGGAGAGGGAGAGAGGGAGAGGGAGAGAGGGAGAGGGAGAGAGGGAGAGAGGGAAAGGGAGAGGGAAAGGGAGAGGGAAAGAGGGAGAGGGAGAGAATGGTACCAGGAGCTGCTGCTGGTGCGTGTGTGGGTGAGGACAAAGGGAAGACTGGCTGCTACGAGGAGGGGTCAGATCTGCTGCCCCGTTGCCGGCTCACTGATGCTGTCGGTGATGTGCTAAGTGACACACACTACAGGTTTCAGACTTGCTAAGAGCACAGCTATCGAATGTTCTCACTGCAGAGAAATGATACGTGTGTGAAGTGACGGACATGTTAATCCACGTAATCACACTGTTCCGTGTGTGTGCCTCATACCGTCAGGTCGTATCCCACAGACAGACGGAGGCACGTTTGCCAATACTAAATAAAACACAAATGTCACAGAAAAATTTCATTCTCAGCAGATGATCATTTGGGAGCTTTTCAGTCTTAAAGGCCGTCGTTTCAGAGAGAAAGGAATGGGCTCATCCCAAGGTCACTGATGAGGGCAAATGAGAGAGTTCGAGAGCGAGGGGTACGGGGATGCAGAGTACGCCACTGTCTTTGTTTCCCGCGGGATCTTGGGTTTGCTCAGCTCGGAGCGTCCGTGCCCGGCTGGCAGCAGCCTGGACTCCTTAAGTGCGGAGTTACAAGTGCCCGGCGTGAAGCTGCTCTTGGGCACCTAGCTGCAAGCGCCGTGCCCGGGGCTGTGAGCCAGGGCACCTCGTCAAGAGAGCAGCGTCCCCTTCTCTAATTCCAGGGAAGAGATTCCCAGCGCATGCAGCTCGGGACGGTTGAACCCTGAATCACCCCTGAGAATGGCTCCCACGGCAGGCAGCCCAGCTCATGGAAATCTGATGATGACATACGTCAGTCAATCACTCAGTCAATCAATCCATCACATCTGGGAAAAGCAGTCCTGGAGGGAACAACTCCATCTCTCCCAGCAGCATCTCCTGGGTTCTCCTAGGAGTGAGTTCCCAGCTGTGCACTCAACAGGCATCCCCCGATGTCTCCTATTTGGGCCACCGGCTCCCGCACTGCGTGGCCCTCTCCAGTGACCACTGTCCGTAGCTCTCACACGCCAAGCCCTGTTCCAGGTTCAGACTTGCATGTTTCATGTCGCCGCCCTTGTGGCACTTCAGTCTAGTGGGAGGGAAGACTAAAGATAGGTAGGTGCTGGAGCCAAAAATTCTTTGAAATCCACGCATACTTTTCCACCAAATGCGTTTGCCATGGATGATTTCAAGCCCCCTTGTGAGCCTGACACAAGTGGACAATCGAGTCTGTTAGAAGGTGGCGAGTGCTATGGAAAGTAAAACACTGGACCAGCTGCAGGGCTCTGGGACGCTCAGGTGCAGGGGGCGGGTTCAGCGTTCAATTATTAACTGGGGCGGGGCAGTGGGGTGAGTGGTGACCGCCCCCTCCCAACATGTCTGAGTCCTAATACCTGGAACCTGCATAAGAGGGTCCTGCAGATGCAATTAAGTTAAGGGTCTCCTGGGTCACCCAGCTGGGCCCCGAGGATGGCAGGGGGATTGGAGCGTAGGTGGGGGAAGGAGGCAGGCAGCCCTGGAGCCACCAGAAGCCGGAGGAAGCTAGGGTGTGCCCCCCTCCAGAGCCTGCATTGCCAGTGTTTCGATTTGTCTCAGCAGCTCTGGGAGATGAGCAGAGGGAGAAGGAGGTCAGCTGTGTGACAGGTGGGGCACAGCTGGCTCCCAGGGGAGTGTGCCTCTGTGTGTCATGGCATGGGACACAGGGAGGAGGGAGGGAGGGAAGAGCAAAGCAGGGAGGAAGAGAGGGGGGAGGCAGGAGGGAGACCGGAGGGAGGGGGAAGGAGCGAGGGGGAAGGAGGGAGGAGGAAGGAGGGAGGAGGGAAGGAGGGAGGAGGGAAGGAGGGAGGAGGGAAGGAGAGGGGGAGGAGGGAGGGAGAGAGGGGGGAGGCAGGAGGGGGAAGGAGGGAGGAGGGAACGAGAGAGGGGGAGGAGGGAGGGAGAGAGGAG